>CM035844.1:370701248-372063935 GCA_020510985.1 Pholidichthys leucotaenia
TCCTAAAATATCTTTAAAAAGTCTTCAGTTGATCCAAAATGCTGCTGCAAGAGTTTTAACAGGTACTACAAAGAGAGATCATATCTCTCTGGTTTTGGCCTCCCTTCATTGGCTTCCCATAGAGTTCAGAATTAAGTTTAAAATCCTTCTCACTTACAAAGCTCTTAACAATCAGGCCCCTTTTTACTTAAAAGATCTGATACTACCCTATCATCCTAATAGAGCATTACGCTCCCAAAATGCTGGATTGCTTGTAATACCTAGAATCTCCAAAAGTACAATGGGAGGCAGAGCCTTCAGTTATCAAGCTCCTTTCCTGTGGAACCAGTTACCAATTGGATTCGGGAGTCAGACTCGATCTCTGTTTTTAAGAATAGGGTAAAAACCTTCCTTTTCGATATAACCTACAATTAGGAGGGATCATGTGTCTCTAAACCCTCCCTTAGTTATGCTGCTAATAGATTTAGACAGCTGGGGGACCTCCAATAATGTACTGGGCTTCTCCCCTTTAATGTTTGCTCTCTACATGTCTGATCTTCTGATCTTCTCTATCCCCTCACCTCCAAGCCAGTCGCAGCAGATGACTGTCCTTCCCTGAGCCTGGTTCTGCTAGAGGTTTCTTCCTGTTAAAAGGGAGTTTTTCCTCTCCACCGTCACCAAGCGCTTACTCACAGGGGATTGCCTGATTGCTGGGGTTTTTCTGCAATTGTGGGGGTTTCCCCTACATTTGAAAGTGCTACGAGATGACTGTTGTTGTGAAATGGCGCTATATAAATATAGTTGAATTGAATTGAATGTCACCGCACTGCCCTATATAGCAGGATGGGCCGCCATAGGCACACTCTCTTATGCCGTATGATCCTGCTGTGTGGTTGCCGTGTACTGCTACTTCATATTACCAATAAAACTGTGTTCAATGTTACTACTCTCTTCGCCTCATTCATCACCAGGTTTGTGGACATAACAACTACCATCTTGTGAATCTTTCCTTTTATTCAAGCTGCTATCCTCCACAAATCACCTCTGGCCCTCGTCTCCATCAACTCCACCCTGTCTGCACTCTCTTCTTCACCTCTTTTGGCATTTTCCATTGCTTTGGATCTGTATCTTTTGACTTAGTATCTTAAAATCATAACTTAGTGTCACATTTTTGACTTGGTATCTTTAAAATATGACATATCATAATTTGACTTGGCATCTAAAATTTTTACTTAATATCTCAGAAATATGGCATAGTACACTCATGTGAAAAAAATTAGGACACCCTATGAAAGCCTGTGTATTTTAAAAATATTTGGACAATACCCTCAATGCCCTCTCCAAAATCTGGGCTGCTCCCCTGCCCAGAGACACAAAAATAAAGGTGTTTAAAGCATCTGTTGACTTCATCCTTATCTACAAATCAGAGTCTTGGTCACTGACCAAAACGCAAGGGCAGTCCTTAAACGGCACATATACCAGAATGCCAAGAATGGTTCTTAACGTCAGCTCGCAGGACCATTGGTCAAATGATCTACTTTACGGCTCCCTCCCAAGGCTCTCAAACATCATAGCCAGGCGTCGGATGCCGCTGTGCGGTCCTGTCCTCGAACATGACCAGCCAGCTACCCACGTATTTCTTTGGGAACCTTAGGTGAGACATAAAGTTGGGAGACCCTGTACCACCCTAAAAGCGATACCAGAAAGAGACACTGGGATACCAGCTGGAAACCTTAGGGCGGCCATGCTAGACCGGCAGGCCTGGAAACAGATATTTCAAGTCACCCGCTTGCCAGAAGACTGACTGACTGGACATATGGATATTTAATATCAATTTTAACAATACTGGGAGATTCAAGTACAGTGGGGCAAAAAAGTATTTAGTCAGACACCAACTGTGCAAGTTCTTCCACTTAAAAGATGAGCGAGGTCTCCAATTTTCATCATAGGTATACCTCAACTATGAGAGACAAAATGAGAAAAAAAAAAATCCAGAAAATCACATTGTCTAATTTTTAAAGAATTTTTTTTAAAGAATGACTTTGTCATGAAAGTCCTCATTGTCTTCTTTTAAGTCTCTCTGTCTCAATTGAGATTACTGCCAGTTTTGATTGAAAGTCCAACTTTGAGAATGTTTTAAGTTTAGCTATGAATTCTTCCATTTTCAGTATGTATAAAATAGAAGTACAAATGGAGCACTCTCTACTGTTGACTTTCTGACTTTATCTTTAGCTAAATTGGCGTTTAGCCTCGGCATAGAAGAACAACTGGGACAAACTCCTGTGCCTATGGTGCTCAAACACACACCCCTCGTTGAAGCAACATTACTGTGCAGCCTTTGACCTGTCACAGTGGGCCCCTTGGGGCAGATAACAGGACTCAGGTGCATAGTAAGCATTAGACATTTTATTAACAAACAGAAATAAACTCAGTTCGTGGGCTGGAAATAAAACAAAACAGGCAAGGTTCAGAAACAAGGTGACGGGCAGGATAACTCAGGCTAAGGCAAAAACAAGCTTAAACAGACAGGTTAGGCAGAACAGACCGAAGCGTGTTGTTCAGGACGTAAGGACTGGTCTAAGGAGCTGCGTCCCTTAAATAGGGACAGAACTACAGTAATTAACTCAAAACACAAACAGCAGTGAATAACAAGGAAATTAACAGGACAAGAACCAAGCTAGATTAAAGGAAAAATAAACAACACACATTAATGAAGCCCAGGACCAAAACAAAGAGCACAAACATGACTGAGATAATGACAAACAAAACAATGGAAAACTAAGGAAAGAATAACAAAACATAACCAACTATTACAGTGCATCCGGAAAGTATTCACAATGTTTCACTTTTTTGACATTTTGTTATGTTACAGCCTTTTTCCAAAAGGGATTAAATTCATTTTTTTCCTCAAAGTTCTACACACAATACCCCATAATGACAATGTGAAAAAAGTTTTTTTGAGATTTTTGCAAATTTATTAAAAATAAAAAACTAAGAAATCACATGTACATAAGTATTCACAGCCTTGCCATGAAGCTCAAAATTGAGCTCACATGCATCCTGTTTCCACTGATCATCCTTGAGATGTTTCTACAACTTAATTGGAGTCCACCTGTGGTAAATTCAGATGATTGGACATGATTTGGAAAGGCACACACCTGTCTATATAAGGTCCCACAGTTGACAGTGCATGTCAGAGCACAAACCAAGCATGAAGTCAAAGGAATTGTCTGTAAACCTCGGAGACAGGACTGTCTCAAGGCAGAAATCTGGGGAAGGGTACAGAAAAATTTCTGCTGCTTTGAAAGTCCCAATGAGCATAGTGGCCTCCATCATCCATAAATAAAACAAGTTCAGAACCACCAGGACTCTTCCTAGAGTTGGCCGGCCGTCTGAACTGAGCGATCAGGGGAGAAAGGCCTTAGTCAAGGAGGTGACCAAGAACCCGATGGTCAATTTGTCAGAGCTCCAGCGTTCCTCTGTGGAGAGAGGAAAACCTTCCACAAGGACAGCCATCTCCGCAGCAATCCACCAATCAGGCCTCTGTGGTAGAGTGGCCAGATGGAAGCCACTCCTTAGTGAAAGGCACACGGCAGCTAGAGTTTGTCAAAAGGCACCTGAATGACTCTCAGACCATGAGAAATAAAACTCTCTGGTCTGATGAGACAAAGATTGAATTCTTTGGCGTGAATGCCAGGCATCATATTTTGAGGAAACCAGGCACCACTTATAACCATGCCAATGGTGGTGGCAGCATCATGCTGTAGGGATGTTTTTCAGCAGACTAGTCAGGATAGAGGGAAAGATGAATGCAGCAATGTACAGAGACATCCTGGATGAAAACCTGCTCCAGAGCGCTCTTGACCTCAGACTGGGGTGACACTTCATCTTTCAGCAGGACAACGACCCTAAGCACACAGCCAAGATATCAAAAGAGTGGCTTCAGGACAACTCTGTGAATGTCCTTGAGTGGCCCAGCCAGAGTCCAGACTTGAATCCAATTAAACATCTCTGGAGAGATCTGAAAATGGCTGTGCACTGATGTTTCCCATCCAAACTGATGGAGCTTGAGAGATGCTACAAAGAGGAATGGGCCAAACTGCCCAAAGATAGGTGTGTCAGACTTGTGGCATCATATTCAAAAAGACTTGAGGCTGTAATTGCTGCCAAAGGTGCGTCAACAAAGTATTGAGCAAAGGCTGTGAATACTTATGTACATGTGATTTCTTAGTTTTTTATTTTTAATAAATTTGCAAAAATCTAAAAAAAACTTTTTCAGGTTGTCATTATGGGGTATTGTGTATATAATTTTTAGGAAAAAAATGAATTTAATCTATTTTGGAATAAGGCTGTAACATAAAAAAATGTGGAAAAAGTGAAGCGCTGTGAATACTTTCCGGATGCACTGTATAATAAATAACAGTCTTTTTCTTCTTCTTCTTTTGGCTGCTCCCTTTAGGGGTTGTCACAGCGGATCATCTGCCTCTATCTCACCCTATACCTTGCATCTTTCTCTGTAACACCAACCCCCTCCATGTCCTCCTTCACTACATCCATGAGTCTTCTCTGTGGTCTTCCTCTTTTCCTCCTGCCTGGCAGCTCCATCTTCAACATCCTTTGTCCAATATATCTACTATCCCTCCTCTGCACATGTCCAAACCATCTCAGTCCTTCCTCTCTTACTTTGTCTCCAAACCGCTCAACCTGAGCTGTCCCTCTGATATACTCATTTCTAATCCTGTCCCTCCTAGTCACTCCCAATGAAAATCTTAGTATCTTCAACTATGCCACATCCAGCTCCACCTCCTGTTTTTTTGTCAGCACCACCGTCTCCAAACCATACATCATAGCAGGTCTCACTACCGTCTTGTAAATCTTCCCTTTCACTCTTGCCGCTACCCTTCTGTCACAAATCACCCCTGACATTCGTCTCCACCCTGCCTGCCCTCTATTCTTCACATCTCTTGTGCATTTTCCATTGCTTTAGATGGTTGACCACGGGTATTTAAACTCATCTACTTTCATTACCGCTACTCCATCCATCTTCACCGTTGCACCTGTCTCCCTCTCATTCACACTGTCATGAACCGAGGGCTGGAGATTTCCTCCAGACTCGGTTTCATGGCTTTTTTCCTGTTTATCACTCATCTGTTGGATTTTGTGCCTTTGGGTTCATGTATTTATGTTCTGCTTGTCATTTTTCTGTTTGTTAGTGTCATCTTTTTATTTTTCTGTACTTATTTATAATTATACTGGGATATGATATCTTATTCCTTTATATCTCTATATTGTCCCCTTTCCTGTTGACAGCTGTCAGGAGATGTGTAGCCTTGTGTGGGTGTATCCTGTCAGTTGTCAGTTTTTTATCTGTCTCCCTCTCACTCGCCAGCTGATCTCAATCACAAGTTTTTGTTCCCTTCTCCTGCTCACGTGAACCCACACCGGTGATCATTCATGCTAATTGGCGTACTGCTATTTAAAGCGTACCTATAGTGGTCGTGAAAAAAAAATATTATATTGAGCCCCTGTCTCACGTTCTAGTTCAAGTTTAAGTTGAAATTCATGTTCAAAGCAATTTGATATAAATCCATTGCTGATGTGCTGGTTCAGCTATGTCAGCAAAACATGGGTACAGCCATACTAGCGGCTACATGGACTTCCAGGACGCTTCCTGTGACGTAATTTCGTGGCTACCGCGATCTGGATCAGTATTGGCTGAGCCTCAAGTACCCGGATGTGCAGCGGCTTTGGGGATATTCAAATTCAAATTCAAACGTTTATTTCAAACTCAGGGTTCATATTAAATGCAGAACTAAAACGAGTAGAAAATAAATAAATAAATGCTTAAATTCAGCGGGCCGTCTTTTCTGATCTGAGCTCGTAAAGGCCGATGATTCTAAAACTATGCGATCTGAGTACCCGGATGTGCAGCGGCTTCGGGGATATTCAAATTTAAATGTTTATTTCAAACTCAGGGTTCATATTAAATGCAGAACTGAAACGAGTAGAAAATAAATAAATAAATGCTTAAATTCAGCGGGCCGTCTTTTCTGATCTGAGCTCGTAAAGGCCGATGATTCTAAAACTATGCGATCTGAGTACCCGGATGTGCAGCGGCTTCGGGGATATTCAAATTTAAATGTTTATTTCAAACTCAGGGTTCATATTAAATGCAGAACTGAAACGAGTAGAAAATAAATAAATAAATACTTAAATTCAGCGGGCCGTCTTTTCTGATCTGAGCTCGTAAAGGCCGATGATTCTAAAACTATGCGATCTGAGTACCCGGATGTGCAGCGGCTTCGGGGATATTCAAATTCAAATTCAAACGTTTATTTCAAACTCAGGGTTCATATTAAATGCAGAACTAAAACGAGTAGAAAATAAATAAATAAATGCTTAAATTCAGCGGGCCGTCTTTTCTGATCTGAGCTCGTAAAGGCCGATGATTCTAAAACTATGCGATCTGAGTACCCGGATGTGCAGCGGCTTCGGGGATATTCAAATTCAAATGTTTATTTCAAACTCAGGGTTCATATTAAATGCAGAACTGAAACGAGTAGATAAATAAATAAATAAATGCTTAAATTCAGCGGCTTGTCTCATCTGATCTGAGCTCCTAACTGCCGCAACACGGAAGATGATTCTAAAACTATATACAGAGCAGCAGATACTCGGTGCTCTTGTAAAAACAAAAACATACAATGCGATATGGATATCGCAACATGGCGGAATGTAAAGCCTTTGGATGTCTGAATAATAAGCGAAAAAAACAAAGAAACACTTTTTTTGTGTACCCAAACCCAGCTCACCTTGTCAGAAGATCGGAGCGGAAACAGGGCACAGACGAATAATTTCAGACGAAATTGCGTTGTGTGTGAGGACCACTTCGTCACTTTAACCCTCAGAAGACCTTTCTGGCTCAAACATGTAGCCATGTCGCCCAAATTCTTCCGCACAGTCAGAAAATTCGGCCATAATAGAACAAAAACAATGGACAACAGCATCGTAATCGCGGGGAAACGCTGATTATTGTCTTTTCGTATCCACAAAGTGACGTCACATCCGCAAGTGTCATGGCTGCGCCCACAGTTTTCATTGGCTGCCCATGGCCAAGGTCCTATTAGAATATATGTCTGGTGGTATATGGCTGGCAAGAATTATTTACCAAAATAAGAAATACTTTTTCATAATGTTTTCAAGTTAAATGCGTCTTCACGACCACCAGAGGTACGCTTTAAGGACAGCCTGTCTGTGCAATTATCGCTGTGCTATTGAATGTCAATGTGGACTCGTATCTGCAGTCTCCCTGTTAACTCCTGCGCTCACTGGGTGATGCTGTCCCAGGAACGCCAGCTGTAAGTTTTTTCATTTCTTGTATATTTGCACAGTTTTGGACTTATGTTTTGTTCTGTTAATAAATGTCATGAGTGTGATCCAGTGCCTGAGTCTGTCCTTCTGCCCCGAAGGGGCCAGTATATGACACACATTCATGTATTCTACCTTACTTCTACTGACTTTTATTCCTCTTCTCTCCAGAGCATACCTCCACCTCTCCAGGTTCTCTTCCACCTGCTCCCTATTCTCACTACAGATCACAATGTCATCTGCAAACATCATGGTCCACGGAGACTCCTGCCTGACCTCGTCTGTCAGCCTGTCCATCACCATGGCAAACAAGATAGGGCTCAGAGTCGATTCCTGATGTAATCCCACCCCCACCTTGAATCCATCCGTTACTCCTACAGCGTACCTCACCATCGTCTCGCTTGTGCTTGGAATCTCGGCCTGGTGAGCTCTCTGCTGGAGACTACGCGAGCGATCCTCAGACGATTTCCCAGGGGGTCCTCCGTTATCGCCGGGCGGGGAGAGGAAGAAGCGGTATCCACCACAGCAGGTGATATCCAACCTCCAGGGGGCAGGCAAGTCATAGTTTATTTACATCTGCTTAATGATTTGCTCTGTCACATTCCTGGAGGAGGAGTTCAGGGTTCGCAGCTCCCTGAACTCCCCCCACCTGCTGTAACCTGTGTTCCTAATCCTGCATCCTCTGTGTCTCTCTCCGCCGAGCGATCCCCGGCTCCGGGTCAACGTGGTGGGATAAGGAGAGGGCCTGTGGTTCCGCAGCTACGTTGCGGACGGAGGAGGGGGACTGACTGCTGCGTGGAGTCTGCGCCGACGACTAAGCGTCCCCGGGTCTCCACGGAGAAGCGGTTCGGTCCAGCGGGACGAGATTCTTCTGGCTTCACGCCGAGTGGATCGTCGGCGGGGTTACCGGGGCTGGAGGAACCTCAAGCTGCGCTGTCCATCGTGCTGGCTGCGGGGCCCGACGCGGCTGGATGGGAGCCTGACAACGACCTCCTGACTACGGATCCTGGATCTTCGCAGTCCTGGACGGCGTCAGAACCCGAGATCAGGCGAGTGCTCTCCTTTCTTTTCTCCCTTTATATCTTTGAGCACTTTAGCCTGTCTCTAGAGGAGACGAGCCGGGTGCAGCCGGCCGCTGTGTCTGAGCTCATCTCGCCGGGTTCTGGCGCTGCCGGTGATCCTGATCCCGGTTCTGTTTTCTCTTCTGAGCCTTCTTCCAGGGTCACCGGCGAGGAGTTGCTGTTCCTCGTGGTGCTGGAGGGTCCAGGTTCAACGTTGGAGGTCGGTTCTGGTGCTGTGTCCAACGTGGGTTCGCCCGAGACCCAATTGGGGTCCAACGTGGGTTCGCCCGAGACCCAATCGGGGTCCGACGTGGGTGCTGCTCCAGCGGTGTCCGACGTGGGTTCGCCTAAGGCCTGATCGGGGTCCGACGTGGGTGCTGCCCCAGTGTTGTCCAGGTCCGGTGAGATGGTGGCCGCTTCCCTGCGGCCTGACGCTCGTCGCCCTCGTCATCGGCTCTCCCCTGAGCCTCTTCCACCGGGACCCGTTTTGACCCTTCGTCCGTCTCAACGGTCCTGGTGGTTGAGTGATGCGGGTCGATGACCCGACCCGCAAGACTTTCGGTTCGGTGATCTGGTTCCCCCCGATGATCTGTGTTTGCCTCTGGGTGGCCTGGTTCGGCTGCCGGTGGACTGGGTTCCTGGGATCTGGGTCCGGAGTTCGCCGTCCGAACATTTCCCTTCCCCTGGTTCGCCAACTGGACGATGGGCGGGGAGATCTCCGGAGCCATCTCGGCCATTTTTGGACTCTTCCTGTCATATTCCTCGGGTGCCGCTTATTTTTGTTATGGTCACTCGGGTGAGATATTTTGTCCTTTTGGTAAATATATATTCATAGTGCTGTGTATTGTTTTTTTTTTTCCCGTATTAACCGTACTCAGCATTTTATCCCATTGTTATCTTTTGTACCTGTCACCAGTATTTCCCTAGGTGACCCCCCGTATATTTGCCGCCGTGTATTGTGTTCTCTCCTTTTCAACCATACTCGGCATCTTGCCTCATTATCCTGTGAACTTGTTCCCATTTTCCCTCTAGGGGACCTCCCGCATATTTCGTGCTGTGTATTGTCTTTTCCCCTTAACCATACTCAGCTTTTTACCTTATTGTTGTCCTTTTACCCTGTCACCGTTATTCTCCTAGGTGTCCCTCTTGGTATTTGGCGCCGGGTATTCTGTTATCTTTTTATTTACCGGTGCATGTCATTCTCATTATTTTTGTCCTGTTGTGAACATATATTCATAGTGCTGTGTGTTTTCCATTATCCGTACTCAGCATTTTCCTTTTTGTGCCTTGTTTTTTAGTTTTGTTTGCATTATGGAGTAGTGTTTGTTCTGTTATCCACACTCTGTAATTGCTTTATCCGTTTTTTGTCATTCTTTTGGTGGGTTATCTGTTCCCGTGTTCTGTATTCTCCCCATCTGTGCCCTGGTTTTTTTTCCCTTTTTTGGTGCGATGTAGAGTAGCGTATTTGTTTTTTTTTTTCTCTGCCCTGTTACCCGACATTTGTCTATTGGTGTTGTCCTTCCCTTTGCTTCTTCCCCTCCGGTCCTGCCTCCCTTCCACCCACCCTAGGTGGTGGTGGGGGGGGCTGGGATGTTCCTGGTCGTTCAGGAGCCAGACCTTGAGGGGGAGGCTCTGTCACCATGGGATGAGATGCCGTCTCAGCGCTCAGCCCATGTGTCCCTTCATCCCTGCTTCTCATTGAGCAGCGTCTCAGCAGGCTCCCAGCTGGCAGCATTACGGATGGCTGGGGCCAATTAATCCTCATCAGCTGGGGCGCTGCCAATGAGAATAAATAGGAGCAGCCTCGATGACTCGGGGCTGCGACATAAGCACTGCTAGGCTGAAGCCTCTTCGTCTGGTGTCAGCCTCTACTCCCCTTACAGCATTCCTGTGATTGTAACCCGCTGTGAGTATGTACGCCTTGTTACCCCTATGTCCGGTACGAGCTCCCTGCTCCTGCGCTGTGCAACCTGTGAGTGTACTTCTGTACGAGTATCTGTGCTCTCCTCATCCCTCATCCCTCACCTTTAATAAAACATCACGACTCACTGGCTCGCCCTTGGCTCTTATTGCGTGGCTCCCTAGAGCCGCGCGTGACAGCTGGTAGACATGTTTGATAGTGATACTTTGTTGACTTTTGCTTTAAATATTATTTGATGACACTATGAGGTTTTGCCAGCCCTGCACTTCTTGTTTACATATTTGTAGCATGACAGTAGTTACTACACAAGGCCATGTGAAAAAAAGTGATATCATCTTAGTTATCTGGACAGTGAGAAAATTTAAAGCCATACCAGTGAATGTTCTAATATACATCATTTCTATTGAAGAGGTTCACCCTAGTAAGACTTACAGTGGAACAGTTGGGGCCACAAATCTGATATTTATTTTAATTTCTCCAAGTTTGTCTTCAGTGTTAAAATAGCCAATTTCATAACAGATGTTCTCAGTTAATCAGACAAAATCTTTTTTTTTGACATGTTTATAAAAATACACCGGGATTTCACCACTCCCTTTAAACTGTCTCATATACAGTACATATACGTACAATTGTCATGAGCGTGCGCTTTACGCACGCACAAATGGAATAGATAAGCCCACTTGCAGGTGAAGAGAGTGTTTTAATGAATACGGAATCAAACGTACAACAATTGTCCAATCATAAGATTCCAAAACCAGTTTGCAGCACAATAGGTTAACACAGCTCAGCTGAAACAGGTTAGGACTTAGAGGAAAGCAGTTCACATCAGCCCCAGGGTAACACTGGCGACTGGGGGAAAACAAGAAATGTAAACCAGGGAACAGGACTTACATAGAAGTGTCGGAGCGCAGCTGGGCTTTGGAAAAAAACCCCAACAGCAACCGAAGTCCAAAGGGAAAAAGTCCAAACACAAGGAGCAGGCTGAGCAGAACAACTACTGTGTGCAGGGAGTTGACTATTCAATGCGCCGACAATTCACAGGAGTACGGACAGGGTTTAAGTAACACCAGCCCTAATAATCACAGTGATTGCCGGTGTGAGAAAGTGATTGAGAACAGGTGTGGATGATAGTGTGCTTAAGGGTGACAGAGTGTGTAAATGTGTGAACCTGGGCAGGGAGAGGACAGACAACGACAGATTGGAATCACCTGTCAGAAACTGACAGAAGAGAGGAGAAGTGGCTACCAGAGGCAGAAGGCACAGATAAAATATGGAAAGTCAAAGGTCGCATAAAACACCGATGATATAGAACAGGGGTCCGCCATGAAGCCTGAGCTTGGGAAACCACCAGCTTGGCTCATGACAGAGCCCCCCTCTCTAGGGGTGGAGACCAGACACCCAGAGTGATATCCAATGAAAAGAAAAAACGCTGCGCCCCCCTCCCCACTAACCCAAACAGGAACAACAACACAAACCCGGGTGGGAGGTAGGGGGAACAGGAACGGAGGGAACACAATGCCCCGCCCAGGGTCCACAATTACCCCCCCCCCCCACCAAGTCCAAAGACGTGGAGGCTCGGGAGGCTGCCCAGAGTGCCAGGTCCAACAAGCAGTTTGGTGAATAGAGTCCAGTGGCCTGCCGGAAAATACGAACCATCTGGCCCAGAGATTCAGTCCCTCAGGCGGTTGGCCCACACAGTGAAGCCACCAGGACCAGCGGGATAAAGCAGGAGGCGGCCTGCCCACTGGAAGGCTCACTGGAGGGTGACCAGACCATAGGGAGGGAACCCCCACAGCGTCGGACAGGGAGGAGGAGGGGGCCACGGCATCCTCTGGCGGATCCACAGCATACTTGGCAGTCCCGGCTTGGGACACAGCTGCACCCATGGTGGACCCCGACCGGGCTGGCTCTGCAGCACCCGCGGTGGACCTCGACCGGGCCGGCTCCACTGCATTCGCGGTGGACCCCGACCGGGCCGGTTCTGCTGCACCCGTGGTGACCTCCGGCCGGAGCTCTGCTGCACCCGCAGTGACCTCCGGCTGGAGCTCTGCTGCACCCTCGGTGACCTCCAGCTGAGGCTTTGCTGCACCTGCGGTGACCTCCGGCTGGAGCTCTGCTGCACCCGCGGTGACCTCTGGCTGAGGCTCTGCTGCACCCGCGGTGACCTCCGGCTGAGGCTCTGCTGCACCCGCGGTGACCTCCAGCTGGAATGCTGCTGCACCGGCGGTGACCTCTGGCTGAGGCTCTTCTGTACTCGTGGTGACCTCCGGCTGAGGTTCTGCAGCATCCTTGGGTGACCAACCTGGATCATCGGCGGCTCCAGGTGTAGTTGACCGCTCTCCGGCGACCCTGAGAGGAAACTCAGAGACAGGGGAGAGAAAGACGTGGTCAGGGTCGCCAGCAGCGGCAGAGCCCGGCAGGGTGAGCCTGGGTGCAGCGATGAGCTGCCTCTGGATCTCCTCACGTAGAGTCAGGAAAGATGGCTCAAAAATGGGCAGAAAAGAAGCTGTAACACGTACTTGCCTGAATTCGGGCTCTACCGCCGTCCAGAACTCTGGTGATCCAGGAAGCACTGGCCCCTCAGGATGGGAAGACGCTGCACCCACGGAGATTCCCGACTGAGACAGAACCCCTGCATCAACCTCCACCGGGGAGACTGGACTGTTGCCAACTCCGGCGGGTTGGACCAGATCAGTGGAAACCTCTGGCGGTGGTGGATCCCTCACATAGACGACCCATCCGACGTGGCGGCTGAGGGCTGCCCCATTGCTGACCCTAGCACCGGATTTTCCAGGGCCTCAGACTTCTCCTCCGTCTGGTGACTTGGCTCGGGAACCGGCGAGCTCACAGGAACACACAGAGGAGACACGGAGAGGATCGGTGAGGAGTTATAACACGCCGCTGGCACAGAGAGCTCAGGGGACTGCAGAACCTGAGTCTCTTGGCCAGGGAACAGGCAAAAATGTTCATTAATAATAGAAAAATGAGAAGGAACTTGCCTGTTCTCCTGGTTCTTGATGTCTCCAGCAACGTCCGGAGTACTCTCATCCCTCTCCATGTCCATGGTGACTCTGGGCTCCTCTATATATGGTGTAGAAGCCCCCCAGAGAAGCACGGAGGCAGATGGATCAAGAAGGAAAAAAGGGCTCTCCACATTGGCGGAGCTAACAGCTATGGAGGAAACGGTTGCAGGTGACACCTCGGGGGAAACAAGCGGCTCCGCTGTAGGATTCTGCTTATCCGGTGAAGGAGGGGTTGCTGACTGAATAATGATGGACTCCTTTGGGCGAGACCTCCAGGAACGACGTCGACATGGGAGAACAGGTGATTCCTTAACCAGCGCGCGCTTGGGTTCCGCCTCCCTCGGGGAACGCTCCTCCATCGCCCGGAGACCTCCTTCCGGTAACAGCGGGAACTCAGGGGAAACAGGAGAGACAGGTGGAGGCGCGGTGACCGCAATTAACAACTCATCAGGAATCAGACAAGCGGTCTCAGGTGAGAGTAGGAGTGATTGAACAAGCACGTGCCCGAATTCCTGGGAGGTGATGATGTCCGCTGTCTCCCTAAGGTCGAAATCGTCATGGCGGTGAGGAAGCTCCAGGATCGGAGCATACTCGGCCACAGGTTGGAGCTCCAGCTCCCTTGGAGAATACTCCCCCAACTCCGATGCCAAATCCAGGAGGAGCCACGGCTTCACCTCCAAGAGGAGATCCGTCTCCGCCAGCAACATCTGCCTGTGTTCCTCCATCTCCTCCGCAGACGGAGCGGGCCACGATTCTGGAGAAGGAAGCTGAGCTGTCGTAGGCGAAGCTGGGGACTTCCTACGGCACACACGCCTCTTCTTTATATGGACCGGCTCAGGCGTCGTAACCTCTTCCATCGACAGGGAGTTGATGTGGCTGAGCACGTCGGTAGCCTCTGGATGACTCCATAGGCCAGGGTTCGTCTCCATTACCCACGCCGTGTGGACCTGGCTCTCCTGGACCGTCCCCAGAGAGGAAGAGGCCTGTGCTTGTGCCAGGAGATCCTTCAGGATGGACATCACCAACCACTCCAACCCATCCATGATTACGCAGGGACTCAGCAAGGAACACACAGGAAAAAAAAGGTGAGGGAAAAAGGAAAACACACTCCTCCACCTCCACCGCTGGGCTCTTTATGGTTGGCGCATTCTGTCATGAGCGTGCGCTTCACGCACGCACAAAAGGAATAGACAAGCCCACTTGCAGGTGAAGAGAGTGTTTTAATGAATATGGAATCAAACGTACAACAATTGTCCAATCATAAGATTCCAAAAACAGTTTGCAGCACAATAGGTTGACACAGCTCAGCTGAAACAGGTTAGGACTTAGAAGAAAGCAGTTCACATCAGCCCTAGGGTAACACTGGCCACTGGGGGAAAACAAGAAATATAAACCAGGGAGCAGGACTTACATAGACGTGTCGGAGCGCAGCTGGGCTCTGGAAAAAAAAAAAAAAAAACAACAACAGCAACCTAAGTCCAAAGGGAAAAAGTCCAAACTGTCATAAATCCTTGTGCGCCATTACGCGGTGCATGAGAGAGGAAAGGAGAAACCCAGAAGTGAGAGTTGATGGTGCACTTTTATTCACAAACACAAAGAAAATAACAGGTCCAATAATCACCAAGTTCAGTTCAGTTTTACCACACAATAAACGGAGAGGTGCAATGACAGGGTTAGGCCACCAAACATACAGGGCTCTCTCGGCTGTAGAGCCGAACACTCTACAGCCTGGTGAATACGGAGCCTAGTGCTGCAGGGCTGCGTTGGGCACAAACAGGAAAGGCGAGCATCCTAGTGCTGCAGGGCTGCTAGGAAAAGCTAAAGACACTTACAGGTCTGGAGCTGATCCAGGGCGAACCGTGCAGTCTGGTGGATGAAGATAGAAGGCTGAGGCAGCCGCGAACACCCAGGGATGGATCATCTGAAGATGTCGGGCTGAATGCATGAAGGGAGTGGAACGTCATTCATGGAGAACTAGCCGCCATGAACGAGGGTGAATGCCCCGACAATCTCTTTCCTCCAATGCGGCAAACACATACTCCTGAAGCTAACGAGGAAAGTTAGATTGCCGGTGTGAGAATGCGTGGGAAGAACTGATTGGCACCCGGTGTGTGAGAGGGCGTGTGAATGAAAGTGAATGGAGCGTGTGCGTGTGTGTGTGTGTGTATGTGTGTGAACACTCGTGACAGTGCAGCTGATCACACTAGACAGGAGGAGGGGGCGTGCCCGAGCTGTCAGAGGAAAAGTAGGGCAAAACATAACAATGAGTCAAAACTGGGTTTGCCCTCCAAACCCAGATTCATGACACAAACAGAAGGAGCAGGCTGAGCAGAACAACTACTGTGTGCAGGGAGTTGACTATTCAGTGCGCTGACAATTCACAGGAGTATGGACAGGGTTTAAGTAACACCAGCCCTAACAATCCAGTGATTGCCGGTGTGAGAAAGTGATTGAGAACAGGTGTGGATGATAGTGTGCGTAAGGGTGAGAGAGTGTGTGAATGTGTGAACCTCGGCAGGGAGAGGACAGACAATGACAGATTTGAATCACCTGTCAGAAAGTGACGGAAGAGAGTGGCAGAGGAGAAGTGGCTACCAGAGGCAGAAGGCACAGATAAAATATGGAAAGCCAAAGGTAGCATAAAACACCGATGATATAGAACAGGAATCCGCCATGAAGCCTGAGCTTGGGAAACCACCAGCTCGGCTCATGACATACAATACAAAGTTACATATACGTAAGTGATATATACGTATGTTATCAGAATCAGAATCAAAATCAGATTTATTGCCATTGTTCATGTAGTACACAAACTAGGAATTTGTCTTGGTGCAATGCTGCAACATTAAACATGATAAAATAAAAGAAATAAAAAACTATACATGCAATAAAGTGTAGAATAAGAATGAGTAATACTAGTCAAAGCAGTTTTTAAATATATTAGCGAGCAGCAGATATTGTGGAGTACCACATAGTGCAGTCGGTAATGCAAAAAGAAAACAGTGATGATTATGATATCGCAGGTGGTTGTAAAAGTTATCCTGGAATGTTGCATTTTCTGGCAATGCACCTCTGATCAACAAAAAGCATGTCTTAAGTCAGTAATGCATTGCCAATTACTATTTAAGCTGCACATTTTAAAGTCATGGGTGTGAACATCCCAACATGGTCACATGAGGAAACACTCACAGCATGCAATATAATTTATCAATATTTTAATGGGCAGAGTTGTAAAAAATTCTAATCTAATCATAAAGTGTTGTTACCCCATCATTTTAATTTCCATATGATAAGACATAATAGTTTTTTATTCCATCCACATTTTTTAAAATTTTAATCACAAAATTACAGGAGAAACTTAAAGAGCAGACATTTATTATTTTTTAAGTGAATGAATAAAATGTTAAACCTGCTTTGTAGTACTGACAACAGATAATACTCAGAAATTAATATTAATTTCAAGGCTTAAATATAAATGTGTTTTTTGTCTATCAGAGGGTGCCAACCCCTGGAGAATCATTTTTCTTGTTAATTAGGACAGTTACATGGTTCAGTAGCCTCTACTGTGGAAAAAGCATTTTCCATAGTGTCATATTTTTTGGATTTGGATATTGTTCATGGTTCCCTTGAATACGTAGTCCCACTGCCCTATCTTTTTTATTTAACCTTTATTTATACAGGGAAGTTCCACTGAGAGGCAACCTCTCTTTTTCAAGGACACCCTGTTCACATTCACACAGCTACACATTCATACCTGGAAGCAGCCCAGTACAACCACAGATTGACCTAGGGCCACTGAGCAGCTCCACTGGAGCAGTCGGGGTTAAGGGTCTTGATCAAGGGCACCACAGTGGGGTTCTTTTCAACTTCCGCCTTGCTGGTGGAAGGATGCTTTGCTGTGTTGCTCTTCCTTCTGCTTGCACTTTCTATCAATATTCTTATTTCCCTCTAGAAAAAATTTATGGGCAGCGCCTACCGGATACTCATAATTCACTGTTTCTGTATTTCGCTGAAGATATAGCTCACTACTACCATGATCTAGCACTTTTTTTGGATCTTATCAGTGCTACGTGAGCGTGGCCTACAAGCAGCTGAAGCCTGAATTGCAGCAACTGACAAGCTAAAGCTAAGTATCAACAAGATGCCTCCCCTTTCTACAGATGACTACCACAAACTTCTACAGAAGATGACCATGCTGGAAACTAAGATCCAGTGGCTAGAAGTTAATCTGGAAGCAAATGGACCCTGTGAAAATGATACAACCCTGGCAGTGACTAAATACAGTGGACAAGACCCTGCAAGCTCACAGCGATCCAATGCTAACATGGCTGAGAGGAGAGGGGAGAATTGTGTACGTAGAAATAAATCCTCAAGCGATAGTCCTCCCTAGAATGCCCTTGGTGCAAAGCCCAAGAATAAATCATCACAAAGGTGAGGGGAGGACAAGTAACAGCCCAACTTGGTGAGATCTGTGATGCGAATGGCTGGCCTGCTTTACCAGCTAGACCAAGAGCCTCCTCAACCCCGGCTGTCAGCAAGACTCAGCCATGGCTAGCTGTCAAAGGAAAGCCTAAAAACAAACCTCCTCCACAACATCCAAACATGCCACTTCAGAACAGATTTGTGCCCCTACTGCAGGACCCTGGATCTCCATCTGATGACCTGGATAAAATCTCCTCCACACGCAGAAAGGTAAATCAGAACAACTCAGAAGATAAAAGGCTACAGAGAAAGCTAACAGCTGGGCCTGAAATTCCGATTGTTGGTGGTTCCACTGTGAAAGACGTGAGAAACGTATGTGGTAAACGCACAGAAGTAATGTAGTTTCCCAGGGATATGGTGTCTGATGTGAGGAGACAAAATCTTGCAGATTATGACTGGTCATCCCACAGTGAAAACTTTCATATTGCATACATCAAATGATGTTGAGAAACAGCAGTCTGAGATACTGAAACATGACTTTAAGGAACTGCTGAATGTGGTCAGCTGTCTGAATGCTGAAGTGTTTATTAGTGGCCCACTACCACAGGTCAGAGAAGGAGTTGAGAGAGTCAGCAGATGGTTCAATTTAAACGGATAGCTATCAGAAGCTTGTACAAAAACATCACTTCATTTTATTGACAATTTCAACTTTTTCTGGGACCACAGACACTTTTTTAAGGGAGATGGACTCTGCCTCAGCAGGTCAGGTGTGAAGCTGTTTACCTCCAATCTGTTCTGTTTTCTGCATCACCATTCTGTTCCCCAGGACAAGGACAAGAGACAAGAGGAACCAAAACAACAGGATAAGATAAAGCCCAGCAGAAACTGTGAGATAAAGCTGCCTCAGCCCCCGCTTGTACAGACCCCTCCTTCACCAAAAGCCACCAGTGAGAATCCACCTCCTCTACCACCGCATACCCCCTCCAGGTCATCGTCCTCTTCAGCTTCCTCTTCCCCATCCTTCCCACTCCTCGACTTCACTGACCAGATGAAGGAGCTGGTCACTGGCCACAAAACTGACCCCATGCTCTAGTCAAATTTTCTCATCCTGAAACCTCCCACTTCATCCCCCCCATCCCCCCCTCCAGCAATTCCTCAGTGAGCTATGACACAACTGCCAAAGCCCCAGCACCCACCCCACCCCCACAGCCAAATTCCCGGCGCCTACCACCACACCCACCCTCACCCTCACAGCTGAACCGAAATCAACAGCCTGATAACAATGCAAGCTGGGTTTGATGTACTGGGTCCAGGTTCTGATACCACTGGTATTCATGGCTCTTTCCAAGACAAGCCAGGGCTCGGTATGGAAGTAGTTTCCTTAATTCCTGTTTTAATAAGTAACAGAAAAAGGTTGGAAAATTTACAGAGAAACAAGATCCATCCTACACATCTTGCAAATTTATCTAGTGTTCATTTTCTCACCAGTCACAGTTTAAACAAAATTTAAAAAAAACACAAAAAACTGGCAGATGATGCTCTTAACATAAGCCTGTTTTCCACTAGCCCAGCACACCTCGGTACGGCTCGATTCACTTCAGTACGGCTCGGAATGCTTCTGTCTCCATTAGCACGGTGTTGTGCTTGTGCTGTGATGGTTTGTGTTAGGAGGTTTTAGAAGCGAGGCGGCGCCAGATTCCCAGCGAGGCGGGGCCATACTCCCGTGACGTTACGCACCCGACTGAGTTCTTATTTGCACGAGACAAAAAATGGAGGATCCAAGGATTATTGCCTTGCTCGCTCTGTGGTTTTATCTCACAATTAATTTTATCTCATAATTAAGCTGCAACAACACAAGTCACTTTTGTGTTGAATTAACTGCCAAATGACCTAGAAATAATGAGCTGAAACTTGTTTTTATTTGTATTAAATAATGAGACAGTGGCACACTGGCCAACACCAAATTGTATTATTTTTTACATCCTAGGGCATTTTGGATGTACTGAATAAAAAAAATTCATGTTTTTCACCTTCAGGTCAACGTTTGGAACAACAGTATTATTATTTTCCATTTAGATGATGCTACACTCCTTCTAAAGTATTGTAATTCTCTGAATTTGGAATGCCGATAGAACATTCAATTTACATATACTTGTACCTACTTTGACTTGGTGCTAATTTTTTATGATATTTCAATAAAAAGAACAGAAAGCTTACAAAAACATTTGTTTTTTGGTCTAGTTAAAAATTACATTACCTTTACAATGGTTGACCCCTGACAGGATGATCAGCATCATTTTCATCAGACTAGGCAATGGAATTTCTATGTAATTATACTGCTTTATAATTCAGTGTTATAACAGACAAACCACACTTTCCAAAACAATTCCATTTTATTATATACAAAATATTAAAATAAAAAAAAACTTTGCAACACAACATAAAGGTTAATCGACATTTTATACACGCCGACCACTGAATGCCTCTACACCAGCTTCCCAAACTGGGTCAGGAAGGCTCGGTTGAATGAAGCCGTCTCTGCCTGCTCTGGTTCAGGAAGGCTCGGTTGAATGAATCCAGGCGGGCTGGCACGGCGGACGCGTGGGATGATTCTACAAGGAAAATGCACACAATAAAATACAGCACGAAAGTGCAAGATATACAGAAAAGACAATAGTTTTTAACAAGAATACATAAGCTTATTTCAGCGTATTGTTCACATGAATAATTAAAATAAAAGCTTTAGTCCACAGTGTGCTGCAATAAAGCAGCGATCATCATCCACAAATGAACAGCTTTTTTATTGCATAAATAAACTGAGGGTCTTACCGAATATATTTGCGAAAAAACGCACAATAAAAAAAAATTAAAACTCACCGTTAAAGGACTCCGATGTCGAGACCTCCCGGTATATTTTTTCATTCCGGGCGGCTCCGTCTAACTCGCGCTGGATACGTTCGTCTGACAATGCAGTGAGCAGACACTGCACCTCCTTATTGGTCCATGGAACACCCTTATTACGCGAAGCCATTTTTGATAGAGAATAAATGAAAATAGCACAGCAATACACTGAAAATAAACCGCCAACAGTGGTTGCGTGCTGAGTAATGGCGGTCGTGAAGATTCTTTTTTTTTTTTTCAAAAACTTTATTGAGAAGGTCGTGAAGATTCGGTAGAAGAGGAGGAGGAGGAGGGCGGTTACAACCTGACCAATCAGCGCCGGTTACGACCTGACCAATCAGCGGCGACCAGTCTGTTAACGTCACAACACGGCACAGCTCAGCACTGCTGTACCCTGCCCTGGAGCGGGGCTGAGAATCGCGGCTGTTAAACCGTGTTGGGGCGCGTACAAAGCGTGCTGAGCCGTCCCGTGTCGCGCTAAAGCGTGCTAGTGGAAAAGGGCCTATAATAATACTGAAACTAGCTTGATTAAATACTAGGTCTTTGGCAGGAAAAACATTTTTAATTAATGATCTCATTATAAAACACAAATTGAATTTTGACATGGTTCTAGTGACCCAAAAGAGCAGACACGACTCAGAACTGACACAATTAACCTTTTATTGATAATGGTGGACATGAGTGGGTGCGTGTATGTATATTTCTATGTGTAGTGTGAGTCGGCAAATCAGCTGGGGCGAGCAGAGCACCATAGGCAACCCTATGGAGAAGCAAAGGGAGAGTTAGCTGCTGTGTAGGTAAGGTGAGCGCCAGATAGTTCTATGCTTACTGTCAGAGATGGTAGAGAGGAGCGCCGGTAGCACGGGAACCACAGCTAGGAGGATAGTGCCCGCAGGATAGCCGGGAAGCTGAAGGCCGGTGTGTGGAACAGGTGAGTCCGCCGCCAGGGGAAAGGAATCCGCCGCCACGGATCTCCGCCTGTGCACAGGGGATTAGGATAGGGTGAGAAGATCAGAAGATGGCTTACTTGATAGAAGATGAGTCCAGGAGGTGCAGGCTCGGACAGGTAACAGTTGATGCTGGGAAGCCCGATAAGAAGAAGCTCCGTGAGGCTAGGAAGCTTGACGAAGGTTTGGAGTAGCAGGTTTCTGGTGAAGGAAACAGACGACTCCGCACCGAGCATAGGACCTGATGGTATATATAACCTGGGAATAATGACAGGCAGGCATGCGCACAGGTGTGTAAATTGGCAGCCATGACAGTACTCCCCCCCACGACACGCCTCTCGGCGGTCATTCCAACCTCCCTGGGTGCATCCGATGGAAGTCCCTGATGAGCTGCTTATCCAGCACGAAGGAGGGATGCACCCAGGATCTCCACTTCGGCCTGTAGCCCTCCCAGTCCACCAGGTACTGCAGGCCACGACGCCGGCGATGAACGTCCAAGAAGGCGGTGACTGGCCATGCTGGATCGCCATCGACCACCATTGGTGGAGGTGGAGACTTATGAGGAGAACACAAAGGGCTGGAGCAGACGGGCTTAACCTGAGAAACATGAAAGGTTGGGCAGATGCAGACGGATCGGGGAGAGTCAGGCGCACACAGACAGGGTTAATAATCTGGCTAATAGGAAAAGGTCCAATAAGCCGTTGCACTGTCTTCTTCCTTTCAGCCTTCAGATTAATGTGCTTAGTGGACAACCATACCTGTTGGCCCACCTGGTAGGCGGGAGCTGGGACCCTGCGCCGGTTGGCCACCAAAGTGTCGCGCTCCGCCGTCCGCTGTAGTGCCGCCCTGGTTGCCCTCCAGATCTGATGGCATTGCTTCAAGTGTGCACGAACCAAGGGCACAGCGATGTCCCCCTCCTCCTCAGGAAACAGTGGGGGATTATAGCCCAGCGAGGCTTCAAAAGGAGACATGCCGATAAAAGAGGAGATAGTGGTGTTATAAGCGTATTCAATCCAGGGGAGGTACGTGCTCCAAGATGATGGGTTCTTGGTCGCGACACACCGCAGCACTGCTCCAGCTCCTGATTAGCTTGCTCACACTGTCCAATGGATTGAGGATGGTACCCCGATGACAGACTAGCCGTAGCCCCCAGCGCGGCGCAGAAAGACCTCCAGACCTGAGAGACAAACTGGGGCCCCTGATCGGATACGATGTCCCGAGGTATCCCATGCAGCCTGGCCACATGCTGGACAAGAAGGTCTGCCGTCTCCTTAGCCATGGGTAGGCCTCACAGGGGGATGAAATGGGCAGCCTTGGAGAATCTGTCCACCAGCGTGAGGATGGTCGTATACTGATTAGACGCCAGGAGATCGTGACAAAGTCTAAAGCCACATGGGACCACAGTCTGCTAGGGATGGGAAGGGGGTGGAGCAGCCCAGCAGGTGGAGAAGAAGACGTCTTGCCAGCGGCGCACTGGGGACAGGCCCGTATGTAGTCTCCCACACCCCTCTGGAGAGAAGGCCACCAAAAGGACCTCTGCAGAAGGGCCACCGTGCGCGCCCTACCCAGGTGGCATGCGAACTTGGAAGCATGGCCCCACTGAATAACCTCCTCCCGAATGGCCGATGGGACAAACAACTTTCCCGCTGGACCTCCGCCCGGGTCAGCCTCGTCAGCCTGCGCTCTCAGGACCTTATCCTTAATACCCCAGGAGAGGGCACCCACGACACAAGAAGAGGGGAGAATAGGATGTTCGGTCATCTCTGCCGTCTCTGGGGCAAACTGGCGGGACAGGGCGTCCGGTTTCGTGTTCTTCGACCTGGGGCGGTAGGTAATGGTGAAGTTGAATCGACCAAAGAAGAGGGACCAGCGGGCCTGTCGAGTGTTCAGATGCTTGGCCGTCTGGAGATATTCCAGGTTTTTATGATCAGTCCAAACGACGAACGGCTGCGATGCACCCTCCAGCCAGTGACGCCACTCCTCCAATGCGAGTTTGACTGCCAGCAGCTCCCTGTCGCCGATGTCATAGTTGCATTCAGCCGGGGATAGGCGACGGGAGAAGAATGCGCAGGGGCGTATCTTGCCATCCTTTGGGGAACGCTGAGATAAGACTGCCCAGACCCCTGAGTTCGATGCATCCACTTCCACCAGACACTGGATCGTGGGGTCCACCTGTGTCAGAATAGGGGAGGAGGAAAACCTGGTCTTCAGGGAGGAAAAAGCCGCATCTGCCTCCTCCGTCCACCGGAAAGGCACCTTAGTAGAGGTCAGATTGGTTAGAGGAAGAGCAATATGACTATAGTCCTGAATAAAGCGGCGGTAAAAGTTGGCAAACCCCAGGAACTGTAAAAGCTGGTTCCTGCACGAGGGAGTGGGCCATTCCACTGTCTTTACCTTTGCTGGGTCGGGGATGATCTCGTTGTGGGCGATGACAAAGCCAAGGAAGGAGGTGCGGGAGACATGAAACTCACACTTCTCCGCCTTAACGAAGAGTTTGTTTTCCAGCAGCTGCTGCAGTACCCGCCTCACACGCACACGATGTTCATCAATAGACTGGGAAAAGATCAGAATATCATCTAAATAGACAAATACAAACGTGCCTAAAAAGTCCCTCAGCACATCATTGATCAGATGTTGGAAGACGGCAGGGGCATTGGTCAGCCCGAACGGCATGACCAGATATTCAAAATGCCCACTAGGGGTCCGGAAAGCCGTCTTCCACTCGTCGCCCTCTCTGATCCGCACCAGATGGTAGGCGTTGAGCAGATCCAACTTCGTGACGCAACAGGCCCCCTGGAGGGAATCAAAGGCAGAGTTGATGAGCGGGAGAGTGTATTTGTCTTTAATGGTTATGTTGTTAAGTTCCCGAAAGTCAATACACGGTCTTAGTGAGCCATCCTTCTTTCCGACACCCCCCCCCCCCCCCACTGCCGATAAAGATGGCCGAATAATGCCCAAAGTCAGAGACTCCTTGATGTAAGTGTCCATAGCTGCACACTCAGGGGCAGACAAGTTGTAAAGTCTGCTGGATGGCAGCGGAGCACCAGCTTGGAGGTTGATCGCACAATCATGCGGGCGGTGAGGGGGAAGGGAAAGGGCCTGAGACTTGCTGAAGACAGCCCCTAAGTCATGATATTCTGATGGAACTTTAGACAAATTGGGAGAGGGGGAAACAGGTGCACTCAGAGACATGGACGGCGAGCACACAGCGGACTGCAAACAGGCACTCAGGCAGAACAAGCTCCATGAAACAACACTCCCCGACCGCCAGTCAATAGAAGGGTTGTGCAGGTGAAGCCAGGGATAACCGAGGATAACTGGGGTGGAGGATACTGGTAACACACACAGCCTAAGCTCCTCCCAATGGTTGCCTGATACAACGACCAATACTGGGGCAGTTCGCTGAGTGACTGTGGCCAAAGGGGCTTTAGACAGGGCAACCAGTTTCAAGGGGGTCTCTAAAGGCTGGACGGGAAGCCCCAACCGGGTTGCCAGTTCCACAGAAATAAAGCTCTGCTCGGCCCCAGAATCAACGAGTGCATGTGTGTTTGTCTCTTTATGACCATAACTAAAGAGAATAGGAATCATGAAACGGGAGAGGGGATTTTTACGAGGTGAGTCCGTGAGTCCCCCTACTGCGATGCACGGACTCCCCCTTTTGGATCTCCGCCTGTGCACAGGGGACTAGGATAGGGTGAGAAGATCAGAAGATGGCTTACTTGATAGAACATGAGTCCAGGAGGCGCAGGCTCGGACAGGTAACAGTTGAGGCTGGGAAGCTTGATGAGAAGAAGCTCCGTGAGGCTAGGAAGCTCGACGAAGGTTTGGCGTAGCAGGTTTCTGGTGAAGGAAACAGACGACTCCGCACTGAGCATAGGACCTGACGGTATATATAGCCAGGGAATAATGACAGGCAGGTGTGTGCACAGGTGTGTAAATTGGCAGCCATGACAAATTTTATGTTTTTAACAGCGACTTGGTTAGATAATAACGGTAGATCTCTTCTTATCGAAGCAGCCCCTCCCAACTACAGCTTTGAATGAATGAATGAATGAATTTATTTATTTCGGATAGGATAGTACATTACAGGTTAAAAGAAACTGTATAATATAAAACAAGGTCAAATTAGACAAAGACTCCTTCTACTATACAATTCCACGTGAGTTATCCGAAATGGGTGATGGCTGAAGCCGCAGCTTATATTGCCCACCCATATTCCATCCAAGAATTCAAAGGAGAAAAAAGAGAAAACAAGACAAGAGCGATTACAATTTAAAACAAGGCTAAGACAAAATGTGACTGAGAGAAAAAAGAAAACTGAGCTAGTCTAAGTTAAGCGGTTACTATTCAAAAACAAATCTAAGACATAGTGTCACAGAGAAAAAAAGAAAAACTAAGCTACAACACAACACAGGCTGGAAATGTCAATCCTTATGTGAGTTTACATGTCGTCTTGTAAGTATGTTTGGAGTATTTCTTCCTTTAGTTTTTGTTTAAATTGTCCAAGCGTTGTACAAGATTTTAATTCAGGTCCAAAATCGTTCCATAATCTGACTCCTTGCACTGAAATACAGTGTTGCTTGGTGGTTGTTCTCACTGTAGGCTTTTGAAATATACATGTTCCTCTGAAGTGATATCGTTTCTCCCTTGTTTGGAACAACTTTTGGATATTTGCGGGCAGTGATAGATTCTTCGCTTTGAACATTATTATTGCGGTTTTAAAGTCAATCAGATCTTTCAACTTGAGAGTTTTTTGTTTAAGAAAAAGTGGGTTTGTTGGTTCCCTGTAAGCTGCTTTGTTGATTATTCTAATAGCTCTCTTTTGAAGCATAAAGAGTGGATATATGTTTGTTTTATATGTATTTCCCCATACTTCATTACAATATGTCATGTATGGGAGTATTAATGAATGATACAAGGTGTATAGTGTGGGTTGATTCAGCAAATTTTTCACTCTGTGTAATATTGCAATTGATTTGGATACTTTACCTTTAATATAATTAATATGTGGCTTCCAACACAGTTTGTTATCAATTATTACTCCAAGGAATTTAGTTTCGGATACCCTTTCAATCTCTACACCATTTACACTGAGTTTGGGTACTGGGTAGTTGTGATGGTTGTTAAAGACTATAAATTTTGTCTTGCTTAAATTGAGCGTTAGTTTGTTTGAATCAAACCACAGTTTAAGCTTTCCTAATTCCTTTCCGAGTGTATCCAGAAGTTGTTCCAAATTGTTTCCACTGCATAGCAGATTAGTGTCATCAGCAAACAATATTAAGTCCATTTTTTCTGAAACTTTACATATATCGTTTATATACATATTGAATAACAATGGTCCCAAAACTGAACCCTGTGGGACTCCACAGGTGACCTTCAGTAACTCTGAGTTTTTGTTGCTAACACATGCATACTGATATCTATTCTTTAAGTAACTGCTTAACCAGGACAGTGCTACCCCTCTAATACCACAATTTTGTAGTTTCTTTAATAATAGATTGTGATCTACTGTATCAAATGCTTTTTTAAGATCCAGGAATACTCCAACTGAATACTCTTCATTTTCAATGGCTGTTGATATTTTTTCTGTAAATTCCATTAAGGCATATGCTGTTGTCCTTTTGTGTCTGAACCCATATTGCTGCTCACACAATAAATCATTCTTCAGTATGAAGTTGTCAATTCTCTCATAGAATATTTTTTCAAGTATCTTGGAAAATTGCGGAAATAGTGAAACTGGTCTATAGTTTGAGAGTTCCCCTCTGTCACCTGTCTTGTGAATCGGAATTACTTTAGCTATTTTCATTGCATTGGGAAATATACCTGATTGGAGAGACAGGTTACAGATATACGTCAGTGGTTTCACTATGCATTCGATAACAGTTTTGACTAGTAGCATGTCAATACCATCGCAGTCAGTAGATGTTTTACTTTTGAACGATTTAACAATTTCAATGACCTCTCTTTCGTCTGTGTTCTTTATGAAGATGGTGTCTTTTACAGCAGTGTTATTGCATATTGAATCACCTGTAGGCACCGTAGTGGGTATTTCTCGGGCCAGTTTAGGTCCAATGTTAACAAAAAAATTATTAACTTCATCTGCAGGTGAAGCTATATTCACACTCGGAGTCGTTTTATTATTTTTTGGAATATTAGTTGGGTAGCTAGTATTTCTGCTTTTATTTCCAAGGATACTGTTGATTATTGTCCATGTATTTTTAATATTGTCTTTGTTTTTTTCCAGTTCTTTACTGTAATAGTCTCTTTTACTACATCTTATTATATATGTTAACTTATTTTTGTATGTTTTATACCGTTGCTCTGTTTCTTTTGTCCTTTTCTTTATGAAAGCTTTATATAATAAATTTTTCTTTTTACACGCCTTTTGTAGTCCTTTGGTTAACCATGGTTTGTCAGCAAATTTGTGTTTAAGCTTTTTTTTAACTAATGGGCAGTTTTTTTCATAAAGAGTGGTTACAATGTTTATAAATGTGTCATAGGCTTCATTTACATCTGATACATAGACTTCTGTCCAGTCTTGCTTCAGCAAGTCCTCTTTAAAAGAACTGATTGCATTTGGTGATTTGTGTCTGAACGATTTTGAGATTTTTTCTGGGTTGGGCCCCGTGTGGCCATGGATAAGTGCAAAGGTTGGCAAGTGGTCGCTTATATCATTTATCAATAATCCACTTTCTATTTTCTTATCGAGAACATTGACAAACAGGTTGTCAATAAGTGTAGCAGAGTGAACTGTGATTCTACTGGGATGTGTTATTGTGGGATATAGACTCATGCTGTACATAGAGTTCATGAACTCTGTAACTACATTTTGTTGATGTGGATTAAGTAGATCAATATTGAAATCTCCACAAATTGCTACCATTTTCTTACTAGTAATATTATTGTACAGCTCGACTAATTTATCTCTGAATGTCTCAATGCAAGTTCCCGGCGTTCTATATATGCAGCTTATGATAAGATTTTTTGTTTTGTCTAGGTCAATCTCAACAGTAACACATTCCAAAATCCCTGGTAGTGCTGAGGACATTTCATTTACAAGCTTACATCTATATAGGTCATCAATATACAGTGCAACACCACCACCCTTTTTTTGAGATCTGTTAATGTTAAACATCTGATATCCCTCTATTGCCATCAGGGGAGCCTGATCTTCATTAAGCCAGGTTTCGGAGACTGCAATAGCTGTGAATTTTCTGTCTAGCTGTTTTAAATAGTCCTGAATCTGTGAGAAGTTTTTGTTAAGACTTCTGCTATTGAAGTGTATTATTGACAGTTTACCATCTAATTGCACTTGACTTTTGAATTGCTTTTCAGTGTAATATTCACAGTGGTTATGAATATTATTGAAAAAGTGGTTATCAGGATCAATATCATTCTCCATCTCTTGTGGTTTATGTTCAGCATAGTGGCATATTTTTAGAGTTTGAGTTTCCTTACTCTGTGTTTCATAGTCAGTGTTCATCTGTATTTATCTAAGTCAGTAGCATCTCTGATCATTATACTCCTTGCTTGCTCAGGTGTTCCATTTAGTTTAATCCAAATTCTACAATTTCTTGTCCAGGTTGTCTGTATCTTATTTTGTTTTTTTAGCATCTGTGCCTGCCGTGCTAATTCAGCGTTTTTTTTTGTCAGGTGTTCATTTTGGTAAACTTGAGTTCCCTGTAGTTTTTTGGCCTGCCTCAGTATGTCATTTTTCACCCTCCTGTTCACAAAGCGCATCACAATTGATTTCTTTGTTTTGTTATCTTTCTTCGGTAAAGCATAACAGGCTGAGATTGCATTGGCTTCTACCTTAATGTCTCTATCATTAAGAAACTGAAGCACTTGGTTTTCTAAGGACATTGATTCACTTATGGAAGCATGTTCACCACTCAGTCCTGTTGTGGCATGGGCGTATGACTGATATCTGATGTCTAGTCCACTTATAACTAGGTCATCAATGCGAGAACCTTGTTCAAGATCCTCGACGCGTTGCTCCAAAAGACGCCCGTGTTGCTCCAGGTCCATAATTTTTTTGTCTTTTTCTTTTATTATTGAATGTAGGGCTTGTACCTCTTCTATCAGGCCTATTATTTTGTCCTGCTGGCTAGTCATTTTGGCCAATTCTTCTAACACAAAGTTCAGAGATTTTTTAATTTCTTCCATTTCCTCTTTTTTGGGTGGCATTTTACTGACCTGTGGATAGAAATAAACAGAGAATCCGCCGGGCACACCGAATGGCACACTGCCGGCGCAGCCGAAATCCACCGATCACCGCCACTCGTCGCCGTCTGGCTGGGTGGCTCCTCCGCTGGGCCCCGTCACCGCCAGTTATGCCGCACACCGCCGGCGCAGCTGAAATCCACCAATCACCGCCGCCGATCGGTGGCCGATTACTGTCGCTCGCTGCCGTCTGGCTGGGTGGCTCCTCCGCTAGGCCCCGTCACCGACCGCCATCAGTCTGGTAGTTCCTCGGCTGGGCCTCACAATTGGGCTCCGACTCAGGCCACTGTCCTGCTGGATTCAGGTGGCCCCCGTCTCTCACCAACGCCGCGCCCGAGCTCCCAATCGCCGCCTCGGTTGGTTCGTCCGGTAAGCCCTCACCGGGGACTGAGCCGCCTCGGTTGGTTCCTCCGGTAAGCCCTCACCGGGGACGTTATAAGTGAACCCAGGCTGCATAAGAAAGGAGGAAGAGTAGCTGTTTTGTTTAATGATTCCCTCCAATGCAAGCAGATATCTTATATGTTTACTTCATTTGAATATGTGGCTCTTCAGCTGAATTCCTCCTCCTGTGTGTTGTTTCTTAATGCTTACAGACCACCTAAATACTATGCAACCTTTTTTGATGATTTTACAAAGCTGCTGTTTATTATCTGTGTTGACTTTGACTGTGTAGTTATTGTTGGTGATTTTAACATCCATGTTGACAGCCCTCAGGACAGAGGGACCAAAGAATTGTGTTGTGTCCTTGATAACTTTGGACTGACAGTATGTAATGGAAAAAACACACAATAGAGGACACAGTCTGGACTTGGTAATCTCCAAAGGTCTGAATATCTCAGGGTATGGTGATAGATGCTGCTCTGTCCGACCATTCTTGTGTCTTCTTTGAGAGTGCTATTAATGTCAACAGAAATATTCAGACAGAGGTCATCAAAAAATGCTACATCAGTGATAATACAAGTGAAACATTCATCCAAGCGGTCTACTCCTCACCCCCCCTTCACCTTCAGTAAATGAGCTTGCAGAAAATTTCAATGGTAAAATTACAGATATTATCAATGCCATTGCTCCCATCAAGGTGAAGGTGGTCACTATTAAAAAGAAGCCTCCATGGAGAAATGCCAAACTAGTAAGTGCTGAAAAAAAGCAAGTGTCGAAAAGCTGAACGCAGGTGGCAAAAAAATAAATTACAGGCTCATTATGAACTCTATAAAGAGAGATTGAGCATTTATAATTTGGACCTGAGAAATGCAAGGCAAGCATGTTTTTCTGACATCATTGCTAAAAACAACAATAATGCACACACCTTGTTCACTATTGTTGACAGGCTAACAAAAGCTCCTGAACTTCTATACAACCGTGCCTGCTAAGACTTTGCCTTTTTCTTTACTGACAAAATTCAGAAAATTAGACAGTCAGTCAGTGCACCTATGCCAGGTGCTGGACACGTCTTTCCTCTGTGTCCACGTAGAGAAGATGTAAACGCCATGGCGAAAATTTTTCCAATCAATCATAAAGTCATAAAGATCCAAGCCCCCGACCAACAGTGATCTGTGTGGAGTTTTCATGTTCTCCCCGTGTCTGCGTGGGTTTACTCCGGGATTTCTCCGGTTTCCTCCCACCCGCCAAAAACATGCAAGTTAGGTTAACTGGCATCAAACTGGGGATTCTAAATTGTCCTTAGGTATGAATGTGAGAGTGAATGGTTGTCTGTCTGTGTTGGCCCTGCGATGGACTGGTGATCTGTCCATGGTGTACCCTGCCTCTTGCCCAAAGATGCTAGGATAGGCTCCAGCCCCCCCGCGACCCGAAAAGGATTAAGCGAAAGAAGATGGATGGATGGATGTACAACTTCCTGACATTAAATAACTGTTTTGATGTCTTCCAATCAGGTTTTCGGCCACACCACAGCACTGAGACAGCTCTAGTTAAGGTCCTTAATGACATCCACTCCAATACCGATAATGGCAACATTTCAGTCTTAGTTCTACTGGACCTCAGTGCTGCATTCGACATGGTCGATCATAACCTCTTACTAGACTGGCTGAAAAACTGGGTGGGGCTTTCTGGTACAGCCCTTACTGTAGCTGGTTTGAGTCCTATTTAAAAGACAGGGACTATTTTGTGTCTATCATCATCATCATCATCATAGCAGTCTGTCGGAGGTGACAATGACTGTTTCATTTAGGTCTGATCAGATTCCTCCACGCAGCTCTGTAATTTGCCTTCTATTGCCAGAAACCCCTGACCTTGTTAATCCGGACGACGTCCGAGCCGGTATGAGTTGCTCTCTGACTGACCATTTCATGAAACTGCTTGCAAAGTATTTGAGTACCGCTAGCTTTTGCTGGACTAGTGGCACATTCTTGGCAGATAGAGGTATTATTAGTGCCAAGGACAGGCCAAGATCAGAGCGAACAAAAATAACCTGTGGAGTTCCCCAAGGTTCCATTTTGGGACCTTTGCTTTTCAACATCTACAGTATATCCTCCCACTAGCTCAAATAATAAAAAAACAACAAAATATATTACCATAATTATGCAGATGACACACAAATCTACATACCCATCTCACCAGGAGACTATGGTCCAATTAAAACCCTCATCAAATGCACTGGTCAAATTAAAGATTAGATGTGCCAGAATTTTCTTCAGTTAAATGAACACAAACCCAAAATAATAGTTTTTGGAGCCAAAGAAGAAAGACTCAAAGTTAGTACTCAGCTTCAATCAATGATGCTAAAAACCAATAGCCAAGCCATAAATCTGGGTGTGTTCTGGACTCAGACCTGAATTTTAATAGCCACAATAAGACAGTATTGAAGTCAGCCTATTATAACTTAAAGAACATAGCAAGGATTAAAGGTCTGATGCCTCAGCAGGATCTAGAAAAACTTGTCTATGCATTTATCTTCAGTAAACTGGACTATTGTAACGCTGTCCTCACAGGTCTCCCTAAAAAGCCCATCAGACAGCTGTAGTTGGTTCAGAACGCTCCAGCTTGAGTCCTCACTAAGACCAAGAAAGTAGCTCATATAACTCCAGTCCTCAAATCTTAACACTGGCTTCCTGTCTGTCAAAGAATAGATTTCAAAATACTGCTGTTGGTTTATAAAGCTCTGAATGGTTTAGGGCCAAAATACATTTCAGATCTGCTAGTCCACTGTGAACCACCCAGAGCCCTTGGGTCATCAGGGTCAGGCCTACTATCTGTGCCCAGAGTTAGAACCAAACAGGGTGAGGCAGAGTTCAGTTTTTATGCCCCTCACATATGGAACAAATTCCCAGAAAGATTCAAGGCTGCTGAAACTCTCAGCTGCTTTAAATCAAGGTTAAAAACTTTCCTATTTGCCGCGGCCTTTCAGTAGAACAATTGTTTATCTCCTACAATGTACTGTAACCTTTATTTCTGTCCTATTCTATTTTTAGCTTGTCTTTTTTTCTCATTAATTTACTTTTAAAATTCTTATGTATTCCTTTTGCAACTTACTGTAATGCAAAGCACTTTGAATTGTCTTGTACACGAAATGTGCTATACAAATAAACTTGCCTTGCCTTGTCTTTAGGAGGGTGGGGAAAACACTGCTACATTATCTGTCCCACACAGATCTGATCCTGCCGGGACAGGGATTGAACCAGCAACCCTCCACTCACCAGCCCACATCCCTAACCATTAGGTCACCACTGCCCTGAGCGCACTTTTACAAATGCAAACATTAACGTAACATTTGCTGAAATGTCACAGTTTTGATTTGGAGCTTTCTTGTGATATACAATTGGTTGACTTACACCAGCTCAGCAGAATCAAACTAGCAGCTTATAGTGTGTAACAACAAGCCTCTGATTGTATTTGATCTTTAATAAAGAGCACCTGTGTGTATTTTTATGAACTTTGAGAGTTTCTCTTAATAGACACCAATACGAGTTTATTGGTCCCGATTAAAAATAACATTACAAACCATCAAGCTATGAAACTATTCTGTCCATTAGTCTATGGATGGAGAACTAAGTCTACAGAGTTAATCATTTAATCTGGTGTTTGGTTAAGATCGCCTCAACAAACAAAATATCTGCAAGAGACAGTGATCCAGGAGGTGGATTTTCAAGTTTTGAAGATGTCATTGTTAAGCTTGAGATGTCTGCAGCTGTGACATATATTACATACCAATCCATATATAAAAACCATGCATGAATGACTGTGAGCTAAAAACACAGTAATGATTGGCACTTGCGTGAGAAGTACTTTTAACAGTGCTTATTAGGAATGTACGATCTTCTGTTTAACAAGTTTAACATGATGATCCAGAGCCTAGTTTACAGCCAATCAAAGAAGGGTATAGTAAATGGTTACAAAATTGTCTTTTTGTGAGTAGTTTTATTGCAGAGTACTCTTTGTTGCTACTTGAGTACACTTAAAATTTAAAACTGTACTTTTACTCAAGCTCATTTGGCTATATAGCAAAAGCCTCCCGCATTTCCTTTTCAAGTTATCATGTTTACAAGATTTAGGGAAAAACTGACTTCTGACCTTAACCTCAAGGTTAAAGCTAAGGGCTGAAATCATTCTTCTTCGATGTAGTCTCAAAATTTATTACATTTATTACTTCCAGTGCCTACTTTCTCTTTATATAATTTGAATTATATTTGAGGCTACACGTCAATAGTTTATTCATTTTATTTTCCTCAGACTAACATATAAGAGAAATTCCTCCCAAATTGGTCAGGGTAAAGTTCCACATTTACAAATAAAAAGCTGTAAAGGACTGAGAAAAAAAGTTGTGAATTTACAAGAAAAAACTACAGGGCACTCAGAGAGTGCAATACCTCTGCCAAGTTAGTCAGTCGGTCTGTCTGATTGTTAGCAGGATTACACAAAAACTATTAGACAGCTTTTGATAAAATTTTTACCAGAGGTGACCCTTGGGCTACAGATGACCCCAATAGATTCTGGAGGTGATTTGGATCAGGACGCAGATTCTGGATCACATTTCCACTTTCTCTAACACTGCGAGAAAAGGCCTTGGTGGAGTGGAGTGTAATCCAGCTCACAGGCAAACAAATCAAAAGGCAGCAACAAACCGACATGATCATATTACCGTCTTGGTAGAGTTAATAACTGGAAATATACATGAACAAGTTGCAAATTTATCTTGCAGCCACAAGTTTATAAGAAATAAAGTAGTAAGTTTAGAAGCTCACACATTTATGAGGAAAAGAAAACTGCAAACGTATGAGAAAAAAGCCACAAATTTACAAGAAAATCTGAAATTTATGACCAAAACCTAACAAATTTATTTGAGACATATAAAAATGTAGTTTGAGAACATTTCCAAAGACAAAATACAAATTTATGAGGAAAAAATCAAAAATTGATGTGAAAAATGTCAAAACTATGAAATGAACTTAATAAATTCTCTTGAAAAATATTAATATTAATATAAAATTAATATAATAAGCTACCACAACTTTTACTTGAGTGCAATTTATGTCTACTCTACCCACTTCTGCCACCAACTTAGCACCTAAATTTTAGCAGCCCTCAGCTCTCACTCATCATCATCATCATAGCAGTCTGCCAGGGGTGACAATGACTGTTTCATTTAGGTCTGATCAGATTCCTCCACGCAGCTCTGTCCTTCACCCTCCGCTGCCACTCAATTTACTAAAAATTCAAATTTTTAACTTTTAACAGTGCTCACACATGACTGCTAAGGGAAACAGATTTACACGAATGACTTGAATAAGGCTTGAATAATTATTGTTGTATGAATACAAAAGTTAAAAAAAAAAGGTTTGCACTTAACACCGCTCATATAAAACACAACACCTGGACAGTGATTTTTGTTTCAAATCATGTAAAAAGGCAACAGGAAAAATGTAAGAATATGACATATTTGGGATTTTTACCCTGTAATTCAGCATCAGGGTTGTTGAATTCCATTTACAGAATGTCACTGTCAGAATCTGTTTTTTGTTCACTTTTGTTTCCTGTGATTATTATTATTATTATTATGACTGCATTTTATGTTCCCCTGGTTTCTCTGTGGTCATCCTGTTTTCCTCGGTCTCTTGTGATTTTGGTTGATTCTTTATTTATTATTACTAGTGCATACCTGTGCATGCCCGTAGAAACCAAGTTTAAGCAAGTATTTCTGCATGCCCGTAGAAAGCAGGTGTAAGCAAGCATTTCTGCATGCCCGTAGAAAATTAATGTTACCATGGCAACAGTAACCATGGTGATGCCTGCCTTTGATCTTTTACGTCATCACTCGTTCAGTGATGCCTGCCTTTGATCTTTGATGATGTATCTATCTGGCAACAGCTATCATCATCATCATCATAGCAGTCTGTCGGGGGCGACAATGACTGTTTCATTTAGGTCTGATCAGATTCCTCCACACAGCTCTGTAATTCGCCTTCCGCTGCCAGGAACTCCTGACCTTGTTAACCCGGGCGACGTCCGAGCCGGTATGAGTTGCTGTCTGACTGACCATTTCATGAAACTGCTTGCAAAGTATTTGACTACCGCTAGCTTTTACTGGACTAGTGACACATTCTTGGCAGATAGAGGTATTATCAGTGGCAAGGACAGGTCAAGACAAACTGACTCCAGTATCTGTTGCAGTGACTGACCAGAATCTGGTCAGTCACTGATACTCCAGATACTGGAGTCAGTTTGTCTTTTATATGAGCGGTGTCTGTTCCACTCAGTCTCTTTCAGCAGGTGTTTGCTCTGATCAGCTTCAAGGGTTGCTAATCATTGGAAACACCTGCTAAAGAGACTAGGTGGAACAGAAAAACTGCAGTGGAATGGCCCTCCATGGCACATGATTGCCCACCCCTGGACCAGATGATACAGTAGGTGGGTGTAAAACCTGTCTTTGATCTTTGACGTCACCACTCCTTCAGTGATGCCTGCCTTTGATCTTTGATGTCACCACACTTTCAGTGATGCCTGCCTTTGATCTTTGATGATGTCACAGTGAGTCCTATGATCTTTGATGATGTCATAGCGAGTCCTATGATTGTCACACACACACACACACACACACACACACACACACACACACACACACACACACACACTCATGCACACATGACGGTATCGCGAGTCCTACGATACCTGGGATCACCATAGGACAGAAGGCTATCCTATGATGTGCTCTGCCTTCATACAGACAGTCCTATGATGCCTATCTGTCTATGTGCCATCATATAGACATCATATCTTTAAGACGGCATCGTGAATATCTTTATGATGGCATTGCGAGTCCTATGATGCCTGAGATCATAGGACATCCTATGATGCATCATAGGACATCATGCAGACATCATAGGCCGTCCTATGATGTCCTACAAACGTGACACCGGACAGACACACAGAGATTTCTTGCTTTAATAGAGTGATTTGCATTATTATTATAGTTATGGTCTTCTGTGTTTCCCCCCGGTCCTTAGTCATGTTGTGTCATCTCTTGTCTGTCCTCAGTGTCTTTATTATGGTCTGGTGGGTGTACTTGTCTCCCTATTTATCCTCAACTCCTCATGTTTCCATACCCATAGCCAACTCCTCATGTGCGCTCCTGTTCAGCTCTTGATTGTCTCCCAGCTGTCCCATGTTTCCTTGATTAGTTTCCTCCCTATATATGTTACCTTTTGTTTTCAGTTCACTGTCGGGTTATTGTCGCGGTTAGTCATTCCTGCTGTGTTCCTGTATACATTTGCCATCGTCATTTCTGGGTATTCCTGTGCCTTGTGCTCTTCTGTGAGTTTATTTTTACCTTGCTTGATTATTTTTTTCTCCAGGCCCCACGCTATGCCTTTGTTTGTTCTTTTTGAGTTTTGTTAATAAATCATTATTGCACCATTCTTCCTGGCTGTGCCATGAGTCCTGTCCTAAAACTTTCATTTGCCCTAAGGACAGATTGTGATGGAATAACTTGACCAAACCTGGACTTAGCAGGCAGCCCAGCAGCTGATGGTCCTGACACGGGCGAGCGGTGGGCAGTCCGCACCTTCACCTCCCTTGTGGCAAACGCTCACACAGCCTGCACATCTGAGAATGCCCTTAGGCTCCTGGATAGGGCGATGAAGGTACTGGAACCCTTCCCCAGCCTGTGGGTCTACTCCAAGCTAGCTGAGCTGTTTTTCTCCACCAGCAGCCACCTCCGTTGGACTTTTCCAGAGCTGGCACCGCACCCTCCAGCCCCGGAACTCTCCCCAGCTTCGCAGCCACTTCACGTGCTGCAGGAGAGCTCACCAGCCTCACCACCACACCACGAGCTAGAGAGGGGTTTGCCTGAGAAGCCGGAGACTGTGCTGATGAGACAGCGTCCCCTGGCCCTGACGTCTTTAGCCTCTCCTTGTCCTTCAGCCACAGTTTGCCTCTCTCCAACCCTGCAGCCACATCACGGATTGAAGAGGGATTTGATGGAAGTGCCGAAGCTTGAGCCAACAAGGAAGCGTCCTCTGGCTCTTTCACTTCTCTCACCATGCCATGTTCCAGCTCCTTCACCTACACCTCCTCGCTCCGCTCCAGCTCCGAGACTCCCTTCATTGACGGTTTCCACAGCAGCTGCAACACTGGTTCCCATGGCAGCTGCAGTGCCGGCTCCACGTCATCCTCAGTCTCCAGTGCCGCTCCCATGCCGCTGTCAACCATCAACACCGAATCCACGTGCAGCCTCTGGTGCTGGCCCAGTGTCATCCCCTACCTGCAGTGCAGGCTCTCACTTCTGCTACACTGGTGCCCATGTCCACTTCCCCATCAGCAGTCACCGCCTCCACTCTGGGCTCATCTCTGGTAGCGGCAGCAGAACAACGAAACAGGCAAGTGCATTTCTTTTTACCAACTAATATACGTCTTACCTTTTTCCGGGTGAGTGGCCTCAGCAGCAGCCCTCTTCTGCTGCTGAGACCCCACCACCTGTTTCTGCTGTCACCCCTGTGTTAGTGCTGTAACCATCCCTGGTCTCTCTGTTTTTCCCCAAGGTGCATCCTCCAGCTCTGTCTCCAAGGTGCACGCCACAGCTCCAGCTGTCTCCGAGGTGCACGCCACAGCTCCAGATGTCTCCAAGGTGCACGCCACAGCTACAGTGGTCTCCGAAGTGCACGCCATAGCTCCAGCTGTCTCTGAGGTGCACGCCATGGCTCCAGCTGTCTCCAAAGTGCATGTCACAGCTCCAGCTGTCTCCAAGGTGCATGCCACAGCTCCAGCTGTCTCCGTGGTGCACACCACAGTTTGAGCTCCCCCCGAGTGCATGCCCCTGCTTCAGTTCTCAAGGTGCACGCAGCAGCTTTGGCAGTCTCCAAGGTGCATGAGCCTGCTCCAGCTGCCCCTGAGGTGCACATCCCAGCTTCAGTCCTCCCCGAGGTGCATACAGCATCTCCAGCAGTCTCCGAGGTGCACAAGCCTGCTCTAGCTGTCCCTGAGTTGCACATCCCTGCCCCAGCTCTCCCTGAGGTGGTCACCCCAGCAGCAGAGGACCAGGAGCTAAGGCAAGTTCTTTTCATTTCATTTTTAACATCAACATTAGAAAAGACTTGCCTAGCGCCTGGTGATAATGGTGTCACCTCACTCGCTCCCTGCCTGTCTCCCTTGTCTGAGATGGCTGCATCGGAGGAGGGATTCCAGGCGTCTGGGCTGGATGCTCAGATCACATCAGATAGAACATGGCTAGCTACTGCGTAAGCTAGTCACCTTTCATAAACATAGCTTACTTACATGATTACAATAAATACAATGAACTATTGCTTGTGTATCCTGTTATCACAATGCTGAAAGTGCTGTCAACCATTATAATTACCTACAGATTATAATCTGTATAATTACCTACAGAATACCTCTGTTTGCTATGAAAATGTTAGCCATGTCCTATCTAGGGTACATATGCCATGTTACCGGCCACTGCAGCATAGACTAGAGTCTTATCATCCTATTGCTCAGATGTAAATATTATTATTTAGGTCCCGTAAAAATTATCAAAATATTTTTTCATCAATATATTATTATTTTTAAGAATACAGAGACTTTAATTAAGCATGTTTCTAAATATTTTTGATGCATTATTTTTTTTAAAATATATGTTTTCATGAAAATACAGTCCTGTTTATTATGTATTTATTTGCTATTTGCTAATATGTATTTATTTGCTATTCATATACTGTTCTTATTGGAGCTCTTATTTGTATAGTACGGGGTGGTGGCTCCGGCTTCCAGTCCTGCCAGCCCTGGTGGTATAAGAGGTGCTGAGGGTGGGTGGGTGGGGGGTCTCTTCTACCTTACCTCTGCCAGCGGCTGCATGCACGGCAGGTGCACTGAGATCAGCTTGATAATAATCCCATCTTTTTTGCCATAGCTCAATTCCTTTTTTTCTTGATTACTGCTTTAACTTCACCTGTTCCAAGAGACAATGGTATACTGTAGTTATTTCTTTCCCAAGTGCACTTTTTGCTAATTTGTCTGCACAGTCATTCCCTTTCAACCCTTCATGTGCAGGAACCCAGCAAAACTGAACTTCTCCACCACCCCTGTGTACCCTAAATAAACTGTGATATAGCTCAATCACCAAGTTTTCCCTTGTAGTTTTTAGTGTCTGTATGGTTTTTAAAGCTGCCAGTGAATCTGTGCACACCACCATCCAGTCCGGTCTGACCTCCACCCACTGCAAACCAATAATTATTGCCACCATCGCTGCTGTAAACACGGATGTATTGTTGGAGAGTCTTTTTGAGATGGTCACTTTAAACTCTGGAATGTACAGTATACTCCAACTCCAACAGAGCCCTCTTTGTTCTTTGAACCGTCAGTATAGAGCTGTAAGTAGTTATAGTAATTGTTCCTAAGGTAAATGCTTGTTTTAACACCAACTTCACTCATATGCCAATCCTCTTTCCTCATCAGCAGACTAATGTCTATTTCTTTTCCCGGAAACAGCCAAGGGGGAACATTACTCACTGGACTGGTGTTAGCTATATCAGTAGTGTCTAGTCCATACATTCTGGCTTTTCTTTCATTTGTCCACCCAAACCTGTGTCCCTGGAAGTTAGAATATTCCCAGCAGTCTTGTAGTGTTGTTTTTGAAATATTCGTTTCCTCACTTCCTTTCAGCTTGACCCAGTATGACAATGCGAGTTTATCTCTTCTCAAATCCATTGGCATTTCTCCTGCTTCTATTAAAACTGCATTATTTGGTGTTGTTTTGATGGCTCCAATGCACAGGCGAAGCGCTCTATGCTGCATTCTGTCTATTTTTCCAGTTGTCTTTGCTGCTGCTCCATAAATCATGCATCCATAGTCTCATATCGATCTCATTAGTGCTCTGTAAATGTCAATTAAAGCCAGTTTATCTGCACCCCATTTGTGTCCAGCTACAGCTTTGATGAGATTAATGACTTTTTTGCACTTTGTCTCCAGATTTTCAACATGAACTCTCCATGTGTATGCACTATCAAACCACAATCCTAGATATTTGAACTCACTCACTTTCTCTTTTGGTTGATTATATAATGTTAATCGTTCTGCACCAGTTCTGTGTTTTTTTTGTGAAAATCATATAGCAGGTTTTATTTACTGTTTGAAAATTTAAATCCCCACTCATATGACCACTTTTCCACTTTCTCCATTGCTTTCCTGATGCTTTTGAACAAAAATTTCTCATTTCTTCCCCTCGTCCATATGGCTCCATCATCTGCATATAGTGCTGTTTTGATGGATCCCTCTTGATCCTCAAAGATGTCATTAATCATTATGTTGAATAAAACCTGGCTTATCACAGTCCCCTGAGGAACACCATTTTCTATTTCAAAGTCATTAGAAACTTCTGATCCTACTTTAACCCTAATTGTCCTGTGTGTTAAAAAAATCCATTATCCAATTACCTCATTTTTCACTTCTTCCAAAGACATGCTCGGAGGGACACCTGATATAACTCCCCTCAAGTTTGCTGTTGCGCCAGGAACATGCGCTTTCATTTGTTCTCCGTTTAGACATGTCATTGCCAGTATTTTCTCTTGCTGCTGTTTACTTGATGCATGAATTAACAGCCGGTTATTATTCAAGAACTTTGCAAACTTAACTCTCCCAATTTCTTTCTCAATTGCTTTTGTTAGCTTAATACGGTGATTGTGCCCCCCACTCTGATTGAACTCAATGACAACCTTCCACTCATTCCCTACATCATCAAACTGCCATCCATGTTGGCTAGTTTGTGTTTTCTTCGCAATGTTACTTCCTCCCGCGTCACTCTCATCTGACCCACTTCTAGCTCTTGGTGCCCCCCTAGCTGCTCTTTTTCGCCTCCCAGACCTGGGTACCATCCACTCTATCTCATCTTTATCGAGCCCGTCAGGGCTAGATGCCATCATGCTACAGTCACAGTACAGTTTATGCTATTCGCCACAAACACATCACTCCTACCGCCAGCCGAACACAGACGTAAATGCCGTCTCAACCTTCCACCTGTCGAAGTCTGTCAATGGTCCAACTCTTCTTCCACGTACTTCACTCTATATCATCACTCTATATATCTTCGCCGTAACATCCTCAGTCTCCACGTACTTCACTCTATATCATCACTCTATATATCTTGGCTGTAACCCTATGATGTGCCTTCTTCTTCTTCTTATAGATTTGATTGGTGGTTGGCAACCAGCTTACAGGTGTGTTACCGCCACTGACTTGTCATCACTCTATATCTTTGATTAAGGAGTTCTGAACAACTCCTTATGTGTGAAAAAATTATCCGTCCTTGGACTGTGTCCGAGGTGCGGCCAAACTCTATTCGTCCCCATAATAGTTACCGCCACATACTTCACTCTATATTGTCACTTCATTCTATATCATCACTCTATGCTCTTGTTCACCTGACTTCCAGTCCCCTATGATGTGCCTTCTTCTTTTAGATTTGATTGGTGGTTGGCAACCAGCTTACAGGTGCATTACGCCACATACTTCACTCTATATCATCACTGCTAAATTCAGCCGCCTTCTTCTTCTTCTAGATTTGATTGGCGGTTGGCAACCAGCTTACAAGTGCATTACCGCCACGTACTTCACTCTTCTTCTTCTTTTAAACTTGATTGGTAGCTGGCAACCAGCACACAGGTACATCACCGCCACTGACTTGATTATCATCACTCTATATCTTTCTATAAGGAGTTCTTTCTTTCTTCTTTTTTTAGATTTAATTGGAGGCTGGCAACCAGCCCACAGGTGCATCACCACTACTGATTTGATTAGCATCACTCTATATCTTTGTATAAGGAGTTCTTATAAGGAGTTCTGAACAATCGTCTTCTTCTTCTTCTTCTTCTTCCTTTAGACTTAACTGGCGGCTGGCAACCAGCCCACAGGTGCACCACCGCCACGTACTTCACTCTATATCACCACTCTATCTGGTCAGGAGCTGTAGTCCTTCTGTCATCATTGCTGTGTCCAATCGAACCTCAACTCTATCTTCAGACATCACTCTTCTTCGTCTCCTCGTACTTCACTCTATATCATCATTTCACTCTATATCATCACGCTACACATCTTGGCCGTGGCAACTCTAAAGAAGAAGAGTCTGATGTCCTATGATCGTAAGTGAGCATGAGTGATGCCTGCCTTTGATCTCTGATGATGTCTTAGTGAGTCCTATGATCGTGAGTGATGCCTGCCTTTGATCTTTGATGTCCTATGATCAAATGATGCCTGTCTTTGATCTCACACACACACACACACACACACGCGCACGTCATATAGATATCATGTAGACATCATAGGCGATCCTATGATCTTTTAGCAAGTCCTATGGTTGTGACAGACACACAGACACACACACAGACAGACATACACACAGAGATTTCTTGAACAACTAATGCATACCTGTGCATAAGCATTTCTGCATGCCCGTAGAAAGCAGGGGTAAGCAAGGGTGTAAGCAAGCACGTCAGCACTCGTTCAGTGATACCTGCTTTTAATCTTTGATGGTGTCATAGTGAGTCCTATGATCTTTGATGATGTCATAGCGAGTCCTATGATCGTGAGTGATGACTGGCTTTGATCTTTGATGTCATAGTGAGTCCTATAATCTTTGATGATGGCATAGCGAGTCCTATGATGCCTGCATTTGGTCTTTGATGATGTCATAGTGAGTCCTATGATTGTGAGTGATGCCTACGTTTGAGCTTTGATGATGTCATAGCGAGTCCTATTATCGTAAGTGATGCCTGCCTTTGATCTTTGATGTCCTATGATCCTATAATCATGAGTGCGCCTGCCTTTGATCTTTGATGTCCTATGTGTCGTGTACACTGCATTATTGCGCAGCGCACCAATAAATGTATAAGAGCCCAACCGCTGGTGAAGTGAACGTGTTTATTAACAAAGGAATGGAGAACACAAAATACACAAAATGTTTAATGGGAAACAGTATGGCACACAAAGTGACGGATGACCTAGCTCAGTTGGCAGGAGGAGGAGCCCCACGCGCTCCCAGATGGGACTGGAGTGGAGAGGAAGGGCAGTTAATAATGATAATAATAAGGAAGACTTACAAAGGCGTCGGAGCGCAGCTGGCTCTGGAAACAACAACACCTGCGTAGTCCAATGAGTAAGGAAACCAACAAGCTCCAGGACATCAACGTTGACTAGTGTAGCCTCAGACTGGCTTGACTTCTGACTATTGACTTTGACTATGACTAACGCAGTCACACTGAGTGCTCACACCATCACCCATAAGTACACGTGAACATAATGAGTGACAAATGGATGCAGGTGCGACGGCAGCCAGTGCGTGAGTGAGTGAGTGAGGATGTAAGTAGGAATGAATGTGTGTGTGTGTGTGTGCATGTGTGTGTATGTGTGGAAACAACAAAGGTGATGGCAAACAGCTGGTGAGTGCCTGGCAGAAAGAGAGGAGGGGGCGTGGCTGTAGACTGGCAGGGAGCCCAGGCTCAGAGGCTCTAATAACCTGCCAGATAGGAATAATTAACAACAATCAGGGAACTACAGCCACGAGTCATGGAACAGAGCTGAGAGATCAACCCTGGTCATGACACTATGATTGTGAGTGAGCGTGAGTGATGCCTGCCTTTGATCTTTGATATGTCATATCGAGTCCTATGATCGTGAGGCCTGCCTTTGATCTTTGATGTCCTATGATCAGACACACAGACACAGATTTTCTTGAATCACTCTATACTATGGTGTCTATATACTGTATATATGTCTATATATGTATGTATATATGTATAGATACGTGTATACATTTTTTTTGTTTTGTTACTTATTTGTACCCGTAGGTAGACTTGGTTTGCAGTCTGGTGACAAGCCACCGGCTGCTGGTATATACATACATATATACATACATATATGTATATACATATATATACACACATACATATATACATATATGTGTGTGTGTGTATATATATATATTTATGTCTATATATGTCATATAGACATCATGTAGACATCATGGGCACATCATAGGTGATCCTATGATCTTTTAGCAAGTCCTATGGTTGTGACAGACAGACATGCAGAGATTTCTTGAATTATTTATACAGAGTGAAGTGATGATGATGATATATAGAGTGATTAATGAACCTTTCATGGGCTATTTAGATAGATAGATAAATAGAGAGAACAGCTCCTGACAAGATAGTGCTGATGTAGAGTTAAGTACGTGGCAGTAATGCACCTCTAAACTGGTTGCCAACTGCCAATCAAATCTAAAAGAAGATAGATAGATAGATAGATAGATAGATAGATAGATAGATAGATAGATAGATACAGTGGTGTGAAAAAGTGTTTGCCCCCTTCCTGATTTCTCATTTTTTGTATGTTTGTCACACTTAAATGTTTCAGATCATCAAACAAATTTAAATATTAGACAGCGATAACACAAGTAAACACAAAATGCAGTTTTAAATGAAGGTAAAAAAAAAAATCCAAGGCTACCTGGTCCTGTGTGGAAAAAGTGACATCCCCCCCTATTAAAACATAAATTAACTGTGGATTATCACATCTTTGGAAAGCTGAGTTCAATTGCTCTAGCCACACCCAGGCCTAATTACTGCCACACCGGTTCTTCTTCTTCTTTTAAATTTGATTGGCAGTTGGCAACCAGCTTACAGGTGCATTACTGCCACGTACTTCACTCTAAATCATCACTCTATATCGCTCCTACACCTGTTCTAGAGCAAGAAATCACTTAAATAGGACCTGCCTGACAAAGTGAAGTAGACCAAAAGATCTCAAAAGCTAGACATCATGCTGTGATCCAAAGAAATTCTGGAACAAATGAGAAACAAAGTAATTGAGATCTATCAAACTGGAAAAGGTTATAAAGCCATTTTTAAAGCTTTGGAACTCCAGCGAACCACAGTGAGAGCCATTATCCACAAATGGCGAAAACATGGAACAGTGGTGAACCTTCCCAGGAGTGGCCGGCCGACCAAAATTACCCCAAGAGCGCAGCAACGACTCATCCAAGAGATCACAAAAGACCCCACAACAACATCCTAAGAACTGCAGGCCTCACTTGCCTCAGTTAAGGTCAGTGTTCATGACTCCACCATAAGAAAGAGAGGGCAAAAGGCCTGCATGGCACAGTTCCAAAACGAAAACCACCGCTGAGCAAAAAGAACATAAAGGCTTGTCTCACTTTTTGGAAGGTGTGTGTCCCATTGCATCTGGCATAAAAGTAACACAGCATTTCAGAAAAGAAACATCATACCAACAGTAAAATATGGTGGTGGTAGTGTGATGGTCTGGGGCTGTTTTGCTGCTTCAGGACCTGGAAGACTTGCTGTGGTAAATGGAACCATGAATTCTAGTGTCTAGCAAAAAATCCTGAAGGACAATGTCCAGCCATCTGTTGGTGACCTGAAGCTGAAGCGCACTTGGGTTCTGCAGCAGGACAATGATCCAAAACACACCAGCAAGTCCACCTCTGAATGGCTTAAGAAAAACAAAATGAAGAGTTTGGAGTGGCCTTGTCAAAGTCCTGACCTGAATCCGACTGAGATGCTGTGGCATGACCTTAAAAAGGCGGTATATGCTCGAAAACTCTCCAATGTGGCTGAATTACAACAATTGTGCAAAGATGAGTGGGCCAAAATTCCTCCACAGTGCTGTAAAAGACTCATTGCCAGTTATCACAAACGCTTGACTGAAGTTGTTGCTGCTTAGGGTGGCCCAACCAGTTACTAGGTTTAGGGGGTAATCACTTTTTCACACAGGGCCATGTAGGTTTGGATTTTTTCCCCCCTTAATCATAAACACCTTCATTTAAAAACTGCATTTTGTGTTTACTTGTGTTATCTTTGTCTAATATTTAAATGTGTTTGATCTGAAACATTTAAGTGTGACAAACATACAAAAAAACGAGGAATCAGGAAAGGGGCAAACACTTTTTCACACCACTGTACTTGTATTAATCCCCATGGTGAAATTCTGATATCTCATGGCTCCCAACACATACAACAAAACATCATTAAAATATATCACCTAAAATATCTCAATAAATAAGATAAAATAATGCATAACAGCATATATTACATTTAGTCCATTCCAGACAACCTGGCAGGCATTCTACATGCACGTACATAAACACATGTGTATCCACATGCATGTGTGTGCATGCTGATGGTGGTAGTGATGAGAGATGGGGGAGGAGGGTGTCAAGGATCTCTGCCTTCCAGGATACTGTTAAACATCCTGATGGCTGTTGGAACAAACACTACGGCTTCTTCTCTGCCCTACCAAGATGCAAGGAACGGGGTGGTTGGCATTGTTCATTATAACCTGCAACTTGTCCCTCATCCGCCTATCCACCACAACCCCCAGTGGGTCGAATTTCCTCCCCACACCACGGTTGTTGCGGTTGTTCGTTATCCTCCGTGGTAGGCTTGTCCACAGCGCGGTACTACATAATTGTGGTTATCGCGACAGCCCTAGTATGTACCTATCATCATTAGGAATTGTAATTACGTACAGTAAATAATGCTGAAATGAGTGATACACTTACAAACCACACCTGTGCCTGTTTGTGTGTAAAACAGAGAGAGATAGTAAAACAATAAAGAAAGGGTTCTGGTCTTTCAAGAAAATGGTCCAACTCTTGCAAACTTGTCTTCTGATTGGCATACTGTGTCACACCAATATGCCATCATGAAGGTGCCCAAAAACTTTGCAGTCAGAAATGTCTGCAGAAGTACTATCTTGCTTTTTTTAGACCCTCCCTAATTTTGTTGGTATCACTTTATCTCTCACACTCATTGCATTCCTACTCACTGCACACAGATGGACAAATAGATGCACTTGCTTATCATTTTCTTTTTTGGTAAACAGGCAGATCTTGTTTGCAGTTGTCTGACAGCCTAGCAGGATTTGCTTACATTAAACACAAATGTCTGTGTGAACTAGGTCAAAGCCCAGTTATCCAAGTGTGCTCCAGCAGGGAACAGGTGATTAAGTATAGCAGTAGGAGGAAGTCAAACAGACATTAACCCATTAGATCTTGGCAGCTTTCTGGCAACTTCAGAGGCCAAAGACATTCCATATCACCCATCTTTGTCATGTATTTACAAAGGTTGGAAACTACAGTGATCAAAAATTAATGACATTGATACATGTTATAAACTCTGGTAAACTGAACGCACAAAATGTATTATTTTCAAAACCTGCCAGTAAATGAAAACAAACACAGCAGACCGATACCAATGTCTGAATGCAATTCATACACATTCATACAACTTACTGTAATTTCATTTCATTTAAATCACAGCAACAATAACATCAAGACATTTAAAACTGTAAGATAAAGACCATACACCATGGATTTTATTTTCAAAAAAGGTGAACCCAATATGAAAAAAAATATACTGGCAACTGTGGACAGAAAAAAATCTTCCTTTTAAGAGGAGAAAAAGAACCAGGTTCAAAGAGGATAACTATGAGAGAGACCTTGTATTCATACTGTACCTAGTATATGTTACACCTGTTTCTGAATATTTCAATGTACTTAATATGCAATATTTGAATATTCTACTTATTTGTCCACATTCAAAATTTTGAAACCATAGACGTGGGTAATATTGCTATATTTTAAAGTGACACTCCACCAAAAATCAATTGCTTTTTTGTTGTTAACGTGTCTGTAACATGTTTTTTGTGACTTACAAGACATATCAAGAGCCGAATCAGTCCCAAGTCCCAAGTCTGTGTTTTTCTGCTGTGAATGTCCAGTTAAGCTGCCCCCCCCAAAAAAAATGGCGACTTTGGAGAGAGCGTTTCTAGCTATGTAAGCATTCGTGCTTAGCCTGATTGATTATTACATTAACCAATCAGGCTAAGCACTCGGCATGGTTAAACACCTGACTTCACTTCACTTCAAGAAGGAGGAGCCGACGTGGCTCCACAGACGGAGGCTCACAATCTGAAGTCAGCGTCCCTTCCCAGGGACAGCGTGAAACCGACTGCAGCTGCTCATAGTTTTCCACCGCTGGGGCTACTTTATTCCTGAACCCCCATAGCGCACGTGGGGTGTGGTCAGCTCTGAGACCAGAGTCCACCAGTTGCTGCAACTACACGTGTGGCGTCCTAGAGGCTACCCACTCTACTGGCCTGGGGCCAGGGGAGATGGACAAATGAGAGGCATGTGGTCAGAAGGCCAAACCAGAGAGAGCCATCTGCTCTTATGGAACAAAGGCGCCAAGACCGCCACCTGTCCATTTTGCATTCGCTTGACTCGGTTTGGTGAAGGGATTTTCGGGAGGACACAAACCCCCCGGGCACTCCATTCCGTCCCCGCAAGGGAGGACAGAGGAGGAAACATTAAACCCCCTTCTCCCTCTGGAGGAGGGAGGCGAGTTGGGTACCTGGAGAGGGTGAGGCGCAATGGCTGGGGTGATGCTGCGCACACTGTGCGTGCCGCGCTGGAGTCATGGTTCCACGGCGGTGGGCAGGGGCACCAGCCCATCAGCCCCCAGTAAGCTGCCCAGTGGGCACTCATCAACCCCCCAGGTGGGACTGCCGAGAGCCAGCTTGCTTTGGCGGGTGTCATGGTGGATGGGGTGCTGCGTCAGCCGGCTCACATCCTTCACTCCCACATGGGAGAGACTCGGACAGTGAGCCAGGGAGATCCCTGGCAAGTGGGCAACCACAGACTGGTGGGAAGCCCTCCAGCCTCCACACAGGGCCGGGCAGTGACTCTCCACCTTGTACAATTTCCTCTTCTTCCTGTTCTTCTTGTAAGTTGCTCTTGGGTTCAAACATGGCTGAATCACTCCGATGTTTTGACTAGCCGTGTGAGGCAGTCTTCAATGTTCTCAGGTCAGAGGACAGTAGAGGGCTGGCCTTGCAGCATCTGCTGCTGGTGGGCAGGAGTATGGGTGGAGCTAATTAGAATATTCATAGATCTGCACATACTGAAGTAGGTGGAAGATGTTAAAGTTCTTTCCAAGCAATTCTATGGCAACAAAAGTTTTTTTATGGATAAAAAGCCACAATATACCATTTTGAGCAATACGCATTTGTTTTTGAGGTGGTTTTAGAGCCGCTGGAGTGTGTCTTTAAGGGTGCAACTGCAGCAGAACTCTGAAAATAACACTGTCTGATTCACTGATTCACAGCCTTTTTAAAAAAACCCCCCAACACTTTAAAATAAATACCTTTTTGAAGCAAGACACAATGTTTTATTACTGAAAAAATATTAGAGTAATTACAGTAGTCAAATATTCAGGTACAGCCCAAATGTAAATATATTTACACTGTTGTGCCAAAACATATAAGCCGATGTCTTAACAGTTTTAACTGCTTTGTACCTTTTTCCACAAGACTGTAGAGAAATGGGTATGACTAACTGCGTAATTATTAAGGTTTGTTTTTAGTCATGAAGGAATGTACTACTTAATAACAACTGTGTACTCTTCTTCTTCTTCTTTTAGATTTGATTGGCGGTTGGCATTCAGCTTACAGGTGCATTACCGCCACGTACTTCACTCTGTATCATCACTCTATCTGGTCGATAAATAGTGTTCATTTTGTTTATTTTTCAAAATGATGCTGCTTAGTATTACCGCGGGCAGGGAGTCAGTGAGCGCTTATTGGGTAAAGTTTTCAACTAGCAATAATCGCGCATGAGGAACTTTTGCTCAAATGCATGGCTTCCTTTACTGTGTCCAAATAATTCAATTTTATATCCATCTGTCTGACACAATGCTGGTTCAGATGTTGAGATCTTTAGGTGTTCACTGGCAAGCTTCTGTCTTGCCTTGATATTTTTTGACAGGAAAGGTTTCCTCTGTTTCACGCCTCCCATGAAAATCCAACTCATGCAGTCACTTTTTGATGGTAGATGCATGTACTCTGACATTAACTGTAGCCATTTTAAGTAGCAATCAATGTTGGGATATAACTTTTTTTTCTCAGTAGGAATTTGGCTTCTTTGTTAATGTCATGAATTGAGTTTGGACTTTTTCCAAACTCAGCGTCATGGCTTTTTTGCTGTATTTATTTCCATTTGTTGTGTTTTTTGGTGCCTGTCATTTGTCTGCTTATGTTTTGGTTGTTTGATTATCTCTTGTGTTCTTTGTAATTACTTTTCAGTCTGCTTTTGGTTTTGTTTATATTTATTTTGTGACTGGCAGCAGTCAGGGGCCTTTCTGGTTCTTGTTGTGCCACCTGTCAGCTGGCAGTCACTCCTCCCTCTCCTGTCATTGCTGGCAGCTGGTTCCAATCATTAATTGTTCCTTCCCTCTCTGCTCAGGTCAGTCCACACACCTGTGTTCATTCTCCTTGTTATGTCATGTATTATTTAAGCTCAGCTTGTTCACCTTGTCCTCGCTGGATTATTGTATTGTCAACTCCTCCACTGGAGCACGGGCTGTTCTGGTGATATTCTGTAAGTAATTGTTTCCCCCCACTCACCATTTCACTTGGGAGCGCCTTGGGTCTATTGCCTATGTTACCTGCTAAGTTACTATCTCCCCCCGCTTGCCATTACGCTGGGAGCGCCTTGGGTCTTTTCCTCTGTTGTCCGTTTACCAATAAGCTTGGGAACATTTTGTATTACTCTTTACTTTTCTAGCTCACCAGTTCGTTTGTTGGAGCTACTGTTATTGTCTTTTCATGTTAATAAGAGCACAACATCATCCTGCGAGTGGTTTTTTTTTGTCTCTTCTGCCCCGGAGGAATCATGACAATTAAGTTCTATTTTTCTGCTGCAAAAGTGATTTTGTCCTGTATTTGCACTGATGATACAGTTACATCACCTTTGTATGGATATTTGAAAGAAGATCAAATGTTGATATGTATATAATATCACATGACTGTTCTGCCAAATACTTTAATGGGCTAAGTCCCTTTCTGCAAATATTCAGCTTAAAGACAGTGTTAAAAAGTAGTAGGAGAATTGAATGCACTAATACAGAGTTAAACGTTTTTGTTGCAGCATACAAATTGCCTTGAATAAACTACAGGGTCTCCTCTCTAGACTCTCTAAAGTCATGCTCCAAGTTGTAAATAAGCTATATATCACACTATAATTCAAGAAATCTCTGTCTCTGTGTGTGTCTGTCAGTGTGTCTGTCACGATCATAGGACTCACTAAATGGTCATAGGATTGCCTATGATGTTCCTATGATCTCTACATGATCGCCTATGATGTTCCTATGATCTCTACACGATGCCTATATGGACATCACTCACGATCATAGGATTTGCTATGACCTCATCAAAAATCATAGGACTTGCTATGACATCATCAAAGATCAAATGCAGGCATCATAGGACTCGCTATGCCGTCATCAAAGATCAAAGGCAGTCATCACTTGCGATCACAGGACCTGCTATGACATCATCAAAGATCATAGGACTCACTGTAACATAATCAAAGCTCAAAGGCAGTCATCACTCAAGATCACAGGACTCAGTATGACATCATAAAAGATCATAGGACTCACTATGACATAATCAAAGATCAAAGGCAGGCATCACACATCAGTCTATACTAGTACATACCCGTGCATACCCGTCCATGCCCGTAGAAACCAAGTATAAGCAAGTATTTCTGCATGCCCATTGCTGAAGGGTCTCCTCCTGTCTCAGACAGCTGTGTTGTTCACAGTCATGCCTGCGCCGTACTACTCGAACCTGAGGTGTTTAATCTTCACGGCATCTTTTCTGATGTGCAGCAGTTCTCCTCATTCTATTGCTCTCCATCTGGTGGGTCTTCTTCTTCTTCTTCGTTCAGACCACTGGTTGAGGGACAGGTGCGTCGTAATTCCAGTTCATGGACAGGATCATGAAAATAGATCTGAGCAAAAAGTGGCTTTCGACCCTATTCAGGGAGGCCCGTGCGTGTCCGTAGAAACCAAGAAACTGGAGCACCCGGAGAAAATCAGCGCTTTGCTTGGCATTTTACACATTTGTAGTGAAGACTGGCATTCTTCAAGGTTACATATTTTTACTGTCAGCACCTCTTTAAAAACAACATTGCTGAGAAAGCGACGCTTTTGCTTAGTTTAGCAAACTAAGAAACTTCTTTATCTTGATGAAACTCAATCATGATATGACGTAACGGTCATATCATGATTGAGAGTGACAGAGAGCTGTTGGCCATGGTGCGGGAGCTCTGGGACAATGACATTAACAGACTCTAACCTGGAAAAGACTACAGGATCTCCCTGCAGGTACACACACACACTTGAGGTAGGTAACACTTTATGCTTATTCAAGTAACCTTTTCACAAAGTTGTACTTTACTGAATAGTATTATTGCAGGATAAATTACTCTTAGTTGGGTATATTTCTTCAAGTGTGTGTACTTTTTCCTGGACTGAATTGATCATAAAGTATCGGAGTTCAGATGGTGAACACTGGTCTGCTGTTTCAAATAAAGCTGAGGCTTTCATTTCTGACTCAGTTTGTTTGCTTTTGCAGTTCTGAATGAGAAGAGTGAGGTCAGGCTCTACTTAGAATAAAAAGGAATATTACACAACATTTGATATGCACATTTCTCTATGATACACCAGACTGTCAGTGATGGAGTGGCTCATTCCAGGCTGATGAACATGCTCAAGGTCATCAAGAGCCTTTGTTTCTCCGCCTATATATGTCTATTGCCTAGGCCTACTTGATATGACTGGCATATACTCATAGCATGTGAAAGTTGACCTTGTGCACAACCTGGGTACAGACCCGCCTAAGGATCACTGTGTGTGAGTTTGAGCATCTGGGCAATTGCATAGGAGGAGTCATTCTTGCAAGTTGTTGATGGACACACAAAGATTGAGCTCAAAATTATCCTTTAATGTAAATGATGGGTGATAATTATACTGGTGCTTAGCTCTTTTGCAGTCTTGTAGAGGTAGGTCTTGAAGTCACAGTTCACTGGATATGTTTGTTTCAGACGAGCCTATAGTGAAATGTATAGTGAGATTTTATGAAAAAAATATTTTCAGTTTTTGTTTATTTTAAGAGAGCTTTTGAACTGTCTTGTTCCAGGGCAATGCTGCAGAGAGCATGTGCATCAACAACAACAATGACGGGGCTGGATATCCTCTGTTTACATTTGTTGATGAGAACATTTTCAAAAAAGAGACTTTTTTAGGTAAGAGAAGAGAGACCTCTGTGTGAGTTGACAGAACCAAAATTAAGACAAGAAGAAACCAGATTTTGCTTTTGCAGTTCATAGTGACTTCACGACTGCTTCTGCCTTCCTTCTGGTGCTGCACTTCCGGTGCTGCACTTGTAATGCTTGATATGAGCCGAGAATTTTAAGCAAAACCATCAAAATAAGGACTTCTGTTGGCTACCAACAAACGTGGGGAATACCCTTACGACCCAGTGCTGACCTGATGAAGGTTCTGGCAGATCTGGCTCCGTTTCGCCCCATTTCCGACCTCTAAAGGCTCGCCTCTGATGCTAACCCAGATGCTAACCCAGAGTAACTGCAGCAGTGAGAAGGTATTCTTTACATCTGGCCATCTGGAGCCGAGGAGAGAAGGATTTAAAAGGAGGACGAACCAACCGAGGCGGCGATTGGGAGCTCGGGCGCGGCGTTGGTGAGAGACGGGGGCCACCTGGATCCAGCAGGACAGTGGCCTGAACCGGTGCCCAATTGCGAGGCCCAGCCGAGGAACTACCAGACTGACGGCGGTCGGTGACGGGGCCTAGAGGGGGCCTAGAGGAGAAGAAACCCAGCCGGACGACAGCGAGCGACGGTGATCGGCCACCGATCGGCGGAGGTGATCGGTGGATTAGAGCTGCGCCGGCGGAGTGCGACATAACTGACGGGGACGGGGCCCAGCGGAGGAGCCGCCTAGCCAGACGGCGACGAGTGGCTGTGATCGGTGGATTCCGGCTGCGCCGGCGATGCACGACATAACTGGCCAGGTAGACGGAGGCAGGCGCCGGCGATAGACGGCGGTGATCTGCGGAGCTGAGCAGCGTCACTCGGCGGAGAAGCTGCGCAGGAGCGGCGGGTCCAGTAGCGACCGAGCTAGTTGAGGCCTAGCCGGATTCTCTGCTTATTTCTATCCACAGGTCAGTAAAATGCCACCCAAAAAAGAGGAAATGGAAGAAATTAAAAAAACTCTGAACTTTGTGTTAGAAGAATTGGCCAAAGTGACTAGCCAGCAGGACAAAATATTAGACCTAATACAGGAGGTACAAGCCCTACATTCAATAATAAAAGAAAAAGACAAAAAAATTATGGACCTGGAGCAACATGGGCGTCTTTTGGAGCAACGCGTCGAGGATCTTGAACAAGGTTCTCGCATTGATGACCTAGTTATAAGTGGACTAGACATCAGATATCAGTCGTACGCCCATGCCGCTACAGGACTGAGTGGTGAACATGCTTCCATAAGTGAATCAATGTCCTTAGAAAACCAAGTGCTTCAGTTCCTTAATGATAAAGACATTAAGGTAGAAGCCAATGCGATCTCAGCCTGTTATGCTTTACCGAAGAAAGATAAAACAAAGAAATCAATTGTGATGCGCTTTGTGAACAGGAGGGTGAAAAATGACATACTGAGGCAGGCCAAAAAACTAAAGGAAACTCAAGTTTACCTAAATGAACACCTGACAAAAAAAAAAACGCTGAATTAGCACGGCAGGCACGGATGCTAAAGAAACATAATAAGATACAGACAACCTGGACAAGAAATTGTAGAATTTGGATTAAACTAAATGGAACACCTGAGCGAGCAAAAAGTATAATGATCAGAGATGCTACTGACTTAGATAAATACAGATGAACACTGACTATGAAACACAGAGTGAGGAAACTCAAACTCTAAAAATATGCCACTATGCTGAACATAAACCACAAGAGATGGAGAATGATATTGATCCTGATAACCACTTTTTCAATAATATTCATAACCACTGTGAATATTACACTGAAAAGCAATTCAAAAGTCAAGTGCAATTAGATGGTAAACTGTCAATAATACACTTCAATAGCAGAAGTCTTAACAAAAACTTCTCACAGATTCAGGACTATTTAAAACAGCTAAACAGAAAATTCACAGCTATAGCAGTCTCTGAAACCTGGCTTAATGCAGACCAGGCTCCCCCGATGGCAATAGAGGGATATCAGATGTTTAACATTAACAGATCTCAAAAAAAGGGTGGTGGTGTTGCACTGTATATTGATGACCTATATAGATGAAAGCTTGTAAATGAAATGTCCTCAGCACTACCAGGGCTTCTGGAATGTGTTACTGTTGAGACTGACCTAGACAAAACAAAAAATCTAATCATAAGCTGCATATACAGAACGCCGGGAACTTGCATTGAGACATCCAGAGATAAATTAGTCGAGCTGTACAATAATATTACTAGTAAGAAAATGGTAGCAATTTGTGGAGATTTCAATATTGATCTACTTAATCCACATCAACAAAATGTAGTTACAGAGTTCATGAACTCTATGTACAGCATGAGTCTATATCCCACAATAACACATCCCAGTAGAATCACAGCTCACTCTGCTACACTTATTGACAACCTGTTTGTCAATGTTCTCGACAAGAAAATAGAAAGTGGATTATTGATAAATGATATAAGCGACCACTTGCCAATCTTTGCACTTATCCATGGCCACACGGGGCCCAACCCAGAAAAAATCTCAAAATCGTTCAGACACAAATCACCAAACGCAATCAGTTCTTTTAAAGAGGACTTGCTGAAGCAAGACTGGACAGAAGTCTATGTATCAGATGTAAATGAAGCCTATGACACATTTACAAACATTGTAACCACTCTTTATGAAAAAAACTGCCCATTAGTTAAAAAAAAGCTTAAACACAAATTTACTGACAAACCATGGCTAACCAAAGGACTACAAAAGGCGTGTAAAAAGAAAAATTTATTATATAAAGCTTTCATAAAGAAAAGGACAAAAGAAGCAGAGCAGCGGTATAAAACATACAAAAATAAGTTAACATATAAAATAAGATGTAGTAAAAGAGACTATTACAGTAAAGAACTGGAAAAAAACAAAGACAATATTAAAAATACATGGACAATAATCAACAGTATCCTTGGAAATAAAAGCAGAAATACCAGCTACCCAACTAACATTCCAAAAAATAATAAATCGACTCCGAATGTGAATATAGCTTCACCTGCAGATGAATTTAATAATTTTTTTGTTAACATTGGACCTAAACTGGCCCGAGAAATACCCACTACGGTGCCAACAGGTGATTCAATATGCAATAACACTGCTGTAAAAGACACCATCTTCATAAAGAACACAGACGAAAGAGAGGTCATTGAAATTGTTAAATCGTTCAAAAGTAAAACATCTACTGAATGCGATGGTATTGATATGCTACTAGTCAAAACTGTTATCGAATGCATAGTGAAACCACTGACGTATATCTGTAACCTGTCTCTCCAATCAGGTATATTTCCCAATGCAATGAAAATAGCTAAAGTAATTCCGATTTACAAGACAGGCGACAGAGGGGAACTCTCCAACTACAGACCAATTTCACTATTACCACAATTTTCCAAGATACTTGAAAAAATATTCTATGAGAGAATTGACAACTTCATACTGAAGAATGATTTATTGTGTGAGCAGCAATATGGGTTCAGACACAAAAGGACAACAGCATATGCCTTAATGGAATTTACAGAAAAAATATCAACAGCCATTGAAAATAAAGAGTATTCAGTTGGAGTATTCCTGGATCTTAAAAAAGCATTTGATACAGTAGATCACAATCTATTATTAAAGAAACTACAAAATTGTGGTATCAGAGGGGTAGCACTGTCCTGGTTAAGAAGTTACTTAAAGAATAGATATCAGTTTGTATGTGTTAACAACAAAAACTCAGAGCTACTGAAGGTCACCTGTGGAGTCCCACAGGGTTCAGTTTTGGGACCATTATTATTCAATATGTATATAAATGATATATGTAAAGTTTCAGAAAAAATGGACTTAATATTGTTTGCTGATGACACTAACCTGCTATGCAGTGGAAACAATTTGGAACAACTTCTGGATACACTCGGAAAGGAATTAGGAAAGCTGAAACTGTGGTTTGATTCAAACAAATTAACGCTCAATTTAAGCAAGACAAAATTTATAGTCTTTAACAACCATCACAACTACCCAGTACCCAAACTCAGTGTAAATGGTGTAGAGATTGAAAGGGTATCCGAAACTAAATTCCTTGGAGTAATAATTGATAACAAACTGTGTTGGAAGCCACATATTAATTATATAAAAGGTAAAGTATCCAAATCAATTGCAATATTACACAGAGTGAAAAATTTGCTGAATCAACCCAATGAAGTATGGGGAAATACATATAAAACAAACATATATCCACTCTTTATGCTTCAAAAGAGAGCTATTAGAATAATCAACAAAGCAGCTTACAGGGAACCAACAAACCCACTTTTTCTTAAACAAAAAACTCTCAAGTTGAAAGATCTGATCGACTTTAAAACCGCAATAATAATGTTCAAAGTGAAGAATCTATCACTGCCCGCAAATATCCAAAAGTTGTTCCAAACAAGGGAGAAACGATATCACTTCAGAGGAACATGTATATTTCAAAAGCCTACAGTGAGAACAACTACCAAGCAACACTGTATTTCAGTGCAAGGTGTCAGATTATGGAACGATTTTGGACCTGAATTAAAATCATGTACAAAGCTTGGACAATTTAAACAAAAACTAAAGGAAGAAATACTCCAAACATATTTACAAGACGACATGTAAACTCACATAAGGATTGACATTTCCAGCCTGTGTTGTGTTATAGCTTAGTTTTTCTTTTTTCTCTGTGACACTATGTCTTAGATTTGTTTTTGAATAGTAACCGCTTAACTTAGACTAGCTCAGTTTTCTTTTCTCTCAGTCATATTTTGTCTTAGCCTTGTTTTAAATTGTAATCGCTCTTGTCTTGTTTTCTCCTTTTTCTCCTTTGAATTCTTGGATGGAATATGGGTGGGCAATATAAGCTGCGGCTTCAGCCATCACCCATTTCGGATAACTCACGTGGAATTGTATAGTAGAAGGAGTCTTTGTCTAATTTGACCTTGTTGTTATATTATACAGTTTCTTTTAACCTGTAATGTACTATCCGAAATAAATAAATTCATTCAAATTCATTCATTCAAATTCATTCAAATTCATTCATTCATTCAAATTCATGACGAGTGGTGGCCTGTTGCATAATCACCGAACATGCAAAGTTGTGTGTGGTGGGTGTAGAAAGACATTCCTCAACAAACACTGTCCTCTTCAATAAGTTTTTCTCTTCACTCCAGCAAGGGCTTGACATTAACGCTGGCCTGCCAGTATGTGGGAATTTGACAGTGGTCTGTAGCTCAGTCACTGTTATGTACTATTCGCTTTGGCCTATCAGATATTATGTTATGTATAGTCCCCACAAAAAGAGAATTGAATTGATAAATGTTTAACAACAAAGTAAGGAATTTATAATGAAGAACAAAGTTACATGGGAGGCATCCAAGAGCTTAGCAGTCTACGGTGTGGTGCACACCACTTTGAACATGCTGTTCATGCAGGCAGCGCAGGTTTGAGTCCCAGCCCATGCAAATTTTCCTGCATGTTTTCCTCCCCCCTGCTCTCCACCCCATTTCATGTCTGTCTGAGTATCCATCCATCCATCCATTTTCTACCGCTTTTCTGGGGGGTCCAGGTTGCGGAAGCAGCAGTTCAGGCAGAGAAGCCCAGACTTCTCTCTTCCCAGCTACCTGCTCCAGCTCTTTCAGAGAGGATGATAAAATGCCAAAATAAAAAAGGTTGTAAATTTATGAGAAAATAACTCACAAATTTATAAGGAAAGTAGTGAATGTATAATTTATGAAAAGACATACAGTACATTTGCAAGAAAAAGTCACAGATGTACTGTACTTGCAAATTTTACCAGAAAAAAAAATTGCTTAAAAATTTACAAAAAAGTTGCAAAGTTCTGAGAAGAAATACTCAAATTTACAAACTTATGAGAAAATTTGAAAGAAATGTCACAGATGTCCAGAACAAAAGTTGTGGATGTGCCACTAGTCCAGCAAAAGCTAGTGGTACTTAAATGCTTTGCAAGCAGTTTCATGAAATGGTCAGACAACAACTCATACTGGCTCGGACGTCGCCCGGGTTAACAAGGTCAGGAGTTCCTGGCAGAAGAAGGCGAATTACAGAGTTGTGTGGAGGAATCTGATCAGGCCTAAATGAAAGTCATTGTCACTCCCGACAGATTACTTTGATTATGATGATGATGCCTGCTTTTGATCTCATAGCGAGTCCTATGATCTTTTAGCGAGTCCTATGATCTACAGTATATGACGTCATATAGACATGTAGAGATCCTAGGAACATCACAGGTGATCCTATGATCTTTTAGCGAGTCCTGTGATCGTGACAGACACACAGAGATTTCTTAAATTATATATAAAGTGAAGTGACGATATGGGTATTTGACACAGGCACACACACACTGTGCTGAGGAGAAGCAGGCTTGCTGAATTGCTGATCAAAAGGGAGTGAATTTAAGATGATGAGAGCCTGGAACTTTGAACCGGTGTGGCACAACCGGCTTGTGAATGGACAGGAGATGGCAGAGCAGGCAGCGGAGGACAGGCTACTATCAGCCATTGGGCCACGGCCAAGATATCTAGAGTGATGATACAAAGTGAAGTACGTGGCAGTAATGCACCTGTAAGCTGGTTGCCAACTGCCAATCAAATCTAGAAGAAGAAGAAGGCAGCAGAAGGTGACGAAACAGGGAGTGAACTAGGAGGAATGGAGGTAGGAAGCAGGAAAGGAAGTTTGGAGTTCAGTGGAGTCTAAAAGAAACAAATGTAAACGCAAAGAAAAACAATCAAGAGTCTTATCAAGTGCTGATGAATCAGAAGATGAACAATCCTGGAATAAACGGTGTAGAGTGTAAAGTAACTTTAAACTTACTCAGGAAGGGGCATCATTTCGTGAGTGGAAACCAATTAAGCTCACAAAAGCAATTAACTTACTTGGAAAAGTTTTAAATGCAAGAATTCTTCGTAGTAGTTCGTTACTAGTTACATGTAAAGAGAGTGTTCAACAAGGAAAAGCAATCAGTCAATAAGATGGAGGGGAAAATGTGCAGCTTTCAATATTGGAAGGAAATAAGGCAATGAGAGGAGTTATATCGGTCATTTCAACGGCTGTCTCATCTGATGAAATAAAGAAAAACTAAACTGGAGCAAAAGTGACAGAGGTACAAACATTGAAAACTAATAGAAATGGTGAAGAATGTGATAGTCTGTCGGTAATATTAAAATCTGATGAAACAAGACTGCCAAGTAAGGTGTATATTGGCTACATGAGCTATGAAGTCAGACTTTACGTTCCTCCTCCGTTCAGATGTTTCAAGTGTCAAAAGTTTGGTCATGTAGCAGCAATATGCAAAGGTAGACAATGATGTGCCAGATGCTCCGGTGAACATGAATATGGAAAGTGTGAAAGAGGAGCCAAATTAAAGTGCTGTAAGTGTGGTGGTGAACATAGATCTGCATATTGAGGTTGTGAAGCCACCAAAAGTGTCAGGAGCTGAGCTGGCTTGGTTTCCCCGGCTCAGTCCTGACCTCCCTGTGGGTTTAAGTGCCGCTGTTTGTGTGTTTACTATGTATTTCAGTGTGCTTCCCTATTCCTTGCCACTGCTCTCGGGCCGGCAGCTGTGAGGCAGTTCTCTTTTGCTCTCTCAAGCATAACTCTGGCTGATAGTCTGCCGGTCCGACCACGCCCCCTCTCTCTCATTACTGCCAGCTGATTCCCACTAATCATCTTTCCCGGTCCTCGCCCAGGTGCTCCTCATTTCACCATCACCAGCAATGTGTGTACTTAAGCAGCTTTTTGCCAGTCACACATTGCTGGTTCATTGTTTTGTCTGCTGTGTTGTCAGTCTGCCGTGATTGTCAGCATTTCCACGACGTGTTAGCCACTCCACGTTTGCTGTGGTTCCACGCGCCCTTGAAGCAATGTCGGCTCTGGGGCGCAATCGTGGTTAATATGTTTTCCCTTATACGTTCGCTGGGCGATGTCAGCCCCCGAACGCCAACAGTAAGTGTTCTCTGTGTTTTTGTAAGTCTTTACCTTTTTTGGGAACAGTATCTTTACTTTAATAAATGTGTTGTGGTGAAACCTTCGCACGTAAATCCTCGTCATTTTCCCCCTCACCGTGCGCTGCATAAAGCACACAGGGAGGTCCGTGACAAAAACAGCAGCAGAAACTCAGCAGGTAAAAGTCTTCCAGGGATTAACATATGCAGAAGCTGCAAAAAAGGTGCCAGCTAAAAAAGTGGGAGTGGACTCTAACAGGGAAAGTGTGCAGGCTTGCAGTGCATGCAGCAGAATTACAGAAGATTGGTTATGAAGGGAAATAATTTTGTCTTATTTGTGGTAGATGTGATAAACTGCACTGCGCAGACCTCCAAGAAAACAGAAAAAATCAAAATCATTGTGAAAGCAGTAGAAAAATATCTTGGCATTAAGGGGCTACATCAGGAAGCAGTTGAGGACTTGTTAAGTGTGGGATCTTTAAGTTCACAGACATCATGGGCTGGTGGATCAGCTGCCAATCAAATCTAAACAAAGACGAAGAATAATGAGATGAGACGCAGATACGGACTACAGCTCCTGACCGGATGGAGTGATGGTGTGGAGTGGGGTGCATGGCGGTGATGCACCTGTGGGCTTGTTGCCGGCTGCCGATCAAGTCTACAAGAAGAAGAAGAAGATTGTTCAGAACTCCTTATACAAAGATATAGAGTGATGATGGTCAGTGGACTAAAAGAAGTAAACCAAGAGAAGAAAAAGGAGAGGAGCAGACCAGATATATAGAGTGAAGTACGTGGCGGTAATGCAACTGTAAGCTGGTTGCCAGCTGCCAATCAAATCTAAAAGAAGGTCAGTGGCGGCAATGCACCTGTAGGCTGGTTGCCAACCACCAATCAAATCTAAAAGAGGAAGAAGAAGAAGGTATGTCAATACAATGAGAATCAAGACGAACAGGAGCTTTTGCCGTTTAGTGGCAGAGGAAGAAAACAGATGGGCAAAAAGACTGACATTTGTCCACCCAGTATTGGCAAATTGCTCAGTACTTCCCTCTGGTGGGAGATTGCGGGCACATGCGCAGTTCATTGTAGCCTTTTGCAGGCAAGGAATGTTGGGACTTGCAGTTTTTACAGAGTTTTTAAGGAGTTTTACCTTGCCCTTACTTTGCAAAACTAAACAGCATGACCACTGTGAGAACAATCAATGTAATGAATAAATGGTGTAGTTGCTGAACACATGTTTTCTTCTTTTTTCTTTTAGATTTGATTGGTTGGCAACCATCTTACAGGTGCATTACCACCACGCACTTCACTCTATATCATCTCTCTATCTGGTCAGGAGCTCTCCAGCTGAACACGGTTTTTTTCAGTAACTACTATTTTCTAACAGTTCAGCTCCATGTGCTGTAAAAAAAACATGCTGTAAAAAAGTTGCACTGCCACCTCTAGTGGCCCGGCATAGTTATTACAATATCTTTTTCCTGGCTCCATTGAGGGTAGTACAGGTGAGTTAAATTTGTGTTTATTTCAAAAAGAAAGCCTTATCTCAGAATTCTGGCAAATTAAAAGTTGAGAAAATATGGTGATACAATGATACAAACCTTTAGTTGCACTTAATTTTGACCGGGTGAGCTGAAACAGACAGGTGGACAGACAAGACAGACAGATACAACCACACACATTGACACATAGAGTGATTACCATATGCCTCCTCCTCCTTCTTCTTTTAGATTTGACTGGCGGCTGGCAACCAGCTTACAGGTGCTTTACCGCCATGTACTTCTTCTTCTTTTAGATTTTATTGGTGGTTGGCAACCAGCTTACAGGTGCATTACCGCCACATACTTCACTCTATATCATCACTCCATCCGGTCAGGAGCTCTATATCTTTGTATAAGGAGTTCTTATAAGGAGTTCGGAACAGCTCCTTATGTGTGAAAAAATTATCCGTCCTTGGACTGTGTCCTTGGTGGCATCAACATGGTAATCACTATATAAAATTCAAGAAATCTCTGAGTCTATATTCAAGAAATAATATAATAATACTCTATAAATTCAAGAAATCTGTGTGTCTGTCTGTCACGATCACAGGACATCATAGGACGGCCTATGATGTGCCTGTGATGCCCCTATGATGTCTGCATCATAGGACATCAAGCCTGCCTTCATGTCTTTATGATGTCATACAGTGACGCCTGCTTGACAGCGTATGATATAATGCTGTCCTTGATGTCTTTATGATGCCATATACAGTGAACATCAGGACTCGCGATGCTGTCATCACTCTATAAAAGCAAGAAATCTGTGTGTGTCTGTCACGCTTCATAGGACATAATAGGACGGCCTATGATCTCTGCCTGAGCATCATAGGACGTCCTATGAACTCAGGCATCATAGGACACAGACAAATGCGTCTTTATGATGTCACAGACCATGTCTTTGAACTCAGCATCATAGGACACATAGACAAATGCGTCTTTATGATGTCACATACACCACAGAGATCATAGGACGTCCTATGACACATAGACAAATGTGTCTTTATGATGTCATATGATCTCTGCCTGAACATCATAGGACATCATAGACCATGTGTCTTTGAACTCAGGCATCATTCAAGAAATCTGTGTGTGTGTGTGTGTGTGTCTCTGTAAGTCTGTCTGTGTGAAACGACCATAGGACTCGCTGAAAGATCACAGAGGGCTTATCCAGGACTTTGTGGACTGGTGCCATAGGAACTGCCTCCAGATCAACGCGAGGAAAACTAAGGAGCTGGTGGTGGACTGCCGCAGGCAAGGACAACCCCTCACAGCACCAGTAAACATCCAGGGAACAGACATTGAGACGGTGACATCCTACAAGTACCTGGGTGTTCATCTGAACAATAAACTAGACTGGTCACACAATACTGACGCACTCTACAAGAAGGGACAGTGCAGGCTGTTCCTACTGAGGAGACTCAGGTCTTTTGGTGTACAAGGGGCGCTGCTGAAGACATTCTACAACATGGTGGTGGCATCAGCCATCACTTTTGGAGTGGTCTGCTGGGGCAGTGGCATTACAGCAGCCGATAGGAAGAGACTGAACAAACTGATCAAGAAAGCTAGCTCTGTCCTGGGGCAGCACCTTGACCCAGTGGAGGAGATGGGAGAGAGAAGGATGGTGGCTAAATTGTCATCTCTGCTGGAGTCCGAGTTCCACCCTATGCAGGACACACTGAATGCACTAAGGAGCTCATTTAGCAGCAGACTACATCATCCTAGGTGCACTGTGTGTGTTTATGTTTGCATATTTGTTCCATCTAGCTACAATGCTCTGCACTGTGTGTGTTTATATATTTGCATGTTTGTTCCATCTAGCTGCAATGCTCCGCACTGTTTATATATTCATATATTTATTCCATCTAGCTACAACGCTCCACACTGTGTGTGTTTATATATTCACATATTTATTCCATCTAGCTACAATGCTCCGCACTGTGTGTGTTTATATGTTCATATATTTATTCCATCTAGTTACAATGCTCCGCACTGTTTATATATTCATATATTTATTCCATCTAGCTACAACGCTCCGCACTGTGTGTGTTTATATGTTCATATATTTATTCCATCTAGCTACAATGCTCCGCACTGTTTATATCTATATATTTGTTCCATCTAGCTGCAATGCTCCGCATCGTGTGTCTATATATTTATGTTTATATGTACATATATATACTCGCTGCTCTTTGTTTTTTTTTTTTCTTGCCTTCTGATTGTTGCTCTGAGTGTTGCTATCCCTGTGCTGTTGCAATCCTGGAATTTCCCCTTTGTGGGATTAATAAAGGCTTATCTTATCTTATCATAGAACCGCCTATGATGTTCCGATGATGTCTGCGTGATGGCCTATGATGTTCCTATGTATAATGAATACTCCTGATGTGTGAAAAAATCATCCATCCTTGGACTGCATCACTCACAATCATAGGACTCACTATGACATCATCAAAGGCAGGCATCACTCATGCTCACTCACAATCATAGAACATCAAAGATCAAAGGCAGGCATCACTCACAATCATAGAACTCGCTATGACATCATCAAAGATCAAACGCAGGCATCATGATCATAGGACTGTCATGGCTGCCAATTAACCGCACTTGTGCGCACACCTGCTTGTCATCCTGGTCTGGCTATTTATTCCATCAGGGCCTGTGGTAGGCGCGGAGTTGTCTGTCTCCTTTGCAAGAGACCTGCATTTGCCCACTCCACGTCGAGCTTCCTAGCCTCATCAAGTTTCTCCACGCCGAGCTTCCAAGCCTCGTACAGTTCCTGTCTGGCCTTCTCCTACTGGACTCATCGTTCCCCGCTTCCAAGTAAGACACCATCTATTCCACTCACCTTTCCGTGATCCCCTGTGCACAGGCGGAGATCCCTGGCGGCGGATTCCTCCCGCCCGGCGGCGGGCTCACTGGCTTCCTTCACCATCATCTCCTGCAGGTCAGCTGGCACGATCCTCCTGGCCGAAGCTACCGAGCTAACCTGTGCTCTTCCTCACCACCTAAACAGTAAGCGCATAACTATCTGGTGCAAACCCTGCCTAGACAGCATCTAACTCCCTCTCTGTCTCTCCATAGGGTTGCCAGGTTGTATGAGAGATGAGATGAGATTCAACTTTATTGTCATTACACATATGGTGCTCTGCTCGCCCCCAGCTGATCCACCTTCACACTACACACATATACAGATACGCATACACGCACTCACACCCCCACTGCTTTCAATAAACGGTTAATTGTGTCATTCTCGAGTCGTGTCTGCTCTTTGGGTCTACAACCATGTCAGTACGACTCCGCCAACACGACCCAGCAGACAGCCGACCAGTTAGCTTGAGTAACAGATAGGTTGGCTCACCTGGTTAGCCCACAGGCTTTCCCTTCGGTTCCCGTTAGCTCCTCTGCTCCCGCTAGCTCCACCGCTAGTTAGGCTACACCAGGTGCCCCATTACGGCTTACCCCCGTCCCAACTCCCACCCATTTTTCTGGCAAACTAGGGGAAGCTAGGGGATTCCTCACACAGTGTGACACTGTGTTTCAGCAGGTGCCGGGGGATTTTAAGATAAGATAAGATAAGATAAGCCTTTATTAGTCCCACAACGGGGAAATTCCAGGATTGCAACAGCACAGGGATAGCAACACTCAGAGCAACAATCAGAAGGCAAAAAAAAAGCAAGCAAGAGCAGCTAATATACATATGTACATATTACTATAAAATATATATATACACACACACACACACAGACACACAGTGCAGAGCATTGTAGCTGGATGGAATAGATATATGAATATATGAACACACAGTGCAGAGCATTGTAGCTAGATGGAATAAATATGTAAATATATAAACACCCACAGTATGGAGCATTGCAGCTAGGTGGAATAAATATGCAAGTATATAAACACACACAGTGCGGAGCAATGTAGCTAGATGGAATAATATGTAGATATATAAAAACACAGTGCGGAGCATTGTAGCTAGATGGAATAAATATATAGATATATAAATATAAACACACCCAGTGCAGAGCATTGTAGCTAGATGGAATAAGTATGTAAATATATAAACACACCCAGTGCAGAGCATTGTAGCTAGATGGAATAAATATGTAAATATATAAACACACACAGTGCAGAGCATTGTTGCTAGGTGGGATGAAACAGCATAACCGTCTATTTAGTTATCCTACATGGTATGATTATGTGCCCATACATATTCTCACCCTCCATAGCGACCGGTATGTTCCTAGTTGTATGCCGGAGAGGACCATTGTGTAAGTCTATTGCATCTTTTGCATTCAAAAACTATTAGTTTGTTATGTCTTTTTGCTATCTCTGCGAGCAGCCCTGCTTAGGTTGTACAGTCTGACAGCCGTAGGTAGGAAGGACCTACGAAACCTCTCGGTTGTGCACCTGGGATGATGTAGTCTGCTGCTTTTCCTACTGACCATAGCCGTATGGGTTATGTGATTAATTTGTTAGAGGGACAGGCTTTAGCTTGGGATTACGCTGTTATGGCTAGGGCTAACTATGCATCCCTAACCTATGCACAGTTTGTCAGCGAGTTTAAGGAGGTATTTGATCACTCTGACCGAGATAGTGTGCTTACCTCCCGGCTGTTGAATCTTAAGCAAGGGGCTAGAGCCGTTGCCGATTACGCCGTTGACTTCCGGGTGGTAGCCACGGAGGTGGGGTGGGAAGATGCCTCATTGTGCAGCATTTTTGTTAGGAGTCTGTGCCCTAGCCTGCGGGATGAGTTAGTCCACTTAGATAAGCCCACTAGCCTAAATGAACTCATCTCACTAGCTATTAGCCTTGACAACAGAATGAGGGAGCGGGCGGTCGAGCGGAAAACTTCCGGTTGCTTGGGTAGCCAGCCCTGCCGCTCCCTACAGCACCCCCCGCTGGCCCTACCCTCTGCTGATTCCCCAGAGAATCCAGAACCTATGGTGATGGGTGGGTTCAAGCTATCATCGGCAGAGAAACGGTGGTACCAGGTGTTGGGGTTGTGCCTTTATTGTGGGAGCGAGGAGCATGAGATCAAATCATGTCCCAAACGGCCAAAAGGGGGAGTCCGTGCGTCGCAGTAGGGGGACTCACGGACTCACATTGCAAAAATCCCCTCTCCCGTTTTCTGATTCCTATCCGTTTCAGTTATGGTCATAGGGAGACAAGCACACATGCACTCATTGATTCGGGGGCCAAGCAGAGCTTTATTTCTGGGGAGCTGGCAACCCGGTTGGGGCTTCCCATCCAGTTACTAGAGACCCCCTTAAAACTCGTCACTCTGTCTAAAGCCCTTTTGGCCACGGTCTCTCACTGGACCGCTCCTGTGTCAGTAATCATATCGGGTAATCATCAAGAGGAGCTTAGACTGTATGTTTTGCCGGTGTCCTCCATCCTAGTGATTCTCGGCTACCCCTGGCTTTGTCTCCACAACCCTTCAATTGACTGGCATTCTGGGAGTGTTTTATCCTGGAGTTCCTTCTGCCTGAATGCCTGTTTACAGTCCGCTGCATGCTCGCCCTCCGTGCCTCTGGGTGTCACTGTCTCTCCTCCTCCCGATTTGTCCAAGGTCCCATCTGAATATCGTGACTTAAGGGCTGCCTTCAGTAAGACCCAGGCCCTTTCCCTTCCCCCTCACTGCCCGTATGATTGTGCTATCAATCTCCGAGCCAGAGCTCCGCTGCCCTCTAGCAGACTCTACAATCTGTCTGTCCCGGAGTGTGCAGCTATGGATCAGTACATCAAGGAGTCCTTGAGCTCAGTCATAATCCGTCCGTCATTGTCAGCGGTGGGGGCGGGATTCTTTTTCGTCGGCAAGAAGGATGGCTCACTAAAGCCGTGTATAGACTTTTGGGAGTTAACTAACATAACCATCAAGGACAAATGCACTCTTCCACTCATTAACTCCGCTTTTGATTCCCTCCAGGGGGCCTCTTGGTTTACTAAGTTGGATCTGCGCAACACTTACCATCTGGTGCGGATCCGGGAGGGTGATGAATGGAAGACAGCATTCCGGACCCCTAGTGGGCATTTTGAGTATCTAGTCATGCCATTCGGGCTGACCAATGCCCCTGTCGTCTTCCAGCGGTTGATTGACGTGTTGAGAGATTTTTTTGGGCACATTTGTATTTGTTTACTTGGATGATATTCTGATTTTTTTAAATTTTTTTTTTCCCAGTCACTGGATGAACATCGTGTGCATGTGAGGCGGATACTGTAGCGGCTGTTGGAGAATAAACTTTTCGTGAAGGCTGAAAAATGTGAGTTCCATGTCTCCCGAATGTCAGAATCAGAATGAACTTTATTGCCAAGCATGTTTAACACATACAAGGAATTTGACTTGACATTAGGTGCGCTCATGTTAAGCGCACACTGACGCGGCAGCCGACAGGCGCCTAATGCAGTGGGGGTAAAGAGGGAGAGGGGAAGGGGATGACACATTGGGCAGAGAGAAAAAAACAGTTATCAGAATAGCGCTCGAATGAGCAAGATTATGATCACATAGAAAAAAGACCCTCAATGCACACTTAGCAGACAAGTTACAAACAGATCCACACATCAACAAAGCAGAGAGAGACCAGTGTGTGTATATCAGTCATATGATATCAGTGTGAGTGCAGTGTGACTGTATCAGTTACTGGTGCACAACAAAAATCGTCTCCTAGGCAACGGCTGTCCATGTATTCTAAACATAGATAAACATGTCCAGAGTTCATCTCTCTTCATGCCAGATGGTAAAATTCCATGTTAGTCACATGAAAACGCTGTCCTTGGAGAGTTGAGATTGTTGTACAACAGCAGTTGTTTGGGTTAAGAGAAGCCAAAACTCCCTTCTGCTTATCTCTTCTCCTGGAGGAATGAGTCTCCCAAGGATGCCGAATCAAGGCCTGATGAGCACAGTCCACTTAGAGCATAAAAATTTCCTCTCTCATGCGATTCTGTGCATCGCACATTCACAGGCTTTAAAATCATTCTGGTCGAATTGTTGAAGGAGCTTCGCCGGGTCCGCATTTTGACCAGCTCTTCCAACTTCTTTAATTTCCGATACACCAGGAAACTCCAGAGCCAAACAGTAGAAATCCTGTGATCATAGCCAAACAGATGTCTTCCACATCTTCAATCGAATCACACAGACACATGAGTTTCCAATTGTCCCATGAGTCTCCCCACATGGGCTCCCCCTGGCCCGATCTTCTTTTAAAGTGGTGTCAATTGCATTTAAAGCCCAGCTCAATTCCATAATTTTCCGTTTGGGTCGAGATGCAGCAGAAGAAGAGCGAGACACAGACAGGACACAGCAAGCTGGGATCAGTCAGGGGAGGAGGAGAAAGGAGAGGAGAAGAAATGAGTCTGCTCTCTCTGAAAGCCGGAAGAAGAATGTCTTTCCTTGGGTTCGTGATCGCCCATAACGAGATCCCCGACCCGGTGAAGGTAAAGGCGGTGGTGGAATGGCCTACTCCATCACCCAGGACGCAGCTCCTGCAATTCCTGGGCTTTGCCAATTTCTTCCGCCGCTTTATTCAAAATTACAGTCTTATTGTTCTTCCCCTGACCAGTCTGACCTCTACCAAGGTGCCCTGCCGGTGGACAGAGGAGGCGGCTGCAGAAGTTGCTTATCTGAAGGCCAAGTTCTCATCCTCCCCTATTCTGACGCAAGTGGACCCCGCTCTCCAGTGTTTGGTGGAGGTGGATGCATTGGATTCGGGGGTGGGAGCGGTCCTGTCTCAGCGCTCCCCGGAGGATGGCAAGATACGCCCCTGTGCATTCTTCTCTCATCGCCTATCCCCGGCTGAGTGCAACTACGATATCGGCAACAGGGAGCTATTGGCTGTCAAGCTCGCCTTGGAGGAGTGGCGTCATTGGCTGGAGGGTGCTTCCTCGCCGTTCATCGTTTGGACTGACCACAAAAATCTGGAGTACCTTCGAACGGCCAAGCGTTTGAATGCATGGCAGGCTCGCTGGTCCCTGTTCTTTGGAAGATTTGACTTCACTATTGCCTACCGCCCTGGGTCTAAGAATACAAAGCTGAACGCCCTGTCTCATCAGTTTGCCCTGGAAACGGCAGAGATGACCGAGCACCCTATCCTCCCCTTATCGTGTGTCGTGGGTGCCCTCTCTTGGGGTATCAAGAACAGGGTCCTGGAAGCACAGGCTGATGAGGCCGACCCGGGCGGGGGGCCAGCGGGTAAACTGTTTGTCCCATCGGCCGTTTGGGGGGAAGTTATTCAGTGGGGCCACTCATCCAAGTTCGCATGTCACCCTGGGAGGGCGCGTACTGTGGCCCTTCTTCAGACGACGTTTTGGTGGCCATCCCTCCAGAAGGACGTGGGGGAGTACATCCAGGCCTGTCCCCAGTGTGCCGTTGGTAAAACATCTTCCTCCCCACCAGCTGGGCTGCTCCACCCCCTTCCTATCCCCGGCAGACCGTGGTCCCATGTGGCTTTGGATTTTGTTAACGGCCTCCCAACGTCCAATCAGCACACGGCTATTCTCACCCTGGTCGATAGATTCTCCAAGGCTGCCCATTTCATTCCTCTGCAGGGGCTGCCCACAGCCAAGGAGATGGCGGACCTTCTTGTCCAGCATGTAGTTAGGCTGCATGGGATTCCCCTGGACGTTGTCTCCGACCGGGGTACCCAGTTTGTCTCCTAGGTCTGGAAGTCCTTTTGTAACGCTCTGGGGGCTATGGCAAGTCTATCGTCAGGCTACCATCCACAGACCAATGGGCAGAGTGAATGAGTGAACCAGAAGCTGGAGGCCGCACTGTGGTGCGTTGCCACCGCTAACCCATCTTCATGGAGCTCTCACCTCCCTTGGATTGAATATGCTCATAACACCACTATCTCTACAGCAATCGGCATGTCTCCCTTTGAAGCCTTGCTGGGCTACAATCCCCCACTGTTCCCTGAGGAGGAGGGGGACATCGCCGTTCCCTCCGTTCGTGCGCACCTGAAGCGCTGCCATCGGATCTGGAGGGCTAGCAGGGCGGCATTGCCACGTACGGCGGAGCGCAACACTGTAGTGGCCAACCATCACAGAGTTCCGGCTCCCGCCTATCGGGTGGGCCAACGGGTATGGCTGTCTACAAAACACATTAATTTGAAGACTGAAAAGAAGAAGACGTCGCAGCGATTCATTGGGCCTTTTCACATCAGCCGGATCATTAATCCTGTCTCTGTGCGCTTAAATCTCCCCCCCCCCCCCCGCATCTGTCCAACTTTCCATGTCTCCCAGGTCAAGCCCGTCTGCTCCAGCCTGTTGTGTCCTCCTCCCAGGATTCCACCACCACCGATGGTGATTGACGGCAAACCGGCGTGGCCAGTCACTGCCATCCTGGACGTCCGTCGCTGGGGCCGTGGCCTACAGTATCTGGTGGACTGGGAGGGTTATGGGCCGGAGTGGAGATCCTGGGTGCATCTCTCCTTCGTGCTGGACAAGCAGCTCATCAGGGACTTCCACCAGACGCACCCAGGAAGGTTGGAACGACCGCCGAGAGGCGAGTCATGGTGGGGAGTATTGTCATGGCTGCTAATTAACCGCACCTGTGCGCACATCCGCTCGTCAACCTGGTCTGGCTATTTATTCCATCAGGGCCTGTGATCGGCGCGGAGTCATCTGTCTCCTTTGCAAGAGACCTGCATTCGCCCACTCCATGTCGTGCTTCCTAGCCTCGTCAAGTTTCTCCACACCAAGCTTCCAAGCCTCGTACAGTTCCTGTCCGGTCTTCTCCTACTGGACTCATCGTTCCCCGCTTCCAAGTAAGACACCATCTATTCCACTCACCTTTCCGTGATCCCCTGTGCACAGGCGGAGATCCCTGGTGGCGGATTCCGCCCATCTGGCGGCGGGCTCACTGGCTTCCTTCACCATCATCTCCTGCGGGTCTGCTGGCACTATCCTCCTGGCCGAAGCTACCGAGCTAACCTGTGCTCTTCCTCACCACCTAAACAGTAAGTGCATAACTATTTGGTGCAAACCCTGCCTAGACAGCATCTAACTCCCTCTCTGTCTCTCCATAGGGTTGCCAGGTTTTATGATGCTCTGCTCGCCCCCAGCTGATCCACCTTCACACTACACACATACAGTGGGGCAAAAAAAGTATTTTAGTCAGCCACCAATTGTGCAGGTTCTCCCACTTAAAAGATGAGAGAGGTCTCCAATTTTCATCATAGGTATACCTCAACTATGAGAGACAAAATGAGAAAAAATCCAGAAAATCACATTGAAGGATTTTTTAATGAATTAATTCGTAAATTCCTCGGTAAAATAAGTATTTGGTCAATAACAAGAGTTCATCTCAATACTTTGTTATATACCCTTTGTTGGCAATGACAGAGGTCAAACGTTTTCTGTAAGTCTTCACAAGGTTTTCACACACTGTTGCTGGTATTTTGGCCCATTCCTCCATGCAGATCTCCTCTAGAGCAGTGATGTTTTGGGGCTGTCGCTGGGCAACATGGACTTTCAACTCCCTCCAAAGATTTTCTATGGGGTTGAGATCTGGAGACTGGCTAGGCCACTCCAGGACCTTGAAATGCTTCTTACGAAGCCACTCCTTCATTGCCCGGGCGGTGTGTTTGGGATCATTGTCATGCTGAAAGACCCAGCCACGTTTCATCTTCAATGCCCTTGCTGATGGAAGGAGGTTTTCACTCAAAATCTCACGATACATGGCCCCATTCATTCTTTCCTTTACACGGATCAGTCGTCCTGGTCCTTTTGCAGAAAAACGGCCCCAAAGCATGATGTTTCCACCCCCATGCTTCACAGTAGGTATGGTGTTCTTTCTCCTCCAAACACGACAAATTGAGTTTTTACAATAAAGTTCTAGTTTGGTTTCATCTGACCATATGACATTCTCCCAATCCTCTTCTGGATCATCCAAATGCTCTCTAGCAAACTTCAGATGGGCCTGGACATGTACTGGCTTAAGCAGGGGGACACGTCTGGCACTGCAGGATTTGAGTCCCTGGCGGCATAATGTGTTACTGATGGTAGCCTTTGTTACTTTGGTCCCAGCTCTCTGCAGGTCATTCACTAGGTCCCCCCCGTGTGGTTCTGGGATTTTTGATCACCGTTCTCGTGATCATTTTGACCCCACGGGGTGAGATCTTGCGTGGAGCCCCAGATTGAGGGAGATTATCAGTGGTCTTGTATGTCTTCCATTTTCTAATAATTGCTCCCACAATTGATTTCTTCACACCAAGCTGCTTACCTATTGCAGATTCAGTCTTCCCAGCCTGGTGCAGGTCTACAATTTTGTTTCTGGTGTCCTTTGACGGCTCTTTGATCTTGGCCATAGTGGAGTTTGGAGTCTGACTGTTTGAGGTTGTGGACAGGTGTCTTTTATACTGATAACGAGTTCAAACAGGTGCCATTAATACAGGTAACGAGTGGAGGACAGAGGAGCCTCTTAAAGAAGTTACAGGTCTGTGAGAGCCAGAAATCTTGCTTGTTTGTAGGTGACCAAATACTTATTTTACCGAGGAATTTACCAATTAATTCATTAAAAATTCTTCAATGTGATTTTCTGGATTTTTTTTTTTCTCATTTTGTCTCTCATAGTTGAGGTATACCTATGATGAAAATTGGAGACCTCTCTCCTTTTAAGTGGGAGAACTTGCACAATTGGTGGCTGACTAAATACTTTTTTGCCCCACTGTATACAGATACACATACACCCTCCCCCCCATTGCATTCAATAAACGGTTAATTGTGTGTGTCATTCTCGAGTCGTGTCTGCTCTTTGGGTCTACAACCATGTCAGTGACTCGCTATGACATCAGCAAAGATCATAGGACTCACTATGACATCATCAAAGATCAAATGTAGGCATCATAGGAGTCACTATGACATCATCAAAGATTTAAGGCAGTCATCACTCACGATCATAGGACTCGCTATGACATCAAAGATCACATAACTCATTATGTCACAATCAAAGCTCAAAGGCAGGCATCACTGAACGAGTGCTGATGTGCTTGCTTACACCCTTGCTTACACCTGCTTTCTACGAGCATGCAGAAATACTTGCTTACACTTGGTTTCTACAGGCAAGCACGGGTATGCACGGGCATGCACAGGTATGCACTAGTATAGACAAAAGGACCATGCCATCATATTCACAATAGGACGCAGCACTTTAAACCACACCCATTCGAAGCAGTAAATCTGGAAATCTTAAAAAATATCATTCGATAAATTCAAGAAATCTCTGTCAGTTTGTGTGTAAATCTGGAACTCTTATACCCATTCAAAGCAGCACATCGCTATGCCATCCTCACAGATCATAGGACATCTTCAAAGATCAAACGCAGTTACAATTAAAATAAAGTATTAAAAGTTATTACAGGAGGAGTTTACAACAATATACAGTGCAAAGTTAGGCACTGTATAGGCTCCTCTTGGCAAAGTAAATCTGTTTTGGCACAGCAGGGTGACAGATCCCTTTGCCTAGCTGCCTGACAGGACAAAGAAGAAAAAAACAAACAAAAAAAAAACAGATCAAACGCAGGCATGACTCATGATCATAGAACTCTCTATGATATCATCAAAGATCATAGGACTCACTAAGACACCATCAAAGATCAAAGGCAGACATCACTGAATGAGTGCTGACGTGCTTGCTTACACCCTTGCTTACACCTGCTTTCTATGGGCATGCAGAAATACTTGCTTATATTTGGTTTCTATGGGCAAGCACAGGGCAAGCACTAGTCACTCTATAAATTCAAGAAATCTGTGTGTGTGTGTCTGTCACATTTATAGGACATCATAGGATGTCCTATGATGATCCTATGATCTCAGGCATCATAGGACTCATGATGAGTCAAAGATATGTCTATATGATGGCTCATAGACAGCACATCATAGGATGGCCTATGAGTCATAAAGGTATGATGTCTATATGATGGCACATAGAGCAGGATGGCCTTGTCTTTATGATGTCATACACAGTGAGTGATGATTCTGTGATCTAAGGCATCATAGGACTCGCAATGCCGTCACAAAGAGGCAACATGTCTTTATGATGTCATATACATCAAGCCTGCCTTCATGTCTTTGTCATATACAGAAATTGGCAAGGTGAATAAGTCACAGGGCCAGTCTTTACAGCGCGTTTGTGTTTTCTGCACAACAGATTTCTGCAGCCATGGCCAATTCTATGTTGCCGCGAGTAGTTGCCAGATCAAGCAGTCTTCGTATTCTTGTTCAAGATGAAGAAACTAAGAAAAAGCGTCACTTTCTCAGCAATGTTGTTTTTAAAGAGGTGCTGACACAGTTAAAATGTGTAACCTTGAAGAATGCCAGTCTACACTACAAATATGTAAAATGCCAAGCAAAGCACTGATTTTCTCCGGGTGCTCCGGTTTCTTGGTTTCTACGGGCATGCACGGGCCTTCCTGAACAGGGTTGAAAGCCACTTTTTGCTCAGATCTATTTTCATGATCCTGCCCATGAACTGAAATTACGACGCACCTATCCCTCAACCAGTGGTCTGAACGAAGAAGAAGACCCACCAGATGGAGAGCAATAGAATGAGGAGAACTGCTGCATGTCAGAAAAGATGCCGTGAAGATGAAACACCTCAGGTTCCAGCAGTACGGCGCAGGCATGACTGTGAACAACATAGCCATCTGAGACAGGAGGAGACCCTTCAGCAATGGGCATGCAGAAATACTTGCTTATACTTAGTTTCTACGGGCATGGATGGGTATGCAGGGGTATGTACTAGTGTATATATAATTCAAGAAATCTCTCTGTCTACCATATGCCTCTGTTTTCACCAAGGCATAACAAAGCCAACATTCTGTGGTGTGCTGCAAAAAAGTCACACTGCCACCTCTAGTGGCCTGGCATAGTTATTACAATACCTTTTTCCTGGCTCCATTGACTGTACAGGTGAGTTGAATTTGTGTTTATTTTGAAAAGAAAGCCTTATCTTGGAATTCTGGCAAATTATAAGTCAAGAAAATATGATGATACAATGATACAAGCCTTTAGTTCCACTTAATTTTGACCGGGCGAGCTGAAACAGGCGTACAGAACCAACCAACCAATCAACAACAGGCGCATTGAGTGATTACTGTATGCCTCTGTCACTGAAGCATAATCATCACTAGGGCTGGGAACGATCCCTAATTTCCAGAATCGATTCGATTCCGATTCTTGAGATTCTGAATCGATTCGATTCGATCCCGATTCGATCTAGGGAATTACCATTTTAATAGCCATTTTACGTCCCATGAAACAAAAATCTTTGAGACCTAATGCTGCAAATTGTACCAAGAATCTTCTAACTTTGTTAATACATAAATTATCACATATAGAACTGACCCAAAATCAGTTACAATAATGCACTTTTTGTTATCATTTCATAAAGTGCTGACAGGTGCTTTCTTTAGTGCAAAGGGTGTGTCTTGTCAAGTTAACCACCCAGAGTAAGTAAACAAATTCAATGCATGAACCATGCATACATAATCTCACTGTATTTCAGTCCCTCCAGGATTTTGTCAGCTGTTTTTGTGATTGTTGTGGCCCAAAGAGCCTGGATTTGTGGGAGCTTTTCCAAAAAGTTATGGCACTTTTAGAGTTTTTTTGCACTCAAAGTTGTGTGAGGAGGTACAAATTTTAAAGCAGCTGCTTTTTCCATAGTTTACAGTGATGCTATTCTATGTAACACCACAAGAAAAGTACAGGATTGCCAAAAATTTCTTGTTAAACAGTGATTTATTTAGAATTAAATGCTCAGTAAAATTGTAAAAAAAATGACCAATATTGTGTTCTTGCTGAGAACTTTAAAAAAGAAATAAAAGAATTTGTCATAACAACTAAATTGCATTGAATGCATGTTAGTGTGGAGAAAATGATGGCAGCACCTCCTTGAATCTTGAATTTGAAGGTCTTCTTCTGTGCTGAAATCCACATGAAGCAGGGATGCTCCTCCACTGACGACCTCTGACCTTCAGAAGGTCTCAGTGAGAATGAAGCTTCCAGTCTTCACACATCTGAAGGCAGATAAAAAGAATACAGTAGATTTCACAGTAAAATTAACATTCATATTTTTAGATTGCCACACCACAGTAGGGTTTAATAATTTAGGGTTTTTTTAATATTTTAACTACAAATTAACTTTCAATGTTTGAAAAGGGTTTCAATTCATTTCCTGAGAAGGTTTGTTCATTTCAATTTAGTTCTACTGAGTAAAAATAGCTTGTTGTACTGCAGCCTTTATTAATTTTATTGTGATTTATTCTCTTCACATCTCTTAAGTGGCAGAAGTCCATAATCATAAAATATACCTTAATTCTGCATTTATTCACAGCGCTTAACCAACAGTTCTCTCTGTGTCCATAGTTTGTAAAAGAAACCATCATCATGCCAGATAAAATTATTAAGTGACGGTAGAAGAGCTTGGAATAACGAGGCGATGTGACTTATAAGCCAAAGTTTATTATCAGCTTCGCTCCTCTAACAAGTCTCATCTCAGTGCAGAAGCAGAAGTAGAAAGAGGCAGAACATATTCAGCTCTACATACTTATACCTACACATAACAAAAGACATGCATATCAAAGCTGACATCCCACATTATCTTAATCCCCCTCCTTTGTCTCCGTATCCCTCCACCTGGCCTTGGGAGGTCAGGGCAATCGATCTAGTCTCCACCGCAGTGCCTCGGATGCTCTTTGATCCCTGCTGGCGGTTGAGACCTCTTTGTCCTGTTCTGAGGTGTGAAGTTGCTGTACATATGTAATCACCAAACATTCTCACATGCTTATACATATGTAGGTTATGGGATATATGATTAATATAGACCACATGACGACACAAACGTTAAAACAAACAAATATTATACTTACAGTCTCAGCAGCTCCAAGTCTCCCTCCGCTTCACGGGTTTCAGCCTCCGTGCATTTTCCGTTTATCAGTCGTCAACTTGATGTTCCAACACAGCGCTGCACGGAGTAAAAGTCCGTTTATCCCCGCTTTATGAAAAATATTAAGAAGCTGTTGAGGACAGTCTTTACGGTGACTTTTGCTGCTAAATTAAGAGACACTCACGTTATTAACTCCGCGTCATGTAAACACGAAAGAGCACGCGCGGCAGGAAACTCTTGCCGGATGAGAACCGTTTAAACACCACAGAAGAAGAACTAGCATATCCGTTAGCTTGCTAGCTCCATTAGCACATCGGTTGTTTATGGTTCTCGGCCATTGTTCCTGGCTCACTGACCCGGTTTCGACCCGATTATACTCAGCAGACGTTCACAAACGTAAAAATATTATATTAAAATATATTAATATTAAAAGATCGATCCGTGGATTTTGTGGATCGATATCGGCTCAGTCAAACGTGGATCGATCCATATCGATATACTGATCTTTTGAACCCACCCCTAAATCACTCTATATATAATTCAAGAAATCTCTGTGTCTGTGTGTCTGTCTGTGTGTCACGACCATAAGACTCGCTAAAAGATCATAGGGTCGCCTATGATGTTCCTATGATCTCTACATGATGTCTATATGACATCATATAGACACCATAGTATAGAGTGGTTCAAGAAAATCTGTGTGTATGTGTCTGTGATCAAAGGTAGGCTTCACTCACGATCATACGACAAAGATCAAAGGCAGGTATCACTCACGATCATAGGACTTGCTATGACATCATCAAAACTCAAGGGTGATATATAATTCAAGAAATCTCTGTGTGTCTGTCTGTCTGTGTGTCACGACCATAGGACTCGCTAAAAGATCATAGGATCGTCTATGATGTTCCTATGATCTCTACATGATGTCTATATGACGTCATATAGACACCATAGTATAGAGTGGGTTAAGAAAATTTGTGTGTGTGTCTGTGTGTGAACAAAGGCAGGCATCACTCACGATCACAGGACTCGCTATGACATCATCAAAGATCAAGAGTGATTCAAGAAAGTCTGTGTGTCTGTGAGTGTCACAGACAGGCATCACCCACGATCATATGGCATCAAAGATCAAAGGCAGGCATCAATGATGATCATAGGACTCGCTATGACATCATCAAAGATCAAAGACAGGCATCACTCATGCTCACTCACAATCATAGGACATCAAAGATCAAAGGCAGGCATCACTCACGATCACAGGACTCGCTATGACATCATCTAAGATCAAATGCAGGCATTATAGGACTCGCTATGCCATTGGCCTATGGTGTCTTGGCGTCTGTATGATGACCTCATCAAAGATCATAGGACTCGCTATACCATCTTCAAAGATCAAAGGCAGGCATCACTCACGATCATAGGACTCGCTATGACATCATCAAGGATCATAGGACTCGCTATGGCATCATCAAAGATCATAGGACTCCGTATGACATCACCAAAGATCAAAGGCAGGCATTATGACATCAACTCTATATATAATTCAAGAAATCTCTTGTGTTTGTGTGTCTGTCTGTGTGTCTGTCTGTGTGTCATGACCATAGGACTCGCTAAAAGATCACAGGATCGCCTATGATGTTCCTATGATCTCTACATGTCTATATGACATCACAGACACTGTCACGACCAAGTACTCGTTAAAAGATCATAGGATCGCCTATGATCACGCCTGTCCCTCCCACTTTTACGCACAGGTAAATATATTGCTCCAAAAAATAAAGGTAACACTTTGAAAACACATCAGATTTTAATGGGAAAAAATAAGCTGGATATCGAAATTGTGGCAGGCTAGTCCAGTTTACTCAGATTAAAGGAACACTTTTTAATCTGAGTAAGCTGGACTAGCCTACCACAATTTCGATATCCAGCAGATTTTTTGCCGATCTAAATGTACACCAAATGTGATGAAAATAGTTGGAAAAACATGATGGATGTGGCTTATATTAATCATATATTCCATACCTACATATGTATAGACATATTAGTCTTGGGGTGCTTTGGCGATAGTCAGTAGGTGGGATGCAACTTGGTTGGGTGTGACGGATGCTCGGCTTTGGCTAGGGGGCTTCTGTGCAGCTCCTAGGCGACGGATGAGGCTCCAACATTTCCTGCTAGAGTGGGTAAAGCTCCGGTCAGCAACTGTCTCCTCCCATTTCTTTCGCCGGGCTGTATTTAGCGATTCAATGAGATGGTCTGCTATCTCTGGGTCCCCTGATGTTTGATAGGATTGTAGGAGGGCAGCACTTTCTCCGTCCAAACATTGCCTGTAGAGGAAACGAACCCTGAACCCTTCGAGGCTGCTGAACTGGAGAAAGTCCTACAGGGCCTGAAATGTGGAAAGGCAGCAGGATACGATAACATCTTCCCAGAATTCATGAAGAATCTTGGCCCCCGAGCCCTAACCTGGTTGACACAATTCTACACAAGGATCACACAAACGAACTCGATCCCAAAGAAATGGCGGACAGCAAAGGTCATTGCCATCCCAAAACCTGGCAAAGACCACAAACTACCAGCAAGCTACCGCCCAATCTCCCTACTCAGCGTTCCTTACAAAATCATGGAGCGCCTAATACTGCAACGCATTTCCCCAGAAATAGAGGATATTCTAAGTGTGGATCAAGCAGGTTTCCGCAAGGACCGCAGTACAGGAGAACAAGTACTGGCCCTAACCACCTTCATTGAAAATGGCTTCGAGAGCAGACTGAAGACAGGGGCTGTGTTTCTCGATCTTACAGCCGCCTATGATACGGTCTGGCACAAAGGCCTCCTCCTGAAACTTATAAAGGCGATCCCTGCTTGGGCAACAGCAATTATAAAAACCCTGCTGACCAACCGAAGGTTCAGAGTCCACCTCAGTCAGAACACAAGTGCATGGAGAATGCAGAAAAACGGACTCCCACAAGGCTCAGTTCTAGCTCCAACTCTGTTCAACCTCTACATAAACGACCTGCCTACTACAAAATCCCGCAAATTCATCTATGCAGACGACATCTGTTTGGCATTCCAAGCACCAGACTTTGAACCACTGGAACGGGTGCTCACGGAAGATCTTGCTAAACTGGACCAGTTCTGCAAAATCTGGCGCCTAAAACCAAGCCCAGCAAAAACCGTCTCCAGTGTATTTCATCTCCACAATGCAAAAGCTGCCAGAGAACTAAACATCCACCTGAGCGGACTCAAGCTTAAGCATGCCCCAAATCCAACTTATCTTGGAGTGACCCTTGATAGGACCTTATCCTTCAAGGAACATCTAAAGGGGACGGCTGCTAAGGTGAAAGTACGAAACAACCTGCTCTGCAAGCTCGCTGGTGCAAAATGGGGGGCGGCAGTCTCCACCCTGCGCACCTCAGCACTGGCCCTTTCATACTCTGTAGCAGAATATTGTGCCCCTGTCTGGTCCAGGTCATCTTACACACACCATGTAGACACCCAGCTCAACTCAACCATGAGAACTATAACTGGAACAATCCGCTCAACACCACTCCCCTGGCTCTCTGTACTGCCAAACATAGCCCCTCCACACATCCGGCGAGCAGCATTAACTCAAAGGATGCTCCAAAAAGTTAAAGATTTTCCTCACTTACCAATCCATGCAGATATCTACACCCCAACCACTGCCCGACTTTCATCCAGACGGCCGATTTGGAAAAACCCTCCCCCAGCTGACTTTACCATCCAGACAGCTTGGCAAGAGGAATGGGAAACCAAGGAGGTCCCAAACAAACAGCTGGTGATAAACCCCAACCAACAGGTCCCGGGCACCAACCTCCCAAGGAGACAGTGGTCTACACTCAATCGCTTCAGGACTGGACATGGCCCCTGCTTGGCCAGCCTTCACAGATGGGGCAGTAGCCCTAGCCCACTGTGCGCATGTGGAGAGGAGCAAACTATGGAACACATCATAGAGGCTTGCCCGCTCCAAAGACTGGAAGGAGGATTACACACCCTCCATACAGCAAACCAGGAGGCAACTGCTTGGCTTAAGGACTTTGCATTCGCTAAATAAATATAGACATATTAGAATGTTTAGTGATTATATTTGTGGAATGACCCCACGCCTCAGAACAGGACAAGAGGTCTCAACCGCCAGCGAGGATCAAAGAGCAGACGGAGTCGCAGCGGTGGAGACTGGATCGATCTCCCTGACCACCCAGGGTCAGTTGGAGGAGACGGAGGACAATGGAGGGGGGATTATGTTAATGCGGGATGTCGGCTTTGATATGCAATGTCTTTTGTTGAGTGTGGGTATAAGTATGAAGGTCTGACTGTGCTTGACCTCTTATTCTGCTTCTGCACCGAGATGAGACATGTTAGAGAGGTGAAGCTGATATTAAACTTTGGTTTATAAAATCATATCGCTTCTTCATTTCAAGCTCCCTACACTGGTGACCAGACGTGAGGATGGAACAGAGACGTTCTCCCGCGACTAACTCATCGGAGGCGACCCAGGCAAGCGCCGGCGCCCATGCAGACAGGGGAACAGATGGAAGACGTTCCCCCACGGCAGAATCTACAGAGAGGGCTCAACCGAGCACCATCCCCAGCTCCGCCGTGAGAGCAGAAGAAAGGCGCTCTCACCCGGCGGACACATCAGGGACGGCCCACACAAGCGCCGTCACCGTCAAGCTGCCAGAATTCTGGCAAAATGACCCGAGCTCGTGGTTCCAGCAAGCAGAGGCTCAGTTTGCACTGGCGGGCATAATGGCGGACGAGACGAAATTTTACTACATCGTCGCCAAACTCGACGCCGCCACGTCAAGATGCGCATGGAGCATAATTCGACAACCGCCCGCCCACGACAAATACAGAGAACTAAAGGCGGCCATCATTGAGAACTTCGTCCCCTCAGCCGAGGAGAGAGCAGAGAGGATTCTGGCGATCTACGGCCACAGAGGATGCAGACCCAAGGCCCTCATGGAGGACATGCTGCAGCTTAAGGAAGAGGACAACGACAACTTCCTTTTCCAATATATCTTCCTCAGCACTCTGCCGCCACACACGAGATGGACGCTGGTCAACATGCAATGCAACACCCAGCAGGACTTCCGCGCGCTGGCCCGAGAAGCGCAGCGCCTCATCAACGCCTGCGGCGAACAGATGGCCACAGCAGCATCTGCAGATCTCAGCGCGGAAGCCCAGAGCAGCGGAGAACCGCAGACAACGGAGCAGAGCCCGCCCACCATGGCAGCGACACGACCAAGGCGCAGCAGGCAGAACGACCTCTGCTATTTTCATCAGCGTTTCGCCGAGAGGGCGTACAAATGCGTGCCCCCCTGCAATTTCAAAAACTCGGGAAACGCCAAAGCCCGGAAAACGTTGGCAGCTACGGCTCTCGGCGAGACGAATAAGCTGCTTTATGTGACTGACGGACACATCGGGAGACAGTTCCTTATCGACACCGGAGCTCAGCTGAGCTTTATCACCCCTTCCCACGCAGACCGGGCCATGGGTCCCTGGGGAAATGGAGCGATGGCAGCCAACGGCTCCATCATCGACACTTTCGGTGAAAGGAACCTGCCTCTTTGCATCCACGGCCGCAACTGTAGATGGACATTTATTGTAGCGGCGGTGAGTTTTAACTTGTTGGGCGCTGATTTTTTGTGTGCACATGGGTTGTTAGTCGATCTAGCAAATAGGTGCTTGGTTAATGCACTGTCATTTTCTTCTATCCCCTGCTCAGCTCGAGTTTCTCCACCACCCGTGCAGGCCAGCGTCACAACAGCAGGAGGTAAGTTTGACCAACTCCTCACCCAATTTCCAGCACTCACAGTTCCCAAATTTTCAGCAACAGTAGCAAAACACGGGGTTGAACACTTCATCCCCACAGCAGGCCCACCCGTGTTTGCCAAACCTCGGCACTTAGACGCGACCAAGCTCGCCATAGCACGGGACGAGTTTACCACCCTGGAAAAATTAGGCATTATTAGACGCTCGAAAAGCCCCTGGGCATCACCACTCCACATGGTCCCGAAAACCGACGGTTCTTGGAGACCTTGCGGCGATTACCGCAGATTAAACAATGCGACAGTGCATGACCGCTACCCAATTCCTCACATCCAAGATTTTTCACTACATCTGGCGGGTACGCGCATTTTTTCTAAAATAGACCTGGTCCGCGGCTATCACCAAGTCCCCGTTCGAGCGGAAGACACTCCTAAAACGGCTGTAATAACCCCTTTCGGTCTTTTTGAATTTTTGCGGATGCCGTTCGGCCTCAAAAGCGCTGCTCAAACCTTTCAGCGTATGATGGACGCGGTATTACGCGACCTCCCCTTCGTGTTCGTCTACCTCGACGATATGCTGGTAGCCAGCCCGTCAGAGGAAGAACACGAACAACACCTCACTACAGTTTTTCAGAGACTAGAAGAGCACGGGTTAATAATCAACCCAGCCAAATGCAAATTCGGCGTGTCACAAATTGATTTTTTGGGACACAGAGTTTCACCGAAGGGGGCAGTCCCATTGCCAGACAAAGTCCGCGTGGTAATAAATTTTCCACGTCCATAAACGGTCAAATCGCTGCAAGAATTTTTGGGAATGGCGAATTTTTACAACCGTTTCCTCCCCCGAGCAGCTCAACTCATGCAGCCCCTGTATGCCGCGCTCAGAAAACAAAAGCCTTCCAACGCGGTCGAATGGACCCTGGAGCGCGAACGCGCCTTCGCGGAAGTAAAAAGTGCTCTAGCGAATGCCACATTGTTGGTTCACCCCTATCCCTCGGCCCGCATAGCGTTAACCACAGACGCTTCAGACCTGGCCATAGGGGCAGTCGTGGAACAACATGTTGGCGGAACCTGGCAACCTTTAGCATTTTTTAGCAAATCTTTAAACCAAACCGAGCGTAAATACAGCACTTTTGACAGGGAGCTGCTAGCGCTTCATTTATCCATCCGCCACTTCCAGTTCTGGTTAGAAGGGCGGCGTTTCACGGCTTTTGTAGACCACAAACCACTCACTTTTGCGATGGCTAAAATTTCAGAACCATGGTCAGGCAGGCAACAAAGACAGCTAGCTGCAATTTCAGAGTTCACCACAGACATTCGACATGTGGCAGGCAAACTTAACGTGGTAGCAGACTGCCTCTCTCGCGCTGTGACATCGCCAGAGCACGAGGAGACAGATTATACTACCTCAGCCGCAGAACTCTTCGCCAACGCGGACGCGTACGCAGCCCCGATTCACGTAGGGATAGATTACGCAGCCATGGCAGAGGAACAAAGCAGTGACGCGGACGTGCGCGCACTCCTGTCTGGACCAACAGGGTTAAGACTGGAGGAAAGGGGTTTACGTGACGGTGTACCCCCCCTAATCTGCGACGTTTCAACCGGCCGACCTCGCCCAGTAGTCCCAGCTGCATGGCACCGCCGCATTTTCGACTCGGTTCACTCCCTCGCGCGCCTCGGTTAAAATGGTCGCGGAAAAGTTTGTTTGGCCGGGCCTGCACAAAAATGTAAAGGAATGGGCAAAAACTTGCATGTCTTGTCAGCGCGCCAAAATACACAAATACACAAAAGCTCCTCTAGAGCCTTTTCGAATCCCAGCCAGAAGGTTTGACCACGTTCATGTCGACCTCGTGGGACCACTACCTTCGTCTCAGGGTTTCACACACCTGTTAACAATGATAGACCGTACTACGCGCTGGCCTGAGGCGGTCCCTTTGGTGTCAACCACAGCTGCGGAAGTCGCTCGCATTTTTTTAACAAACTGGGTGGCACGTTTCGGCGTCCCATCGGACATCACGTCCGATAGGGGGCCTCAATTTGTCTCAGAGCTTTGGTCAGCCATGGCCAGCAGCTTAGGGGCGACAATTCACCGCACCACCGCATATCACCCTCAGGCTAATGGGTTATGCGAGCGTTTTCACAGATCTTTAAAGGCCGCCCTCAGGGCCTCACTAACGGATACAGATTGGGTGAATAAACTTCCCTGGGTTTTATTGGGGTTGCGTTCTGCGCCTAAAGAGGATCTAGACGCCTCCCCAGCAGAATTAGTTTTTGCACAACCTCTCAGACTCCCAGGTGAGTTTTTACCAGAGAATCCAGAGCCTGGGCATCTTCCAGCCCTGAGGCCTTTAGGCAGCGCCGGACCGGACACTCTCCCCGGACCGGCACATCACTCTTTTCCACGGGTTTTTGTCCCCCAAGCTTTAAAAAACGCCGAGTTCGTTTTTGTTAGACACGAAGCTTTAAAATCAACCCTCCGTCCACCATACGACGGACCATTCAGAGTGCTGGAACCTGGTGATAAGCATTTTGTGCTTGATTTAGGGGACAGAAAAGAAACAGTCAGCATTGACAGACTTAAACCTGCCTTCTTGTTGAGAGACGAACCTGCACGGGTGGCGAGAGCACCTCGGCGGGGTAGACCCCCCAAGAAAAAAAACTCAGCCCCCCTGCAGGGAACAAATAACCACTCTCCTCCCCAAGCTGCAGATTCCTTACAGGAGGGTCCCACCAGGATGCCGAAGCGGACCTACAGCAGATTCGGGAGAAGATTAAGACCCAGACGGCACAGGGACTGATGCAGAATTGACCAAGAGTTGTTAACTGTGTTATCAGATTGTGCCGTGACAGTTTTAAGGCTGATTTGTGATATTACTATACTGTTGTGGTTACCACTGAATTCTCTACAGGAGCATGACTGCTGGAAAGATTTTTCCTTGTTTTCCCTGTCAAGAGGTTTAACAGTATAATATGTCATAGAGATTATCTTAAACTGTAAACTTAATTTGATTGTCCTTTTCTTAGTCATTTGGGGGGGCTATGGCTTATATTAATCATATATTATCATATATAGGAACTGCTGGTTGTCTTCTACACCGCCATCATCCAATCTGTCCTCTGCTTTTCCATCACTGTCTGGTTTGGATCTGCCACTAAACAGGACAAGACCAGACTGCAGCGGATCATTAAGTCTGCGGAGAGGATCATTGGTACCGACCTACCCTCCATTGAGAACTTATATCGGTCCATAACCAGGAAACGGGCGGGAAACATCTGTGCTGACCCATCACACCCCGGCCACAAACTGTTTGAACTTCTATCTTCTGGTCGTCGTTACAGATCACTGAAGGTCAAAACCACCCGTCACAGGAACAGTTTCTTTCCTCAAGCCATCACTCTGATGAACTCCTAACATTCACCTAGTCCTACCTGTTTGCTGTACTCATGACTTTTCATCCATTATTACATTGCACATAACTCTCACACTGCTTTTTACTTCATTCACATTATATCACTGAATCTGAGTCCACATTGAAATACTGTGTGATTGTATATTTTTTCATATATTTCTGCAAAGTGTGGTTAGTCCGAGTAAATAACTGCATATATTCCTGTATATATTTGCATCCTTTTATAGAAACGTGGACAGACTGTAATTTACTGTACATACTCTGTTGTCATTGAATCCTTATTTAAATCCTCCACCTGAACAATGAGAGCAAGTTTTTAGCCAAAGTCAAATTCCTTGTATGTGTTGTGCATACTTGGCCAATAAAGCTGATTCTGATTCTGATTCTGATATTCCATACCTATATATGTATAGACTTATTAGAGTGTTTAGTGATTACATATGTGGAATGACCTCACGCCTCAGAACAGGACAAGAGGTCTCAACCGCCAGCGAGGATCAAAGAGCAGATGGAGTCGCAGCGGTGGAGACCGGATCGATCTCCCTGACCACCCAGGGTCAGGTGGAGGAGACGGAGGACAATGGAGGGGGGATTATGTTAATGTGGGATGTCGGCTTTGATATGCAATGTCTTTTGTTGAGTGTGGGTATAAGAATGAAGGTCTGACTGCGATCGACCTCTTATTCTGCTTCTGCACCGAGATGAGACATGTTAGGGAGGTGAAGCTGATATTAAACTTTGGTTTATAAAATCATATCGCTTCTTCATTTCAAGCTCCCTACACTGGAAATTGTTTATCATAATTCTGGTTTTACTTGCCTTATCAACACACTTTAAAAACTGGGAAAGAGTTTCAAATCTGCACCAGGCCAAGGACCATCTCTGGTAAAAATTTCAACCAGATCCATCCAGTAGTTTTGGAGGATTCTTGCTAACACACTGTGAAAAGATAACAGCCTTGGTGGAGGTATGCATTCTCAGATCATCACCAAAATTTTATAGGTTCCTCTATAGGCCAAGGACCACCTCTGGTAAAAATTTCATCCAAATCCATCCAGTTGTTTTTGAGTATTCTTACTAACACACTGTGAGAAGGTTAGAGCCTTGGTGGAGGTATGCATTCTTGGACCATCACCAAAATGTTATGGGCTCCTCTCTAGTCCAAGGGCCATCTCTGGTGAAAATTTCATCAGAATTCAACCCAGCAGTTTTTGTGTAATCCTGCTGCACAAATGCAAACAAGGTCCTTGGTGGAGGTGTGCACTCTCAGATCATCACCAAAATTTAATGGAATTATCCTTGGCCCAAGGGCTACATCTGGTGAAATTTTCGCCAAAATCCGTCCAGTAGTTTTTGCGTAATTCTGCTAACTGTCAGACAAATCACCCTGATTACATTACCTCCTTGGCGAGGTAATTAAGTAATTCTTGTGTATATCACTCAACACTGCTGATATCATGGGGGATTTATAAATTGGCCGCGGTATAATCTAGCCCAGGTTGCTTTAACCCCGGGTACAGTGTGGACTGGGGCTATACTGTGGCCTGTTACACTGGGGAATTCTTAACTGAATGAATGAATGAATGAATGAATTTATTTCGGATAGTACATTACAGGTTAAAAGAAACTGTATAATATAACAACAAGGTCAAATTAGACAAAGACTCCTTCTACTATACAATTCCACGTGAGTTATCCGAAATGGGTGATGGCTGAAGCCGCAGCTTATATTGCCCACCCATATTCCATCCAAGAATTCAAAGGAGAAAAAAGAGAAAACAAGACAAGAGCAATTACAATTTAAAACAAGGCTAAGACAAAATATGACTGAGAGAAAAAGAAAACTGAGCTAGTCTAAGTTAAGCGGTTACTATTCAAAAACAAATCTAAGACATAGTGTCACAGAGAAAAAAGAAAAACTAAGCTATAACACAACACAGGCTGGAAATGTCAATCCTTATGTGAGTTTACATGTCGTCTTGTAAATATGTTTGGAGTATTTCTTCCTTTAGTTTTTGTTTAAATTGTCCAAGCTTTGTACATGATTTTAATTCAGGTCCAAAATCGTTCCATAATCTGACACCTTGCACTGAAATACAGTGTTGCTTGGTAGTTGTTCTCACTGTAGGCTTTTGAAATATACATGTTCCTCTGAAGTGATATCGTTTCTCCCTTGTTTGGAACAACTTTTGGATATTTGCGGGCAGTGATAGATTCTTCACTTTGAACATTATTATTGCGGTTTTAAAGTCGATCAGATCTTTCAACTTGAGAGTTTTTTGTTTAAGAAAAAGTGGGTTTGTTGGTTCCCTGTAAGCTGCTTTGTTGATTATTCTAATAGCTCTCTTTTGAAGCATAAAGAGTGGATATATGTTTGTTTTATATGTATTTCCCCATACTTCATTACAATATGTCATGTATGGGAGTATTAATGAATGATACAAGGTGTATAGTGTGGGTTGATTCAGCAAATTTTTCACTCTGTGTAATATTGCAATTGATTTGGATACTTTACCTTTTATATAATTAATATGTGGCTTCCAACACAGTTTGTTATCAATTATTACTCCAAGGAATTTAGTTTCGGATACCCTTTCAATCTCTACACCATTTACACTGAGTTTGGGTACTGGGTAGTTGTGATGGTTGTTAAAGACTATAAATTTTGTCTTGCTTAAATTGAGCGTTAATTTGTTTGAATCAAACCACAGTTTCAGCTTTCCTAATTCCTTTCCGAGTGTATCCAGAAGTTGTTCCAAGTTGTTTCCACTGCATAGCAGGTTAGTGTCATCAGCAAACAATATTAAGTCCATTTTTTCTGAAACTTTACATATATCATTTATATACATATTGAATAATAATGGTCCCAAAACTGAACCCTGTGGGACTCCACAGGTGACCTTCAGTAGCTCTGAGTTTTTGTTGTTAACACATACAAACTGATATCTATTCTTTAAGTAACTTCTTAACCAGGACAGTGCTACCCCTCTGATACCACAATTTTGTAGTTTCTTTAATAATAGATTGTGATCTACTGTATCAAATGCTTTTTTAAGATCCAGGAATACTCCAACTGAATACTCTTTATTTTCAATGGCTGTTGATATTTTTTCTGTAAATTCCATTAAGGCATATGCTGTTGTCCTTTTGTGTCTGAACCCATATTGCTGCTCACACAATAAATCATTCTTCAGTATGAAGTTGTCAATTCTCTCATAGAATATTTTTTCAAGTATCTTGGAAAATTGCGGTAATAGTGAAATTGGTCTGTAGTTGGAGAGTTCCCCTCTGTCGCCTGTCTTGTAAATCGGAATTACTTTAGCTATTTTCATTGCATTGGGAAATATACCTGATTGGAGAGACAGGTTACAAATATACGTCAGTGGTTTCACTATGCATTCGATAACAGTTTTGACTAGTAGCATATCAATACCATCGCAGTCAGTAGATGTTTTACTTTTGAACGATTTAACAATTTCAATGACCTCTCTTTCGTCTGTGTTCTTTATGAAGATGGTGTCTTTTACAGCAGTGTTATTGCATATTGAATCACCTGTTGGCACCGTAGTGGGTATTTCTCGGGCCAGTTTAGGTCCAATGTTAACAAAAAAATTATTAAATTCATCTGCAGGTGAAGCTATATTCACATTCGGAGTCAATTTATTATTTTTTGGAGTGTTAGTTGGGTAGCTGGTATTTCTGCTTTTATTTCCAAGAATACTGTTGATTATTGTCCATGTATTTTTAATATTGTCTTTGTTTTTTTCCAGTTCTTTACTGTAATAGTCTCTTTTACTACATCTTATTATATATGTTAACTTATTTTTGTATGTAACTCTTCAGATAAGAAAAATAAAATTGTACAAACATCTGATGCAATAAAAAAACACTTGAGTCAAAAGCTTTTCTGTTTCCCTCTCTCTCTCTCTCTCTCTCTCTCTCTGAGCAATGTGACGTGCTCTAGTCTCGGGTCTTAGCAGGCTCGAGTTCCCTGAAATCACGTGACTATGAAGCAGGCACAGCTGTCAGGTCTATATTAATTCTGACCTGAAGAGGGAGCCGCTGAGCGTACAGGGGAGCATTTCTAAGAAACGGGCTGAAGATGGAGAAATGGGCACAGCACTCACAATACTTGGCACTGGAGCATTCCTTCCTGTAGCAGCTTTGTATTAACATTAAAAATAATAATAATAAAAAAAACCATCTTCAACGTGTTATAGTTTTTCCCTTTCTTAAGGACTGAAGTCCATAATTATTTTAGGAATTAAAAATACTAAAGACAGCATGAACTGATGGATGACAATCCATTCCCTGCTTTTAAGATTTGGATCAAATTATAACTGTAAATCATGTTCTGTGTTTGTACTGTTTTCTACTTAGTGGATAAGTCGTTGCAAGCACAAAGCAAAACAAATAAACAAAAACTACAACAAAAATAGGACAGCTTTTTCTGTTTAAATAATGAGAAAAACATATTGTTTACAGATTTTCATCATGTCAGTGGGACGGATGGTGTCTGGGCAAATCTCAGCATGGTGTGCTCTAAATTGTGGTCTTGTAGAAGTTAAAAAGAAAGTAATGTAAAAGAAATGCATTCATCTTGTTTATGGGCAGACCTTTTTGCATTGGGAGCATTGTTGATAATGAGCAAAAATGGCAGTGCTATATATAAAAAAAACAGAAAAACAAAAACATGAGGTACTATGTCTTCTTGGTACTTTCTAGAGGAAGACTACCCACCCACAGTTTTTTTTTTTTTTAAAGAAAACTTGTGCAAAAGCCTCGTGACCCTCATGACCTGTCAACCGCGTTGTCTCTGATGTAAGGTGTCACACCACTCCCCACTTCACAGACAAACCTTTTGGGGTACTGAAAGTTGAAAAGTTGCTCACCTAGCACACAAAACTGACATGTTTTTTTCATGTGTGCCCATAACAAAACAATGCCCCAATCTTCACACTACCAAAGATGAATTATGACAATGAAAACAACACTTGCTTTTAATGAAATGTGTACATCATAGTCACAGTAGGAACTGCCCTACCAAATAAACAGCAAACCCAAAGCCCATGCATTCCAAAAAACATCCAGAGCTGAACCCCTAATGCCACATCAATTATCATGCAGTTTAATTATCTTTTGGAAGACTTTGGATATATATAACTATTTTTTGGTCAGGTTGCATACTAAAGTTTGTAGCATCTTGCACTTTGGTAGTAGGAAGGTTCATCTCATGCTGCTATGTGAAGACCAGTCTGGGTGTAGTTTAAAGTAGCACATCTCACTGCCCCAGTTAAAACATTCACTTCCTGTTTTTACTGTTGGACAAAGTTCAGCTGATTTGCTGATGACCTTCTTAAAAATAATTAAATTATTTGACTCCAGTTTGCTCTATAAATATTTCAGTACGTGCACATTCAAAAAATTAAGGTGAGTCAGTAGTAATCACGGAAAGAAGTACACTCACAGACACTCACAATGAACCCACGCTGCTTCCGTTTTGTCCTTTCAAGGAGCATCAAGTTCATGAGGGGGAGACAGCACTTTGGCGCCATCTGATGGTTTTTGGGTTTATTATTTCTTCATATTTGTTAACCAATGGTTCCATCTGGTGTTAATTTAGAAATCAACATGACTCTAATGCAAATTAATATACTGTAGTACAATTATTTTGAAAATAAAGCAAAGTAAACAAGAATAAGCAAGCTATGGTCAGACGTATTCCTGATCAATACTACAGCTGTAAGCCATATGCAAATTGTATACTGTAAAGTTTGAATAGCTTTATTAGACATTGTTTTTTTTTGTCTGAGAAGTAATTGGTTTATTACTTTTCCACAACGTCTTACCAACATAACTAACTATTCAATACAAATGGAAACCTTCAGTTTGATAAAAAAAAGGCTTTTGTTTCTACTTTTTTCTCTCTCTTACAAGTAACTTTTAAAGTTTTTTTCAGATTGATTATCTGTAGTCAGACTCATACAAAGCTCATAGATGTTTTGTCAAGATACAACTTTACATTTTAGAGCATTTATAGTGTGTCCAACCTCAAACAATCCTGATGATGTGTCGCACCTACCTGATGGATAGATATTGCATTATACTCAAAATTTTACTGAAATGTGGCTTTTATGAGCACAGAAAAAAAAGTCTTTGAATTTTTTGAATAAATTTATAAAAATGGAAACAAAAGCAAAAGTGCTATGTGTACATTGTTGTTCAGGATTCCTTTATTATAGGTAAGAACTGTAAAGCAACATAAATAATTACATGTAGGCCACATTACTTACAGTCTGCTCTCCTTCACCTTCACTGATTTTGGATTTCTTTGCTTGATTTGCAACTGACAATTTAGACAAAATACAGCCCAAAAGCATATTCTGTATCTTTATACTATGAATGTCCCTTAAACAATGTGTGGAAAACCTTTTAGGCCTGCACCCCCTCTAGGAAAGCTCTGGATTTCAGAATGTTCCCAAACTCAAGTGTCTAGCTTATAGACACAAAAAAAAAAAAAAAGAAAGAAAAACGTCTAAAAGCAAAGCAAATGGAAGCAGAGCATTACAATCAAACAAGCTAAAATTTACACTTTTGAAATTACTTTAGTCCAGGTTAGCAGTGATAGAAATGCAATACTAACAGCAATATGAATATACAGTATAATAGCAGATGTCCTATTTTGGCATTATCAATCTATTTTTTAACCGATTCCATGTGGCAATACAGTGTGCTCTTGAATACTTTTCCCCCTCTTTTTTGCCTTTCTTCAATTAATCATAGTATTTTGACAGTATGGTGAAATAGTGGTTTGTGCTGTTGCTCCACACCTGTAAGTTTGTTGGTTCAAATCCCCAGCTTAGCAGGGATAGGATCCTTTAAGAATGGAGTTGCATATTCTCCCTGTGCTTTCATCGGTTTACTCCAGGTGTTCCAGTTTAGCCCAAAAATATGAATGCAAAGTGAACTGGAGACATATGAACATATGATATACAAACAAGTCCTTACCTTTAACTAAAATCTTATTACCTCTATAACTATTGATTGTCTTAAGTATCATGCCAGTATTGTTAAACAAAATGTTCAAAATAACAAATTACTAATAAAAAAAATAATTAAAACTGAGTTAAAACCAAGTTTTTTTTTCCCCTCTGTACAGGAGTACAAAACAGCTTTATTTAAAAGCAGAAAAAAGACAGAACTATTTTTAAAGATGCACTCCAGCAGCTCTAAAACCACCTCAAAAACAAATGTGTTGTGATGATCAGGCGAGCGTGCTCCCCCTCCCCTCCTGTTCCTGTTTTCCTGGCTCCAGAGTGATCCTGCCGGGTCCTCTGCTCAGTGCAGTAAGGATTTATCTCCTTTCTTATTCTTCTCTTTTGGAGTTTCTTGCTTTTAATAATCTCTCTCTTTTCTCTTCCCCCCAGGCTGCGTGCGTTCCAGTGTGCTTCACTGTTTTTGTGTGTCTATTTAAGTTTGTGTCTAGTTTGCGCTCGTCCTTAGTTTGCACTTTTATTTAAGTTTGTGTATTTTGAGTTTTGTGGTTTTCATTAAAGTTGTAAATCTTTACCATCTGAGTCTGAGTGTTCACCTGGTGTGGCTGCTCTGCGTTTGAGCCTCCCTTATGTTGAATCATGACAGAACGGTCCAGCCAGGATCGAGGCTCAACGGGCACTCCACCAGATGAACAGTCGGCACTCTCGCACTTGGATGCCACGGAACGCCAGGTCATGTTTTTAGCTGACCAACTCCAAACCATCACCCAACAACTGGCAACCGTCACCGAGCATTTGTGTTGGCTTCCTGCTGCGGCGTCTCCCCCTGCATCTGCTCCTCCGGCAGTTTCTTCCATCCGCAAGACCATTTCTGTTCCCTCACCTGCCCCCTATGGGGGGGAGGTGGGGTATAGGGAAGATTTGGCCAAGATTCATTTTGTGGCATTGTTGCTGTGAGACCGGGCGCTCAAGTGGGCACAGTTCATCTTGAGTGGTCCGGACGGCCCCCATACACATTCAAACGGTGTATGCGGGAATTCTCTGAAGCTTTCAACCATATGGAGAGCGAGGGGAATATCATTAGCCAGCTGATGGGACTCTGGCAGGGGAATCAGTCAATAGCCGATTTCTCTGTCGAGTTCCGGGTCGTTGTGGCAGACTCTGGATGGAATGACGTTGCTCTGCACAGCACCTTCCTCTGGGGTCTGAGCGCTCACCTCCATGACGAGCTGGCTATCCGAGCATCTCTCTCCTCTCTGGATGAGCTTATTGCGCAGGCGGTGGCCTTTGATAACTGGCTTAGGGAGCGACCGAGGGGGCAAAGGGCCGCTGCTTCCCCGTCTGCTCCACGCCCCACGCCCCCCCCCCCCCCGTCCTCTAGTGCTGCTCCATTGGCTTCCTCCAAGCCAATGGCCCTCGGTAGGGCTCATCTGATTGGAGGAATGCCAGTGTCGATTTAAGTTTTTGTCTTGTTTGCTGTCTTCCTGAGTTTGCACTTTTATTTAAGTTTGTGTATTTTGAGTTTTGTGGTTTTCATTAAACCCTCATGGATCGTCACCTTATCGTGGTGGGGGGTTTGCGTGAACCAGTGATCCCAGGAGCTATGTTGTCTGGGGCAATTTGCCTCTGATAGGGTCACCCAAGACAAACTGGTCCTAGGTGAAGGGCCAGACTAAGAATGATCCAACAGAATCTCATGATAAATACTAGAACAAGGATTCAGTGTACCCCGCCCGGTATAGGGTTACCGGGGCCCCACCCTGGAGCCAGGCCTGGGGGAGGGGCTCGATGGCTAGCGTCTGGTGGGACCCGGCCGGGCTCAGCCCGAAGGAGTACATGGGTCTGCCCTCCAGTGGGCTCACCACCTGCAGGAGGGATCATGGGGGTCCGGTGCTATGTGGATCAGGTGGCGGTCAAAGGCGGAGCCCTTGGCAGTCTGATCCCAAGCTTTCTAAACTGGCTTTTGGTACGTGGAATGTCACCTCTCTGGTGGGGAAGGAGCCTGAGCTGATGCATAAGGTTGAGAGATACCAGCTAGAGATAGTCGGCCTCACCTCAACACACAGCTCCGGTTCTGGAACCAGTCCCCTGGAGAGGGGCTGGAGCTTGGCCTTTTCTGGAGTTGCCCCGGGCAAGAGGCGACGGGCAGGGGTGGATAGTCTTGTATCCCCCCACCTTGCTGCCTCTATATTGGAGTTTCCCTGGTGGACGAAAGGGTTGCTTCCCTGCGCCTTCGGGTTGGGAAACGGGTCCTGACCATCATTTGTGCCTATGCACCAAATGATGGTTCAGAATACCCATCCTTTTTGGAGTCTCTGACTGGGTTGCTGGAGGGTGCTCTTCTTGGAGACTCCATTGTCCTACTGGGGGACTTCAATGCGCACGTGGGCAAAGGCAGTGAAACATGGAAGGGGGTGATTGGGAGGAACGGCCTGCCCGATCTAAACCCGAGTGGTGTTCAGTTGTTGGACTTCTGTGCTAACCACAGTTTGTCCATAGCAAACACCATGTTCAAGCATAAGGGTGTCCATATGTGCACCTGGCACCAGGACACCCTAGGTCGCAGGTCGATGATCGATTTTGTTATCATGTCATCAGACCTGCAACCGTATGTCTTGGACACTCGGGTAAAGAGAGGTGCAGAGCTGTCAACTGATCACCACCTGGTGGTGAGTTGGATCTGATGGCAGGGGAGGATGCCATCCAGACCTGGCAGACCCAAACGTATAGTGAAGGTGTGCTTGGAATGTCTGGCTGAGGCCCCTGTCCGGGAGGTCTTCAACTCCCACCTCTGGAAGAACTTCAACCACATTCCAAGGGAGTCTGGAGACATGGAGTCTGAATGGGCCATGTTCTCCACCTCTATTGCTGAAGCAGCGGTCCAGAACTGCGGCCGCAAGGTTGTTGGGGCATCTCGTGGTGGCAACCCCCGAACCAAGTGGTGGACACCAGTGGTGAGGGGGGCCATTAAGCTGAACAAAGGAGTCCTATCAGGCTTGGTTGGCTTGTGGGATTCCCGAAGCAGCTGAGGTGTACCAGCAGGCCAAGCAGAGTGCAGCTCAGGTGGTTGCTGAAGCAAAAACTCGGGTATGGGAGGAGTTCGGTGAGGCCATGGAACAAGACTTTTGGTCGGCCTCGAAGAGATTCTGGCAAACTGTCCGGCGGCTCAGGAGGGGGAAGCAGCTCCCTGTCCACACTGTATGGTGCAGATGGAGTGCTGTTGACTTCGACTGGGGATATCGTTGGGCGATGGAAGGAATACTTTGAGGATCTCCTCAATTCCACTGATACGCCTTCCACAGAGGAAGCAGAGCTTGTGGAGGAGGGGGACAACTCGCCTATTACAGGGGCTGAGGTCGCCAAGGTGGTAAAAAATGTCTTTGGTGGCCGGGCCCCAGGGGTGGATGAGAATCGCCCTGAGTACCTCAAGGCCCTGGATGTTGTAGGGTTGTCATGGTTGACACGCCTCTGCAACATTGCGTGGAGGTTGGGGGCAATGCCTTTGGCATGGCAAACCGGGGTGGTGGTTCCTCTCTTCAAAAAAGGGGACCGGAGGGTGTGCTCCAACTTTAGAGGGATAACACTCCTCAGCCTCCCTGGGAAAGTCTATGCCAAGGTATTGGAGAGGAGAGTCCGGCTGTTGGTCAAACCTCGGATTCAGGGGGAGCAATGTGGTTTTCATCCTGGCTGTGGCACATTGGACAAGCTCTTTACCCTCTCGAGAATTCTTGAGGATTCGTGGGAGTTTGCCCAACCAGTTTACATGTGTTTTGTGGGCTTGGAGAAGGCATTCGACAGCGCCCCTCATAGTTTTTTGTGTGTGTGCATGGGGGGGTGCTTCGGGAGTACGGGGTATTGGGCTTGTTGTTACGAGCTACTTGGTCTCTGTACGACCATTGTCAGAGTTTGGTTCGTATTGCCAACACTCGATTGGACTCATTCCCAGTGAGAGTTGGACTCCGCCAGGGCTGCCCTTTGTCACCAATCCTGTTCATAATTTTTATGGACAGGATTTCTAGGCACAGCCAGGGAATGGAGGGTGTCATGCTTGGTGACCACAGGATCTCATCTCTGTTGTTTGCAGATGATGTTGTCCCATTGGCTTCATCCAGCAATGACCTACAGCTCTTGCTGGAACGGTTTTCCACTGAGTGTGAAGCGGCTGGGATGAGAATCAGCACCTCCAAGTCCGAGTCCATGGTCCTCAGCCGGAAAAAGGTGGATTGTCCTCTCCGGGTTGGGGACAGGCTCCTGCCCCAAATGGAGGAGTTTAAGTATCTTGGGGTCTTATTTACGAGTGAGGGGAGAATGGAGCGAGAGATTGACTGGTGGATCGGAGCAGCATCTGCAGTGATGTGGATGTTGTACTGGTCTGTTGTACTGAAGAGGGAGCTGGGCTCTAAGGCAAAGCTGTCGATTTACCAGTCAACCTAAGTTCCTACTCTCACCTATGGTCACGAGCTTTGGGTAATGACAGAAAGAGCGAGATCGCGGATACACGCGGCTGAAATGAGCTTTTCGTAGGATTGCTGGACTCACCCTCGGAGATAGGGTGAGGAGCTCAGTCATCCGGGAGAGGCTCAGAGTAGAACCACTGCTCCTCCACATTGAAAGGAGCCAGTTGAGGTGGTATGGGCACCTGATCAGGATGCATCCTGGACGCCTCCCACTTGAGGTGTTTCGGGCACGTCCTACTGGGAGGAGACCCCGGGCAGACCCAGGACTCGGTGGAGAGACTATGTCTCCCAGCTGGTCTGGGAACGCCTTGGTATCCTCTCTGAAGAGCTGGAGCTGGTGGCTGGGGAGAGGGAAGTCTGGGCTTCTCTGCTTGAACTGCTGCCTCCGCGACCCGGACCTCCGGAAAAGCGGTAGAAGATGGATGGATGGATGGTTTTCATTAAAGTTGCGACTCTTTACCATCTGAGTCTGAGTGTTCATCTGGTGTGGTTGCTCTGCATTTGAGCCTCCCTTGTGTTGAATCATGACATGTGTATTGCTCAAAATAGTATATTGTGGCTTTTTACCCACGAAAAAACTCATTGCCTTAGAATTGCTTGAAAAGAGCTTTTATATCTTCCACCTGCTTAAGTATGTGCATGAATATAAATATGAATCAGTGTTTCCTCTGGCTTAAAGACCTTGGCGCAGTGGCAACATATTTTTCTGGGGGGGGGGGCATAAAACACATGACACTATTGTAACTGGAATATGTTAATTTTCTATTATTTATTTCTTTTTTTTTAAATTTTGCACAGTAACTTTGCAAATGGAACTTACCATTTGAAGTATTGTACAACCAAGGCTTGAATGTTGGGATACTGGGCCAGTTGGGGTCCCACCCAGACGTCCTGTATTTGGACTTTTTACTGGTGTCATCCTTCTCTCCTTCCTTTGCTCTCACCTCTCCTGGACCCTCTGCCTGAACCCTTTCCTCTCCTTGGCTCTTCTCTTCTGTCTAATCTTGCCTTCTCTGAGCCCTGTCTAATTCTGTCTATGGTGGTATACAAACAAGTTACAAAATATCAAGTGTCATGTAAATTAAAAGTAGACAACCAAAAATTTCTAGTTAAGGGTACAAAGAGCACCCACTTAAAAACTTGAGCAATGACTTCAGTCTTGAAGGTTTGAGGTTTGTCTCCAAAATTTATAACAATTTTCTTAAAGTTTTCTACTTTTCTTTGTAACTTTATTTAAATTTGAAACAATTTTCCTCAAATTTGTAATTTCCTCTTGTACAATTGACTTTTCTTGTACATTTGAGACTTTATTATAAATTTGTGGATTATTTTATGGCTAATTTTTGTCTATTTTTTAAAATAAAATTACTGTTTTTTTAAATAAATTTGAAACAGACTGTTTTTTTTTTACTTTTTCCTTATAACAATTTACATTTTTGATCATAATTTTGCACAGCCAAAACAGAACAATAATTTAACTCTGATTTCAAAGAAAAAAATATTAATAAAATTGTATTTAATTAAATAAATTAACTTAAATGACCAAAGATGCAGTTATTTCTGTTTTAATATTTCTATATATTTATAGTTTAGTTTTTTTTTTGTTTTTTTTTTAATAAATCTCCTCACCACCCAGTCAGCAGGAAAAACCTCCCTTATTTTGAAATCCAAATGTTGGCACATTTATCTGAAGGCTGCTGATGGTTTAAAGTCACTGACTTCGTGAATTTCGGTCATCTTAACTTGCCAGGTACATAATTGGGAACATAAGTTAGTTAATTAATATGAACTAAGGTAAAGGTAAAAACATCTCCTTTTTATTCTTGTCTGAAATAAGAAAAACAAAAAACTAAAAACAAGTGTTAGCTAAGCGACTCTTCCATTATTGATTCCGTTACCAGCGGGTTAAAACTATGATAAATGCCTTCACTACTTACATGTCATCTGATTTTTTTTTCCATGTTTAAATTACTTTAATAAGCTTGTGTTTCTCTCGGACAGCGATGCTCATAGCGAGACACTCTGCAGTGCTTGCTGACTGGTACATGCGGGCAGGGTGTGTCTGAACTCCGTGCAGATGACGGTCACGCGTGTTGTTCATGTGCGCGCTTGCGGACTGTCATTGCTTCATATATTTTTCTTAAATTTATATTTCCTGATAGAGTGGTGGAAATTTTTCAGGGGTGGCGTGTTGCCACCCAGAAATGTTACCGGAGGAAACTCTGTGGAAATCCTAATTAGCTCCACCCATACCCCCGCTCACCAGTAGTGTATGCTGCAAGGCCAGCCGAGGGGAGAGCTCCCTGTCTGACTTGAGGACACTGAAGACTGCTTTGCTAAACAATGAACAACTTGCGTCCCTCTTCTGGAGGGAGCAGGGGTTTTTGCCCCCCCCCCCCCCCCCACGAAAACCTTTTCACTAAACCGAGTCAAATGAATGCAAAACAGTCAGGAGGCAGTCTTGGCACCTTCCTCCCCAAGAGCAGACATCTCTCTCTGGTTTCTGCCTTCCGACTGTGTGCCTCCGGTCCTCCAGGACCCCACATGTGAGGCGCAGCAGTCGATGGACTCTGGTCTCTGAGCTGACCATGCGTGCTATGGGGCTCCGGAATATGGTAGCCCCATTGGTGGAAAACTACGGGCAGCCACAGATGGTTTCGCGGCATCCTGACTTTCAGCATGGTCAGTGGAAGGTAGAGCCTCGTTTGCAGACTGTGAGCCTCTGTCTGCGTACAAATACAGCCACGTTGGCTCCTCCTTCTTCCCTGGAATAAACTCAAGTGTTTAGCCATGCCCAGTGTTTAGCCTGATTGGTTGCTAAGGCCTGCATACAAACCCAGAGTGCAAGCCATCAGACCAACTAAAAAGCAGGGTACGTGTGTGGCCAGAGGGGGCCTCTGATGCCCTGAAAGACTCTTTTAGGACTACAGACTGGGACACTTTCAAGCATGCAGCCACTCACAATGAACACAAACATAGAAGAGTACACTGAGGTTGTTGTAGCATACATAGCTAAATGCATTGATGATGTCACTCACTGCAAAACTGTCACTGTTCGTACTAACCAGAAGCCATGGATGACAGCAGAGGTTCACAAGCTCCTGAGGGCTTGGGACACAGCCTTCAAGGCCGGTGACACCGCAGGACTAACAACAGCTAGGGCCAACCTGTCCCGTGGCATCAAGGAGGCAAAACGACAGTACAGCAAGAAAATATCCAGACCCTTCTGCAACACCAGAAATGCACAGTCTCTCTGGTGTGGCATACAGACGCTCACACACTACAAACCTCCACCTCAGACCTGTGCGAGCGACATCACACTGCTTAACAACTTAACTGACTTTTTTGGCCGCTTTGAAACACAAAACAGCACATTAGCACATAAGACCACTGCTCCCCCAGATGAGCAGGCTATAAGTCTGGATCCGGCTAGCATGAAGAAGACCCTCTCCAGGATCAACCCACGCAAGGCAGCTGGACCAGACAACATACTAGGTCGCGCTCTGAAGGACTGTGCGGACGAGCTCATGAATGTCCTGGCCGACATCTTCAACATCTTCCTGAGTCAAGCTGTTGTCCTCACATGTTTCAAAACTGCTACCATAATACCAGTCCCAAAGAAGTCCATCCCATCCAGCTACAATGATTACCGACCAGTAGCACTGACTTCCATCATAATGAAGTGTTTTGAGTGGCTGGTCATGCAAAACATCAAGTCCACCCTACCTCCCTTCCATGACCCATCTCAGTTTACATACAGGTAAAACAGATCCACAGAAGATGCCATCGCTGCTGCTCTCCATCCAGTCCTCACCCACTTGGACTCAAAGAACTCCTATGTCCAAATGCTGTTCTTGGACTTCATTTCAGCATTCAACACAATCATCCCTCAGCACCTAATACAAAAACTCAGACACCTGGGACTCAAAACCTCTCTCTGTAACTGGGTACTGGACTTTCTCACAGGGAGGCCACAGAACGTGCGGGTTGGCAGCAACACCTCCAAGACCATCACACTGAGCACAGGGGCCCCACACTGGTGTGTGCTCAGCCCGCTGCTCTTCACCCTGCTGACCCATGACTGTGTACCAGCCTACAGCACCAACCACATCATCACATTTGCGGGTGACATGACGGTGGTGGGTCTCATCACAAACAATGAAGAATCCAACTACAAAAATGAGGTGAGCCAACTGGTCCAGTGGTGTAAAGACAATAATCTCTTCCAGAACGTGGGAAAAACCAAGGAGATTGTGGTCGACTTCAGGAGGGGACACACACAGCATCCCCCTCTGATCATTGATGGAGCAGCTGTGAAGAGGGTGAGCAGCACCAAGTTCCTGGGGATGCACATCTCGGAGGACCTCTCCGGGTCTCACAACACAACACCACATCACTGGCCAAGAAGGCTCAAACTCGCCTCTATTTCCTCCTCAAACTGAGGACAGCACGAGTCCCACCCCCCATCATGTGCTCATTCTACTGGGGCACCATTGAGAGCATCCTCACCAGCTGCATCACAGTATGGTACAGAAGCTGCACCACCTCCTGCTGGAAGACTCTACAACACAACAGTGAAAGCAGCCAGCAAGATCATCGGTGCTCTTCTGCCCCCCCCCCCCAACATCTACCACACCTGCAGAGCCATCAACATAGCAGGCAGCACCTCTCACCCCTCACACTCCCTCTTCAGCCCCCTACCCTCAGGGAGAAGGCACCTCCTGCCCCTGGACTGTACTACACTCACTCACACAATAACTCTACCTCAGTCATTTGCACAGAAAGACTTGGCACACTAACAGTACCACATCTGCTGCTGTATGTCTTGCACCTTACTGCAACCATTTCCTCAAATGCCATACCTGCTGCTGGCTGTCATTGCAATACTGATCATGCGCAGACCAATCTGTCACTGTCTGCACCCCTGTTACTGCACTGAACTTACAATTTACTGGTATTGCACTTTACTGTACATAGGATTGCTATTTTTACCATTATTTGCACTATGAGTAGCATTACTGCACATAGATTGTTATTGTTTTCCATCCTTGCTCCTTCTTGTCTTATATATTGCGCGCACCACTAAGAAAGAGAGAAAAGGCATTTCAGTTCTACTGTATGTCCTGTACATACAGAAGCACTGACAAATAACGATCATTAATGTTATAACCAATCAGGTTAAGCAGTTCAGGTTCAGGTTCAGGTTCAGGTTACTTTATTTGTACCCGTAGGGAGATTTGTACGGAAGCAGTGATGCTTCCGTAGCTACAAACGCTCTTTCCAAAGTTGCCCATTTGGAAGGGGGGGGGGGGGTAACTGGAAATTTACAGCAGAAAACATGGAACTGGCGTATGAGTTTGCTGATGATATGTCTTGTAAGTCATAAAAACTTGTTACAGACATGTTAACAACAGAAAAAATGTGAATTTTGGCGGAGTGTCACTTTAAACTCTCTCTTGTTTAAATTTATCATGAACTGATGACCGGTAATTCAATATACCACTAAGAACTGTGAGGAAGTGCCATCTGACACCTGAAGTGGCTGCTGATTTGATCAAACTGTTACCCAACACTCCCCCAGTTATTTTATCCACATCCTGTGATTTTATTGATAATTTTATCAGTAAACTAAGCTCTACCATTGACAGAGCTGCCCCAATACTCACAAGGACAGTTAGGAGTAAACCTAGGCCTCCATGGAGAAATAACCAAATCAAACAACTGAAAAGAGAGTGCAGGATGGTTGAGAGGAAATGGAGGAAAAACAAATTAACCATCAAATACTACAGAATAAATTAAAAATATACAATAATGCAGTCAAAATATCATCAAGAAAAGAGTATTTTGCCAACATAATCTCAACCCATAACAATAACCCTCAAGTCCTTTTCGCAACCATTGATCACTTAATCAATGCAGATTTTAATAAACACACAAACCAGCCATTCAACTCTCTATGATAGAGATTTGCAGACCACTTCAGGTGCAAAATTGATTCTATTAGATCCAACATTTTACCTGACCAGAAAACTGTTTTTGATGGAAGCTTTGGCTCACTTTTAGCTGAGGAAACACTGGACTGTTTTGCCCTAATTGATGCTAAGATGCTTGGTAGAGTTTTCTCCCAGGTAAACTTGACCTACTGCCTTTTAGATCCGATTCCCACATCACTTTTTAAAGCATTTTATGGATTCTTTGAGCGTGAGATTTTAAATATTGTAAACTGCTCTCATCGGACTGGTGTCTTCCCCACCTTCCCCACAGCCTTTAAAACGGCTGTGGTGAAGCCCCTTTTGAACAAAGTGTTAACAGAATATCCGTCAGAATTTAGGAAGCCATATCATCCCCGATCAGTACAAATTAATTTCAGCTCATTAAGTCCTGACTGATAGCCTTTTAAAAGGTCCATGAATATCAGATTGTCACACCACAAAGAACTCATGATGGGTAGAAGCAAAGAGCTCTCTCTAGACCTTCACAACCTTATTGTTGCAAGATATAATGTTGCGGACATTGAACTGCTGGCTGTGAGTATGAGACCCTATTATATGCTGCGAGAATTGATATGTGCCTTGGTAATTATCGTCTATGTCCCTCCGTCAGCTGACGCAGTGGTGGCCTATGATGTCATCAGCTCCACTACTGTCACATTACTGGAGAAGCACCCTGATGCATTTATGGCCATCACAGGTGATTTTAATCATGTCTCACTTGAAAAAAACATTACCAAACTTTCACCACTTTATTGACACCAGAGAAAATAAAACACTGGATTTACTGTATGCCAATGTCAGAGATGCATATAGTGCCATAGCTCTACCCCCCCCCCCCCCCCTTGGCAAATTAGATCACTGCATGGTCATGTTATCACCCAAGTAAGTTCCCCTTGTGCAAAGGCAGCCTGCTTATACATGGACTGTGAGGAGGTGGACACAGGAGGCTGCTGATGCACTACAGGACTGCTTCGAGACGACGGACTGGAGCGTAGTCTGTAAAACACATGGGGTGGACATAGACAATAAGACTGACTGCATTACAGAATACATCAAATTCTGTGAAGACATAACCATGCCAGCTCAGACCGTACACTGTTTCCCCAACAAACCATGGGTCACCGGTGACCTGAAAGCATTTCTGAACAAGAAGAAGAGAGCTTTTAGGTCCGGAGACAAGGAGAAACTGAGGAGAGTGCAGCATGAACTGAGAGAGATGCTGAGGAGGTGTAAAGACAATTACAGGACGAAGCTGGAGGATAAACTCAGGCAAAACAATGCCAAGGATGTGTGGATGGGAATGAAATAATGGTGCAAGGGGAGAGTCAGACAGACATTTGGGTGCCCTGGGAGAACTGATGAGCTGAATCTGTTTTATAATAGGTTCAACTCACTGTCTGTTACCCCCACAACACAGCCAGACCCCCACGCATCCCTCCCCCCACCCTCCTGTGCAACACTTCTCTCCGTCTCACCCCTCACCCCCCTCCTTGGGGGACCCCCCCACACATCATTGTGACTACAGACCAGGTTAAGAAACAGCTGGAGAGACTCCGTCATCTCTGCCAGGATCCTGAGGACCTGTGACCAACCAGCTAGCTTCAGTACTGAAACACTTGTACAACCTGAGTCTGAGTCTGGCGAGAGTACCGGTGCTGTGGAAGACGTCCTGCCTGGTTCCTGTCCCCAAGAAGTCATCTCCATCTGGCCTGAATGACTATCGACCAGTTGCTCTCACATCTCATGTGATGAAGGTCCTGGAGAGACTGGTCTTAGCCCACCTGAGGCCGCAGGTGAAGATGTTGCTGGACCCTATACAGTTTGCATATCAGCCCCATTTAGGAGTTGAAGATGCTGTCATCTTCCTGCTGCAGTGAGCCTATTTGCACCTGGATGGCGAAGGAGACACTGTGAGAATCACATTTTTTGATTTCTCCAGTGCCTTTAACATCATCCAGCCACTGCTGCTGGGTGAAAAGCTATGGGTGATGGGGGTCAACAGCTCTGTGATCTCCTGGATTACTGACTACCTGACAGGCAGGCCACAGTTTGTCCGGTTGAGCAGTGTCTTGTCTGACATGGTGGTTAGTGATATGGAAGCTCCACAGGGGACTGTGCTCTCTCCTTTTCTCTTCACCTTATACGCCACTGACTTTCAGTACAACACTGAGTCATGCCACCTGCAGAAATTCTCTGACAACTCAGCTGTTGTTGGGTGTACAAGAGGGGGAGAGGAGGGGGAGTACCTGGCACTGGTAGACAGATTTGTAGAGTGGACAGAGCAGAATCACCTGAGGCTGAATGTCAGCAAGACCAGAGAGATGGTGATTGACTTCAGGAAGAAGAGGATGCCTTCTCAACCACTGCAAATTGGGGGAAGGATGTGGAGGTGGTTGAGGACTACAAATACCTGGGTGTCATGATCACCAATGGGCTGGACTGGAGATCCAACACCAATGCTGCGCACAAGAAGGGGATGTGCAGACTCTACTTCCTGAGGAAGCTGAGATCCTTCAATGTGTGCAGCAGAATGCTGGAGCTTTTCTACCAGACCAGTGTCGCCAGCGCCATCTTCTTTGCTGCTGTCTGTTGGGGTAGCAGTATCAGAGCCAGCGACACCAACAGACTTGACAAGATTATCAAGAGGGCTGGCTCTGTAATTAGTTTCAGGCCGGAGACCTTTGAGACTGTGGTGGAGAGGAGAACACTAAATAAACTTCGATCCATCATGGACAATCCAGATCACCCCCTCCACCACACACTGGACAGACAGTGGAGCACCTTCTCCAGCAGACTGCTACAGCTTTGCTGTCAAACGGTTACGTACAGGGAATCTTTCCTGCCACATGCCATTTCACTGTACAATAACTCACTCTGATGTTGTACTCTGGTCATAACTATGCTGCCATACTGCACCTTACAGTCTAATTGGTACCTCACATCTCACTCTGATCCCGATAGTCCTGCATTGTACAGTGGGTATGATTCATGTGTCTATACAGGTTACCATCTATTCATCTATGATGTAGATTGGCTTTTTTTTTAGTAGTTTTAGTTTCCATGGGTAATCCCTTTGTCTGTTATGCTGTGTGTGTTTCTGTCATTTGGTTGTCTACTGTCATGCTGCTGTTACACTGCAATTTCCCAGTTTGGGATGAATAAAGTACGTCCATCCATCCATAATGATGGCATTGGTTACAGGCGCATTTCTAAACTGCTGAATGTTCCAGTGGGCACTGTTGGAGCCATCATTCAGAAGAGGAAAGAACATTTTACCATAAACCCGCTATGACCAGGAGCTCCTCGAAAGATTTCTGACAGAAGAGTAAAAAAAATTATCAGAGGAGTTATCCAACAGCCAAAGACCACTCATGGAGAGCTCCAAAAAGACCTGGAGTTAGCAGGTACTGCTGTTTCAAAGAAAACAATAAGTAATGCACTCAACAGACATGGGCTCGATGCCCGCTCACCTCGCAAGACTCCATTGTTGAAGAAAAAGCACTTTGGAGCTTGTTTAAGGTTTGCTGTACAACATTTGGGCAAGCCATTTGTAATGTATTGACCATAATGTTTATAAGGTTAACATGTGTTTGAACCTTGGCACTTGCCGTATAGTTTGAGCTGCAAGTCACACATGCGCAATAACTGTCTGTCTGAGTATAAAGATGGCGAAGCAAAAGGCAACACGAAACACAATGCTAAGTCTCGGCCCTTATTCTATACACCACACCAGTAAAATACTGGGAGAATATAGTCTAGTCAGATGAGACCAAAATTGAACTTTTTGAATGCCACAACACACAGCATGTTTGGAGGAGAAATGGCACTGCACATCCCATCATGGTGTGGGGGTGTTCTTCAGCACATGGTGCAGGCAGACTTCATATAACTGAAGGAAACATGAATGGACAAATGTACAGAGGCATCCTTGACAAGAACCTGTTGCCATCTGCCAAGATGCTGAAGATGAAACGAGGGTGGACATTTCAGCAAGACAATGATCTTAAACACACAACCAAGGAAACTCAACTGGCTGCAGAGAAGGAAAATAACGCTGCTGGAATAGCCCAGTCAGTCACCTGACCTGAATCCAATTGAAAGTCTATGGAACAAACTGAAGATCACAGTTCAATCAATCAATCAATCAATCAACCTTTATTGTCATGATGCTATGCATACAACTTTAGTGCAAGCAAGATGTAATTGCGTTTCTCTAGGCATCGTTCATAGAAGACACCCACGGAACCTTCAAGATTTGAAGACAATTTGTGTAGAAGAATGGGCTAAAATCACTCCTGAGCAATGCCTGTGCCTAGCTTCTCCATACATGAGGTGTCTGGAAGCTGTTATTACCAACAAAAGCTTTTCTACTAAATACTAAATGAATTTTCACCAAGCATGTTCAATACTTATTCCATGTGTCATTTCAATTTATTAAATATAACTTGTTTTGTGGAGACAGTTACCTTGATATATTTGAATGTATGGATTGCTTGGGTTGTTACTGCTATCTGGTGAAAATCTGAGGTCAGTGGCTCTGTCAGAAATATGTTTAATGAGAAAAATGTTATCGTGTTCAATACTTATTTTCCCATTGTATTTAATTTTTACCGTCCACTATCTTTACCCTCCACCAAGGAGGTAGTGTTTTCAGGGTGGTTTGCCTGTTTGATTTTTGGCAGGATTATACAAAAACTACTGAATGGATTTGATTGAAATTTTCACCAGAGGTGGTTCTTGGGCTAGACAGGAACCTATTACATTTTGGTGATAAGCCTAGAATGCCTACCTCCACCAAGGCTCTTATCTTCTCTTAGTGTATCAGCAAGAATCCTCCAAAACTACTAGACAGACTTTGATGCAATTTTCACCAGAACTGGCTCATGGCCTACACACAAAACCATTACATTTTGGAGGTGATCCATGAGGGACGGAAGGAGCCTTGACAGAGGTATGCGCTGTCTGAGTGCTTTTCTAGTTGTATATTAGGGCTATACAGTTTGAAATATTGTAACGTCGGGGCTGTGATAAGGGGGTGGGGATTCTCCCGGCATGCTTTGCGCCGCGGAGGATTCAAAGACTGTTATCCCTGTGTTCCAAATGTTATTGCTGTGCCATTATAACTGTGTAATAAGACCAGTTGTGATAGCGTTGTTTCCCGTGTATGTGACAAATCCTGTGTCTGTGTCACCATGAGTGAGATGAGGGTCTGTGTAAATGACCTCCCCACCGTTCTGTGTTGTGAGGGAGTGAAGTGACAATCATCTCTCCTTATTGTGTGAACCCCATGAAACGTCACACTGGTGTCAGGAGTGGGATTATTGAGAGATGGAAGCGAGGAACAAGGCGGAGATTCGGCGGCTCGAGTGGCTCATCGCCCAGATGGAGAAGGAGATGAACGACAGAGCAGACACACCAGCCCCCAGAGATGCTCACCGTGGTGAATGGGGAAGCGGATCAGAAGGAGGAACCGTACCCCACTTCCTGCCCTTCTCAGGGCAGCGCGGGCCTAACAAAGCAAACCTACCATGTTTCCCACGGGCAGGTGATTCCACTGCGACCGGTGGTGGCGATCAACTGAGAGGGCCCTCTGCCTTTCTCAAGGCAGAGTGGGCCGAACAGAGCAAACCCGCCCTGCTTCCCACCCTTTTCAGGGCAGGACAGGCCGACGATTCCACTGTGACCAGGGGCGACGATCGACCAAGAGGTGACCGTCCAACCGACCCGCCAACGGGCCAAACTCGCCTGCTTTGGTGGCAAGACCCTGCTGGACGATTACCTGGTCCAGGTCGAACTGGCCTGAATGGCTGCACTGACTGGCTGGGCACCTGAAGAGACAGCTGTGCAGGTTGCGCTGGTTCTGGAGGGTGGAGTTCTCTGCACGCTGTCTGATCTCCGGCCCGAGGAGTGGCACAGCTGGCCAGCGCTACAAGGAGTGCTGCAAAGGCGGTTTGGGAGAGCGGCCCATGTCGATCGCGCCCGGGAACAGCTGGCCAGCCTCTGGCGAGACAAACGAGAGAGCCTGGGAGCCTATGCAGCGGATGTGCGGCTGCTGACACAGTGTGGCTATCCGGATTTCGAGCTGGAGGTGGTGGAGAAGCTTGCTCTACAGAATTTCATTAGTAGGCTCCGCCCAGCCCAGCTCCAGGAACACATCCGGATTCACGCAGCGAGCAGCTGGGAGATGACTGTGGCAGAAGCGGAGCGGGTGGAGCCGATGATGGATTATGCAGCTGACATGTCATCACCGAGGCAGAGAGCTTTTCAGGCCACAGCTGAGAGCGAGGATGAGGAGGAATGGGAATTACGCTGGACTACAGCTGCGTGGTCGGCGAGAGTACAACAACGGCGGCATGATGAAGGATGTTTCTGCTGCAGAGAACCAGGACACATCATGCAGTACTTCCCTGCACCCACCCCGCGACAACTAGCCTCCTCACCGGCATTAACCTGAGAGCGAGATGGCACAGAAGGGGACCTGCCACCTCCCACAGACATTTTCCCCAATGGATGGCTGGACCGACTTGGACAATCACCAGGGCTGTATCTACAGTGCAGCCTGGACAGCACACCAATCCAGGCCCTGATCGACACCGGTTCCACCATCTCCCTGGTCCGACCCAGGGCGCTGCCCGGTACATATGGACTCGGACTGCAAGGACGGGGACCTACTCGGCACTGCATCCTCACCGCCACTGGTGAGTGTGCCAGGCTGGGGAGGCGACGGGTCCTTGGAGTGGGAGTGCCCAGTCAGAACACGAGCCACCCGATCTAGCTGGCTGATAGTCAGGACCCATGCATCATTGGACTAGATCTGCTTGCAGCATGGGGCGCGAAGATCGACACCGCCAGCTCTTCTCTCCTGCTGGAGGCTCAGACGGTCACACTCTGTGGCAACAGCCAGAAGAGGAACCAGGGGGCCAGCACAATCGAAGGGGTGGTGCCATCAGCGCAGGCCGAGGAGTGTGACCCAGCAGTCTCACGGGATCTCCAGACCGCTACAGCTCAGGATAGTGCAGCGGTTCTCAGTGCTTCTTCAGATCATCGGGTGGCTCTCCCCAGTGGTGACGTCACGGAGGCCCTTGGCGTGCAGCAGCTTCAGAGTGAGCAAGATGGAGAGCCTGTCATCTCCCAGGTCTGGCAATGGCTGGACACGGACCAGCGGCCCACCTGGAAGGTTGTGGCTGTGCTGGACCCAGAGACCAAGGCCCTACATTCCCAGTGGTCCAACCTCCGCTGTTGTGAGGGTGTTGTTTATAGGCGGTGCCAGTCTCCAGCTGGGCAGCATCACGTCTGGCAGCTGCTGGTCCCCCGACGGCTCCACCCCAAGGTGCTCCGGTTGATCCACGGGTCAGTGGGGGCTGGCCACTTTGGAGTGAGGAAGACTCTGCAGCGGCTTTGGGCTCAGTTCTACTGGCCGGGGTGATGTCGAGACGTGGAGCGCCATGTCCACTGCTGTGCCACCTGCACGACTCAGAGAGGACAGACACAGCAATCCCACGCTTCCCCACAGCAGTATGAGATGGATGGCAACCCAGGGTTGGATTATTCGTTCCGCTCGAGAGGACACCTGCACACGGTACCCAAACTGGCTTGGGAGATCCCAGTAGCAGTGAAGAGTCAACAGAAACGAGCATACGACTCCCGCTGCCAGGGGAGGGACTTTGCTGGACTTTTTCTGCCTGGAGCGGAAAGAGGGACTGTTACCAAAGCTGGCGAGCCACTGGTTGGCACCATGCATGCTGGGCGCAGACAACGGCGGTTGCCCCGATGTCTGGATGGATTTGTTTTGGACTTTTGAGTCGGACTTTTTATTCTGGGGACAGAAACCAGTCCGGGGGGGGGGGGTGGCAGTGTAACGTTGGGGCTGTGATAAGGGGGTGGGGATTCTCCCAGCATGCTTTGTACCATGGAAGATTCAAAGACCGTTATCCATGTATTCCAAGTGTTATTGCTCTGCCATTATAACTGTGTAATAAGACCAATTGTGATAGCGTTGTTTCCCCTGTATGTGACAAATCATGTGTTTGTGTCACCATGAGTGAGATGAGGGTCTGTGTAAATGACCTCCCCTCCATTCTGTGTTGTGAGGGAGTGAAGAATAAAGCCTGTTGCGTCACAATCATCACTATAAATTCAAAAAGTCTTTGTCAGTTAGGACACAGCACTTTAAACCACACCCACAATTCAAAAGCACGTAAACTGTGGAATGGGAGTTGCCAGAATCAGGAAAGAAGAGATACTCATCACCCTATTAAGAATAGGGCACACTAATTTAAACCACACGCTACATAAATGGAGAGCAATAGAGTGAAGACAACTGCTGCACGTCAGGAAAGATCCCGTGAAGATGACACAGCTGAGGTTCGAGCAGTATCTCCCAGCCATGACTGTGTTGCACATCAGAAAAGATGCTGAGAAGATGAAACACCTGAGGTTCGAGCAGTACATTGCAGGCATGACTGTGAACAACACACCGGTCTGAGACAGGAGGACACCCTTCACCATAGGACTGGCTACAAGACCATAGGATTGCCTGCAATGTTCCTATGACATCACCATAGGATTGCCTATGATGTTCCACCTTGATGTCTTTATGATGTCATATACACCATCACTCACAAAAGAAGAGATACTCATCACCCAATTAAGAATAGGACACACTACTTTAAACCACACCCATTTGAAGCAGTACATCTGGAAATGTAACTCAGTAAGGCAGAAGGCACTCGATACATTCAACAAATCTCTGTCAGTGTGTCACCCGATTAAGAATAGGATACATTACTTGAAACCACACCCATTCAAAGCAGTACCCTTGAAGAATGGCAGTCTACACTGCAAATGTGTAAAATGCCAAGCAAAATGCTGATTTTCTCCGGGTGATCCGGTTTCTTGGTTTCTACCGGCATGCACGGGTCTTCCTGAACAGGGTCGAAAGCCACTTTTTGCTCAGATCCATTTTCATGATCCTGTCCATGAAATGGAATTACGACACACCTATCCCTCAACCAGTGGTCTGAACGAAGAAGAAGAAGAACAAGAAGACCCACCGCATGGAGAGCAATAGAGTGAGGACAACTGCTGCATGTCAGAAAAGATGCTGTGAAGATTAAACACCTCAGGTTCCAGCAGTACGCCGCAGGCATGACTGTGAACAACACAGCCGTCTGAGACAGGAGGAGACCCTTCAGCAACGGCCATGCAGAAATACTTGCTTATACTTGGTTTCTACGGGCATGGACGGGTATGCACGGGTATGTACTAGTCTCTCCTTATTGTGTGAACCCCATGAAACGTCACAATATGTTTGTGTTTTATTATCCTCAGATGAATGCATCTGAGAGAAAAACCTCATAGACTATTGTGAGTAAAGTGGAAATTCACAAAACGCTACAAATTTGAAAATAACTGCATATGTCAGTTTCAATTGCATCACATTAATTCCATTTAATTAATCACATGATGCGCAGTTCACTCAACACCACTCTGTCTCGCTCATATGCCCAAAGGTGTGTGTGTGTGTGTGTGTGTGTGTGTGTGTGTGTGTGTGTGTGTGTGTGTGTGTGTGTGTGGTCACGTTATCCTCTTAAAATTCCCGTCTTCCACCCATGGAACGTTTCATATTGGCTAGAAATTGGCTGGAATGCTAGGGGTTTTAATCATGCTTGATGCGATTAATTCACAGTGTGATTAAATCGCGATTAAACACAATTTAAACTGACACCACTAAAAATAACAATTAAAAAAAAAAAATCACATATATAAACGAAAAAGTGAAAAAAAAACAAGAAAAAGTATCTCAAAGTTATCAGAAAATTTATAATAATGTCTCAAGAAATTCTCCCCAAAATATAGTTTATACAGAAAAAGTATAAAGTTTATGGAAAAAAGCTAGAAAACACATTTATAAGAATGATAAAATATTTAAAAAGAGTTAACAATCACACATTGGCTCAACACTCATACAACTGTTTGTGCTTTTTTTGCTCTGACTGAACTATTTTTAGTTATAACTCTTGCTAATACTTGAGTAATTAATTTCATAAGGTAATGCTACTTTAAGTTAACTACAATTTCTGGCATTTCAAGTATGGACCATGTCATAGATTAAATAAAAGTAAACCAATAAAAAGGACAGAAACACCCAGCTCCCTCTTGCTTCCTTCCCTCTTATGGAAAAAATCAAAGCCATTGTCACCTGCAAAGAGAATGTGGGCATAGATTCAGTCAGCATAAACAGAAAACTCACCGTAAATCATGCTTCCATCATTACAGAAAAAGCGTCCACATGTGAAAGCTGGATAAAGTGAACAAAAAGACGCAAACGTTTTTGCTGCGTTTGTTTCACTTTTGGTTTTATCAAGTCTTCAGGTGAAATAGAAACGTTAGTAAGTCCCAGAACATGCTGTGCATTAACAGCTGCAGCTGTGCAGGTCCTCAAAAACCAGAAAATATAAGTATTTGGAGTCGCTCAAGTGTGTGAGGTCACATAACCTGCATCACGGGCTAAACTGTCCCTCAGCAGGTAAATATTCCAAGTGAGAGCATCCTGGCAGAGTCTGAAGTGAAAATGAAATGGTGCAGCGGACTTTACATAGAAACAAGTGACGTTTTAGTAATGACTAATTCTGAGTAGTTGAAGCAGTAATGTGTATGGACCCCCCCCTCCCCTCATTTTGGGAGGGGGGTATCTACTCTTTGGCTTGCAGAAAAAATAAAGCTTGATGCGTACAGGATATATAAACTTATGGTCACAACTGTCAGAACTGGACTGGGCCCCCATGTCCTCACCCCGAGTTATGACTTTGCTCCTTGTTTCCAGGGCATGGGGCCCCAGTCCATGTCCTTAGTTTGAGTTGGTATTTGGGGTTTTTCTGTATTTATTATTATTCTTTATTGTGTCTGCTTTTGTATTCTGCAGACTTTGTCCCTGCCCGGTCCTTAGTTGTTTATTATTAGCATTAATATCATGACTTCTGTGTTTTTGTATATTCTTGGTTGCCATTATTCAGTCTTGTTTATTAGTATTATTCTTATCATCGTCATGCTTATATTTGCTTGTGGTTTATTCCTGTCATTATCTGTTGTCCTGGTTTGGCTTTATTTTGACAGTGTCCTCAGATCCCGTTTTGTCATTGTCCACTTTGGTCATGTTAATTTGCTAAGTGCACATACCTGTTTGTAATCTATGGTCCACCTGCCTGCCTGTAATTAAAGGGACACCTCCCCTCACCGGGACATGGTGTCCTCGTCATTTTGACGTTTACCCACGCTTCTGCCTGCCTGTCCCAGTCTGCCCTGTGAAGTTTATTTTATATCCTGTTTGCCTTGCCTGCCTGCCCTTTTGGAATTATTATTTAGACCAGGGGTCACTAACTAAAACTGCAAAAGGTCCAATAAGTCGGTCCTCCTCCCCAGCTGAGGTCCGAACTAGGTGTGGGAATCTTTAGGTATCTCATGATTCGATTATGATTCAGAACTGCAACTTGATTCTAAAACAATTCTCAATGCATCTTGACCCATTTTTTTTTTCTATTCAAGATTTTTCCCTCCCACTGTGTGACAACTTGGCCCTTTTAAAGCAAAGTATTTGCAATGACCTATGAATTTACTTCCAACATCTTTTATTAAAACAAATAGAAGAAAAATCTGACACATGGTGGGCAGTGGTGGACTAACAGTGTGGAGAAAAAGGAATGGACGAGGGCAACGAGCTGGAATGATACAAGGCCTTATTTTCCTCCAACATACAGCAAACACACTTCATAGCTCGGTTGAGCTATTGCGCTCATAAGGTCCCTGTACATAGCTCTTTTATACCTTCTGCATGGACAAAGAAAATGTGTGGCACATTAGCATTCCGATTGTCAGACAATGCACATCAATAACATAACATAAACAGGCGCTGCTTTGACCCCTGTCTTCTGGTCTCAGCGACTCCAGGTTATTCTTTCTTTCCTCGGGGGCCGCATAACTTAACAGTCCAGTCTGGTTACCCCCGGGGCTCTTTCTCCATCTGTCCATTGTCCTGCCTTTCCTCCTGCCCTTCTGGGTGTGAGAGACCCCCAGACCTGTGTATTGTGTTGTAGTGTTATTTAATTCATAATTATGATCAGGTATAAAGACTATTTAATTTAGACTTAGCAGTGTATGTGGAAACAGGAGTTTGCCTCCAAGTCCACACACAAACACCAGAAATAACAGATCAATCAATCAATCAATCAATCAATCAGTCTCAAAATATTTGTGAATTCTGCCGGGGACTTATAAACGAGGCACAGAAAAGAAATAAATTCCCAACAACTTCACTCATTATAGTTTACAGATTTATTAAATGAAATTATGATTAAATGACCTTACATTTCAAATAACTTGTGAGCAGGTAAAATGATCAGCATTGAGCCATCACATTAAATTTGTAACTGGGATAATTAATAACAAAATATGAACACATCTGTAAAACCATAGTGGAAATGTAAGCTTAATTTGGAACAATTTGAAGGTGAAGGATCATTTTTGTCCAGGCCTGTTTCTTGAGTTTGTTTTTTTAAAATAATTCTGTTGAACCACAATTCAAAAGCATTGTCTGATTTTCATTGGTTAATTTTCATAGAATTTTTATTTATTACCACTTTTGTCAGATTCAAGTTACTTCTGTGACCATTGTGGGTTTTTCTTTCATTAACAGAGGGGTACATTCATTAACACCAACCAATGACTGGTGAATTTCCGTAGTGGCCGGTAAGGCAGCTACACTCCACAGCCTCTTCGGCCATGTGCAGCCATGAAGGGGTGTCCCAGTCCATAGGGGTAGCGATAGTGATGCTACACTCGACACCGCCCACTCAACACTGATTCGCGCAATATAAAGTGCAAGTGTCATGAGCAGTTTTTTTTAAATTTAATCGAACAAAATACATCATGCAAACTCTCGATGAGGATAAAGGTTACAAAAGAGTTACAGAATCAGAACTTTCACAAAAAATATGCAAACAATCAGTCAAACTTCACATTCCGATTAACAAGTAAAAAAGGGGTAAGTGAGAAAGAGAGAGAGAGAGAGTAAAGAGCACAACAATTCTCTGATAGTCTTTTTTTATTATAGTAGTAATAGGAGCTGTCCAGTGTCTCTTGCAATTTTTTTGCATCATGAGCAGTGCATCGAGTGGTGTTTCAGCACGCCCACAGTCACGTGACTGTAGCAAGCAAGGCCTCGTTATGCCGATCACATCACGTGACTTGAGGGCTCGCGGGAAATTTGAGAGGGTTCTATTGGAATTAGGGGTTTTTTTTTTTTTGCTTTGTATTGTTTGTTCCTGCCATCCAATTTTGAATAGACCTTGGATGGGTAAATGCTCCAAAAAAAGTATTGAGAATTTTTTTTGAGGTTTTCTTTACTCAGATGCAGTTCTGACACTCACCCAGCAGATGGCACTCTTTATGAAATGTTTCATAACACTGTGTCAATCATGAAACAATTGTCTCAAAATTGTTTATTGTTTTATAAGGCCTCAGTTTCACCATCACTAATGTATCGATGTGTAATATTTAGTACATGTAATGTGTTGTTTAATGTTACTAAACCTAATTCTAACTTGGGTAATACTGTCCCTGACTTCTACTCAAATAGCGAATGCAATGATGATAACAAATCTCCTCCTCTCAAAAAACCCTCAGTTTGAGTGATGAATCAGACCCCTATTAAATCCTTCACTATTGACATATTATCCCGCCTGTGTACACTGTAGGATTATGTGAATTTTGTGAATGCATTTTTAGGAATTCCACAGAAGGAACAAAGGAGCAACAAACATTACAGAGATAATCCTATCGCTATGCAGGGTGAATTTTTGCTTTCAGTTTGCCATGACAATTTAATAATTTCAGGAACAACTGAAAATCATAGATTTTGGTCCCATTTTAGTTTGGTATTGTCCTCACTTTTACAAGTTAAGTTAATTCCTTTCTACAGCATGTGGGACCCCATGTGGTGTATAGGGGCAGCGCCTATCACCGTTTCTCTGACCCTAGGCCACACAGCTACTGTAAGTAGAGAAAGCTACAGTGGGAGGTCAGTCCTCTGGTAGCTCTGTGCATGAACTTTCATTTCCCCATTCTATTATGCTGACCACCAAGCTAGAAGGTGGAAAGTACAATTTTCATATGGTCTTTGGGATGACCTGGCCTTGAACCCATGACCTTGCAGTTGTGGGGCGGATGCTCTCCAAGCCACCACTGCGGTTTCATTTTCACAAAGAGAAAGTGAAATGGCTGTTTTCACTTGAACTGCAGCATTAACTGTGTGTTGATTGCTCTGTTTGAACTCTCACGATTGCATTGTACACCATTCACAGACTGTATTTCACTAGAAAATTAAAAAAAAAATCACTGGAATAAAAAAAGTACTTTGAAGCAAAAAAAGTTTGTATTTTTTCTAGAAATATTTCAAAACTTGCTGTACAAAATAGAAATAGTAACTTCTTTGTATTGTATTATTATGCAGTGATGACAAAATTAAGCATTTTATACTGCCCAAGTTTGAATAACACATACTCTTAATTCAGTATGTAAATGCTATTTTTGAGTTCAGCTCTGTAATAAAACCTAAGCATGGCACATAGCAACAATACTGGCTGCAAACATTATCCACAGCGCCACATAACAGAAGCTAACTTGTGACCGAAAAATCAGTAGACGGCATGTGCGTGCAGTCTCTTCTTATATAAACATGCACACACATTGCAGAAGTAAAAACAAACCTGTAATGATTGTGCTTGTAATAACTATACACTAATAATGGTGACATGGACTCATCATGTAACACAAATTTATATACTAGGGGGCTGAAAAGTTCATAGGCTAAAAAGTCCATTGTGGTCAAATCTGACCAAATGTGGTTTATTTTTCGACATAGTCTCCCCCTCGGTCCACACACTTCTTCCATCGGTGTTGCAGCGCTCGGATCCCTGCAGTTTCAAAATAAACCACATTTGCTCAAATTTAACCACTATGAACTTTTCAGCCTATGAACTTTTCAGCCCCCCTCCATAGATAAAGTTTGATTAACATTGTAATCTTAATGGTAAAAGAGTAGCACCCATAGAAGTAGAGGGACCAGGCCGTCAATGATGGGGTAGCTCATTCTGGCCTGACGAAAACACCCTGCGAGTGCTTAGTGCAGGAGAAGTGATTCTGCTAGTAGCGATGAAATGTGGACAGATGGACGGATGGACAGACGAAAAATGCCATGCCATCACATTAGCTCTATTTTAATGGTTATTACCATTCCTTCTGAGGGGCAGCACTAGCACCGGAATGAGCTAAAAATGACAGCTGATGATTATTTCTTTTTATTTATTGCAGTGCTGTAAATGATAGTAACCATCATAATCAGGGGATAAAAAGTTTGAGTCTACCAGATACAGTCAATACTGAGACAATATTAATCTTAAATTATACTCCATCATTTAAAAAAAAATCAGCTGAGTAGGCTTAATAAAGTAAACAAAAAGGCAACCAACTGGTTAGTGTTTGCAGCTGGTTTCAATTTTATTTTTTACCCACAAAAAGCCACCACTCTGTCATCCCTTTATCAGCATGTCAACAATATATTAATAAAACTAGTACATATCCGTGCATACTCGTCCATGCCCGTAGAAACCAAGTATAAGCAAGTATTTCTGCATGCCTGTTGCTGAAGGGTCTCCTCCCGTCTCAGACGGCTGTGTTGTTCAGTCATGCCTGCAGCGTACTGCTGGAACCTGAGGTGTTTCATGTTCATGGCATCTTTTCTGACGTGCAGCAGTTCTCCTCATTCTATTGCTTTCCATCTGGTGGGTCTTCTTCTTTTTCATTCAGACCACTGGTTGAAGGATAGGTGCGTCGTAATTTCAGTTCATGGGCACGATCCTGAAAAAGTGGCTTTCAACCCTGTTCACGAAGGCTCGTGCATGCCTGTAGAAACCAAGAAACCGGAGCACCCGGAGAAAACCAGCGCTTTGCTTGGCATTTTACACATTTGTAGTGTAGACTGGCATTCGTCAAGGTTACAGGCATAGCGAGTCGATCATAGGCCGTCCTATGATGCCCTATGAATGTGACAGACACACACACACACACAGACAGACACACGCACACAGATTTCTTGCTTTTATAGAGTGATTAATGACCTCAGAAAAGCAAGACTGGTTGTGGATGTTTCTCATATAGGTACAACAAACAGAGGAGATTAGGCAGGCTATTTTATTGTTTTGGAACTGTGGCTGGGGCTAATTGTTTAGGCAAGGCAAGTTTATTTGTATGGCACATTTCGTGTACAAGACAATTCAAAGTGCTTTACATAAAAACATTAAAGCATTACAGGAAGATGCAAAAGGAATACATAAGAATTTAAAAGCAAATTAAAAAGTAAATTAAAGAGAAACAAAAACAAGTTAGAATAAGAGAAAGTGTGCAAGAAATACAAGTTACAGTATATTGTGGGAGATTAACAATTGTTCTACTGAAAGGCTGCGGCAAATAGTAAAGTTTTTAACCTTGATTTAAAGCAGCTGAGAGTTTCAGCAGTCCTGATGTTTTCTGGGAGTTTGTTCTATATGTGAGGAGCATAAAACTGAATGCTGCCTTGCCATGTTTGGTTCTAACTCTGGGCACAGATAGTAGGCCTGACCCTGACAACCTGAGGGCTCTGGGAGGTTCATAATGGACCAGCAGATCTGAGATGCATTTTGGCACTAAACCATTCAGAGCTTTATAAACCAACAGCAGTATTTTGAAATCTATTCTCTGACAGACAGGAAGCCAGTGTAAAGATCTGAGGACTGGAGTTATATGATTTACTTTCTTGGTCTTAGTGAGGACTTGAGCTACAGTGTTCTGAACTAACTGCAGCTGTTTGATGGACTTTTTAAGGAGACCTGTGAGGACAGCATTACAGTAGTCCAGTTTACTGAAGATAAATGCATGGACAAGTTGTTCTAGATCCTGCTGAAACATCATACCTTTAATCCTCACTATGGTCTTTAAGTGATAATAGGCTGACTTCACAACTGTCTTAATGTGGCTGTTAAAATTCAGGTCTGAGTCCAGAACCACGCTCAGATTTATGGCTTGGCTGCTGGTTTTCAGCATCACTGATTGAAGATGAGTGCTAACTTTGAGTCTTTCTTCTTTGGCTCTGAAAACTATTATTTCAGTTTTGTTTTCATTTAACTGAAGAAAATTCTGGAACATTCACTCTTTAATTTGACCAATGCATTTGATGAGGGTTTTAATTGGACCATAGTCTCCTGGTGAGATGGTTATGTAGATTTGTGTATCATCTGCATAATTATGGTAATGTATTTTGTTGTTCTTTATGATTTGAGCTGGTGGGAGCATATAGATGTTGAAAAGCAAAGGTCCTAAAATGGAACCTTGGGGAACTCCACAGGTTATTTTTGTTTAGGCCAGAGGGGAGAAATCTTTCCACTTTGAGATGAGTTAAATTTATATTTATGTGCCTATCAACTAAAAAAGTTGTCAGAATTTTTTTCCACTGCCTTTCACCCCAGCTGGCTGAGGCTGGTTATGTCTGTTCATTAAATTTAGGATATTTTCCGAATGAATAGCTGAAACAACGGGACTCCATCACTGGGAAATGGAGCAGGTGAGCTGTTTGTTACCGGCTGGTAGGCTCCGGCAGTCGCATTAAAGCCAGTGGAGCACACCGAGAGATGGGTTTCATCCGGTTTCATCATTGCTGACTGGGTCAGAGAAAGCTGGTGTTGATATGTCTCCGCTCACTTAAAAAAAATATTCTAGCAGAATTTGCATATCCTAAATATTAAAGTAACATTGAAACCTCCTGCATTGTTTGTATTTTTCCCAAACTCCACTATTAACACCTGCATAGTGTTATGTATAATACTTTTTGCTCTTCTTCTATGTCAGTTTGCTTTGACTTCCACTTTTTTATTCCTGACAATCTGTATTAGCATTTTCCATCCATCCATCCATCCATCTTCTACCGCTTTTCCGGAGGTCCGGGTCGCGGAGGCAGCAGTTCAAGCAGAGAAGCCCAGACTTCCCTCTCCCCAGCCACCTGCTCCAGCTCTTCAGAGGGGATACCAAGGCGTTCCCAGACTAGCTGGGAGACATAGTCTCTCCACCGAGTCCTGGGTCTGCCCCGGGGTCTCCTCCCAGTGGGACGTGCCTGAAACACCTCAAGTGGGAGGCGTCCAGGAGGCATCCTAATCAGATGCCCATACCACCTCAACTGACTCCTTTCAATGTGGAGGAGCAGCGGTTCTACTCTGAGCCTCTCCCGGATGACTGAGCTCCTCACCCTATCTCTGAGGGTGAGTCCAGCAATCCTACGGAGAAAGCTCATTTCAGCCGCTTGTATCCGCGATCTCGTTCTTTCGGTCATTACCCAAAGCTCGTGACCATAGGTGAGAGTAGGAACGTAGATTGACTGGTAAATCGACAGCTTTGCCTTAGAACTAAGCTCCCTCTTCACCACAACAGACCGGTACAACGTCCGCATCACTGCAGATGCTGCTCCAATCCGTCTGTCGATCTCTCGCTCCATTTTCCCCTCACTCGTGAACAAGACCCCAAGATACTTAAACTCCTCCACTTGGGGCAGGAGCCTGTCCCCAACCCGGAGAGGACAATCCACCTTTTTCCGGCTGAGGACCATGGACTCGGACTTGGAGGTGCTGATTCTCATCCCAGCCGCTTCACACTCAGCGGCAAACCGTCCCAGCAAGAGCTGTAGGTCATTGCTGGATGAAGCCAACAGGACAACATCATCTGCAAACAACAGAGATGAGATCCTGTGGTCACCAAGCATGACACCCTCCATTCCCTGGCTGCGCCTAGAAATCCTGTCCATAAAAATTATGAACAGGACCGGTGACAAAGGGCAGCCCTGTATTAGCATTTTCATTAGCATTAATACAGTTTACTACTGTACAGTATATGTTGTAACATTTTAGCACATGGTTTGGGACAGATGTTGTGAATATAGATTTATATTTATAAAGAGAGGCATTCATAATCAATAATCATCACAGCACAGGAAACTAAAGGTATTATCATACCATCATATTTGTAGAAATGGGCTAGTTACATATACATTCAATCACTACAACTTACACTGTATTGCGTATACTTCATCTAACATTGTCAAGCTATGGTGTTCTGAATTTACATCATTCAAAATGTGCAAAGGTAGAGCCTAATTGCCATCTTTGTTTGAGTTGCCCCTCAAAAGGAATGATAATAATCATTTAAAAAAAGAACTATTATAGTCCATTATTGCTGATATGAAACCCAAACTTCTAGGCCTACTTATTGATTAGCATACCTCTGTTCAACACTAACAGGCCCATTGGGACACTTGCGGCAGTTATGAGGGCTTCAGGCTTCACATCAGGTAAATATTTTGATGATGTGTAAATGGCGGTATAACATAGAGATCAATAATGTCTACAGAGGACAGAGCCATTTTTGTGGCCCCAAAAACCTTCAGGAACCACAAAACATTTCTGAGCCTTGAAATGAAGGTATATGCAATTTTTCTTTCTTTTTCATGTAACTTTGAGACTATTCTTATATTTGCACTGTATTGTAGTTAATCTGCAACTGTCTAATCACAAATTTATGATTTTTTTTTCGCTGACATTTGACATCTAAATTACCCTTCTTCAAACGGGGCTTCACCACAGCCATTTTAAAGGCTGTGGGGAAAACACCACTCTGAAGAGAGCAATTTAGAATGTTTAAAATCTCATGTTCGAAGAATCCATAAAATGTTTTAAAAAGTGATGTGGGAATCAGATCTAAAAGGCAGGAGGTCAAGTTTACCTGGGAGAAAACTCTACCAAGCATCTTAGCATCAACCAGGGCAAAACAGTCCAGTGTTTCCTCAGCTAAATATAAGTCCAAGATTCCATTAAAAGCAGTCTTCTGGTTAGAGTGTTGGATCTAATAGAATCAACCTTTGTATGTTCAGTTTGAAATGCATAGGCGGTTATTATACAGTCATGTGAAAAAATTTGGACACCCCTTTAAATATTCAGTTCTTTATTAAGAAATGTTCACGTATCTACTGTATGTCTAACCTTGCTTTTGTTTTTATTTGTGTTTTTTAAATATTTATTTTAGCCATTGTAAGTGGGAATGAATGTGGGGGTGTCCTAAAAAAGATGGGGGTGTCCTAATTTATTCATCACTATTTGGTTAGAATTACATCTATCCATCTTCTTCTGCTTAATCCTTTTAGGGTCGCGGGGGGGCTGGAGCCTAGAATTACATTTTAAAGAAAATTTGAAAAAAGTCTTTAATTCATTTTTAAGTGTTTAGTTGTATTACGTGAATCTCCCAGTATTTTTAATAATGATATTAAATATCCATATGTCCAAATATGTTGAAAAACACACAGGCTTATACAGTGTGTCCTAATTTTTTCATGATTGTAAGTCAGTAATTGTTTTTAAAAATCTGATCCCATATGCAAGGCAAATTGAAATACGTTATAGATTTTGCCAAATAAAAGAGATTAATTTGTATGAATGTCTTTACTGAAGAGTTTTAAAGTGCTGATGACATGATTTTGACATTTTTTAGGATGTTGTGTAAACCCAAAAGTCATTGTCTATGATCAATATAATATTTACAACAGTGCCTGCATAAACTAGTTATCATCAAAAAACAGCAGCCGCTGACTGGACTGTGGTGCCGCCCACCAAATTAAGGGAGGCACCCCCATGACGTAAGCAACAGAACGAACTCCAGTGTTGTTGATTGGAATGACAGCAGCTTTGTAGCTCACAGTTTCTCTGGTTTCTTGTTTTAATTTCATGGCTGTGCCTTCACATTGTGTCACAGGTTTAGATAAACATCAAACCGTGAAAGACCACATCACACGCTTCAGCTCCAACTGTTATTAAGTCTTCTCGTGCGCTTTTATGCAGGAGGAGTGGACAAGGAGGGGAAAGATTGGCTGCACGGTGGCGCAGTGGTTTAGCACTGTGGCAGCACAGTTTTACCCTCGGCTGGGGGATCGCGGAGATCGTGGGTTCGATCCCAGCCCCCGACCAACAGTGAGCTGTGTGGAGTTTGCATGCTCTCCCCGTGTTGTGCGGGTTTACTCCGGGATTTCTCCGGTTTCCTCCCGCACACCAAAAACATGTAGGTTTAGGGCGCTCGCACACGCAGCGACCAGCAGCCGGTGGCTTGTCACCAGACTGCAAACCAAGTCTACCTACGGGTACAAATAAGTAACAAAAAAAAAAAAAAAAAAAAGATTAATGGATTTACGCGCAGCTTTGACCTACTTTCTGTGAACCCATGCTGACATCTCGCTGGTCCGGGCATGTCCCCTCTCTCATTATCACCAGCTGATTCAAACTCCCACTGATCATGTTTCCCGTTCCTCGCCCAGGTGCTTCTCATCACACCATCACCAGCAGTGCGTGTACTTCGCGGCCGTTTGCCAGTCATGCACTAATGGTCCATAGTATTGTCATCTGTGCTGTTTGTCTGCCAGTATTTTCAGCACTCTCCCGACACGCTAGTCACTTCATGTTCGCCGTGGCTCTCGTGCGTCCTTGAAGCGATGTCCTCTGGGGCGCACCTGTGGCAAACATATCTCTTCTCATTCATTCGCTGGGCGATGTCTGCCCCCGAATGCCATCAGTAAGTGTGTCTGTTTCTTGTACGTCTTCACCTTTCAGGGAACTGTCTGTCTTTCTGTATTAAATGTGCTGCGATGAACCTTGCCCGCAAATCTTCGTTATTTCATCCTCCCTCTCCCTGCCCTGTGTAAGAGCGCACAGAGGGTCATCATGAATGGATTTAGGCACAGAATTCACCACAGCACATGTATTGAACATAAGAATGATGACAACAGTTCCCAAAAAGGTGAAGACCCACAAAAATAAACAGTCACACTTACAGTTGGCGTTCGGAGCCGACATCGCCCAGCGAACATGGAGAGGAGACGTGTTAACCATGGTTGCACCCCAGGGCCGGCATTGCTTCAAGGGGCGCAACAGAACCACGGTTGTGTGGAGTGGCTAACACGTCGTGATAGTGTTGGCAATATTGGCTGGCTGACAACGTGGCAAATGATGCACACAAAACATGAACAGCTGACTGTCAAAGAGTGAGGGCACGTGGTTGGACCGGCGAATCTTGAACAGTGCCCACCTGAAAGTGGCTCAAAACGCACATAAAACACATGTACAAAACAAAATCAACAAGAACGCAAAATATAATCCATAATAAACCCAATGCCTGAGCCACAGAGAATACACTGCTATGATTTTATTGAAAAATCGGGTTTAAATAAATTATATTTATGAACAAATAATTTGTTGCAATATCTGTAACAAAAGCATACCACTCGGTGTTCCCCTGCCGTGTGTTTGTCGCTGCTGCTGCGGCGGGCATGTGTGTCTCTCCACCCGTCGCTCTGTGAGTGTGACTGGCTTGGCACGATGTCCGCTTGGCATGGCTCAAACCTATACGGTCTGATGCCCCCACATTCTTCATTATCATCCCATTCTTCAGAACTATAATCGTCTGAAGATTGGACAACACAAACCAATTCCAGACTACATGTGCTGGAACCATCGTCGATGTTTTCTATCACTTCCATCCTGTGTGTACAATGGGCAGCCAAGCGCTGTGTTCTGTCGATGAATGACTACATGGCAGCAGGGTTTTCCAGCCACTGACGTAATTGGTGACGTGGCACTCATGAAAACGTCGGATATTCGCATGAAAAAAAGCCTGTTTGACTTAGAACTGCACAGACCAACCTATTTCGTCATATTGTGTGTTGAAAAATTAGATGAAGTCAAAAACGTGTCATCAGACCTTTAAATGACTCAAAGTAAAGGTATCATTCAACAAGATACATCAATAAATACAGTAAATCTATGAAAGCACATTATGTAATTATGGGAAATTTATAATTTCAAAGACAAAACAAAAATACAAACACCCAGAAGCCACAAGCAACTACAGCTTGGTTTCTTCACTCTGGCAGTCAGTTGAGAGCTCTTTGTTTTTAGTGTCCATTTCATTTTTTCCTCTCCCCCTGTATGAAAATGAAACAGTTTTTAAGGAACTCTGAGGCAGCATATATTTGCATTTAAGCTAATCAATCTACAGTGACATTTGTAACACTGTAAAACAGAACAAATTAACTGGTTACCAATAAGGTTTATGAAAAACACAACAATATGAACAATACAAGCAACAGCTGTACCTCCAAACTATTCTTAATCTTAGTCACAATTTTACCTCCCAAAAGTGTTGGTTTATTTTACCTTTTTTGTTTAACGGCAAAACTGAATGTAAGGTTTACAGCAGATGTTTGCAGTGGACACAGACAGAAAAAAGCATTGCACAATCCCAACATTCATCCTGTCTCACCTGCATATCTGTGGCATTTGTGGAATCGTCTCTGCCAAAGCTTCCCCATATGTTTCTGGCAGTAAAAGACTTAGGAATGCACCAGTGATGGCTAATCCTCCCGTTATTATATATGGGAAAGCCTTGAATTCTTGTCCTGGGAATTCAAAAATATAAACACTAAGAGTAAACCAGACACAATAGAAATTAAAACAATGTATTTGTTTACATTTGTATTTATTTATAAATAAATAAAGACACAAAGAAACACCAGTTAAATGCAGTGGTGGGCTTTACTATCCCTGGTGAGTCTACAAGTTGTGTTACTGAGGGGATTACAGAGGCCATAGAAGGGGTGTGCCATATTGTATCGTTCACGATAATACCAGTATAAATGTTGATACCAGTGTAAAAGTGAATAATGTGATATTTGTGGTCTGCTGCATCACAACGTCACACCATTATGTTGTCACGATCAGGCACACGTGCCTTCCCCCTCCCTTCCTGCTTGTGTTTTCCTAGCTCCGGAGCTCATCAGCACACCTGCGTGGTTACACACCTGCTGCCTCCTGATTCACCAGCTTATTTAAGGGCCAGAGTATGAAGAGCTCTCCGCTGGGTCGTTTGGTTTGTGCCACTTCACAACGGTTGTTCTTGTTGTGTAAAAAATTAATTATTCAGAGTTATCTCACCTTCTCTTTTCCTCCACTCAGGTTTGCTGCCGCCTCCAGTGGTGCGTCTGTGGAGCTGTGTTTGTATGCTTGCCTGAGTCATCTCTCCTTCCGGACAACAGCTTCTCCATCCCGGTTCTTCAGCCCTTCCTCCTTCTGTCCTGCAGCCTCCAGACCCCTTCACCTTTCCTATGCTGGAGCTCACTACTGGGCTCTGCTAGTGTCGTGAGACCCATTACCTCAGTTGTCATTCTCCCGTGTGCCATTCCCATCACTAAACATTCCTCTCCTCTCGTTCATCCTAGGCTGCATGTGGCTCCAGCGTGCAACTGTGTTCCTGTATATAGTGTGGCGTCTTGGTTGTCGGTTTCATTAATTGTGGTGTGTGTAGAAGAGCTGGAAATGACGAGGCGGTTTTGTATCACAAAAGCAGAGTCTTTAATGAACAACTCTTCTATCTTGTCTCATCTGGTGCAGGGCTTGGCAGAAGGCAAAGAGAGAAGAATTCTGCCCAGCTCGTTGGTTAAATACAGGCACACATCAAAGACATGCAAAACACAAGCTGAAATCCCCCGTTATCTAAATCCCCCATTAGTCCTGTTAACTCCTCCCTTCGTCTTGGGAGGTGATGGGAAAACCTCTCCTCGCCTTAGGGGGTGAAGGTGTCAAGTCTGTTGCCGCCGCGTCCTGTGAAGTCGTTGGTCTTCACACGGCGGTGAGATTCCTTTGTCCCTTTCAGAGGTGTGAAGTTCCTTTGTATATTCTGTCCCAAACATTTCCACATGCTCTAACAAATGTAGGTATGGAACATATGAGTAATATATACCACAGTGTGTGCATTTATTCCTTAAAGTAGCATGTTGTGTATAGGGTTTTGGGTTTTTTCATTAAAGTGCTGTAACTTTTCATGTGCGTCTGAGTGTTTTTCTGAAGTGGTGGCCCAGCATTTAAGCCTCCTCAAAAACATTAAATCATGACATATGCTGCCAACGGAAGTCACGCATTACCATAGAAACAGCAAAACAAACATGGCACAGGAAAGGTCAGGGATGCCATAAATCAATAGCATGAACTTGCCCTTTTGGTGAACTTTTGATGACCTTTGATGACATTGAACTTGAACTTTCGGTGACCTTTGGTAACATCACTTGTTTTAATTGCCATCCTGGATATTAGGCCACACCCACTTTGCCATCTACTACATCTACTACTGCTGCCGTTCTGAAGTCAGTGTCTGCATCCAGTTTAGTGGAAATATTTAAGTTTTAAAGCTGTTTTAGACTGCTGCCAAGTTAATAAAAATGGTGCAGCAATGTGGATAATCTGCCTTCATTTTTCTTTCCACATGTCAACACTGCTGGAGCAGTGTTAATGTCTGACAATGTGGTGCTCAAAATGTTTGCAGTTCTATTTTCGTTCCATTTTGGCTGCTTCATCTTGATTTTATTCAACCATCCGAAGAGGAAAAAAATATGGACAGGATTTCTAGGTGCAGCCAGGGAACGAAGGGTGTCATGCTTGGTGACCACAGGATCTCATCTCTGTTGTTTACAGATGATGTTGTCCTGCTGGCTTCATCCAGCAATGATCTACAGGTCTTACTGGTACGCTTTGCCGCTGAGTGTGAAGCGGCTGGGATGAGAATCAGCACCTCCAAGTCCGAGTGCATGGTCTTCAGCCAGAAAAAGGTGGATTGTCCTCTCCAGGTTGGGGACAAGCTCCTGCCCCAAGTGGAGAAGTTTAAGTATCTTGGGGTCTTATTCACGAGTGAGGGGAGAATGGAGCGAGAGACTGACAGACGGATCGGAGCAGCATTTGCAATGATGTGGACGTTGTACTGGTTTGTTGTGGTGAAGAGGGAGCTAAGCTCTAAGGCAGAGCTGTCGATTTACTAGTCAACCTATCTTCCTACCCTCACCTATAGTCATGAGCTTTGGGTAATGACCGAAAGAACAAAATCGTGGATACAAGCAGCTGAAATGAGCTTTCTTCGTAGGATTGTTGGACTCACCCTCAGAGATAGGGTGAGGAGCTCAGTCATCCAGAAGAGGCTCAGAGTAGAACCGCTTCTCCTCCACATTGAAAGGAGCCAGTTGAGGTGGCATGGGTATCTGATCAGGATGCCTCCTGGACGCCTCCCACTTGAGGTGTTTTGGGCACTTCCTTCTGGGAGGAGACCCCGGGGCAGACCCAGGACTCGCTGTAGAGACTATGTCTCCCAGCTGGTCTGGGAATGCCTTGGTATCCTCTCTGAAGAGCTGGAGCAGGAGGCTGGGGAGAGGGAAGTCTGGGCTTCTCTGCTTGAACTGCTGCCTCCGTGACCTGGACGTCCGGAAAAGCGGTAGAAGATGGATGGATGGACAACTTTGCAGTTTGCCTTGTACTCATTGTCTTTGATGCTGTCAGACCAATCAGTGAGTTCTTCCCACTCACATCGGTGCTTTTGCAAACATTTATATTTGACTGATGCATGGGGCAGACTACTGTGACACGGTGCAGCTGTAGACACGCTGGTCTGAGAAGCCGGCAAGCTGCTGTGGCTGCTGCTGAGCCCACCTTGCTATCTCTTGCCCAATTACTGCTGCGCAATGACTTCACGTGTGGTACGTAAAACTAAACAAATCAACCAACAACAAGGGTAGGAAGGCAAAATGCAGAATGCGGATGAGATGATGCTGCACTCAAGGCACCTAGTAAATACAGGACAAACCGCGTCCTGTATTGATTCAATACAGGACACATTATTTTACTGTAAAAAACAGGATGATACTGTATTTTACAGGACGGGTGGCAACCCTAAATCCGACATCTGTGTGCATTTGAGATGTAACGGTTTATATTATTTTCTTGTAATATTTGATACAGAACAAAAACATATTATAAACTAAATCTGAGCAGCCATTTATAAACTGGAGAAATAAGAGTTTTTGTTCTGTTTTTCCTGAATATGTTGAAGGTATGCTGGACTGTGAAACTGTCCTTTTTGCAAACATTTAAAAGGAAAAAAAACTTGTATTCTGTAATATCATGAAAGTATTGTTATTGTGAAAATTCACAAATTAGGCCATATTCCCACCCCTAGGCCTTAGTATGGTTTCATAAAAAACTGAAAATACGTACCCAAAAAAATGATAAAGGATGAGATGATGGTGCCAAAACGTGCACCCATGGAACAAATTCCCATTCCCGTATTTCTGATAACAGTAGGGAAGAGCTCCGAAGTGAAGACATAGACAATACTGGAAGCTGACGTCACGCCAAGCTTTCCCATCATCTCCAGAAACACAGCCACCCATGGTAAACCTAAGGAAAACAATATTTTAAATAGATGAGAGGCATATAAAGTATTGAGGGCTAGTTTATGAACTTTTAAGGGTTATATATTTAGAAAGCAATAAAAACAACTCAGGGTATGTTATGTTAGATTGTCAGGAAGTTAATTATACCCCTGGACCCCCTTAAGTCATTGTTTACATGGGGTAGAAAATCAATAGTGTGATGTTCCAGTAGTGGGTGCATCTAATCACCACTGTGGCCTAATCCAAATGTGTGTGTCGATATAAGCTAGAGTCAGAGGAACAAAACAGAACAGCAAATGCAAACTTCTACCTACAACTTCGAGCAAACCAATGAAAGAAAAATTATTTAGAAATAAGTGAGAAAAAAGAAGAGCATGGCAAGAGAGGGAACAAAATCTGTGTCAAAATCAGCATATTTCAGTAAGAGAACTCTGTGATTCTTGGGTCTAAAGTTTCATTCAGAGCTTGCTGTTATTGTCTTGGACCAACTGGTCTTAACTAAGAATGACCTTAATTCCAAAGTGTCTTTTACATGCAATGTCAAAATCAAAGTCAATGGAAAGATGGTGAATTTGTCATTGTCAATGTGAATACACACAAATCATCGCATGGTTTCAATTTTGCTCAACTCGAGCAGACAAACTGTTTGACACTTGGCCATGACAGCCAAGTAGCGTTGACTTTCTGACAAAAATGAGACAACCACTCACTGGAGACAAATGGACAGGCACACCACAGTACCTGCACTTTGCATCCATCTGGGAAATTCTGCCACTGTTCCTCCAGCTCATCAAACTAGACATCGGTTAGCCTCAGTTACCAGTATGTAGTTTTTAATGCTGTCCTCATGGGAATTTTTGCTTCGTGTTTCGTATGAATGCTCCATTACTTAAGGCCAGTCTTTAGAATGGACTTTAGTCCCATTGGACCAAAAAGACTAAAGAGTAGCCTTAACTACAAAGGTCTTAAGTGATAATAGCTAATGTCACTAATGGTGTTATTATCAAGCATATAATAGCCATTAAAAATATAGCCTAACTGTTGGGAAATAATTGGCAATCCGCTAATCAGTGCTAAAAGTTCACTGATTCTATTGAGTTTATTTTCAGCTAATCCATCCATTCATCTTCTACCACTTTTCCGGGAATCCGGGTCGTGGAGGCAGCAGTCCAAGCAGAGAAGCCCAGACTTCCCTCTCCCCAGCCACCTCCTCCAGCTCTTCAGAGGGGAGACTAAGGCGTTCTCATGCCAGCTGGGAGACATGGGGCCCTCTTAGGACGATCATCCGCGGACTTTTCTGCCAGACTTTCCACCATACGCCAGTGTTTTTGTTAGTTTCTGTCAACACATTGTCTGTTTTTTTACACTTTCATCAATCAATCAATCAATCAACTTTATTTATAAAGCACTTTAAAAGCAACACTCGCTACACAAAGTGCTGTACAGCAAGAGAACATAAAAGCAGGGCACTAACACAAAGGGTGCTAACACAAGAAAAAAAGTAAAATAAATAAAAATCCATTTCATTCAATAAAATCAATGTCTCATACTGGGTCGAAGGCCAGGGAGTAAAAATGTGTTTTAAGACGTGTTTTAAAAATGGACAGTGAAGGTTCTTGTCTAATGTCCAGAGGTAAATCATTCCATAACCTGGGGGCCATGATCGAAAAGGCCTGACTTTGCGTCAAGTCATCAAATTACCTGTAGACAGTGCGCTTGCTATGCGTTAGGAGGTGAAGGCTCATTTCATAAAGGTATGGCGGTGCACAATCTAATGCGCATTACTATTAGAGAGTGCGTTCCATGAGAATCCACTGTTGATCAGGAAAAAGGAGGTCTATTGTCAGAAGCGCATTGTTTAATGATATTTCAGTGGCGTGTTTCAAAATTGCGCAACTTCAGAGCTTATGAGGAAACAGCATCCGCTAGGTTTTTCTGTTATTTTACTGTACTGTCCAATGGTCAAACTGAACCAGACGCACAGAAAATCAAAGCAGTTACCAACTGGCACACTGGATTTTCTCTCCAGGAAACAGTTACAGCAATTTTTGGGCTTCACTAACTTCTACCACCGCTTCATCCATAACTATACCTCTATAGACCACCCACTCACTAGTTTAACCTTCACTAAATCACCCTTCTCCTTGTCTGAGGATGCTGACAGGGTGTTTCGTCTCCTTAAGACCTGGTTCACCAAAGCCCCCATTTTAGCTGTGGAAGTTGTACCGGTCTGTCATGGTGAAGAGGGAGCTGAGCTCTGAAGCAAAGCTGTCGATTTATCACTGAGTCTACTTGCCTATCCTCACCCATGATCATGAACTTCGGGTAATGACCAAAAGAATGAAATCGCGGATACAAGCGGCTGAAATGAACTTTTGCTCTAGTGTTGTTGGACTCACCCTTAGAGATAGGGATGGGAGCTCAGTCATCTGGGAGATGCTCAGCGTAAAACCACTGGTCCTTGACATCGAAAGGAGCCAGTCGAGGTGGTTTGGGCGTCTAATTAGGATGCCTCCTGGACGCCTCCCACGTGAGGTGTTTGGGGAACGTCCCACTGGGAGGAGACCCTGGGGCAGACCCAAGACACGCTGGAAAGACCATGGGCCCTATTACAACGGTGTGATTGGTTAGTCAGTTGTCAGTGATGCAGAACGTGTTTATGGGCATTTCCGAGTTCATTTCCTTATCACAACAAACTTTCCTCCAGCGCATAATGCAAAAAGGCCGGTCTAATCATTCAGAGGTGTGTTTTGGATAATTCAATCCAAAGCGGTCATGCCCATTCCTTGAGTGCAAAGAGATGCATTATCTATCCATAAATGCAAGAAATTTCTGTCTGTTTGTGTGTCTGTGAGTGTGTGTTCCTCAGATATCTCTCAAACTGTTCGTCAGACTGACCTCAGATTTTATAAGTGCTTTGCTGAGGTTATGAGGGTGTGCATCCCCAAGTATGGAGTTGCTCAGTCAAAACATGTAATTATTATCAGTAGAAGTTTTCACTTCTACCGCTGTTATTATTCTGCGATGTAGTGGCATCACCAGTCCACATGAGGTTGGATGTAGTCATTCATTATTGTTTGCCAACTGCCATGCGCTGTGCCCTGCAAACTGGAAAGTTTCTATAGAAGGTAGGTGTAGCGGTTTGATTCAACCCCCACAACACACAGACAGAACACAGAGACAGTCAGCTCGCACTCCTGGGTTTTTTCCGCTGCATGCTGCGTTTACAGCCATGAGGTTAAATTGTCATCCATGCATTGTGTTCATGCATCCTGTCTGTACCTCTGATATGCAAATGCCCAGATTAACTGCTGTGAATGTCTTTGATCTATTGTTTGAGTTGAGTATATAAGCTGCACTGTGCTGTAAATCTACCTCTCATTCTCTCACTTCAACCTCTGCTGCAGGACACAGACTTTGTGTCCCCTCTTCACTGAGAGCCGTGGGCTCGCTCCCGGTGCGCACGCACGGCGCCGGGAGAGGAGCTCATGACGGCGGTATGATATAATAAACTCTACTTAAAACCTCCAACAACGCTGCCTTTATTTTATCATTAGCCGCACTGGTGACCCGACGCTGAAACGAACACGCTGCCAGCGAACGCAACACCCGGCGGTGATTCTCCGACGACAAGCGAACGCTTCAGCCTGACTGATCTGCCCTCCCTTCTGCTTCAGGGAGACCTCAACGCGGAGTTTCCAGGCGAAACTCCCCGGAAAACACCCACGACCGGGAAAGCTGAGCAACGTTTCATGGTGAGATCTGCACGCCTAGATCAGCACATCCACGCTGGACCGGCCATGCTCACAGCCCCTCCACACGAGAGCACATTCACCTCGTCCCCTCTCCACGACGGCGATCCCCATGGCCGATGGAGCACACGTGGACCTGAACGCACCATGACCGAGCGAGTGACAGAGCGTCTACTTCCCTTCACTGCTCCAACACACTGAACAGGGATGATCAAGCTCCCTGACCCTGGTTCTCCTCTCCAGCTGGCCCACCCATCACGGAACCCCGGCGCACGCACCGGGGAGTTACGAGGACGGCGCACACCACGCACGGGACAAATATGGCTTTTCTGACCGCCTTCCTTCTGCTGCACACTCGCCCTTCAGGCTTGCTCGTTCACCTGAGGCATGCAGCTTGCTCACTGGATTTTATGGTCTTAGCCACGGCACACAAGGGGAATTCAGCTGTCTGCGGTTCCCGAGGCTTTAAGGTTACGCCTGAACCTAAAGTCAACACGCCAGTCCCTCTGCTCTCATCACAGCCGCCACGCAGCCTCGTCTTTTCTTCATGGCCGCTATTAATCCTTGCAGGCTTAATCGCGGGAGGAGCCAGTGACAAATTTTTCTTCTTCTGATCTCTGCATGTTCAGACGGGACATCGCGGAGCAGCAAACACTTTTGGCGCGACTCGAACGATTTTCCCGCGCCCAGTCAGCATGTACTACCCCCCCCCTCCTCCTGCACAGAGCTTTTCCCTGCTCGCTGCCCAGACTGCAACATCGAGGTCACGGTCCCCTACCGTTCCCTCTGGGGGGGGAGCAGTGTAGCGGTTTGATTCAACCCCCACAACACACAGACAGAACACAGAGACAGTCAGCTCGCACTCCTGGGTTTTTTCCGCTGCATGCTGCGTTTACAGCCGTGAGGTTAAATTGTCATCCATGCATTGTGTTCATGCATCCTGTCTGTACCTCTGATATGCAAATGCCCAGATTAACTGCTGTGAATATCTTTGATCTATTGTTTGAGTTGAGTATATAAGCTGCACTGTGCTGTAAATCTACCTCTCATTCTCTCACTTCAGCCTCTGCTGCAGGACACAGACTTTGTGTCCCCTCTTCACTGAGAGCCGTGGGCTCGCTCCCGGCGCGCACGCACAGCGCCGGGAGAGGAGCTCATGACGGTGGTATGATATAATAAACTCTACTTAAAACCTCCAACAACGCTGCCTTTATTTTATCATCCGCCGCAGTAAGCACATTTAACGGACTGTTATACTGCTATTTGTTTCTCCTCCTTCATTTTGTCTGATCCTCTTTAACCTGCTCCTGTTTGCTGGGGACGCTCACACATAAGAGCCGCTGACCAGAGCTGTTTTAATCATTAAGGTGAAGCCATGTTAGCTGATTAGCCGGCGGAGCTAACATCAAAACAACCGTTCCTTGCATTAAAGTGATAGTTCAGTCTAAGATGGACTGGGTGAAATCAAAAGCAACTTTAAAAACCCCTGTCATGCAGGTTAATGTTATAATAAGCCTTCTAAAGGTTAGTGCCAGCAAATTGGGAGTAGCTAAATCCCCGCCACTGGGGGAGGTGCGCCATTCAGAAGCCACAGAAGTCAGGTGAGTCCATGGTCTGACAACATAAACGTGACTCATAATCTACCTGTTAATACAAGGAGCGTATGTTCCTCGCATATTTCTCAAGCTGTTTGTCAGATGGTTTGTCAGTTTGGTACATGATTTGTTGAGGTTACGAGGGTGTGCAAACCCCGACTATTGTTGCAAGTTTCGTCATCGCTCTGATGCTCTACCTGTTTCACCATTAATCACTGAGGTGAAACCACATTAACTGATTAGCCAGCGGAGCTAACATCAAAACAATCGTTCCTTGCATTAAGGGGATAATTCAATCTAAGATGGACTGGGTGAAATCAAACCACCTTCAGATTTAATTGTATTTTAAAGTGTGCTGTAAAAATGACATAAAAATCATTATTGTGTTATTATTAAAGGGACACGCTGGATTTCGCATGTAGAGCATGCATTGCATGCACTACTCAAATCCTCTGCCCAGGAACAACAGGAAAAGAGTGGCCAGTATGCTGCAACCCTGCAACATACAGTATGAGCCACCTGACTGCATCCTCTCCTTCTGCAGACATTAAAGGTAGGGCTAAGAAGGTAATACAGCTATTTAAAAAGAAATGCTCAATTTTGTTGCTCAATCTTAACCATGCTGTTTCAAGAAATTAAATGTACTGGGATCTCTTTGTGGTGGACACACATACGGGATCTGTTTTGTGACTCACATTTTAGGTCAGAACAAAGGCAGGGCAGCTCCCTTAGTGATTACAGGAAGCTGCAAGAATCTTAGCTTTGGTATGCAAGGCTTGAGACTGTGGGGGGTTTAATTAAAGGATTAAAGAGGGGATGCATTGGAGACAGTGGAAGTGATATCATGAAGAGAAAATGCATTGTGACTTTCTTTATAATGCAAGGTGGTTTGTGAAACATGTGACCTGTGAAGTGAAGAGTCCTGATATTTAAGGACGAGAGTTTACTGTGTGGACCTTTTTCTCTGCTTTGAGATGATGGTGTGAATAAAGCTGACTTGAGAGAGAACTCTGCCTCGTCATTTTCACATCACCACATCTTAAATTATTTTACATCAAGGGTGAGTTGGAGACAGCAAATTTCTGCACCTTCATCCACTTTGTGGCCGATGTCTTTGCTGAGTTAGGGAACCTAAGCTGAATCCTTCAAGCAAATGATCTCATTTTACCAAAGGCACAGCTGAGCTAAAGAGGACAATGGCAGAACTGGGAAGAATGAAGCTGAGGCCTAAACCAGTAGGAATGTTAGAGAAGTTTCTAAGCATGCAGACTGAGGGATAGAGTGTAACCTTTCAGGTGTGATAAAATAGGAAATAAGATAAACTATTTGAAAATACATAATCACAGAGCTTAAAACAAGAAAACATGGTTAGCCTGAAAAACATTCCCAAGGCAGAAATGTGTGCAACATACTGAATAAATAAATATGAACAGTATAAATATTGAATAAATACTGTTTACAGTGTATCACTTTATTCAATAAATTAACCCATCTCACTGAAGGAGTACTACAATTTAAAACTGCTGGCAATTTAAATCCCTGTCTTTCAGTTATTTGTATACTGACTTTGGTGCCAACATCTAGGGCAGGGGTGTCCAACCATGTGCCATGGAGAGCCAAGACCCTGCAGGTTTTACCTCCAACCAGTGTCTTCAACAGCAGATTTCTGTGAACTTCTTCCCACTGATTGCTGATAAGTGAAAACACCTGCTGAAGAGACTGGGTAGAAGAGAAAACCTGCAGGGTCTTGGCTCTCCATGGCACATGGTTGGACACCCCTGTTCTAGGGTTTGGAGCTGAAAGAGCCAGTCCCCTTGAGCAATGGTGGTCTCAGTAGTCAGCATGTGTCAACGGCTGTTGACATTACAGTAGAAGAGATAAGTTCACGTTTCAGCTGTGTGCTGGTCAGTCAAGAGAAGGTGTAGTCGACTGCTTTAGAATATTCAACCCTGATGTATGGCCAGAGTGTCGCGGTGAACTACAGGATTTTGGCAGGGCAGAAGTTCAGTCTCTTCTCCAACATTACAGTAAACTTCTTAGACTATGAGAACACAGGGAAATGTAGTAAAATATCATTTTTAGTATCGATTCAAATACAGAAGTATGATAAAGATCTGATGTTATGGATTCAATAAAATTCAAAACATGTTTAATTAAAGTTGCACAAATTTCTTATGTACAAATGTTTTGGACCTTATTTCCTCCCCCAATTTATCTCCCTGTATCTCTGCTGACAAAGTGGTGGATGCCAGTGTGACCAGGTCCATGTGGAGCGGCAGCAGTTGAAGTCCCTCATCATGACCACCTTCACACAAGACTTACCTTGGGCTCTGGCAGACACTTCTCACAAAAGAGCCATATTGTTCACACTTGCAGTATTAGAACATTCTTGATAATTTATTGTCATGTCTACTCTCCTGAATAAATAAGAGTTTTACTCATAGTTACTTTAATTTCAGAACTCCCTGCACTTGGCTGAAATCCTCCTGGTTGTGCCAATCCCTTCTGCTCAATGCGAGCGTAGAATATCTGCCTAAAACATGATAAAAAAAACTCAGTCCACAGCAGCTGGCGTTAATGGGCACGGACGACGGGCACTTTCTGTTTGCCCACCTTTTCCTCCGGAACCTTCCAACAGTGGCGAGAGCGGTTCTGGCCAATTCGCCGTTGCTGGCCGCGCGTGACTACAGTGCGCTAGCCCAGGAGGCAGACCGGATCATCCTCACCACCAGGGCGATCACAGTCAACGCGGCAGCGGCGGAGCCCAGCGAGACAACCAGGGGAGGCGAGGAGCCACCGACGGTAGCAGCAGCGGGGGCCAAGGAGCGCCAGAGAGACACGCTCTGTTTCTACCACCGCCGCTTCGGAGAGAACGCACGCAGATGTGCGCCACCGTGCCAATTCAAGCGCTCGGGAAAACGCCGAGGCCGGCGGTCGGTAGCAGCTGCGACCCTCGGTGAAGAGAACAAGCTGCTCTACATGACGGACGCGTGCTCGGGGAGGCGTTTCCTCGTGGACACCGGAGCCCAGAAGAGCTTCATCCTGCCGACCTACGCTGACCGGCTGGCAGGACCTAGCGGCCCTGAGATGTTGGCAGCAAACGGCTCGGAAATTAAGACCTTTGGTGACAGGACACTGATCTTATCTCTACACGGCCGTACATACGAGTGGACTTTTGTCGTAGCAGCACTGAATTACCATATCCTGGGGGCTGATTTTCTGTGTGCACATGGTTTACTGGTTGATGTTGCTAACAGGCGCCTGGTTAATGGACTGTCCTTGGACTCTCTCCCCTGTATAGCTCGAGCGACCCAGCCAACAGCACAAGCCAACGTCACAGCTCCAGGCGGTAAGTTCCATGCACTGCTCACTCAGTTCCCAGCACTCACGGTCCCGACGCTTTCAGCGGCCATCGCTAAACACGGGGTGGAGCACTTTATCACCACCGCCGGGCTGCCCGTTTTTGCAAGACCTCGGCGCTTGGACGCAGCTAAACTGGCCATAGCGCGCGAGGAGTTCGCCAACCTGGAAAGGTTGGGCATCATTAGGCGTTCGAACTGCCCATGGGCATCCCCACTACACAGGGTCCCTAAAGCTGAGGGATCGTGGCGACCGTGCGGTGATTTCCGCAGGTTGAACAACGCCACAGCGCACGACCGCTACCCAATTCCCCACATACAGGATTTTTCCGTTCACCTCGCCGGAGCACGCATTTTTTCCAAAATAGACCTGGTCCGCGGTTACCACCAAGTCCCAGTGCATGCGGAGGACGTACCCAAAACAGCGGTAATAACTCCGTTCGGTTTATTCGAGTTCCTGCGCATGCCATTCGGGTTAAAAGGTGCGGCACAGACATTCCAGCGCATGATGGATGCAGTGCTGCGCGATCTCCCGTTCGTGTTTGTCTACCTGGACGATATCCTGGTAGCCAGTGCGTCCGAAGACGAACACGAAACCCACCTCAGGACGGTTTTCTGGAGGTTGGAGGAGCACGGGTTAATAATCAACCCGGCGAAATGCCAGTTCGGTGTGACGGAGATTGATTTTTTGGGGCACCGCGTCTCTCCGGACGGAGCGATCCCGTTGCCCGACAAAGTGCGTACCGTGGCGGATTTTCCCCGGCCTCAGACGGTCAGGACGCTGCAGGAATTTTTGGGGATGGTGAACTTTTATAACCGTTTCCTTCCCCGCTCATGCAACCATTGTATGCTGCGCTCAAGAAACAGAAACCCGAGGATAGGGTCGAATGGACCCTGGAGTGGGAGCGGGCGTTCTCGCAGGTTAAAGCAGCCCTGGCAAACGCCACACTGCTGGTGCATCCGGACCCAGTGGCCCGGATAGCGCTCACCACCCACGCTTCAGACGTGGCCATAGGGACTGTCGTAGAGCAGCGTGTCGCCGATTCTTGGCAGCCGCTCGCTTTTTTCAGCAGAACTTTGCGCAACAGTGAACGTAAATACAGCGCGTTCGACAGAGAGTTGCTGGCTCTCCACCTGGCCATACGCCACTTCCAGTTCTGGCTGGAAGGACGCAGCTTCACCGCGTTCGTGGACCACAAGCCACTAACGTTTGCGATGGCCAAGGTTTTAGAACCGTGGTCGGGCCGGCAGCAGAGACAGCTGGCCGCAATCTCAGAGTTTACTACCGATATTCAGCATGTGATGGGTAAACTGAATGTGGTGGTGGACTGCCTCTCGCGCGCCGTGGTGGCCCTACAGGTGGTCTACGTGGGGATAGATTACGCAGCCATGGCCGTGGAGCAGATTAGCGATGCAGACGTGCGCGCGCTCCAGTCTGGACCAACAGGGTTAAGGCTGGAGAGCATGGTGCTGCAAGATGGCGGCCCCCCCCAATCTGCGATGTCTCCACGGGACGCCCGTGTCCGGTGGTCCCAGTCGTGTGGCGCCGCCGCGTGTTTGAGTCGGTTCACACTCTGGCGCACCCAGGAGTGCGTGCGTCAGTCAAAATGGTGGGAGAGAAGTCTGTGTGGCCGAGCCTACGCAAACAAGTAAAAGAGTGGGCTGCAGCCTGCATGGCGTGCCAATGAGCCAAGGTACACAGACACACGAAGGCTCCATTGGAGCCGTTTTGGGTACCGGCTAAGACGTTCGACCACATTCACGTGGACCTCATGGGCCCCCTCCCGCCATCACAGGGGTGCACGCACCTCCTGACAGTGGTGGACCGCACCACGCGCTGGCCAGAAGCAGTCCCACTGGCGGCAACCACGTCCGCAGACGTAGCACGCGCTTTTTTGACAGCATGGGTGGCGTGTTTTGGAGTCCCGTCGGACATTACATCTGACAGGGGCCCTCAATTTGTTTCCGAACTCTGGTCCATGACGACCCGCAGCCTGGGGGTTACAATTCATTGCACAACCGCGTACAACCCACAGGCCATTTGGGTTATGCGAGCGTTTTCATAGATCACTGAAAGCAGCACTCAGGGCTTCACTGACGGATGCAAATTGGGTGGACAGGTTGCCGTGGGTTTCACTGGGGTTGCGCTCCGCGCCAAAAGGGGATCTGGAAGCTTCCCCGGCAGAGCTGGTTTTTGTGCAGCCTCTATGGCTGCCCGGGGAATTTCTGCCAGATAATCCCGCGCCGGACAACTGCCCATCTCAGCTTTTGCAGCGTAGCGCAAACACAGGCACGCTGCCGGGCCCTGCCCACCACTGTTTTCCGCGTGTTTTCGTGCCTAAGACTTTGAAGAACGCGGAGTTCGCGTTTGTCAGACACAATGCCCACCGTCCTCCATTGCGCCCACCCTATGATGGACCGCTCAGAGTGTTGGAAACAGGGGATAAGCATTTTTTGCTAGACTTGGGGGGTAGGTGGGAGAAAATTGGCACAGACAGACTCAAACCTGCTTTTGTAGTGGCGGATGAGCAAATGCTGTTGGCTAGGGTCCCTCGGCGTGGAAGACCCCCACGGAGAGCTCCCCAGGGAAACGATTCACCAGGGCAGCCTCACGGACAGAGCAAGGTCCCCCCCCCCACGGCCCACCCGCAGTCAGACACACTCCCAACAGCCCCCCACCGGCACAGCAGCGCCGCGGAGGCAGTAAACCCCAGTTGCAGCAGATATGGGAGGAGACTGAAACCAAAACAGCATGTGGACTGATGTTCTATTGTTCTATCTAAGATGCTGGGGGGGTGGTATGGGACCTTGGGGGAGTCAGATTATTTAGCATCTCAGACAGAGACAGTGAATAAGCATAGGAGAACAATGCCCAGGGAGTTCCTGGCGAGATGGCAGGAAGGAGTCAAGGACATAGGGGGTTGAATGCAGTGTAATGTAAATGTCATGCTGTGTGTTCAGAAGTGCCATGAAACTTGTGAAGAGTGATTGGGAAAAAAGCAGAGAGCTTGTGGAAATGATTCATTCTGTTCTGTGCTTGTGAGATGTGAAGTGTGTAATAAACCGTCTGTCCATGGATCTGCCTCTTATTTGACACACTCCACAATAGCAGTTTTGTTTTTTTCACCGAATTACTGAAATAAATCAACTTTTTGATGACATTCTAATTTATTGAGATGCACCTGTACTGCATTGTCCAGTATAAACTATCCTTGAAGTCTTTGTGGGGATGAAGGGTTGCAGTCTAACAGAGGGGATGGTTTTGGCTCATTTTGCTGACAAGGCGAATGGCCTTTTTAATTTTTTTTTGCTAAGATTTAGTTGCTTGAATGAAGTTTTAATAATTTATTTATTGAAAGAAAAGCTGTTTTTTTTTTTTTAGATTTTTGCAAAGATGTTTTTATTTGGAAGAGAAATTCATTTTTCAATGGAAGCTGCCCATTTATTTATTTATTTGTCATTGACTTTTACATAATTAATGATGAAGACCATGGTCTATGTGTGAGTTGATAATCTGTGGGATATTAAATATGTCCATGAGTGTATAGGTATTAAACGAATATAGATACCATCTAAGCTATGAAGTTGACATATATTTTTAACAAATCTCATTCCATGTGCCCTTTTTTTATTATTAATTTGTGACCCTGCCCCTCAAATACACAGCACAAATAATTATGAACCTTTTAATATTATTTTTATTTTTCTGATTCTCGTGGCATCCTCAAAAGAATGGCATCCTGCGCACTGCCCACATTGCTCATATCTGAAACCATGATTGCATGAGAAAATACACAACTTCCAAATGCTGAAAAAACTCCCACATTTCCAAAAACAAAAGTCATAAATTTACAAAAATAAAGTTGCACATTTACAAGAAAAAAAACCCAATTTTCTAGAGCATTTTTAGCTGTTTTTTTTAAAACCTTTTTCTCTCGTACATATTTGTCCAATTTTCTTACCAATTAGTGAGGTTTTTCTTGTAAAGTAACATTTTTCTTAAAGTTAAAGAAAAAGTGTTTGCCCCCTTCTTGATTTCTCATTTTTTGTTTGTCACACTTAAATGTTTCAGATCATCAAACAAATTTAAACAGACAAAAATAACACAAGTAAACACAAAATGCAGTTTTTAAATGGAGGTGTTTATTATTAAGGGGAAAAAAATGTAAACCTACATGGCCCTGTGTGAAAAAGTGCCCCCCCCCCCGTTAAAACATAAATTAACTGTGGTTTATTACATCTTTGGAAAGCTGAGTTCAGTTTCTCTAGCCACACCCAGGCCTGATTACTGCCACACCTGCTCTCAATCAACATATCACTTAAATAGGACCTGACTGACAAAGTGAAGTAGACCAAAAGATCCTCAAAAACTAGACATCATGCTGTGATCCAAAGAAATTCTGGAACAAATGAGAAACAAAGTAATTGAGAACTATCAGTCTGGAAAAGGTTTTAAAGCCATTTCTAAAGCTTTGGGACTCCAGCAAAGCACAGTGAGAGCCATTATCCACAAATGGCAAAAAACATGGAACAATGGTGAACACTCCCAGGAGTGGCTGGCCGACCAAAATTACCTCAAGAGTGCAGCGATGACTCATCCAAGAGGTTACAAAAGACCCCACAACAACATCCAAAGAACTGCAGGCCTCACTTGCCTCAGTTAAGGTCAGTGTTCATGACTCCACCATAAGAAAGAGACTGGGCAAAAATGGCCTGCATGACAGAGTTCCAAGACAAAAACCACTGCTGAGCAAAAAGAACATAAAGGCTCGTCTTGTAGAATGTGTAAATGATGAGGCAAGTTGGTCTCAAGCAGTTTATTACACATTCTCTCTCATGAGCATAGTAGAAAAGAGGGCATCTCACACAGAACTCTTCACTTATATACTCAGGTCCTTCTACATATCAAAAGGTCACATTGCATTCACATTAAAGATCACACCGCATGCACTTCCTTAATCCTTTAACATCCCCCTCACAGACTGTGGCACACAAAGCATCCTCCAAGCCGTCTCTGACATACAAAAGATCACATTTCACAGCTTCCTGTTATCTCCAAGGAAACTCTGCCCTTTGTTCTTATCAAAGATGCTGCTCGTTATGTTTTGGCCATGTGCGGCCACAGTCTCAGTTTTGCCAGAAAACATTTTGATGATCCCCAAGACTTTTGGGGAAATACTCTGTGGACTGACAAGACAAAAGTTGAACTTTTTGGAAGGTGTGTGTCCCATTACATCTGGTGTAAAAGTAAGACAGCATTTCAGAAAAATACCAACAGTAAAATATGGTGGTGGTAGTGTGATGGTCTGGGGCTATTTTGCTGCTTCAGGACCTGAAAGACTTGCTGTGGTAAATGGAACCATGAATTCTGCCGTCTACCAAAAAATCCGGCCATCTGTTTGTGACCTCAAGCTGAAGCACACTTGGGTTCTGCAGCAGGACTATCATCCAAAACACACCAGCAAGTCCACCTCTGATGGCTTAAGAAAAACAAAACGAAGACTTTGGAGTGGCCTTGTCAAAGTCCTGACCTGAATCCGATTGAGATGCTGTGGCATGACCTTAAAAAGGCGGTTCATGCTGGAAAACCCTCCAATGTGGCTGAATTACAACAATTCTGCAAAGATGAGTGGACCAAAATTCCTCCACAGCGCTGGAAAAGACTCATTGACAATTATTGAAAATGCGTGATTGCAGTTGTTGCTGCTAAGGCTGGCCCAACCAGCTATTAGGTTTAGGGGGCAATCATTTTTTCACACAGGGCCATATAGGTTTGGATTTTTTTTCCCTTTAACGATAAACACCTTCATTTAAAAACGGTATTTTGTGTTTACTTGTGTTATCTTTGTCTAATATTTAAATTTGTTTGATGATTTGAAACATTTAAGTGTGACAAACATACCAAAAAATGAGAAATCAGGAAGGGGGCAAACACTTCTTCACACCACTACACACACACTCACACACACACACACACACACACGTATGTACAGTGGGGTAAAAAAGTATTTAGTCAGCCACCAATTGTGCATGTTCTCCCACTTAAAAGATGAGAGAGGTCTCCAATTTTCATCATAGGTATACCTCAACTATGAGAGGCAAAATGAAAAAAAAAATCCAGAAAATCACATTGTCTGATTTTTAAAGAATTTATTTGCAAATTATGGTGGAAAATAAGTATTTGGTCAATAACAAAAGTTCATCTCAATACTTTGTTGTATACCCTTTGTTGGCAATGACAGAGGTCAAACGTTTTCTGTAAGTCTTCACAAGGTTTTCACACACTGCTGCTGGTATTTTGGCCCATTCCTCCATGCAGATCTCCTCAAGAGCAGTGATGTTTTGGGGCTGTCGCTGGGTAACACAGACTTTCAACTCCCTCCAAAGATTTTCTATGGGGTTGAGATCTGGAGACTGGCTAGGCCACTCCAGGACCTTGAAATGCTTCTTACGAAGCCACTCCTTCATTGCCCGGGTGGTGTGTTTGGGATCATTGTCATGCTGAAAGACCCAGCCACATTTCATCTTCAATGCCCTTGCTGATGGAAAGAGGTTTTCACTCAAAATCTCACGATACATGGCCCCATTCATTCTTTCCTTTACACAGATCAGTCGTCCTGGTCCCTTTGCAGAAAAACAGCCCCAAAGCATGATGTTTCCACCCCTATGCTTCACAGTAGGTATAGTGTTCTTTGGATGCAACTCAGTATTCTTTCTCCTCCAAACACGACAAATTAAGTTTTTACCAAAAAGTTCTATTTTGGTTTCATCTGACCATATGACATTCTCCCAGTCCTCTTCTGGATCATCCAAATGCTCTCTACCAAACTTCAGACGGGCCTGGACATGTACTGGCTTAAGCAGGGGGACATGTCTGGCACTGCAGGATTTGAGTCCCTGGCGGCGTAGTGTGTTACTGATGGTAGCCTTTGTTACTTTGGTCCCAGCTCTCTGCAGGTCATTCACTAGGTCCCCCCATGTGGTTCTGGGATTTTTGCTCACCGTTCTCGTGATAATTTTGACCCCACAGGGTGAGATCTTGCGTGGAGCCCCAGATCGAGGGAGATTATCAGTGGTCTTGTATGTCTTCCATTTTCTAATAATTGCTCCCACAGTTGATTTCTTCACACCAAGCTGCTTACCTATTGCAGATTCAGTCTTCCCAGCCTGGTGCAGGTCTACAATTTTGTTTCTGGTGTCCTTTGACAGCTCTTTGGTCTTGGCCATAGTGGAGTTTGGAGTCTGACTGAGGTTGTGGACAGGTGTCTTTTATATTGATAACGAGTTCAAACAGGTGCCATTAATACAGGTAACGAGTGGAGGACAGAGGAGCTTCTTAAAGAAGAAGTTACAGGTCTGTGAGAGCCAGAAATCTTGCTTGTTTGTAGGTGACCAAATACTTATTTTCCACCATAATTTGCAAATAAATTCTTTAAAAATCCTTCAATGTGATTTTCTGGATTTTTTTTTTCCTCATTTTGTTTCTCATAGTTGAGGTATACCTATGATGAAAATTGGAGACCTCTCTCATCTTTTAAGTGGGAGAACTTGCACAATTGGTGGCTGATTAAATACTTTTTTGCCCCACTGTATGTATGTATGTATGTATGTATGTACAACTTTTTCCCAGGCACATTTATTATTTTTATAGTAAATTTATTACTTTTTTCCTGTAAATTTGCCATGTTTTGTGATAAAAGTCTTTCTTTTCCCACACACAGATTTACAACAGTACAATCTTAAATTTGCAACTTTTTTGTACAAAATTTGCAACTTTTTTCCCTTTAGAATTTGCAACAATTTTTCCTCATAGTTTCATGATTTTTCTTGTACATTTGCCACTATCCTCTCACTAATAAAGTAAGTTGTCCTGTGCAAACTATCCTTGCAGTCTTTATGAGGAGGTTAACAGATGGGGATGATTTTGGCTTATTTTGCTGACAAAGGTAATGACCTTTTTAAATTTTTTTTGAAAGGATTTGCCTATATAAATGGAAGTTTTGTGGTGATGTGAAAATGACGAGGCAGAGTTCTCTCTCAAGTCAGCTTTATTCACAACACCATCATCTCAAAGCAGAGAAAAAGGTCCACACAGTAAACTCTCGTCCTTAAATATCAGGACTCTTCACTTCACAGGTCACATGTTCCACAAACCACCTTGCATTATAAAGAAAGTCACAATGCATTTTCTCTCCATGATATCACTTCCACTGTCTGCAATGCATCCCCTCTTTAATCCTTTAATTAAACCCCCCACAGTCTCAAGCCTTGCATACCAAAGCTAAGATTCTTGCAGCTTCCTGTAATCACTAAGGGAGCTGCCCTGCCTTTGTTCTGACCTAAAATGTGAGTCACAAAACAGGTCCCGTATGTGTGTCCACCACACAAAGCCCCCCCCCCCTCCCCCAGCATTTTAGAATAAACAGAACAACAAGAGAATAACCACATGCATGCCGTGATAATATCAATACACATCAGTCCACATGCCGTATAGGCTTCAGCTTCCTGCCGTATCTGCTGTAGCTGGGATTCAACGTCTCTGCGGCTCTGTCCTGGGGGTTTGCCATTTGGGGGTGGAAACCTTGTGTCAGCACCTGTGGGTGTTCTGGGGAAGCATTACTCTGCAAAGCCCCCCGCGGTGGTCTGCCTCGCTGCGGGGCCCTCGCCAACAGCACCTGCTCATCTGCCACCACAAAAGCGGGTTTGAGTCCGTTTATGCCAATTTTCTCTTTCCTACCCCCCAAATCTAGCAAAAACTGCTTGTCCCCTGTTTCTAGCACTCTGAATGGTCTGTCATAAGGCGGTCGCAGCGGGGTTGCGCGTCGTGTCTAACAAAAACAAACTCTGCGTTCTTCAAAGTTTTAGGCACAAAAACGCACGGAAAACTGTGGTGCGCGGGGCCGGGCAGCGTGCTTGATTCTATGTTGCTCTGCAACAGCTGAGACGGGGAGGCGTCTGACGCAGGGTTATCTGGGAGAAACTCCCCAGGCAGCCGGAGTGGCTGCGCAAACACGAGCTCCGCTGGGGAGGCTTCTAAGTCCTCTTTAGGTGCAGAACGCAATCCCAATAACACCCACGGTAACTTGTCAATCCAATTTGCATCCGTCAGTGACGCCCTGAGAGCCGCTTTCAATGACCTATGAAAACGTTCGCATAACCCGTTAGCCTGTGGATTGTACGCGGTTGTGCGGTGAATTGTGACACCTAGGCTGCAGGCCATTGTCGACCAAAGCTCAGACACAAATTGAGGGCCTCTGTCGGACGTAATGTCCGACGGAACGCCGAAATGCGCCACCCAAGCTGTTAAAAATGCGCTCGCCACCTCCTCGGCTGTGGTTGATGCCAGCGGGACCACTTCAGGCCAGCGCGTGGTGCGGTCCACCATTGTCAGAAGGTGTGTGCACCCTTGTGACAGCGGGAGGGGGCCCATGAGGTCCACATGAACGTGATCGAACCTCTTGGCCGGAATGTGAAACGGTTCCAAAGGAGCCCTCGTGTGCCTGTGTACTTTGGCTCGTTGACACGCTGTGCAGGCTGCTGCCCACTCCTTAACTTGTTTGTGGAGGCTCGGCCACACAAATTTCTCTCCTACCATTTTGACCGACGTGCGCACTCCAGGGTGCGCCAAGGAATGAACCGAGTCAAAAACGCGGCAGTGCCACGCGGCCGGTACTGCCGGCCGCGGCCGTCCCGTGGAGACATCGCAGATTAGGGGGGGGCGTACCGTCTTGCAGCACCCTGCTCTCCAGCCTTAACCCTGTTGGTCCAGACTGAAGCGCGTGCACATCTGCATCACCAACCTGCTCCGCGGCCATGGCTGCATAATCTACCCCTATGCTGACTGGGGCTGCCACGGCGCGCGAGAGGCAATCTGCCACTACATTGAGTTTGCCCGCCACATGCTGAATATCAGTGGTAAACTCTGATATCGCAGCCAGCTGTCTCTGCTGCCGGCCTGACCACGGTTCAGAAACCTTGGCCATCGCAAATGTTAGCGGTTTGTGGTCAACGAACGCGGTGAAAAAGCGTCATTCTAGCCAGAACTGAAAGTGGTGGATGGCCAAATGGAGAGCCAGCAGCTCCCTGTCAAACGCGCTGTATTTACGTTCGCTATCACGCAAGGTCCTGCTGAAAAATGCGAGGGGCTGCTAAACCCCGGCTACATGTTGTTCCACGACCGCCCCTATGGCCACCTCTGATGCGTCAGTGGTGAGCGCTATGTGGGCCGTTGGGTCTGGGTGTGCCAACAACGCAGCTTTTACCAAGGCTGCTTTCACCTCCAAGAACGCTTGGTCCCGCTCCGGGGGCCACTCGATCTTATCCGCGGGTTTCTTTTTTTTGAGCGCAGCGTACAGCGGCTGCATGAGTTGCGCCGCACGGGGGAGAAAACGGTTATAAAAATTCACCATTCCCAAAAACTCCTGTAACGCCCTGACCGTCTGCGGCCGGGGAAAATCTGCTACCGCGCGCACTTTGTCAGGAAGCGGAACTGCTCCTTTGGGGGAGACGCGGTGTCCCAAAAAATCGATCTGCGCCACCCTGAACTGACACTTCGCCGGGTTGATTATTAACCCGTGATCTCCCAACCTTCGGAAAACTGTGGCCAGGTGTTTTTCGTGTTCGTCTTCGGACGCGCTGGCTACTAAAATATCGTCCAAGTAAACGAACACGAAAGGGAGATCGCGAAGCACCGCGTCCATCATGCGTTGGAACGTCTGAGCAGCCCCTTTAAGTCCGAATGGCATGCGTAAAAACTCGAATAGGCCAAACGGAGTTATTACCGCTGTTTTGGGTATGTCCTGAGCGCACACTGGGACTTGGTGGTAACCGCGGACCAAGTCTATTTTAGAAAAAACGCGCGCCCCTGCCAAATGAACGGAAAAATCTTGGATATGTGGGATTGGGTAGCGGTCGTGCGCTGTAGCGTTGTTTAACCGGCGGAAATCCCCGCAAGGTCGCCATGCTCCGTCAGCTTTCGGGACCATGTGTAGCGGGGAAGCCCAAGGACTGTTTGAACGTCGGATAATGCCCAACCTCTCCAGGTTGGCAAACTCCTCGCGCACTATGGCCAGTTTAACTGCGTCCAAGCGCCGAGCTTTTGCAAAAACGGGCGGTCCGGTAGTGATAATAAAATGCTCCACCCCGTGTTTAGTGACTGTTGCCGAAAATGTGGGAACCGTGAGTGCTGGGAACTGAGTGAGCAGTGTGTGGAACTTACCGCTTGCAGCTGTGACGTTGGCTTGTGATGTTGGCGGGGTCACTCGCGCAAAGGTCTTAATCTCCGAGCCGTTCGCTGCCGTCACCCGGGGACCTCCGGAGCCAGCTAGTCTGTTCGCGTAGGAAGGTGTGATGAAACTCAACTGGGAGCCTGTGTCGATGAGGAACTGCCTCCCGGATCGTGCGTCCGACAAGTAGAGCAGCTTGTTCTCTTCCCCGAGGGCCGCGGCTGCTACCAACCCCCGGTCTTGGCGTTTCCCGAATGCCTGAACTGGCACGGTGGTACACATTTGCGTGTCCTCTCTGCGAAACGGCGATGATAGAAACAAAGGACGTCCGATCCGCGTTCCCTGGCCCCTGCCGCCACCGTCGTCGGTGAGTCTGGCACCGCTGCCTCTGGCCCCCTGTCGTCTCCGGTCATCGTGCCGAGTTCCGCTGCCGCAGCCGTGGCTGTGCGCCGCTTGGTGGCGTTGACAATCCGTTGCGCCTCTCGGCCCAGCACGCGGTAGTCCTGTTGGACCAACAGTGGTGAACTGGCCAGGGTCGCTCTCGCTGCTGACGGTAGAGTCCTGAGGAAAAGGTGGGTGAAAATGAAGTGATCGTTGTCAGAGTCTTTCAACCTCAACAACTTCTCCATCAGGTTCGCGGGCATGTCATTTTCCAACTCCGTCAGTGCCAGGAGCCTCTCTGCTCGCTCCTCCGCAGAGGGGGTGAATTGCTGGATGAGTGCAGCCTTCAGCGTGCCGTATTTGTTGCTGTCCGGCGGCTGGTCGATTAGGCTCTCCACATGCTGGACCGTGTTGTTGTCCAGCTTTGCGACTACGTGGTAGAATTTTGTGGCGTCTACTGATATCTCCCGGAGGTTGAACAGCGCCTCAACTGCGTTGAACCAGGGGCGTGGATTGTTCTGCCAGAAGTCCGGTAGCTGGACTGTGGCGGCATTCGCTTGGCTGGGGGCTCCTGACGAGGCTGGCCCGGGGGAATTCTCCTCTTGCATGATACGTCTCGGGTCACCAGTGTGGTGATGTGAAAATGACGAGGCAGAGTTCTCTCTCAAGTCAGCTTTATTCACAACACCATCATCTCAAAGCAGAGAAAGAGATCCACACAGTAAACTCTCGTCCTTAAATATCAGGACTCTTCACTTCGCAGGTCACATGTCTCACAAACCACCTTGCATTATAAAGAAAGTCACAATGCATTTTCTCTCCATGATATCACTTCCACTGTCTCCAATGCATCCCCTCTTTAATCCTTTAATTAAACCCCCCACAGTCTCAAGCCTTGCATACCAAAGCTAAGATTCTTGCAGCTTCCTGTAATCACTAAGGGAGCTGCCCTGCCTTTGTTCTGACCTAAAATGTGAGTCACAAAACAGGTCCCGTATGTGTGTCCACCACAGTTTAATATTTTGTTTATTGAAAGAAAAGCTTTTTTCAGATTTTTGCAGAAAATGTATATAGTTTCAACAGATTTTTCAATGGAACCTGCCCATTTGTCCTGTAAATACCTAAGTAATGATGAAGACCGTGGTTTTTATAAAAATCTGTTGGGTATTAAATATACCCCCCAGCTGATCCACAGCACCCACACTTTTCAAAAGCTTGCTACACCGCAAGCTGATTAGAAATATGCATAATCAAGGAGTTTAAGAGGTATATCTATTAAAGTGTCTGATGAGTGTACGTTATTACCTATAGGAATGAAATGGACACAGAGGATCATAACCCCTCCAAGGAGGAGTGTGGAAGACTGGCAGAAACGCCTGTAGCAGTACCGGAGCAGTATCAATCCAATTATGTAAGCTGGAACCTCTGTCACAGCAGAAAAGAAGCAGTTCAAGTATGGGTCTCCATGCAGGTTTGAAGTGTTCAGGACTAAAATGTAGTAATCCATATGGATGATCATCCTGTCAGAACATTAAGAAAAATTAAAATCAGAAATGACTGATAAACCTCAAGAATAGTCAAAAAGACAAACGATTGCAAAGGACAAAAGTTAAAAAAAAAAAAATCTTGGATCAACAATAATCCTCACTTTATTATTTACAGTGGTGTGAAAAAGTGTTTGCCCCTTTCTTGATTTCTCATTTTTGTCACACTTAAATGTTTCAGATCATCATACAAATTTAAATATTAGAGAAAAATAACACAAGTGAAAACAAAATGCAGTTTTTAAATGAAGATGTTTATTATTAAGGGGAAAAAAATCCAAACCTACGTGGTAATGTGTGAAAAAGTGATTGTCCCCCCGTTAAAACATAAATTAACTGTGGTTTATTATATCTTTGGAAAGCTGAGTTCAATTTCTCTAGCCACACCCAGGCCTGATTACTGCCACACATGTTCTCAATCAACAGATCACTTAAATAGGACCTGGCTGACAAAGTGAAGTAGACCAAAAGATCCTCAAAAGCTAGACATCATGCTGCAATCCAAAGAAATTCTGGAACAAATGAGAAACAAAGTAACTGAGATCTATCAGTGTGGAAAAGGCTATAAAGCCATTTCTAAAGCTTTGGGACTCCAGCGAAGCACAGTGAGAGCCATTATCCATAAATGGCAAAAACATGGAACAGTGATGGACCTTTCCAGGAGTGGCTGGCCGACCAAAATTACCCAGAGAACGCAGCGACGACTCATCCAAGAGGTTACAAAAGACCCCACAACAACATCCAAAGAACTGCAGGCCTCACTTGCCTCAGTTAAGGTCAGTGTTCATGACTCCACCATAGGAAAGAGACTGGGCAAAAATGGCTTGCATGGCAGCATTCCAAGACAAAAACCACTGCTGAGCAAAAAGAACATAAAGGCTCGTCTCAGTTTTGCCAGAAAACATCTTAATGATTCCCAAGACTTTTGGGAAAATACTCTGTGGACTGATGAGACAAAAGTTGAACTTTTTGGAAGTTGTGTGTCCCATTACATCTGGCGTAAAAGTAAGACAGCATTTCAGAAAACGAACATCATACCAACAGTAAAATATGGTGGTGGTAGTGTGATGGTCTGGGGCTGTTTTGCAGCTTCAGGACCTGGAAGACTTGTTGTGGTGAATGGAACCATGAATTCTGCTGTCTACCAAAAATCCTGAAGGAGTGTGTCCAGCCATCTGTTCATGACCTCAAGCTGAAGCGCATTTGAGTTCTGCAGCAGGACAATCATCCAAAACACACCTCTGAATGGCTTAAGAAAAACAAAATGAAGACTTTGGAGTGGCCTTGTCAAAGTCCTGACCTGAATCCGATTGAGATGCTGTGGCATGACCTTAAAAAGGCAGTTCATGATCGAAAACCCTCTAATGTGGCTGAATTACAACAATTCTGCAAAGATGAGTGGGCCAGAATTCCTCCACAGCACTGTAAAAGACTCATTACCAGTTATCACCAAACGCTTGATTGCAGATATTGCTGCTAAGGGTGGCCCAACCAGTTATTAGGTTTAGGGGGCAATCACTTTTTCCCCACACAAGGCCATGTAGGTTTGGATTTTCCCCCCCGTAATAATAAACACCTTCATTTAGAAACTGCGTTTTGTGTTTACTTGTGCTATCTTTGTCTAATATTTAAATTTGTTCGATGATCTGAAACATTTAAGTGTGACAAACATACAAAAAAACGAGAAATCAGGAAGGGGGCAAACACTTTTTCACACCACTGTATTTTTATATGTTGGTTTAAATGCTTTGTGAATTTTTGTTATGTTAAAAAAATAGACATACCACAGAAGTGAACACAGTAGTGTGATAGTGAAGACATTGCAACTTTTCAGAATGACAAAAATGCTGTTTTTCTTCTCTTTCATTGCCAGTGCATCTTCAGCCTGCAGGAAAAAAAAAACAAAAAAACAAGAGCACTATGAGGTGAGTGCAATATCCCCTACCTCCGTTTTCTTTGAAGATCCCAGTACTTACTAATGAAGAGCAGTTTTTAACTTTTGAATATAATTACAGTGGCAGAACCAAATTATGATAAGCCCATTATCCACGAATATACAACAAAGTATACAACCCATAGTTGAAGGTCAGGATCCCAAGGTGAACCCATATAGGAAGTATGGTGACCCTCGAGAGCTTTACACATTCTATAGTAAGAGATCACAGGGAGTGCCAACCTTGACCATTGACCTTTTGATCCCAAACCCATAGTCAGAGGTTATAGTCTCAGAGTAAACCTGTGTAGCAAATTTGGGTGACCCTAACTTTATTTGTTGTACAGTAATAAGGCATAAGGAATGTTAACCTTAACCTTTGAGCTTTTGACCCCAAACCGATAGTTAGAAGTCAGGATCCCAAGGTGAACCTGTGTTGTATGTTTTGTGACTGTATCTTTCTTTTGTTGTTGAGATATAGTACAGTAATAAGGCATAAGGAATGTAAACCTTGGCCTTTGACCTTTTGACCCAAAACCTATAGTCAGAGGTCAGGATCCAAAAGTGAACCTGTGTACCAGGTTTGGTGGCCCTAGCGTTACTCGTCGCACAGTAATAAGACATAAGGGATGCTAAGCTTGACCTTTGGACCCCAAACCCATAGTCAGAGGCCAGGATCCCAAGGTGAACCTGTGTAGCAAGTTTGGTGACTCTAGCTTTATTTGTTGTCGAGATATAGTTTATAAGCCATTTCGATGTTGACCTTTGACCTTGCAATCCCAAAACCATAGTCACACAGGTCACAGGGTGAACCTGTGTACCAAGTTTGGTGACCCTAACTCTACTCGTTGTTGTTAATCTTTAGAAGTCACACGATTCAATTCAATTCCGATTGTTGGGGTCATGATTCGATTCAGAATCGATTTTCGATTCGAAACAATTTTCGATTTACATTTGGCTCTCAGTTCAGTACAAAATCCACTAATCTCAGGAAAAAAAGTCCACTGCACTGCAAAAAATTCTGAAGTAAGCTTGAAAGCTGAGTACAGCGTGTTGATGTTTTGGGGGGTTATATTTTTAAAAAATTACATCAACTGATTTGCAGTAAAATACTGTTAAATGAAAAAATAGGCTTAGGTTAGTAACTGCTTTTTTATTTCTTGAACTCGTGAGTTTCAAAAATGAAATTGTACACAAATGAAATAAATTTTGAAAATTTTCCTTTTCAGCATATCATAATTCCTAACAGCTTTTACACAGTGTGTAGGTTTGGTTGCCCTCCAGCATTCTAGAAATATTCAAGGATTCAGAGGATTCAAAGATTTTATTTTTCAGTACTACTATACATACAGGACTGTAACAGTTGTAGCATCATCTCACTTTGGCTCAGCAATAATTATTCTTCTGCCTAAAGACATTTTGTTTCACCCAGGAGTAAGACAGTAAGGAATGGATTTTCTTCCTCCAGGCCACAGCTGAAATCCCATTCCTTTGTTAAAACCAGTCAAAAGAATTCAACTAATGCATTTCCTGTTTTGACCTTCTATTGCCCCCATAAACATGGAGACATGGAGACCTGGCCACACAGACCCACAACTCAGTTAATTTCCTTAAACTCTGGGACATGCTGGATTTAACCAGTGAATTTTAAAGTACATTATTACAAACTCAATTCTAAACCGTCTCTTCTGTTCAGGACTATGAAAAGCAAATAGACTCTGATGTTTTTAATGTGGAAAATCAATAATATGTGTGAAATGCATTAATCTGTGATTTTATATATATACACTACCGTTCAAAAGTTTGGGGTCACTTAGAAATTTCCTTATTTTTGAAAGAAAAGCACTTTTTTCAATGAAGATAACTTTAAACTAATCAGAAATACACTTTATACATTGCTAATGTGGTAAATGACTATTCTAGCTGCAAATGTCTGGTTTTTGGTGCAATATCTAGATAGGTGTATAGAGGCTCATTTCCAGCAACTATCACTCCAGTGTTCTAATGGTACAATGTGTTTGCTCATTGCGTCAGAAGGCTAATGGATGACTAGAAAACCCTTGTGCAATCATGTTAGGTCTGCAATGCTGTAATTGCTGCAAATGGAGGATTCTTTGACAAAAGCAAAATTTGAAGGAAAAAATTATTATTTCAAATACAAATCATTATTTCTAACCTTGTCAATGTCTTGACTATATTTTCTATTCATTTTACAACTCATGGTGGTAAATAAGTGTGACTTTTCATGGAAAACACAAAATAATTGTCTGGGTGACCCCAAACTTTTGAACGGTAGTGTATATGCATGTTAAAAATGTTTAAATGAATGTTTATTCCTGCATGTTGATTTAGAAGCACTGCTTATAATTTATACTAATCACTAAAGTTATCTTAGTTTAATACATAAGGGGAAAAAGCACATTCCAGTATGTATCAAAAATTTGCCACTAAAACCATGTGACTCCAGCAGCCAATCTCTGCATGACAACTCTTTCCCCAAAAGCTCCAGACAATAGACTGTTTGTTATTGGACTAAAGGTTCATCGAGCCCGCCCATGAAGGACGCTCATTGGCTGAGATTCCGGTCAACCCGGAAGCCCGCGATAGCTCAACAGAACTTATAAAGGAGAGAGACCCCCTGCTTCGTCCCTTTCCCTTTTTCTCTTCGCTCTGATTCATCCCCTTATCACCAATCTCTTTTCTCTTTCAACGTTTGTCTCTCTTCATTGTCTATTGTCTACACACAGCAAGAAAGAACTTTAAGGAAGAACAAAGACTTCTACCACGTGTCGCTTTTCTGAACACAGAGCAGATAACTCGTAATTTGTTTATGTAACTTTGTATTTTAATGTTTTTCCTTTTTCTCTTAAATGCCTAGGAATTCCTATTTCTTTGAGCTCAATTCTTAATCGGAGTTAAACTCCAATTTTTATTTATCACTTTTTCTTTGTTAAACTTTCTGTAAAACCACCGTTTGTTTAACTTTAATGTAAGTTTTAATCTTGACTTTATTTTTATAATATTTTTCTTGACCAATCACACACCAGAAGCTATTATTTTATCTAAAGTCCAAAAGTTTTTTTTCTAATTTGAGATCTGATTAGATCTAATTATTCTCGAAGACCTCTGGAGCCTCTCTTCCTACGAAGGAGAAAACACGCAGCTCCCACATCACACGCTGAAGAAATGTCGTCACCATCTGGCTCTGAAGTTTCAACTGTGGGTCATACAGCCCAAAATCCAGCCCCTTTGACCGCTTGAATTTAAAGGTCGAAATGTGGATCCTGAAATATCTGCGGGCAGATATTTCCCCTAACGTCTACGAAATCTTGGGCTGAGGACGATGCCGAACGAGGAATCACGTGAGCTGCAACTTTAATTCATCTGCTGAATTAAACGTCTGAGGTTCGGTAATAATTTGTGTATCTAATCAGATGCAAATTAAGAAGCTATTAACATAACCCTTCTTTTCATTAAAATTCCATTTTTATTTTCTTAAGATTAATCCAGGACTTTTCATATAATTAGTAAACTTTCTCCATAAATTTGCGTTGTTTCCATAATCTGTTATCTCAAACTGATAGAAATTGGTTTCTCAGTTTAACCCTGGTTCCGAAAATATTGACATTGTTAATCCATCATTTACAAGATTGATTCTATGATTAATGAAATTACTGCAATGTCTGTTAATAATTTCGTTTAATAAATATGTGAAAATGAGAGAAGTTGTTGAGAATTTATTTCATTCTGAGTCTGTTTCAAGCACAGGTATCAAATTCACGGAAAAATTTTTGAGACTGATTATTAATTAATTTATTGAGTGATTAAACAGGTATAAAGTGAAATTAAAGATTAAATTGCTTCTTAGAGATAGAAGCTGGTGCCCCACGAGTGTTATTAACTTTTCTGATGTATGTGAAACGAGATTTGATCTCAAATTCCAATACATCAATATAAATTAAATAATTCATACCTGATCATATTTATTAATTTTCATATTTCCTTCTACACAGTATATGAATTAATAATTATGATCAGGTATAAAAATTATTTAATTTATATTAATGTCTTGGAACCTGAGATGAATTCTCGGTTCATACACACAGGAAAAATTGATAACACTCGTGAAGGGGCACCAGCTTCCTTTTTGGAAGCAATTTTAATCTGTAATTTCACTTTATACCTGTTTAATCACTCAATAAATTAATCAATAATCAGTCTCAAAATTTTAGTGAATTCGATACTGGGGATCAGTCCTCCAAGGTCTCCGCCTTTGACCGCCACCTAATCCACATAGCACCGGACCCCATGATCCCTCCTGCAGGTGGTGAGCCCACTGGAGGGCGGACCCATTTAACTCCTTCGGGCTGAGCCCGGCCAGGTCCCACCAGACGCTAGCCATCAAGCCCCTCCCCCAGGCCTGGCTCCAGGGTGGGGCCCCGGTAACCCCATACCGGGCGGGGTACACTGAATCCTTGATATAGAATTTATCATGAGAGTCTGTTGGATCGTTCTTAGTCTGGCCCTTCACCCAGGACCAGTTTGTCTTGGGTGACCCTACCAGAGGCAAATTGCCCCGGACAACATAGCTCCAGTGATGCGAACGTTGTACCAGTCTGTTGTGGTGAAGAGGGAGCTTAGTTCTAAGGCAAAGCTGTCGATTTACCAGTCAATCTACGTTCCTACTCTCACCTATGGTCACGAGCTTTGGGTAATGACCGAAAGAGCGAGATCGCGGATACAAGCGGCTGAAATGAGCTTTCTCCATAGGATTGCTGGACTCACCCTCAGAGATAGGGTGAGGAGCTCAGTCATCCGGAAGAGGCTCAGAGTAGAACCGCTGCTCCTCCATATTGAAAGGAGTCAGTTGAGGTGGTATGGGCATCTGATTAGGATGCCTCCTGGACACCTCCCACCTGAGGTGTTTCGGGCACGTCCCACTGGGAGGAGACCCCAGGCCAGACCCAGGACTCGGTGGAGAGACTATGTTTCCCAGCTGGTCTGGGAACGCCTTGGTATCCTCTCTGAAGAGCTGGAGCAGGTGGCTGGGGAGAGGGAAGTCTGGGCTTCTCTGCTTGAACTGCTGCCTATGCGACCCGGACCTCCGGAAAAGCGGTAGAAGATGGATGGATGGATGGATGGACAATACTGGAGACTTAAACCAGACTCAGAATGAAATAAATTCTCAACAGCTTTTCTCATTTTCACATATTTATTAAATGAAATGGTGATTAAAAAACATTGCAGTGATTTCATTAACCATGAAATTAAAGGCCAAATGTCACGTAACAGGGTACTTTAAATATCTTGAAACTAGATATAAAAGGGAACCGATCCGTTTGGGTCTTGGTGCATATGCTTCAGTAACAACGGAATATTCGTTAATTTAAAACTGCCGCGCTTGGCCTGACACGGCCCGTGGAATCGCCTGGGGAAGAAGGCGGAAGTGACAAAATCGATTGTACCCTAGTTTGATGCTTGGGGTATTTCAATTGATTGTTTATATGGAGACTGGAAGGTTGAAGTGAGCAACAAGAAAGAAAAAATTGGATATTTCACCCATACCTTAAAACGGGACTATCAGGGACAGCTGGGTAATAAGGGACACTTCTCTGGGAAATGTTTTCATACCTGTCAAGTGAGACGTTTTCGCCGTACTTCAACACCGTAAAAAGCGGCTATAAGGAACGGCGGAGCAACAAGGGACACCTCTGTGAAATGCCCCAAATGCAACTCGTGTTGTTATTGTCAAATATTTTAAGGATTCATGGATATTTGACAATAACAAAACAACTGAGCGTCCGGCGCAAAATAAAAAAAAAAGCAGAAAAAGCAGAATTCTGTATTTGTCAGGCGATCTCTGTCTGTTCCGCAACCGCTGCACAGCTGAACGTGTTAAACCATTGTCCTAATGACTTCTCATGGTAGTGAGAATAGCTCAAGCTGAGCGATCAGCCCGCCCAGACAATTAAACTAATGATTGACTCCACACTTCGAACAGTAGTGAGAATAGCTGACGCTGAGCGATCAGCCCGCCCCGACAATTAAACTAATTAGTGACTCCACACTTCTCATGGTAGTGCGAATAGCTTCCGCTGAGCGATCTGACAGCCCCAGCTGTGAGTGATCACACACAGGAGTCCTCAAGACACTCAGTTTTTTTTCCAGTATATTTTTTCTTTTGGGCGTACAGAAATGGCAATACGCCCGTTTTTGCTAAAATTGCATTTTCCCCGTATTTTCCTTAAAATATTTGACAATAACAACACGAACTACATTTAAAACATTTCCCAGAAAAGTGTCCCAAACCACTCCGCCATCTCCCACAGCCGCGCTTGGCACCAAAATACGGCGAAAACGTCTCTCTTGACAGGTATGCGCCTCCATTTTCATATTGATCTGGTCAATTTCTTGACAGCAGCGGCTCTCCTCCACTGTAATAATAATGGCTTCCGAAAAATCAATATTTATGGGGCGCCCTCGACAGACCCCCTTCGGCTTCGCAATTCTGGAGGCAATTAATGTCCAGTTCAATGACATTTTCCACTGGTTCTGCTCTCTGGTCATCGTTGGAACTGTTGTCATCAGACAAAGCATCTGATTCCGTCTCGGACGGCTCGAACCTGTAAGGTTCTATGCCTCTGTCACTGTCTGAAACACTGACAAAAAAAAGACAAAAAAATAAGACAAAACTAAACTAATTTGTTCACAATCGCTGTCACTTTCCGTCATGATTGTCCAATGTTGATAAGTGTGAATGTGGATAGGCAGGGCAGCCAGGGTACAACTGGTGATGTCAAAAACATGGGTGTGGTCTGGACTGGCTGTCACAAGCCAGCAAACAAGGTGGGGCCTTCACCTGGTGTATTTTGTGCAATTATGTAAATACAGGTGGGTGATATGGTCTCCGGTATGAATATTTGGTTTAAGCTATGTGTATTTTATCTAAATTCGTTGTCATTTAGAAAATAAAATTACGTGATATTTGGCCTTTAAACTTGTAAATGATAGATTAACATTGTCAACATTTGCAGAACCAAGGTTAACTGTGAAATAAATTTAGATCAGTTTGAAGTTGATAGATTATGGAAACAATGCAAATTTATGTGGAAATTTCAGCTAATTACAGTATATGAAAAGTTCTGGATTATTCTTAAGAAAATAAAAACGGAATTTTAATAAAAAGGAGTTATGTTAATGTCTCCTTAATTTTGCATTTGATCAAATATTGAATTATCCTCAAATCTCAGACGTTTGATTCAGCAGATGGATAAAGAAAGTGCAGCTCACATGCTTTCTTGTTGAAGATTTGAAGTTGTGTTCTTTCGTCGTCCTCGTGAAGCTTTCGATGTAAATAAGCATCAACCGAATATTTGGCCCACAAATACTAGGTGATACAACTTTCCCAGTCTATTGTCGTACTATGAGGTCCAGCGTGATGGCGTCTACTCTCTCATGGCTCGTTGAGTTCTTCAGCTGCGTAATGGCGCTGCGTTGCTTCCTTCTTCGTTGGCAAACGGCTTTCCAGGGAATTTGAGAATAATTGCAAAAATCTGATCTCAATAGCAAAATTAACAGATCTTCAGACTTTGTGGAGATGAAAATAGTTTCTAGTGTGTCAGTTGGTCAATATAAAATAAAAAAAAGGAAAGTCAAGATTAAAACTTAAATTAAAACAGTGGTTTTACAAAAAGATTAACAAGAAAAAGTGATAGAAATAAATGTCAGGGATTAGAGTTTTAAACTCTTAATTAGAATTTGAGCTCAAAGAAAAAAGAATCAATTCCCAGACGTTTAAGAGAAAAGAAAAAATTCCGGTGGTTCTCTGCTGTGTAGACAGACGAAGTGAGCAGAACAATGGGCAAGAGACAAAAGAGACAAGAGCTGGTGAAAAAAGCAAGAAGTGAGGGGTCTCCCTCCTTTTACAAATTCAGTCGAGCTTTCGCGGGCTTCCGGGTTGACAGGAGCTCAGCCAATAGGCTTCCTTCATGGGCGGGCTTTATTGAACTTTAGTCCAATGAGCAAACAGTCTTTTGTCTGAACCTAGAGAGAGCTGTTGTCAAGCAAAGATTGGCTGAGATCGGTCACATGATTTGAGAGATATTTTGGTAAATCTAATACACATTTTAATACTGGAATATTCCTCTATACCCTTATGTTTAAACTAAGCTAACCTTAGTGATTAATGTAACTTATACCCAGTGCTTATAAATTAACATGCAGGAATAAACATTCATTTAAACATTTTTTAACATGCATATATATATATAAAATCATGGATTAATATATACTGCTCAATTTACTCAGATTAAATCTGAGTAAGCTGGACTACCCTGCCACAATTTCAATATCCAGCTTATTTTTTCCCATTAAAATCTGATGTGTTTTCAAAGTGTTCCCTTTATTTTTTTGAGCAGTATATTTCAAACCCATTACTGATTGTCCAGAATAAACATCAAGAGTCCATTTGCTTTTCATGGTCCTGGAAAAGAAGAGAAGGTTTAGAATTGAGTTAACAGAGATGTGATGAAAAGCCTCACTGGTTAGACTGGCATGTCCCAGAGTTGCCAGAAGGGGGGCAATATTGAGCTGTGGATCTTTGTAGTGACCATATGTCGTACTCCAGGGTTCTGTCCCATGTCTCCACATTTATGGGGCCATAAAAATCAAAACAGGAAATGCATTAGGGTGAATTCCTTAGACTGGTTTTAACAAAGGAATGTGAGTTGAGCCGTGGCCTGGGGGAATGACAGAGTAGTTCTTGACTGTCCTTTTCCTGGGTGAAACAATGTCTTTAAGCAGAAGAATAATTCGTATTGATGAGCCACAGTGAGATGATACTACAGGACATACAGGAGAATTGAAATGGTGTTTCCCTCTCTCTTCAGTGGTGTGCACAACATAAAAAAAGAAAAGGAATAAAGCTGGAAAAACAACAACAGCATTCTATGTACAGTAATGCTACCTGTAGTGCAAATGGTGACAAAAGATAGACTCAGACCTCCCATAGTGCAAATAAAGATTAACGATAAACGATGAAACCTAGCAATCCTATATACAGAAAAGTAGAGCAGTAATACTCATAGTAGCAAATTCAATGCGGTAGTGTAGGTGCAGATAGTGACAGATAGGACTGCACATGATTATCGTTGCAATAACAGACAGCAGCAGATATGACATTTGTGCAAATGATTTTCTGTAAAGTGCAGAGACATACAGCAGCAGATCTATTACTGTTGGTGTGCCAGTCTTTTTGTGCCAACAGCTGAGGTTGAGATTGAGCGGGTGAGTGCGTTACGGTCCGGGGGGAAGTGTGTGTGGGGGGAGGAGTGGACAGAGTTCAGGGTCCTGATGGCCTGGTGAACAAAGCTGTTTAGCAGTCTTGAGGAGCGGGCCTGGAGGTTCCAGTAACTTTGCCCCGAGGGCAGGGGGCTGAAGAGGGAGTGTGAGGGGTGGGAGGTGTCACCTGCAATGTTGATGGTGAGGCAGATGAGGTAGCTGTCTGGGGGCGGGGGGCAGAGGGGCACCAATGATCTTGCTGGCTGCTTTCACTGTGTGTTGTAGTGTCTTCCAGCAGGAGGCGGTGCAGCTTCCATACAACACCATGATGTAGCTGGTGAGGATGCTCTCAATGGTGCCCTTGGAGTATAAGCACATGATGGGGGGTGGGACTTGTGCTCTCCTCAGTTTGCGGAGGAAATGGAGGCGAGTTTGAGCCTTCTTGGCCAGCGATGTGGTGTTGTTGGACCAGGAGAGGTCCTCAGAGATGTGCACCCCCCAGGAACTTGGTGCTGCTCTCCCTCTCTACAGCTGCTCCATCGATGATCAGAGGGGGATGCTGTGTGTGTCTCCTCCTGAAGTCGATCACAATCTCCTTGGTTTTTCCCATGTTCAGGAAGAGGTTATTGTCTTTACACCACTGGACAAGTTGGCCTCCTCATTGTCGGTGATGAGGCCCACCACCATCGTGTTATCCGCAAACTTGATGATGTGGTTGGTATTGTAGGCTGGTACACAGTATAGGCTATTCATTAAGAAATAAAAGTAAATTCTATCACAAATACTTTGAACATCCATTTAAATAGTAGTGCTACCTGACTGTATGCAGTCAATGTACAGTTACCTATACAGTAACTTAATGCAGTGAACAAATTCAATAAGAACTGAATGCAATTCATGCATATGATAACTAGCATTAATTTTAAACCTGCATAAATATAAACTTAAGTATCTAAATTCTTCTGAGACTTAGAAAGCAAATTAAAGTTATTAATTAAAGTGTTGTTACAAGTTTTTGTGATTTTTTTTTTTTTTGCCAGTTCAGAATTTGCTGGGAGTTTGTTAAAGTGGTGCAGTGTGTGTTGTTCAGCAGGAGGACAACTCTGGGTGATTATCTGGTCATGGTCCTTTGCCTGGTGAAGCTTCTTCAGTAAAAGGTCAAGTAAATGCATTAATACAAACAAACAAAAATAAACTTCCATCCAGTGTTAATTTAGTCAAATAAAACTATATCTATTTTTTTCATCCATTAAAGCTAGAAATTTTACTGAAGTTACCATTCATGCAGTTTACTTTTGACACCTAATTTGAGTCCAGATTTATTGTGATGATTTTATAGTTTTATTTTAGTCTGTTCATTATCAATTGTTTTTGTCTACTTTTAGTTGATAACAAGATTTGTTTTTTATTCAATGAAAAGAACACTGCTTCCATTGCTGTAAAAAAAAATGTAAGAAAAAACCCTCAACTGCTGCTATCAGGGGTGCTGGGCAACAGGGTAGCGCGTGGACACGCAAACAAACGTCATCCAAAGACTAGACCATTAACTTTTTTTTTTAATGTCTATGGACTAAACGCTCTCATTTATAGATTCTTTTACATTTGTCCTTCAAAATGTGTGGCTACCGTCAGCCCATCTACAAGGCCACAACACCTGAATTTGTGTATGATCAGCCCAGTGCCGGCTCAGCTGTCATGAATCCGGGTTTGGAGGCCAAACCCGATTCTGACTCATTGTTATGCTTTGACCTAGTTTTCCTCCTGACAGCTCTGGCACGCCCCCTCCTTCCATCAAGTACTGCCAGCTGCACTGTCACCGGTGTTCACACACATACACACACCCACACGCACACCCACACGCACACGCTCCAGTCACTCACATTCACACGCTCTCTCACACACCGGGTGCCAATCAGTTCTGCCCATACATTCTCACACCGGCAATCTCTTTCCTCGTTAGCTTTAGGAGTATTTGTTGGCCGCTCCAGAGGGAAGAGATTGTTGGGGCATTCGCCTCCATATGCGGCAACCAGTTCTCCCCGTATGAGTATCACTCCTTGCGCTCAACTTAGCCAGACATTCAAGACGATCCATTCCTTGGTGTTTCAGCTAATTCTGCTTCACTGCCTCCTCCTTCAGACTGCACGTTTCGCCCCGGAATTGCTCCAGCCTTGTAAATGTCTTGTTTGCCTTTTCTCTTGTGCTAAGCAGCCCTGCGCACTAGGCTGTTCGCCTTTCCTGTTTTTGTGTGTAACGCAGCCCTGCGGCACTAGGCTCTCTATAGACCGGGCTGTTGAGCGTCCGGCTGCCACCCTGTATGTTTGGTGGCCTAACCTATCATTGCATCTCTCTGTATTTCTGTGGTGGAACTGAACTTGTGGTTTTTGTGAACTTTGATAAATATGACACTCTCTACTCCTGCAATTGGGTTTTCCATTCTCTTCCTCGTGCGCCATAACACGGCGCACAACCACGGTCAACCACGACCAGCCATTTTGTGGAGTGACATAACATGGGGGCATAACTTGCTGAGGGACCTTAACTAGTTGAAGGGGTGTTGACGGAGTCTGCGAGCTACAGATGGACCTGCCTCGAATTTCTTGCTGCTCCAGTTTTTAATTTATTCTAATTGTTTCGTCCAACTGCTAGCTTAGTAAGCTACTCTGTGTGGTTCTCCTGCATTGGCAGCATCAATGTACAAGTGTGTATCACGAAGCGGCAATACGTGTCACATGACAAGACCCAGGCACCACTGCAAAAAAACCCCAAATGGAATAATAATAAAAAAATCGATTCTCAATTTTTGTGAATCGGTCCTGGATCGTGTAAAATGAGAATCTAGATTCTTCTGTGAATCGTTTTTTTCCAATACCCCTAATAATAAAACATAATGGATGTTAACCTTGACCTTTGGACTCCAAACCCATAGTCAGGGGTCAGAATCCCAACGTGAACCTGTATACCAGGTTTGGTGGCCTTAGCTTTATTGATTTTATAGTAATATTAAACCATATTTACCAGAGTGCAACTGCAATGTTAACTTTGAACTTTTGACCTTTGACCCTTTGACCCCAAACCCATAGTTAGTCGAGGGCGTCAGTTGTTCAAGATGTGTATTAGATACAACTGTATCGATTTGAAAAGCCTACATCATTTGTTTCAGTAGTTATTGTGTTTAGAAGATTTATGGAAAAATCTGACCTCTGACCTTTGATCTCAAGGACATCTGATGAGATTGAAATTGCAATATGTGCATCATCAGAGTATATCAAACCATGGTACCAAGTTTAAAACAATCGTAACAAAACTGTAGGAGGAGTTGATTTCACAAGACAGTTACTGTCTATGAAGTGAGGTGAAACAGGAGGTCACAGGTCAAGGGCTGCAATTCCTGCAAACATCATCCGATCAAAACCAAATTGCAATATGCGCATCCTCAGTGTATATCAAACCATGGCACCAAATTTCAAAGCAATTTGACCAAAACTGTAGGAGGAGTTCATTTCACAAAAGTGGGACAGACGGACGGACAGACGGACTGACCCACAACATTATCCTCCTTTGGTCTTCACCCAAAGGGCTCTTTGACCCCTTTGGGCTTCGACCAGCAGGGGATAAAAATGAGAAGCAGCAGTTACTCTTTTAACTTCAAATCTGAAAATAAAACATAAACTTTGCTAGTGAGTGACCTAACAGAAACAAACTGAAATAAAAGACAGAGAAAAACTAAGAAAAAAGGTGCCAACATTTTCAGGACCAATGACATGTTGAAAATAAAATCATTATGGTGTTAAACTTACTTCAGCTTGTGTAAAAATGGCCTCTGGAGCCTCTATTTTGTTGATCTTGGCAGAACCTTTCAGTATAGCCTCAGCCTCATTCAGTCTTCCCTGAGAGAGCAGCCAACGAGGAGACTCTGTGACCATCCTGGGCAAACAGTGGTACAACAATATGTGAAGAAAAACATAAACACCTACATTGGTAGGTGTTTTGTTTTAGCTTTTGGCCCACATGCAAGATGCAGAAACAAGGAAGGACAATCAAACAACAATACACGTTTGAGAATTTTATTAAATATCAAAATCTCTGCACAACTACTGAAATAGTCACTTGCCAGAGGAAGAGGCCTGTAGAGAGAAGACGAGAACCGTGAATAGAGGAATGGATTAAGGGAAAATGGGCTGACCAAATTACTACTTACGTGAGCCTCAAGGGGAGAACCGGCAGGACCCCAGTGGGGAGGAGATGAACCAGCAGGGTGAGGGATGTGGAGCTGGTGGTGCCTGACCGGGTGGAGGTTGAACGTCGAAGTGAAGGGTGATGTGGTAGGAGAGTGCACGCAGCCCTGGAGACACACCTGCATGACGGCAGCAACCTGAAGAGAAGAGAAAAGATCATGGGTAAGTAATATATTACCGGTGTGAATCAATACTTGCTTGTCAAGTGGCAGAATACCCAGACGAGCCAGCGTTGACTCATAGAAGGGCGCTTCCTTATGAACGCTGGCTGATGAGACGGTGCATGTGTGTCCTCTCACTCAGGTGTGCTGATGAGCTGAGGAAAGATGAGCAGGAAGGAGGGGGCACACTCTCGCTGCCCATGACAGGGCCCCCCCTTCTCGGAGTGCCTCCTGGTGGTCCACAGGGCCTCTCAGGGTGGGCATGATGGTAGGCCCGGAGCATCTCCTTATCCAGGATCTGGGACGTGGGAACCCAGGAGCGTTCCTCCGGACCGTAGCCCTCCCAGTCCATTAGGTATTGGAAGCCCAGGCCTTGATGACGTACATCCAGAAGTCGGTGAACTGTGCAGGCGGTGTGGCCGTCGATGATCTGAGGAGGAGGAGGCTTCGGGGGAGGGGGGCAGAAAGGACTGACCGAGAGGGGTTTTATGTGGGAAACATAAAAGGTCGGGTTCCCCCCTAGGGTTGGTGAAAGCTTGAGCTGGACCGAGGCGTCGTTGATCATTCTGGAGATCACAAAGGGCCTCAGGAAGTGAGGAGACAGTTTCTTTGACCTCGTCTTCAGCGGGATCTGACTGGCCGCCAACCAGACCTGCTGCCCCAGGGTATACTTGGGGGCAGGCACCTGTCTTCAGTTTGCTGTGGCCCGGTTGCACTCGACGCAGCAGGCGAGGGCGGCGTGTGGGGACCTCCAGATGCACCGGCAGCGACCAGCGTGGGCCTCCACAGAGGGAACTGCAACCTCCCTCTCGGCCATAGGAAGAAGCGGAAGCGTGTACCCCAAAGACACTTCGAACGGAGTGAGTCCGGTCGCCGTGGAGACGGCAGAGTTCATGGAATACTCCACCCAGGTCAGGTGTGTGCTCCAGGAGGAAGGGTTCTCGTCTGCTACACATCGCAGAGTGGCCTCCAGGGACTGGTTGGTGCACTCTGCCTGCCTGATGCTCTGGGGATGATTTCCAGAGGAGAGGCTCACCGTAGTACCCAGGGTCCAGCAGAAAGCCCTCCAAACCTGTGACTTGAACTGAGGACCCCAGTCAGACACAATGCCCAATGGGATACCATGAAGGTGGATCACGTGATCGGTGAGGAGGGTTGCCGTCTCCAAGGTTGAGGGGAGTTTAGCGAGAGCCACCAGGTGCACAGCCTTGGAGAAGCGATCCACGATGGTGAGAATAACTGTCTTTCCATGGGAGGGGGGAAGTCAAGTTACAAAGTCCAGGGCAATGTGGGACCACGGGCATCTGGGGACAGGCAGGGGATGGAGAAGTCCTGCTGGAGGGGAAGGGTCCGACTTGCTCCGGACACAGGTTTGGCAGGTCCGCACATACTCCTGCACGTTCCACCGCAGTGTGGGCCACCAGAACACCCTCCGAATAAGATCCGAGGTGCGGGTGATCCCCGGGTGGCAGGCGAAGCGGCTGGTGTGGCCCCGCTGGATGGCGTCACTGCGGAGGGCGGCCGGGACGTGCAGTTGGTTCCGGGGGCACCCTGTTGATACAGGCTCTCGGGACTGGGCCTGATGGACCCTCTGCTTGATGTCCCACGCAAGGGATCCAAGGACGCATGAAGAGGGAAGAATGGGTTGGGGGTGGGAAGGGGGCGCTACCTCCTCGGAATCAAACTGGCACGATAGCGCGGCTGGTTTGGTATTCCGAAAGCCAGGCCGGTAGGTGATGGTGAAGTTGAACTGCTGGAAAAACAAGGCCCAACGAGCCTGCTTGGCATTAAGTCGGCAGGCTGACTGCAAGTACTTGAGGTTCTTGTGGTCGGTCCACACGACAATGGGGTGAATAGCCCCCTCTAACTAATGCCTCCATTCCTCCAATGCCAACTTAATGGCAAGCAGCTCTTTGTCCTCTACATCGTAATTTCTCTCCGCTGGCGTAAGCCAAGGGGAGAAAAAGGAGCACGGGTGGAGCTTCTGATCGGAGGGTGTGTGTTGTAAGAGGACAGCGCCTACCCCCGAATCAGATGCATCCACCTCGAGGATGAACTGGAGCTGTGTGTCGACCTGAGCCAAGATAGCTGTGTCCGTGAACAGGCCCTTTAATTTGGAAAAGGCCTGTTCAGCTGCCTCGGTCCAACGAAAGGGAACCTTAATGGAGGTCAGCTGTGTTAAGGGGGGTGCCACCCCACTATAGTTCCAAATGAACCGGCGATAAAAGTTTGCAAACCCGAGGAAGCATTGAAGCTCCCTACGGGAGTGGGGAGTGGGCAGATTGAGCACTGCCCTCATCTTGGCTGGGTCAGCAATCAGTCTCTCTTCAGCCACTATGAAGCCCAAGAGGGTGGTAGATGTAGTGGAGAACTCACTTCTCAGCTTTGACGTAGAGCTGGTTCTCCATGAGCCATTGTAAGACAGTTCTTACATGGACCTCATGTTCCTCTGGCGAGCGGGAGAAAATCAAAATATCATCCAAATAGATGAACATGAATTGGTACAGCATATCGCGGAGGACGTCGTTAATCAATCATTGGAGGACAGCGGGGGCGTTGGTAAGCCCAAACGGCATTACCAAGTATTCAAACTGCCCCTGGTGAGTTTTAAATGGCGTCTTCCACTCGTCCCCCTCACGTATGCAGATGAGATGGTACGCATTGCGTAGGTCTAATTTAGTGAACACCAGTGAGCGCTGAAGGAGTTCAAATGCGGAATTAATCAAGGGCAGAGGATATTTGTCCTTAACTGTAATTGCGTTGAGCTCCCGATAGTCTATGCACGGGCTCGAGCCATCCTTCTTACCCATGAAGAAGAACCCAGCCCCGAGAGGGGCCAAAGCTGGCCAAATGAGGCCAGTGTTCAGCGATTCCTTGATATATTTCTCCATCGCCTCCCTCTCCGGACCAGAAATACTATAGACCCTACTGGATGGCAGCTTCGCCCCCGGGATGAGGTCCACAGCATAGTCATAAGAGCAATGAGGCAGAAGCGACAGCGTTCTCAACTTGCTGAAGACCGCCCCCAAATCATGGTATGCCCGGGGAAAAGGCTGAGGTCTGGTGGCTCGACCGAAGTGCGAAAACGGGGGGAGATGGGGAACACTCGGCTGAACGTAAACAGTTTGCCAAACAGAATGGACTCCAAGAGGAAATGGATTTCCGGCCCCAGTTTGTGATGGGGTTATGCCTCTGGAGCCACGGAAAACCTAGAATCATCGGTGAAGATGAAATAGGGAGAACTAGGAACGTGAGCTCCTCCCGATGATTCCCGGAGAGAAGGATGGCGATCTGCACCATGCGCTCGGTGACTACCGCGACCTCACGGCCAGAAATGGTGGTTATTTGTTGGTGCTGGGGCAATTTGAATGTGGGAATACCCATGTCACGAACGAAGTGGGCCGACACAAAATTGCTCTCTGCCCCTGAATCCACAAGTGCCATAGACCTCCTCTCGACTCCCGGCAACTGCACGAGGGCCGAAATAGAGAAATTGCCAGGGAGAGTTAACTTGGTCCCGCCCGCCAGACCCCCCACGGTTACTGACGGGCAGCGTCTTTTTGGCCGCTGGTGACACTTGTCACGACTGTGCTTTGTTGAACCACAGTACGTGCACGCGCCACCACTTCTCCTTCGCCGATGCTCATCGTTGGTCAAATGAAACTGACTGAGCTCCATCGACTCGGGAGGAGGACCAGCCCCACCAGTGTTAGTCCCTGCGGTGGGCACACGCTCGGCAGACGGGTGAAAGGAGGACTGCCGCTCCTTCGCGCGCTCACTGTGGCGGTTGTCTAACCCCACAGCCTGATCAATCAAACCATTGACAGTGTTGGGAACCGCATAAACTGCCAGGTTGTTGGGGAGGTAGGTGTTTAACCTGTGAAGGAACACGCTGTGTAACGCAACTTCGTTCCACCCCGAGTCCGCCGCTTCAACACGAAACTCAACCGAGTACTCGACCACAGACCGAGCACCCTGGCTGAGAGTCATAAGGTGGCTCATGATGTTTCCCTGACTCTTGGTATGGTCAAACGCATGGGAAAAAGCGACCACAAATTGATCAAATGTGTACCCCCGCCCCTCAGGGCTGTCTGCCGTGGCCCGAGCCCAACTAAGGGCTTGGTCCGGCAGCAGAAGAGTGAAAAACTGAATTTTTGCAACATCCCCTGGGTACTCCCCCACCCCCCGACCTGCTCCAAATACATCTGTACCTGGTGGAGAAACTCCTTACATTTCCCCACCTCCCCCGCGTACGGGGCAGGTGTGGGAATGGAGGTGGTACGGCGCATGGGTGGTTGAACAACGGGAGCAGGCTGAGGAGGAGGAGCTGGAGGAGCCGCACCGGCCAAATGCTGTGTGACGGTATCCAATGGCTGCATGATGGTATGCAGCTCTGGGCCATCACGGCAGTTTGATGCTCGATTGCTTCTAAGCATCCCAGTGCTGATTGTCCCAATGCGGCTGCACCTGCTGAGCCAAGATCATGGCTGGCTCATTCTGTCATGACTTGTTTTAGCTTTTGGCCCATGTGCAAGATGCAGAACCAAGGAAGGACAATCAAACAACAATACACGTTTGAGAATTTTATTAAATATCAAAATCTCCGCACAGCTAATGAAATAGTCACTCGCCAGAGGAAGAGGCCTGTAGAGAGAAGACGAGAGCCGTGAATAGAGGAATGGAGTAAGGGAAAATGGGCTGGCCAAATTACCACTTACGTGAGCCTCAAGGGGAGAACCGGCAGGGCCCCACCGGGGAGGAGACGAACCAGCAGGGTGAAGGGATGTGGAGCTGGTGGTGCCTGACCAGGTGGAGGTTGAACGTCGAGATGAAGGGTGATGTGGCAGGAGAGCGCACACAGCCCTGGAGACACACCCACACGACGGCAGCAACCTGAAGAGAAGAGAAAAGATCACTGGTAAGTAATATATTACCAGTGTGAATCAATACTTGCTTGTCAAGTGGCGGAATACCCAGACGAGCCAGCGTTGATGAGCTGAGGAGAGGTGAGCAGGAAGGAGGGGGTGCGCTCTTGCCGCCCATGACAATAAGTCATTCCATAAATCAACCTATTGTGGAGTGTGTAAATGAAGAGGCAGATTCATGACAGATGATTTATTACACACTCACATCTCTCAAGCACAGAATGGACTGAATGGTTACAGCTGTCACGCCGCGCCATTCATCAGCGGCGCCACCTGCTCACGCACCTGCTACTCGTCAGCGGCGAAGGATAAAAGCCGCCTCGCCCTGAGCGTCGGCCTGAAGCCGTAGACTTCGTTTCCTTTGCATGGACTTCTACCACATTCTCTTCAGCATCCTCTTTACCGGTAAGAAGTTCACTTACCTCATCTCTCCAGTCTGCTCCCCTGTGCACAGGTGGATTCCTCGGCGGCGGACAATCCCGTCCCTCGTCTCTCCTCGCTGCTGCACCGAGCCCTGCAGGTGGCTGTCTCCCGGGCTTCCATCCTTGAAGCGCCAGTCATCTGCCCAAACAAGTAAGCTTCTCTCCCTCGCCTATTCTCCTCCCGTGTTGGTGTGTGCTCATCACCCTGTGTCTGATTTCTCCCATAGGGTTGCCGGCTGAACGGTCTCCTGCCTCTGGGTCCGAAGCAGACGCCCCCACCAACACATTAACATTCTGCAGACACGCACCCAAACATCCCTGTTGTTAATAAACAGTTTGAACTACTCTGAGCCTGTGTGTGTGCGTCTCCTGAGCCGAACGTTATGTCAGTACGGCTTCAGCAGAGCGGCTCGGCGGACGGCGGGCTCGCACACCGGTTTACCATCCTCGAGGCTCGGGTGGATCAGATTGTTTATCAGCAACAGGTGGTTCTTAACCAATTATTAGAACTGACTAACCGATTGAACCGCTTGGACCCCCAACAGCCGTTCCTCCCGACTCGCCAGGGTGGCGCGGCGCCTGCTGTTCCAGCGGCCGTCCAGCCGGCTCCAGTGGCACCGGTTCGGCTCACGCCGATTCCGACCCCCGCCCGCTTTAGCGGTAAGCTCGGCGGAGCGCGGGGGTTTATTATGCAGTGTGAGTCCGTGTTCCACCGTGTGCCCGGAGATTTTCCCTCGGATCACAGCCGAATTGGTTACATAGGGAATCTTCTGGAGGGGCGTGCGTTAACTTGGACCTACGCCGTAATGGCGAGGCCCAGTTATGCCACCCTCACCTATGACCAATTCGTGAGGCGCTTTCTGGAGGTCTTTGACCACTCACAAACCGAAACGGTCCAGGTCGATCGGCTTCTCGCTCTCCAGCAGGGAAGCCAGTCGGCAGCGGACTACGCGGTCGACTTCCGGGTAGCGGCGGAGGAATTGGGCTGGGAGGAACGCTCCCTCTGTGGCCTGTTCCTCCGCAGCCTCAATAGTGATCTGAGGGATGAACTGGCTGGTCGGGATATCCCTGGGACGCTAGCGGAGCTGACGTCCTTAGCGATAAGTTTGGATAACAGGCTGCGCGAGCGCTCCTCGGGGCGGAGGTCTTCTTCTTCTCGCCCTCGTGGAGCCTCGCCGCACCTGTTCCAAGCTCGCCCCCTGGCGGCGCCGCCAGCATCGCGCCCCGAGGAGTCGGAGCCGATGGTGACGGGCTGGACTAAACTTTCCCCTGTGGAGAAACAACGCCGCCGTGAGTTGGGCCTCTGCATGTATTGCGGAGGCGACCAACACACCGTGGAGTGTTGCCCACGGAAAGCCAGTCGGTGGGGTCCGCGAGTCACTGTTGGAAGCCTCGCGGATGTCAATCGGTTAGGATCACTGACTCAATTGAAGCTGCCCATCCGTTTCTGCCATAACCCTACTGGGCACCTCACCCACGCACTGGTGGATTCGGGCGCAGAAGGCAGCTTCATTTCACAAAGCCTGGCAACCCGATTGGGCATCCGCTGCCAGGCACTCAATACTCCCATCTCCCTAATCCACCTCTCCCGTGCCACCCTCGGGAGAGTGACACATCAAACTGTTCCCCTACCGGTCATCATCTCGGGAAACCACCGGGAGGAAATGACCTTTTACGTCCTTCCCAACTCTGTGTCGCCCGTCATCCTGGGGTATCCCTGGCTCCGCCTTCACAATCCGGTCCTGGATTGGAAATCAGCTGGGATCTCGGCATGGAGTACGTTCTGTATGGGCACCTGCCTTCAGTCCGCTGCCTGCTCTCCGTCCGCTCCTCCCCCTGCGACGGACGCTGCACCCCCGGACCTGTCTCTGGTGCCCCCAGAATTTCACGACCTGGGTATGGTGTTCAGCAAAGCGAAAGCTATGTCTCTTCCCCCTCATCGGCCCTATGACTGCGCCATCAACCTCCGCCAGGGGGCTCCCTTACCTTCTGGTCGCCTTTATAGCCTGTCTGCGCCGGAGAAGGAGACGATGAACGCCTACCTGAAGGAATCTTTAAGTGCTGGGATTATCCGCCCATCATCGTCACCCGTGGGGGCAGGGTTCTTCTTCGTGGGGAAAAAGGATGGGTCCCTCCGCCCTTGTATCGACTACCGGGCCCTCAATAATATCACGGAGAAGGACCGTTACACCCTGCCTCTCATGGACACTGCTTTCCACTCCCTCCAGGGGGCGACCTGGTTCACTAAGCTGGACCTACGCAGCGCTTACCACCTCGTCCGGATCCGGGAGGGAGATGAGTGGAAAACGGCCTTCCGTACCCCGAACGGCCACTTTGAATATCTGGTGATGCCGTTCGGGTTGACCAACGCTCCTGCAGTCTTCCAGCGCCTCATAAATGACGTCCTCCGGGACTTCATTGGCCTTTTTGTGTTCGTCTACCTGGACGATATTCTCATCTTCTCCAAGTCCAGGGATGAGCACCAGGTCCACGTGAGGCGGGTCCTCCAAAGGCTGCTGGAGAACCGTCTGTACGTTAAGGCAGAAAAGTGTGAATTTTACGCCAGGAGCACGTCCTTCCTGGGGTTCATCATCGCCCACGATAGGGTGCTCCCCGACCCAGAGAAGGTAAAGGCGGTGGTGGAATGGCCCACACCTGCATCCCGGAAACAGGTGCAGCAATTTGTTGGCTTCGCCAATTTCTACCGCCGCTTTGTCCCCAACTTCAGTGCCATCGTGGGACCACTGACCCGCCTCACGTCCCCGAAGGTCCCGTTCCGGTGGACCGAAGAGGTCGCTGCCGCCTTTGAGGCGCTGAAGGCGGAATTCTCCTCCTCCCGGGTCCTTCGCCAGGTCGACCCCGCGCTGCAGTGCATCGTAGAGGTAGACGCCTCGGACACGGGAGTGGGAGCAGTGCTGTCCCAGCGGTCACCGGACGATGGCGCCAAGCGACCGTGCGCCTTCTTCTCCCGGCGCTTGTCCCCGGCGGAGAGAAACTACGATGTGGGGGACAGAGAGCTCTTGGCCATCAAGCTCGCCCTGCAGGAGTGGCGCCACTGGTTGGAGGGGGCAAGCCTGCCGTTTGTGGTCCTCACGGACCACAAGAACTTGGAATACTTACGATCTGCCAAGCGCCTGAACGCCCGCCAGGCGCGCTGGTCCCTGTTCTTCGCCAGGTTCCAATTTTCCATCACCTTCAGGCCTGGCTCTAAGAACGTCCTGCCTGACGCCCTCTCCAGGCAGTTCGCCCCCGTGGAGTCGGAGGAGGCGCCCCACTCCATCCTGCCCAGGTCGTGCGTCGTGGGAGCCATCTCGTGGGACATTGAGAGCAAGATCCGGAAGGCACAGCAGGTGGAACCTGACCCTGGCGGCGGACCGGAGGGGAGGCTGTTCGTGCCATCCGCGGTCCGAGGAGAGGTCATCCACTGGCTCCACACCTCCAAGCTCACCTGTCACCCTGGCACCTCCCGGATGATAGATCTCCTCCAACGGTCCTTTTGGTGGCCAGGCCTGCGGAGGGATGCAGCCCGCTACGCCCGGGCTTGCCCAATCTGTGCCACCTGCAAATCGGGAAATGCCCCTCCAGCGGGTCTGCTCCAGCCCCTGCCCGTCCCTGGCAGGCCCTGGTCGCACATCGCTCTGGATTTCGTCACCGGACTCCCCATCTCCAACTCCTATGACACCATCCTGACCATCGTGGACCGCTTCTCCAAGGCCGTGCACTTCATCCCCCTGCGAGGCCTCCCTACTGCCCTGGAGACGGCGGACCTCCTCGTCCAACACGTGGTCAGGCTGCATGGGATTCCGGTGGACGTGGTCTCGGACCGGGGCCCCCAGTTTTCATCTGAGGTTTGGAGGTCATTCTGCAACGCCATCGGAGCCAAGGTGAGCCTCTCCTCCGGCCATCACCCCCAATCCAACGGGCAGTGTGAGAGGACCAACCAGGAGCTGGAGGCTGCGCTCCGCTGTGTGTCCAGATCCAAACCCGCGTCCTGGAGCAACCATCTTGCCTGGGTTGAATATGCCCACAACACCGCTCGCTCTTCTGCTACAGGGATGTCCCCCTTCAAAGCGTCCCTGGGTTACGACCCCCCGCTGTTTCCGGAGCAGGAGAGTGAGGTAACTGTCCCGTCAGTTAGGGCCCATCTCAGGCAGTTCCGCTCCACCTGGGCTGCCGCGCGCCATGCGCTATTACGCACAGCGGAGCGCAACAGGACTGTGGCGGACCGGCGTAGGAGACCTGCCCCGGCGTACAGAGTTGGGCAGCTTGTTTACATTTCCACCCAGGACGTCACTCTAAAAGGCGAGAGGAGAAAGCTGGCACAGCGCTTCATGGGTCCCTACCCCATCACCCGGATCATCAACCCGGTGGCTGTGCGCGTGGCTATTCCCCCCTCCCTCCGCATTCATCCTACTTTCCACGTGTCGAAGGTGAAACTGGCGGTTTCTGACCCCCTTTGCCCTCCTCCTGCAGCGCAACCCGCGCCCCGGATGATTGGTGGCCATCCGGCCTGGTCCGCTTCCTCCATCCTGGACTCCCGGCGCCGGGGTCGTGGGTTGCAATACTTGGTGGACTGGGAGGGCTATGGGCCCGAGCATCGACAGTGGGTGCCCCCGTCGTTTGTGTTGGACCCATCGCTCATCGCGGACTTCCACCGAGCGCACCCGGATAAGCCATCGCCAGGAGGCGCTGCTAGAGGGGGGAGTACTGTCACGCCGCGCCATTCATCAGCGGCGCCACCTGCTCACGCACCTGCTACTCGTCAGCGGCGAAGGATAAAAGCCGCCTCGCCCTGAGCGTCGGCCTGAAGCCGTAGACTTCGTTTCCTTTGCATGGACTTCTACCACATTCTCTTCAGCATCCTCTTTACCGGTAAGAAGTTCACTTACCTCATCTCTCCAGTCTGCTCCCCTGTGCACAGGTGGATTCCTCGGCGGCGGACAATCCCGTCCCTCGTCTCTCCTCGCTGCTGCACCGAGCCCTGCAGGTGGCTGTCTCCCGGGCTTCCATCCTTGAAGCGCCAGTCATCTGCCCAAACAAGTAAGCTTCTCTCCCTCGCCTATTCTCCTCCCGTGTTGGTGTGTGCTCATCACCCTGTGTCTGATTTCTCCCATAGGGTTGCCGGCTGAACGGTCTCCTGCCTCTGGGTCCGAAGCAGACGCCCCCACCAACACATTAACATTCTGCAGACACGCACCCAAACATCCCTGTTGTTAATAAACAGTTTGAACTACTCTGAGCCTGTGTGTGTGCGTCTCCTGAGCCGAACGTTATGTCAACAGCAAGCTCTCCTCTCTATATCCCAAGTCACACCTCACAAGTTTTATGGCACTTCACCTCACACAGCATGATATTTACCCTACACTGCATTCAACCCCCTCTGTCCTTCCTGGGCATTGTTCTCCCATGCTTATTCCCTGTCTCTGTCTGAGGTGCTAAATAACCTGACTTACCCAAGGTCCCAAACCATAGTGATTTTCCATTTAAATGCGTTTAGCTGCTATTTGCGTTATCTTAATTTTACTGGTCTGAAATGGATTCATCACCATGATGCACTGTTTATTTACAGTGATGTGAAAAAGTGTTTGCCCCCTTCCTGATTTCTCTTTTTGTGTGTGTGTGTGTGTGTGTTTGTTACACTTAAATGTTTCAGATCATCAAGAAAATTTAAATATTAGACAAAGATAACACAAGTAAACACATAATGCAGTTTTTAAATGAAGGTGTTTATTATTAAGGGAAAAAAAAATCCAAACCTACATGGCCCTGTGTGAAAAATTGATTGCCCCTATACCAAACAAACTGGTTGGGCCACCCTTAGCTGTCTTTTCCAGCACCGTGGAGGAATTTTGGCCCACTCATCTTGGCAGAATTGTTGTAATTCAGCCACACTGGAAAGTTTTTGAGCATGAACCGCCTTTTTAAGTTTACGCCACATCTCAATCGGATTCAGGTCAGGACTTTGACTAGGCCACTCTAAAGTCTTCATTTTGGGTTTTTTTTAAGCCATTCAGAGGTGGACTTGCTGACGTGTTTTGGATCATTGTCCTGCTGTAGAACCCAAGTGCGCTTCAGCTTGAGGTCACAAACAGATGGTCGGACATTCTCCTTCAGGATTATTTGGTAGACAGCAGAATTCATGTTTCCATTTGCCACAGCAAGTTTTCCAGGTCCAGAAGCAGCAAAACAGCCCCAGACCATCAAACTTCCATCACCATATTTTACTGTTGGTATGATGTTCCTTTTCTGAGATGCTGTGTTAGTTTTACGATGGCTGTAATGGCACCTTCCAAAAAGTTCAGCTTTTGTCTCATCAGTCCACAGAGTATCGTCCCAAAAGTCTTGGGGATCATCAAGATGTTTTCTGGCAAAACTGAGATGATCTTTTATGTTGTTTTTGCTCAGCTGTGGTTTTGGTCTTGGAACTCTGCCATGCAGGCCATTTTTGCCCAGTCTCTTTCTTATGGTGGAGTCATGAACACTGACCTTAACTGAGACAAGTGAGGCCTGCAGTTCTTTGGATGTTATTGTGGGGTCTTTTGTGACCTCTTGGATGAGTTGTCACTGTGTTCTTGGGGTAATTTTGGTTGGCCAGCCACTCCTGGGAGTGTTCACCACTGTTCCATGTTTTCGCCATTTGTAGATAATGGCTCTCACTGTGCTTTGCTGGAGTCCCAAAGCTTTAGAAATGGCTTTATAACCTTTTCCAGACTGATAGTTCTCAATTACTTTGTTTCTCATTTGTTCCAGAATTTCTTTGGATCGCAGCATGATGTCTAGCATTTGAGGATCTTTTGGTCTACTTCACTTTGTCAGGCAGGTCCTATTTAAGTGATTTCTTGATTGAGAACAGATGTGGCAGTAATCAGGCCTGGGTGATGGTAGAGAAACTGAACTCAGCTTTGCAAAGATGTGATAAACCACAGTTAATTTATGTTTTTACGAGGGGGGGATCACTTTTTCATACAGGCCATGTAGGTTTGCATTTTTTTTACCCTTAATAATAAACACCTTCATTTAAAAACTGCATTTTATGTTTACTTGTGTTATTTTTGTCTCTTTAAATTTGTTTGATGATCTGAAACATTTAAGTGTGGCAAACATAAAAAAATGAGAAATCAGGAAGGGGGCAAACACTTTTTCACACCACTGTATATCTCAACATTCTAATTCAATTAAGCTTTATATAGCACCTAATCACAACACAAGGCAATATCAAAGCACTTAGCTACATGAGACACAAATCACACAATAAATAAGTCAGAGAAAACCCCAACAATAGAGTGATCCCCAATCAGCAAGCACTAGGTGATAGTGGGAAGGAAAAACTCCTGTATAGAATTGTAGTTACAGAAATGTGTACTAAACATGATGAAAAGATATGAACTGTAATTATTTGCAACCATAGCTTTTCACAATTACTCCACATATTGTCCGATTCTTGTTCACAATATGAAGTGCACTGCTGTTCTATAATGAATACATTTATTCTATACTATTAAAAACATATCAAACCACATACATTTAACAAGATTTACACTTGTGCTCATAAGTTTACATACCCTGGCAGAATTTGTGATTTTTTGGTCATTTTTCAGAGAATATGAATGATAATACAAAAACTTTTCTTTCACTCATAGTGGTTGGGTGAAGCCCTTTATTATCAAACAATTGTGTTTGCTCTTTTTAAATAATAATGACAACAGAAACTACCCAAATGACTCTGATCAAAAGTTTACATACCCTAGTTCTTAATACCATGCATTGCCGCCTTTAACATCAATGACAGCTTGATGTCTTTTGTGATAGTTGTGGATGAGGCACTTTATTTTCTCAGATGGTAAAGGTGCCCATTCTTCTTGGCAAAAAGCCTTCATTTCCTGTAAATTCTTGGGCTGTCTTTCGTGAACTGCACATTTGAGATCTCCCCAAAGTGGCTCAGTGATATTGCGGTCAGGAGACTGAAATGGCCACTCCAGAACATTCACTTTTTTCCTGCTGTAGCCAACGATGGGTTGACTTGGCCTTGTGTTCTGGATTATTATCATGTTGGAATGTTGAAGTGCGTCCCGTGCGCAGCTTCCTGGCTGATGAGCGCAAATTTTCTTCTAGTACTTTCTGATAACATGCTGCATTCATCTTGCCATCAATTTTGGCCAAGTTCCCTGTGCCTTTGTAACTCGCACATCCCCAAAACATCAACGATCCACCTCCATGCTTCACAGTAGGAATGGTGTACTTTTCATCATAGGCCTTGTTGACTCCTCTCCAAATGTAGCGTTTATGGCTGTGGCCAAAAAGTTCAATTTAGGTCTCATCACTCCAAATAACTTTGTTCCAGAAGTTTTGAAGCTTGTCTCTGTGCTGTTTGGTGTATTGTAAGTGGACTGCTTTGTGGCATTAGTGTAGTAATGGCTTTCTTCTGGCGACTCAATCATGCAGCCCATTTTTCTTGAAGTGCCTCCTTATTGTGCATTTTGAAACAGCCACACCACATTTTTTCCCCCAGAGAGTCCTATATGTCAGCTGAAGTTATTTGAGGGTTTTTCCTTTGCATCCCAAACAATTTTCCTGGCAGTTGTGGCTGAAATTTTTGTTGGTCTACGTGACCATGGCTTGGTTTCAACAGAATCCCTCATTTTCCACTTCTTAATTAGAGTTTGAACACTGCTGATTGGCATTCTCAATTCCTTGGATATCTTTATATATCCTTTTCCTGTTTTAAAAAGTTCAACTATCTTCTTTGGTCCTTTGATAATTCTGTTGCTTTCCCCATGGCTCGGAATCCAGCAATGTCAGTGCAGCACTAGATGAAACATTCAGGGGTCTGTCAGGAGCCCAGAAACTCACTGACTTTTTATACACACACACTAATTGCAAGTAAACAGATCACAGGTGAGGATGGTTACCTTTAGTAGCTATTTAAACCCGTGTGTGTCAACTTGTGTGTATGTTTCGGGGTGCACGGGGCGTTCTGTCACTTCAAGGAGTGACAACCCAGCCCATAATTGTGTCATCCTGAGCTCAGCTGGCTCCGGCTGACAGTACCCAGCTAGGGCCCTGTGCCAGGGTTACAGTGAAGCCAGTGGCAGCAGGCTGATGGATCCTGAATCGAGTGTTTGACAATTATTGTCATCGACGGTCAACTTAGTTCAGTGGCACGTAAAGGAACCTTACTCATGGTCAACGGGTGGCACAACCGGCCAGTTAGTGGTAACCGCAGAGCAGCCTGTACATCTCCAGCTCTGTTACACTTTGGTGTACCTCTGGATCCGGGTGTGCAGGCCCAGAGAGAGCCAACGACGGGGGCACAACGTCGCGGGTCTGCATCTGCTGTGCAAGATTAGGAAGGAGTTTGGGAGTTTGGAGGAGGAGTTTGAAGCTCTGTGGTGACAGGAAAGTGTGAAGGTGGCAGGCTGGAGCTGCTGGAAGCTGCTAGCATGGTTTCTGCACACAGGCAGACCATATCAGAAGGTCACAGCCTGGCTGAACAGGAGCAACAGCAGGCTGGGGCAGCTATGTGGGCAACCGGGCAGCCCTGTTTAGGGGTAGCACTGCCTGCCCCAATTTGGGGAAGCCCCTATAAAAGGTGGGGTTATGGAGGACCCATGCTGTGGTATTCATCTCAGACTGGAAGGAAGGAAGATGCAGTAATTTCCTCTAATGGAAGAGCATGGGGATTAAAGGGCTGGGGGACAAAAGGAATTGTGATGCGAGAATGAATTGCAATGCAGGACCTCGGGTTGCAGGGACGTGTGAGTGTTGGGATATAAAAGAGAGTCCCTGCTACATGATGTTAATGTTTTCTGATTCTGGAAGATGTGAGAGAGTGAATAAAGTTCATCTGCTCTGAATGCTCGGCCTGGTTATTCCTCTCTCCACAGGGTAAACAAAGCTTGCTCTGCGCTAACCCTGGTTGACACACTGTGGCCAATGGGTCTCCATCTGTTGCGGTAACAAGAACAAAAAGATGAAGCTGTTCATTGGTACTTGGAATGTCTGTACCATGCTGGACAACGATTTAAGACCTGAGAGATGTCCTGCACTGATCTGCTAGGAGCTGCACAGATACAAAATCAGTATAGCAGCACTGCAGGAGACAAGAATAGAGGGCCAAGGTCAAGTGTGAGAGGAGACCCATACCATCTTTTGGCATGGACAAAATGGAGCAGGAAGAGAGGCTGGCATTGCACTTGCAATTTCCAACAGACTTGTTGTCAAGCTGCTCTCTCTACCCAAAGGACTGTCAGAAAGGTTGATGAGTTTATGTGTAATCTGTGTCTAATCTAATCTGTGTCTATGCACCAACCATGACCTACTTTGAGCAAGACAAAGAAGCCTTTTATGAGGAACCTGGCAGAGCTGTGGACGCTGTTCCTAAAGCAGACAGGTTACTCACACTGGGTGATTTTAATTGGGTGAGTGGAAAGTGACCATAAAACGTACGATGGTGTGGTCAGAAAATTTGGCAAAGGTGGAGTTTGTCATAACTCTGGCTCTCACGAGCCAGGAAAGGAGATACGAGGGCGACCAGTGAGTTAGCGTAGTTTATTAACAAAGCACACACTACACAAAATAACGAACAGAAAAGTAAAGAGCCACGTGGGGCTAAAACACACACAGAACTAAGGGAAACATACCACCCAGGGAGAAAGGCTAGAGAGGCGGCGAGGGAAAAATACACGCCGAGTCGCAACACTTACTTTGGGTGAAGCGCCGAGGTAACGGCGGACTGAAGCTAGACGTAGGAGCTAACAGTCGTGGGAACACAAGGAACGTCTTCCCATAGCGAGGTCGCAGCGACGAGTAACTCTCGGCTGCTCGCTTAAATGGGGGAGATGATTTGGGAATAGGAGACAGCTGTCCCAGCGCAGCTGAACTAGACAGCTGGCAATCAGCTGGGCGCTGTCAAAGAGCGGGCCATGGAAGACCCGGCACGGACTACCCCGGAGCAGGAGCGAACTGGACAACCTGAACGCAGAGAAAAGATAGTTCAGGTCGTGACAGTACTCCTCCCCCGAGCCGCGCCTCCTGGAGCGGCCTAAACCCCCCCCCACCCCGAGGGAAGACCAGGGAGGGCGGTGGGGGCCAGATCTGGGAGAAAGGGAGGGACCAGAAAAAGGAGGCAGGGAAGAAAAAAAAAAAAAAAAAACCTAGATACAGTATAGGGTCAGATACCATAATAATCTTAACCCCCCCCCCAAAAAAACCATCACCCCCTCCCCTGCAGAGGCCAGACGGTCTGTGCAGGTGACCACAGGAGGTGGGGAGAAACGACAAGAACCAAAATGCAGAAACATAGCGACACAGTCATGGAAAAAGTTCACAATAACTTAGGGTGAGGACAATAAAAAAAAAACTCATGTCCCGAAGGCCAAAAACTACAAAACTCTGAAAAAATAGACTTACACAAGTAAACCCCGACCAAAACAGAATATACAAAGGATGCAAACCGGGCATAAGATCCAAAAATAGAGCCTGGAACTGCAAATTGGCATGAAGATAAAAATACAAAAGGAACAACTCCTCAAACACGTATTAGCACAAAAGTGTCACTAAACAGTCTGGAGGAGGATATAAATACAGGAAAACAAGACTACTCGGAATGAGGCCAGGCAATGTGAAGCAAATGCTACTTAAGGAGAAATTAGAATAGGACCATACTGGGATTATAAAACAAAGAAAATAGTCCAAGGAAATTTTAACTGGGATAACCCCACAATAAGGACTCTAGGGCAGAGAGTTCTTTGATGTCCTGAAAAGTATTAAATTAGGGAGGACAATCAAACGCAAGGCAACAAACAGTCAGTCAATTCTTCCAGGACGTCAGCAGGTGGAGCGGGGCAGGTGATGACAGCTTGTCCGGCGGGCGGCCCGAACTCCACCAGGCCAGGAACCACAACACCAGTTCGGGTGGCCTACCCGAGTCCCAGGCTAGGAGACACAGTTTCTCCGGAGGCCGACCCAGATCACCGAACCAGCCAGATGGCTTCCCAGGCGGTCGTCCCGTGACCTCAGACCACGGAGAGCTGAGGGAGAGGTCTTGGTGCAGCTTCCTCCCTGAGGGAAAAGGCAGGAGGAAACTGACCCAGGTGAGAAAAACCCCCACAGTAGTAGGGGGAGAAGAGATGGAGGCCAGGGGCAAAGTTAGCCTGCCATCTAATGGCAACAAGGGTAGGGGGAAACTGGCCCGGGCGAGAGGAACCCCAACAGCGGCAGGAGGAGAAATGATGGAGGCAAGGGACGAAGTCAGCCAGACGTCAGGCGAACACAATCCTCCAGCTCCCACACTAACCGTTACCCGGACCGGCGCAGCACCCCCGGTGGACCCCGATCGGGCCGGCGCAGCACCCCCGGTGGACCCCGATCGGGCCGGCGCAGCACCCCCGGTGGACCCCAGCTGGACCGGCGAAACACTCCCGGTGGACCCCAGCTGGACCGAGACAGCACTCCCGGTGGACCCCAGCTGGACCGAGACAGCACTCCCGGTGGACCCCAGCCGGACCGAGACAGCACTCCCGGTGGACCCCAGCTGGACCGAGACAGCACTCCCGGTGGACTCCAGCTGGACCGAGACAGCACTCCCGGTGGACCCCAGCTGGACCGGCGAAACACTCCCGGTGGACCCCAGCTGGACCGGCGAAACACTCCCAGTGGACTCCAGCTGGACCGAGACAGCACTCCCAGGCGCAGCATCTGAGGCGAACACCGTGCAGGGAACCGGAACCTCCGAGATGGCACCCAGAGCAGATTCGTCTCCGGTGACCCTGGGGAGAGGCTCAGAGGGACAAAAGGAACCGGGATCAGGATCACCGGCAGCGGCAGAGCCCGGCAGAACAGGCTCGAGCGCAGCAGACGGCTGCACCCGGCCCGCCCCCCCGAGAGACAGGCAATAATGATCCAGAATAGAGAAGAGAAAAACAAAATAGAGCACTTGCCTGATCTCGGGTTCTACCGCCATCCAGGACTTCGATGCTCCGGGCTCAGCGTGCAGGACTCCGTCCTCCGGCTCCAACTCGACTGCGAATGGCTCCGCAGCCGGCATGATGGTTTCCACAGTCAAACGACCTCCAAACGCCGAAGACCGCGTCGACAGCCCACCTGGCGTGGGGGCAGGAGATCTGGACTCTGCTGGGCCGAACCATTCCTCCGTGGAGACCCGGGGACGCTTAATCGTCGGCGCTGGCTCCAACAGGCAGTTCGACCTTCTCCTCTGCCCATAACGTGGCTGCGGGGCTGGGGCAAAACCCTCCAGGGCCGCAGGCTGCCTCCTCCTCGCGCAGCGGTGTACACCTGGCACCGGGGCACACTCAAGGGGAAGAGACACAGAGGACGCAGGTTCATATTCAGTTTTTGCAGCGGGAGGAGAGAGCTCAGGGGACTGTGAACCCTGAACTCCTCCCCCAGGAATCAAACAAGGCAATTCACTCATAATGGGAGGAGAATGAAAGAACACTTGCCTGATTCCCGGAGGGCCGGTGGAACCCGCTACAAGGGACTCGAGTCTCTCTTCTCCCAACCGGATAGAAGTGGGGAACCCCCCGGACAGATGAGGCGGTGCTACCCGCACCGGATCGGGACCTGGAACACCTGGAGATGAATTTGCGCTTCTCCCAGCGGCCGGAGTGAATGACGAAGAAGGGGGTGAAACAGCTGAGGAGAGCTGGGGGCCCAAAGCTGACGGGACAGCGGGGAGAGTGGGCCCAGGAGCGGGAGCAGCTGATTCACTTCTTCGGCGAGACACGGGAGCAACAGCAGGCTGGGAGGCGGAATTCGTGTGGTTTCCTGGAGCGGGATCCGGACGGGACTCTCGCTGAAATGAGTGGGGAATTTGGGAGCGACGTCTTCTGAACGTGAGGTCGGGAAAACGCCGCTCCTGTGTGATGAGCGAAGCCAACAGGTCAGCGTATTCCGGATAATCGTTCAGCTCCGGGTTCTTCTCGACCAGCCTGACCGCCGCAATCACGTTCTTCATGGCTACGGGGGGAACGGCGGCGGAAGAAGCGGCTGCCACTCGATCCGCAATGCGCATCACTGTCATTCTCATCTTCTCCGGGGGAAACCCGGTTGACGTCACTCTATCCTGGGGATCACCCCTGGGTGAGGCGAACTCCTGGACTGGATCGGCGGCAGGAGCGGGATTCCGAAGCGAGGAGCGAAGGCGTTCTGTCCTCGGCTTCCTGCCGGAGTTCTCCTCCAGCCTACGGAGCCTCTCCCAGGCCACAGAGATGTCTGCCCTCCTCGCCTTAACCTCGGGGAGAAGGAAGTAGCGAGAAAAGCAGTTAAGCATACCCTCGGCGAGCTCCAGGCGCCAGCGTATCTCGCTGGGGGCATCGTAGAGGTCCGTGGTGAACAACGTTCCGTCCACAAGGTCCAGAGTCTCCGAGAGATCGTGGCCTGGGTGCCGCATGAGTCTCTTGGAAGGAGACATGATACTGGCTCGCCCGTACCCAGAGGAAGAGGAAAAAAGGCGTCGAGTCCTTACAGCCAACTCACGGTCGCGGCCGTCTCACTAGGGCTGCGACCTACTGTCATAACTCTGGCTCTCACGAGCCAGGAAAGGAGATACGAGGGCGACCAGTGAGTTAGCGTAGTTTATTAACAAAGCACACACTACACAAAATAACGAACAGAAAAGTAAAGAGCCACGTGGGGCTAAAACACACACAGAACTAAGGGAAACATACCACCCAGGGAGAAAGGCTAGAGAGGCGGCGAGGGAAAAATACACGCCGAGTCGCAACACTTACTTTGGGTGAAGCGCCGAGGTAACGGCGGACTGAAGCTAGACGTAGGAGCTAACAGTCGTGGGAACACAAGGAACGTCTTCCCATAGCGAGGTCGCAGCGACGAGTAACTCTCGGCTGCTCGCTTAAATGGGGGAGATGATTTGGGAATAGGAGATAGCTGTCCCAGCGCAGCTGAACTAGACAGCTGGCAATCAGCTGGGCGCTGTCAAAGAGCGGGCCATGGAAGACCCGGCACGGACTACCCCGGAGCAGGAGCGAACTGGACAACCTGAACGCAGAGAAAAGATAGTTCAGGTCGTGACAGAGTTAACTCCAATGGTGTTCTCCTGCTCAACTTCTGTGCTCAGTGGGACTTGTGCATCACCAAAACATATTTCAACCAACCTGACTGTTGTATCTGGGATTACCTGCTGCTGGACAGACGAGGCGAGGTGACTGGGAACACAGCTTTACTGACTTTACTCACACTGACAGCTAATGACAGATGGGTGGCTAAGCTCAGACGAAAGAGAGTTATAAGATGGCTGACCCAGCCTTATATTAACCTCGCCAGCCCACGTGACAAACGTGCAATGCATTCTGGGCGGGGTAGGTTCAGCAATTGTAAACGGACTGCCAACACACAGCGCCTCGGCATTTCTTGTGAATGAATGGAAAAAAATCACTAAATGGACCGTGAAAGAAAATTTAAAGGGACCGTACTCCGCCAAATTGAATGAGACTGCAAAGGCACGCTATTTGGCGAAGCTTGAAGGGGTTAATGGACTAGATCCCTACCAACATATCACATGGAGTTCGGATATAAACATTCTGCCAAACTTCGACCATGCCTTCATTTATAATTATATGACTTTAAGCATAAGTCCATACACACATGAAGTTTTTAGTAAGTTTAGGTCTTTGAAGCAAGCGAAAGTGCAGTTCACAGACGGATAGGTGCATGACTTGTAGATGTACAAGGTAGACTTGAAGACAGTTGTGCTCACAAAGGTGTTTTTTTTAATTTCTTGTCTTGATTACAAGTATTTATTTACTAAATAAAATAAGTGCATGCCATAAATTGAATTATGCACCCAATATACATGTGAAAGTGTGCTTATAATATTTTATAATCAACCCCTCCTTTCCTGAAGTTGGTGCAACCCCTGATGCACTTGTGTCCTGCACCTGTTGTGAAAAAGGCTGTGTGGAAATAAAATCCCCATATAAGCACCACAACAACATCCTGCAGGCCTGTGCAGACAAGGATTTTTACCTGAAACTCTCTGATGGGAGACTAGAACTCAAGCACAGTCACAAGTACTACAAGCAGGTACAAACGCAAATCTTTGTGACAGGCTCACATTTCTGTGACTTTGTTGTCTGGACCACAAAAAGTTGTGTTGTTGTACGCGTCACACCAGATTCTGACCTGTGGGAGCAAATAATTTTACCAGTGGCCCAGAACTTTTTTTTTATAAAGTTTTCCTACCTGAGCTTGTTGCCTGTCACTTTACTGACTCTGATTCCACAACACAAGAGGAAAGCTGCAGCTGATAAACCCACCCAGAAGCCCAAAAGACGACGTCTAACTGCATTACAGCCAGGTCCCACACACAATCCCAAAAGACAGGCACAGAACACAGCAGAAGTGTGGTGGACTTGCAGGCAGCCAGAAGAGCTGGATGACATGGTTGCCTGTGAGAACCAAAACTGTGAAATTCAGTGGTTCCATTTAGGATGTGGGGGACTCTGAAGCACCAACCCCACAGCAGCCGTGGTTTTGCGACGTGCACATTAGAGTAGTGCTGTAACATGAGACAGTTATGCGCTGTAACGTTGTGCGAACAATGATACATGTCGATCATGCATGTCAATTTATATTCTTGTATTGTGTCATGGTTATGGTTACAGTTTTGCATCTTTGAAATAAAGAGCTGAAGTTTGTAAGCCATTGTGTACTTTATTCCAAAAATTGTTACAAAGCAAGCAAGTGTATTTATATAGCACATTTCATACACAAGGGCAACTCAGCGTGATTTACATATATAAAAAGAGGAAAAAAAGCTAAATGTTTGAGCAATAAGAAAAATTGAAGAGGTGCTGCTTTAACTGCTTCAATATTATTGACACAGTTAAAGACATGATGTCAAAAGGGCTAAACCACACCAAAAACATATCATGTCCTACATTCTAAAACTAAAAAGTTCAAAGCAGTCAATAATAACAACTGTGACCTTATTGCCAAACATTTCAACATACTGATGTGGTGTGCTAGCCTGCAAACAAGGTCTCTTTGGCCAGTACAACAAAGGGCTGAGGTGTGCATGGAACACATTTATGGTGTCGCAGAACAGGATGGATGTGGTTTGTCTGCTTATGTCAAAAAGGTGTGCAATATGTTCAAGAGGCAAATTAAGCCGCAAACGCATCATAGTTAAAAGGAGAATTTGAAAATGGAAATTTTTTCTGTCTTTGGTAGGCTGGGAAAAAATTGCATCAGCAGAGCCATTAAACTGAAAGATGGAAGCCCAGTGTAGTATTTCACCTTTGAGTCATTATCTTTGAGGAAATTCTCATCCAGAGTATTTCTGGAGAGCTCTCCCTTTAACTTTCTTTTCTCCTCTTGCAAGAGTAAAATTTCTTTAAGTCTAAGGTGACACATGCTGCAGTTCTGTGGTTCTTGCACATTTTACTCTGGAGCATCATCAGCCTGACAGATCTGTGCTGCTTCATCAGATGTTCTTTCCTCCATCTCAGCTAGAGGTGTGGTGTTATCTGTTGCTGATCAGGACAATAAACAACTGTAGTTAATATATTTTGTAATCAAAAGGAATCCCAAGACACATTTTGGAAAGAAAAACATAGGTAAAAAAAGACTACCTGAAGGAGCTACATTATCCATCTCAGTCACAGGGCCAGTGATGTTGGGGGTCTGTGCTGGGGGGGGTCACTTGCATGCCCTGCCGATTCTTTTTGCCATAATCTCGCCTGTCTGCATAAGCGGTTAAACCTGTCAGGAGTGGGAGCTGGAAGCTCTGCATGCCCAAGGTTTAGAGAAGGTGCCCAGTCAGGATCACAGTCTAGCATTTCATAAGCTGGTCTGCCTGTTAAAGCAAAGGAAACGGTAAGAAAATACTTTGGAGTAGAACAAATTAAACCCGCTCACACAGGTGTGTGAGTGGTAACTTTCTCTAGTTACTTGGATATCGGAGTCTTTCTTTAGCTTAGCTCTGTTTAGCTTAGCACTGCTGATGTAGGGTAAAAGCTATGACCAAGCAAGTCTTAACCACAACACAAGCAAGTTTTAACAACAGACATACACAATAAATCATAACGTACCTTTATGAAAATGCTCTGAGCACACCACCATCGATACAGGTCTGTGTTTGAAAGTTATGTTGGGTCTTCTGACTGCTGCAAACCAGGCCCGGCGTCGCCTCTTAGTTACATCCGAAACGTGTGCTGTGCTGTTCTTCTTCCATGCTGGAAAACGATAAAAGCCTATTCCGTGGTTTACCTTTTCTCCACGGCAGTTGTGAGAACGACTATTACAGTTTAAAACACAGCTGCTTTGTGACGATGTCTCCTATGTTGACGTGATCTCAGCGAACTAACGGTTCCTACCCTACCCAGAATGCACTTGGTCAATTCTACGGACACTACGTCACACTGGCGGAATCAATAGGGTGGGGTGGAGGCGTCACCTGGACGTGCATGTCCATCTTACACTTTTGTATTAAATAACGATATAACCCCCCCCCCCCCCTTAAAAAGTCCAAAACCACTCACTCAATTAAGACCCCCCCCAATCTGGGACCCAAATCACACACTAACAAACGAAAACCAATGTCTCTAAATGGCCTAAAATATTCACACAATAAAACCTAAACTAGGGAGGATGGGTGGACTGCCGTCCTGCCCACACGGCAAGGTGGATTATTCTGTCACCTGCTAAAGTAAATTAAAGTCCATTAATAACTAAAATTATATGCCGTGTTCCTAAACTAAGACAGACAAAAACCAAAATAATCCCTTATATAACATTCTTAATAACATTAACATTCAATATATAACATTCTCTTTTTTTTTAAACAACAACACCGACACAACAACAACAGAACTTCAATATATACTATTTACACTCAGTTTTTTAAGTAAGAAGACCTAACTGGCATGGGGGCCAAGGGCATCCTCTCAGTAGATGTGCCCCTGGAAGCAGCCGGTCTTTGGGGTGATGGCTGACCCTCCGGAAGCTGAAGCCGCTCCTTCTCTCCATCGACCTCGTCCCACATCCAGCCTCGTTTCCCGGAGCCTCCTTCTGGTCCCGCCGAAGCTGGTTTGCATGCCACACTGAGCCGTCAGAGAGTCTGAAGTGCGCTGCGTCCAGTCTGGCCACTATGCGCAGGGGCTCCCGACGCTCCTGAGGTTGTCGTCTGGCCCATCTCCGCTGTGGATGCTCCTCACCTCGAACCCGGACCCAATCCAGGACCTTCAAAGGGGCCCAGCTCGGCTTGAGGTGTTGCTGTTGAGCATGGTGATCCCTCGTGCCCATCGGTCTTGTCCCGACCTCTCCTAATGCTGGTGTAATGTGCGCCTTCGTAGCCGCACAGCCTCCATCTCCTTGCAGCCAAACTCTAGAAGCACCCCGAGCCAACCTATCGGTGCCACTCGCCAGCGTAAGCGCCTCGCCATCACACTCAGTACTCCCCTCGACTTTTTCCCAAGCATCGGCCCTGAGACCCTCCTGCACTGGCCCTGCACTGGATTCCAGTGGCAAGCTGTGAAGCTCGAGTGAACTCCATACCCAAGAGAGTTAAGGCAGTGCTCGAAAATAATGATGGCCACACAAAATATTGACACTTTGGGCACAATTTGGACATTTTCACTTAGGGGTGTACTCACTTTTGTTGCCAGCGGTTTAGACATTAATGACTATGTGTTGAATTATTTTGAGGGGACAGCAAATTTACACTGTTATACAAGCTGTACACTGACCACTTTACATTGTATCTAAGTGTCATATCTTCAGTGGTGTCCCATAAAAAGATATAATAAATTATTTATAAAAATGTGAGGTGTATGCTCACTATTGTGAGATACTGTATAAATATGGTCAGACAGTTTCACGACAATATACGTATCTGCTGTGGTTTCTGTTGGAGGTGGCACTAGTACTCCTTTTTCAGTTTGCCATGGAGTCAGACAGTGGTGTGTGTTGACACCAACTTTGTTTGCACTGTACCTTGCGGCAGTGTTGGAATATGTGGGTAGTAGAACTACTAAAAGTGGGTACATTCAAACCCAATCAGATGGAAATCTCTTCAACGTTGCTTGGCTCCGAGCTGCTTCGAAGACAAAACTGGTCTGTGCATGTTAAGGCATTGAAGACTATTGCCACCTTCACCTACCTGGGCAGCACTGTCACCAAAAAGAACTCATCCGATGTTGAGATTGACTGGATAATTCAGGCAACCTGCAAGGCCTTTGGGTCTTTTCAGCAGCGTCTTGTCATAAACTTCCCCGTGCGCTCCACACCGTGCATGGAGGAAGAGAAGAAGGAATGAGGATCTAAACGCAGGAGTTACCACACACACATTTATTGAAATTGAGCATCAGTTGAGGGAAACCACACAAAATGGCAGAGCAGCTCGGGCTAACAAAGAGTTCTCTTGAGATGCTAGGTTGCACAGGGGGAAAGTGTAGCAGTTGTGCTGCGCAAGGGAACGCTACCAGTGTAGCGGCACAACCACACAAAGAAGCGCTAAAGTTACTCACAGTCTAAGCAATCCAGGTCCTCCAGTAGAACAGCGAGCATAATCCTTCAATGACTGACAGTCACACGATGAAGAACGACGGTGTGACTCGTACAATGCTCCAGTAGTGTTTGCCTAGCAAAGAGCTGCTTATGAACAAACACTACTGGTCAAACAAATTGGAAAAAGCTGGGCGAGGCGTGGAGAAGATAATTGCCGGGGCTGGGAACAGCTGATGTAGTCAGAGGGAGAGTGAGGGGGCGTGGCGGGACCGACAGACTGCCAGCAGTGTGAGAGAAAGTAGGTCACTGATGCTGACTAACAGTGTCACAACTCGCTCCCGCCTGTCATCCGCTCCAGCCGTGTGCACACCTGGGCTTCATCAGGCTGCCACTATTTAACCTACTCTGCCCGCAGCCTCAGTCTGGAGCCGTCAGCTCTTCTCCTCGCTCAAGCTCTGCGTTCGCCTACTCCTCTCGGCCAACGTCGCTACTCATCGCCCTCAAGTAAGGTATTCTTACCTGTTCTTCTCAGTTATTCCCCTGTGCACAGGTGGACCCTCCTGGCGGCGGAAATTCCTTTCGTCGCCTTTCCTCTCATCCTCACTGCATCGGGCGCAGCTGGGCGCTGTCTCCCAGGCGGGAGCTTCTCTTGTCAACGCCAGCCACCATTACATCTGCAAGTAAGCCATATTATTACTTTCACCGCCTTGCTGTGACAATTGCTTATCCCCTGCTCTCTGTTCTGTCCTCAGGGTTGCCTGGCTGTACGGTGTCTGTTCTGCCCTCAGTGCTCTCCTGTCCCCAAGACTACATTCACATTTCCCACTCATTCATCCATACACCTGCTGTTGAATAAACTCTTAAATCTCACCCGAGCCTGTGTGCGTGTTTCCTGGGCCAGAAATCATGTCAGTACGGCTCCAGCACAGCGGCCCAGTGAACAGTGGGTACGCACGCCGACTCTCCAATCTCGAGGCTCGGGTGGACTTAATTGTTCACCAACAGCAGGTAATTCTTAATCAGCTTACCTCCATTAATAGCCGGTTGGATCGCCTCGATCCTCCGCAGGCGCTCCTTCCATCTCAGCTCGGTGGGCCAACTCCTCCCGCTCCTCAGGCCAGCTCCTCTGCCCCAGGTCCGCCGACCCGTCTCACCCCAATCCCTACTCCCGCGCGCTTTAGCGGAAAACTCGGCAAAGCGCGTGGGTTTATTCTACAGTGTGAGACGGTGTTTCAGCGTGTGCCCGGGGATTTTCCGTCAGAGCCGAATTTGGTATGTTTCCAATCTTCTGGAAGGGCGAGCGTTAGCCTGGGCTTACGCCGTTATGGCGAAGGCCAGCTACGCGACCTTGACCTATGCCCAGTTTGTGCAAGACTTCCTCGAGGTCTTTGATCATTCGGATCGCCATAGCGTGTTGGCCGAGCGGCTTCTTAGCCTTTGCCAGGGTAGCCGCTTAGCGGCCGACTACGCTGTATTACGCTGTCGACTTCCGGGTGGCGGCGGAAGAGGTTGGTTGGTGTGATGCTGCCCTTTGCAGCCTATTTGTCCGTAGTCTAAATTCTGATTTGCGGGATGAGTTGGCCAGCCGGGAACAGCCGGATCGGCTGCCAGAATTAATTTCTTTAGCCATCAGTTTGGATAACAGGCTGAGGGAGCAGGCCGCCGAGCGGAAGCCATTCAGCCGCTCGTGCGGAGCTCTTTCCCGCGCTCCCCAGTATCGCCCCCTGGCGTTACCTCCTCCGGAGGCCGCCGACGATCCCGATGCTATGATCATCGGGCGGGCTAGACTTTCCTTAGCGGAGAAACAGTGCCGCCGGGAGTTGGGTCTCTGCATGTATTGCGGAGATGACCAACATCCCATGGAAGTCTGCCCAGTGAAGCCAAAAGGGGAGGTCGGCGAGTCAATGTAGGGGGCCTCGTGGACGCTTCCCAGTCTAATCCCCTCTCCAAATGTCAGGTTCAAATTAGACTCTGCCACAACTCCATTGGTCATACATCTCATGCACTGGTGGACTCGGGGGCAGAACAATGTTTTATTTCTAAGAGACTGGCAACCCGCCTGGGCTTCCATTGCCAAGCCTTGCCCACTCCCCTTCATCTCGTCACCCTGACCAGTTCTCCCCTGGAAAAGGTCACTCACATTACCAAACCCATCTCCGTCATTATCTCTGGCAACCATCGTGAGGACCTTAGTTTCTATGTCCTTCCCAACTCGGCAGCAGCCATCATTCTTGGCTACTCATGGCTACACCTCCACAACCCGGTATTTGATTGGCAGACCGAGTGCATCTTATCGTGGAGCACCTTCTGTTTGGGAACCTGTCTCCAGTCTGCGGCCTGTGCCCCATCTGTGCCTGCACCCGCCCTTGACTCCGCCCCGCCAGACCTTTCTGCTGTGCCATCAGAGTTTCACGACCTGGGCTGGGTTTTCAGCAAGTCGAAGGCGTTATCCCTCCCACCCCATCGCCCATATGACTGTGCCATTGATCTCCTGCAGGGGGTGCCCCTCCCTTCTGGTTGCCTGTATAGCCTTTCTGCCCCAGAACGGGAGGCCATGGACACCTATATTCGGGAATCCCTCAGTGCCGGAATTATCCGCCCCTCTTCATCCCTCTGGGTGCTGGGTTCTTTTTTGTGGCGAAGAAGGATGGTTCTTTGAGGCCTTGCATTGACTTCAGGGCCCTTAATGACATCATGGTTAAGGACCGTTATACGCTGCCGCTTATGGACTCAGCCTTCAATTCCCTCCAGGGGGCGTCCTGGTTCTCCAAATTAGACCTCCGCAGTGCTTATCCTCTTGTCCGGATCCGGGAGGGTGACGAGTGGAAGACGGCCTTCCAAACGCCCAGCGGCCACTTTGAATACCTTGTCATGCTGTTTGGGCTTACCAACGCTCCTGCTGTCTTCCAACGCCTGATTAATGACGTGCTTTGTGACTTCCTGGGGTCTTTGTTTTCGTGGGTTTACTCCGGGATTTCTCCGGTTTCCTCCCACATGCCAAAAACATGCATGTTAGGTTAATTGGCTGTTCTAAATTGTCCCTAGGTATCTGTTTCCTATAGGCCCTTAGAATAGAGGGTTAGTATTAATGAAAGCGCTTTGAGTGGTCTTTGTGACTAGAAAAGCGCTATATAAGTGCAGGTTAGTTAGTTAGTTAGTTAGTCTACCTGGATGACATATTGATCTTCTCCTGGTCTCGGGAGGAGCATCTGGTCCATGTGAGGTGGGTCCTGCAACATCTTTTGGAGAACAAACTTTACGTCAAAGCCGAGAAGTGCAAGTTTCTTTTTACCAATACCACCTCTTTCCTGGGTTTTATTGTTTCACACAATCAGCTCCTCCCCGACCCTGCCAAGGTTAAAGCTGTGGTTGAGTGGCCTACCCCCTCCTCTAAGAAGCAGGTGGAGCAATTTTTGGGGTTTGCTAATTTTTACCACTGTTTTGTCCCGGATTACAGTGCCAACTCACCTCACTGAAGGTGCGCTTTCAGTGGATGACGGAAGCGGAGACAGCCTTTGAAACCCTCAAGAAGGAATTCGCATCCTCCCGGGTCCTGTCTCTTGTGGATCCTGAGTGCCAGTGTTTTGTCGAGGTGGATGTGTCTGACACTGGGGTCGGGGCGGTCTTGTCTCAGTGCTCCCCGACTGACGGGGCGCTGCGCCCCTGCACTTTCTTCTCCAAGCGTCTCTCCTCGGCCGAGCGCAATTATGACATCGGTGACAGAGAGCTCCTGGCCGTGAAGCTTGCGCTGCAGGAGTGGTGTCACTGGTTGGAAGGGGCGGCTCAGCCTTTCGTGGTTTGGACCAATCATAAAAACTTGGAATACATCAGGATGGCCAAGCGCCTGAATGCCCGCCAGGTGCGTTGGTCGCTGTTCTTCACCAGGTTCAAATTCACCATTACTTACCGCCCAGCTTCCAAAAATAAGAAGTCTGATGTGCTGTCCAGGCTGTACGCCCCCGAAATCCCAGAAGATGAGGTCCATACCGTCGTTCCCGCTTCATGTGTCGTGGGGGCTGTTTCCTGGGCCATCAGAGATAAGGTCCTGGAGGCTCTGGAGTCCGAACCTGATCCTGGCAGCGGCCCAGCGGGAAGATTGTTTGTGCCCTCGTCAGTCCGAGGTGACATCATTCACTGGGCTCACACTTCTAGGCTCGCCTGCCACCCTGGTGTCTCCCGGTCTGTTGATCTTCTCCAGCGGCCCTTTTGGTGGCCCGGACTCCGGGAGGATGCCTCCAACTATGTGCGCGCTTGCCCGCAGTGTGCCATGAATAAGTCGTCCAATGCTCCTCTTGCGGGTCTTCTCCATCCCTTGCCGGTCCCTGGGAGGTCCTGGTCACACATTGTCTTGGACTTTGTCACCGGTCTGCCGGTCTCCAACTCTTTTAGCACCATCTTGACTATTGTAGACCGGTTCTCCAAGGCGGCCCACTTCGTGCCTCTCCCTGGGCTTCCTTCGGCGCGCAAGATGGCTGATCTGTTGGTGCAGCATGTGGTCAGGATGCATGGCATCCCCGCTGACATTGTGTCTGATAGGGGGCCACAATTTGTGTCTAAAGTCTGGAGGAGCTTCTGCACCGCTCTGGGGGCCACAGTTAGCCTGTCTTCTGGGCACCATCCCCAATCCAATGGGCAGTGCGAACGCACCAACCTGGAGCTGGAGGCTGCTCTGTGCTGCGTCACCTCCTCTAACCCCACTTCCTGGAGCATTCATCTTCCCTGGGTGGAGTATGCCCATAACTCTACTTTGTCTTCGGCCATTGGGATGTCCCCCTTTTGGGCGTCTTTAGGTTACGACCCCCCGCTGTTCCCTGAGGAAGAAGGTGAAGTGGCAGTCCCCTCCATCCAGGCCCACGTGAGATGGTGTCGACGGCTGTGGACCAAGATGCGTCAGGCCCTGGTTCGTGCCGCATCGCGCAACGCCAAGTCTGCGAATCGCCACAGGAGGCCTGCACCACGCTACCAGGTGGGTCAACAAGTTTGGTTGTCTGCTCAGAATATTAATCTGAAGGGGGAGAAGAAGAAGTTGGCTCAGCGCTTCGTTGGACCTTACCCTGTCACAAAGGTGGTTAACCCGGTGGCTGTGCGTTTGGCGCTTCCCCCTCCCCTCTGTGTTCATCCCACATTTCATGTGTCTCAGGTTAAACCTGTGGTTTCTAACCCTCTCTGTCCCTCCCCCAGAGTGCCGCCCCCCCAAGGATGATCGATGGACACCCGGCATGGAGCGTCACTTCCATCTTGGACTCCCGACGCCGGGGCCGGGGTTGCAGTATTTGGTGGACTGGGAGGGTTATGGTCCTGAGCACCGATGCTGGGTGCGCCCATCCTTCGTGCTGGACAAGCAGCTCATTGAGGTGTTTCATCGGGCGCATCCCGACAAGCCAGCGCCAGGAGGCGCTGCTCGGGGGGAGGGGGAGTACTGTCACAACTCGCTCCCGCCTGTCATCCGCTCCAGCCGTGCGCACACCTGGGCTTCATCAGGCTGCCACTATTTAACCTGCTCTGCCCGCAGCCTCAGTCTGGAGCCGTCAGCTCTTCTCCTCTCTCAAGCTCTGCGTTCGCCTACTCCTCTCGGCCAACACCGCTACTCATCGCCCTCAAGTAAGGTATTCTTACCTGTTCTCCTCAGTTATTCCCCTGTGCACAGGTGGACCCTCCTGGCGGCGGAAATTCCTTTCGTCGCCTTTCCTCTCATCCTCACTGCATCGGGCGCAGCTGGGCGCTGTCTCCCAGGCGGGAGCTTCTCTTGTCAACGCCAGCCACCATTACATCTGCAAGTAAGCCATATTATTACTTTCACCGCCTTGCTGTGACAATTGCTTATCCCCTGCTCTCTGTTCTGTCCTCAGGGTTGCCTGGCTGTACGGTGTCTGTTCTGCCCTCGGTGCTCTCCTGTCCCCAAGACTACATTCACATTTCCCACTCATTCATCCATACACCTGCTGTTGAATAAACTCTTAAATCTCACCCGAGCCTGTGTGCGTGTTTCCTGGGCCAGAAATCATGTCAAACAGCTGCCGCTCAGGCAGTGGCTAAGGATATGGAATACAGTACAACAATACACAAAAATGCACATAACCAGTAAAACCAAAACCCCCAAAGAGATCAAGACCGAGCCAGGGAAAACCAAGCCGGCTCGGCTCGTGACACATCTGTAGCATCATCTCACTTTGGCTCATCAATAAAAATTATTCTTCAGTTTAAAGACATTGTTTCACTCAGGAAAAGGACAGCCAGGAACTGCTCTTTCATCCCAGGACCATAGCTGAACTCACATTCCCTTGTTAAACCAGTCTCAGGACATTCCTCCTCAAGATTTTATTGGCCCATAAAACTTGGAGACAAAAAAAAGACTCTGTGGCGGTACGCCCTATGGTCACTACAAAATATCCACAGCTCAACATTGCCCTCTGCTGGCAACTCTGGGACATGCTGGATTTAACCAGTGAACCTTTTAAACACATCTTTGTTAAGACTCACTTCTCAATATCTTCCTCTTTTTCAGGACCCCATGGAAAGCAGGTGGACTCTGATATTTTGATGTGGACAATCAATAATGGGTTTGAAATAACCAGAACAATCTGGTGCTCAACGTGGACAAAACGAAGGAGATGATTATCGACTTCCGGCGGTCACGGCCTGAACACGTCCCCCTCAGCATCGGCGGCCGTTTAGTGGAGAGAGTGGAGAACATCAAGTTCCTTGGAGTGCAGAGCTCGCAGGACCTGACCTGGAGCAAGAATTCCTTGGGGATCAGGAAGCGGACCCAGCAGAGACTGCACTTCTTGAGGAAACTCAAACAGGCCTCTCTCCCCATCTGCATCCTCAGGACCTTCTATAGAGGTGTGGTGGAGAGTGTTCTGACGTACTGCATTGCTACATGGTACTCCAGCTGCAGTATGTCAGACAAAAAACCCTGCAGAGGATAGCTAAGGGAGCTGAGAGGGTAACTGGAGTCTCCCTCCCCTCTGTCCAAGAACTTTTTCAGAACCGTTGCAGGAGCAGGGCACTGAACATTGTCAAGGACCGTTCTCACCCTCTGCAAAAACACTTTGAACTTCTGCCATCTGGCAAACAATTCCGGAGCATCAGAGGCAGAACCACCAGACTGATTAACAGCTTCCTTCCACAAGCTGTTAGGATGCTGAACAGTTGATCCAGAATCTCTCATACATACTACTGCACCTACGGACATTATGTATATTATCTGTATATTATAGTTCTGGTTAGTTTTTCAAGTATGTCTCAGGGATGTGTGAATGGATGTGGTGGGGTGGGGGGTGAGGATATGTGTGAGTGTGTCTTAAATTATGTTCTTTTACTTATAGGGATGCCGAGAGAAATGCAATTTCATTTTGCCTGCACTACAGTTGTATGTACAGCAATATGACAATAAATAGATATGTGCATGTTAAAATGTTTAAATGAATGTTTATTCTTGCATGTTAATTTAAAAGCACTAGTTATAAAGTTGCATGAATCACTAAGGCTAGCTTAGACTTTATACATAAGTAGGTTAAAGAATCCCCGGTGTATTAAAATTGTGTGTGTTTCCACGGGGACCGGTATCAAATATCACCCAGCATTTACTGGGCTCCAGCTCCTCCATTCCATTGGTTCCTCGCAGACAAAAGCTTGTTTGTTCATTGGAACAAACCGCCCACGAAGGAGGACTATTGGCTGAGCTTTCGTCAAATCCCGGAAGCCCGCGAAAACTCGACTGGAGTTATAAAAGGAGGGAGACCCCTCGCTTCTTCTTCTTTTGTCCCTTAAGCCCTCTCTTTTCCCTCTTCTTCCACTTCACAACAGAGCATTTTCGGGAGAACAAAGACTTGTGATCTCTTCACCATTTGGGCTGCACGGTGGCGCAGTGGTTTAGCACTGTGGCAGCACAGTTTTACCCTCGGCCGGGGGATCGCGGGGATCATGAAATCGTGGGTTTGATCCCGGCCCCCGACCAACAGTGAGCTGTGTGGAGTTTGCATGTTCTCCCCGTGTTGCGTGGGTTTACTCCGGGATTTCTTCCGGTTTCCTCCCGCATACCAAAAACATGTAGGTTTAGGGTGCTCGCGCACCCAGCGACCGGCAGCCGGTGGCTTGTCACCAGACTGCAAACCAAATCTACCTACGGGTACAAATAAGTAACAAAAAAAAAAAAAAAAAAAAAAAAAATTCTCCCACGTGTTTTCTTATTTTTCTTTAAACGTCTAGGAATTAATCCTTCTTGAGCTCAGATTCTAAACTTGGAGTCAAACTCCATTTCTAGATGTTTATTTTTATAACTTTTTCCTCTTAAACTTTCTTTAAACTCGCCATTTTTAATCTTGACTTTATTTTTAATTTCATTGACCAATTACACACTAGAAGCTAAGTTCATCTCCACGAAGTTATAGAAGTCTTTTAATTTTGATATTGGATTAGATTTGTAATTATTCTCGAATTCCCTCGTGAGAAGTCACGGATCCATGGCCACGCGCAGCTGAAGAAATCAACATGCCACGAAAAGGAGACACTTCGGTTGGACTTCAGCCATTGGAATAACACATGCAGAATCTCATCCTGCGACAACAGACTGGAAAGGCCAGTCCTCGTTCGAATATTTGCTGGTCAAATATTCTGGTTTTTGGCCTTTCTCTACATCTAAAGCTTCCCAAGGACGACGAAAGAACTCGCCACCATGCATGGTCACGTAACCTACATCCTTTATCCATCTGCTGAATAAAACGTCAGAGATTTGAGAATAATTCAGTATCTGATCAGATGCAAAATCAAAGAGCACTTAAAATAACTCTTCTTTTCCTTAAAATTCCATTTTTATTGTCTTAAGAGTAATCCAGAATTTTTTAATTAGTTTAATTTTCCCCATAAATTTGCGTTCTGTTTTCCATAATCTGTTAACTTCAAACTGATCTAAATTCAGCTTACATTTTCACCCTGGTTCTGCAAATGTTCACATTGTTAATCTATCATTTACAAATTTGATTTCATGGTGAATGAAATCACTGCAATGTACTTTAATCATCATTCCCTTTAATAAATATGTGAAGATGAGAGAAGTTGTTGGGAATTTATTTCATTCTGAGTCTGGTTTCAAAGCCCCCAGTATCGAATTCACTAACATTTTTGTGACTGATTATTAATTAATTCATTGAGTGATTAAACAGGTATAAAGTGAAATTAAAGATTAAACTGCTCCTTAAAGAGGAGCTGGTGCCCCTTACCAGTGTTTATTAACTTTTTCGATGTGTATGGACCCAGAGTTCATCTCAGGGCCCAATACATTAATACAAATTAAATAAAGTTTATACCTGATCATAATTATTAATCACACATATTGTTGCACATCTCTGGTCGCGATATGACATCATACTCGGTACTAAGATCAAGATCTACGATACAGCAGCATTGCCAATGCTTCTATACTCCACTGAAGCTATGATCCTTTACTGTAGACATATCAAACTGCTGATTCTAATCCAACTTTGCCACATGCGTCAGATCATGAATATCAAGTGGCAAGACAGAGTTCCAGATGTAACTGTCCTGGAAGGAGCAGGAGGAATGAATGTAGAAGCCTTGGTTACTGCAGCTCAGCTCCGATGGGCTGGACATGTCTTTTGCATGTCTGATAACCATCTTCCCAAGCAAGTGCTCTACAGGGAATTACTGTATGGGAAATGGAAGTGTGGTGGCCAGAGATTACATTATAAAGACATCCTGAAATGGCACTTGAAGCATGCTGAGATTGACACTGATACCTGAGAACAGCAAGCCTCATCCAGACCAACATGGTGTGGTGTATTACACAAGGTAACGAAAAGAGTTGAGGAGAAGCGGGCAGCCGACTATATGTCAGCTCATGATCGGTGCCACTCCATCCCTAGTGTTAGTGACTTCACTTATAGCAAATGCAAACGGCCATGTAGCTCCAAAGCTGGTCTAGCAGCTCATCTGGGAGCCTGCAAGAACAAACCTACATAGCATACTCTCCCTCCTCTCTCTTTCGCTCTCTCTCGTCCTCATCAAAAATGATGGACTGCCGATATACTGTATATGTTATCAGGCCAAAACTTCCAGGGTATGTAAACTTTTGATCAGGGTCATTTGGGTAGTTTCTGTTGTCATTATGATTTAAAAAAGCACAAACACAATTGTTTGATAATAAATATACTGCTAAAAAAAATAAAAGGAACACTTTTTAATCTGAGTAAGTTTTGGAGTGTTTTGAATTCAGCCCTCTGTAGGTTGTAGGTTGATAATTTTCATTTCCATCAAAAGATGTGGCATCTTTTCATTCTTAACACATTATCCAGTCCATATCAGTGTAGATATTCAGCTTATTTTTCCCATTAAAATCTGATGTGTTTTCAAAGTGTTCCTTTTATTTTTTGAGCAGTATAGCTTCACCCAACCACTAACTATGAGTGAAAGAAAAGTTTTTGCATTATCATTCATATTTTCTGAAAAATGGCCAAAACAAAATCACAAATTCCATCCGGGTATGTAAACTTTTGAGCACAGCTGTAAACCATATTTAAATTTGCTTGAGTAACTTCTCTTGTATCAATGGAAAACCCATGAAAATAAGCTGCAGTTCACCTAATGACCACAGGTGTCAGTAATAACAAGGGTTTTCCAGAGTTGTAAAGAGGATCTTTACTGTCTAAGATTAGCAAACTTTGATTTCATGGAGTAAAAAGCCTTAGTGGTGATGAGTTACAGTTTAATTTAATAAAGCATAAAGTTACTGTGGCCACTTCGAAAAAAGATGCAAGTTATCGGTTGATAGAATTACAGATTATGCTCAGTAAGACAGGTGAAATATGAAGAGCATCACAGTAACCCATAATAATGGAGAGAGACACCACCAACAAACAGAAATACGATGTATGAATCATCTTACCACCATAAAGGAATGAAGACCAGGCCACAGGCAGCTATGGGAATCAGCAGCAGCCTCCATTCTCTGAGGAAGTAGGCTACAGCCGGCATTGCCATGTACCCCAAAGCCGACCACATGAAACATCCAAGAGAGCAGAAGACCAGTCGAAGTTTTGGACCCAGAATTTCAGAACCTGTAAATGTAACCAGTAGTCACTTAATTGCTTGTAAACACAAACCTTAAAGTTAGTGTTCAGGCCACTTTATTGTAGTAATGAGTTACCAGTTATTAAGTTGCTTTTTCAAATTTGCAATTAAAATGGGGGTGAGGCCCTTTAACGTGAATACTGTTGCAATCCTTTTAGGTGGTAAAGTTGTCACTATGAGAATAAAACTATTATTTCTGATGCAGTAGCGCTAATGTTAACTCTCTATGCAATAAATTAATTACATTTCATTTTACATGTACAGAGGGTTACATGGCTGCTGAATGAACAAGCTAAATATAAAGGAGTGTAATTTTTAGTAATCCATATTTTAAGAAGTTACTTATTTGAGCACCACAGTATAGTTTTAGCTAATCACATTGGCACTAATTTTAAATTATTGTTCAGAATATTTTAGCAACTACTGTATTTGCTTACTGTAGCTGTGGACTATTTGGGTAATCACATAGATTGTTTCTTCATATTCAAAGCCCCAAAATGGGAATTCAGGACACCCACTATTTATCTTGCATTTAGCTTTCTAAAATGCTGTTAAATACATACCCAGTACAAATGCAACAGAATAGTTGGAGAATCCCCCAGCCCCAGCAAAGAAGTAAAAAAGAGTGAAGACCTCCCAGCTTGGTGAGAATATCTGTGCTGCTATTGCCAGAGTTTGAAGAGCCATCATGAGAAAGAGTACTGGTCTCCTTCCATATCTGTTTAAAAAATGAAGGGGAGTAACCTGCATCATTAGTGTATGGCTAACAGGAAAATGAATGGTGTCAAGGCTAAAATCTTAAAATAATTTTGTCCATTAAACAAACCTGTCAGATGCCTGGCCTGAGAGCATTGTTCCCACCAATCCACCAGCATAATAAATAGAGTTGCTCAGGGGGGTTTTGTATGCATTATCACATACCAAGTTCCACTGTAAAGCAAAATTATATATATTTTTATATTATCACTGTAATCTTTCTTGAAATACCAGTGACACAAAATGTTAGTGCATTCGTAATATTACACAGTTATTATACATTATACAGTTCTCAGCCTCATTAGTGTAATTGGTAGAGAACATTAAAAGAATACATATAGTAAGTAAACACAGTTATATGGAAGATCAGTGTGAGTTGGCAGCACAAGCCATAAGTAATCTTTGAAATCTGATATATATTTATAACTGAAAAATGTTTTAAAAAAGCTACAAGTAATAGACAAACTACTATTTTTCATGCACTTTAACCTATATGTTAAAGTCCCTCACAAGTGAATCAATAAATGTGTTTTGAGTCCACCAGACCAAACAAAAGTGTGTTATTAACTGTCCAGCCAAATTTGAATGTTTAAAAATATCACAAATTATATGAAAACAGCTTTAAAAATCTTGAAAAATCAGTCAGCCCTCTCTGCTCTGAGATGGTGGGGGCGTGTCTGCAGCAGGTGCTGAAACCACTCCCACTCCAGAAACAGTGTCAAGTGTCAGCTGTCAATCAAACAGCTGAAACCTGGGGAAAGAATCAGAAATATACAGCGTATCTTTTTGAGCAAGAGGAGCCGTATAAGCCAACACTATTTCTAAACAGTCCCTCCAGGATTTTGCAATGTTGCAATTGCAACAACTCCCGAGAATTTAGCCAATCCCACAAAATTTAAACTTTGTCCAATCCCCACAACTTTTCCGCAATTTTGACCGATCATTGTCAACTTCTGCCAGTTTTGCCAATCAGATTTATCCCTGAGTAGCGCTCAAACGTGTACATCATCAGTCTAACCAGCCAAATGCATCGCTGCACCAGGCTCACTTCTATGTTTGCAGTGAGCATAAACAGAACACATTGGGAAAAAACAGGGTGTGATTTAAAAAAAACCCACTCACCCACAAGCTTTCTCACACTGTCCCTTCCTCCGTCTTCCTAGGTCCACCAGTGAATGACTCTTCACGTCCCCGTGCTGACCGCTATGTACGAAGTGCCGGGTTTGTGTTGAAAAAAGTCCACCTACCTGAAAGCACTCCTGTCACGGGAGCGCGCATGAGGAAAGACACCATAAAACCACAAACAAACAAGCAAATATAACACTGCAGCCAGTGTTGTAACATTTTATACATCTTAAGAGGTAAAAATCACTACTACATCTTGTCAAGGAGTTTTAAAGCTGTGAATCTCCGGTCTGGACACAGACTAATGCACGATTCAGGCAAATCCCCAGAACAACCCCGCAACCTGAGCCGTACAATCAAAAAAATCCAGCAAAATCCTGGAGCGCATGCGTGGCTGGTATTGTCCATCATGCCAAGCGTCCTCAGAATCCTCTGGCCTTTGATACCCAGGTTATGGACAAGGAGTGCACGTGTCTTTACCTTGTCTAGCTTTCCGAGGTCCAAGACCATGATGTAGGTCTCGAAAGCCTCCAACCAGCGAGGCCATGGCACCAGTGGTTCGCCGGGAAGCTCCAGGAAAGGCCACAGTGGTGTAACGCACGCCTCCATGGTTTAATTCTCAGTCGCCAAATGTTATGGCCACAAACCTGGTATGAAAGGAGGTGGACGAGGAGGTTGCACTGGAACTATATTTTATTAGTAGGATGGTTGCAATACAGGAAACGCACAGCATGCGGAGTCGTCCTGGGCAAAGAGGAAGCCCGAATGGCAGATGCCCCATATTATAGGGCGGTGTGATGACAGAACCGGAAGGCGGCATCATCACAATAAACACCCATCACATTCCCATTGTCAGACTCCTAATATAGGCAAGGCGTGATGACATCACGTTGTGCGTATGTCCCCACGTCCGTGCTGCCTATTGTTAATATCTAACATTTACCTCCACCTTGAAAAAATCAAAAACATTATGAACATTTCAAATCACAGCAGATCTTTTTTTTTTTTTTTACAAGAACAGAACCTGGGCTACTGGGTAGACCACCAGTTGACCCTGCACGACTTTGTGGGTTATTCTACCACTTTAAAGCAATTGTGCCCTGCTGAACAGTCCCGAACACAGTCACCGCTGAGATTACAGGTTGGGGCCCCCTGGAAGACTCTCATGGGAACCGCTGAGCGAGGCGGGTCTGGTGGTCCCACTGTAAAGTTCCAGTCTGGGTCTCACACTGGCTGGATTGGCTCCTGGACAGCTGCTTTCACCCTTTGCAGATGGCTGGCATGCCATCTCGAGCCATTGGTCAGCTGGAAAGTTGCTGGCCCCAACTGTGCAGCAATTCTCATCAGCGATGACAAGACCCCTGTGAGTCCAGGTGTCTGGATCATTGAATCCAAACCCATTCCAGCACTGCACACAGTGATCTGTTCCACCACACATGGTGTTGCTGTTGTAGTGACATATCCTTCATGTCGGTGGTGGTATGTGTCCCCGGTTGGCATTGTCCCACTCGATCCTGCTGTGCCACAAACTCCCCAATCTGCTGCCCCGCGATGGCCCCTTGTTGTCTACACCGGGTGCAGATATGGGACGAGTCCGGTTTCTGCCCTTCCTTCCCGCTGTCCTCTCCCTGCAGTTTCAAACTCCGAGCAGCTATATCCCCATCTGGGCATGTTGCGCTCCCAACATCAGCATTCCAAAAGAGCCCCAGGTTATTGCAGATAGTGAAACCCAGTTCATAAAACAGGTCACAACCCAGGATGTTATCCCTGTGTGTAGCCACCTGGAAAACAAATGCTGGGATGGCTCTTGACCCGTAGCGAACTGCCAGCAACACGGTCCCTACTAAGCTGATGTGTGTGTCAGCCCCTAGCCATATATCTCCGCTGGATTCTTCCCAATAGGATAGTCAGGGAAGAATTTCCTAACTGAAGTCCAATTCAGCATTGGCCTCACAGTGGTGGTGTCCAGCAGCAACAGCAATTCGACATTGTCCAGTTTCACTGTGGACCACATGTACACCAAGCCTCTGGAGCTTACAGCATGGATGGTGGTCCTTGGTGGGTTTTTTGGGGCTGGGTGGCTGGCCTGATGTCCTTTGTGACAATCGGCACTCCTTGGTGAAGTGGTTGAGTTTTCCGCAGCGTCTGTATTGCTGCCCCCTGGCTGGGCAGGAACACGCTCCCTCTCGGTGCTTCGGGGAGCTGCAGTTACCGCATGATTGGTATCCCATGATGTTCCGTTGCCCTGTAATGTTCACCTTGGCATCCTTTAGGTGAGTCGTGGTGTTAATGGGTACTTCTGCTTGGGTAACTGCATAAGCTAGCAAGAATTGTTGTTGTGGCTCACCTAGTTGTGATGTTAGCTTGTCAGCGGCCTTCAACTGGAACATCAACTCCACCACCTTCACCAGTGGTAGGTCGTTGGACACCCTGATTAGCTTCGACCTCAGCGCCGGGTTGCTGGTGTGCTCTGCTAACTGGTCCCGCACCATTTTGTCCTCCAAACAGCCATACTCACATGTACTCGCCAGACCACAGAGCAGTCCCTCCAGGATTTTGCGATGTTGCGATTGCGTCAAGTCATGCAAAATCAGCCAATCAGTGCAACTATTGCGCGACCTTGCAACTTTGTCCAATCATGGCGACTTTCCCACAATTCTGGCCAAGCCTCGTCAACTTCCACTAATTGGACCAATCAAATTTGTCTCTGAGTGGTGCTGAAATGCTCAGTCAAACCAATCAAATGCATCACTGCATCGTGTTCACTTCCGTGTTTACAGTAAGTATTAACTGGACACTTCAGCAAAAAACAGTGTGTGATTTAAAAAAACCCACTCACCCGCGAGGTCTCCAACACCATCCCTTCCTCCGTCTCCCCCAGCCTGCTGTGGACGTCTCCATCCTGACAGCGTGTACGAAGTGCTGGGTTTATGTTGAAAAACATCTGCCTGCCCCGCGCATGGACGCTGCGGCCCCTCTAGGCATCAGTGAGTGTGAGAGTTTTGAGTGTTTTGATCATCCCAGACACACCTTCTGTAAAACTTACAGCCATGAGACCTTATTAAACATCAAGGTACTGCACGCTGCAAGAATTGTGACGCTCGGATGTGACTTGGACATTCTACGCCAGCATGGAATACTGTCAGAGATTCTGCTGGCAGCTACCCGGGAGAGGAGGAAGCGTAAGCAGCGCGAACGCAAACAGAAGCGAGGAAAAAGAGTCGGGATTCATGCTAGGCTAAAGGCTAAACCCTCCAGACCAGCAGTACCATCGCTCCATCTTTCCAATGTCCACTCCCTCGACAACAAGCTGGATGAGCTGCGTCTGCTGAGAGAAACCCGGAGAGAGTGGAGGGACGGCTGTGTGTTTGCGTTCATGGAGACATGGCTCCACAACAATATCCCTGACGCGGCCATTCAGCTGGAAGGGATGACATCGTTCTGGGCAGACAGAGAGGCTGCTAGCTCCGGTAAGAGCCGAGGGTGGGGCCGATGCATTTATATAAACAAGAACTGGTGCGTTAACACCACGTTAGTATCTAAACACTGCTCTCCGTTGGCGGAGTTCCTTATCGTAAATTGTCGGCCATTCTATCTGCCGAGGGAATTCACCAACGTGTTTGTAACTGCTGTTTACATAGCTCCTAGTGCTAATGCTAAAGCTAATGCTAATGAGGCACTCGGAGAGCTGCACGATGCTATTAGTGAATTTCAAACTTCACACCCGGACAGTTTTGTGGTGGTTGCGGGGGATTTTAATAACACCAGTTTAAAGACTGTGCTCCCCAAGTTTAAACAATGTGTGGACTTTAAGACCAGAGGAGAGAATATGTTGGACTTGGAGTGCACAAACTTTCCAGATGTTTATAAAGCAACATCTCGCCCCCACCTCGGCCATTCTGACCACCTATCCGTGATGCTGGTGCTTGCCTACAAACCTTTGCTGAAGCGTAGCAGGTCAGTAGAGAAACAAATCAGGATTTGGCCAGAGGGTGCAGCCTCAGCACTTAAGGACTGTTTTCTGCACACAGACTGGGAGGTCTTCAAAATAGCAGCCTCCCAGGGAGACAGGACAGATGCGAAGGAGTATGCTGAAACGGTCACCGGTTACATCGCGAAGTGCACAGAGGATGTCACTATAGTGAAGACTATCACTGCACGGGGCAACTATAAGCCCTGGAAAACTGCAGAGGTGCGCTCGCTGCTCACAGCCAGAGATGCAGCCTTCAGAGCGAAGGACAGGATCGCCCTCCACTCAGCCAGGTCTGCGCTCTCAAAGGGAATTAAGACGGCGAAGTGCGCCTATGCGGAGAAAATCCAGGGGCACCTCTGTGACACAAGGAACACCAAACGGATGTGGCAGGGAGTTTGGGAGTTGACGGATTATAAGTCTAGGCAAGGGGTCGATGATGACAATGCTTCGCTTCCAGACAGGCTCAACAACTTCTTTGCATGTTTTGAAGCATCATACCTGACAATCAGAGGGAGGGCTGGCCCATCTCCACCATCTGTTGGGCCAGCTATCATCATCAACGCAGCGGACACACGGAGGACCCTAATCAGGGTCAACCCATGTAAAGCTGCAGGTCCGGACAACATCCCGGGACGTGTGCTCCGAGACTGTGCGAGCGAGTTGGCGGAGGTCCTGAATGACATTTATAACATCTCCTTGAGTCAGGCCATCGTTCCCAGATGCTTTAAGACCTCTACCATAGTACCGGTGGCAAAGTAATCAGTTGTGTCCTGTCTGAATGACTATCGTCCTGTTGCACTGACACCAATTGTGATGAAGTGTTTTGAACGGCTTGCCAAACTACACATCACAGCCTGCCTCCCTGCATCACATGACCCGCTCCAGTTTGAATATCGTTCAAACCGCTCCATGGAGGATGCTATAGTCACCACCCTGCACTCTGTCATCACCCACCTGAATTAGAAAGACACCTACTCCAGACTCCTGCACATTGATTTTAGTTCAGCATTCAACACCATTATTCCCCAGAGACTGATGGAGAAATTACTCCTTCTCAGTCTGAACACCGCCACATGTCTCTGGATCCTTTTTCCGGTTCCGGTTCCGCCGGACCGGTGGCGCCACACGAGTAGGCTGCCCGTTGCAACAGCCTTTTTTTTATCTTCCTTCTTCTTTCTACACCTTTCACTCTGTATATATATCACGGACGCACGGATCGCCCCGGGGGTCTCCCGGGTCGGCGGACGGAGCCATGGTTTGCAGCGGGAGATGTTACAGCGGGGAGGAGCTAGTGCTTGCTAGCACTTGGCCGCCGCCCGGTGCTAATGGGAAACTCGACATACCGGGAGCTGTAGCGAAAACGACGCGGGTGCCGGGCTGGAGTTTAGGCGGCGTGCAAGAAATATAAGACAGAATAATAAAGAGCGATGGCAAGAACCAAGCAGACCACCCGTAAAAATCTACTGGAGGAAGAAGCCCCCCAGGAGACAGCTAGCCACCAGGGCTGCTCGGAGAGGCGCTCCGGCCACCGGCAGAGTGAAGAGGCCTCGCCGTCACAGGCATGTGGCTCTGAGAGAGATCCGTCGCTACCAGAAATCCACGGAGCTGCTCATCCGTAAGCTGCCCGTCCAGCGCCTGGTGAGGGAGATCGCTCAGGACTTCAAGACCGTCCTGCGTTTCCTGAGCTTCGCCGTCATGGCTCTGCAGGAGACCAGCGAGGCCCACCTGGTGGTCTCTTCTTCGCTAAGGGGGTCACCATCATGCCCAAAGACTTCCAGCTGGCCCGCCGCATCCGCGGAGAGAGAGCTTAGACTTTCTGCTGCACATTCACCAACCAACCATAATGCTCTGCACTGTGTGTCTATATATATACATTTATAGTAATATGGACATATGTTTACTAGATGTTGTTTTTTCTTGCCTTCTGATTGTTGCTCTGAGTGTTGCTATCCCTGTGCTGTTGCAATCCTGGAATTTCCCCATTGTGGGACTAATAAAGGCTTATCTTATCTTATCTTATCTTATCCTGGATTTCCTGACTGACTTATTCAGAGGGATGAGGAATCAATGTACAGGGAAGAAGTTAGAGACCTGGAGGGCTGGTGCAGGGAGAACAATCTGGTGCTCAACGTGGACAAAACAAAGGAGATGATTATTGACTTCCGGCGGTCACGGCCTGAACACGTCCCTCTCAGCATTGGCGGCCGTTTGGTGGAGAGAGTGGAGAACATCAAGTTCCTCGGAGTGCAGATCTCGCAGGACCTGACCTGGAGCAAGAATTCCTTGGGGATCAGGAAGCGGACCCAGCAGAGACTGCACTTCTTGAGGAAACTCAAACAGGCCTCTCTCCCCATCTGCATCCTCAGGACCTTCTACAGAGGTGTGGTGGAGAGTGTTCTGACGTACTGCATTGCAACATGGTACTCCAGCTGCAGTATGTCAGACAAAAAAGCCCTGCAGAGGATAGTTAAGGGAGTTGAGAGGGTAATTGGAGTTTCCCTCCCCTCTGTCCAAGAACTTTTTCAGAACCGTTGTGGGAGCAGGGCACTGAACATTGTCAAGGACCACTCTCACCCTCTGCATAAACACTTTAAGCTTTGGAATCTTTCATACATACTACTGCACCTTATGGACATTATGTATATTATTTGTATATTATAGTTCTAGTTAGTTTTCAAGTATGTCTCAGGGATGTGTGAATGGCTGTGTTGGGGTGGGGGGTGAGGGTGTGTGTGAGTGTGCCTTAAATTATGTTCTTTTTCCTTATATGGATGCCGAGAGAAAAGCAATTTCATCTTGCCTGCATTAGAGTTGTTTGTACAGCAATATGACAATAAAGGTTGATTTGATTTGATTTGATTTGATTTGAACGCGGGAGTGCACGTGACGAGAGACTCCATAAAACCACAAACAAACAAGCAAATCTAACACTACAGCCAGTGTTTGATCATTTCATACATCTTTGGAGGTAAAATCATTACTACATGTTTGTCAATGAGCTTTAAACCTGTGAATCTGTGATGTGGACACGGACAACCCCCCTCACCCCCACCCCCAGGTAAATGAAAGATGTGCCACTGATAAGACAGGTGTGTGTGTGTCAAGACGTGCAGCAGACAGACAGGTAGGAGCTAGGCACGGAAAGAGAGAGAATATTGTCTGTAATGTTTTTTTTTTCCCCAGAAAAACACAGACTCCAATAGACAATACAGACTAACAGAATAAATTATTTCTTTTTTCCTCTCCTGTCAGTACTGAGTGGTTGGAGACCATAGGGAGTTTTCAAATGAACGTGCTGCAAATAATTTCCAAATCTCTACTCTTTAACATGCATTCAATGCAATTTAGCTTTTGTAATGGATATTGTGTTAAAGTCTATATTGGCTGTTGCACAAAATAATTTTTCTGTATAGCAGAAGTTTCTGCTTAATTTACAAATCACTGTAATAGAAAATGTTTGACAATCCTGTGCTTTTCTTGTATTGTTATATAGAATATCGCTGTAGTATCCATCCATCCATCTTCTACCGCTTTTCTGGAGGTCCGGGTCGCGGAGGCAGCAGTTCAAGCAGAGAAGCCCAGACTTCCCTCTCTCCAGCCACCTGCTCCAGCTCTTCAGAGAGGATACCAAGGCATTCCCAGACCAGCTGGGAGACATAATCTCTACAGCGAGTCCTGGGTCTGCTCCAGGGTCTCCTCCCAGTGGGATGTGCCCGAAACACCTCGAGTGGGAGGCGTCCAGGAGGCATCCTGATCAGATACCTATACCACCACAACTGGCTCCTTTCAATGTGGAGGAGCAGCAGTTCTACTCTGAGCTTCTCCCAGATGACTGAGCTTCTCACTCTATCTCTGAGGGTGAGTCCAGCAATCCTGTGAAGAAAGCTCATTTCAGCTGCTTGTAGCCACGATCTCCTTCTTTGGGTCATTACCCAAAGCTCATGACCAAGGGTGAGGGTAGGAACGTAGATTGACTGGTAAATCGACAGCTTTGCCTTAGAGCTTAGCTCCCTCTTCACCAGAACAGACCGGTACAACATCCGCATCACTGCAGATACTGCTCCGATCCATCTGTCAATCTCTTGTTCCATTCTCAACTCACTTGTGAATAAGACCCCAAGATATTTAAACTCCTCCACTTGGGGTAGGAGCTTGTCTCCAACCCGGAGAGGACAGTCTACCTTTCTCCGGCTGAGGACCATGGACTCGGACTTGGAGGTATTGATTCTCATCCCAGCTGCTTCACACTCAACGGCAAACCATCCCAGGAAGACCTGTAGGTCATTGCTGGATGAAGCTAGCAGGACAACATCATCTACAAACAACAGAGATGAAATCCTGTGGTCACCAAGCATGACACCCTCCGTTCCTTGGCCACACCTAGAAATCCTGTCCATAAAAATTATGAACAGAATCGGTGACAAAGGGCAGCCCTGGTGGAGTCAATTTGTCACTGGGAATGAGTCCGACCGAGTGTTGGCAATACGAATCAAACTTTCACAATGGTTAAACAGAGACTGAATAGCTTGCAACAACAAGCCCAATACCCCAACTCCTGAAACACCCCCCACAAAAAACCATGAGAGATGTGGTCGAATGCCTTCTCCAAGTCCACAAAAGACATGTAAACTGGTTGGGCAAACTCAAATGAAACCCTCGAGGATTCTCGAGAGGGTAAAGAGCTGGTCTGATGTGCCACGGCCAGGATGAAAACCAGATTGCTCCTTCTGAATCCGAGGTTTAACTTACGGCCGGACTCTCCTCTCCAGTATCTTGACATAGACCTTCCCAGGGAGGCTGAGGATTGTGATCCCTCTAAAGTTGGAGCACACCCTCCGGTTCCCTTTTTTGAAGAGAGGAACCACCACCCCGGTTTGCCATGCCAAAGGCACTGCCCCCGACCTCCACACAATGTTGCAGAGGTGTGTCAACCATGACAGCCCTACAACATCCAGGGCCTTGAGGTACTCAGGGCGAATCTCGTCCACCCCCGGGGCATGGCCACCAAAGAGATTTTTAACCACCTTGGCGACCTCAACCCCTGTGATAGGCGAGTTGTCCACCTCGTCCACAAGCCCTGCTTCCTCTGTGGAAGGCGTGTCAGTGGGATTGAGGAGATCCTTGAAGTATTCCTTCCACCGCCCGACGATATCCCCAGTCGAAGTCAGCAGTGCCCCATCCGCACCATACACAGTGTGGACAGGGAGCTGCTTCCCCCTCCTGAGCCGCTGGACAGTTTGCCAGAATCTCTTCAAGGCTGACCCAAAGTCTCATTCCATGGCCTCACCGAACTCCTCCCATACTCGAGTTTTTGCTTCAACAACCACCCGAGCTGCACTTCGCTTGGCCTGCCGGTACACCTCAGCTGCTTCAGGAGTCCCACAAGCCAACCAAGCTTGATAGGACTCCTTTTTCAGCTAAAAGCCCCCCCCTCACCACTGGTGTCCACCACTTGGTTCGGGGGTTGCCACCACGAAATGCCCCAACGACCTTGCGGCCGCAGCTCTGGACAGCCGCTTCAACAATGGAGGTGGAGAACATGGCCCATTCAGACTCCATGTCTCCAGACTCCCTTGGAATGTGGTTGAAGTTCTTCCGGAGGTGGGAGTTGAAGACCTCTTGGACAGGGGCCTCAGCCAGACGTTCCCAGCACACCCTCACTATACATTTGGGTCTACCAGGTCTGAATGGCATCCTCCTGTGCCATTGGATCCAACTCACCACCACGACCTTTACCCGAGTGTCCAAGACATTCGGTAGCAGGTCTGATGACACGATAACAAAATCGATCATCGACCTGCAACCTAGGGTGTCCTGGTGCCAGGTGCACATATGGACACCCTTATGCTTGAACATGGTGTTTGTTATGGACAAACTGTGGTTAGCACAGAAATCCAATAACTGAACACCACTCGAGTTCAGATCGGGCAGGCCGTTCCTCCCAATCACCCCCTTCCATGTTTCACTGTCATTGCCCACGCGTGCATTGAAGTCACCCAGTAGGACAATGGAGTCTCCAAGAGGAGCACTCTCCAGCACCCCAGTCACAGACTCCAAAAAGGGTGGGTACTCTGAACCATCATTTGGTGCATAGGCACAAATGATGGTCAGGACCCATTTCCCAACCCAAAGGCGCAGGGAAACAACCCTTTCGTGCATCGGGGAAAACTCCAATACAGAGGCAGCAAGGTGGGGGGATACAAGAATACCCACCCCTGCTTGCTGCAGGGGTGGGTATTGACCGTGCACCGGGCTGCACGGTGGCACAGTGGTTAGCACTGCGGCAGCACAGTTTACCCTTGGCCGGGGGATTGTGGGGATCGTGGGATCATGGGTTCGATCCCAGCCCCCGACCAACAGTGATCTGTGTGGAGTTTGCATGTTCTCCCCGTGTTGCGTGGGTTTACTCCGGGATTTCTCCGGTTTCCTCCCACATGCCAAAAACATGCATGTTAGGTTAATTGGCTGTTCTAAATTGTCCCTAGATATCTGTTTCCTATAGGCCCTTAGAATAGAGGGTTAGTATTAATGAAAGCGCTTTGAGTGGTCTTTGTGACTAGAAAAGCGCTATATAAGTGCAGGTTAGTTAGTTAGTTAGTTAGCTTGTCGCCTCTCACCCGGGGCAACTCCAGAGTAGGCCAAGCTCCAGCCCCTCTTCAGGAGACTGGTTCTGGAACCGGAGCTGTATGTTGAGGTGAGGCCGACTATATCTAGCCGGTATCTCTCAACCTCATGCACCAGCTCAGGATCCTTCTCCACCAGAGAGGTGACATTCAACATCCCAAAAGCCAGTTTAGGAAGCTTGGGATCAGACCGCCAAGGTCTCCACCTTTGACCGCCACTTGATCCACATAGCACCAGACCCCCATGATCCCTCCCGCAGGTGGTGAGCTCACTGGAAGGCGAACCCATGTAACTCTTTTGGGCTGAGCCAGGCCGGGTCCCATGGGCGGAAACCCGGCCACCAGACGCTAGCCATCGAGCCCCTCCCCCAGGCCTGGCTCCAGGGTGGAGCCCTGGTAACCCCATACCGGGCGGGGTACACTGAATCTTTGTTCTAGCATTCATCATGAGAGTCTGTTGGCTTGTTCTTAGTCTGGGCCTTCACCCAGGACCAGTTTGTCTTGGGTGACCCTACCAGAGGCAAATTGCTTCGGACAATATATCTCCTGGAATCACTAGGACATGCAAACCCCCCACCATGATAAGGTGACAATCCCTGAGGGGGTTATAGAACATACGGTATTAATACAGAAACAACTGCATCTTTGGCCATTTTTATTGAATTAAACATTGTGTTATTCATAAAGAACTCATTGTTCTGTTCTGGCATTGCAAATTAACATTCAAATACAGTTTGTGTGTAAAAACTCAAAATTTTACCACAAACTTTTCAAGGAAAAACCTAATAAATTCATTATTATATAACAGAGATGAATTAAGGAGTAAAAAAAACCCCACACACATTGATGAGAACAGGTAATCAATTTATAAGAATACAGTCTCAAAAAGTCTTAAATTTTCATGGGCAAAAACAAATAATGAGGAAAAAAGTTGCCATTTTAAGTGAAAACGTCTTTCAAGTTTACAAGGGAAAAGTAATATCTTTACAAGAAAACTGTCAAAAATATTTAGGAGAAAAACCTCACAAACTGTCAATACTAAAATCACTTTTCAAGTAACTTTTTAAGTAGATATTTTTTTACTCAACTAATGTTTTCGATCACTACTATTATATTTGAGTAATAAATATAACACTACTTTAACTTGGCTACATTTTCTGACTACCCAGCTCTGACAGTATAATTTAAGTGTATGTGCATGTGTGTATTAAGTTCCAAATTGCAGTTTGGCAGCTTTTTTTAATTTTTTTTTTTTAATTTTCACACAGCTAGATAGATCTTGTTAATTCTTGGGTGGCATGTACAAGCTATTGACACTGCAATGGCAGGCTACTGAATATGTCCTTTTTTTGAAATTTGAGCATCTGCCCCTGAAATGGTCTCTGCATGGCCAGGCTCCAAGGTACCGACTCTGTCTAATTATACTGAATGCTGAAATTTTAAATGGCCACTCAATAGGACACTTTGGATACCTTGCAAAAGGGGCAGGGGCTCAAGCCCCGAAAGCACCCCCCCACCCCACCCCACACGTTTGTTGTTTTAAAATTGAGGAAAACCTTTGTCTAATATTTCAGTTTTTATTATTAACCCTAAAATTTATGAATTTACAGGTACTAGTGCATACCTGTGCATGCCCGTTCATACCCGTGCATGCCTGTAGAAACCAAGTATGAGCAAGTATTTCTGTATGCCTGTAGAAAGCAGGTGTAAGCAAGCACGCCACCACTCGTTCATGCCTGTCTATGATCTTTGATGATGTCATAGAGAGTCCTATGATCTTTGATGATGTCATAGCAAGTCCTATGATCTTTGAGCCAGCCTTTGATCTTTGAAGATGTCATAGCGAGTCCTATGATCTTTGATGATGTCATCATATAGACATCATATGGCTGATGGCATAGCGAATCCTATGATGCCTGCATGTGATGTTTGATGATGTCATAGCGAGTGCTATGATCTTTGATGTCATAGCGAGTCCTATGATTGTGAGTGATGCCTGCGTTTGATCTTTGATGTCCTCTGATCGTGAGTGATGCCTGCCTTTGATCTTTGATGATGTCATAGCGAGTCCTATGATCGTGAGTGATGCCTGCCTTTGATCTTTGGTGTCGTATGATCGTGAGTGACGCCTGCCACTCATGTTTTTAAATGTACGGTTTGTTATGTATATGTTATTTGTTACATTAGTGCCCTCTTAAATGTCTAACCATGTTTTTTTCTTGTAGATGTCACCATGGGATGAGATGCCGTCTCGGTGCTCAGCCCATGTTTCCCTTCATCCCTGCTTCTCATTGAGCAGCGTCTCAGCAGGCTCCCAGCTGGCAGCATTACGGACGGCTGGGGCCAATTAATCCTCATCAGCTGGGGCGCTGCCAATGAGAATAAATAGGAGCAGCCTCGATGACTCGGGGCTGCGACATAAGCACTGCTAGGCTGAAGCCCCTTCGTCTGGTGTCAGCTTCTACTCCTATTACAGCATTCCTGTGATTGTTACCCGCTGAGAGTATGTATGCCTTGTTACCCCTACGTCCAGTACGAGCTCCCTGCTCCTGCGCTGTGCAACTCGTGAGTGTACCTCTGTACCAGTATTTGTGCTTTCCTCATCCCTCATCCCTTACCTTTAATAAAACATCACGACTCACTGGCTCGCCCTTGGCTCTTATTGCGTGGCTCCCTAGAGCCACGCGTGACAGTATGTCGCAGCCAGACGAGTTACCGGCGGCCGTGAGTCGCTGTGGAATTGTACCTTTCTGTCCGGGTGTCAGCGCTGCTAGCATGCCGTTTCCCAGGAGTCACTCCCGACGCCAGGGCGACGAGCTGAGGTCCATCTCGGGGGCTGTCGACAGGACGCTCTTCACCCTGCACGACGCCTCCAACGCGAGACGCTGGCATCCGGGCCGTGCTGAGGATCTCCTGGACTGTTACCCTCATTCTTTGCTCCATCTCAAGGGCAGTGCCAGGATAGACGCCATGGTCACACAGCGAGAGAAGCTCCGCGGGTTGGATGGAAACCCCGGCAGTGCGCCGAAGTGGATGACATTGCCCCCCGCTTCGGGACCCCATTCCTGCTGTCACTCCAGCCCGGGAGTTCGCGCCACCCAGAGGGCTTCCCCCGTTCTGCACCACGTCACTCGGGAATTCCCCCCATGGAGCCGCAGCTGACAGCAGTTACGTCTGGGACCGGGCGGCTGACGCGATTCCCGCTGCATATCCATTCACCATCTGCAGGCACGTGGCGGCGGCAGAGAGATTGGTGGAGAGGACTCCAGAGCAACGAAGCTGTCCCAAGCTCAATGCCCTCCTCGCCTCGGTCTCTGATCAGGAGCGGCGATTCCTGGGTTCCCCCCTCGTTTCGTCCCCTGGGAGAAGTCGTCGTCACATCGCCAAGTCACCTCTGCACGACCCCCCTTCCGGATCCAGTTCTGGGCTGCCGCCAGGACCGTTTCCCCCACGCAGCTGTCACCTCTTCGTCTCGTCAGCGTGGAGTTTTCACAGCCTCGTTCCCTGAGCCTCATTCCCCCGCTGTCATTCCTGGACATTCGGGCTGGCTCACCCCGGCTGTTTCCCCCTCCTCCTCGACGCGCTTCCTGATTGCTGTGTGTGTCTGGAATTCCGGCCTGGTGAGCTCTCTGCTAGAGACAACGCGAGCGATCCTCAGACGATTTCCCAGGGGGTCCTCCGTTATCGCCGGGCGGGGAGAGGAAGAAGCGGTATCCACCACAGCAGGCGATATTCAACCTCCAGGAGACAGGCAAGTCATAGTTTTTTCACATCTGCTTAATGATTTGCTCTGTCACATTCCTGGAGGAGGAGTTCAGGGTTCGCAGCTCCCTGAACTCCCCTCACCTGCTGTAACCTGTGTTCCTAATCCTGCATCCTCTGTGTCTCTCTCCGCCGAGCGATCCCCGGCTCTGGGTCAACGTGGTGGGATAAGGAGAGGGCCTGTGGTTCCGCAGCTACGTTGCGGACGGAGGAGGAGGACTGACTGCTGCGTGGAGTCTGCGCCGACGACTAAGCGTCCCCGGGTCTCCACGGAGGAGCGGTTCGGTCCAGTGGGACGAGATTCTTCTGGTTTCACGCCGAGTGGATTGTCGGCGGGGCTACCGGAGCTGGAGGAACCTCAAGCTGCGCTGACCATCGTGCTGGCTGCGGGGCCCGACGCGGCTGGATGGGAGCCTGATAACGACCTCCTGACAACGGATCCTGGATCTTCGCAGTCCTGGACGGCGTCAGAACCCGAGATCAGGCGAGTGCTCTCCTTTCTTTTCTCCCTTTATATCTTTGAGCACTTTAGCCTGTCTCTAGGGGAGACGAGCCGGGTGCAGCCGCCCGCTGCGTCTGAGCTCGTCTCGCCGGGTTCTGGCGCTGCCGGTGATCCTGATCCCGGTTCTGTTTTCTCTTCTGAGCCTTCTTCCAGGGTCACCGGCGAGGAGTTGCTGTTCCTCGTGGTGCTGGAGGGTCCAGGTTCAACGTTGGAGGTCGGTTCTGGTGCGGTGTCCAACGTGGGTTCGCCCGAGACCCAATCGGGGTCCAACGTGGGTGCTGCTCCAGCGGTGTCCGACGTGGGTTCACCCGAGACCCGATCGGGGTCCGACGTGGGTGCTGCTCCAGCGGTGTCCGACGTGGGTTCGCCTAAGGCCCGATCGGGGTCCGACGTGGGTGCTGCCCCAGTGTTGTCCAGGTCCGGTGAGGAGGTGGCCGCTTCCCTGCGGCCTGACGCTCGTCGCCCTCGTCATCGGCTCTCCCCTGAGCCTCTTCCACCGGGACCCGCTTTGACCCTTCGTCCGTCTCAACGGTCCTGGTGGTTGAGTGATGCGGGTCGACGACCCGACCCGCAAGACTTTCGGTTCGGTGATCTGGTCCCCCCCGATGATCTGTGTTTGCTTCTGGGTGGCCTGGTTCGGCTGCTGGTGGACTGGGTTCCTGGGATCTGGGTCCGGAGTTCGCCGTCCAAACATTTCCCTTTCCCCGGTTCGCCAACAGGACAATGGGCGGGGAGACCTCCGGAGCCACCTCGGCCATTTTGGACTCTGCCTGCCATATTCCTCGGGTGTCGTTTTTCTTTTGTTATTATTAAGGTCACTCGGGTGTAATATTTTGCCCTGTTGGTGAATATATTTTCATAGTGCTGTGTGCTGTTTTCCATTGTCCGTACTCAGCATTTTCCTTTTTTGTGCCTTGTTTTTAGCTTTGTCTGTGCATTATAGGGTTATGTGTTTTGTTTCCCATCAAACCATACTCTGTAATTGTCCGTTTGTCCCAGTCACTTTCACTCCTTTAGGTGACTGTGTGAATATATATTCATAGTGCTGTGTGATGTTTTTCATTATCCGTACTCAGCATGTTCCTTCTTTGTGCCTTGTTTTTAGCCTTGTCGTTATAGAGTTATGTGTTTTGTTCCCGTCCAACCATACTCTGTAATTATCCGTTTGTCCCAGTCACCTTCACTCCTCTGGGTGACTGTGTGTATATATATTTGGTGCTGTGTATTGGGTTTTCCCCTTTTTAACCATACTCAGCTTTTTACCTTATTGTTGTCCTGTTATCCTATCACCGTTTTTCTCCTAGGTGTCCTTCCTTGCATTTGGCGCCGTGTGTTGTGTTATCTTTTTACTTACCGGTGCACGTCATTCCCATTATTCTTGTCCTGGTCTTAGCCCGCTTTTGTTTCATGGAGTAATGTGTTTTGGGTTCTTTTTCAACCATGCTCTGTGATCACCTCTTGTTCTATTTAGCGTTGTGTATTGTTTTTGCTATTTATCACTTGTACTCAGCGTCTTCTTTTTTTTATCACTCTTGTCCTGCTCTTAGTTTTGTCTGTGCATTATGGAGTAGTGTTTGTTCTGTTATCCATACTCTGTAATTGCGTTATCCGTTTTTGTCATTCTTTTGGTGTTGTCCTTCCCTTTGCTTCTTCCCCTCCGGTCCTGCCTCCCTTCCACCCACCCTAGGTGGTGGTGGTGGTGGTGGTGGGGGGCTGGGATGTTCCTGGTCGTTCAGGAGCCCGACCTTGAGGGGGAGGCTCTGTCACCATGGGATGAGATGCCGTCTCAGTGCTCAGCCCATGTTTCCCTTCATCCCTGCTTCTCATTGAGCAGCGTCTCAGCAGGCTCCCAGCTGGCAGCATTACGGACGGCTGGGGCCAATTAATCCTCATCAGCTGGGGTGCTGCCAATGAGAATAAATAGGAGCAGCCTCGATGACTCGGGGCTGCGACATAAGCACTGCTAGGCTGAAGCCCCTTCGTCTGGTGTCAGCTTCTACTCCTATTACAGCATTCCTGTGATTGTTACCCGCTGAGAGTATGTATGCCTTGTTACCCCTACGTCCGGTACGAGCTCCCTGCTCCTGCGCTGTGCAACTCGTGAGTGTACCTCTGTACCAGTATTTGTGCTTTCCTCATCCCTCATCCCTTACCTTTAATAAAACATCACGACTCACTGGCTCGCCCTTGGCTCTTATTGCGTGGCTCCCTAGAGCCACGCGTGACAGTAGATACATTTTACTGCTTTTTTACATCTTGGCCAGGGGACTACAGATGAAAACTAGCCTTTTGGCTAATTCTGGCTTTTTTAACCATGTGTAATCATGTGTTTTATGAAATTGCATTGTCCCTTTTCAAATAAACTAAACTAAACTAAACCACCTTTGATCACCCACAGACACACACACAGATTTTCTTGAATCTTCTTCTTCTTCTTTTAGATTTGATTAGCAGTTGGCAACCAGCCTACAGGTGCATTATCGCCACTGACTTATCATCACTCTATATCTTTGCATAAGGAGTTCTGAACAACTCCTTATGTGTGAAAAAAATTATCCATTCTTGAATAAGTGAAAGAAGGTGGATGGATGGATGGATGGATGGACTGTGTCCAAGGTGCGACTCTACACTCTATATTATGGTGTCTATATGATGTCATATAGACATCATGTAGAGATCATAGGAACATCATAGATGATCCTATGATCTTTTAGCGAGTCCTATGGCCGTGGCACACAGACAGACAGACATACAGACAGACACACACACAGATTTCTTGAATTATACGTATATAGAGAGATGATACACTGATCAATTTCCCTTTTTCTGGAGGATGAAGAAGAAAGAAACAGTCCAAGGACGGATAATTTTTTCACACATAAGGGACAAAGCTATGAGGAAAACATAGCCAAATCAGTGGCGGTAATGCGCCTTTAGGCTGGTTGCCAACCGCCAATCAAATCTAGAAGAAGAAGACATAGAGTGATGCTAATAAAGTCAGTGGTGGTAATGCACCTGTAAACTGGTTGCCAACTGCCATTCAAATCTAAAAGAAGAATACTAACACAGGGTTACAAAAATAATTTTTTTGTAAGTTGTCTGTGTTTTTCAGCTGATTTAAGACAATTTTGCATCGCTGAATCCGAAAATGACATCTGTTTCTCTCGACCAGGTGCTAAGTAAAAGCCTGTACTTAGTACTTACTTAGTACTGTGCATGTACTTACCTTTATATAAAGGCAAGTACATGTAAATTGAATGTTACGTCATCATTGTTCAAAATTCAGAGAATTTCAAGACATAAAATAGAATTTTGCATCATATAAAGCAAAAATACCCATACATGTAAACAAAAATGTATAAAACATGTGGCCATAATTAAAAAAGTTGATCTGATTGAGCAAAACCAATGTGATTTTTGGATTCAGCGCATCAAAATTGTCCTAAATCAGCTAAAAAAAACTTAGACAATAAATTTGGTGTTAACCAGTGGAATTAATGGATATACCTGGTTAAGAATTTGACTTGTGGAAAATCTGAGAAAAAAATTGCGAAGCTAAGTGATTACCCATTTCTCACCTCTGTCACAATAGTTGACTGGTAGACTTTTTTGCTGTATGTCCATCCATCCAGACAGCTCTCCAAAGGGATCTCGCTCACATTCACATCAACATTTGGGATTAAATTCATTCTTGAGTAGTTCCTGATATTTTCCAGGTTCAGCCTTGTGCAAGAGCTGGGTTTTGTGTTGCCATTGGCTATTTCCGATGGAATTGTCACATTTCTCCATATCTCACTGATTCCATAGCTTTCAGGGATATAGCATTCATGTGGTGGGGTAGCACCTACAAATACTATGTATGCACCAAATCCATTTGGAAAAATGCTGATGGCCAGTGCCACAAAAGTCCTAATCTGGAAGGGTCCCCATGATCCAAGGAAAGAAGTGATGGTGTCATAGTCTCTAATTTTGTCAGTGTCCATTACTTCAACAAAAATTAAAAGAAGATAACACTTTCTCAAGCCCTGCAGGCACAAAACAGGGTGTGCTTGACTTATCTATGACAACTAAAGGCAAGTGAGTTGAATTATTATATGGCAGCATCACCTAATCTGTTATGTTACACAGTTACATGTTATAAAAAAGTTATGCAATCCCAGAATTTAAATACCTTACTATGCAAAAAGAGATTTTGTTCAAAGGTTTCCTCCTATGATACTATTTCTAAACACAAAAGAAACAAAAGATGAATGCACAAGAGTAAAACTTTTTATTAAAACATTTTTAAATGATATAGCAGATAACATTGATATCTGATGTTTTCAAAGGAACAGCCACAAAGACGGTCATGTCTTTTTCATTTTATTATCTTATTACCTCCCTTGTACCTCTGACAACGGAGGAAGTAATGTTTTTAGTAGCGTTGGTTGGTTTGTCTATTAGCAACATTACTCAAAAAGTTATGAACGGATTTTGATGAAATTTTCAAGAAAGGTGTGTAATGGTACAGGGAACAGATGATTAGATTTTGGTGATGAAGAGTGTGCATACCTCCACCAAGGGCTTTGTTTGTATTTGTGCAGCGGGATTACACAAAAACTACTGAATGGATTTGGATGAAATTTTCACCAGAGGTGGTTCTTGGGCTACAGAGAAAGCCATTGCATTCTGGTGATGAGCTGAGAATGCATACCTCTGCCAAAGCTCTTACCGTCTCACAAGGTTTTAGCAACAATATTCCAAAACTACTGCATGGTTTTGGATGAAATTTTCACCAGAGGTGGCTCTTGGGTTACAGACGAATCCATTAAATTTTGGTGATGATCTGAGAATGCATACCTCCACCAAGGCTCTTATCTTCTCACAGTGTGTTAGCAACAATACTCCAAAACTAATGGACAGACTTTAATGCAATTTTCACCAGAAATGGCTCTAGGCCTACACACAAACCCGTTACATTTTGGAGGTGATCCATGAGGGATGGAAGGAGCCTTGGTGGAGATATGCACTCTCTGAGTGCTTTTCTAGTTTTAGCAAAATATATCTATTTCCACAAATACCAATCAGTGTTTAAACAATCAAACAGACTTGTGATGTGTTCACAGTTAGTCTTGAACTTGAACTTGGTTAGGTCTTTACCCATCCTGAGATAGGTCTGCCTGCTCACAGCAGTTAGTCAGGTGTCTCAAAGGTGGTGCTGTTAAAAAAGTGATGATGCAACACAGTAGTTACCATGCCCCCTTGGTAATTTAACTGTGTTGTACTTGCAACCCACATTTAGGCAGCTATTTCTTTTTTTTTAAAACACGTTTTTATTGAATTTTAAAAAAATAAACATGCAGACAAATCAACAACAGAATGGTCCCATACCCTCTCACCCCACCCACAGACAGCCACCCAATGTAAAAGCAGAAAACAGATAGCAGTTAAAAGCACCAGTGACATGTGCATAGCTCAAAGCACAGAAAACAGACAACAGATCTAAGATCTAACAACAAAGTCCCAGTCCACAAAATCACCCCTCATGAGGACGTCATTAAAGGAAGTCTTCCTTCAGGAAAGCACTCTCCCTTCAAAAGTAAACCCTTTAGGTCACCAGGCAGATAGTCCAAATCTTTAAAAAGTGCTCCTCTTTTCCCTCCGTAACTGCATGCAATCTCTCATGGGGGAGTGTATTAAACACCTCCTTGTACCAGAGGGTGATACTGGGGGTTGGGGGGGGGGGTTCTTTTATCCAGTTATACAAAATACATTTCCAGGCCATCAAGAGCAGTTTCTCAAGAAGCTTGTAATATGTAGAGGGAATTTTCAGTTCCCTAGAGGGAAGGGCGAGAAGTAAGACACCTGGATCTTTTTCAGTTTTTAATTTGAAGATTCCACTAATCACAGAAAAAATGTTTGTCCAAAATCTGGAAATCTTTTTGCACTCCCAAAAACAATGAAAATATGTTCCCCTCTCTGAATTACATTCACTGCATAGGCAGATATTTCTTTTAAAAAACAATAAATAATTTAATATTTAGTATTTATGTACTGTAGGTTTGTACTGTACTCTAACTTGTAAAATTCATTCCTTATAATCACATCCCCACCTTCAAATCTTGGGTGTCTTTGTTCTGCCTTTTGTTATACAAACTGACCTTTGGAATAATTAAACTTCAGACTCTCTGATAGCTGAAGATGTTCCTTTTCACAGCTTGATGTTCCTAGATTGTGTGGAAGGATAAGATAAAAGCTTCTTAGAATATAATTTTATTTAAATAGGGATGGTACAATTTATCCCAGCAACAGGGGGTGCACAAGCCAGTGTACTCCAAGTGCCGGTCCCAAGCCTGGGTAAATGGGAAGAGTTGTATGAGGAAGGGCATCCGACGTAAAACCATTGCCAAATCAAACATGCGGATCATGGCGAATGAGACTTTCATACCAGATCGGGCCAGGCCTGGGTTAACAACGACCACCACCAGTGCTGTTAACTGACAGGGTGCCAGTGGAAACTGGGCTAATGTTGGTCAAAGATGGAGGAAGAGGAGAGGGGGAAGGCGTGTTAGGAGGGAGAGAAAGAAAAGGAAAGGTAGAAGTGTGGAGATGAGAGTAGGGACGTTAAATGTAGGGACTATGACTGGTAAAGGCAGAGAGTTGGCAGATATGATGGAGAGAAGAGTAGATATACTGTGTGTTCAAGAAACCATGATTGAAGTGGACTTTAATGGGCATGTAGGTGAAGGGAACAGAGGTGATGAGGAGGTCCTGTGTAGGTACGGTTTTAAGGAGAGAAATGTGGAAGGACAGATGGTTGTGGATTTTGCTAAAAGGATGGAAATGGCTGTGGTGAACACCTACTTCAAGAAGAGAGAGGAACATATGGTGACTTACAAGAGTGGAGGAAGGTGTACACAGATGGACTACATCCTATGCAAGAGGAGAAATCTAAAAGAGACAGGAGACTGCAAGGTGGTGACAGGGGAAAATATAGCGAGACAACGTCAGATGATAGTCTGTAGGATGACTTTGGAAAGCAAGAAGAGGAAGAGTATGAAGCCAGAGACAAAGATTAAGTGGGGGAAGTGACAAAAGGAAGAAGGTTGCACAGACTTCAGGAAGGAGTTGATACAGGCCCTGGGTGGTAGGGAAGAATTACCAGATCACTTGGAAAGTACAGCAAAAGCATTGAGGAAAATAGGTAGAAGGCTATGTGGTGTATCCACTGGACAGAGGAAGGAAGACATGGAGACATGGTGGTGGAATGAGGAGGTACAGAAAAATATTCAAAGGAAGAGGTTAGCAAAGAAAAAGTTGGATAGCCAGGGAGATGAAAAAAGTAGATGGGAGTATTTGGAATCTAGGCGCATGACAAAGAGAGAAGTGGCAAAGGCAAAGGAATATAATGAGTTGTAAGAGACGCTAAACACTAAGGAAGGAGAAAAGGACTTGTATCAACTGGCAAGACAGAGAGCTTGAGCTGGGAAGGATATGCAGCAGGTTAAGCTGATTACGGCCAGAAATGGTAATGTACTAGCAAATGACGAGAGTGTGTTGAGAAGGTGGAAGGTGTAGTGTGAAGAGCTGATAAATAAACAAAATGAGAGAGAGAAAAGGATGGATGAAGGAAAGATGGTGAACAAGGAAGTCCCAAGGATTAGCAAGGCAGAAGTGAGGACAGCTTTGAAGAGGATGAAGAATGGAAAGGTGGTTGGTCCAAATGGCATACCTGTGGAGGTAGGGAGATGTTTAGGAGAGATGGCAGTGGAGTTTTTGACCAGATTGTTTAACACAATCTTGGAGAGTGAGAGGATGCCCGAGAAGTGGAGAAGAAGTGTTTTGGCACTAAATTTTCAATAACAAAGGTGATGCTCAGAGCTGTAGCAACTACAGAAGCATAAAGTTGATCAGCCACACTATGAAGATATGGGAAAGAGTTGTTGAAGCCAAGTTAAGAGTAGAGGTGGCAATCAGTGAGCAGCAGTACGGTTTCATGCCAAGAAAGAGTACTACAGATGCAATGTTTGCTTTAAGAGTGTTGATGGAGAATTATAGAGAAGGTCAGAAGGAGTTGCACTGTGTCTTTGTGGATCTAGAGAAAGCATATGATCGGGTGCCAAAAGAGGAAGTGTGGTATTGTTTGAGTAAGTCAGGAGTGGCAGAGAAGTATGTGAGGGTGGTGCAGGACATGTATGAGGACAGCGAGATGGTGATGAGGTGTGCTGTAGGAGTGAGAGATGGATTCAAGGTGGGGGTGGGGTTACATCAGGGATCGGCTCTGAGCCCCTTCTTGTTTGCCATGGTGATGGACAGGCTGCCAGATGAGGTCAGGCAGGAGTCTCCATGGACCATGATGTTTGCAGATGACATTGTGATCTGTAGTGAGAGTAGGGAGCAGGTGGAAGAGAACCTGGAGCGGTGGAGGTATGCACTGGAGAGAAGCGGAATGAAAGTCACTAGAAGCAAGACAGAATATATGAGTGTGAATGAGATGGAGGAAGGTATAATGGTGAAGATGAAAGGAGGTAGTGAAAGTAGGTGAGTTTAAATACCTGGAGTCAACCATCCAAAGCAATGGAAAATGCACAAGAGAGAAGAAGAGAGTGCAGGCAGGGTGGAGTGGGTGGAGACGAGTGTCAGGGGTGATTTGTGACTGAAGGGTAGCAGCAAGAGTGAAAGGGAAGATTTACAAGATGGTAGTGAGACTTGCTATGATGTATGGTTTGGAGATGGTGGTGCTGACAAAGAGACAAGAAATGGAGCTGGAGGTGGCAGAGTTGAAAATGCTAAGATTTTCATTGGGAGGCTCCCCTGGATGGGAGGGGGGGCTTCTTTGGGCATGGAGGTCCCCGGGGTGTGCGGCGGTAGCACTTGGGGGGAGCTGTGGGGGTGCCTGGCGGGGGGGCTAGTGCTGGGGGCGTGGGCGCTGGCCTCCTGGCACCTGGAGCCCGGGAGGACAGTGCGTTGGAGCGTTGACCCTGCTGGGGGGACGGGGGGTTGCCAGGCCCCGGAGTGTGGGCCCACCACACCGGCTGCCTGGCGGCTTGGCGTCCCTCGGCTGTCCCTCCTGGGGCAGATGCCTGGCTTTCCTGGGTCTTCTTGACCTCGGACATTTCTGCCCTGTGGGTGTTGGTGGCGCTGCCTTGCCTGCTCGGGGTTTCTGGGGGTGGGTGGGGGGGGGCTGTTGCTGCGACCAGCCACCCTCTTCGTATGTTTCCTTACAAATCACTCACATGCACACACTTATTTTGCGTGCGCTCTCATATACACGCACATGGATGCATGCACAAATGTCTCCCCTTTTACAGGTGCGGATACCAGACCCGTGTTGAGACCTCTTCGTTGGAAGAAGCAATCCATCTTCTGTTTGTTTTAGTTGTTGCTTTGTTTGTCTTTTGTCTGTTCCTCTCCCTTTTCTTTCCCCCTCCCTACACTTCCTTTCCCCATTCCCCATCCTGTCGGGTCCTTTATGGGTTAAATAATCTAAAGTATTAAGTTATTACAGGAGGAGTTTACAGCAATATACAGTACATAGAGAGGTACTGTATAAAGCTCCATTTTTGGCAAAGTAAATCTGTTTTGGCACAATAAGGGTAGCAGATTTCTGTTCAGCTCACATAGTTGCATGACAGGACAAGGGGGGAATTTTTTTTTCATTGGGAGTGACTAGGAGGGACAAGATTAGAAATGAGTATATCAGAGGGACAGCTCAGGTTGAGTGGTTTGGAGACAAAGTAAGAGAGACAAGGCTGAGATGGTTTGGACATGTGCAGAGAAGGGATAATGGATGTATAGGACAAAGGATGTTGAAGATGGAGCTGCCAGGCAGGAGGAAAAGATGAAGACCACAGAGGAGATTCATGGATGTAGTGAAGGAGGGCATGGAGTGTCATATGGGGTGAGACGCCGTGTCATCCGGCGCTCAAGCCATATTCCCCCTCAGCCCGGCTCTTACTGTGACAGCGTCTCAGCGGGCTCCCAGCTGTCAAGTTATACGAGATGGCTGGAGCCCAATTAACCCTCATCAGCTGAGGCGCTGCTAACGAGTATTAAAGGGAGCAGCTCCGATCATTCGGGGCTGTGACTTCACACATTGTAGGCTGGAACCCCTTCATCTGGCGCCAGCCACCTGCTCTTCGTTCTGCATTAGATGTGAGTGTTATACCTGTACGGTTATTTGTGCTTTTTGGCCCTACGAGGCCGTGTTCCTTATTCCCTTTCCCTCATCACAATAAAACATCGCAAACTCACTGGCTCACCCTCGGCTCTCATTGTGTGGCTCGCGAGAGCCACACGTAACAGTAAGTCACAGCCAAGCGAGTTGCCGGTGGCCGTGAGTTTGCCGTTTGGACTTGTGTCTTCCCTGTCTGGGTGTCTGCTCTTAGAGCATGCCGTCTCCCAGGAGTCACGTTCGGCGCCAGGGCGACGAGCTGACGGCCATCTTGGAAGATGTCGACGGGACGCTCTTCACCGCCTCCCTGTACGACAACCCCTACGAAAGATGCTGGCACCTAGATTATGCTGAGAATCTCCTGGACAGTCTCCCTCGCCACTCCAACCACCCTGAGGTCTGTGCCAAGAGGGACGCCATAGCTGCACAGCGAGAACTGCTCCGTGGGTTGGAGGGAAATCCCGGCAGGAAGCCGAAGAGGAGGAGACGTCTCCCTTCGCCTAGGAATCCCGCTCCTGCCTCCGCTCCGGCCCGGGAGTTCGCGCCATCCAGAGGGCTTTCCCCATCCAGCACGACGTCACTCGGGATTCCCCTGGAGGATCTGCATTCATTCATTCATTCATCTTCTACCGCTTAATCCTTTTCAGGTTGCGGGGGTGCTGGAGCCTATCCCAGCATCTTTGGGCGAGAGGCAGGGTACACCCTGGACAGATCGCCAGTCCATCGCAGGGCCAACACAGAGAGACAGACAACCATTCACTCTCACAGTCATTCCTAAGGACAATTTAAAATCCCCAGTTTTGATGCCAATTAACCTAACTTGCATGTTTTTGGCATGTGGGAGGAAACCGGAGAAATCCCGGAGTAAACCCATGCAGACACGGGAAGAACATGCAAACTCCACACAGATCACTGCTGGTCGGGGGCTGGGATCGAACCCAGGATCCCCCAGCCAAGGGTGAGTTGCTGTGCTGCCACAGTGCTAACCACTCTGCCACCGCGCTGCCCCGGAGGATCTGCAGCTGACTGCAATTAAGGTCCGGGACCGAGTGGCTGCTGCTCGTTCCGCTGTGCACCCATCCTCAATTATGAAGCATGTGGCGGTGGCAGTTAGACTGGTGGAGAGGAGTCCAGGGTTGCGTGACTTCCCCGAGTTCAACGCTCTCCTCGCCTCTGTCTCTGCCCAGGAGCGGCGATTTCCGGGTCTCACCTTCGCTTCGCCCCCTGTGAGTAGCCGTCGTCACACTGCCAATTCTCCTCAGCATGAACCCCATCCGGATCCAGTTCCGGGTCGCCGCAAGGTCTCATTCCCCCACGCAGCTGTCACTCCTGCGCCTCTTCTGAGAGGAGATCCCGCAGCCTCGTCTCCCGAGCCACCTCTCTCCGCTGTTACGGCAGCGCTCCGGGCCCGGCTCATCTCGGCTGTTCCCCCCTCCTCCTCGACGCGCTCCCCGGCTGCTGTGTGCATCCAGAATCCTGACCACGTCACTCGGGAATTCCCCCCATGGAGCCGCAGCTGACAGCAGTTACGTCTGGGACCGGGCGGCTGACGCGATTCCCGCTGCATATCCATTCACCATCTGCAGGCACGTGGCGGCGGCAGAGAGATTGGTGGAGAGGACTCCAGAGCAACGAAGCTGTCCCAAGCTCAATGCCCTCCTCGCCTCGGTCTCTGATCAGGAGCGGCGATTCCTGGGTTCCCCCCTCGTTTCGTCCCCTGGGAGAAGTCGTCGTCACATCGCCAAGTCACCTCTGCACGACCCCCCTTCCGGATCCAGTTCTGGGCTGCCGCCAGGACCGTTTCCCCCACGCAGCTGTCACCTCTTCGTCTCGTCAGCGTGGAGTTTTCACAGCCTCGTTCCCTGAGCCTCATTCCCCCGCTGTCATTCCTGGACATTCGGGCTGGCTCACCCCGGCTGTTTCCCCCTCCTCCTCGACGCGCTTCCTGATTGCTGTGTGTGTCTGGAATTCCGGCCTGGTGAGCTCTCTGCTAGAGACAACGCGAGCGATCCTCAGACGATTTCCCAGGGGGTCCTCCGTTATCGCCGGGCGGGGAGAGGAAGAAGCGGTATCCACCACAGCAGGCGATATTCAACCTCCAGGAGACAGGCAAGTCATAGTTTTTTCACATCTGCTTAATGATTTGCTCTGTCACATTCCTGGAGGAGGAGTTCAGGGTTCGCAGCTCCCTGAACTCCCCTCACCTGCTGTAACCTGTGTTCCTAATCCTGCATCCTCTGTGTCTCTCTCCGCCGAGCGATCCCCGGCTCTGGGTCAACGTGGTGGGATAAGGAGAGGGCCTGTGGTTCCGCAGCTACGTTGCGGACGGAGGAGGAGGACTGACTGCTGCGTGGAGTCTGCGCCGACGACTAAGCGTCCCCGGGTCTCCACGGAGGAGCGGTTCGGTCCAGTGGGACGAGATTCTTCTGGCTTCACGCCGAGTGGATTGTCGGCGGGGCTACCGGAGCTGGAGGAACCTCAAGCTGCGCTGACCATCGTGCTGGCTGCGGGGCCCGACGCGGCTGGATGGGAGCCTGATAACGACCTCCTGACAACGGATCCTGGATCTTCGCAGTCCTGGACGGCGTCAGAACCCGAGATCAGGCGAGTGCTCTCCTTTCTTTTCTCCCTTTATATCTTTGAGCACTTTAGCCTGTCTCTAGGGGAGACGAGCCGGGTGCAGCCGCCCGCTGCGTCTGAGCTCGTCTCGCCGGGTTCTGGCGCTGCCGGTGATCCTGATCCCGGTTCTGTTTTCTCTTCTGAGCCTTCTTCCAGGGTCACCGGCGAGGAGTTGCTGTTCCTCGTGGTGCTGGAGGGTCCAGGTTCAACGTTGGAGGTCGGTTCTGGTGCGGTGTCCAACGTGGGTTCGCCCGAGACCCAATCGGGGTCCAACGTGGGTGCTGCTCCAGCGGTGTCCGACGTGGGTTCACCCGAGACCCGATCGGGGTCCGACGTGGGTGCTGCTCCAGCGGTGTCCGACGTGGGTTCGCCTAAGGCCCGATCGGGGTCCGACGTGGGTGCTGCCCCAGTGTTGTCCAGGTCCGGTGAGGAGGTGGCCGCTTCCCTGCGGCCTGACGCTCGTCGCCCTCGTCATCGGCTCTCCCCTGAGCCTCTTCCACCGGGACCCGCTTTGACCCTTCGTCCGTCTCAACGGTCCTGGTGGTTGAGTGATGCGGGTCGACGACCCGACCCGCAAGACTTTCGGTTCGGTGATCTGGTCCCCCCCGATGATCTGTGTTTGCTTCTGGGTGGCCTGGTTCGGCTGCCGGTGGACTGGGTTCCTGGGATCTGGGTCCGGAGTTCGCCGTCCAAACATTTCCCTTTCCCCGGTTCGCCAACAGGACAATGGGCGGGGAGACCTCCGGAGCCACCTCGGCCATTTTGGACTCTGCCTGCCATATTCCTCGGGTGTCGTTTTTCTTTTGTTATTATTAAGGTCACTCGGGTGTAATATTTTGCCCTGTTGGTGAATATATTTTCATAGTGCTGTGTGCTGTTTTCCATTGTCCGTACTCAGCATTTTCCTTTTTTGTGCCTTGTTTTTAGCTTTGTCTGTGCATTATAGGGTTATGTGTTTTGTTTCCCATCAAACCATACTCTGTAATTGTCCGTTTGTCCCAGTCACTTTCACTCCTTTAGGTGACTGTGTGAATATATATTCATAGTGCTGTGTGATGTTTTTCATTATCCGTACTCAGCATGTTCCTTCTTTGTGCCTTGTTTTTAGCCTTGTCGTTATAGAGTTATGTGTTTTGTTCCCGTCCAACCATACTCTGTAATTATCCGTTTGTCCCAGTCACCTTCACTCCTCTGGGTGACTGTGTGTATATATATTTGGTGCTGTGTATTGGGTTTTCCCCTTTTTAACCATACTCAGCTTTTTACCTTATTGTTGTCCTGTTATCCTATCACCGTTTTTCTCCTAGGTGTCCTTCCTTGCATTTGGCGCCGTGTGTTGTGTTATCTTTTTACTTACCGGTGCACGTCATTCCCATTATTCTTGTCCTGGTCTTAGCCCGCTTTTGTTTCATGGAGTAATGTGTTTTGGGTTCTTTTTCAACCATGCTCTGTGATCACCTCTTGTTCTATTTAGCGTTGTGTATTGTTTTTGCTATTTATCACTTGTACTCAGCGTCTTCTTTTTTTTATCACTCTTGTCCTGCTCTTAGTTTTGTCTGTGCATTATGGAGTAGTGTTTGTTCTGTTATCCATACTCTGTAATTGCGTTATCCGTTTTTGTCATTCTTTTGGTGTTGTCCTTCCCTTTGCTTCTTCCCCTCCGGTCCTGCCTCCCTTCCACCCACCCTAGGTGGTGGTGGTGGTGGTGGTGGGGGGCTGGGATGTTCCTGGTCGTTCAGGAGCCCGACCTTGAGGGGGAGGCTCTGTCACCATGGGATGAGATGCCGTCTCAGTGCTCAGCCCATGTTTCCCTTCATCCCTGCTTCTCATTGAGCAGCGTCTCAGCAGGCTCCCAGCTGGCAGCATTACGGACGGCTGGGGCCAATTAATCCTCATCAGCTGGGGTGCTGCCAATGAGAATAAATAGGAGCAGCCTCGATGACTCGGGGCTGCGACATAAGCACTGCTAGGCTGAAGCCCCTTCGTCTGGTGTCAGCTTCTACTCCTATTACAGCATTCCTGTGATTGTTACCCGCTGAGAGTATGTATGCTTTGTTACCCCTACGTCCGGTACGAGCTCCCTGCTCCTGCGCTGTGCAACTCGTGAGTGTACCTCTGTACCAGTATTTGTGCTTTCCTCATCCCTCATCCCTTACCTTTAATAAAACATCACGACTCACTGGCTCGCCCTTGGCTCTTATTGCGTGGCTCCCTAGAGCCACGCGTGACAGTAGATACATTTTACTGCTTTTTTACATCTTGGCCAGGGGACTACAGATGAAAACTAGCCTTTTGGCTAATTCTGGCTTTTTTAACCATGTGTAATCATGTGTTTTATGAAATTGCATTGTCCCTTTTCAAATAAACTAAACTAAACTAAACCACCTTTGATCACCCACAGACACACACACAGATTTTCTTGAATCTTCTTCTTCTTCTTTTAGATTTGATTAGCAGTTGGCAACCAGCCTACAGGTGCATTATCGCCACTGACTTATCATCACTCTATATCTTTGCATAAGGAGTTCTGAACAACTCCTTATGTGTGAAAAAAATTATCCATTCTTGAATAAGTGAAAGAAGGTGGATGGATGGATGGATGGATGGACTGTGTCCAAGGTGCGACTCTACACTCTATATTATGGTGTCTATATGATGTCATATAGACATCATGTAGAGATCATAGGAACATCATAGATGATCCTATGATCTTTTAGCGAGTCCTATGGCCGTGGCACACAGACAGACAGACATACAGACAGACACACACACAGATTTCTTGAATTATACGTATATAGAGAGATGATACACTGATCAATTTCCCTTTTTCTGGAGGATGAAGAAGAAAGAAACAGTCCAAGGACGGATAATTTTTTCACACATAAGGGACAAAGCTATGAGGAAAACATAGCCAAATCAGTGGCGGTAATGCGCCTTTAGGCTGGTTGCCAACCGCCAATCAAATCTAGAAGAAGAAGACATAGAGTGATGCTAATAAAGTCAGTGGTGGTAATGCACCTGTAAACTGGTTGCCAACTGCCATTCAAATCTAAAAGAAGAATACTAACACAGGGTTACAAAAATAATTTTTTTGTAAGTTGTCTGTGTTTTTCAGCTGATTTAAGACAATTTTGCATCGCTGAATCCGAAAATGACATCTGTTTCTCTCGACCAGGTGCTAAGTAAAAGCCTGTACTTAGTACTTACTTAGTACTGTGCATGTACTTACCTTTATATAAAGGCAAGTACATGTAAATTGAATGTTACGTCATCATTGTTCAAAATTCAGAGAATTTCAAGACATAAAATAGAATTTTGCATCATATAAAGCAAAAATACCCATACATGTAAACAAAAATGTATAAAACATGTGGCCATAATTAAAAAAGTTGATCTGATTGAGCAAAACCAATGTGATTTTTGGATTCAGCGCATCAAAATTGTCCTAAATCAGCTAAAAAAAAACTTAGACAATAAATTTGGTGTTAACCAGTGGAATTAATGGATATACCTGGTTAAGAATTTGACTTGTGGAAAATCTGAGAAAAAAATTGCGAAGCTAAGTGATTACCCATTTCTCACCTCTGTCACAATAGTTGACTGGTAGACTTTTTTGCTGTATGTCCATCCATCCAGACAGCTCTCCAAAGGGATCTCGCTCACATTCACATCAACATTTGGGATTAAATTCATTCTTGAGTAGTTCCTGATATTTTCCAGGTTCAGCCTTGTGCAAGAGCTGGGTTTTGTGTTGCCATTGGCTATTTCCGATGGAATTGTCACATTTCTCCATATCTCACTGATTCCATAGCTTTCAGGGATATAGCATTCATGTGGTGGGGTAGCACCTACAAATACTATGTATGCACCAAATCCATTTGGAAAAATGCTGATGGCCAGTGCCACAAAAGTCCTAATCTGGAAGGGTCCCCATGATCCAAGGAAAGAAGTGATGGTGTCATAGTCTCTAATTTTGTCAGTGTCCATTACTTCAACAAAAATTAAAAGAAGATAACACTTTCTCAAGCCCTGCAGGCACAAAACAGGGTGTGCTTGACTTATCTATGACAACTAAAGGCAAGTGAGTTGAATTATTATATGGCAGCATCACCTAATCTGTTATGTTACACAGTTACATGTTATAAAAAAGTTATGCAATCCCAGAATTTAAATACCTTACTATGCAAAAAGAGATTTTGTTCAAAGGTTTCCTCCTATGATACTATTTCTAAACACAAAAGAAACAAAAGATGAATGCACAAGAGTAAAACTTTTTATTAAAACATTTTTAAATGATATAGCAGATAACATTGATATCTGATGTTTTCAAAGGAACAGCCACAAAGACGGTCATGTCTTTTTCATTTTATTATCTTATTACCTCCCTTGTACCTCTGACAACGGAGGAAGTAATGTTTTTAGTAGCGTTGGTTGGTTTGTCTATTAGCAACATTACTCAAAAAGTTATGAACGGATTTTGATGAAATTTTCAAGAAAGGTGTGTAATGGTACAGGGAACAGATGATTAGATTTTGGTGATGAAGAGTGTGCATACCTCCACCAAGGGCTTTGTTTGTATTTGTGCAGCGGGATTACACAAAAACTACTGAATGGATTTGGATGAAATTTTCACCAGAGGTGGTTCTTGGGCTACAGAGAAAGCCATTGCATTCTGGTGATGAGCTGAGAATGCATACCTCTGCCAAAGCTCTTACCGTCTCACAAGGTTTTAGCAACAATATTCCAAAACTACTGCATGGTTTTGGATGAAATTTTCACCAGAGGTGGCTCTTGGGTTACAGACGAATCCATTAAATTTTGGTGATGATCTGAGAATGCATACCTCCACCAAGGCTCTTATCTTCTCACAGTGTGTTAGCAACAATACTCCAAAACTAATGGACAGACTTTAATGCAATTTTCACCAGAAATGGCTCTAGGCCTACACACAAACCCGTTACATTTTGGAGGTGATCCATGAGGGATGGAAGGAGCCTTGGTGGAGATATGCACTCTCTGAGTGCTTTTCTAGTTTTAGCAAAATATATCTATTTCCACAAATACCAATCAGTGTTTAAACAATCAAACAGACTTGTGATGTGTTCACAGTTAGTCTTGAACTTGAACTTGGTTAGGTCTTTACCCATCCTGAGATAGGTCTGCCTGCTCACAGCAGTTAGTCAGGTGTCTCAAAGGTGGTGCTGTTAAAAAAGTGATGATGCAACACAGTAGTTACCATGCCCCCTTGGTAATTTAACTGTGTTGTACTTGCAACCCACATTTAGGCAGCTATTTCTTTTTTTTTAAAACACGTTTTTATTGAATTTTAAAAAAATAAACATGCAGACAAATCAACAACAGAATGGTCCCATACCCTCTCACCCCACCCACAGACAGCCACCCAATGTAAAAGCAGAAAACAGATAGCAGTTAAAAGCACCAGTGACATGTGCATAGCTCAAAGCACAGAAAACAGACAACAGATCTAAGATCTAACAACAAAGTCCCAGTCCACAAAATCACCCCTCATGAGGACGTCATTAAAGGAAGTCTTCCTTCAGGAAAGCACTCTCCCTTCAAAAGTAAACCCTTTAGGTCACCAGGCAGATAGTCCAAATCTTTAAAAAGTGCTCCTCTTTTCCCTCCGTAACTGCATGCAATCTCTCATGGGGGAGTGTATTAAACACCTCCTTGTACCAGAGGGTGATACTGGGGGTTGGGGGGGGGGGGGTTCTTTTATCCAGTTATACAAAATACATTTCCAGGCCATCAAGAGCAGTTTCTCAAGAAGCTTGTATTATGTAGAGGGAATTTTCAGTTCCCTAGAGGGAAGGGCGAGAAGTAAGACACCTGGATCTTTTTCAGTTTTTAATTTGAAGATTCCACTAATCACAGAAAAAATGTTTGTCCAAAATCTGGAAATCTTTTTGCACTCCCAAAAACAATGAAAATATGTTCCCCTCTCTGAATTACATTCACTGCATAGGCAGATATTTCTTTTAAAAAACAATAAATAATTTAATATTTAGTATTTATGTACTGTAGGTTTGTACTGTACTCTAACTTGTAAAATTCATTCCTTATAATCACATCCCCACCTTCAAATCTTGGGTGTCTTTGTTCTGCCTTTTGTTATACAAACTGACCTTTGGAATAATTAAACTTCAGACTCTCTGATAGCTGAAGATGTTCCTTTTCACAGCTTGATGTTCCTAGATTGTGTGGAAGGATAAGATAAAAGCTTCTTAGAATATAATTTTATTTAAATAGGGATGGTACAATTTATCCCAGCAACAGGGGGTGCACAAGCCAGTGTACTCCAAGTGCCGGTCCCAAGCCTGGGTAAATGGGAAGAGTTGTATGAGGAAGGGCATCCGACGTAAAACCATTGCCAAATCAAACATGCGGATCATGGCGAATGAGACTTTCATACCAGATCGGGCCAGGCCTGGGTTAACAACGACCACCACCAGTGCTGTTAACTGACAGGGTGCCAGTGGAAACTGGGCTAATGTTGGTCAAAGATGGAGGAAGAGGAGAGGGGGAAGGCGTGTTAGGAGGGAGAGAAAGAAAAGGAAAGGTAGAAGTGTGGAGATGAGAGTAGGGACGTTAAATGTAGGGACTATGACTGGTAAAGGCAGAGAGTTGGCAGATATGATGGAGAGAAGAGTAGATATACTGTGTGTTCAAGAAACCATGATTGAAGTGGACTTTAATGGGCATGTAGGTGAAGGGAACAGAGGTGATGAGGAGGTCCTGTGTAGGTACGGTTTTAAGGAGAGAAATGTGGAAGGACAGATGGTTGTGGATTTTGCTAAAAGGATGGAAATGGCTGTGGTGAACACCTACTTCAAGAAGAGAGAGGAACATATGGTGACTTACAAGAGTGGAGGAAGGTGTACACAGATGGACTACATCCTATGCAAGAGGAGAAATCTAAAAGAGACAGGAGACTGCAAGGTGGTGACAGGGGAAAATATAGCGAGACAACGTCAGATGATAGTCTGTAGGATGACTTTGGAAAGCAAGAAGAGGAAGAGTATGAAGCCAGAGACAAAGATTAAGTGGGGGAAGTGACAAAAGGAAGAAGGTTGCACAGACTTCAGGAAGGAGTTGATACAGGCCCTGGGTGGTAGGGAAGAATTACCAGATCACTTGGAAAGTACAGCAAAAGCATTGAGGAAAATAGGTAGAAGGCTATGTGGTGTATCCACTGGACAGAGGAAGGAAGACATGGAGACATGGTGGTGGAATGAGGAGGTACAGAAAAATATTCAAAGGAAGAGGTTAGCAAAGAAAAAGTTGGATAGCCAGGGAGATGAAAAAAGTAGATGGGAGTATTTGGAATCTAGGCGCATGACAAAGAGAGAAGTGGCAAAGGCAAAGGAATATAATGAGTTGTAAGAGACGCTAAACACTAAGGAAGGAGAAAAGGACTTGTATCAACTGGCAAGACAGAGAGCTTGAGCTGGGAAGGATATGCAGCAGGTTAAGCTGATTACGGCCAGAAATGGTAATGTACTAGCAAATGACGAGAGTGTGTTGAGAAGGTGGAAGGTGTAGTGTGAAGAGCTGATAAATAAACAAAATGAGAGAGAGAAAAGGATGGATGAAGGAAAGATGGTGAACAAGGAAGTCCCAAGGATTAGCAAGGCAGAAGTGAGGACAGCTTTGAAGAGGATGAAGAATGGAAAGGTGGTTGGTCCAAATGGCATACCTGTGGAGGTAGGGAGATGTTTAGGAGAGATGGCAGTGGAGTTTTTGACCAGATTGTTTAACACAATCTTGGAGAGTGAGAGGATGCCCGAGAAGTGGAGAAGAAGTGTTTTGGCACTAAATTTTCAATAACAAAGGTGATGCTCAGAGCTGTAGCAACTACAGAAGCATAAAGTTGATCAGCCACACTATGAAGATATGGGAAAGAGTTGTTGAAGCCAAGTTAAGAGTAGAGGTGGCAATCAGTGAGCAGCAGTACGGTTTCATGCCAAGAAAGAGTACTACAGATGCAATGTTTGCTTTAAGAGTGTTGATGGAGAATTATAGAGAAGGTCAGAAGGAGTTGCACTGTGTCTTTGTGGATCTAGAGAAAGCATATGATCGGGTGCCAAAAGAGGAAGTGTGGTATTGTTTGAGTAAGTCAGGAGTGGCAGAGAAGTATGTGAGGGTGGTGCAGGACATGTATGAGGACAGCGAGATGGTGATGAGGTGTGCTGTAGGAGTGAGAGATGGATTCAAGGTGGGGGTGGGGTTACATCAGGGATCGGCTCTGAGCCCCTTCTTGTTTGCCATGGTGATGGACAGGCTGCCAGATGAGGTCAGGCAGGAGTCTCCATGGACCATGATGTTTGCAGATGACATTGTGATCTGTAGTGAGAGTAGGGAGCAGGTGGAAGAGAACCTGGAGCGGTGGAGGTATGCACTGGAGAGAAGCGGAATGAAAGTCACTAGAAGCAAGACAGAATATATGAGTGTGAATGAGATGGAGGAAGGTATAATGGTGAAGATGAAAGGAGGTAGTGAAAGTAGGTGAGTTTAAATACCTGGAGTCAACCATCCAAAGCAATGGAAAATGCACAAGAGAGAAGAAGAGAGTGCAGGCAGGGTGGAGTGGGTGGAGACGAGTGTCAGGGGTGATTTGTGACTGAAGGGTAGCAGCAAGAGTGAAAGGGAAGATTTACAAGATGGTAGTGAGACTTGCTATGATGTATGGTTTGGAGATGGTGGTGCTGACAAAGAGACAAGAAATGGAGCTGGAGGTGGCAGAGTTGAAAATGCTAAGATTTTCATTGGGAGGCTCCCCTGGATGGGAGGGGGGGCTTCTTTGGGCATGGAGGTCCCCGGGGTGTGCGGCGGGTAGCACTTGGGGGGAGCTGTGGGGGTGCCTGGCGGGGGGGCTAGTGCTGGGGGCGTGGGCGCTGGCCTCCTGGCACCTGGAGCCCGGGAGGACAGTGCGTTGGAGCGTTGACCCTGCTGGGGGGACGGGGGGTTGCCAGGCCCCGGAGTGTGGGCCCACCACACCGGCTGCCTGGCGGCTTGGCGTCCCTCGGCTGTCCCTCCTGGGGCAGATGCCTGGCTTTCCTGGGTCTTCTTGACCTCGGACATTTCTGCCCTGTGGGTGTTGGTGGCGCTGCCTTGCCTGCTCGGGGTTTCTGGGGGTGGGTGGGGGGGGGCTGTTGCTGCGACCAGCCACCCTCTTCGTATGTTTCCTTACAAATCACTCACATGCACACACTTATTTTGCGTGCGCTCTCATATACACGCACATGGATGCATGCACAAATGTCTCCCCTTTTACAGGTGCGGATACCAGACCCGTGTTGAGACCTCTTCGTTGGAAGAAGCAATCCATCTTCTGTTTGTTTTAGTTGTTGCTTTGTTTGTCTTTTGTCTGTTCCTCTCCCTTTTCTTTCCCCCTCCCTACACTTCCTTTCCCCATTCCCCATCCTGTCGGGTCCTTTATGGGTTAAATAATCTAAAGTATTAAGTTATTACAGGAGGAGTTTACAGCAATATACAGTACATAGAGAGGTACTGTATAAAGCTCCATTTTTGGCAAAGTAAATCTGTTTTGGCACAATAAGGGTAGCAGATTTCTGTTCAGCTCACATAGTTGCATGACAGGACAAGGGGGGAATTTTTTTTTCATTGGGAGTGACTAGGAGGGACAAGATTAGAAATGAGTATATCAGAGGGACAGCTCAGGTTGAGTGGTTTGGAGACAAAGTAAGAGAGACAAGGCTGAGATGGTTTGGACATGTGCAGAGAAGGGATAATGGATGTATAGGACAAAGGATGTTGAAGATGGAGCTGCCAGGCAGGAGGAAAAGATGAAGACCACAGAGGAGATTCATGGATGTAGTGAAGGAGGGCATGGAGTGTCATATGGGGTGAGACGCCGTGTCATCCGGCGCTCAAGCCATATTCCCCCTCAGCCCGGCTCTTACTGTGACAGCGTCTCAGCGGGCTCCCAGCTGTCAAGTTATACGAGATGGCTGGAGCCCAATTAACCCTCATCAGCTGAGGCGCTGCTAACGAGTATTAAAGGGAGCAGCTCCGATCATTCGGGGCTGTGACTTCACACATTGTAGGCTGGAACCCCTTCATCTGGCGCCAGCCACCTGCTCTTCGTTCTGCATTAGATGTGAGTGTTATACCTGTACGGTTATTTGTGCTTTTTGGCCCTACGAGGCCGTGTTCCTTATTCCCTTTCCCTCATCACAATAAAACATCGCAAACTCACTGGCTCACCCTCGGCTCTCATTGTGTGGCTCGCGAGAGCCACACGTAACAGTAAGTCACAGCCAAGCGAGTTGCCGGTGGCCGTGAGTTTGCCGTTTGGACTTGTGTCTTCCCTGTCTGGGTGTCTGCTCTTAGAGCATGCCGTCTCCCAGGAGTCACGTTCGGCGCCAGGGCGACGAGCTGACGGCCATCTTGGAAGATGTCGACGGGACGCTCTTCACCGCCTCCCTGTACGACAACCCCTACGAAAGATGCTGGCACCTAGATTATGCTGAGAATCTCCTGGACAGTCTCCCTCGCCACTCCAACCACCCTGAGGTCTGTGCCAAGAGGGACGCCATAGCTGCACAGCGAGAACTGCTCCGTGGGTTGGAGGGAAATCCCGGCAGGAAGCCGAAGAGGAGGAGACGTCTCCCTTCGCCTAGGAATCCCGCTCCTGCCTCCGCTCCGGCCCGGGAGTTCGCGCCATCCAGAGGGCTTTCCCCATCCAGCACGACGTCACTCGGGATTCCCCTGGAGGATCTGCATTCATTCATTCATTCATCTTCTACCGCTTAATCCTTTTCAGGTTGCGGGGGTGCTGGAGCCTATCCCAGCATCTTTGGGCGAGAGGCAGGGTACACCCTGGACAGATCGCCAGTCCATCGCAGGGCCAACACAGAGAGACAGACAACCATTCACTCTCACAGTCATTCCTAAGGACAATTTAAAATCCCCAGTTTTGATGCCAATTAACCTAACTTGCATGTTTTTGGCATGTGGGAGGAAACCGGAGAAATCCCGGAGTAAACCCATGCAGACACGGGAAGAACATGCAAACTCCACACAGATCACTGCTGGTCGGGGGCTGGGATCGAACCCAGGATCCCCCAGCCAAGGGTGAGTTGCTGTGCTGCCACAGTGCTAACCACTCTGCCACCGCGCTGCCCCGGAGGATCTGCAGCTGACTGCAATTAAGGTCCGGGACCGAGTGGCTGCTGCTCGTTCCGCTGTGCACCCATCCTCAATTATGAAGCATGTGGCGGTGGCAGTTAGACTGGTGGAGAGGAGTCCAGGGTTGCGTGACTTCCCCGAGTTCATCGCTCTCCTCGCCTCTGTCTCTGCCCAGGAGCGGCGATTTCCGGGTCTCACCTTCGCTTCGCCCCCTGTGAGTAGCCGTCGTCACACTGCCAATTCTCCTCAGCATGAACCCCATCCGGATCCAGTTCCGGGTCGCCGCAAGGTCTCATTCCCCCACGCAGCTGTCACTCCTGCGCCTCTTCTGAGAGGAGATCCCGCAGCCTCGTCTCCCGAGCCACCTCTCTCCGCTGTTACGGCAGCGCTCCGGGCCCGGCTCATCTCGGCTGTTCCCCCCTCCTCCTCGACGCGCTCCCCGGCTGCTGTGTGCATCCAGAATCCTGACCACGTCACTCGGGAATTCCCCCCATGGAGCCGCAGCTGACAGCAGTTACGTCTGGGACCGGGCGGCTGACGCGATTCCCGCTGCATATCCATTCACCATCTGCAGGCACGTGGCGGCGGCAGAGAGATTGGTGGAGAGGACTCCAGAGCAACGAAGCTGTCCCAAGCTCAATGCCCTCCTCGCCTCGGTCTCTGATCAGGAGCGGCGATTCCTGGGTTCCCCCCTCGTTTCGTCCCCTGGGAGAAGTCGTCGTCACATCGCCAAGTCACCTCTGCACGACCCCCCTTCCGGATCCAGTTCTGGGCTGCCGCCAGGACCGTTTCCCCCACGCAGCTGTCACCTCTTCGTCTCGTCAGCGTGGAGTTTTCACAGCCTCGTTCCCTGAGCCTCATTCCCCCGCTGTCATTCCTGGACATTCGGGCTGGCTCACCCCGGCTGTTTCCCCCTCCTCCTCGACGCGCTTCCTGATTGCTGTGTGTGTCTGGAATTCCGGCCTGGTGAGCTCTCTGCTAGAGACAACGCGAGCGATCCTCAGACGATTTCCCAGGGGGTCCTCCGTTATCGCCGGGCGGGGAGAGGAAGAAGCGGTATCCACCACAGCAGGCGATATTCAACCTCCAGGAGACAGGCAAGTCATAGTTTTTTCACATCTGCTTAATGATTTGCTCTGTCACATTCCTGGAGGAGGAGTTCAGGGTTCGCAGCTCCCTGAACTCCCCTCACCTGCTGTAACCTGTGTTCCTAATCCTGCATCCTCTGTGTCTCTCTCCGCCGAGCGATCCCCGGCTCTGGGTCAACGTGGTGGGATAAGGAGAGGGCCTGTGGTTCCGCAGCTACGTTGCGGACGGAGGAGGAGGACTGACTGCTGCGTGGAGTCTGCGCCGACGACTAAGCGTCCCCGGGTCTCCACGGAGGAGCGGTTCGGTCCAGTGGGACGAGATTCTTCTGGCTTCACGCCGAGTGGATTGTCGGCGGGGCTACCGGAGCTGGAGGAACCTCAAGCTGCGCTGACCATCGTGCTGGCTGCGGGGCCCGACGCGGCTGGATGGGAGCCTGATAACGACCTCCTGACAACGGATCCTGGATCTTCGCAGTCCTGGACGGCGTCAGAACCCGAGATCAGGCGAGTGCTCTCCTTTCTTTTCTCCCTTTATATCTTTGAGCACTTTAGCCTGTCTCTAGGGGAGACGAGCCGGGTGCAGCCGCCCGCTGCGTCTGAGCTCGTCTCGCCGGGTTCTGGCGCTGCCGGTGATCCTGATCCCGGTTCTGTTTTCTCTTCTGAGCCTTCTTCCAGGGTCACCGGCGAGGAGTTGCTGTTCCTCGTGGTGCTGGAGGGTCCAGGTTCAACGTTGGAGGTCGGTTCTGGTGCGGTGTCCAACGTGGGTTCGCCCGAGACCCAATCGGGGTCCAACGTGGGTGCTGCTCCAGCGGTGTCCGACGTGGGTTCACCCGAGACCCGATCGGGGTCCGACGTGGGTGCTGCTCCAGCGGTGTCCGACGTGGGTTCGCCTAAGGCCCGATCGGGGTCCGACGTGGGTGCTGCCCCAGTGTTGTCCAGGTCCGGTGAGGAGGTGGCCGCTTCCCTGCGGCCTGACGCTCGTCGCCCTCGTCATCGGCTCTCCCCTGAGCCTCTTCCACCGGGACCCGCTTTGACCCTTCGTCCGTCTCAACGGTCCTGGTGGTTGAGTGATGCGGGTCGACGACCCGACCCGCAAGACTTTCGGTTCGGTGATCTGGTCCCCCCCGATGATCTGTGTTTGCTTCTGGGTGGCCTGGTTCGGCTGCCGGTGGACTGGGTTCCTGGGATCTGGGTCCGGAGTTCGCCGTCCAAACATTTCCCTTTCCCCGGTTCGCCAACAGGACAATGGGCGGGGAGACCTCCGGAGCCACCTCGGCCATTTTGGACTCTGCCTGCCATATTCCTCGGGTGTCGTTTTTCTTTTGTTATTATTAAGGTCACTCGGGTGTAATATTTTGCCCTGTTGGTGAATATATTTTCATAGTGCTGTGTGCTGTTTTCCATTGTCCGTACTCAGCATTTTCCTTTTTTGTGCCTTGTTTTTAGCTTTGTCTGTGCATTATAGGGTTATGTGTTTTGTTTCCCATCAAACCATACTCTGTAATTGTCCGTTTGTCCCAGTCACTTTCACTCCTTTAGGTGACTGTGTGAATATATATTCATAGTGCTGTGTGATGTTTTTCATTATCCGTACTCAGCATGTTCCTTCTTTGTGCCTTGTTTTTAGCCTTGTCGTTATAGAGTTATGTGTTTTGTTCCCGTCCAACCATACTCTGTAATTATCCGTTTGTCCCAGTCACCTTCACTCCTCTGGGTGACTGTGTGTATATATATTTGGTGCTGTGTATTGGGTTTTCCCCTTTTTAACCATACTCAGCTTTTTACCTTATTGTTGTCCTGTTATCCTATCACCGTTTTTCTCCTAGGTGTCCTTCCTTGCATTTGGCGCCGTGTGTTGTGTTATCTTTTTACTTACCGGTGCACGTCATTCCCATTATTCTTGTCCTGGTCTTAGCCCGCTTTTGTTTCATGGAGTAATGTGTTTTGGGTTCTTTTTCAACCATGCTCTGTGATCACCTCTTGTTCTATTTAGCGTTGTGTATTGTTTTTGCTATTTATCACTTGTACTCAGCGTCTTCTTTTTTTTATCACTCTTGTCCTGCTCTTAGTTTTGTCTGTGCATTATGGAGTAGTGTTTGTTCTGTTATCCATACTCTGTAATTGCGTTATCCGTTTTTGTCATTCTTTTGGTGTTGTCCTTCCCTTTGCTTCTTCCCCTCCGGTCCTGCCTCCCTTCCACCCACCCTAGGTGGTGGTGGTGGTGGTGGTGGGGGGCTGGGATGTTCCTGGTCGTTCAGGAGCCCGACCTTGAGGGGGAGGCTCTGTCACCATGGGATGAGATGCCGTCTCAGTGCTCAGCCCATGTTTCCCTTCATCCCTGCTTCTCATTGAGCAGCGTCTCAGCAGGCTCCCAGCTGGCAGCATTACGGACGGCTGGGGCCAATTAATCCTCATCAGCTGGGGTGCTGCCAATGAGAATAAATAGGAGCAGCCTCGATGACTCGGGGCTGCGACATAAGCACTGCTAGGCTGAAGCCCCTTCGTCTGGTGTCAGCTTCTACTCCTATTACAGCATTCCTGTGATTGTTACCCGCTGAGAGTATGTATGCCTTGTTACCCCTACGTCCGGTACGAGCTCCCTGCTCCTGCGCTGTGCAACTCGTGAGTGTACCTCTGTACCAGTATTTGTGCTTTCCTCATCCCTCATCCCTTACCTTTAATAAAACATCACGACTCACTGGCTCGCCCTTGGCTCTTATTGCGTGGCTCCCTAGAGCCACGCGTGACAGTAGATACATTTTACTGCTTTTTTACATCTTGGCCAGGGGACTACAGATGAAAACTAGCCTTTTGGCTAATTCTGGCTTTTTTAACCATGTGTAATCATGTGTTTTATGAAATTGCATTGTCCCTTTTCAAATAAACTAAACTAAACTAAACCACCTTTGATCACCCACAGACACACACACAGATTTTCTTGAATCTTCTTCTTCTTCTTTTAGATTTGATTAGCAGTTGGCAACCAGCCTACAGGTGCATTATCGCCACTGACTTATCATCACTCTATATCTTTGCATAAGGAGTTCTGAACAACTCCTTATGTGTGAAAAAAATTATCCATTCTTGAATAAGTGAAAGAAGGTGGATGGATGGATGGATGGATGGACTGTGTCCAAGGTGCGACTCTACACTCTATATTATGGTGTCTATATGATGTCATATAGACATCATGTAGAGATCATAGGAACATCATAGATGATCCTATGATCTTTTAGCGAGTCCTATGGCCGTGGCACACAGACAGACAGACATACAGACAGACACACACACAGATTTCTTGAATTATACGTATATAGAGAGATGATACACTGATCAATTTCCCTTTTTCTGGAGGATGAAGAAGAAAGAAACAGTCCAAGGACGGATAATTTTTTCACACATAAGGGACAAAGCTATGAGGAAAACATAGCCAAATCAGTGGCGGTAATGCGCCTTTAGGCTGGTTGCCAACCGCCAATCAAATCTAGAAGAAGAAGACATAGAGTGATGCTAATAAAGTCAGTGGTGGTAATGCACCTGTAAACTGGTTGCCAACTGCCATTCAAATCTAAAAGAAGAATACTAACACAGGGTTACAAAAATAATTTTTTTGTAAGTTGTCTGTGTTTTTCAGCTGATTTAAGACAATTTTGCATCGCTGAATCCGAAAATGACATCTGTTTCTCTCGACCAGGTGCTAAGTAAAAGCCTGTACTTAGTACTTACTTAGTACTGTGCATGTACTTACCTTTATATAAAGGCAAGTACATGTAAATTGAATGTTACGTCATCATTGTTCAAAATTCAGAGAATTTCAAGACATAAAATAGAATTTTGCATCATATAAAGCAAAAATACCCATACATGTAAACAAAAATGTATAAAACATGTGGCCATAATTAAAAAAGTTGATCTGATTGAGCAAAACCAATGTGATTTTTGGATTCAGCGCATCAAAATTGTCCTAAATCAGCTAAAAAAAAACTTAGACAATAAATTTGGTGTTAACCAGTGGAATTAATGGATATACCTGGTTAAGAATTTGACTTGTGGAAAATCTGAGAAAAAAATTGCGAAGCTAAGTGATTACCCATTTCTCACCTCTGTCACAATAGTTGACTGGTAGACTTTTTTGCTGTATGTCCATCCATCCAGACAGCTCTCCAAAGGGATCTCGCTCACATTCACATCAACATTTGGGATTAAATTCATTCTTGAGTAGTTCCTGATATTTTCCAGGTTCAGCCTTGTGCAAGAGCTGGGTTTTGTGTTGCCATTGGCTATTTCCGATGGAATTGTCACATTTCTCCATATCTCACTGATTCCATAGCTTTCAGGGATATAGCATTCATGTGGTGGGGTAGCACCTACAAATACTATGTATGCACCAAATCCATTTGGAAAAATGCTGATGGCCAGTGCCACAAAAGTCCTAATCTGGAAGGGTCCCCATGATCCAAGGAAAGAAGTGATGGTGTCATAGTCTCTAATTTTGTCAGTGTCCATTACTTCAACAAAAATTAAAAGAAGATAACACTTTCTCAAGCCCTGCAGGCACAAAACAGGGTGTGCTTGACTTATCTATGACAACTAAAGGCAAGTGAGTTGAATTATTATATGGCAGCATCACCTAATCTGTTATGTTACACAGTTACATGTTATAAAAAAGTTATGCAATCCCAGAATTTAAATACCTTACTATGCAAAAAGAGATTTTGTTCAAAGGTTTCCTCCTATGATACTATTTCTAAACACAAAAGAAACAAAAGATGAATGCACAAGAGTAAAACTTTTTATTAAAACATTTTTAAATGATATAGCAGATAACATTGATATCTGATGTTTTCAAAGGAACAGCCACAAAGACGGTCATGTCTTTTTCATTTTATTATCTTATTACCTCCCTTGTACCTCTGACAACGGAGGAAGTAATGTTTTTAGTAGCGTTGGTTGGTTTGTCTATTAGCAACATTACTCAAAAAGTTATGAACGGATTTTGATGAAATTTTCAAGAAAGGTGTGTAATGGTACAGGGAACAGATGATTAGATTTTGGTGATGAAGAGTGTGCATACCTCCACCAAGGGCTTTGTTTGTATTTGTGCAGCGGGATTACACAAAAACTACTGAATGGATTTGGATGAAATTTTCACCAGAGGTGGTTCTTGGGCTACAGAGAAAGCCATTGCATTCTGGTGATGAGCTGAGAATGCATACCTCTGCCAAAGCTCTTACCGTCTCACAAGGTTTTAGCAACAATATTCCAAAACTACTGCATGGTTTTGGATGAAATTTTCACCAGAGGTGGCTCTTGGGTTACAGACGAATCCATTAAATTTTGGTGATGATCTGAGAATGCATACCTCCACCAAGGCTCTTATCTTCTCACAGTGTGTTAGCAACAATACTCCAAAACTAATGGACAGACTTTAATGCAATTTTCACCAGAAATGGCTCTAGGCCTACACACAAACCCGTTACATTTTGGAGGTGATCCATGAGGGATGGAAGGAGCCTTGGTGGAGATATGCACTCTCTGAGTGCTTTTCTAGTTTTAGCAAAATATATCTATTTCCACAAATACCAATCAGTGTTTAAACAATCAAACAGACTTGTGATGTGTTCACAGTTAGTCTTGAACTTGAACTTGGTTAGGTCTTTACCCATCCTGAGATAGGTCTGCCTGCTCACAGCAGTTAGTCAGGTGTCTCAAAGGTGGTGCTGTTAAAAAAGTGATGATGCAACACAGTAGTTACCATGCCCCCTTGGTAATTTAACTGTGTTGTACTTGCAACCCACATTTAGGCAGCTATTTCTTTTTTTTTAAAACACGTTTTTATTGAATTTTAAAAAAATAAACATGCAGACAAATCAACAACAGAATGGTCCCATACCCTCTCACCCCACCCACAGACAGCCACCCAATGTAAAAGCAGAAAACAGATAGCAGTTAAAAGCACCAGTGACATGTGCATAGCTCAAAGCACAGAAAACAGACAACAGATCTAAGATCTAACAACAAAGTCCCAGTCCACAAAATCACCCCTCATGAGGACGTCATTAAAGGAAGTCTTCCTTCAGGAAAGCACTCTCCCTTCAAAAGTAAACCCTTTAGGTCACCAGGCAGATAGTCCAAATCTTTAAAAAGTGCTCCTCTTTTCCCTCCGTAACTGCATGCAATCTCTCATGGGGGAGTGTATTAAACACCTCCTTGTACCAGAGGGTGATACTGGGGGTTGGGGGGGGGGGTTCTTTTATCCAGTTATACAAAATACATTTCCAGGCCATCAAGAGCAGTTTCTCAAGAAGCTTGTAATATGTAGAGGGAATTTTCAGTTCCCTAGAGGGAAGGGCGAGAAGTAAGACACCTGGATCTTTTTCAGTTTTTAATTTGAAGATTCCACTAATCACAGAAAAAATGTTTGTCCAAAATCTGGAAATCTTTTTGCACTCCCAAAAACAATGAAAATATGTTCCCCTCTCTGAATTACATTCACTGCATAGGCAGATATTTCTTTTAAAAAACAATAAATAATTTAATATTTAGTATTTATGTACTGTAGGTTTGTACTGTACTCTAACTTGTAAAATTCATTCCTTATAATCACATCCCCACCTTCAAATCTTGGGTGTCTTTGTTCTGCCTTTTGTTATACAAATTGACCTTTGGAATAATTAAACTTCAGACTCTCTGATAGCTGAAGATGTTCCTTTTCACAGCTTGATGTTCCTAGATTGTGTGGAAGGATAAGATAAAAGCTTCTTAGAATATAATTTTATTTAAATAGGGATGGTACAATTTATCCCAGCAACAGGGGGTGCACAAGCCAGTGTACTCCAAGTGCCGGTCCCAAGCCTGGGTAAATGGGAAGAGTTGTATGAGGAAGGGCATCCGACGTAAAACCATTGCCAAATCAAACATGCGGATCATGGCGAATGAGACTTTCATACCAGATCGGGCCAGGCCTGGGTTAACAACGACCACCACCAGTGCTGTTAACTGACAGGGTGCCAGTGGAAACTGGGCTAATGTTGGTCAAAGATGGAGGAAGAGGAGAGGGGGAAGGCGTGTTAGGAGGGAGAGAAAGAAAAGGAAAGGTAGAAGTGTGGAGATGAGAGTAGGGACGTTAAATGTAGGGACTATGACTGGTAAAGGCAGAGAGTTGGCAGATATGATGGAGAGAAGAGTAGATATACTGTGTGTTCAAGAAACCATGATTGAAGTGGACTTTAATGGGCATGTAGGTGAAGGGAACAGAGGTGATGAGGAGGTCCTGTGTAGGTACGGTTTTAAGGAGAGAAATGTGGAAGGACAGATGGTTGTGGATTTTGCTAAAAGGATGGAAATGGCTGTGGTGAACACCTACTTCAAGAAGAGAGAGGAACATATGGTGACTTACAAGAGTGGAGGAAGGTGTACACAGATGGACTACATCCTATGCAAGAGGAGAAATCTAAAAGAGACAGGAGACTGCAAGGTGGTGACAGGGGAAAATATAGCGAGACAACGTCAGATGATAGTCTGTAGGATGACTTTGGAAAGCAAGAAGAGGAAGAGTATGAAGCCAGAGACAAAGATTAAGTGGGGGAAGTGACAAAAGGAAGAAGGTTGCACAGACTTCAGGAAGGAGTTGATACAGGCCCTGGGTGGTAGGGAAGAATTACCAGATCACTTGGAAAGTACAGCAAAAGCATTGAGGAAAATAGGTAGAAGGCTATGTGGTGTATCCACTGGACAGAGGAAGGAAGACATGGAGACATGGTGGTGGAATGAGGAGGTACAGAAAAATATTCAAAGGAAGAGGTTAGCAAAGAAAAAGTTGGATAGCCAGGGAGATGAAAAAAGTAGATGGGAGTATTTGGAATCTAGGCGCATGACAAAGAGAGAAGTGGCAAAGGCAAAGGAATATAATGAGTTGTAAGAGACGCTAAACACTAAGGAAGGAGAAAAGGACTTGTATCAACTGGCAAGACAGAGAGCTTGAGCTGGGAAGGATATGCAGCAGGTTAAGCTGATTACGGCCAGAAATGGTAATGTACTAGCAAATGACGAGAGTGTGTTGAGAAGGTGGAAGGTGTAGTGTGAAGAGCTGATAAATAAACAAAATGAGAGAGAGAAAAGGATGGATGAAGGAAAGATGGTGAACAAGGAAGTCCCAAGGATTAGCAAGGCAGAAGTGAGGACAGCTTTGAAGAGGATGAAGAATGGAAAGGTGGTTGGTCCAAATGGCATACCTGTGGAGGTAGGGAGATGTTTAGGAGAGATGGCAGTGGAGTTTTTGACCAGATTGTTTAACACAATCTTGGAGAGTGAGAGGATGCCCGAGAAGTGGAGAAGAAGTGTTTTGGCACTAAATTTTCAATAACAAAGGTGATGCTCAGAGCTGTAGCAACTACAGAAGCATAAAGTTGATCAGCCACACTATGAAGATATGGGAAAGAGTTGTTGAAGCCAAGTTAAGAGTAGAGGTGGCAATCAGTGAGCAGCAGTACGGTTTCATGCCAAGAAAGAGTACTACAGATGCAATGTTTGCTTTAAGAGTGTTGATGGAGAATTATAGAGAAGGTCAGAAGGAGTTGCACTGTGTCTTTGTGGATCTAGAGAAAGCATATGATCGGGTGCCAAAAGAGGAAGTGTGGTATTGTTTGAGTAAGTCAGGAGTGGCAGAGAAGTATGTGAGGGTGGTGCAGGACATGTATGAGGACAGCGAGATGGTGATGAGGTGTGCTGTAGGAGTGAGAGATGGATTCAAGGTGGGGGTGGGGTTACATCAGGGATCGGCTCTGAGCCCCTTCTTGTTTGCCATGGTGATGGACAGGCTGCCAGATGAGGTCAGGCAGGAGTCTCCATGGACCATGATGTTTGCAGATGACATTGTGATCTGTAGTGAGAGTAGGGAGCAGGTGGAAGAGAACCTGGAGCGGTGGAGGTATGCACTGGAGAGAAGCGGAATGAAAGTCACTAGAAGCAAGACAGAATATATGAGTGTGAATGAGATGGAGGAAGGTATAATGGTGAAGATGAAAGGAGGTAGTGAAAGTAGGTGAGTTTAAATACCTGGAGTCAACCATCCAAAGCAATGGAAAATGCACAAGAGAGAAGAAGAGAGTGCAGGCAGGGTGGAGTGGGTGGAGACGAGTGTCAGGGGTGATTTGTGACTGAAGGGTAGCAGCAAGAGTGAAAGGGAAGATTTACAAGATGGTAGTGAGACTTGCTATGATGTATGGTTTGGAGATGGTGGTGCTGACAAAGAGACAAGAAATGGAGCTGGAGGTGGCAGAGTTGAAAATGCTAAGATTTTCATTGGGAGGCTCCCCTGGATGGGAGGGGGGGCTTCTTTGGGCATGGAGGTCCCCGGGGTGTGCGGCGGTAGCACTTGGGGGGAGCTGTGGGGGTGCCTGGCGGGGGGGCTAGTGCTGGGGGCATGGGCGCTGGCCTCCTGGCACCTGGAGCCCGGGAGGACAGTGCGTTGGAGCGTTGACCCTGCTGGGGGGACGGGGGGTTGCCAGGCCCCGGAGTGTGGGCCCACCACGCTGGCTGCCTGGCGGCTTGGCGTCCCTCGGCTGTCCCTCCTGGGGCAGATGCCTGGCTTTCCTGGGTCTTCTTGACCTCGGACATTTCTGCCCTGTGGGTGTTGGTGGCGCTGCCTTGCCTGCTTGGGGTTTCTGGGGGTGGGTGGGGGGGGCTGTTGCTGCGACCAGCCACCCTCTTCGTATGTTTCCTTACAAATCACTCACATGCACACACTTATTTTGCGCGCGCTCTCATATACACGCACATGGATGCATGCACAAATGTCTCCCCTTTTACAGGTGCGGATACCAGACCCGTGTTGAGACCTCTTTGTTGGAAGAAGCAATCCATCTTCTGTTTGTTTTAGTTGTTGCTTTGTTTGTCTTTTGTCTGTTCCTCTCCCTTTTCTTTCCCCCTCCCTACACTTCCTTTCCCCATTCCCCATCCTGTCGGGTCCTTTATGGGTTAAATAATCTAAAGTATTAAGTTATTACAGGAGGAGTTTACAGCAATATACAGTACATAGAGAGGTACTGTATAAAGCTCCATTTTTGGCAAAGTAAATCTGTTTTGGCACAATAAGGGTAGCAGATTTCTGTTCAGCTCACATAGTTGCATGACAGGACAAGGGGGGAATTTTTTTTTCATTGGGAGTGACTAGGAGGGACAAGATTAGAAATGAGTATATCAGAGGGACAGCTCAGGTTGAGTGGTTTGGAGACAAAGTAAGAGAGACAAGGCTGAGATGGTTTGGACATGTGCAGAGAAGGGATAATGGATGTATAGGACAAAGGATGTTGAAGATGGAGCTGCCAGGCAGGAGGAAAAGATGAAGACCACAGAGAAGATTCATGGATGTAGTGAAGGAGGGCATGGAGTGTCATATGGGGTGAGACGCCGTGTCATCCGGCGCTCAAGCCATATTCCCCCTCAGCCCGGCTCTTACTGTGACAGCGTCTCAGCGGGCTCCCAGCTGTCAAGTTATACGAGATGGCTGGAGCCCAATTAACCCTCATCAGCTGAGGCGCTGCTAATGAGTATTAAAGGGAGCAGCTCCGATCATTCGGGGCTGTGACTTCACACATTGTAGGCTGGAACCCCTTCATCTGGCGCCAGCCACCTGCTCTTCGTTCTGCATTAGATGTGAGTGTTACACCTGTACGGTTATTTGTGCTTTTTGGCCCTACGAGGCCGTGTTCCTTATTCCCTTTCCCTCATCACAATAAAACATCGCAAACTCACTGGCTCACCCTCGGCTCTCATTGTGTGGCTCGCGAGAGCCACACGTAACAGTAAGTCACAGCCAAGCGAGTTGCCGGTGGCCGTGAGTTTGCCGTTTGGACTTGTGTCTTCCCTGTCTGGGTGTCTGCTCTTAGAGCATGCCGTCTCCCAGGAGTCACGTTCGGCGCCAGGGCGACGAGCTGACGGCCATCTTGGAAGATGTCGACGGGACGCTCTTCACCGCCTCCCTGTACGACAACCCCTACGAAAGATGCTGGCACCTAGATTATGCTGAGAATCTCCTGGACAGTCTCCCTCGCCACTCCAACCACCCTGAGGTCTGTGCCAAGAGGGACGCCATAGCTGCACAGCGAGAACTGCTCCGTGGGTTGGAGGGAAATCCCGGCAGGAAGCCGAAGAGGAGGAGACGTCTCCCTTCGCCTAGGAATCCCGCTCCTGCCTCCGCTCCGGCCCGGGAGTTCGCGCCATCCAGAGGGCTTTCCCCATCCAGCACGACGTCACTCGGGATTCCCCTGGAGGATCTGCATTCATTCATTCATTCATCTTCTACCGCTTAATCCTTTTCAGGTCGCGGGGGTGCTGGAGCCTATCCCAGCATCTTTGGGCGAGAGGCAGGGTACACCCTGGACAGATCGCCAGTCCATCGCAGGGCCAACACAGAGAGACAGACAACCATTCACTCTCACAGTCATTCCTAAGGACAATTTAAAATCCCCAGTTTTGATGCCAATTAACCTAACTTGCATGTTTTTGGCATGTGGGAGGAAACCGGAGAAATCCCGGAGTAAACCCATGCAGACACGGGAAGAACATGCAAACTCCACACAGATCACTGCTGGTCGGGGGCTGGGATCGAACCCAGGATCCCCCAGCCAAGGGTGAGTTGCTGTGCTGCCACAGTGCTAACCACTCTGCCACCGCGCTGCCCCGGAGGATCTGCAGCTGACTGCAATTAAGGTCCGGGACCGAGTGGCTGCTGCTCGTTCCGCTGTGCACCCATCCTCAATTATGAAGCATGTGGCGGTGGCAGTTAGACTGGTGGAGAGGAGTCCAGGGTTGCGTGACTTCCCCGAGTTCAACGCTCTCCTCGCCTCTGTCTCTGCCCAGGAGCGGCGATTTCCGGGTCTCACCTTCGCTTCGCCCCCTGTGAGTAGCCGTCGTCACACTGCCAATTCTCCTCAGCATGAACCCCATCTGGATCCAGTTCCGGGTCGCCGCAAGGTCTCATTCCCCCACGCAGCTGTCACTCCTGCGCCTCTTCTGAGAGGAGATCCCGCAGCCTCGTCTCCCGAGCCACCTCTCTCCGCTGTTACGGCAGCGCTCCGGGCCCGGCTCATCTCGGCTGTTCCCCCCTCCTCCTCGACGCGCTCCCCGGCTGCTGTGTGCATCCAGAATCCTGACCTGGCGAGCTCCATCCCGGAATCTTCACGAGCGGCTCCCCGACGTCCTCCCAGGGGGTCCTCCGTTACTGCCCGGTGGGGAAAGGGAGGAGCAACGTCCGCGACAGCAGGCACCATCCAGCCTCCAGGAGACAGGCAAGTCTCAGTTCATTCACACTCACCTTGTGATTTGCTCTGTCAAACTCCTGGAGGTGGAGTTTGGGGTTCGCAGCTCCCCGAACTCCCACCACCTGCTGTAGCTGTAATTACTAATCCTGCATCCTCTGTGTCTCCCTCCGCTGAGCGGTCCCCGGCGCCAGGCCAACGTCGTGGGATGAGGAGGGGGCCTGCGGTTCTGGACAGCTTGGTTCCGGTTCTGCAGCTACGCCGTGGGCGGAGGAGGAAAGCGGACTGCTGCGTGGAACCTACGCCGACGACTAAGCGTCCCCGGGTCTCCACGGAGGAGCGGTCCGGTCCAGCGGGACGAGGTTCTCCTGCCACCACGCCGTGTGGGCCGTCGGCGTGGGCACCGGTGCCGGAGGACTCACAAGCTGCTTTTTCCATCATGCTAGCTGCGGAGCCCGACGCAGCTGAGTGGGAGCCTGACGATGACCTCCTGACGCATGAACCCGGATCTTCGCAGTCCTGGATGGCGTCAGAACCCGAGATCAGGCAAGTGCTCTACCTTATCTTTCTCCTTCTCAATTTAGAGCACTTTAGCCTGTCTCCAGGGGAGATGAGCCGGGTGCAGCCGCCCGCTGCGTCCGAGCTTATCTCGCCAGGTTCTGGCGCGGCCGGTGATCCTGATCCCGGTTCTGTTCTCTCTCCTGAGCCTTCTCCCAGGGTCACCGGCGAGGAGCTGCCATCGCCCGTGGTGCCAGAGGGTCCAGGTTCGAGATCGGAGGTCGGTTCTGGTGCGGCGCCGGCCCAATCGGGGTCCGACGTGGGTTCTACGGGGACCCAATCGGGGTCTGACGTGGGTTTGTTGGAGACCCAATCGGGGTCCGACGTGGGTTCGGTACCAGCAATGTCCAAGTCGGGTGGGGGAGCTCTCTCTCCCCTACGGGCCTGGTGGTTGAGCGATGCGGGTCGGCCACCGGAGGGTCTGCTGTGCCCATTCGGCTCATTTGTGTGGCCGCCCGACCCACTAGACTTCCTGTTCGGCGATCTGGTTCGGCCTCCCGAGGAACTGTGTCTTCTGGCCTGGGGTTCGGGTAGGCCGCCGGAACTTTTCCCTTCACCCCTGTTGGCGGTATGGACGCTGGGTGCGGGGAGACCCCCTGAACTGAATTTCCTTTGCTGTGCTTGTGTTTGGGTGGGTACAGCTAAGTCCTTATTACTGCTCCGCGTTTAGCGTGTGGTTTTTTTTTGTTTTTTTTTTTGGGTTTCCCCTCCTGTTTGAGGGATGGCTGTAATTGTTAATTTTCGCCCTTGGGAGTTTTTCCTCTCATTTTGGGGTCTCCGGGGTTGATTTTCTTTGTATTTGCCTGTACATGGTTTATGGAGTATTGTGGTTTTTGTTTTTTTTTTCTTTCCCCTGTGTCTCGGGCTGTTATTCCCACAGTTATCCTCTGCCTAAATGTTTTTTTTTTTCTTACCCGTGTTGTGGTCTATGGAGTATTGTGTTTTTTTTCCCCTGTGTTTCGGGCTGTTATTTCCACAGTTATCCTCTGCCTAAATGGGTTTTTTTTTCTCTCTCTCATGTTGTGTTTTATGGAGTATTGTGTTTGGGTTTTTCCCTCGTACTCTGTATTGGTTTATTGTCGATTGTTGTTTTTTCCTTTCTCTGATTCCCTCCCTCCTGACCTGCGCCCCATCCGCCCACCCTAGGTGGTGGTGGTGGTGGGGGTCTTGGGTGTTACGGGCCGTTCGTAGTCCGGCCGTGAGGAGGGGGCTGTGTCATATGGGGTGAGACGCCGTGTCATCCGGCGCTCAGGCCATATTCCCCCTCAGCCCGGCTCTTACTGTGACAGCGTCTCAGCGGGCTCCCAGCTGTCAAGTTATACGAGACGGCTGGAGCCCAATTAACCCTCATCAGCTGAGGCGCTGCTAACGAGTATTAAAGGGAGCAGCTCCGATCATTCGGGGCTGTGACTTCACACATCGTAGGCTGGAACCCCTTCGTCTGCCGCCAGCCACCTGCTCTTCGTTCTGCATTAGATGTGAGTGTTACACCTGTATGGTTATTTGTGCTTTTTGGCCCCACGAGGCCGTGTTCCTTATTCCCTTTCCCTCATCACAATAAAACATCGCAAACTCACTGGTTCGCCCTCGGCTCTCATTGTGTGGCTCGCGAGAGCCACACGTAACATGGAGAGGGTTGGTGTTACAGAGGAAGATGGAAGGGATAGGGTGAGATGGAGGCAGATGATCCGCTGTGGCGACCCCTAAAGGGAGCAGCTGAAAGGTGAAGAAGAAGAAGGGATGGTACAATTTAATAATATGTAAATTGCATTTAGATAGCACTTTTCATGACACCCAAAGACACTTTACAGTAAGTCCATTATTCATTTACTCAACAGACATTAGTAAGCTACTTCTGTAGCCACAACTACTCTGGGGCAGAATGACAAAATCATGGCTTCCAATCCACACCAACCGCCTTTCCGACCACCACCAAACATTTGTAGCATTAACCCTTTTGGTTCCAATCTATAAAATCATTCTTTGCTGAAGAAAATTGTTTCAACTCAAAAGTCTGGTCATGAACTGCTTCTATCACGCAAGGACCAGAGCTGTAATGCTATGCATCGGCCATAAAGTGGAAGTTAATCCCTTCTCCAGGACTTAGTCATTCTCTCTTTTCTGCTCTTTGGCAAAGGGATGCCCCAAATGACAGATTTATGGTTTATATAATCCAGACTTGGGAGTCAAGATTCCTCATTAACCAACCAGAGAGTTTTACAGTGCCATCTGGTGGATGACGCAGGAATATTTAATAATTTTTTTCCTCTCTGTGAAATGGAATCTCTGCAGTTGTGAACAATAAATTAATTCATATTCTTTCTCTCACATTGCTCCTCCTGAATCCGAGGTTCGACCAACGGCCGGACTCTCCTCTCCAGTACCTTGGCATAAACCTTCCCAGGGAGGCTGAGGAGTGTGATCCCTCTAAAGTTGGAGCACACCCTCCGGTCCCCTTTTTTGAAGAGAGGAACCACCACCCCGGTTTGCCATGCCAAAGGCACTGCCCCCGACCTCCACGCAATGTTGCAGAGGCGTGTCAACCATGACAACCCAACAACATCCAGGGCCTTGAGGTACTCGGGGCGAATCTCGTCCACCCCCGGGGCCCGGCCACCAAGGAGATTTTTAACCACCTTGGCGAGCTTGTTGTTACAAGCTATTCGGTCTCTGTACGACCGTTGTGAGAGTTTAGTTCGTATTGCCAACACTCGGTCGGAGTCATTCCCAGTGAGAGTTGGACTCCGCCAGGGCTGCCCTTTGTCACCGGTCCTGTTCATAATTTTTATGGACAGGATTTCTAGGCGCAGCCAGGGAATGGAGGGTGTCATGCTTGGTGACCACAGGATCTCATCTCTGTTGTTTGCAGATGATGTTGTCCTGTTGGCTTCATCCAGCAATGACCTACAGCTCTTGCTGGGACGGTTTGCCGCTGAGTGTGAAGCGGCTGGGATGAGAACCAGCACCTCCAAGTCCGAGTCCATGGTCCTCAGCCGGAAAATGGTGGATTGTCCTCTCCGGGTTGGGGACAGGCTCCTGCCCCAAGTGGAGGAGTTTAAGTATCTTGGGGTCTTGTTCACGAGTGAGGGGAAAATGGAGCGAGAGATCGACAGACGGATTGGAGCAGCATCTGCAGTGATGCAGACGTTGTACCGGTCTGTTGTGGTGAAGAGGGAGCTTAGTTCTAAGGCAAAGCTGTCGATTTACCAGTCAATCTACGTTCCTACTCTCACCTATGGTCACGAGCTTTGGGTAATGACCGAAAGAACGAGATCGCGGATACAAGCGGCTGAAATGAGCTTTCTCCGTAGGATTGCTGGACTCACCCTCAGAGATAGGGTGAGGAGCTCAGTCATCCGGGAGAGGCTCAGAGTAGAACCGCTGCTCCTCCACATTGAAAGGAGTCAGTTGAGGTGGTATGGGCATCTGATTAGGATGCCTCCTGGACGCCTCCCACTTGAGGTGTTTCAGGCACGTCCCACTGGGAGGAGACCCCGGGGCAGACCCAGGACTCGGTGGAGAGACTATGTCTCCCAGCTGGTCTGGGAACGCCTTGGTATCCCCTCTGAAGAGCTGGAGCAGGTGGCTGGGGAGAGGGAAGTCTGGGCTTCTCTGCTTGAACTGCTGCCTCCGCAACCCGGACCTCCGGAAAAGCGGTAGAAGATGGATGGATGGATATTCTTTCTCTCAAGACAGCATCCGCTACTGAAGACATGGTTGAACTCTGGAATGGACAGTTGTGGTTTCACATACTTTTATTGATATGATTTGATATGTGTTGCTTTATTTTCAGGAAGAAATTAATTTTTGCATGCTTACTATCACAAATTAATTACAGTTACAATGTACAGACATTGTATATTCCCTTATTATTAAGTAGAATATCTTAGTCACTGAAGTTTAAGGAATTTATGCTTTGTTCAGCAACATATGTGTCTTAAAGGGGGCCTCACTTCTCATATCAAATGTCTCTCCCCCTCTTCTTTCTACTGGGAGACCCGCCCTGAAATTTGAAATGACCAATGGGCCTCTAAGCTCCCTTGCATTTCCTTTTTTAGGTCGAGTTTATGACTTCTGCTTGAAAAAGAAGCAATGTAATTGGGCCAGCTCAGATTTCATGAAAGTCAGTGAAACTCAACCACACCCGAAAAAAATCTCCTTTTGTTTCAGTTTTTGGGATGTACAGGTACAGTATATCTCAAAAAATTAGAATATCATGAAAAAGTTCAATATTTTTTGTCACTCATTTCAGAAAGTGAAACCCATATATTATATAACCTAAGCAGGGTTGCTCGCAGAGATAGCAAAAAGACGTGACAACCTAATAGTTTTGAATGCAAAAAGACGCGATAGACTTACACAATGGTCCCCTCCGGTATACAACTAGGAAAATACCGGTCGCTATGGAGGGTGAGAATATGTATGGGTACATAATCATACCATGTAGGATAACTAAGTAGACGGTTGTACTGTTTCATTCCATCTAGCTACAATGCTCCGCACGGTGTGTGTTTATATATTTACATATTTATTCCATCTAGCTACAATGGTCCGCACTGTGTGTGTTTATATATATATTTATATATTTACTCCATCTAGCAACAATGCTCCACACTGTGTGTTTATATATTTACATATTTATTCCATCTAGCTACAATGCTCCGCACTGTGTTTATATATTCATATATTTATTCCATCTAGCTACAATGCTCCGCACTGTGTGTGTTTATATATTTACATATTTATTCCATCTAGCTACAATGCTCCACACTGTGTGTGTTTTTATATCTACATATTTATTCCATCTAGCTACAATGCTCCGCACTGTGTTTATATATTTATATATCTATCCCATCTAGCTATTATATGTACATATGTATACTTGCTGCTCTTGTTTTTTCTCTTGCCTTCTGATTGTTGCTCTGAGTGTTGCTATCCCTGTGCTGTTGCAATCCTGGAATTTCACCATTGTGGGACTAATAAAGGCTTATCTTATCTTATCTTATATCGATTCATTACACAGAGAGTGATTTATTTCAAGTGTTTATTTATTTTAATTTTGAGGATTATGGCTGACAGCCCATGAAAACCCCAAATTCAGTTTCTCAAAAAATTAGAATATTACATAAAATTAATTAAAAAAATAGTTTTTAAATAGAAATGTTGGCCGACTGAAATGTTTGTCCATGTACACACTCAATACTTGGTCAGGGCTTCTTTTGGATTAATTACTGCATCAATGTGGTGTGGCATGGAGGTGATCAGCCTTTGGCACTGCTGAGGTGTTAAGAAGGTCCAGGTTGCTTTGATAGTGACCTTCAGTTTATCTACATTGTTGGGTCTGGTGTCTCTCATCTTCCTCTTGACAATACTCCATAGGTTCTCTATGGGGTTTAGGTCAGGAGAGTTTGCTGGCCAGTCAAGCACAGTGATGCCATGGTCATTAAACCAAGTTTTGATACTTTTGGGGCAGCGCGGTGGCGGAGTGGTTAGCATTGCGGCAGCACAGCAACTCATCCTTGGCCTGGGGATCCTGAGTTCAATCCCAGCCCCCAACCAACAGTGATCTGTGTGGAGTTTGCATGTTGCTTGCTTTTTTCTTGCCTTCTGAGTGTTGCTATTTTTGTGCTGTTGCAATCCTGGAATTTCCCCATTGTGGGACTAATAAAGGCTTATCTTATCTTATCTTATCTTATCTTATCTTTCCCCGTGTCTGCGTGGGTTTACTCTGGGATTTCTCCGGTTTCCTCCCACATGCCAAAAACATGCAAGTAAGGTTAATTGGCATCAAACTGGGGATTCTAAATTGTCCTTAGGTATGAGTGTGAGAGTGAATGGTTGTCTGTCTCTCTGTGTTGGCCCTGCGATGGACTGGCGATCTGTCCAGGGTGTACCCTGCCTCTCGCCCAAAGATGCTGGGATAGGCTCCAGCCCCCCAGCGACCTGAATGAATGAATGAATGAATGAATGAATGAATGAATTTATTTATTTCGGATAGTACATTACAGGTTAAAAGAAACTGTATAATATAACAACAAGGTCAAATTAGACAAAGACTCCTTCTACTATACAATTCCACGTGAGTTATCCGAAATGGGTGATGGCTGAAGCCGCAGCTTATATTGCCCACCCATATTCCATCCAAGAATTCAAAGGAGAAAAAAGAGAAAACAAGACAAGAGCGATTACAATTTTAAACAAGGCTAAGACAAAATATGACTGAGAGAAAAAGAAAACTGAGCTAGTCTAAGTTAAGCGGTTACTATTCAAAAACAAATCTAAGACATAGTGTCACAGAGAAAAAAGAAAAACTAAGCTATAACACAACACAGGCTGGAAATGTCAATCCTTATGTGAGTTTACATGTCGTCTTGTAAATATGTTTGGAGTATTTCTTCCTTTAGTTTTTGTTTAAATTGTCCAAGCTTTGTACATGATTTTAATTCAGGTCCAAAATCGTTCCATAATCTGACACCTTGCACTGAAATACAGTGTTGCTTGGTAGTTGTTCTCACTGTAGGCTTTTGAAATATACATGTTCCTCTGAAGTGATATCGTTTCTCCCTTGTTTGGAACAACTTTTGGATATTTGCGGGCAGTGATAGATTCTTCACTTTGAACATTATTATTGCGGTTTTAAAGTCGATCAGATCTTTCAACTTGAGAGTTTTTTGTTTAAGAAAAAGTGGGTTTGTTGGTTCCCTGTAAGCTGCTTTGTTAATTATTCTAATAGCTCTCTTTTGAAGCATAAAGAGTGGATATATGTTTGTTTTATATGTATTTCCCCATACTTCATTACAATATGTCATGTATGGGAGTATTAATGAATGATACAAGGTGTATAGTGTGGGTTGATTCAGCAAATTTTTCACTCTGTGTAATATTGCAACTGATTTGGATACTTTACCTTTTATATAATTAATATGTGGCTTCCAACACAGTTTGTTATCAATTATTACTCCAAGGAATTTAGTTTCGGATACCCTTTCAATCTCTACACCATTTACACTGAGTTTGGGTACTGGGTAGTTGTGATGGTTGTTAAAGACTATAAATTTTGTCTTGCTTAAACTGAGCGTTAATTTGTTTGAATCAAACCACAGTTTCAGCTTTCCTAATTCCTTTCCGAGTGTATCCAGAAGTTGTTCCAAATTGTTTCCACTGCATAGCAGGTTAGTGTCATCAGCAAACAATATTAAGTCCATTTTTTCTGAAACTTTACATATATAATTTATATACATATTGAATAATAATGGTCCCAAAACTGAACCCTGTGGGACTCCACAGGTGACCTTCAGTAGCTCTGAGTTTTTGTTGTTAACACATACAAACTGATATCTATTCTTTAAGTAACTTTTTAACCAGGACAGTGCTACCCCTCTAATACCACAATTTTGTAGTTTCTTTAATAATAGATTGTGATCTACTGTATCAAATGCTTTTTTAAGATCCAGGAATACTCCAACTGAATACTCTTTATTTTCAATGGCTGTTGATATTTTTTCTGTAAATTCCATTAAGGCATATGCCGTTGTCCTTTTGTGTCTGAACCCATATTGCTGCTCACACAATAAATCATTCTTCAGTATGAAGTTGTCAATTCTCTCATAGAATATTTTTTCAAGTATTTTGGAAAATTGCGGTAATAGTGAAATTGGTCTGTAGTTGGAGAGTTCCCCTCTGTCGCCTGTCTTGTAAATCGGAATTACTTTAGCTATTTTCATTGCATTGGGAAATATACCTGATTGGAGAGACAGGTTACAGATATACGTCAGTGGTTTCACTATGCATTCGATAACAGTTTTGACTAGTAGCATATCAATACCATCGCAGTCAGTAGATGTTTTACTTTTGAACGATTTAACAATTTCAATGACCTCTCTTTCGTCTGTGTTCTTTATGAAGATGGTGTCTTTTACAGCAGTGTTATTGCATATTGAATCACCTGTTGGCACCGTAGGGCACCATAGTGGGTATTTCTCGGGCCAGTTTAGGTCCAATGTTAACAAAAAAATTATTAAATTCATCTGCAGGTGAAGCTATATTCACATTCAGAGTCGATTTATTATTTTTTGGAATGTTAGTTGGGTAGCTGGTATTTCTGCTTTTATTTCTAAGGATACTGTTGATTATTGTCCATGTATTTTTAATATTGTCTTTGTTTTTTTCCAGTTCTTTACTGTAATAGTCTCTTTTACTACATCTTATTATATATGTTAACTTATTTTTGTATGCTTTATACCGCTGCTCTGCTTCTTTTGTCCTTTTCTTTATGAAAGCTTTATATAATAAATTTTTCTTTTTACACGCCTTTTGTAGTCCTTTGGTTAGCCATGGTTTGTCAGTAAATTTGTGTTTAAGCTTTTTTTTAACTAATGGGCAGTTTTTTTCATAAAGAGTGGTTACAATGTTTATAAATGTGTCATAGGCTTCATTTACATCTGATACATAGACTTCTGTCCAGTCTTGCTTCAGCAAGTCCTCTTTAAAAGAACTGATTGCGTTTGGTGATTTGTGTCTGAACGATTTTGAGATTTTTTCTGGGTTGGGCCCCGTGTGGCCATGGATAAGTGCAAAGATTGGCAAGTGGTCGCTTATATCATTTATCAATAATCCACTTTCTATTTTCTTGTCGAGAACATTGACAAACAGGTTGTCAATAAGTGTAGCAGAGTGAGCTGTGATTCTACTGGGATGTGTTATTGTGGGATATAGACTCATGCTGTACATAGAGTTCATGAACTCTGTAACTACATTTTGTTGATGTGGATTAAGTAGATCAATATTGAAATCTCCACAAATTGCTACCATTTTCTTACTAGTAATATTATTGTACAGCTCGACTAATTTATCTCTGAATGTCTCAATGCAAGTTCCCGGCGTTCTGTATATGCAGCTTATGATTAGATTTTTTGTTTTGTCTAGGTCAGTCTCAACAGTAACACATTCCAGAATCCCTGGTAGTGCTGAGGACATTTCATTTACAAGCTTACATCTATATAGGTCATCAATATACAGTGCAACACCACCACCCTTTTTTTGAGATCTGTTAATGTTAAACATCTGATATCCCTCTATTGCCATCAGGGGAGCCTGGTCTGCATTAAGCCAGGTTTCAGAGACTGCTATAGCTGTGAATTTTCTGTTTAGCTGTTTTAAATAGTCCTGAATCTGTGAGAAGTTTTTGTTAAGACTTCTGCTATTGAAGTGTATTATTGACAGTTTACCATCTAATTGCACTTGACTTTTGAATTGCTTTTCAGTGTAATATTCACAGTGGTTATGAATATTATTGAAAAAGTGGTTATCAGGATCAATATCATTCTCCATCTCTTGTGGTTTATGTTCAGCATAGTGGCATATTTTTAGAGTTTGAGTTTCCTCACTCTGTGTTTCATAGTCAGTGTTCATCTGTATTTATCTAAGTCAGTAGCATCTCTGATCATTATACTTTTTGCTTGCTCAGGTGTTCCATTTAGTTTAATCCAAATTCTACAATTTCTTGTCCAGGTTGTCTGTATCTTATTATGTTTCTTTAGCATCCGTGCCTGCCGTGCTAATTCAGCGTTTTTTTTTGTCAGGTGTTCATTTAGGTAAACTTGAGTTTCCTTTAGTTTTTTGGCCTGCCTCAGTATGTCATTTTTCACCCTCCTGTTCACAAAGCGCATCACAATTGATTTCTTTGTTTTGTTATCTTTCTTCGGTAAAGCATAACAGGCTGAGATCGCATTGGCTTCTACCTTAATGTCTTTATCATTAAGGAACTGAAGCACTTGGTTTTCTAAGGACATTGATTCACTTATGGAAGCATGTTCACCACTCAGTCCTGTAGCGGCATGGGCGTACGGCTGATATCTGATGTCTAGTCCACTTATAACTATGTCATCAATGCGAGAACCTTGTTCAAGATCCTCGACGCGTTGCTCCAAAAGACGCCCGTGTTGCTCCAGGTCCATAATTTTTTTGTCTTTTTCTTTTATTATTGAATGTAGGGCTTGTACCTCCTGTATTAGGTCTAATATTTTGTCCTGCTGGCTAGTCACTTTGGCCAGTTCTTCTAACACAAAGTTCAGAGTTTTTTTAATTTCTTCCATTTCCTCTTTTTTGGGTGGCATTTTACCGACCTGTGGATAGAAATAAGCAGAGAATCCGGCTAGGCCTCAACTAGCTCGGTCGCTACTGGACCCGCCGCTCCTGCGCAGCTTCTCCGCCGAGTGACGCTGCTCAGCTCCGCAGATCACCGCCATCTATCGCCGGCGCCTGCTTCCGTCTACCTGGCCAGTTATGTCGTGCACCGCCGGCGCAGCCGGAATCCACCGATCACAGCCACTCGTCGCCGTCTGGCTAGGTGGCTCCTCCGCTGGGCCCCGTCCCCGTCAGTTATGTCGCACTCCGCCGCCGCAGCTCTAATCCACCGATCACCTCCGCCGATCGGTGGCCGACCACCGTCGCTCGCTGTCGTCCGGCTGGGTGGCTTCTCCTCTAGGCCCCCTCTAGGCCCCGTCACCGACCGCCGTCACCTGAAAAGGATTAAACAGAAGAAGATGAATGAATGGCAGTGTGTGTGTGTGTGTGTTGGGGGGGGGGGTGCCAAGTCCTGCTGGAAAATGAAATCAGCTTCTCCATAAAGCTTGTCAGCAGAGGGAAGCATGAAGTGCTGTAAAATTTCCTGGTAGACGACTGTGGTGACTTTGGTCTTGATAAAACACAGTGGACCAACACCAGCAGATGACATGGTTCCTCAAATCATCATTGACTGTGGAAACTTCACACTAAACCTCAAGCAACTTTGATTCTGTGCCTCTCCACTCTTTTTCCAGACTCTGGGACTTTGATTTCCAAATTAAATGCAAAATTTACTTTTATCTGAACAGGGGTCATCTGCTGGTGTTTGTCCACTGTGTTTTATCAAGACCAAAGTCAGCACAGTTGTCTACCAGGAAATTTTAGAGCACTTCATGCGTCCCTTTGCTGACAAGTTTATGGAGAAGCTGATTTCATTTTCCAACAGGACTTGGCACCCCCCCCCCCCACACACACACACAGTGCCAAAAGTATCAAAACCTGGTTTAATGACCATGGCATCACTGTGTTAGATTGGCCAGCAAACTCTCCTGACCTAAACCCCATAGAGAATCTATGGAGTATTGTCAAGAGGAAGATGAGAGACACCAGACCCAACAATGCAGACGAGCTGAAGGTCACTATCAAAACAACCTGGACCTTCATAACACCTCAGCAGTGCCACAGGCTGATTACCTCCATGCCACGGCACATTGATACAGTAATTAATCAAAAATCAAAAAGGAGCCCCGACCAAGTATTGAGTGTGTACATGGACATACTTTTCCGTCGGCCAACATTTCTATTAAAAACTATTTTTTTAAAATTAATTTTATGCAATATTCTAATTTTTTGAGAAACTGAATTTGGGGTTTTCATGGGCTGTAAGCCATGATCATCAAAATTAAAATAAATAAACACTTGTATATACAGTATAGTATATATAGAGAGTGATACAGTATATATCACTCTCTGTGTAATGAATCTATATGATATATAGGTTTCACTTTCTGAAACAAGTGACCAAAAATATTGAACTTTTTCATGATATTCTAATTTTTTTGAGATGTACCTGTAGTCAAGCTGTAAGGAGCATTTTCTGCTCTTCCCCCTTTTTTTCCCCCCATCTTCAAGTAGGCCAAAGTGTCCAATGCTCTGCGAAAATTCTTTTTCCTTTCTTTAAAGTTCACTTTTTCCCTTATTTTAATCCTTTTCTTTAAATTGCTGTGTAAGAAGACTGATTTTTTTTTTTAAGCTTAAACCAATTCATTCCAGCCACAATACATCAGAAGAAACAGATCGGTGGCTTGTTTTGGTTTCAATTTGATTTTCTGATGGGACTTTGTACAATACAAACCCAGAGAGGATTGTCCTCTCTGGGTTGGGGACAGGCTCCTGCCCCAAGTGGAGGAGTTTAAGTATCATGGGGCCTTATTCAAGAGTGAGGGGATACTGGAGCGAGAGATTGACAGACGGAGTGGAGCAGCATCTGCAGTGATGCGGACTTTGTACCAGTCTGTTGTGGTGAAGAGGAAGCTTAGTTCTAAGGCAAAACTGTCAATTTACCAGTCAATCTACATTCCTACTCTCACCTATGGTCACGAGCTTTGGGTAATGACCGAAAGAATGAGATTGCGGATACAAGCGGCTGAAATGAGCTTTCTCCGTAGGATTGCTGGACTCACCCTCAGAGATAAGGTGAGGAGCTCAGTCATCCGGGAGAGGCTCAGAGTAGAACTGCTGCTCCTCCACATTGAAAGGAGTCAGTTGAGGTGGTATGGGCATCTGATTAGGATGCCTCCTGGACGCCTCCCACTTGAGGTGTTTCGGGCACTTCCCACTGGAAGGAGACCCCAGGGCAGACCTAGGACTCCCAGCTGGTCTGGGAGCGCCTTGGTATCCTGTCTGAAATGCTGGAGCAGGTGGCAGGGGAGAGGGAAGTCTGGGCTTCTCTGCTTGAACTGCTGTCTCCGCGACCTGGACCTCCGGAAAAGCGGTAGAAGATGGATGGATGGATGGATGGATGGATGGACTTTGTACAATAAACAAACTCCTTCTTCAGTGCATAAGAGAAGACCGCAGCCAGCCTGCTGAAGAACCAGCCCCTTTGTGATCTCGGGAGTAGGCCATAACCGTGGTAAAGAGCCTGTCTGCCAGTCTTCCAACAGAACCCACGCCAGTCCAGTTGAAACAGAATCCAGTGGACCGCCTGCTACCCATTGGCACACAATGATTCTGCTTGGCTGATGGTCTATTGTTTAATTTAAACTTAACCCTCTGGTGCATAGCGGTCACTACAGTGGACAATCAGCTTGCGAGGTAAAACGTCTCGGCCAATCAGCTTGCGAGATTCCCGAGTGGTGAAGAGGTGGGCGGAGAGGAGTGGAGCGGTGGTCAGAGAGGTGGATTTTGAGTTGTGCGGGCTCTCCGTGTTGATACCTGATGTTCTAATGTAGTCTCTCTGCCTTCTGCTAGCGCCTGGGCAACTTTCGTGCCATTTTTTCTCAATTTTGAATTTTTGATGAATATTTTTGAAAAATCCGCGATGCACTGAGGGCGCGAAAGGTGAAACGCGAAGTAGCGAGGGATTACTGTATTTATAAATAGCACAGTCAAATGCAGAGGCCAGTTCTGTTCATGTGTATTGCCACTGTAGTCTGTAGAAGTATTGTAATACATAGCCCAATTTTTTGAATGAATGAATGAATTTATTTATTTCGGATAGTACAGTACAGGTTGAAAGAAACTGAATGATATAACAACAAGGTCAAATTGAACAATGACTCATCTGATTATACAATTCAACGCAAGTTATCCGAAATGGGTGATGGCTGAAGCCGCAGCTTATATTGCCCACCCATATTCCATCCAAGAATTCAAAAGAGAAAACAGGCAAGAGCGATTACAATTCAAAACAAAACTAAGACAAAATGTGACAGAGAAAAAAGAAAACTAAGCTACAACACAACACAGGCTGGATATGCTACAACTCGCCGCTCATTAGCGGCGCCAGCTGCACGCACACTTGCGCCTCGTCAGCAGCGTGGGATATAAGCCACTCTGCCCTGGGCTTCGGCATGAAGCCGTCTGATTCCTTCAGCCCTCTTGCTGCAGAGGAACCCCCTCATCTCCCAGCAAGATCTACAGCGTAAGCATACCTACCTTTGCCTTTCCAGTCTCTCCCCTGTGCACAGGTGTATTCCCCGGCGGCGGACCTCGCCTCTGCATCACCGTCTGCCAGCTGCTGTCACAGGTGCATCAGGTCGCTGTCTCCCGGGCTCGCCCTTGTGCACGCCTGCCACCTGCCACACTCCTGCATCCTCCTCTGTCTCGTCACCGATCCTGAATGCCTCTTCACTCTGAAAACTCTGGTTTTCTTGACTGCTGGAACTGCTGGAACTGCTATCATCTGCCATTGTTGTTTTGTTTAGGGATCACACTCGTGACGTCACGCAGCGTCGTCTGCACTACTTCCGGTTTGTTTGGCACTGCCAGCCACAGGCAAAAGTTTATCGGCTTATAGCTTGGCCATCGCACGGCCTAAAAATTTCTTTAATGTGTTGAAAAATACACTAGGTAATAAGGAATTAATCTGCTATTCTACTTTTTGCGCCAAAAGGTGGGTTCAGTTCTACTTTAATGTTGAGTGCTCAGGCGCATGTAGTTCACTGGATTGGACATGTCTGTAACTTTATGCAAAAATCATATTTTTGGAAAAAAAAAGTTGAAATTTTTTTTTCATGTCCTGAGAAGAATAAAAATACTTCAGAAAAAAATCTTGACGAAGGCTTTCATAATTCATGCATCAGAGGGTTAATTCTTCATAATATTCCTGGTGTAAGTTGTTTAAACTTAATTTCATGCAACTGCTATCAGAATTTCAAAATGCATTTTGTCCTTTCATTAATTTATGTTCTTTTTCAGAGTAACACCAATTTTCCATTTTTATAGATAGCTTACTCATCATTTTCTTCATAAAATTGCATCCACTTTTCTTGACCAATGCTATTTTATGGTTTTCCAATTTCCAGTATATCGCCAAGTTAAACTAGGATTTTTTGGTTCCACAAATGCTTGATTCACAGGTTACACTCAGCAACTCAATATGATGACCATGATGCATGTTGAATTCTTTGTTTAAAATCATCCAGATGTGTTAATCTATTCTGACATTTCTTATTAAACTATTGAAAGACATATGGGAGTTATTGATTGATTTCATGTCCATCTTCTTGATTATCAGCAGACAAGAACTAAAAAGTTTTTTTTTTTTTTTTTTTAGGCTGATTCAGAATTGGTACAAATAAAGAATTGTTAATAAATTGTCCTTTTGGACTGGTGCCCCAACGAGCTAATGTGCTGGTAATGAAAATAAATCTTCATTCCCATTTATATTAATACTTGTACCAACAATAAAACACCTGTAAACCCATTAATCTAAATCCACTACACATTTATTCACACACCAGTGTCAGACACTGGAGGAAAGGTGGGTAAAGTGTCTTGCCCAAGGACACAATAGCAGGGTAGGAGGGAGCAGGATTCAAACCATCAGCCTTCCAGTTATTAGACAACCTGCTCTACTGCCCAAGCCATGACCGCGCTGACACAATTTCAATACAAAAAATACAACTGAAGTGCTGTACAGAGTTTACAGTATTGCTAATTTTCAATTATTGTCCCTAGTTGGGCTTATACATGAACAATATAATTAAGACAATAAAATTTAAAGGAACAACATACTAAAACTAGAAAAGCACTCAGTAAGCACATACCTCCACCAAGGCAGCTTCTGTCCCTCATGAATTACTTCCAAAATGTAATGGGTTTGTGTGTAGGCTTAGAGCCACTTCTGGTGAAAACTGCATCAATATTTGTCCATTAGTTTTTGAGTATTGTTGTGAAAACACTGTGAGAAGATAAGAGCCTTGGTTGAGGTATACATTCTCAGATCATCACCAAAATGTAATGGGTTCATCTGTAGCCCAAGAGCCATCTCTGGTGAAAATTTCATCCAAATCCATCCATCAGTTTTTGTGTAATCCTGCATCTCTTCCCTGTGCAATTACACACCTTTCCTAAAAATTTCATCAAAATCCATTCATAACTTTTTCAGTAATGTTGTTAACAGACAGATAGACAAACCAACAAACAAACCAACGCCGGCAAAAACATAACCTCCTTGGTGGAGGTAACTACACCACACAGTGCAATAAAAGGCTGCGTACTCAGTCCACTGTTGTTTACACTTCTAACACATGACTGTGTATCCAGACACGAGGGGAACCAGATTATTAAGTTTCCAGACGACACCACGGTGGTGGGACTTATTCAGAGGGATGAGGAATCAATGTCCAGGGAAGAAGTGAGAGACCTGGAGGGCTGGTACAGGGAGAACAATCTAGTGCTCAACGTGGACAAAACGAAGGAGATGATTATCGACTTCCGGCGGTCACAGCCTGAACACGTCCCTCTCAGCATCGGCAGCCGTTTACTGGAGAGAGTGGAGAACATCAAGTTCCTCGGAGTGCAGATCTCACAGGACCTGACCTGGAGCAAGAATTCCTTGGGAATCAGGAAGTGGGCCCAGCAGAGACTGCACTTCCTGAGGAAACTCAAACAGGCCTCTCTCCCCATCTGCATCCTCAGGACCTTCTACAGAGGTGTGGTGGAGAGTGTTCTGACATACTGCATTGCAACATGGTACTCCAGCTGCAGTATGTCAGACAAAAAAGCCCTGCAGAAGATAGTTAAGGGAGCTGAGAGGGTAATTGGAGTTTCCCTCCCCTCTGTCCAAGAACTTTTTCAGAACCATTGTAGGAGCAGGGCACTGAACATTGTCAAGGACCATTCTCACCCTCTGCATAAACGCTTTGAACTTCTGCCATCTGGCAAACGATTCCGGAGCATCAGAGGCAGAACCACCAGACTGATTAACAGCTTCCTTCCACAAGCTGTTAGGATGCTGAACAGTTGATCCAGAATCTCTCATACATACTACTGCACCTATGGACATTATGTATATTATTTGTATATTATAGTTCTGGTTAGTTTTCAAGTATGTCTCAGGGAAGTGTGAATTGCTATGTTGTGGTGGGGGGTGAGGGTGTGTGTGAGTGTGTCTTAAATGATGTTCTTTTTACTTATATGGATGCCGAGAGAAATGCAATTTCATCTTGCCTGCACTACAGTTGTATGTACAGCAACACAACAATAAAGGTTGACTTGATTTGATTTGAAAATCTTCTTCTTTTAGCTGCTCCCTTTAGGGGTCACCACAGCGGATCATCTGCCTCCATCTCACCCTATCCCTTGCATCTTCCTCTGCAACACCAAACCTCTCCATGTCCTCCTTCATTATATCCATGAATCTTCTCTGTTGTCTTCCTCTTTTCCTCCTGCCTGGCAGCTCCATCTTCAACATCCTTTGTCAAATATATCCACTATCCCTCCTTTGCACATGTCCAAACCATCTCAGCCTTGCCTCCCTTACTTTGTCTCCAAACCACTTAACCTGAGCTGTAGCGCTGATATACTCATTTCTAATCCTGCCCCTCCTAGTCACTCTTAGCATCTTCAACTCTACCACCTCCAGCTCCACTTCCTGTCTTTTTTTTTTTTTATCAGCACCACCATCTCCAAACCATACATCATAGCAGGTCTCACTACCGTCTTGTAAATCTTCCCTTTCACTCTTGCTACTATTCTTCTGTCACAAATCATCCCTGACACTCGTCTCCATCCACTCCACCCTGCCCGCACTCTCTTCTTCATCTCTCTTGTGAATTTTCGATTACTTTGGATGGTTGAACCCAGGTATTTTAACTCATCTACTTTCACTACTGCTACTCCTTCCATCTTCACCATTACACCTGCCTCCCTCTCATTCACACTCATGTATTCTGTCTTGCTTCTACTGACTTCATTCCTCTTCTCTCCAGCGCATACCTCCACCTCTCCAGGTGGAGGTATGCGTGTAAGATGGCGACGCGCGTCTGCGCAGTGGCTCTTTGCTCCCTACTTTTGTTTGTCTGTTTTTGGATATTGGACCGTGTGAAGCTGGATTTGTGTACAGTCGTAGTGAGCTGATAAATAATGGACTTCAACAAAAGTCTGCTGTTACAGCAGTTTTTGAGAACACACAAAACATACCGGAGGCTTTCTGTAGACCAGCAGGATCACCATGGATTGTTGTCGGTCTTGGGAAGTGACGCAGACGGAGGAGGGAGAGAAAGCAAAAGCGGGGATGCCAGGCAGGCCTGCTAGTGAGGCTAAAGAAACAGCCGCATAGACCTCCGCTACCCAGCATTTTCTTTCCAACGCCACAAGCATCGTCCACAAGATGGATGATTTAGAGCTACAGCTGGCAACTAGAAAAACTGTGAGAAACTGCTGTGTGCTGTTGTTAACGGAAAGCTGGCTCCACCCGCTGATCGCCAATGCTGCAGCGCAGCTACCAGAGTGCATACTTCATCGTATGGACCGAACAGCGGAATCCGGGAAACAGAGAGGGGGTGGTCTCTGTATTTTTCTTCACAAGTCTTGGACTAATCACAGTTGTATTATTAACACTTACTGTTCTCCTGATCTAGAGACAATGTCAGTTTTATGTCGGCCTTTTTATCTTCCGAGAGAGCTGACAGTGGTTATTATTACAGCGGTCTATATTTCTTCTGATGCAAATGCTAAAGTGGCACTTAGTCATTTGTACAGTGTTATAAATAAACAGCAGCAGCAGGCCTATCCCGAGGGTGTTCACATTATAGCTGGTGATTTTAATCAAGCATGCTTGAAAACTGTGCTGCCTAATTTCACACAATATGTGAAATGTGCCACTAGGGGAAAGAATTGTCTTGATCGGGTGTATTCAAACCTGAAGCATGCCTACAGAGCTGTGCCGTGTCCACATCTTGGCCTGTCAGACCATCTAGCATTGCTCCTCATCCCAGCATACACCCCTCTCAGGAGAACTGCTAGACCTACTATAAAGAACATCACAACATGGCCTGAGGGAGCTCTTTCTCAGCTGCAGAACTGTTTTTCAAACACTTTATGGGATTTATTCAAGAATCAGGATCTGGAAATGTACACACAGACTGTATCATGCTACATCACCTACTGTATCAACCAGGTGACTGGAAAAACGCATTAGGGTTTTTCCTAACCAGAAGTCTTGGATGACAAAAGAAGTCCAGGCACTCTTCTGAGCCCGTGATACAGCCTTCAGGCCAGGGGATACAGATCTGTATAGGACCGCCCGGGCTAATCTGAAGAAAGGCATTAACCACTTGCACTCCGTTGTTCCGCGGGCGGGCAAGTCTCTGCGTCCTAGGATGCATGAGGGCGCACAAGAGCGCACTCGTGCGCGCTGGGACGCATAACGCATGATATACTGATGATGGTGCAGATGGAGATGGTGCTGGCCTCCAAGCGCCACTGGGAAAAAAATGCTGCAGACGCAGAACAGATTAGTTCATCTGATTGACCTCTCATTCGACTAATAAGAGCTTTGAATTGGGTTTCTGAAACCATGAAGAGCCAATGAAAGAAAACCTAGGAAGGAGGACCCGCCTCCCAACGCTTTGAATGCAGTGAGCCAATTGAAGCAGAGAAGTTCGTGAGCTGTTTTTTTTTAAGGCTGGGTGAAGACTGGCTGCTGGAGCGGATCAAAAAAGGACACAGGAAGAGCCCCACAGACCCAGCAGCATGGAGACCATCCACAAATGCAACCTGTGTGACAGGGAGTGCCATTCGTGGATCGGCATGTTTGGCCACAGGCGGTGCTTATTTTGTATTGGTTCCAGCAGAGTAGACGTTGTGATTTCTTCCATGGTCATTATAGACTGACGGAGGCTGACCACGAAGGCTGAGTGACACACACGCCTTCGCCAGTCTTTTTTTAATTACTACTGTTATTTGTTTTGAAAAATCATTCGCCAAAAACCGCAATCATGAAAGCACAAAACCGCAATAAAGGAATTATGTTTTGATCGAGTTGCGAGACCAGAACCAGAGCGGATCAGCGTCGCGTTCGTCTGACAATGAGGAAGACAAGTTCGCTAAGACTCTGCTGTGAAGAGGTAAGGTGTTATAAGCTAAATTATTATTTATCCCTGAAAATTGTAATCAAAAATGACTTTTGACCGATCGGTAAATTACAGCTGTGTGGTTCACGAAGTCTGAAGTTCGTGCACCGCGGTACAAGAGGTTGCTCGCAGTGTACAGGCTGTGAACGCCCCCCCACCCCCGCTATTCTTCTGCAGCGAGGGGGGGGGGGGCCGCGATGATTGCACTGCTGTCCCACATCACCACATGAGGCTAATCCGTTGTGTAGCGATGGCTGAAGTCCCTCCTCTGTAGCGAGCGGGGGGGGGGACCCCCCCACACACACACAGTAGTGAGGGGGGGGGAAGCCGCTGTGACAGCGTTGCTGTGGAAACATGCAACGAGTGTAATCTGTCATGTAGCGAGGGCCGAACTCTGTCCTTGGTAGCGGGGGGGGCGACCCCCCCCCACACACACAGACACAGCCCTGAGTGTGACCTTTCCTTTGAGCCTAAAATGAAGATTCTACATTGAATTATTCAAAAGTTACAGACGTTTTTCCAAACTGTGCCATTTGGCACAATTTGGCACAGTTCCAAAACGCCTGGGAACAGCCTGAGAACAAAGCTGAGTAAAATATTCATTTTTTGTGGTATTGTTACCAAATTTGGATCTCAGCTGGATAACACTTGGTTCTACATTTCTGTTGCATTTTCCAGCCGGATCGGACAGCTGTGTGTTATTTACAAGCATTTGTATCCAAAAAAACACTGTGTCCAAATTTTTTTTCTTCAAGTTCAGTATGTTTAGATGACTGTAACTCAGTGGCCGGAGCACGTAGAGAGATTATGTTTTTTTTGCCAAAAAATTCAAAGTGTTTTCTTTTAAATGAGACCAACCCCATGAAGATGCTGCAAAGAGTTGAAGAACAGCTTTCAATTTAGTTTGGGCACGTTATTTTTTGGCATTTTTAGGAAAATTGCCCGGAGTGCAAGTGGTTAAGGAGGCCAAACAGGCCTATAAGAGGAAAGTTGAGGACCATTTTTCTGATAATGATTCGAGATAAGTGTGGCAAGGCTTTCACCATATCACAAACTATAAGGGCAGCAGCATCATTTCCAGTGACATCACCGCCTCACTGGCAGAAGAACTGAACTGCTTTTTCGCACGGTTTGAGGCAAATACACCTCGCCCGGACCCACTGACGTTATTGAATGCCAGCTCTGATGTGCTTACCCTGCAGGATCATGAGGTGAGACATACACTGAGGGCAGTTTACCCGAGAAAGGCTACTGGTCCTGATGGAGTGCCAGGAAAGGTGCTCAGAGCATGTGCAGATCAGCTATGCTATGTTTTGACTGACATTTTTAATTTGTCTCTTAAGGCAGCCTTTGTTCCACAGTGTTTAAAATCTGCAGTCATTATTTCTGTGCCTAAAAAACATATTATCAGCAGTCTGAATGACTATCGACCAGTAGCATTAACACCCATTGTTATGAAGTGCTTTGAGAAAATGGTATTGAAACATCTTTTGTCTAGTCTCCCCCCAGCCTTTGATTGGTACCAGTTTGCCTACAGGCGGAGCAGATCCACTGAAGATGCTATTGCTATAGCTCTCCACTCGGCATTCAGCCATTTAGAAGGCTAGGGGAGCTATGTTAGAATGTTGTTTGTGGACTATAGCTCGGCATTTAATACAATTATTTCCAATATTCTCATCACTAAATTGCGTCAGCTTGGTCTGCCTACTCATACTTGCAGCTGGATTAAGGACTTCCTAACAAATCGAACACAGACTGTTAGACTCGGACCCCATTCCTCCTCTACAGTCATGCTTTACACAGGCTCGCCACAGGGCTGTGTTGATCCCCACTTTGTATTCATTGTACACATATGACTGCATACCTGTTCATCCCACTAACATTATAGTGAAACTTGCAGATGACACAACAGTAGTGGGGCTCATATCAGGAGGAGATGAGTCTGCATACAGAGATGAGGTCCAGAAACTGGTGAGATGGTGCTCAGATAATAATCTGCTATTGAATTAAAAAAAAACCCAAAAGAACTCATTATTGATTTTAGGAAGCAAAGTAAGGAGTGTGTGGAGAGGGTGGAGGCTTTTAAGTTTCTGGGTGTTCATATTTCTTACAACCTTACCTGGGCAGTTAACACCATAGCTACAATAAAGAATGCTCAACAACGTCTACACTTTTTGAGGCTCCTCAAGAGGAATGGCCTGAATGCACAGTTGCTGGTTTTATTTTATCGCTCTGCTATTGAGAGCATTTTGTCATATGGCATCACGGTTTGGTATGAGGGCTGTTCAGCCGCAGACCGCAAAGCCTTGCAGAGAGTGATCGAGACTGAGCAAAAAATCACTGGCTGTTCTCTCCCTTCTCTGGAAGAGATTTCCAGGTCTCAGTACCTCAACAGAGCTACTGCCATTATTAAGGACTGCACTCATCCAGGTCATGATTTTTTTCACTTGCTCCCCTCAGGAAAGCGGTACAAATCCCATAAAACCCAGACTACCAGGTTTAATCATAGTTTTTTTCCCAACAGCAGTATGTATTTTGAACTGATTTATGTAACACGTACAGACTGCTGATGTTATTTTAGTTTTTTTTTGTGGCAATAACCTTGTGTATAAGCTGGTCTTATTTATTTATTGCTCAGTATGTTTTTATTATTGCTATGTACATATTGTATTTAACTTTTAGGTATTATTGTTTTAAGCATTATTTATTGTTGTAATTATGAGAATGTTAAATGCATGAGTGAACTGTGAGTGTGATAGTTTGTTTTAGGGAGCAGTATCTCAATTTCGTTGTATTGTTTTTTTTAGCAATGGAATGACAATAAAGGCACTTTGACTTTGACAATTTGACTTTGACTCTTCCACCTACTCCCTACTCTCATTACAGATCACAATGTCATCTGCAAACATCATGGTCTACAGAGACTCCTTCTTGACCTCATCTGTCAGCCTGTCCTTCACCATGGCAAACAAGAATGGGGTCAGAGCCGATCCCTGATGTAATCCCACCCCCACCTTGAACCCATCTGTCACTCCTACAGCACACCTCACCACCATCTCGCTGTCCTCACGCATGTCCTGCACCACTCTCACATACTTCTCTACCACTCCTGACTTTCTCATACAGTACCACACTTTGTGTTTTGGCACCCTATCATATGCTTTCTCTAGATCCACAGAGAATCAGAATCAGAATCAGAATCAGAATCAGAATCAGATTTATTGCCATTGTTCATGTAGTACACAAACTAGGAATTTGTCTCGGTGCCATGCTGCAACATTAAAAACATGATGAGAAAAAGGGATAAACTAAAAAACTAAAGGACTAAAAACGTGCAATAAGTGTAGAAAAATAAGTAATAATAAGTAATAATAAGTAATAATAATAATAATAATAATAATAATAATAATACTAGTAATAATGAGTAGTACTAGTCAAGGCAGTTTTAAAAAAATAGCAAGTAGCAGATAATGTGAAGTACCACATAGTGCAGTCGATAATGCAACAGAAAAACAGTGATGAATGACGTGAGTCTGCTTGAGCTGCTGTACATAGTGCACGAGAGTCAAAAAGTCACTTAATGTTCAGCAGTCTGATGGCAGAGGGGAAAAAGCTGTTCATGTGCCGGGAGGTTTTAGTCCGAATGGACCGAAGTCTTCTACCTGAGGGGAGGGGGGCAAACAGTACGTGACCAGGATGTGAAGGATCGGCTATGATCCGGCCAGCACGCCTCCGGGTCCTGGAGATGTACAGGTCCTGGAGAGATGGGAGCTCGCAGCCTATCACCTTCTCAGCAGTGCGCATGACACGCTGCAGCCTTAGTCTGTCCCTGGCAGTGGCTCCTGTGTACCACACAGTTATGGAGGAGGTGACAGGGTGACAGGGAGACACGGTGCAACTGCTTCTGACCTTCTCTACACTTATCCATCAACACTCTTAAAGCAAACACTGCATCTGAACAGCCAAAAAAACCAAAACAATCCAAGGCTCTCTCATTTCAAAAGTAAAAAAGCCTTTATTAAAATGGCTTTGGTCATATAAGCCTATTAAAACAATTAAAAGCTCTACGCATTTCGGCAGTCAACCTTTATCAAGGAGTCAAACAGATATCTAGAAGAGGGGAGGGTTCTTATACAAAAAGTCCACCAATCAGAAACCTCCACCTGGCTGCTGTGGTGTCCTGGTTCAAAATGCACAGTGTAGACACCCACCACATCCAGCAGATGTCATCCCTTCCACCTTCCAACAAACAAAATTCAAAACATAAACAACATGCCCACACAACATATAGAGCCACTAAATCCTGCAGACTAGGCAAAGTAAAAGAAAAACAGTATTCAAATCCCAAACCAGGCAATCATATAAACACACTAAAATCCAGATCCTCATTCAGGCCTGGATATTTAGTAGCCTGTAATTACCTTCATCAAGGAGGTATTGCAATCGGGGTGGTTTGTCAGTCCGTCTGTTTGTTTGCCTGTCTGTCTGTTAGCAGGATTACGCAAAAACTACTGGATGGATTTTGGTCACAATTTCACCAGAGGTGGTCATTGGGCTAGAGAGGAACCCATTACATTTTGGTGATGATCCGAGAATGCATACCTCCACCAAAGCTCGTACCTTCTCACAGTGTGGTAGCAAGAATACTCCAAAACTCCTTAATGGATTTGGATGAAATTTTTACCAGAGGTGGTCTTTGGCCTAGAGAGGAACCCATAATACAGGCCTATTCAATTAGCAGCCTGTGGGCAATGAACCAACCTCCGAGTGGCCCACGCCATGCCATGGAAATATAAATTTAAGAAAAAAATATGAAGGAATGATGGTCCACAAGCGTGAACAATGTGCGGAGTTCAGAAGCGCCCGCTCATGTGACCGTTCCAGTCGGCAGGCAGAGTGTCTTGTTAGTGTCACTGTCCGAGAGAAGCATGAGCTTATCAAAGTACTTTGAACGTGGAAAAAAGTCATAGAGGTATGTAAGCAGTGGAGGCATTTATGGTGGTTTTAACCCACTGGTAACGGGAACAATATGGAAGAGTCGCTTAGCAAACAGGTGTGATTAGGCTTCATATGCAAGCTTCATATGCAACAGCCTTCAGACAAACTAAACGTGCCAACATTTGGATTTCAAAATAAGGGAGGTTTTTCCTGCTTTCTGGCCGCTGCCAATGGTGCACATACCTTGTCGGGGTGCAGCGGCTTGCGTGCCTCAGCAACCCCCGGAGCTATGTCGACGGGAGCCTAGTGCTCCCAGAAGGTTCAACCATGTTGAACAGGTCCGTGTGGGGTAGAGGCCAGACTAAAGAGTGCACCCTGGTCCTCCAGGTTGGGGTTGTGCAACATGTAACAAATCACTCACGTTTTTTTTTTTTTTTTTTTTTCACTTCCGGTGCCACACGAGTCGGCTGCCTTTTGCAACAGCGGCTCAATTCTGAGTCTTTTTTTCCCCTTCCTCTCTCTTTTGATCCAGTGACAACTCTCTGATCCGGCACACCTTTCACTCCATTTATATCACAGACACACAGATCGCCCCAAATGTCTCCCGAGCCAGTGGACGGAGCCACTGTTTATAGCAGGAGACGGTACAGCAGGGAAGAGCTGCTAGCACTCAACCGCCACCCGGTGCTAACGGAAAAACTCGACATACCGGGAGAATTGAGGCGAAAACGCCGTGGGTGCCGTGCTGGATTTAGGCGGAAGGCAAGAAATACAAGGTACAGACCCACCCTTCCATCCGTTGTTATGGGGAATGTACGATTGTTACTGGGAAAGGTAGATGAGCTAGCGGCTATCTCCCGCTACGATAGCATATACCGGGAGTGTAGCCTGTTTCTATTCACAGATACTTGGCTAACCGAATTAGCAGCAGATGCTAACATTGAACTGGAGGGTTTCCACCCAATACGGGCAGACCGAACATCAGACAGTGGCAAAGCAAGGGGCGGTGGAGTGATAATATATGTTAACAACAACTGGTGCAGACCGGGACATATCACTGTTAAATAACAACAGTAACTGGCAGGCTGCAGACAGAACACCCAGATGCTCTTCTCCTCATCTCAGGCGATTTCAACCATGTTTCACTGTCTCCCATTCTACCCACGTTTACCCAGTATGTCACATGCCACACGAGAGACAATAAAACACTGGACTTATTCTACGCAAACACTAAGGAGGCGTACACCTCATCACAACTCCCCCCACTCTGGAGATCGGATCACAACTTGGTTCATCTCCGGCCGGTGTACAAACCCCTAGTGCACAGACAACCTCCGGCCATGCGCACAGTGAAGTTATGGTCTGAGGAGGCAATGGACACTCTAAAGGGCTGTTTTGAAACCACCACCTGGGAGCAGCTCTGCAATCCACATGGTGAGGACATCGATGGCCTCACTCACACCTTCACGGACTACATCAGCTTCTGTGTGGACAACACCGTTCCCACCAAGACCATACGGTGTTGCTCAAACAACAAACCCTGGAACAACCCTGAGATAAAAACACTTCTGAGAGAGAAGAAGAGGATCTTCAGGTCGGGGAACAGGGAGATGTTGAAGTCCGTACAGAGGGAGCTGAGGAGAAAGATCAGAGAAGGCAAGGACAGCTTCAGGAAGAAGATGGAGGACAAGCTGCAGCAGAGCGACATCAGCGGGGTCTGGAGAAACCTTAAAACCATCTCTGGGCTCCAGAATACCTCCCCCCAGGCCACGGGGGGCAGGGAGTGGGCAAACAATCTGAATTTGTTTTTCATTAGGTTTGACCAACCGCCCTCCCCCCTGACTGCACAACAACCACTGCTGCCTCTAAAGAATCAAGTCCTGCTGCCCACTCCCCACTCCACCAACACCCCCCCCACTCCCAACACACAGCCCCCCAACCTGACCCTCACTAAGACCCAGGTGAGGACGGAGCTGAGGAAGATCAAGGCGAGGAAGGCGTCGGGACCGGACGGCATCAGCGCAAAGCTCCTCAAGTCCTGCGCAGACCAACTGTGTGGGATTGTGGAGTACATCTTCAATCTGAGCCTGAAGCTGGGGAGGGTACCACAGCTGTGGAAAACATCTTGTGTGGTACCTGTACCAAAGACTTCCCACCCCAAAGATCTGAACAGCTACAGACCAGTGGCCTTGACATCCCACATGATGAAGACCCTGGAGAGACTGCTCCTTGCTCACCTCCGCCCCCTGGTGGGACCAACGATGGATCCACTCCAGTTCACCTACCAGCATGGCATTGGGGTGGAGGATGCGGTGATCTTCCTCCTTCACCGTTCTCTGTCCCGCCTGGAGAAGCCCGGGAATGCAGTGAGGATCTTGTTCTTTGACTTCTCCAGTGCTTTCAACACCATCCAACCGATGATCCTGAAGGACAAGCTGCTGTGCGCAGGGGTGGACCAGCACCTGTCATCATGGATCCTTGACTACCTCACAAACCGGCCTCAGTTTGTGAGAACCCGGGACTGTGTGTCCGACACGATCATTGGTAGCACGGGGGCCCCCCAGGGAATGGTTTTGGCTCCCTTCCTGTTCACCCTTTAAACTGCGGACTTCTCACACAACACAACACACTGCCATCTACAGAAGTTCTCTGATGACTCTGCGATCATTGGCCTCATCTCCAAAGGAGATGAAGCTGAGCACAGAGGGCTTATCCAGGACTTCGTGGACTGGTGCCATCGGAACTGCCTCCAGATCAATGCGAGGAAAACTAAGGAGCTGGTGGTGGACTGCCGCAGGCAAGGACAACCCCTCACAGCACCAGTAAATATACAGGGAACAGACATCGAGATGGTGACATCCTTTAAGTACCTGGGTGTTCATCTGAACAATAAACTAGACTGGTCACACAATACTGACACACTCTACAAGAAGGGACAGCGCAGGCTGTTCCTACTGAGGAGACTCAGGTCTTTTGGTGTACAAGGGGCGCTGCTGAAGACATTCTATGACACGGTGGAGGCATCAGCCATCACTTTTGGAGTAGTCTGCTGGGGCAGTGGCATTACAGCAGCCGATAGGAAGAGACTGAACAAACTGATCAAGAAAGCTAGCTCTGTCCTGGGACAGCGCCTTGACCCAGTGGAGGAGATAGGAGAGAGAAGGATGGTGGCTAAACTGTCATCTCTGCTGGAGTCCGAGTTCCACCCTATGCAGGACATACTGAATGCACTGAGGAGCTCATTTAGCAGCAGACTACATTATCCTAGGTGCACAACCGAGAGGTTTTGCAGATCCTTCCTACCTACGGCTGTCAGACTGTACAACCTAAGCAGGACTGCTCGCAGAGATAGCAAAAAGACGTGACAACCTAATAGTTTTGAATGCAAAAGACGCAATAGACTTACACAATGGTCCCCTCCGGTATACAACTAGGAAAAAAAACAGTCGCTATGGAGGGTGAGAAAATGTATGGGTACATAATCATACCATGTAGGATAACTAGAAAAGCACTCGGAGAGCGCAGACCTCCGCCAAGCGCCACAGTTCCCCCCATACAGTGTTTTACATCATAAATATTAATCCTACATTTATTGTGTCTACATTTTCAGATTCCGTGACCATGAAAACATATGACTAGCAATTGGATTGTCATTGATTGGATTAGTGGTTCAGTAGTTATTCACGAAAATTGCACTTCCCATAATGGCGTTTTTCTTCCAGACGGTGATCCGGATCATGACCAAAATGTAATCATCTGTAGGATACCCCATTTCTGACAATCTGTGAAAATTTCATGAAAATCCGTCCATAACTTTTTGAGTTATCTTGCTAACAAACAAAGAAACAGACAGACAGACAGACAGACATTATTCCATTATCCGGATCAGTCTTGGGTATATTATAGAACCTACTGGCACCTTGCCCTGTATTTCTTTTCCAAGTGTACTAACCATTTTTTGCGGAGTTACATGCACACATGTTGAAAATGGCCCTATCTCACAATGTTAAAGAATCCTTTAAAAAATTTGTGGATCCAGACGGTGATCCGGATCATCCCCAAAATTTAATCAGTTCTTCCTTGTACCATTTCCAACAACGCCTGAAAGTTTCATCGAAATCCGTCCAAAACTTTTTGCGTTATCTTGCTAACCAACAGACAAACAGACAGACAGACAAACTCCGGCAAAAACATAACCTCCTGGCGGAGGTAACTAAGTAGACGGTTGTGCTGTTTCCTTCCATCTAGCTACAACGCTCCGCACTGTGTGTGTTTATATATATATTTATATATTTACTCCATCTAGTAACAATGCTCCACACTGTGTGTGTTTATATATTTACCTCCGCCAGGCCGAAAAGGCCAGGAGGAGGTTATGTTTTTGCCGGGGTTTGTCTGTGTGTTTGTTTGTCTGTCTGTCTGTCTGTCTGTTTATCTGTTGGTTAGCAAGATAACTCAAAAAGTCTTGGACGGATTTCCATGAAACTTTCAGGCGTTGTTGGAAATGGTACAAGGAAGAACTGATTAAATTTTGGGGGTGATCTGGTTCACCGTCTGGATACAGGAATTTTTTAAAGCATTTTTCAACACTGTGACATAGGGCCATTTTCAACATGTGCGCAGGCGCAGTGGAGGGCGCTGGTCGTCGTGTCTGCAACACAAACTCCGCGTTCTTCAACGTTTTAGGCACAAAAGCACGCGGAAAACACTGCTGGCCTGGGCCCGCCAGCGTGCCTGTGTTTGCGCGCAACTGCAAAACCTCACACGGGCAGCTGTCCGCCGACGAATTCTTTGGCAGAAATTCCTCGGCCAGCCATAGGAGCTGCGCATTTGGCAGAAATTCACCGGCCAGCCATAGGCGCTGCGCAAAAACAAGCTCTCTGCCGGCGAAGCTTCTAAATTCTCGTTTGCCACGGAGCGCAACCCCAAAATAATATAATATAAAACCCACGGCAACCTGTCTACCCAATTTGCATCCGTCAGTGGAGGAGATGGACACAACAGCAACACTTCAGTTTATTACCTCCGCCAAGGAGGCAATGCTTTTACTACTGAACCACTAATCCTATCACTATCACATTGATTGTCATTGATTAATTGTGTGTTTATTGCACTGTCCCTGTCAAATAAACAAATAATCATTGTGAATCCAATTGCTACTCATATGTTTACATGCTCAAGGAATCTGAAAACGTACACACAAACACTGTATGGGGGGAATTGTGGCGCTTGGCGGAGGTCTGCGCTCTCCGAGTGCTTTTCTAGTTACATATTTATTCCATCTAGCTACAATGCTCCGCACTGTGTTTATATATTCATATATTTATTCCATCTAGCTACAATGCTCCGCACTGTGTGTCTATATATATATATATTTATATTTATATGTACATATGTATACTTGCTGCTCTTGTTTTTTCTCTTGCCTTCTGATTGTTGCTCTGAGTGTTGCTATCCCTGTGCTGTTGCAATCCTGGAATTTCCCCATTGTGGGACTAAAAAAGGCTTATCTTATCTTATCTTATCTTAAAACCCAAGTTTTGTTACAGCAACAAATGTCCCAACGGCGGAACAGGCGGAGGAGGACAGACAGTTGCATGGAAAGAAAGGTCTCGGAAAGCCTTGGCAGGCAACCTTTCTACAGGGTGGACCAAGCTCTCGACAGCCCAGCCATGGAAGGCAGTTGGTCTAGGGGAGGGACCCCCAACAAACGTCCATGGCTGAAGATGGAGATGCAGGACCCCTGTGGTGCCACAAACCTCTGCATCACGCATATTCGCTTCATGATGAGTCTAGCGACCGACGAAGAAGAACCTGCTGTCTGGGTGGTGAGGAGAGTTCTAAAAAACTGTAAAAATATAGAAATATTTTAACAGATATAACTGCATCTTTGGTAATTTAAGTTAACTGGTAACTTCCGGTGCCACACGAGTCGGCTGCCTTTTTGCACCAGCGGCTAAATTCTGAGTTTTTTCTTCCTCTATTTTTCTGATCCGGTGACAACTTTCTGATCCGGTGGCACCGTACACATCACGGACACACAGATTGCCCCAAATGTCTCCCGAGCCGGCGGACAGAGCCACTGTTTTACAGCAGGAGACGGTACAGCAGGGAACAGCTGCTAGCACTTAACCACCACGTGGTGCTAACGGAAAAACTCGACGTACCGGGAGAAATAAGGCGAAAACAACGTGGGCGTTGGGCTGGGGTAAGACGGCGGCCAAGGAATATAAGATAAGATAAGATAAGATAAGCCTTTATTAGTCCCACAATGGGGAAATTCCAGGATTGCAACAGCACAGGGATAGCAACACTCAGAGCAACAATCAGAAGGCAAGAAAAAAACAAGAGCAGCGAGTATACATATGTACATATAAACATAAATATATAGACACACGATGTGGAGCATTGCAGCTAGATGGGATAAATATATAGATATATAAACACACAGTGCGGAGCATTGTAGCTAGATGGAATAAATATATGAACATATAAACACACACAGTGCGGAGCATTGTAGCTAGTTGGAACAAACATGTAAATATATAAACACACACACAGTGCAGAGCATTGTAGCTAGATGGAATATAAGGTACAGACCCACCCTCCCCCCCTTTGTTATGGGGAATGTACGATCTATATTGGGAAAGTTAGATAAGCTAGCGGCTATCTTCCGCTACGATAGCATATAACGGGAGTGCTGCCTTCTATTGTTGACAGAGACGTGGCTAATTGAACTAGCAGCAGATACTAACATTGAACTGGATGGTTTCCATGCGATACGGGCAGACCGAACACCTGACAGTGGCAAAGCAAGGGGCGGTGGAGTGATGATCTATGTTAATAACAACTGGTGCAGACCGGGACATATCACTGTTAAACAACAACACTGCAGCAAAGACATCGAGTTGCTAGCTGTTAGCATGCAGCCTACCTGTCTCCTGAGGGAATACTCACACGTGATCTGCATTGTTATTTATGCAAATCCGACGGCGAATGCTGGGACAGCGCATGACATCATCCACTCAGTAACTGGCAGGCTGCAGACAGAATACCCAGATGCTCTTCTCCTCATCTCGGGCGATTTTAACCATGTTTCACTGTCTCCCATTCTACCCACGTTCACCCAGTATGTCACATGCCACACTAGAGCAATAAAACACTGGAATTATTCTACGCAAACACTAAGGAGGCGTGCACCTCATCACCACATCCCCCACTCGGGAGGTCGGATCACAACTTGGATCATCTCCGGCCGGTGTACAAACCCCTAGTGCACAGACAAACCCCGGTCATGCGTACAGTGAAGTTATGGTCTGAGGAGGCAATGGATGCTCTAAAGGACTGTTTTGAAACCACTGCCTGGGAGCAGCTCTGCGATCCACATGGTGAGGACATCGATGGCCTCACTCACACCATCACGGACTACATCAGCTTCTGTGTGGACAACACCATACCCACCAAGACCATACGGTGTTGCTCAAACAACAAACCCTGGATCAACCCTGAGATAAAAACACTTCTGAGAGAGAAGAAGAGGATCTTCAGGTCGGGGAACAGGGAGATGCTGAAGTCCGTACAGAGGGAGCTGAGGAGAAAGATCAGAGAAGGCAAGGACAGCTTCAGGAAGAAGATGGAGGACAAGCTGCAACAGAGCGACATTGGTGGGGTCTGGAGAAACCTTAAAACTATCTCTGGGCTCCAGAATACCTCCCCGCAGGCCACGGGGGGCAGGGAGTGGGCGAACAATCTGAATCTGTTTTTCAATAGGTTTGACCAACCGCCCTCTCCCCCGACTGCACGACAACCATTGCTGCCTCTGAAGACATCAAGTCCTGCTGCCCATTCCCCACTCCACCATCACCCCCCCACTCCCAACACACAGCCCCCCAACCTGACCCTCACTAAGACCCAGGTGAGGCCGGAGCTGAGGAAGATCAAGGCGAGGAAGGCGTCGGGACCGGACGGCATCAGTTCAAAGCTCCTCAAGTCCTGCGCAGACCAGCTGTGTGGGATTGTGGAGTACATCTTCAACCTGAGCCTGAAGCTGGGGAGGGTACTACAGTTGTGGAAAACATCTTGTGTGGTACCTGTACCAAAGACTTCCCACCCCAAAGATCTGAACAGCTACAGACCAGTGGCCCTGATGTCCCACATGATGAAGACCCTGGAGAGACTGCTCCTTGCTCACCTCCACCCCCTGGTGGGACCAGCGATGGATCCACTCCAGTCTGCCTACCAGCATGGCATTGGGGTGGAGGATGCGATGATCTTCCTCCTTCACCGTTCTCTGTTCCACCTGGAGAAGCCCGGGAATGAGGTGAGGATCATGCTCTTTGACTTCTCCAATGCTTTCAACACCATCCAACCGATGATCCTGAAGGACAAGCTGCTGTGCGCAGGGGTGGACCAGCACCTGTCATCATGGATCCTGGACTACCTCACAAACCGGCCTCAGATTGTGAGAACCCGGGACTGTGTGTCCGACACGATCATCGGTAGCACGGGGACCCCCAGGGAATGGTTTTGGCTCCCTTCCTGTTCACCCCTTATACTGCGGACTTCTCACACAACACAACACACTGCCATCTACAGAAGTTCTCTGATGACTCTGCGATCATTGGCCTCATCTCCAACGGAGATGAAGCTGAGCACAGAGGGCTTATCCAGGACTTCGTGGACTGGTGCCATCGGAACAGCCTCCAGATCAACGCGAGGAAAACTAAGGAGCTGGTGGTGGACTGCCGCGGGCAAGGACAACCCCTCACAGCACCAGTAAATATACAGGGAACAGACATCGAGATTTTATTTATTTAGCGAATGCAAAGTCCTTAAGCCAAGCAGTTGCCTCCTGGTTTGCTGTATGGAGGGTGTGTAATCCTCCTTCCAGTCTTTGGAGCGGGCAAACCTCTATGATGTGTTCCATTGTTTGCTCCTCTCCACATGCGCACAGTGGGCTAGGGCTACTGCCCCATCTGTGAAGGCTGGCCAAGCAGGGGCCATGTCCAGTCCTGAAGCGATTGAGTGTAGACCACTGTCTCCTTGGGAGGTTGGTGCCCGGGACCTGTTGGTTGGGGTTTATCACCAGCTGTTTGTTTGGGACCTCCTTGGTCTCCCATTCCTCTTGCCAAGCTGTCTGGATGGTAAAGTCAGCTGGGGGAGGGTTTTTCCAAATCGGCCGTCTGGATGAAAGTCGGGCAGTGGGTGGGGTGTAGATATCTGCATGGATTGGCAAGTGAGGAAAATCTTTAACTTTTTGGAGCATCCTTTGAGTTAATGCTGCTCGCCGGATGTGTGGAGGGGCTATGTTTGACAGTACAGAGATCCAGGGGAGTGGTGTTGAGCGGATTGTTCCAGTTATAGTTCTCATTGTTGAGTTGAGCTGGGTGTCTACATGGTGTGAGTAAGATGACCTGGACCAGACAGGGGCACAATATTCTGCTACAGAGTATGAAAGGGCCAGTGCTGAGGTGCGCAGGGTGGAGACTGCCGCCCCCCATTTTGCACCAGTGAGCTTGCAGAGCAGGTTGTTTCGTACCTTCACCTTAGCAGCCGTCCCCTTTAGATGTTCCTTGAAGGATAAGGTCCTATCAAGGGTCACTCCAAGATAAGTTGGATTTGGGGCATGCTTAAGCTTGAGTCCGCTCAGGTGGATGTTTAGTTCTCTGGCAGCTTTTGCATTGTGGAGATGGAATACACTGGAGACGGTTTTTGCTGGGCTTGGTTTTAGGCGCCAGATTTTGCAGAACTGGTCCAGTTTGGCAAGATCTTCCGTGAGCACCCGTTCCAGTGGTTCAAAGTCTGGTGCTTGGAATGCCAAACAGATGTCGTCTGCATAGATGAATTTGCGGGATTTTGTAGTAGGCAGGTCGTTTATGTAGAGGTTGAACAGAGTTGGAGCTAGAACTGAGCCTTGTGGGAGTCCGTTTTTCTGCATTCTCCATGCACTTGTGTTCTGACCGAGGTGGACTCTGAACCTTCGGTTGGTCAGCAGGGTTTTTATAATTGCTGTTGCCCAAGCAGGGATCGCCTTTATAAGTTTCAGGAGGAGGCCTTTGTGCCAGACCGTATCATAGGCGGCTGTAAGATCGAGAAACACAGCCCCTGTCTTCAGTCTGCTCTCGAAGCCATTTTCGATGAAGGTGGTTAGGGCCAGTACTTGTTCTCCTGTACTGCGGTCCTTGCGGAAACCTGCTTGATCCACACTTAGAATATCCTCTATTTCTGGGGAAATGCGTTGCAGTATTAGGCGCTCCATGATTTTGTAAGGAACGCTGAGTAGGGAGATTGGGCGGTAGCTTGCTGGTAGTTTGTGGTCTTTGCCAGGTTTTGGGATGGCAATGACCTTTGCTGTCCGCCATTTCTTTGGGATCGAGTTTGTTTGTGTGATCCTTGTGTAAAATTGTGTCAACCAGGTTAGGGCTCGGGGGCCAAGATTTTTCATGAATTCTGGGAAGATGTTATCGTATCCTGCTGCCTTTCCACATTTCAGGCCCTGTAGGACTTTCTCCAGTTCAGCAGCCTCGAAGGGTTCAGGGTTCGTTTCCTCTACAGGCATTTTTTGGTGTTTTTTTTAGCTCAGTTGTAACTGCTCTTCTGGTGTCTTTGTCTTGGGGTGCTTTGGCGATAGTCAGTAGGTGGGATGCAACTTGGTTGGGTGTGACGGATGCTCGGCTTTGGCTAGGGGGCTTCTGTGCAGCTCCTAGGCGATGGATGAGGCTCCAACATTTCCTGCTAGAGTGGGTAAAGCTCTGGTCAGCAACTGTCTCCTCCCATTTCTTTCGCCGGGCTGTATTTAGCGATTCAATGAGATGGTCTGCTATCTTTGGGTCCCCTGATGTTTGATAGGATTGTAGGAGGGCAGCACTTTCTCCGTCCAAACATGGGACATAGAGGGGTCGGTAGCCTCGTGGGATTGCAGTATGGGCAGCCTTGAAGATTGCGCTGCAGAAGCGGTTGTATGCTTCATCTACAGTGATGGTGTGGAGTGGGATGGTAACAACGCTCCGGTCCAGAGTTTCACTGAATTTCTTCCAGTTGGCTTTGCGGAAGTTCCAGCGCATCTTCCTTGGGCTGTATATGACTGGAAGTTGTAGGCCAATGTGTACAAGCAGGGGCCGGTGTTGGCTGTGTGGAAAATCATCAAGAATGAGGATCTGTGTAGGATATGGCTCCCCATTCAAAGAGCTGACCCAACACAGGTCAGGAGAATAGTCCTTCTTCCACCTAGCAGAGTGAAAGGTTCCTCTTTGTTTGGGGTCGTATATCAAAGCGAGGTCATTTCTGGATGCCCAGTCTGAAAGTGCCTCCCCATCACTGTCCACTGCTGGGTACCCCCAGTCAGGGTGATGGCTGTTAAAGTCCCCCACATAGATGGCAGGGTGGGGTAGGGTGGGTAAGACCTGCAGATCCCAGTTGGCATTAGGGGGCTTGTACACATTGACAATATGGAAGCCACCAATGATTATGGTGTCTGAGAAATGTGTTGTTATCAGGTGATTTGCTTCAACTATGTCAGAACGCACATAGGTGGCACGTCCATGTTTAACATCGAGATGGTGACATCCTATAAGTACCTGGGTGTTCATCTGAACAATAAACTAGACTGGTCACACAATACTGACACACTCTACAAGAAGGGACAACGCAGGCTGTTCCTACTGAGGAGACTCAGGTCTTTTGGTGTACAAGGGCCACTGCTGAAGACATTCTACGACACGGTGGTGGCATCAGCCATCACTTTTGGAGTGGTCTGCTGGGGCAGTGGCATTACAGCAGCCGATAGGAAGAGACTGAACAAACTGATCAAGAAAGCTAGCTCTGTCCTGGGGCAGCGCCTTGACCCAGTGGAGGAGATAGGAGAGAGAAGGATGGTGGCTAAACTGTCATCTCTGCTGGAGTCCGAGTCTCGCCCTATGCAGGACATACTGAATGCACTGAGGAGCTCATTTAGCAGCAGACTACATCATCCTAGGTGCACAACCGAGAGGTTTTGCAGGTCCTTCCTACCTACGGCTGTCAGACTGTACAACCTAAACAGGGCTGCTCGCAGAGATAGCAAAAAGACGTGACAACCTAATAGTTTTGAATGCAAAAGACGCAATAGACTTACACAATGGTCCCCTCCGGTATACAACTAGGAAAAAACCGGTCGCTATGGAGGGTGAGAAAATGTATGGGTACATAATCATACCATGTAGGATAACTAGAAAAGCACTTGGAGAGCGCAGACCTCCGCCAAGCGCCACAGTTCCCCCCATACAGTGTTTTACATCATAAATATTAATCCTACATTTATTGTGTCTACATTTTCAGATTCCGTGACCATGAAAACATATGACTAGCAATTGGATTGACATTGATAGGATTAGTGGTTCAGTAGTTAATCACGAAAATTGCATTTCCCATAATGGCGTTTTTCTTCCAGACGGTGGTCCGGATCATGACCAAAATGTAATCATCTGTAGGATACCCCATTTCTGACAATCTGTGAAAATTTCATGAAAATCCGTCCATAACTTTTTGAGTTATCTTGCTAACAAACAAAGAAACAGACAGACAGACATTATTCCAGTATCCGGATCAGTCTTGGGTATATTATAGAACCTATTGGCACCTTGCCCTGTATTTTTTTTTTCCAAGTGTACTAACCATTTTTTGCGGAGTTACAAGCACACATGTTGAAAATGGCCCTATCTCACAATGTTAAAGAATCCTTTAAAAAAATTTGTGGATCCAGATGGTGATCCGGATCATCCCCAAAATTTAATCAGTTCTTCCTTGTACCATTTCCAACAACGCCTGAACGTTTCATCGAAATCCGTCCAAAACTTTTTGCGTTATCCTGCTAACCAACAGACAAACAGACAGACAGACAAACCCCGGCAAAAACATAACCTCCTGGCGGAGGTAACTCAGTAGATGGTTGTGCTGTTTCCTTCCATCTAGCTACAATGCTCCGCACTGTGTGTGTTTATATATATATTTATATATTTACTCCATCTAGCAACAATGCTCCACACTGTGTGTGTTTATATATTTACATATTTATTCCATCTAGCTACAATGCTCCGCACTGTGTGTTTATATATTCATATATTTATTCCATCTAGCTGCAATGCTCCGCACTGTGTGTCTATATATATACATTTATATTTATATGTACATATGTATACTTGCTGCTCTTGCTTTTTCTCTTGCCTTCTGATTGTTGCTCTGAGTGTTGCTATCCCTGTGCTGTTGCAATCCTGGAATTTCCCCATTGTGGGACTAATAAAGGCTTATCTTATCTTATCTTATCTTATCTTAAAACCCAAGTTTTGTTACAGCAACAAATGTCCCAATGGCGGAACAGGCGGAGGAGGACAGACAGTTGCACGGGAAGAAGGGTCTCGGAAAGCCTTGGCAGGCAACCTTTCTACAGGGTGGACCAAGCTCTCAACAGCCCAGCCATGGAAGGCAGTTGGTCTAGGGGAGGGACCCCCAACAAACGTCCATGGCTGAAGATGGAGATGCAGGACCCCTGTGGTGCCACAAACCTCTGCATCACGCATATTCGCTTCATGATGAGTCTAGCGACCGACGAAGAAGAACCTGCTGTCTGGGTGGTGAGGAGAGTTCTAAAAAACTGTAAAAATATAGAAATATTTTAACAGATATAACTGCATCTTTGGTAATTTAAGTTAATTGGTAACTTCCGGTGCCACACGAGTCAGCTGCCTTTTTGCACCAGTAGCTAAATTCTGAGTTTTTTCTTCCTCTATCTTTCTGATCCGGTGACAACTTCCTGATCTGGTGACACCGTACACATCACGGACACACAGATCGCCCCAAATGTCTCCCGAGCCGGCGGACGGAGCCACTGTTTTACAGCAGGAGACGGTACAGCAGGGAACAGCTGCTAGCACTTAACCGCCACTCGGTGCTAACGGAAAAACTCGATGTACCGGGAGAAATAAGGCGAAAACGACGTGGGCGTTGGGCTGGGGTAAGACGGCGGCCAAGGAATATAAGGTACAGACCCACCCTCCCACCCGTTGTTATGGGGAATGTACGATCTATATTGGGAAAGTTAGATGAGCTAGCGGCTATCTCCCGCTACGATAGCATATACCGGGAGTGCTGCCTTCTATTGTTGACAGAGACGTGGCTAATTGAACTAGCAGCAGATGCTAACATTGAACTGGAGGGTTTCCATGCGATACGGGCAGACCGAACACCTGACAGTGGCAAAGCAAGGGGCGGTGGAGTGATGATCTATGTTAATCACAACTGGTGCAGACCGGGACATATCACTGTTAAACAACAACACTGCAGCAAAGACATCGAGTTGCTAGCTGTTAGCATGCAGCCTACCTATCTCCTGAGGGAATACTCACACGTGATCTGCATTGTTATTTATGCAAATCCGATGACGAACGCTAGGACAGCGCGTGACGTCATCCACTCAGTAACTGGCAGGCTGCAGACAGAACACCCAGATGCTCTTCTCCTCATCTCGGGCGATTTTAACCATGTTTCACTGTCTCCCATTCTACCCACGTTCACCCAGTATGTCACATGCCACACTAGAGCAATCAAACACTGGAATTATTCTACGCAAACACTAAGGAGGCGTGCACCTCATCACCACATCCCCCACTCGGGAGGTCGGATCACAACTTGGATCATCTCCGGCCGGTGTACAAACCCCTAGTGCACAGACAACCCCCGGTCATGCGCACAGTGAAGTTATGGTCTGAGGAGGCAATGGATGCTCTAAAGGACTGTTTTGAAACCACCGCCTGGGAGCAGCTCTGCGATCCACATGGTGAGGACATCGATGGCCTCACTCACACCATCACGGACTACATCAGCTTCTGTGTGGACAACACCGTACCCACCAAGACCATGCGGTGTTGCTCAAACAACAAACCCTGGATCAACCCTGAGATAAAAATACTTCTGAGAAAGAAGAAGAGGATCTTCAGGTCGGGGAACAGGGAGATGCTGAAGTCCGTACAGAGGGAGCTGAGGAGAAAGATCAGAGAAGGCAAGGACAGCTTCAGGAAGAAGATGGAGGACAAGCTGCAACAGAGCGACATTGGTGGGGTCTGGAGAAACCTTAAAACCATCTCTGGGCTCCAGAATACCTCCCCCCAGGCCACGGGGGGCAGGGAGTGGGCGAACAATCTGAATCTGTTTTTCAATAGGTTTGACCAACCGCCCTCCCCCCTGACTGCACGACAACCATTGCTGCCTCTGAAGACATCAAGTCCTGCTGCCCATTCCCCACTCCACCATCACCCCCCCACTCCAAACACACAGCCCCCCAACCTGACCCTCACTAAGACCCAGGTGAGGCCAGAGCTGAGGAAGATCAAGGCGAGGAAGGCGTCGGGACCGGACGGCATCAGTTCAAAGCTCCTCAAGTCCTGCGCAGACCAGCTGTGTGGGATTGTGGAGTACATCTTCAACCTGAGCCTGAAGCTGGGGAGGGTACCACAGTCGTGGAAAACATCTTGTGTGGTACCTGTACCAAAGACTTCCCACCCCAAAGATCTGAACAGCTACAGACCAGTGGCCCTGATGTCCCACATGATGAAGACCCTGGAGAGACTGCTCCTTGCTCAACTCCGCCCTCTGGTGGGACCAGCGATGGATCCACTCCAGTTTGCCTACCAGCATGGCATTGGGGTGGAGGATGCGGTGATCTTCCTCCTTCACCGTTCTCTGTTCCACCTGGAGAAGCCCGGGAATGAGGTGAGGATCATGTTCTTTGACTTCTCCAATGCTTTCAACACCATCCAACCGATGATCCTGAAGGACAAGCTGCTGTGCTCAGGGGTGGACCAGCACCTGTCATCATGGATCCTGGACTATCTCACAAACCGACCACAGTTTGTGAGAACCCGGGACTGTGTGTCCGACACGATCATCGGTAGCACGGGGCCCCCCAGGGAACGGTTTTGGCTCCCTTCCTGTTCACCCCTTATACTGCGGACTTCTCACACAACAAAACACACTGCCATCTACAGAAGTTCTCTGATGACTCTGCGATCGTTGGCCTCATCTCCAACGGAGATGAAGCTGAGCACAGAGGGCTTATCCAGGACTTCGTGGACTGGTGCCATCAGAACTGCCTCCAGATCAACGCGAGGAAAACTAAGGAGCTGGTGGTGGACTGCCGCAGGCAAGGACAACCCCTCACAGCACCAGTAAATATACAGGGAACAGACATCGAGATGGTGACATCCTACAAGTACCTGGGTGTTCATCTGAACAATAAATTAGACTGGTCACACAATACTCACACACTCTACAAGAAGGGACAGCGCAGGCTGTTCCTACTGAGGAGACTCAGGTCTTTTGGTGTACAAGGGCCACTGCTGAAGACATTCTACGACACGGTGGTGGCATCAGCCATCACTTTTGGAGTGGTCTGCTGGGGCAGTGGCATTACAGCAGCCGATAGGAAGAGACTGAACAAACTGATCAAGAAAGCTAGCTCTGTCCTGGGGCAGCGCCTTGACCCAGTGGAGGAGATAGGAGAGAGAAGGATGGTGGCTAAACTGTCATCTCTGCTGGAGTCCGAGTTCCACCCTATGCAGGACACACTGAATGCACTAAGGAGCTCATTTAGCAGCAGACTACATCATCCTAGGTGCACAACCGAGAGATTCCGCAGGTCCTTCCTACCTACGGCTGTCAGACTGTACAACCTAAGCAGGGCTGCTCGCAGAGATAGCAAAAAGATGTGACAACCTAATAGTATTGAATGCAAAAGACGCAATAGACTTAAACAATGGTCCCATCCGGTATAAAACTAGGAAAATACCGGTAGCTATGGAGGGTGACAATATGTATGGGTACATAATCACACCATGTAGGATAACTAAGTGGACAGTTATGCTGTTTCCTTCCATCTAGCTACAGTGCTCCGCACTGTGTGTGTTTTTATATTTATATATTTATTCCATCTAGCGACAATGCTCCACACTGTGTGTTTATATATTTACATATTTATTCCATCTAGCTACAATGCTCTGCACTGTGTTTATATATTTATTCCAGCTAGCTACAATGCTCCACACTGTGTGTCTATATATTTATGTTTATATGTACATATGTATACTCGCTGCTCTTGTTTTTTCTTGCCTTCTGATTGTTGCTCTGAGTGTTGCTATCCCTGTGCTGTTGCAATCCTGGAATTTCCCCATTGTGGGACTAATAAAGGCTTATCTTATCTTATCTTAATTTATTCCATTAAATATAATTTTATTAATATTTTTTCTTTGAAATCAAGAGTTAAATTATTGTTCTGTTCTGGCTCTGCAAAATTATGGTGAAAAATGTAAATTGTGTAAGGAAAAAAAGTCAAAATTTTAACACAATCTATTTCAAATTTATTTAAAAAACCCAGTAATTTTATTTAAAAAAATAGACAAAAAATAGCCATAAAATAATCCACAAATTTATAATAAAGTCTCAAATGTACAAGAAAAGTCAGTTTTACAAGAGGAAATTACAAATTTGAGTAAAATGGTTTCAAAATTAGATAAACTAGTGCATGCCCATAGAAAACAAGAATTTCTGTCCGAAACAGGTCGCCCAGTCAGGCTTTACAGGCCCAAACGTAGGCTGTGTTTGAAAGTGGAATACAGAGGTGTAGTCTATATGTAGGCAATCGCACATGTTAGACTTTGAATTCAGGGCATCCACCTGGATGGATGAGGCAGCCATGGTTCAGTGCCAATCCCTTCACCATTCACACCTAGGGCCACTTTATAGTCTCCAATTAACCTAACTTACATGTTTTTTATACACAGCAGAATGATCCGTTTGGCTGCAACTGTTGCATCAGCTTTGCCCATTTGCCTGTAAATATTTGGGCATTTTTGTGTCTTGTTGTTGCATATGTATCCGCATATGATATGCAGTTGATTTGGCCATTGCGCTCCAAAACAAAGGAGCAGTTGGGACTGCTGTCTACCACTGACCGGGCACGTTTACAAATATTTGAGACCTATTCTAGTGCATCCTTTTATATTTTAGGAATATTATTTATGAATGCGAGAAATCTCTGTCTGTGTGTCTGTCTGACTGTTCCACGCATATCTATTGAACCGTTCATCAGACTGGCCTAAGATTTTAAATGTGCTTTGCTGAGGTTATGAGGGTGTGCATCCCATATGGAGTCACTCAGTCAAAATATGTATTTTTTATCAGTAAAAGTTTAGCCACCACTCTGTCTCTTCATGCCCTGGCTTCAAGAAGTGTGGGTGGCATTTCGGATTGACTCTGTGCTGACTGGATAATGCACGGCATCACAACCTGTCAGTCACCACAGTGTTCCCTGGACAAAACAAAGAAGTGAAAAACGATAAATATGACTAGAAAAACATAATACTGAAGATTTAATGCTTAAAAACATTATACCATAAAGTGGCTGTGATTGCGCAGATCGAAAGGATATTTCAGCATATGTGGAGAACATGAGGTGCACGAGCAGACTGGGCAGAGCATCAGCAAGATCGGGTCTGACAAATCAACACAGAACATGCCGGGAGAAGCAGCGGCCAGACACGGCCTGGCTCAAAGTCATGCTAACTGATGGCGATAAAAAAAAGTTATTTTCAATAAAGTGAAAAAAAGATAATGCATGGAGTGTGCTTTTTCCCTGAGGCTGATTTATCATGGAAACAGCTGAGTTCTGTGGTTTGAGTGGTCAGCTGATTGGATCCACCTCCTCTGGTGTTCTGACATTTTGGCATCTCTATCAGAACAGCACTGGACAGCTGATGGTACAGACTGCAAAGGTAATAAAAGTAAACAAAAACCATGGGGGGAGACCCTACAACCTTTGCTCCATGAATGTGGGACGTATCAACCATACACTGGATAAATTTTCAGCATGGGGCACATATTTTTTCCAGTTTATAAAATTTTTCACCAGGTCTGAAGTGTGTGCGAAAAAAAATTGCATTTTGGTTAATATTTAGAGGGTCAAAAATGCGATTGTTTAAGCGTAATTATAATAATAATAAATAATAATAATGATTAAAATAATCTTCTCACATCAATAAAACAACAAACTGCTTACAATAGAGCTGTGGCCAGCCACGCCCTCAAGGGTCAGACCATTATTTGGCCTTAGTATCACCCCAGCACGACAAATAAGCACCGCCTCAATCTTAGCATTAAAGTTTTAAAAAACCTTTTAATAACAAAATATTGCTTAAATTTAAAATGATACACGACAATGGGTCTCAAATATTTGTAAACGTGTCCTGTTATAGTACTGCATGAGTTTATCAGTGCTTCCTCTGGCTTAAAGACCTTTGCATGGTGGCAACATATTTTTCCGGGGGAAGGGGGGGCAGAGGACACATGACACTACTGTAACCGGAATATGTTAATTTTCTACTATTTATTTCTTTTTTTTTTTAATTTTGCACAGTAACTTTGCATATGGAACTTACCATCTGAAGTATTGTACAACCGAAGCTTGAATGCTGGAATACTGGGCCAGTTGGGGTCCCACCCAGACGTCCTGTATTTGGACTTTTTATTGGTGTCATCCTTCTCTCCTTCCTCTGCTCTCACCTCTCTTGGACCCTCTGCCTGAACATTTTCCTCTCCTTGGCTCCTCTCTTCTGTCTAATCTTGCCCTGTCTGATTCAGGTTCTCTTTCCGTCTATGGTGGTATACAAACAGGTTAGAAAATATCAAGTGTCATGTAATTAAAAGTAGACAACCAAAAATTTCTAGTTAAGGGTACAAAGAGCACCCACTTAAAAACTTGAGTAATGACTTCAGTCTTGAAGGTTTGAGGTTTTTCTCCAAAATTTATAACAATTTTCTTATAGTTTTCTACTTTTCTCTGTAAATTTATCTAAATCTGAAACCATTTTCCTCAAATTTGTAATTTCCTCTTGTAAAATTGACTTTTCTTGTACATTTGAGACTTTATAAATTTGTGTATTATTTTATGTCATGAACCGAGCCGGTTTGTCTTTCAGGCTCGGTTCTGACCTTCAGTGGCTCAGGCTTTCTGTGTATTTGTGTATTATTAATTAATTAAATTAAATCACCCTTATTGTCATTCAACCGTACAACCAATCATGTACAGCAGAACGAGATTGTGCTTTACCTATCTACTGTGTTAATCACACACACCAAGTGCAGAATCAGAGGGCCGCTGCCATGCAAGGCGCCGCCACAGAGTTCCCTCCTCCATTCCATTTTATTGCTGAGCACCAAGCTGGACGGCAGGAAGTTCCACTTTTATATGGTCTTTGGCGTGACCCGGCCGGGATTTGAACCCCTGCCTCCCGGGTGTGGAGCGGATGCTCTACCAACTGAGCCACCACTCCGGTATGTTATCTTTTGAAGTTTCTATGTTCACTTGTTAGTGTTCTCAGACCTGTAGCCATTGTTTTCTGGCTGGCAGCTGTGAGGCAGCCTCCTTTAGCCTACACTTGTGTGGGCGCTGTCTGACATTTGCCGGTCCGACCACGCCCCCTCTCTCATGACAGTCAGCTGGTGCCTCTCCCAGTAATTACCTTCCCGCTCTCGCCCAGGTGCACCCAATCTGCCCTGCCAGCAATGCTTGTACTAAAACAGCCCTTTGCCAGTCAAGCATTGCTGGACCATTGTATTGTCTATTGTTGTTGTGGCCATCGTTCACTGTGGTCTGCCTGCTGTATTGTTTTTTGTCGGCCACCATACACTGTGGTCTGCCCGCTGCACGCTCGTTGTGTGAGCCCTTTGGTGTACCCTGGAGCCTTTTTGTATGTCTGCTCTTTTGGAACTGTGTACCTTTTGTTAATAAATGTTTTTGTGATGTAACCCTGCACCTAAATCCATTCCTCCTTCTACTCCTCCATGTGCTGCGTAAAAGCGCGCGGGGAGAATGTGAGTGTGAATGTGAATGTGTGTCCACCACACACTGGACAGACAGCGGAGCACTTTCTCCAGTAGACTACTACAGCTTCGCTGTCGAACGGCTAGGTACAGCAAATCTTTCCTGCCACATGCAATTTCACTGTACAATAACTCACTATGATGCTATATTCTGGTCATAACAATGCTGCCACACTGCACCTTACAGACTAACTGGTACATCACATTTCACTCTGCTCCTGATAGTCCTTCTTTGTGCAATGGGATGATTCATGTGTTTATAAGATAAGATAAGATAAGCCTTTATTAGTCCCACAATACGGAAATTCCAGGATTGTGACAGCACAGGGACAGCAACACTCAGAGCAACAATCAGAAGACAAGAAAAAACAAGAGCAGCAAGTATACATATGTACATATAAATATATAAATATATTACACACAGTGCAGAGCATTGTAGCTAGATGGAATAAATATATAAACACAGTGCGGAGCATTGTAGCTAGATGGAATAAATATATAAACACACAGTGTGGAGCATTGTAGCTAGATGGAATAAATATGTAAATATATAAACACACACAGTGTGGAGCACTGTAGCTGGATGGAATGAACAGCATAACCATCTACCTAGTTATCCTACATGGTATGATTATGTACCCATACATATTGTCACCCTCCGTAGCGACCGGTATTTTCCTAGTTGTATACCGGAGGGGACCATTGTGTAAGTCTATTGCGTCTTTTGCTTTCACTACTATTAGGTTGTCATTTTTATGTTTTTGCTATCTCTGCGAGCAGCCCTGCTTAGGTTATACAGTCTAACAGCCGTAGGTAGGAAGGACCTGCGAAACCTCTCGGTTGTGCACCTAGGATGATGTAGTCTGCTGCTAAATGAGCTCCTCAGTGCGTTCAGTATGTCCTGCATAGGGCGAGACTCGCTAGCTTTCTTGATCAGTTTGTTCAGTCTCTTCCTATCGGCTGCTGTAATGCCACTGCCGCAGCAGACCACTCCAAAAGTGATGGCTGATGCCACCACCGTGTCGTAGAATGTCTTCAGCAGCGCCCCTTGTACACCAAAAGACCTGAGTCTCCTCAGTAGGAACAGCCTGCGCTGTCCCTTCTTGTAGAGTGTGTCAGTATTGTGTGACCAGTCTAATTTATTGTTCAGATGAACACCCAGGTACTTGTAGGATGTCACCATCTCGATGTCTGTTCCCTGTATATTTACTGGTGCTGTGAGGGGTTGTCCTTGCCTGCGGCAGTCCACCACCAGCTCCTTAGTTTTCCTCGCGTTGATCTGGAGGCAGTTCTGATGGCACCAGTCCACGAAGTCCTGGATAAGCCCTCTGTGCTCAGCTTCATCTCCGTTGGAGATGAGGCCAACGATCGCAGAGTCATCAGAGAACTTCTGTAGATGGCAGTGTGTTGTGTTGTGTGAGAAGTCCGCAGTATAAGGGGTGAACAGGAAGGGAGCCAAAACCGTTCCCTGGGGGGCCCCGTGCTACCGATGATCGTGTCGGACACACAGTCCCGGGTTCTCACAAACTGTGGTCGGTTTGTGAGGTAGTCCAGGATCCATGATGACAGGTGCTGGTCCACCCCTGCGCACAGCAGCTTGTCCTTCAGGATCATCGGTTGGATGGTGTTGAAAGCATTGGAGAAGTCAAAGAACATGCACTCCAGGGTCTTCATCATGTGGGACATCAGGGCCACTGGTCTGTAGCTGTTCAGATCTTTGGGGTGGGAAGTCTTTGGTACAGGTACCACACAAGATGTTTTCCACGACTGTGGTACCCTCCCCAGCTTCAGGCTCAGGTTGAAGATGTACTCCACAATCCCACACAGCTGGTCTGCGCAGGACTTGAGGAGCTTTGCGCTGATGCCGTCCGGTCCCGACGCCTTCCTCGCCTTGATCTTCCTCAGCTCCGGCCTCACCTGGGTCTTAGTGAGGGTCAGGTTGGGGGGCTGTGTGTTGGGAGTGGGGGGGTGATGGTGGAGTGGGGAATGGGCAGCAGGACTTGATGTCTTCAGAGGCAGCAATGGTTGTCGTGCAGTCAGGGGGGAGGGCGGTTGGTCAAACCTACTGAAAAACAGATTCAGATTGTTCGCCCACTTCCTGCCCCCCGTGGCCTGGGGGGAGGTATTCTGGAGCCCAGAGATGGTTTTAAGGTTTCTCCAGACCCCACCGATGTCGCTCTGTTGCAGCTTGTCCTCCATGTTCTTCCTGAAGCTGTCCTTGCCTTCTCTGATCTTCCTCCTCAGCTCCCTCTGTACGGACTTCAGCATCTCCCTGTTCCCCGACCTGAAGATCCTCTTCTTCTCTCTCAGAAGTGTTTTGATCTCAGGGTTGATCCAGGGTTTGTTGTTCGAGCAACACCGTATGGCCTTAGTGGGTATGGTGTTGTCCACACAGAAGCTGATGTAGTCCGTGAAGGTGTGACTGAGGCCATCGATGTCCTCACCATGTGGCTCGCAGAGCTGCTCCCAGGCAGTGGTTTCAAAACAGTCCTTTAGAGCGCCCATTGCCTCCTTAGACCATAACTTCACTGTGCGCATGTCCGGAGGTTGTCTGTGCACTAGGGGTTTGTACACCGGCCGGAGATGAACCAAGTTGTGATCCAATCTCCCAAGTGGGGGGAGTGGTGATGAGGTGTACGCCTCCTTAGTGTTTGCGTAGAATAAGTCCAGTGTTTTATTGTCTCTAGTGTGGCATGTGACATACTGGGTGAACGTGGGTAGAATGGGAGACAGTGAAACATTGCTGAAGTCGCCTGAGATGAGGAGAAGAGCATCTGGGTGTTCAGTCTGCAGCCTGCCAGTTACTGAGTGGATGACGCCATGCGCTGACCCAGCGTTCGCTGTTGGATTTGCATAAATAACAATGCAGATCACGTGTGAGTATTCCCTCGGGAGATAGGTAGGCCGCATGCAAACAGCTAGCAACCCCATGTCCTTGTTGCAGTGTTGTTGTTTAACCATGATATGTCCCGGTCTGCACCAGTTGTTATTAACATACATTATCACTCCACCGCCCCTTGCCCTCCCACTGTCTGGTGTTCGGTCTGCCCGTATTGCGTGGAAACCCTCCAGTTCAATGTTAGCATCTGCTGCTAGTTCTGATAGCCACGTCTCAGTGAATAGCATAAGGCAGCACTCCCGGTATATGCTATCGTAGCGGGAGATAGCCGCTAGCTCATCTGTCTTTCCTAGTATCGATCGTAAGGTTCGGTTATAAGCGTCATCATATATTAAGCTATGATGTATATAGGTTTTATAGTCGTGCTAGTTTTACTTTCCATGGGTAATCCCTTTGTCTGTCATGTGTGTGTTTTTGTTGTTTGTTTGTCTACTGTCATGCTGCTGTTACACTGTAATTTCCCAGTTTGGGATCAATAAAGTACATCTATCTATCTATCTATCTATCTATCTATCTATCTATCTATCTATCTATCTATCTATCTATCTATCTATCTATCTATCTATCTATCTATCTATCTACATAATAATGAACATAAATTAGTTAATATTAACTAAGGTAAAGGTAAAAACAGCTCCCTTTTATTCTTGTCTGAAATAAGAAAAACAAAAAACTAACCACATATGTTAGCCAAGCGACTCTTCCATTATTGCTCCCGTTACCAGCGGATTAAAACCATGATAAATGCCTTCACTGTTTACATACCTCTTCTGATTTTTCCACGTTTAAAGTATTTTAATAAGCTTGTGTTTCTCTCAGACAGTGACGCTTGTAGCAAGACACTGTTTGCTGGCTGGGACACTCAGGTGAGGCACTTCTGAACTCCGCACGGATGATGGTCACATGTGTTGTGTGCGCACTTGCGGACCATCATTGCTTCATATATTTTTCTTAAATTTATATATCCTCATGAAGTGGTGGAAATTTTTCAGGCATGGTGGGCCGCCGCCCAGAAATGTTACCAGAGGAAACCCTGGTTTATTGACGATACACAGAAGAAATACAATATTACACTGAACTCCATCACTGAACAGTGATATGAACTAAAATAATTATAATGAAGACTGAACAACTCCCATTCCCCAAAGTGTATGGTACCCTATTATCTTGAACATAAGTGATAAAAGATCAGACAAACAAGTGATCTGACAAACAAATGAACAAGGGATCTGAAACAGTCGCTAATCTTGGAAGTCCCATTCATTTTCAATATCTAGGTATTCTGTAATTAATATTCACACAATCAAATAAATCTTAGTGGTTTCTGGCTTCACTCTCTTCCTCTTCTTGCTTTCCAAAGTCATCCTACAGATGACCATCTGATGCTGTCTCATTACATTTCCCCCTGCCACCACCTTGCAGTCTCCTATCTCTTTCAGATTTCTCCTTCTGCATAGAATGTAGTCCACCTGTGTGCACCTTCCTCCACTCTTGTCAGTCACCCTGTGTTCCTCTCACTTCTTAAAGTATGTGTTCAACGCAGCCATTTTCATCTTTTTAGCAAAATCCACAACCATCTGCCCTTCCTCATTTTTCTCCTTAAAACCATACCTACCCAGAACCTCCTCATCACCTCTGTTCCCTTCACCTACATTGTGGAGTGTGTAAATGAAGAGGCATATTCATTTCAGATAATTTATTACACACTCACATCTCACAAGCAAAGAACAGACTGACTGGTCACATCAAGCATTCCTCTCTCTATATCAAGTCACACTTCACAAGGTTCAAGGCACTTCCTAATACACAGCAGGACATCTACACTACACTTCATTCAACCCCCTCTCACCCACTTAGGCATTGTTCTCCCATGTGTATTCATTGTCTCTGTCTGAGGTGCGAAATAACCTGAGGCCCATACCACCCCCCCAGCAACTTAGATAGAACAATAGAATATCAGTCCACACGCTGTTTCGGCTTCAGTCTCCTCCCATATCTGCTGTAACTGGGGTTTACTGCCTCCGTGGCGCTGCTGTGCCGGTGGGAGGCTGCTGGGAGTGTGTCCGACTGCGGGTGAGCCGTGGAGGGGGGGGGGGGAGGGGGTTCACTCTGTCTGTGTGGCTGCTCTGATGAATCGTTCCCCTGGGGAGGTCTCCGTGGGCGTCTTCCACGCCGAGGGGCCCTCGCCAACAGCACTTGCTCATCCGCCACTACAAAAGCGGGTTTGAGTCTGTCTATGCCAATCCTCTCCCGTCTACCCCCCAAGTCTAGCACAAAATGCTTGTCCACTGTTTCCAACTCTCTGAACGATCCATCATAGGGTGGGCGCAATGGAGGGCGGTGGGTGTCGTGTCTGACGAACACGAACTCCGCGTTCTTCAAAGTTTTAGGCATGAAGGCACGCGGAAAACTGTGGTGGGCAGGGCCCGGCAGCAAAAGCTGACGGGGAGCTGCCTGGCGCGGGATTGTCCGGTAGAAATTCCCCGGGCAGCCGTAGGGGCTGCGCAAAAACGAGCTCTGCCGGGGAAGCTTCCAAATCCTTTTTTGGCGCGGAGCGCAACCCCAATAACAGCCACAGCAGCCTGTCTACCCAATTTGCATCCGTCAGTGAAGCCCTGAGTGCTGCTTTCAGTGATCTATGAAAACGCTCGCATAAACCATTGGCCTGTCGGTTGTACGTGGTTGTGCGATGAATTGTAACACCCCGGCTGCGGGCCATCACGGACCAGAGGTCGGAAACAAATTGTCGGACGTAATGTCCGACGGGACTCCAAAACGTGCCACCCATGCTGTTAGAAAAGCGCGTGCTACGTCCGTGGACGTGATTGCCGCCAGTCGCAGATTGGGGGGGGGGGCGCCATCTTTGCAGCACCCTGCTCTCCAGCCTTAACCCTGTTGGTCCAGACTGGAGCACGCACATGTCTGCATCGCTAATCTGCTCCGCGGCCATGGCTGCATAATCTATCCCCACGTAGACTGGGGCCACCACGGCGCGCGAGAGGCAGTCCGCCACCACATTCAGTTTACCCGACACATGCTGAATATCGGTAGTAAACTCTGAGATCGTGGCCAGCTGTCTCTGCTGCTGGCCCAACCACGGTTCTGAAACCTTGACCATTGCGAACGTTAGTGGCTTGTGGTCTATGAACGCGGTGAAGCTGCGCCCTTCCAGCCAGAACTGGAAGTGGCGTATGGCCAGATGGAGAGCCAGCAACTCTCTGTCGAACGCCCTGTATTTACGTTCGCTGTCGCGCAAAGTTCTGCTGAAAAATGCGAGCGGCTACCAAGCCCCGGCGACGCGCTGCTCCACGACCGCCCCTATGGCCACGTCTGAAGCATCGGTGGTGAGCGCTATCCGGGCCGTGGGGTCCGGATGTGCTAGCAGTGCGGCGTTTGCCAGGGCTGCTTTAACTTCCGAGAACGCCCGCTCTCGCTCCGGGGTCCATTCGACTCCATCCGCGGGTTTCTGTCTCTTGAGCGCGGCGTACAATGGTTGCATGGGCCACGCCGCGCGGGGAAGAAAATGGTTATAAAAGTTCACCATCCCCCAAAATTCCTGCAGCGCCCTGACCGTCTGAGGCCGGGGAAAATCTGCCACGGCACGCACTTTGTCAGGCAGCGGGATCGCTCCTTCTGGAGAGATGCGGTGCCCCAAAAAATCAATCTCCGTCACGCCGAGCTGGCATTTCGTCGGGTTGATTATTAACCTGTGCTCCTCCATCCTCCGGAAAACCGTCCTGAGGTGGGTTTCATGTTCGTCTTCGGACGCACTGGCTACCAGGATATCGTCCAGGTAGACGAACACGAACGGGAGATCGCGCAGCACTGCATCCATCATGCGCTGGAACGTCTGTGCCGTGCCTTTTAACCCGAATGGGATGCGCAGGAACTCGAATAAACTGAACGGAGTTATTACCGCTGTTTTGGGTATGTCCTCCGCGTGCACTGGGACTTGATGGTAACCGCGGACCAGGTCTATTTTGGAAAAAATGCGTGCTTCAGCAAGGTGGATGGAAAAATCCTGTATGTGGGGAATCAGGTAGCAGTCGTGTGCTGTGGCGTTGTTCAACCTGCGGAAATCCCCGCATGGTCGCCATGATCCCTCAGCCTTAGGGACCATGTGTGGCAGGGATGCCCATGGGCTGTTTGAATGCCTGATGATGCCCAACCTTTCCAGGTTGGCGAACTCCTCGTGCACTATGGCCAGTTTAGCTGCATCCAAGCGCTGAGGTCTTGCAAAAACGGGCGGCCCGGTGGTGGTGATAAAGTGCTTCACCCCGTGTTTAGCGATGGCCGCCGAAAACGTCGGGACCGTGAGTGCTGGGAACTGAGTGAGCAGTGTGTGGAACTTACCGCCTGGAGCTGTGACGCTGGCCTGTGCTGTTGGCTGGGTCACTTGAGCTATACAGGGGAGAGAGTCAAAGGACAGTGCATTAACCAGGCGCCTGTTAGCAACATCAACCAGTAAACCACGTGCACACAGAAAATCAGCCCCCAGTATATGGTAATTCAGTGCTGCTACGACAAAAGTCCACTCATATGTACGGCCGTGTAGAGATAAGAGCAGAGTCCTCTCACCAAAGGTCTTAATTTCTGAGCCGTTTGCTGCCAACATCTCGGGGCTGCTAGGTCCTGCCAGCCAGTCGGTGTAGGTCGGCAGGATGAAGCTCTTCTGGGCTCCGGTGTCCACGAGGAAATGCCTCCCCGAGCGCGCGTCCGTCAAGTAGAGCAGCTTGTTCTTTTCACCGAGGGTCACAGCTGCTTCCGACCACTGGCCTCGGCGTTTTCCCGAGCGCTTGAATTGGCACGGTGGCGCACATCTGCGTGCGTTCTCTCCAAAGCGGCGGCAATAGAAACAGAGCGTGTCTCTCTGGCGCTCCTTGGCCCCCGCTGCTGCTGCCGTTGGTGGCTCCTCGCCTCCTCTGGTTGTCTCGCTGGGCTCCGCTGCTGCCGCATTGACTGTGATCGCCCGGCTGGTGAGGATGATCCGGTCTGCCTCCTGGGCTAGCGCACGGTAGTCACGCGCGGCCAGCAACGGCGAATTGGCCAGAACCGCTCTCGCCACTGTTGGAAGGTTCCGGAGGAAAAGGTGGGCAAACAGAAAGTGCCCGTCATCCGTGCCCATTAACGCCAGCATCTTCTCCATCAGGTCAAGGGCCGAACCATCTCCTAACTCGGTCCGTCTCAGGAGCCTCTCCGCTCTCTCACATTCCGAGAGCGTGTAGCGCTGGATGAGCGCAGCCTTGAGCGCCTCATATTTGCTGCTGGCTGGTGGCTGATCGAGCAGGCATGCTACCTGCTGGGCTGTGCGGGAGTCCAGCGCTTCAACCACATGGTAGAACTTGGTGTCGTCTGCTGTTACTCCCCAGAGGGCGAACTGGGCCTCGGTGTGGTGGAACCAAGAGCGCGGGTTGTGCTGCCAGAAATCCGGTAGCTTGACTGAAACTGCACACGCGTTGCTGGGGGTTCCAGTCCTGGCTGTCTGCGGGTTGGCTTCAGCGTCTCTGGGGCTTCCCGACCGGGCCGGCTCCGGGGTTCTTGCCTCGTGTTCCATAATACGTCTGGGGTCACCAGTGTGGAGTGTGTAAATGAAGAGGCACATTCATTTCAGACGATTTATTACACACTCACATCTCACAAGCAAAGAACAGACTGACTGGTCACATCAAGCATTCCTCTCTCTATATCAAGTCATACTTCACAAGGTTCAAGGCACTTCCTAATACACAGCAGGACATCTACACTACACTTCATTCAACCCCCTCTCACCCACTTAAGCATTGTTCTCCCATGTGTATTCATTGTCTCTGTCTGAGGTGCGAAATAACCTGAGGCCCATAACATGCCATTTAAAGTCTGCTCCAATCAACTACTCTCTCCCCCCATGAACACTCTCTACCATTTCATCCAACTTACTTCAGAATTCCTTTTTCTCCTCTACCTGACATCCAACTTGTGGGGCATACACACTGACAACATTCAACATCACGCCTTTGACTTTTAGTTTCAAACTCATGATTCTGTCTGACTCCTTCTTTACTTCCTGAACACTCTTCACATACTCTTCCTTCAAGATTACTCCTACTCCATTTCTCTTCCTATCTACACCATGGCAGAACAGTTTAAATCCATCTCCAATGCTCCTAGCCTTACTGCTCTTCCATCTGGTTTCTTGAGCACACAGTATATCTACTCTTCTTCTCTCCATCACACCAGCCAACTCTCTGCCCTTACCAGTCATAGTCCATACTTTTAACATTCCTACTTTCACCTCCACACTTCTACCTGTCAGGTTCCACTGCCAGGAAGGCAGCAAGGATGGGCCCTAATGCAGAGATGATCAGCAGAGTTTAATAACAAAAAGCACAGCTCAAGGCTGGATAATCACTGACAGACAATATAACAAACTGGATAAGTGCGGGTGAGGAACACATCAGGTGCTTTATGATGCGACAGCGAGCTGAAAACAGAGTGGAGCATATTTACACAGAACACTAATGACAACTGGCTGGGATTAATTGAGAGAGGAGGAGAGGACGAGAGGGAGAGAGACACAGTCAGGTGCAGCCATGAAAAATTAACAAAGAACCAATAATGATGAGCAGAATAAACAGAGAGCACTGTCGTGCAAGTAACATAAGATGACATCATAAGGGTGATCATGAAACACAGAATAAGCCGACAACTAAAGGTGACAGCAAAATAACCATACTGCCAACTGGAGAAAAGAAGAACTTAAAGGCTGGGGCATGTTGCAAACATATGCCCCCATGATACTACCTTTCCTTTTCTCTCTCTCCCTCCCAACATGCCTTCTACATAGCACAATAAAATACATATACATAATCATCACCACAAGCCTTTAAATGACAAACATACTAAAAAAAACTACATTACACAGTAAACCAAAACACACATCACAAAACCAGCACTACATACAGTATCATCAACCATAACACCCTATAAGTCAGTTATGTCTGCCATCAAGAGTTAATGGGTACAGCTTTGTTTTTCTTTTAGCCAGCACTTAACCTTTGTTGTAAACAATTTTATATCTTCAGTTAATTTAATTTCAGTTGGCAATGTGTTCTAAAGTTTACAACCCTTGATGGAGAAAGCGGACAGTCCAAATGTAGATTTACGATGTAGTATTTTACTGTTACCATTCACCATGCCCCTGGTTACTCTGTTACCACCATGTCTTTGGATGTGTCTGGAAAGAGGCTCTGGTGTTAAACATTTGAAAATTAATTTGTGATCCTGGAAAAATCTCTTCAACCAGTAGTCAAGAAACAGGCAGGATCAAAGTTTCAGCAAATTTAATAGGCACTGATCAGCGGAAGACAATACAGAATACAGTTTTCACAGACTGCTGCAGTGCATTGGCTTAACTAACAGTGTTTCTGGATAATATATATCCAAGGAACCGTCAGGGTGGGGTCTCTTCTTGATAAGTTCATTCATGACTCTGTGTGATAAGGTTTGCTGAGCCTCTTGATTATTTCATTCATGACTAAGATTGTATCTGTTGAGTTCATGCTGAAAACACTAGTGATAAGTTGAACAGTCAGTGATAGAATTGAACATTCACAGTTACATCAGCATCCTTCAATCTGTTTTTTTCCACTACTCAGCAACTCCAAATATGCTAACAGGATTTCCTAGGTATACACATTAAGCTTTATAAAAAAAAATCTTATTCATATTCATAAAAATTCATATAACTCAGTGTAACATAGAATTTTTCCATCAGTGAAAACAAAAATTGGTGAAGCTCTCAAAGTTAAGTAAATTAAATCTTTTTAAAAATAATTCTGTTGAACCACAATTCAAAAGCATTGTCTGATTTTCATTGGTTCATTTTCACAGAATTTTTATTTATTACCACTTTTGTCATATTCAAGTTATTTCTGTGACCATTGTGGATTTTTCTTTCATTAACAGAGGGGTGGCAGCACGGTGGCGGAGTGGTTAGCACTGCGGCAGCACAGAACTCACCCTTGGCCGGGGGATCCTGAGTTCGATCCCAGCCCCCGACCAACAGTGATATGTGTGGAGTTTGCATGTTCTCCCCGTGTCTGCGTGGGTTTACTCCGGGATTTCTCCGGTTTCCTCCCACATGCCAAAAACATGCAAGTTAGGTTATTTGGCATCAAAACTGGGGATTCTAAATTGTCCTTAGGCATGACTGTGAGAGTGAATGGTTGTCTGTCTCTTTGTGTTGGCCCTGTGATGGACTGGCCATCTGTCCAGGGTGTACCCTGCCTCTCGCCCAAAGATGCTGGGATAGGCTCCAGCCCCCCCGCGACCCAAAAAAAGGATTAAGCGGAAGAAGATGAATGAATGAATGAATAACAGAGGGGTACCAACAATTTTGTCCATGGCTGTATATACAGACTAAACAACAGTGGACCAAGTATTGAACCTTGGGGTATTCCCATTTTATTGTTCAAGAATGATGACTTTTCTTCATTAACTTTTAAGACACTGTTCTCTAGTTTGAAGATATGACCCAAATCAATCAACTGCTTGTTTTGAAAAAATATAAGTGGACAACTTAGATAGGAGAATACTACTGGTTGACAGTGTCAAATGCCTTTTTTAAGTTAAGAAACACAGCACCCAAAACATTGCCCCCATTGAAGAAACACTTAATGTTTTCAATAAAATGGCAATTTGCTGTTTCTGTAGAATACTTTGGTCTAAAGTCAAATTGTTGTGGATGAACGAGTTGATTGGTTTCAAGACGTTCAATCAACTGTGTTGCTACAATCTTATCACAGTCTTTTACTGTTCAGACACATGATCAAATAGCTTCTCTGACTTTTCAGTAAAATCTGAACCCAACAACTCTGCCCATTTTATTTGTATTTATTTTGCACTCTTTTCCGATTGATGTCACTATTTACCAAGTATAACTGAACATCAATTTGGGACAAACCCAAAGATTATAAATCAATAGCAACTGGCAAAAAAATTGCATTTGGGCTGCAACAATACATGATTTTCAAAAAGTATGAATACTTTTGTAATGTCAATAAACACCACTTAAATTCTGTTTCTAATTTTCCATACTTAATATCTGTCAATTTCACATGCACTTATGTACTGTATAACCTCAGATGAATATTCCTACCACTTTTGGAATCACTCTCTAGTAATTAAACCTACAGTAAGTCTTAAAGGGGTCATTGACATTAAAAAAAATTCAGTTTTTGTAGGTTTTAACCTTGGGGAACGCATCTATTGGTCCCTTGATTTTTTAAAAATATCAAAACACTCATTTAAAAAAACACACAGCCTTTATCTTGTTTTTCTCTCCTAGAAGCCATTCTAACTCTTCCAGGTATTTTCCTGTATGTCAAGAAATAGAAAATGTCACTATAATGTGAAAGTCACTAGTAAAGATACCTGCTCTATTATTGGCCAGTCAAGCTGTCTCTCATGTAGATTGGTGGGAAGCCAAAGGCATTAGCTTAAGCACTAACAATGGTATTAGTAAGCCTGTGTTTATATTGTTATTTTCTTTAGATTTCAGTCACCCTACCAAGGCTGCTTTAATGCATGGGCTAGGCTGGGCTGAAGCCCAGGGGCCTACAAAGATCAGGGGCCTATCATGAACTAATAAAAAAAGATCACATTGCTGTTAATTGGTCAGATTCTATGGTCATCACTTGATATTTGTGTGTGGATGCTGATTAATCCAATTTACTAGTGCCCCACATGGGTACCACGTAACAATAGCCTATCAGAGGAATTATTTTGACATGTGACTATGCAAGCATCAGTGAGAAGTAAGAAGTAATTAAGTATTTCTCCTCTTGCATCTCTTGCTGGTCACAAGCCAATAGTACGACTCTGAAACCCTTGGAATCCCTGTATAAGCAATCCATCAAAATTCTGGATAAGAAGACACGACAGTATCATCAATGTGATATACTTGCCAAACACAAGATGTTAAGCTTTGAAAATATGATCATGTATGCAAATATACAGTTGATCTTTAAAATTATCCATGGTTCTGCACCCCCGCCCCTTAAGATTATTGTGTACCTACCTTCTGAACAAAATACCAGAATAACAAGGACCCCCTACGTAAAACTGCTTCTGGAAAATCAGCCTTCTCATACAAAGCTATAACGGAATGGAACAAGCTCCCTACTGCTTTCAAGACAAGAACAAATTACAGAGACTTTTCCACAGAGACTAAAACATGGATTTTAAGTAATCAAGCTGTTATGTCTTTATAACGGGAGACTGAAGCCGTGTTGAACTGAGCAATGAACAAACTTTATTTTGGAACACAGGCACAATATATTCACTGGCCGTAGCCCGCCATCACGTCACCATCCCGACCCCCTGGCACAGGCTACGGCAAGCTCCAGGGGCCAAATCCCCACATAACATTCCCCCCCTTACAAAACATGGAAACCCCATAGATAACTCACATACAGTGGGGCAAAAAAGTATTTAGTCAGCCACCAATTGTGCAAGTTCTCCCATTTAAAAGATGAGAGAGGTCTCCACTTTTCATCATAGGTATCCCTCAACTATGATAGACAAAATGAGAAAAAAAAATCCAGAAAATCACATTGTTTGATTTTTAAAGAATTTATTTGCAAATTATGGTGGAAAATAAGTATTTGGTCACCTACAAACAAGCAAGATTTCTGGCTCTCACAGACCTGTAACAACTTCTTTAAGAGGCTCCTCTGTCCTCCACTCGTTACCTGTATTAATGGCACCTGTTTGAACTCATTATCAGTATAAAAGACACCTGTCTACAACCTCAAACAGTCAGACTCCAAACTCCACTATGGCCAAGACCAAAGAGCTGTCAAAGGACACCAGAAACAAAACTGTAGACTTGCACCAGGCTGGGAAGACTGAATCTGCAATAGGTAAGCAGCTTGGTGTGAAGAAATCAACTGTGGGAGCAATTATTAAAAAATGGAAGACATACAAGACCACTGATAATCTCCCTCGATCTGGGGCTCCACGCAAGATCTCACCCCGTGGGGTCAAAATGATCATGAGAACGGCGAGCAAAAATCCCAGAACCACACGGGGGGACCTAGTGAATGATCTGCAGAGAGCTGGGACCAAAGTAACAAAGGCTACCATCAGTAACACACTACGCCGCCAGGGACTCAAATCTTGCAGTGCCAGACGTGTCCCCCTGCTTAAGCCAGTACATGTCCAGGCCCGTCTGAAGTTTGCTAGAGAGCATTTGGATGATCCAGAAGAGGATTGGGAGAATGTCATATGGTCAGATGAAACCAAAATAGAACTTTTTGGTAAAAACTCAACTTGCCGTGTTTGGAGGAGAAAGAACACCATACCTACTGTGAAGCATGGGGGTGGAAACATCGTGCTTTGGGGCTGTTTTTCTGCAAAGGGACCAGGACGACTGATCTGTGTAAAGGAAAGAATGAATGGGGCCATGTATCGTGAGATTTTGAGTGAAAACCTCCTTCCATCAGCAAGGGCATTGAAGATGAAACGTGGCTGGGTCTTTCAGCATGACAATGATCCCAAACATACCACCCGGGCAACGGAGGAGTGGCTTCGTAAGAAGCATTTCAAGGTCCTGGAGTGGCCTAGCCAGTCTCCAGATCTCAACCCCATAGAAAATCTTTGGAGGGAGTTGAAAGTCCGTGTTGCCCAGCGACAGCCCCAAAACATCACTGCTCTAGAGGAGATCTGCATGGAGGAATGGGCCAAAATACCAGCAACAGTGTGTGAAAACCTTGTGAAGACTTACAGAAAACGTTTGACCTCTGTCATTGCCAACAAAGGGTATATAACAAAGTATTGAGATGAACTTTTGTTATTGACCAAATACTTATTTTTCACCATAATTTGCAAATAAATTCTTTAAAAATCAGACAATGTGATTTTCTGGATTTTTTTTTTCTCATTTTGTCTCTCATAGTTGAGGTATACCTATGATGAAAACTGGAGACCTCTGTCATCTTTTAAGTGGGAGAACGTGCACAATTGGTGGCTGACTAAATACTTTTTTACCCCACTGTACATATAAGATGGACCCTTTAGAAAACATCCAATACAGACAGTTTGTTTTGTTTTTTTTAAACACACAGAACAACTAAACTAGTAAACTAAATGGGCACCTGGGTAGGCTACCAGGAAACCCCCCCGTGTTGGGGCGGATTATTCTGCCGCCCATTCCCAACATGCATTGGCTAACCCTACTTTCAGGACAAAGTCATGAAGGTATTTGGGCCTCTGACGTGTCCTCGCCGAGCGCCCCACTGAAGGGGAACCTGCTCCAGGCTCCGTCGGCCGCACCTGCGAGTCCCTAACACCCTCACCAGATGAGTCCCAACCCACATCAGTCCACTCTGCCGCCACGCCATTCCCGGACTCTGTGCAGGTAACGACTTTCTGAGTTGGCTGGAATTCCACTGTGGCCCGTCCAAGAGCTCAATGTGTCCTCACCCTGCCGCCTCATGATCTGTAGGGGCTCCGTCCAGAAAGGCTGCAGTTTATGCATGCGGTTGGGGTGTTAAATCTAGACCCGGTCTGACAGATAGAGTCCGTGGGCTTTCGTCCTGTGCTTCCTGTCGAAACGTCGTTTCATCTTCTGCTGCTGGGCAACGACCCGGTCTCAGGGAGGGTCTGTGTTCTCCAGAGGGGAAGTCGTGGGGGGCCTCAGTCGGTCCAGGGGCAGGCGGAGTTCACGCCCCAGCATAAGTTTCGCCAGGAAGCACCCTGTTGTGCGTGGGCCATTGCCCTGTAGTGGAGGAGTGTGCTCTGGAGGGCATCAGGGAACATAAAGCTGTCCGCCAAATGGGCTCTCAGACAATTTTTCAGAGTCTTGTTGAAATGCTCCATGCCCCCATTGGCTTGGGGGTGGTAGAGTGCGGTTTTGATGTGTTCCACACCCCTAACACCCAAAAACTCCTCAAACCCCCCAGAGGTGAACTGTGGGCCATTGTCCATAGTGATGGCATTCGGGACCCCCCATCTGGCAAACAGTGATGAAAGTAACCGTAACCACCTCTGTCATGACTGAATTAGTGGGCAACACCTCCGGCCATTTGGAGAACAGATCGTAGACTACAAGCAAAAACTGGCTATTCGGGGCTGTTGCATGCAGTTCACCGCAGATGTCTAATTGGATGTGCTTCCAAGGGCCCTCTGGGTACGGTAATGGTCGCAGGGGTGTGTGTGTGGGGGGTCCGCCGGTCTTTTTGCTGTTCGAGGACAGGACACAGTTCATTACCATGGTTTCAACGTCATTATCGATACCAGGCCACCAAACTGAATCCCTGCAACGCTGCTTCACCCTGACCACGCCCAGGTGACCCTTGTGAAGCATCGGCAGAACTCGTGATCTCAGAGACACCGGGATCAATGTGCAGTGTCCCCTTGCCACACACACACTGTTCCAACAGCTCAGTTCATCCCTAAACTGGTGAAAAGGTGCCAGATCGCCCTGTACTTTCACCAGCCCACCCTCCCTGATGACCAAGCACAATTGTGACAATGTGGGGTCCCGTTCAGACTCTGCCCAGAGCTCCTGGAGGGATGCCATGTTCCGGAGGGGTCCGTGCAGCGTGTTGACCAGAACGACCTCCGTGGGGTCGTCGTCGTCATCCGGTTGCGCGGTGTTGGCCATGGCATGGGACGGGAGGTCCGTCACTATGTTCTCTTTTCCAGGAGTAAACTGGGTAGTAAAGTTGTAGGCCCTCAGCCACTCAGTCCACCTGTGGATCCGTAGGGGTCTGTGTCCCGAGCCCGTCGTCTCCAGAAGTGTTGTCAGCACCCGGTGGTCCATTTGCAGGGTGAAGTGGCGCCCGTAGAGATAGATGTGCCACCGTTCACATGCCCAGACACAGGTGAGTGCCTCCCTTTCACCCACAGCATATTTCTGTTCGGCCACTGAACGAGACCTCAATGCGAACGCCACTGGGCCCTCAATACCGTCTTGCACTTGAGACATAACCACCCCCACCACTGAACCAGATGAATCACAGGTCACAAAAGTCGGCTATTTTGGATCAAAGTGAGCCAACACTGGAGGGGAGGGGGGTGAGTTAGGACTTCTGAGCAGGCCGGGGTCCACTGCCACAGTGCATCCTGCTTCAGAAGGGCCCGGAGTGGTTCGATCATCTCTGAATAGTGGGGAATAAAACGCCCGTAAAAGTTCACCATGCCCAAGAACGGGGAGATTTGTGCGGGTGTCGTGGGATCTAGGAGACACAGGACCACCTCCACATTCGAGTGCAGGGGCCTCAGACCCTTGGCCGCCAGCTGGAATTCCACAAACTCAACGGAGTCCACCGTGAAAATGCACTTCTCCTCATTCAATGTGACTCCATGCTCCTACAGCACCTCCATCACCCATCCCAAACAACCATCATGCTCTTCCCACGATGCACCATGGACCATGATGTCATCCGGGTACACCACTACACCCTTGAGACCAGCCAGAATCATGGACATGATCTTCTGAAAACAGCTAGGCGCTGAGCTCAGACCAAAAGGCAGTTGGGTGTATCTGAAAATGCCCATGTGGGTCATGAATGCCATCAGGTCCCTGCTGGCTGGGTGAAGAGGCACCTGTAGGTAAACCTGGCAGAGATCTAGCTTTGTGAACCCCCTTGAGCTGCTGAATGTTGCGGTAAGTTCCTCCATCGTGGGGAGCGGGTATCTGTATGGAACAATTGCCTTATTAACCATCCTAAGGACAATACATGGCGGGATGCCATCCGTCTTCTTCTTGGCCACCGCGATGTTTGATATCCAGGGTGAGGCATCCACTCTCTCAGTGATGCCAACTTTAAGCAGTTTGTTCAGTTCCACCGTGACATTGTCCTGCAGGGTGAGGGGAAGCAGCCATAATGATTGGATCTTTGGCCCCACGCTTGGGTCGATGAGCGGGCGGTGGTAGAACGCCTTAATACGTTCAAGGCCCATGAACAACGCCGGCCAGCAGACATGCCATTTGGGGGACACTGTCAGCACTGTTGAGCCCGCTGGGTCGTGATGGAGAACCCCAGTTCACCCAGCAGATCAATTCCCAGCAAGTCGACCCCCTGGCATGAAACCTGGAAGGTAAACGCGGGATTAATCCTTAACCCACATTTCACTGAGAAGCTGACTGTGCCCGCCATGACAATTTCAGCGTGACCGTACCCAAACATTTTCACTGCCCCTGCATTGATGGTTTTGCCCGGTAAAAGTTTTTTCAATGTAGCCATACTCAGTATGGACTTACTGGCTCCTGAGTCCACCATAAGCGGCACATCAATCCCGTCTTGCTGCAAGAAGTACCACGTTATCGGTCCCTTCCTGGCGCCCACCACACACATCTGCATCATGCTTTCGGGCTCTGCCGCCAATGGTTTAATAGAGGTGGTGCAGGCCCTGGCCCAGTGATTAGAATGGCCGCAGTTATGGCACTTCTTGTCTCTGGCGGGGCAGAAGAATGAGGCCACTCAGTGACGAAGGTAGCCACAGCCATCACACAGACCCCTAGCCACCACTCCTGCCCGTGCCATGGTCCGCCACCTTTTGTGGGGCCACCCTGAAGTGTTAGCTGTGGTGCTAGCAGTCAGACATGGAGGGGAAACTTGGGTGGCCAGTAACTTCTTAGCTAGCACTGGTAGACCTAGCTGGGCAGTACACTTTATCTGACTGGTCAATTCAACCACTTTCTCCAGTGCGAGGATGTCCGTAGTCAGTGTTAGCTTGTCTTTTAGCCACTCGTCACTCATACTGTGTGCTAGCTTGTCCCGGACTAGCTCTTCCTTAATCGGCCCGAAGGTGCACTTTCTTGCTAGGCTACAGCGTTCCATAATGAAGTGTTGGGTGGATTCATCAGCTTGTTGTTGGTGGTCGAATTTATATCTTCATGCCGTGATGTTGGAATGGTCCATAAAAAAATAGTCCATTAAGTCCAGACAATCCTTCAGTGAGCCCTTGCCACCCAGCGCGGAAAATATCCGTTGGCCCTCCTCACCGAGACAGTGAACAAGTAGGCTCCTCTGTCTCTTTTCATTGGTGCCTCCTAGGCTGGCCGCGGTAACATACACCTTGAATGCCTCCCACCAGCAGCACCATGGTATACTTGGCATACCCGGAGACTGCAAAAATGGAGGTGGTTTAATGCATGCTCCCATGGCCATAATGTTATGTCTCAATAATGGGAGACCGGAGCTGTGTTGAACTGAGCACTGAACAAACTTTATTGTGGAACATATGCACAGTATATTCACTGGCTGTAGCCCGCCTGACGTCATCACCCCGACCCCCCAGCACAAGCTATACAGCAAGCCCCAAGGCCCAAATCCCCACACAACACAAGCCTGCCAGCATTGACTCTCCCCCTTAAATGGGATTTGAAATTGCACTCTTAAACTGTTTTTATGTTTGCCGTCTCTCTTATCTTCTTCTCTTCTCTTATCTATCCTTTTAAACTTACTCCCTGATTGTTTCTGGGGCAACAGTTTCTGAAACCTGACCTGAATTGACTTCTATATGTGCTGTTTTTCTTTTAATATAGTCCCGCCTGCCTCAGGGACTACAGATGGAAATTAGTGAGAACACTATCTGGTACAGAGCATCTTTACTCTGTATTTAATATTTTTTTCTGTACATTGCCCCTGACAAATAAACCAATAAACTAAAACTAAGCTAGGTCAAAATGTCCAGAAAAAAGTTTGAGAGTGGCGCTCATAAAATTATTGAGAGGAAAACAGCTCAGGAAAAATGAATTGCTCAAAAAATTCCAAAGTTTAAAAAGGATTTTTCTAAGCTGGAGCATCGAGTGGAGGTGGAGCGGCCAATTACTGAGGAGACAGGTGGGCCATTAAAGAACAGGGTTAACATAGCTTGAAATAAACCCTGAACTCAGGTTTAAGTGAACCTGCCAGAACTTACTCCAGGTTTCTGGTTCCAGAACTCTGGTTATGACTCTGTTTGAGCAACTCAGAGTTGATTGACCTCAAGACGTGCACATTCATGGCAAACCTATTAAGACAGAATGTGTTGAACACAGAAACCACAAGCAGTGGAGAAAAAGAGAGATAATTATTTCTCTGATGAAGAGTTACAAGCACTTTTGGAGGCAGCAACATCAGCCAAAGATACAGGGAGCTGAACTGCCGACTGCATGAAGTGAGTTTTATGGATTCTTCACCAGTGGACAATCTATATAAGTTTATATAAGTATTTATTTGATTTGCAATGTGATCAAGCCTATTAGTAACATAAGTAGAGTGCCAGACTCTGATGTGAGAAGTTGTGAGTACGAGGCCCTGCTTGGATGTCCTTTGGGTCAAATTTATTTTCCATTAAAAAAATAAGTGTTCAGAATAATGTGATGTTATAAAATCAAGTGCATTGCAAAGCAGTAGGCTGTTTTACAACCTTTATCATTACATTCCGATGTAATGGCTTTTGCTATAAAGATTTTTTTCATGTAAATTTGCAAATTTTTTCATAAATTTGCAGCTTTTCGTGTAAATTTGAGACTTTTTTTTCTTGTAATTTTGCTATTTTTATTGCATATTTTTTATAGTATGCAATTTTTCCATGTAATTTGAAATAATTTCCCAAAAGATATGTTCTGCAGATTTCTTTGTAAATGTAAAGTTTTTGCTCAAAAATTTGCAATTTTTGTCACATGAATTTGAAGTTTTCTTTATATATTTCTAAATTTATTCATGTAATTAACACCAGCAGATGGCATGGTTCCTCAAATCATCACTGACTGTGGAAACTTCACCCTAAACCTCAAGCAACTTAAATTTTGTGCCTCTCCACTCTTTCTCCACACTCTGAGACTTTGATTTCCAAATGAAATGCAAAATTTACTTTTATCTGAACAGAGGTCATCTGCTGGTGTTTGTCCACTGTGTTTTATCAAGACCAAAGTCAGCGCAGTCATCTGCCAGGAAATTTTAGAGCATGACATGCTGTCATGTGGTGGCCCTCGCGAGCCACCATAAGACGCTACAGAGTCACCAGTGAGTTTTCAGTGAGTTTTATTACGGTGAAAAGGTGATAACACAAGCTGCTGAGATAATGACAAGAGTCTTCACATAATGTTGTGTTGGGTTCTTTTATAAATAAAGACTGCTGCTTTGGGTGAACACGGAGCCTCCTTTATTGACTGGCTGGAACACATTCACACGAACTCCGCCATATTAATATCCGTCATGTTGTACTCCTGACAACATCCGGTGAACATCCGGCGCCACACGAGTCGGCTGCCTGTTGCAACAGCCTTTTTTTTTTTTATCTTCCTTCTTCTTTCTACACCTTTCACTCTGTATATATATCACGGACGCACGGATCGCCCCGGGGGTCTCCCGGGTCGGCGGACGGAGCCACGGTTTGCAGCGGGAGACGTTACAGCGGGGAGGAGCTAGTGCTAGCTAGCACTTGGCCGCCGCCCGGTGCTAATGGGAAACTCGACATACCGGGAGCTGTAGCGAGAACGACGCGGGTGCCGGGCTGGAGTTTAGGCGGCGTGAAAGAAATATAAGACAGAATAATAAAGAGCGATGGCAAGAACCAAGCAGACCGCCCGTAAAATCTACTGGAGGAAGAAGCCCCCCAGGAGACAGCTAGCCACCAGGGCTGCTCGGAGAGGCGCTCTGGCCACCGGCAGAGTGAAGAAGCCTCGCCGTCACAGGCCCGTGGCTCTGAGAGAGATCCGTCGCTACCAGAAATCCACGGAGCTGCTCATCCGTAAGCTGCCCGTCCAGCGCCTGGTGAGGGAGATCGCTCAGGACTTCAAGACCGACCTGCGTTTCCTGAGCTTCGCCGTCATGGCTCTGCAGGAGACCAGCGAGGCCCACCTGGTGGGTCTCTTCTTCGCTAAGGGGGTCACCATCATGCCCAAAGACTTCCAGCTGGCCCGCTGCATCCGCGGAGAGAGAGCTTAGACTTTCTGCTGCACATTCACCAGCCATAATGCTCTGCACTGTGTGTCTATATATATACATTTATAGTAATATGGACATATGTTTACTAGATGTTGTTTTTTCTTGCCTTCTGACTGTTGCTCTGAGTGTTGCTATCCCTATGCTGTTGCAATCCTGGAATTTCCCCATTGTGGGACTAATAAAGGCTTATCTTATCTTATCTTATCTTATCCGGTCTGTGTCGCCCCCTAGTGGCTCCACATATGTAATCCTTAGATTACACCACATCCCCCTTACTGAAGCCAAGTTGACCCCTTTTAGCTGAAAACACAAAATATAACATTTCTTTTTTTCCTTTTCTCTTCAACACTGTTTTCACAAATATTAACATGCAACTCTACAGATCCAGTCTCTTTGGTTTTATCACTTCTCTACCAGACCTGGTTCTAACAACACCTGGTGTTTCCTGTGCATTGGGCTCAGAAACAGTTTCTGTAGGAGTGTCTTTTCCATTTGACTGGGTCCGTTGTGGTTCCATCTCAGTCTCTGGTATCGACATAGGCACAAGATGAGTGCGATTCCTCCTGATTGTCCCTTGTGGTCCACTAATGACATAGGACCGTGGGGTTTTGTGGACAGATGTCACTGTGCCCTGTGCTTTTGCATCTGTAATCCAAACAGAGTTTCCGGGTAACAGTTTATCCAAATCTCTCGTTCTGTGTCTTTTGTTGAAACATTCTGTTTGTCTCATCCGTCTCTCCTTTTCCATGTGACGAATTTGTTGCAGATTCGGCATGCATGGCTGCAAGGCCTCTGGAAGCATTGGCAGGGTGGTACGAAGTCTACGCCCCATGAGAAGCTGTGCTGGGCTGTAGCCATTTGCCAACGCTGTGGTTCTGTAGGCTAACAGTGCTCGGTATGGATCACTGGCTTTCTTGATAAGGTTTTTGACTGTTTGGACAGCTCTTTCTGCCTCACCGTTACTTTGGGGGTACCTGGGACTACTGGTCACATGCTCAAAACAGTACTCCTTTGCAAAGTCTTCCATTTCCTGACTTGCGAACTGCGGGCCGTTATCCGTGATCAGTATCTCCGGTATTCCGTGCCGTGCAAACATTGATTTTAAATGCACAATGACATTGGCAGAGCGAGTTGGGCTGAGCTGGGCAATCTCTATATACCTAGAGAAGTAGTCCACTAATAACAGGTAGTTTTTGTCTTGTAGCGTGAACAAATCAGCTCCCAACTTCTGCCAAGGCCTTTCTGGTAAATCTGTGGGCATTAAAGGCTCTCTCACATTAACTCTTTCCTGTATGCACTGTCTACATTTGAGTACAACTTCACTGATCTGGTTGCTTAAACCTGGCCACCATACAGCTTGACGGGCGCGCTCTCTGCATTTAACCACCCCCTGGTGGCCCTCATGTATCTTATCCAAAACTGCATTTCTCATGTTAGCAGGGATAACTAACCTCGTGCCTCTCAGTAGTAGTCCGTTATGCACACTCAAAACGGCTCTCTCAGACCAGTAGTGCTTCACCGCTCCCTGTAGCTGGTTACGATCCGGCCAGCCTTCTGTGCAGTATTTCATGACTTGTGAACAGACGCTGTCGGACTGCAGTTGCTCTTGGAGATCTGCAAGATATTTGCTGCTTGTAGGGAGTCTCTCTAGCACAGAGTCAACATAAATGTTAGTGTCCTCCATAAGATCTGTGTCTGTGTGAGTAACACTGTTTGTGAGCGGTAAGCGTGAGAGCGTGTCGGCAGTGGTTAAACTTTTGCCAGGGATGTGCTTTATAGTGTATGAGTACCTCATTAGGCGCATACGAAATCTCTGTATACGCGGTGGAAGCGCATCCAAAGCTTGTCCTCCCAGCAGACTCACTAGTGGCTTATGATCAGTTTCTAGTTCAAAGTGCAGACCCAGGATAAAGTCATTGAATCTTTCACAGGCCCATGTGAGAGCCAGCGCTTCTTTTTCCAGCTGTGCGTAGCGCTGCTCTGTAGGTGTCAATGATCGGGAAGCGTAAGCAACTGGTGACCACACGTCTCTCTCCTTCTGTAGCATGACTGCCCCCAATCCGTATGAAGAGGCATCTGCAGATATTTTCTGTGGTTTGTTTGGGTCATAGAGCTGCAATACAGGAGCAGAGGACAGTTCTTGTTTGAGGTTACAAAACGCATTTTGTTGTTCATGCCCCCAGTACCACATGTTCTTTGTTGAAAGCAAGTCTCTCAATGGTTTGTCCTTTTCAGAAAGGTTCGGAATGAACTTCCCCAGCTGGTTCACCATTCCGAGAAAGCTCCTGAGCTCACTCACGTTGCTTGGCTCTTTCATGTCCTGAACAGCTTTGGTTTTGTCTGGATCTGGCCTCATTCCTTCTGCTGAAACAATAAACCCAAGAAATTTAACCTCTCTTTTGCCAAACTCACATTTTGACATATTCAATGTAACGCCGGCTTTCTCCGCGCGCTTCAAGACAGCGTGCAGTCTTGCATCGTGCTGCTCCTTGGTGGATCCCCAGACCAGGATATCGTCCATGTGACAGACGACTCCGTCAAGACCTGATGTAACCTCTGTTACCATCATGTTTTGGAAATGTTCAGGAGCACTGGAAATACCAAATGGCAAACGGTTGAAGTGGTATCTGCCAAATGGCGTAATGAATGTGGTGAGAAAGGCCGACTCTTTAGACAGTGGTATTTGCCAAAATCCCATATTTGCATCAAGCTTTGAAAAATACTGAGCACCTGTGAGCATGCCTAGCGTTTGGTCCACAGACGGGAGGATGTATCTTTCGCGACACACTGACTCGTTTAAAGGTGTCATGTCCACACAGATACGCACCTTTTCTTTGTCCTTTTTGGGAGCTACAACCATGCCACAGCACCAATCTGTTGGCTGCTCCACGCGACTGATGACTCCCAACTTTTCCATCCTCTCGAGCTCTTCTTTCACTTTAGCCATGAGCGGCAGTGGCACACGCCTTGGCACCTTGAGCGAAAAGGGCTTAGCATCAGGTTTCAGTTTAATTGTGTATGGCTTTTGAACAAGCCCAAGTCCATCGCATAACTTGGGGTACGCTTTTCTCACTGTCTCTTGGTCTATAGTGTCAACTCTGGCAATTAGTTTCAGTCTCACGGAAGCTGTTCTACTCAGTAGTGCCATGCGCAGATTTTTGACAATATAGATTTTCTCAGTAGCGCTCTTGTCACCGTATGTAATAGTCTCTGTCATAGACCCCAACACAGTTAGTGCAGTTCCACCCGGTCCGTAGAGTGGTTTTTGTGCCTTTTCCAACTGTTCATTTTTCTTCTTGAAGATTTCAAATGTTTGGTCAGAAACCGCTGTGACGTCCGCTCCGGAATCTAACTTGAAAGTCACTTTATTTCCTCTCACATTTATGTCTGCCAGCCACGGATCCTCCCCTAGATCCACTTCACCCAGAAAAAGTCCATCTGCATTGTCAGTGACCTCATTCACAGTTGGGTTGGACCTACAGACTCTAATATAGTGTCCACGTTTTTTACAGTTATGGCATTCCGCGTTTTTAGCTGGGCACTGTACTGCTGCATGTGATGGTGCTTTGCCACACTTGGAACAAACTTTACTGTCTTGTTTTGTCTGCTGAGGCCTTGAGGACTTAATCTGTTTTTGTTCCTTGATTATGAACTTGTTTGGCTTGGCTTTTCTGATGTGTACCGCATCCACGGCTGTTCTGTTAACGCTAGTTTCACCTCTTAGGTCAGTTTGTTGTCGTTTTATTTCTTCAGATTGTCTTGCCATTGTTATAGCTTTAGCTAGGGTAAGATCTTTGTCAAGCTGCATTCTTTCTGACAGCGACGAATCTTTTAGACCCACTACAAGCCTGTCTCTCAAGAGGTCATCATGAAGTGCACCGTACTCACAGTTTTCTGCCAGTGCATAGAGTGCTGTTATGAACGAGTCTACTGGTTCTGCTGGCTGTTGAACTCGCTTGTTGAATTTTGCTCGTTCATAAATCACGTTCTTTCTGGGAACGAAATGTCTATCAAAAGCTGTTTTAACGGCCTCGTACTGCTGGCGCTGCACACTCGTTAGCTCGAGCCCTCTTAGCACGTCGTCAGCCTCATCTCCCATGCAATAAACCAGCGTATTTACTTGGTTCGCCTCAGCTGAGTTATTCAGGTTACTTGCCAGTCTAAAACGCTCAAAACGTCTTATCCACTTTTCCCACTCTTGGGGTCTCGCAAAGTCGAAGGGCTCCGGTGGTTTAATGGTGAAGGTTGCCGCTGGAGTAGCCGCCGCCATTACTGGATCAATTGGCGCAGCTGCAGCTCTTTGAACTTCGTCCGTCATAGCCGTTAGCCGGTTGCAAAGCTGACTTTTCTCACCTCAAAGCGCACCAACTTCTGACACCATGTTGTGTTGGGTTCTTTTATAAATAAAGACTGCTGCTTTGGGTGAACACGGAGCCTCCTTTATTGACTGGCTGGAACACATTCACACGAACTCCGCCATATTAATATCCGTCATGTTGTACTCCTGACAACATCCGGTCTGTGTCGCCCCCTAGTGGCTCCACATATGTAATCCTTAGATTACACCACACATAACAGGAGGCATAGGGCTATACAGCTCATTATAGGTCCAGAGCAGGAGACGGTCATACACAGGCAGGCTTGGTAGTTGAAAATAATAACGACACACAGGCTGCTAAGGCAGGGACTTACAGATCAATTCACGCCGGGAGGAATAAGGCTAATACAGCACACTTACTGGTTCCGGGGAACGACGGTCAAACCCAAAGCAGACGAGGTGTGAAATAGTCCAGGCATCCGTAACATGACGGAGGGTGAACAGGTAAGTGAACAGACACTGCTGCGTCCTACCGTCGCCAGTGCTGAGCTTAAATGGGCGAAGCACTAATGACGGTAATGACACTCAGCTGACCGGCCGTTGACAGGCGGAAGCCCCATCGAGCGCTTTCACAATAAGAGCCCGGTGAGGCCAGCATACAGCCCGCAGCTGTCAAGGCCAGCAGCGAGACATAACTTTAGCCCGAGCGCGATCAGAACCGGCGCTCGGGTCATAACAGTACCCTCCCTCCACGGGCGGACTCAGAACGCCCCAAGGAACCACCCCCCCGCCCCCCCAGGGTGGGAGGTTGGGGGACAGGTGCGGAGGGAGAGAAACCAACCCATGAACAAGACAATGACCAGACAAAAAACATACAAGAAATACATGGAAACACACGATAACTATGGAACAAAACAAGAAATAAACACAAACACATGACTCTGGAAAAAAGGGAAAAAACATACATGACTAACTGGAAACACATGACTATATAAAAAAAAAAGACTACATGGCTGTAACAATGGGAACCAAAAGAAATACGTGCTAAACACGGTGACTATGAAAAAACAAAAACACACGAAACCAAAAATACATGAAAACACCAGGAAACTATGAACAAAACCCCCATACCATAGCACCTCAAGGAAAGAGGGGAGAACAAAAAGACAAAACTCGACCATAGCCCCTCAAAAAGAAGAGGGGAGGAAGAACAAAAGCAAAACAAAACCAGACTATGGGTTACAAAACACACATGAGGCAATGTAGGTTGCTTAGACATAACCTGACTATGGCAAGACTGTGGCTTTCAAAAAAAACATGAGGCAATCCAAAATTGCTCTGACATAACTTGACTATAACTAAACTATGGCTTTCAAAAAAAACAAAACATGAGGCAATCCAAAATTGCTCTATACTTGACTATAACCAAACTATGGCTTTCGAAAAAAAGAAACATGAGGCAATCTAAAATTGCTTTAGCTTGACTTGACTATGACTACGTGAAACAACAAACAAAAAAAATTGCTAGACGTACTTAACATGACTAGGCACCGTATGGGCCCACAGATAGTCCCACAAACACAGTACATGATCAGGTGGCCTGCCCCAGTCCCAGGCCCCCAGAAACAAGTCCTCTGGTGGCCGAACCAGGTCACCTCGTAACAAGCACAGTTTATTGGGTGGCCAACCCAAGACGCCGAACGCACCAAGCAGTTCCTCAGGTGGCCGACCCGCATCCCACAACCACCAGGACCGTGGAGGGATTGCATGCAGCCGCTCACCTGAAAACGACAAGACAGGGGAGCGCCAGTCCGCCAAACACAAACCTCTAACGGCCCCCAGCTGGTGGCTCCTGAGAGGGGAACAACCAAAGACTTGGACCCCCTCGAATCCTGATTGGGTCACAGCCGCACCTGCGCTGGACCCCCACTGGACCTCGTCGGACCCCGATTGGGTCACAGCCACACCTGAGTCGGACCCCGACTGAACCTCGTCGGACCCCAATTGGGTCATCGCTGCAACCACGGTGGACCCCGACTGGGTCACCTCAGCCCATGCGTCGGATCCCGACTGGGTCAGGACGGGCCCCGATTGGGTCACCGCTGCACCCACGTTGGACCCCGACTGGGTCACCTCGGCCCACGCGTCGGACCCCAACTGGGTCAGGACAGACCCCGATTGGGTCACCGCGGCCCACGCGTCGGACCCCGACTGGGTCACCTCGGCCCACGCGTCGGACCCCAACTGGGTCAGGACTGCACCGGCGACGACCTCCATCTCCGAACCTGGACCCCCCAGTCCCGTGACCTTGACTGGCTCCGGACCGGTAACGCTGTGGAGGTGCTCAGAAAACAGGAGAGGACCGGGATCAGTTCCACTGGCAACGCCAGAGCCCAGCGAGACAAGCTCGGGTGCAGTGGACGGCTGCCCCTCACTCGTCTCCCCATGAGGCAGGCAAAAATGCTCTAACACACCATACAGGAAAACAAAGAAGAGCACTTGCCTGCACTCGGGCTCTGGAGCCGTCCAGGACTTCGCCGATCCAGGTTCAAGAAGACGCTCGTCGTCGGGCTCCCACTCGGCTGCGTCGGGTTCCACAGCCGGCCTGATGGTCTCTGCAGCTGGATCCTCACGCGCTGGCGTCCATGCCAATAACCCGTATGGCGTGGGGACAGAGGACCCTGGACCTGCTGACTCGGGCTGCATCCCTGAGGAACCCTGGGGACGCTCTCTCATCGGCTCTGGCTCCTCACTGCAGTCCGTTCTCCTCCTTTGTCCAAAGCAAGGCTGCAGGGCCGGGATATTTCCCAGAGCCGCAGGCCTCCTCCTCATTCGACGGCGTGGGACTGATGCCGAGGACCGCTCCGCAGGAGGAGACACAGAGGCAGCAGGTTTAATACAAGTGGCTACAGCTGGGAAAAGAAACTCAGGGAGCTGCGAACCCCGAGCTTCACCCCCAGGAGTCAGACAAGACAGATCACTATGATCAATAGGAAAGTGAACTTGAACTTGCCTGTCTCCCGGGGGGAGGATGGTGTCAGCTGTAGCGGACGTTGGTCCTTCCCTCGCTCGCTGGGTGGTAAAAAAGGATCCATGGACGGAGCCCACCGGCACAGGACTCAGCTCACTCTCAGCAGCTGGCTGGTTGAGGGGGTCATCCCGGCGGCCCAGAACTGGATCCGGAGCAGGAGCTTGCTGAAGATGCGCCTGGCCATGGCGCTGACGCCTTCGCCGGCCCCCAGATGGTGCGAACTCCCGAAACGGATCGAGGGCAGGATCGGGATCCATAGGCAAAGAGCAGGAGTGCCTCTTCTCCTGCTTCATGTCGCGCTCCTCCTCCATCATCAGGTATATTTCGCGTTGCGCGGCGATATCTTCCCTCCTCGCGTCGACTTCCGGGTGGTTGGCGTAGCGGAGAGAGAGATGACAAAGAACATCTTCGGCGGCGTCCAGGTACCAGTGTATGCCGTGGTCATAGTCCAGCAGGGAAGCGGAGATGAGCAGCTCATCCACGACTTCCAAAACACCTGACAGCACGTGGCTCTTCGGCGACGGCATTCCTCACATACACAGTACCCAGACAGGAAAAAGCAACGTCCAAAACTCGAACCCACTGGTGAATTGCGTCTCGGGTTGGCGTCACCATAAACGCTGTTTTGGCAGCAGTGTACTGTCATGTGGTGGCCCTCGCGAGCCACCATAAGACGCTACAGAGTCACCAGTGAGTTTTCAGTGAGTTTTATTACGGTGAAAAGGTGATAACACAAGCTGCTGAGATAATGACAAGAGTCTTCACATTACAGGAGGCATAGGGCTATACAGCTCACTATAGGTCCAGAGCAGGAGACGGTCATACACAGGCAGGCTTGGTAGTTGAAAATAATAACGACACACAGGCTGCTAAGGCAGGGACTTACAGATCAATTCACGCCGGGAGGAATAAGGCTAATACAGCACACTTACTGGTTCCGGGGAACGACGGTCAAACCCAAAGTGGACGAGGTGTGAAATAGTCCAGGCATCCGTAACATGACGGAGGGTGAACAGGTAAGTGAACAGACACTGCTGCGTCCTACCGTCGCCAGTGCTGAGCTTAAATGGGCGAAGCACTAATGACGGTAATGACACTCAGCTGACCGGCCGTTGACAGGCGGAAGCCCCACCGAGCGCTTTCACAATAAGAGCCCGGTGAGGCCAGCATACAGCCCGCAGCTGTCAAGGCCGGCAGCGAGACATAACTTTAGCCCGAGCGTGATCAGAACCGGCGCTTGGGTCATAACACATGCTTCCCTCTGCTGACAAGCTTTATGGAGAAGCTGATTTCATTTTCCAGCAGGACTTGCCCCCCCCCCCCCCACACACACACACACTTCCAAAAGTATCAAAACCTGGTTTAATGACCATGGCATCACTGTGTTTGATTGGCCAGCAAACTCTCCTGACCTAAACCCCATAGAGAATCTATAGAATATTGTCAAGAGGAAAATGAGAGACACCAGACCCAACAATGCAGACGAGCTGAAGGTCACTATCAAAGCAACCTGGGCCTTCATAACACCTCAGCAGTGCCACAGTCTGATCACCTTCATGCCACACCACATTGATACAGTAATCCAAAACGAGCCCCGACCAAGTATTGAGTGTGTACATGGACATATTTTTCAGTCGGCCAACATTTCTATTAAAAAAACTATTTTTTAAAATTAATTTTATGTAATATTCACACAAGAAGGTGGTAGATGGTGTGGAAAACTCACACTTCTCAGCCTTCACGAACAGCTGGTTCTCCAAGAGCCGTTGTAAAACGGCTCTATCATGGACCTCGTGTTCCTCTGGTGAGCGAGTGAAAATCAAAATATCATCAAGGTAGACAAACACGAACTGATAGAGCATATCGCAGAGGACATCGTTAATTAACCGCTGGAAGACAGCAGGGGCGTTAGTGAGACCGATGGCATCACTAGGTACTCGAACTGGCCCTGATGTGTTTTAAAGGCCGTCTTCCATTCATTGCCCTCGAGAATGCGAATCAAATGATATGCGTTTCTAAGGTCTAACTTGGTGAACACCCGTGAGCGCTGAAGGAGCTCGAACGCTGAGTTGATTAAAGGCAGAGGGTATTTGTCTTTAATTGTAATGGCACTGAGCTCCCGGCAGTCAATGCACGGGCGCAGCGAGCCATCCCTCTTCCCGACAAAGAAGAACCTGGCCCCAAGTGGAGCTGAAGATGACCGAATGAGGCCGGCGTTCAGCGATTCCTTGATGTACTGCTCCATCGCCTCCCTCTCCGGGCCCGAAATGCTGTACAGCCGGCTAGACGGCAGCCTCACCCCTGGGATGAGATCTATAGCGCAGTCATAAGAGCGGTGAGGCGGCAGCGACAACGCTCTCGACTTGCTAAAGACCTCGCCCAAATCGTGATAAGCCCGAGGGGAGGACCAGGAACGCAAGTTCCTCCCGGTGGTTCCCAGAAAGAAGGATGGGAATAGGCACCGTGCTTAGGGTAACCACCGCGAGCTCGCTGCCGGATATGGCAGTGACTCTCTGCCTATGGGAATGCGTATGGGAATGCCCACCAGCTCCACAAGAGCAGCTAAAATGAAATTACCCTCGGACCCTGTGTCAACCAGTGCCTCAACCCTCCTCTCGACCCCTGGCAACTGCACGAGGGCCAAAATACACAATTTACTTGGGGGAGAAGAATAAGTCACGCCTGCCAGACCTCCCGCGGTTACTGATGGGCTGTATCTTTTGGCCGTCGGCGACATTTGTCCAGACTGTGGTCAAGCGAACCACAGTACATCCACGTGCCAGCCCTTCGCCTTCGCCAACGCTCCTCGTGGGAACCGGTCTCAGCAACTGCAGCGGGCTCACGCTCAGCACGCGGACGAGGGATGGGGCCGTGCTCCCTCACGCGCTCACGGTGTCGACTGTCTAGCCCTACAGCCTGATCTATCAGGTCATCGAGTGTCTCTGGGACAGGATGAACTGCCAGTTCGTCACAGAGTTGGTCGCTCAAGCCGTGGAGGAACGCGCTGTGTAGAACAGTCGTGTTCCACCCCGACTCAGACGTCACAACCCGGAACTCCACCGAGTGCTCGGCCACCAACCAGGTGCCCTGGCGGAGAGTCAGTAGGCGGCTCATAACATTGCCCTGATGCTCAGTCCGACCAAACGTGCTGGAAAATGCGGCCACCAATTGATCAAATGAATATCGGCACCCCTCAGGGTTATCTAGATTGGCATGGGCCCACTCCAGGGCTTGATCCCTGAGCAACAGGACAAAAAGCTGTATTTTGGCTACATCCCCTGGATACTCCTCCCCAACCTGCTCCAAGTACATTTGTAGTTGGAGAAGAAATGTTTTGTATTTCCCCACCTCCCCCGTGTACAGGGAAGACACGGGAATGGAAAATATACGGTACAAAGTAGTGCGCGGAGCAGGCTGGGGGGGGGGGGGGGGCGCAGCCGCGGGATGCGCCGCGGACCATAACACTACCATAATGGAAACCTGTTGCGTCAACGCAGCGAGCTGCTGCTCGGTCGCCACTAGGCGGTCCATAGCGGATTGCTCCTGCGGTGAGGCACCGGCTGAGCTACCTTCCTGGCTGGCTTGTTCTGTCATGGCGTGCTAAATTCTTGACAGCTCATGCGCACGATACCAAACACAGAATGGAACCACACTGAGGAGCAGGTTTGACAGTTTTATTAATGGCAAAATAACAGCGCACAGCTACAGAAACAGTCACTCGCCACAGGAAATGGACCTGTGGAGAGAAGACGAGAGCCGTGAGCTGAGGAGTAGAGTAAGGGGAAAATGGGCGAGCCAAATTGCCACTTACTTGGGAAATCCAGGGTTCACCAGCAGGACCCAGTGGGGAATAGATGAACCAGTAGGGTAGGAGGGGAAATGGAGCTGATGGTGCCTGACCTGGGAATGAAGGTGATGAAGGGCAATGAGATGGGGCAGGAGAGTGCGCGCAATCCCGGCGACACACCTACACAATGACAGCAACCTGAGAAGAAGGAGAAGAAAGAGATGGTTAACGACGTGTTAACGATCACACTTAAATACAGCAAGTCTGAACACGGGCAGTATACCCAGACGAGCCAGCGTAGACTACGCGGATGGAAACTCAAGTACGCTGGCTGATGAGCGGGCGCAGGTATGTCTTCTGCCTCAGGTGCAGTGATGAGTTGATGAAGGTGAGACCGGAGGGGAGGGGTGTGCTCCCGCTGCCCATGACAGTTCACAACAATAAGAACATGTTTTAAATAGGATCCACTCATTGGTTGTCAATCCATTCATATCCTTCCCTCAGAAATGCTCGCTTTCCTTTCTTCCTTGCTTCCTGGACCAGTGGCCGCAGCTTGGCACACGCATCCTGGTCCTCCTTGCAGAAATTCTCCTTGAAGCGTTATGTGCATCTCATTACAGATTCTTGGATCTTTTGACTGTCTCCATACCTCGTCCTGGACAGTTGTCATTCCAAATTGAATTATGATAGCTTGGGGAATTCTTGGAGGTAGCAGCTGTGCCCTTTTTTCCATGATGGTGGACTGTATCCACCGTTTCTTTCATACGATCCACAGAAAACTCTCGTGAGGATACTAGTCACAACTTCCCTTGTATGTTCTCCATCTTTTTCAGGGAGGCCCATCAACTTTATGTTCCACTTCCTCTTGTAGCGATCATGTTCCTCACAAGAGTATTTTTTAGTTTTCTGTTTTCTTTATGGAGCTCATGAACTGTTTTCTTCAGTGCCACTATTTCCTCCTTATTTTCTTTAATCCCTGCAGTCTTAGCTTCAATATGTTGTTCAAATTTTTTGAGAAGTTTGGTCTGTTCATTCATTTTCTGCATCAGAATCTGCAGCTCCAGTATCTTCATTCCATTCTGTGCTCTCACTCTTTTCTGTTTTGGATTTTTAATTGGTGTATGAGACCAGTTGATCTTTTTTCCTTACCTTTTTAAAGATCTTTTTTCCTTACCTTTTTTCCTTACCCAGACTTAATTTCCTCAATGTCTGCATCATCACAGGCCTCACTTAGAGCTTTCAAATCATAGCTGTGGTCATCCATGCTAACTGGGGTGTCGTTTCAAGGTAGCCCACAAAGTTGTTTTCAATCTATGAACTCACTCGGGGTTAAGGTGTGCAGAGAAAGTCACATATGTAGCACAAAAAGGACTTAAAAAAACATTTAAGCAGAGCCTACAAGATTGAGACCGTTCACTACGCCATCTTGAATTCTCTTGGTGGCAGACGTTTTAAATGGCGGAAGCGATAGAGGTACATGAATACAGTGACAATCAGGACAAACATGAGCTTTTGCTGTTTAGTGGCAGACGAAGAAAACAGACGGGCAAAAACAGAGACATTTGTTCAACCCAGTTTTGACGAATTACTCAGTACTTACCTCTAGCAGGCGTTTCCGGGCACATGCGCAGCTCACTGCGACCATTTGTGGGCGAGGAATGTTGGGACTTGTAGTTTTTAGTGAGGAACTGAAAACTCCAGGAAGAAAATACCTCGTTCTTCCTCTGCAAAACTAAAGAGCAAAACCAGTGTAAAAGCAATCGATGTGATGAATAAATGGTGTAGTTGCTGAATACATTTTTTTTTTCAGTAACCACTACTTTATAACAGTTCAACTCCATGTGCTGTAAAAAAAAAACGTGCTGTGTTGTTCTGTAAAAAAGTCGCACTGCCACCTCTAGTGGCCTGGCATAGTTATTACAATAACTTTTTTCCAGGCTCTATTGACGGTAAAGGTAAGTTAAATTTGTGTTTATTTTAAAAAACAAAGCCTTATCTTGGAATTCTGGTAAGTTAAAAGTCGAGAAAATATGGCGATACAATGATGCAAGCCTTTAGTTCCACTTAATTTTGACCAGGCAAACTGAAACAGACAGGCGGACAAATGGATGCGCGCGCACACACACACACACACACACACACACACACACACACACACACACACACACATATATAGAGAGAGAGAGTGTGAGAGAGAGGAATTTTGATTTTTCAGCAGACCTTTATTGTCACAAGTTCAACAGAAAAATCACTGAATCTTTTGTACTTAAAAGGAACCCCGATTATATTGGCATGTTAGCTCTATATGCTTTATTTTTATGTTAGTAACGTAACTATAATATAATTTTTTTGAAAATAATTCCCAGTTTTATATATTTTTAAAAAACTTTATTACGATGTAAATTGCCATTTTTGTTTACGTCGCAATGCATTCTGGGTAGTGACGTAGAATGGTTGCAGCTGTTTTTTCTGTCATACAAGCCAAGAAGCGAAGCTACTAACTATTGCCATTTGTCAGTGAAAATGCCACATTGCGCGGCTTTTGGATGTAATTTCCAATCAAAGGGAAATAAAGAGAGCGGGGTGAGCCTCCATAGCTTTCCTAAAGGGGGAAAGTTGAGGAAAAGGTAGGGCGGCAGCGGCTCAGGAGGTAGAGCAGGTCGTCTAATAACCCGATGGTTGGCGGTTCGCATCACGCTCTCCCCAGATATCCTGCCGTTGTGTCCCTGGGCAAGACACTTCACCCGCATTGCCTCCAGTGCCCATAACACTGGGTATGAATGTGTAAAAATGTTTAAATGCTCGGTGGTGGCCGGAGAGGCCGTTGGCGCGGATTGGCAACCACATTTCCCTCACTCTGAGTGTCTGTGATCACGTGCAATAGCACATGCTTCATAAAGCTGACATATATATTAACCACGCTATGATAATAGCACTATATCGCTCAAAGCGCGTGCATGAGACATGTCTATGATCACACGCTATAGCGCACGCCTGATAAAACTGACATATATATTAATCACGCTATGATAAAGCACTATATCGCTCAAAGCGCACGCTTGGCTTGACATGTCGAAGATCTGGCTGGCAGTCATTTGGAACGACTTTGGAGCAGTGCTTATGGACGTTCAACCCGCAGTCTGAGAAAGCAACAGAGAAATTGCTTTATGTTGCTGAGAGTCCATGTTTATCAGTTTAGTGCCCATCATGCTTGTAGAGAATTTGTTTGTGTTTGACTATTCTATTGTAAGTAAATCAACAATATATAAGTTTCACCTTAAAATAATGCTTCCTCAAGCACACGCTTGAGACACTCAAAGGGGAGAGACACTCGCGGAGCAGAGAGACACTCGAGTGCATGCTATATCGCTCATTTGAGCGATATAGAGCTTTATTCATAGCGTGATAAATATATATATATCAGCTTTATCAAGCGTGCGCTTGATAAAAATTCAAACCGTGACAAAATTCGAACCGTGATTCGCTTGAGCGTGCGCTTTGAGCGATATAGTGTTTTATCATAGCGTGATTAATACATGTGTCAGCTTTATCAAGCGTGCGCTACAGCGCGTGATCATAGACATGTCTCATGCGCGCGCTTTGAGCGATATAGTGCTTTATCATAGCGTGATTAATAAATATGTCAGCTTTATCAAGGGTGCGCTATAGCGCGCGATCACAGACACTCAGAGTGACGGAAATGTGGCTGCCAATCCGCGCCAACGGCCTCTCCGGCCACCACCGAGCATTTTAACATTTTTACACATTCATACCCAGTGTTATGGGCACTGGAGGCAATGCAGGTGAAGTGTCTTGCCCAGGGACACAACGGCAGGATATCTGGGGAGAGCGTGATGCAAACCGCCAACCATCGGGTTATTAGACGACCTGCTCTACCTCCTGAGCTGCTGCCGCCCCACTTTTTCCTCAACTTTCCCTCTTTAGGAAAGCTATGGAGGCTTACCCCGCTCTCTTTATTTCCCTTTGATTGGAAATTACATCAAAAAGCCGCGCAATGTGGCATTTTCACTGACAAATGGCAGTAGTTAGTGGCTTCGCTTCTTGGCTTGTATAAGACAGAGAAAATGGCTGCAACAATTCTACGTCACTACCCAGAATGCATTGCGACGTAAACAAAAATGGCAATTTACATCGTAATAAAGTTTTTTAAAAATATATAAAACTGGGAATTATTTTCAAAAAAATTATATTATAGTTATGCTACTAACATAAAAATAAAGCATATAGAGCTAACATGCCAATATAATTGGGGTTCCATTTAAAGAAAGCAATAATTAAAAAAGTCCTAAAGAGTAAGACTTTGTACATCAGATTGGCCTTCACCAATAGGTGGGTTCAACATGGTTCCGTTTTTTTCAAATGACTTTTTTTGGGGCCCATTACAAAAGCTGCAATAAAAAGAAACAAAAAGATAATTAAGCAACACGTGTTCATTAATCAACATTGGTATTAATTTTTTACTTTTTTCTTTGCTGTTTGTTATCTCAAATTATGCATTTCTGTAGTAATTCTATTAGACAACATATCTAAATTGTTATCAGTGAACATAAAGATTGTAATTCAATGAATCTGTGTTGACTGTGCAACAAATCTAAACATGTATTCACAGGACTGCTTACCCCCTACATTCTTGCATTTGCTCTACTGTTTCTGGAAGATCTTTTTTGAAGGTTTCCGGAAGGAAGACATTTACCACAGAAGAGGCAATTGTGAGACTTCCCATTAAAATATAAGGCAGAGCTTTGTTATATGTACCTATAAAAGACAATGGAACAATGATCATTAATAGATTATATGCATTTTAACTTGAATATCAAAAACCTTTTTCTGTAATTTGTTTAGCATAATGCTGGTCTTTCAAATATTTAAAGCATATTAATTTAGATAATGGAACAGTTATGAGAGCTACATTATGTACATACCTAAATAGATGACATAAGGCGCTGTGATGCTGCCAACACGAGCAGCAGAAGAGCACATTCCCATGCCAACATTCCTGAGCACAGTGGGGTAAATCTCGGCAGTGTAAATGTACACAATACCGAAGGCCATCGTGAAGCCAAACTTCCCAATCATTTCCAGGGTCAGAGCAACATAATGAATGGCTGAAGAAGTCAGAGAAAATGAGACAGAGAGAAATATATACATTTGCAAATGATAGTATTATTAATTAATGAATATACAGTCATGTGAAAAAATTAGGATACTGTGGTGGACCACCACACTCTACATGGACAATCCTCACACTCAGCAGGCCTGGAGGAAGCAGAGGACCATTCACATATGGACAGAGAGCCCCTGGGGGACAACCAGAACAATGGACTATTGTTTATACATCCCCGGATTAAGGAGAGGACGTCCGGGCGCCAGTTGGTCACGCGAATGACATATATTGACTGATATGTATATCAGTACTCTAATGTGCCATGCATTCTCTCTGTCTGTATAACATCTATAAGAAAGCTTACGATACATGCCTCAGCAGCACAGTAGAGCACAGTAGCGCCAAGTGCTACGATGTGTGTCTCATTTTGATGGAGGAAATAAAACTCTGCAACCTTCCAGCTCGTCGCATCTCGCCTGATCTTATTCCTCCACACTGGTGACCCGATGTGTCATGGTGCGCCCCTCGCCTGATCTTTTCCCTCCACACTGGTGACCTGACGAGAGAGAATGACCGTCTGCTCCCTCTCACCGCGCTGTGGACTCCAGAGGACCAGTGAACGCATGCAGCCTCTTCATCCACACCCACGAGGATCAGTGGCAGCGCTGGGACCGACACGCTTCATGAACGGCGACACGAGCGAACTGAAGGAAGCAGCCTGAATGGGGAAATCATTGACGCCGTCTGCGTTGATTTCCACCAAGCTCCCCGACCCTGACTCACCTCACAACAGCGGACCTCCCGCACACAGAAGCCCCGCACGCACACCGCAGGATTACGAGGACAGTGCAACTGCCAGCTATGTGGTCACTGCGCCAAGCGCGTGCCACGCACAGGGACAAACCGGCTCCACAGACTGATACAACATCCTCCGCTGCTGCACATGCCTGAGAAACACAGCCGATCACCATCCTCGGAACCTTCAGGGCTGCTTACACACCTGAAGCAGACGTGCAGCCCGCACACAGGACTTTGTATAAGCTTCTCAGCCACGGCGCACAACGGGAGCCTAGCCGATTGCTGTCCCCGAGGGCTTTAGGGCTGCGTGAGGAATAAGTTAGGATGCTCCCGATCTTTTTTAGGACACCCCCACATTTATTCCCACTTAAAATGGCTAAAATAAATGTTAAGAAATGCAAATAAAAACAAATACAAGGTTAGACATAGATAGTATGTGACCATTTCTTAATAAAGAACTGAATATTTAATGGGGTATCCTATTTTTTTCACATGACTGACTGAATGTATGTATGTATGTACACACACACACACATATTGTTTGTTTGTGTGTGTGTGTATATATATATATATATATATATATATATATATATATATATATATACTCACAAAAAGTTAGGGATATTTGGCGTTCGGGTTAAATTTCTGAACCTAAAATGCACTATAACCTTTACAGGTGAACTTAATTTGACCTTCTCTAACCTTTTGAATGCACATGTCCAATGTTCAATGCTTCAGTACTTTTTGCACAACGTGCTGTTCTCTAACAAGGTGCTTAATGGCAACATTCACAACAGGTGTTTGATCCATGACTCAAACAATAAATGTTCTTGTCCAATTAGAATTGATATTTAAACAGTCCTCTTCATCATGCTGTTCACATTTTGATATCATGAGACCAAGACGACACCTAACAATTGATCAACAGTACCTCGCCATTGTGAGGCTTCAATCAGGATGTTCTCAGAGGGAAGTGGCCACTGAGCTGAGAGTGTCAGAAAGTGTCATCAGCAGGTTGCAACAGAGACACAGAGAAACTGGAAGAGTCAAAGAAAGGCATAGAAGTGGATGTCCTTTGGCAACATCCCACACTGATGACCGCTTCACTGTGAACAGTGCCCTGCAGAACCGGATGATGAATGCTACTTAACTCGTGGCACATTTAAGGGAGGTGAGAGGCACCTAAGTGTCACGTCAGACCATTCAAAACTGTTTACATCAGTGTGGTCTACGTGCTAGATGATCTGCAAGGGCACCTGACCACACCATCAGGCACAGACCTCATCGTCTTGCATGGGGCAGGGAGGGAACACTGGACCTCAGTGCTGTTCTCTGATGAAAGTCAGTTCACGATGAGCAGAAATGATGGCCAACAACAATGTTGGAGACGTCAAGGAAAGTGCTGTGCATCAGCTACTGTTAAGATGAGCCTTTGGTGATGGTAGTGTTGCAGTCTGGGCAGGTGTGTCTAGTCAATACAGAACTGCCCTACACCTTGTGAATGGTACAGTAACAAGTAGATACTACCTGAATAACTTCATTAATCCAGTCATTGTGCCCCTGCATGGAGAAGACAGGCCTAATTTCATCTTCATGGACGACAATGCTCCTGCTCATTGAGGTCACATCATTAGGGAATGGCTGCTGGAGACTGGGGTACCTCAAATGGAGTGGCCTGCACTTTCTCCAGACCTGAATCCCATAGAAAACCTATGGGATCAGCTGAGTCACCGTGTAGAGGCTCGTAACACTGCACCCCACAACTTCAATCACCTGAGGGCTGCCCTTCAAGAAGAGTGGAATGCCATGCCTCAGCAGACAATAAGTCGACTTGTGAACAGCATGAGACATCGTTGTCAAGCTGTAATTGATGCTCAGGGGCACATGACAAGTTACTGAGACATTGATATTTTTGTTGTGGTATACCCACAAGCTTTTGTCTCAATAAATTGTTTGAGATGAGGAAATCACCATTGCATGCTTCTACTTAAATGCCCTACTTTCATGATATAATATCATTATAGTGTGAACTTTTTACATTTTCCATAAATTTTACCTGAAAGCCAAATCTCCCTAACTTTTTGGGAGGTATGATTTTTTTTTCAGACAGCATCTCATTGTGGAAATTAAATTATCCAGCAAAGTATTACAAGTCTCACATGTCTATAAAAAGCCACTAATAAAGCTGAGAGTTCTATCAGTAAATAACAGTTAGTTATTTACAGTTACTAGAACACCTTTGAAGCAGAGTAATACATATCCAGTGAAATGTTGGAGTGCAATTATCAGGGAATATAGTGTTGTTTAAAAATATGTATTAGCCACTTGTATGATTCCCAAGGTTTATTTGAATTGCCTTACTCTCAGGAATATATTGAATGAAAAGAAGAACTCCTCCTCCTATGATGAGGAACAATGAAAGAAGTGGTCTTCTGGGATATTTCTTCAGCAGCCAAGTAGAAATAATATAAGCAGGGACTTCGGTAATCGCTGACAAAAAGCAATTCATGAATGGGTTGCCACTCAGGTTGGAGGTATTCAGAGATAAGCCAAAATATCCAATATTTATTGCCATCCTAAAAATACAAAAACAAGGATAATTTGTAGGACACATTAGTATGTTGTATCATCTTTTTCATCACTGAATAACAAAGGTGTGACTTCACCACTCACCATAAAATAAGACACATCAGTGTAATGTATCTCATGTTTTTGGATTTGAGAACATCCAACATAGAGTATTTCTTGTTCTGAGGTATATCGTGGAGCTGTAAAGGGATAGTTTATATTGTTATTTTGTAACACTTATCCAGGATTTACACTGACTCTGGATGTAGTCCGTTGCAGATGCAGTGCAGATGTTCCATTGCATTCCTCCCTACCAGCTCCGTTTGTGTTTTGCAGCGACATGGATGAGAACAAGGTTCGAAATACAAGATTGCGTGAGAATTATACAAAATGATGCAAGATCTCAAGAAAGACCCGAGAGTAACCGAGATAAACAACCAGGAAGTGTGATGTAATGGCTCTCCACCTGGATTTTTGGGCTGTAAATAAAACGTTAAGTAGCCCGTTAATTTTCTATGAAGTGTTTGTATGCAAAGTCAAGTTTTTACCTTTTCTGACACAGTGGTGGAGGAGTAGACCTCAGACAATAATGGAAGATCCTTAAATCATTTTTAATGATCAAACAGCTATTAAATACTGCGAGATACCACGGCATTTCCTTGCGGATTGGATCCGGCATCTATCAAAAATAGACTTGTTGTGTTTCATTAGCTAACTGAATTTGACGAGCTGGATTCGTTCCACAGTGGTGTGGACCAGTTGGGGATTAGAAAATTGACAAGAATGGAAACTATTTGCTGTGGAGGCTGGATCGCAGCCATAACATACTGCATCCAGAGTCAGTGTAAATCCTGGGATAGACTGAACTCATTGAAGGTATATGCATATCTGGTACTTGATACAGTATGAACTCAGTCAATTTTGACTATAAAGTAGCTGATGCAGACACAATTTAAGGTATGAAACCATACAAAAATTTCACAAAAACTGCATTGGAATAATTTATAGAAAAACTCTTAATTCTACATACTAACAAGGTTTCAATCAAAGAAATCAATTTTGAATGGGACAATAGGAAATAATTCATGTGTCTATAAGTTGTGGTATGAAAAAGAAGGAGACTAAAATTGGAAAACAAGTAAAATATAAAGATATCTAGATATCTTGCATACAGGTCAAACAGATCCACAGAAGGCACCATCTCTGCTGCTTTCCATCAGGCCCTCACCCATCTGGACTTAAAGAACTCCTACGTGCGAATGCTGTTCTTGGACTTCAGTTCATTATTCAACACAATCATCCCCCAGCACCTAATACAAAAACTCAGACACTTGGGGCTCAAAACCTCTCTCTGTAACTGGGTGCTGGACTTTCTCACAGGGAGGCCACAGAACGTGCGAGTTGGCAGCAACACCTCCAAGACCATTGCACCTGACCTGAGCACATAGGCCCCACAAAGGTGCGTGCTCAGCCTGCTGCTCTTCATCCTGCTGACCCAGGATTGTGTACCAGCCGACAGCACAAACCACATCATCAAGATTGCGGACGACATGATGGTTGTGGTCCTCATCATCAACAATGAGGAGGCCAACTACAGAAATGAGGTGAGCCAACTAGTCCAGTGGTGTAAAGACAATAATCTTTCTGAATGTGGGAAAAACCAAGGAGATTGTGGTTGACTTCAGCAGGGGACACACACAGCATCCCCCTCTGATCATCGATGGAGCAGCTGTGGAGGGTGAACAGCACCAAGTTCCTGGGGGTGCACATCTCTGAGGACCTCTCCTGGTCCAACAACACCACATCACTGACCAAGAAGGCTCAAACTCGCCTCTATCTCCTCCTCACACTGAGGATAGCACGAGTCCCACCCCCATCATGTGCTCATTCTACCAGGGCACCATTGAGAGCATCCTCACCAGCTGCATCATGGTGTGGTATGGAAGCTGCACTGCCTCCTGCCGGAAGACACTACAACGCACAGTGAAAGCCACCAGTAAGATCTCTGCCCCCCTTCTCAGACATCTACCTCACCAAACTCACCCGCAGAGCCATCAACATTGCAGGCGACACCTCCCACCCCTCACATTCCCTCTTCAGCCCCCTGCCCTCGGGGAAAAGGTAAGGTAAAAGCCTCCAGTCCCGCTCCACAAGACCGCTAAACAGCTTTGTTCACCAGGCCATCAGAACCCTAAACTCTGCCCCCTCCCACCCCTTTCCCAGACTATAACGCACTCACCTGCAAAATAACTACCTCAGCTGTTGGCACAGAAAGACTGGTACACCAACAGTAATACATCTGCTGCTGTATGTCTCTGCACCTTAATGCAACCATTTGCACAAATGTATCTGCTGCTGTCCGTTATGGCAATATTGATCATGTGCAGTCCAGTCTGCCACTGTCTGCACTTACACTACTGCATCGAACTTGCAACTACGAGTATTACTGCTCTACTTTTTCTGTATATAGGATTCCTCGGTTTTATCATTTATCTTTATTTGCACTATGGGATGTCGGGGTCTATCTTGTCGCTATTTGCAGTACAGGCAGCATTACTGTACATACACTGCTGTTGTTGTTTTTCCAGCATTATTCCTTTTTTTATATTATACACACCACTGAAGAGAGAGAAATGGCATTTCAGTTCTCCTGTATGCACTGTACATACAGTAGTATTGACAATTTAAAATCTCTGCATCTTGAATCTTTCTTTGTTTTCAACTTTTCTCTACCACCACCCATCATCAGCTTTAATATCCATCAATCTTCTACCTGTTCTCCAGTTGTCTGGGTCACTGGGGCTGATTTTATTTTATTCTATTCAGTAAATAAAATGTACATATAAATACAATACATACAATATTTATCTATAAATACATTCTATAAATTAGGATGACACAATAAAGTACAAACACTTATTTGGTCCCGAAACACAGATTAAAACTTGACAAAATTAGTATAACAAAATTAAACAATTAATAAAATATTTTAATATAATAGTTTTTGACCAGTTTCTTGAAAAGATGTTTGCTGTTTACACATTGAACTGGGCTACATTCTATGCAGAGAAACCCAGACTGACATCCAGTTCATATATACCACATTGATCCCCATGATCCCACTGGGTGGTGAGCCCACTGGAGTTCAGACCATGTGGCTCACTTGGGCTAAGGCAGACTGGGTTCTATGGGCAGAAACTGGTTGCCAGGTGCTTGCCCTTGAGCTTTGGTTACCCCAGAATAGGTGGGGGTACATGTCCAGTAGATCATGAGGATCTACTGGACTTCTCTTGGACTGGCCCTTCACCCAGGACCAATTTATCTTGGGAGACCCTCGCAGTAGCAAACTGCCCCCAACAACATAGCTCCTGAGCTCACTGGGACATGCAAACCACTCTACCACGATAAGGTGGTGATCCAAAGAGAGGAGCTTTAATATTATTACCCATATTATTAATGTATTAATTGACAGTGCACCCACACTATCCATTTGGGGCATGGATATAGGACCTCTCAGGGTGTCTTTTGGTATGGCAGTGGATTGGTATTTTTCTAGTACATCCAGCAGTGATGGAGCATGCTTATACACATTAGACACACACACACACACACACACACACACACACACACACACACACACACACACACACACACACACACACACACACACACACAGACTAAAACCCCTGATGCAGTCATTAATATGGCAGTCAGGGACGTAGCAATCTTTTCAAAAGTGTGGGTGTTTTGGTTCAGCCAGCGGAGTTGGGGGGGGGGTATTTAATACCCACTATATTTTTACAAAAACCATGGTTTTCATCATTACTTATGTATTTACAGGACAAAGGGTCAATGACGAAAAAGAATAGGCAGCTTCCACTGAAATTTTTTTTTTTCTTTATTTAATATGGACATAACAAATTACATTAGTACAATCACAAGGAGAGACCAGATGTTTTGCATAGGTGTATATAGCACAAGTGCTAATTCTCAACACCAGTCCATAGGTGGCTTATACAGGTCATAAATTAGCCTATACATACAAAATTTATAAGCTAATTAAAATTGCAAATACATTACAAATTATAAATAGAGCAAGAAATCCATGATCACAACAAACACAACAATTCAGACTAGACATGCACACATTGCTGGTGGGATTTTAGCCAATCTTTAATGCCTCTGTTGAAGAGGTTGGCATTTGTCTCCAATTTTAAGTGAGTTGGCAGAGAGTTCCATAAGTTTGCCCCTTTTATGGAGAAAGCAGACTGACCAAATGAAGTTCTAGACATGGTGACAATGCAGTCACCGTTGATAGAAGCTCGTGTGCTTGCTCTGCTAGAGCTCGAGCGTCTAGCCACCAAACCAGAAAAAGGAGATGAAACAAGATTGTATAGACATTTAAAAACCAGTCTGATATTACAGAAGATAATAAAATTTTCAAAAGTAAAAAGATTGCGCTTGACTAAAATACAAGAGTGATGTCACCGCATTGGTTTGCGGTCCAAGATTTTTATAGCCTGTTTATATATTGCAGTTATGGGTTTTAGTGTAATTTGAGATGTTTGTGACCAAGATGTGATACAGTATGACAGATGTGAAAGAATCATCGCGTGCATATATGCATGAGCAGTTCTGAATGACAAATCCCTTCTAATGAGACGGAACCAATTTAAATTGGGTTTGACCTTCTTACAAATGTAATGCACCTGCTTGTCGAATCGCAGGTTCCTGTCTAGAATGATCCCTAAATACTTGACCTCATTCACTTCAGTAAGCACCTCATTTCCAATTTTAACATCAAAAACATCATTCATGGGCCTATTTCTAATAGAGATACACAAAGCAACAGTTTTTTTGACATTCAAGGTTAAATGCGACAACACAAGCCATTTAGAGATGTTCTGTAAAACCTGAGTCAGGTGCTCAGCTGCCATGCTAGCCGTTTTGGCAGACAGATGGACAGATTCGGACAGATTCTTTCTACACCTTTCACTCTATATATATATCACGGACACACAGATCGCCCCAAAGGTCTCCCGATTCGGCGGACGGAGCCCCTGTTTACAGCAGGAGACGATACAGCAGGGAAGAGCTAGCTAGCACTCAACCGCCACCCGGTGCTAACGGAGAAACTCGACATACCGGGGAACTGTAGCAAAAACGACACGGGTGCCGGGCTGGAGTTTAGGCGGCGTGCAAGAAATATAAGACAGAATAATAAAGAGCGATGGCAAGAACCAAGCAGACCGCCCGTAAATCTACTGGAGGAAAAAGCCCCCCAGGAAGCAGCTGGCCACCAAGGCTGCTCGGAAAAAGCGCTCCGGCCACCGGCGGAGTGAAGAAGCCTCACCGTTACAGGCCCGGTACCGTGGCTCTGAGAGAGATCCGTCGCTACCAGAAATCCACGGAGCTGCTCATCCGTAAGCTGCCCTTCCAGCGCCTGGTGAGGGAGATCGCTCAGGACTTCAAGACTGACCTGCGCCTCAGAGCTCCGCCGTCATGGCTCTGCAGGAGGCCAGCGAGGCCTACCTGGTGGGTCTCTTCGAGGACACCAACCTGTGCGCCATCCACGCCAAGAGGGTCACCATCATGCCCAAAGACATCGAGCTGGCCCGCCGCATCCGCGGAAAGAGAGCTTAGACTTTCTGCTGCACATTCACCAGCCACAATGTGTCTCTCTCTCTCTCTCTCTCTATATATATATATATATATACAGTATATATATATATATATATATATATATATACGTATATATATACACTACCGTTCAAAAGTTTGGGGTCACCCAGACAATTATTTTTTTTTTTTTGTTACTTATTTGTACCCGTAGGTAGACTTGGTTTGCAGTCTGGTGACAAGCCACCAGCTGCTGGTCGCTGCGTGCGCGAGCGCCCTTATTATTATTATTATTATTATTTTATGTTATTTATTTTATTTTATGTTAATTATTTTGTGTTTTCCATGAAAAGTCACACTTATTTACCACCATGAGTTGTAAAATGAATAGAAAATATAGTCAAGACATTGACAAGGTTAGAAATAATGATTTGTATTTGAAATAATAATTTTTTCCTTCAAACTTTGCTTTCGTCAAAGAATCCTCCATTTGCAGCAATTACAGCATTGCAGACCTAACATGATTGCACAAGGGTTTTCTAATCATCCATTAGCCTTCTGACGCAATGAGCAAACACATTGTACCATTAGAACACTGGAGTGATAGTTGCTGGAAATGGGCCTCTATACACCTATGTAGATATTGCACCAAAAACCAGACATTTGCAGCTAGAATAGTCATTTACCACATTAGCAATGTATAGAGTGTATTTCTGATTAGTTTAAAGTTATCTTCATTGAAAAAAAGTGCTTTTCTTTCAAAAATAAGGACATTTCTAAGTGACCCCAAACTTTTGAACAGTAGTGTATATATTTATAGTAATATGTACATATGTATACTAGCTGTTCTTGTTTTTTCTTGCCTTCTGATTGTTGCTCTGAGTGTTGCTATCCCTGTGCTGTTGCAATCCTGGAATTTCCCCATTGTGGGACTAATAAAGGCTTATCTTATCTTATCTTAGATAGATTACGGTGTCATCAGCATACATCTGGCAGTTGGCACCTGAGCAACTATCGGGCAAGTCGTTAATGTATATTGTGAACAACAGTGGCCCTAGTATAGGTCCTTGTGGTACTCCTATGTTATTGGTGAGCAACCCAGATTTCTCCCCATTGACCTTGACACATTGCTCTCTCCCCTCCAGGTATGACCTAAACCCCTGTATTGCCTCAGTTGAAATCTTGAGGTCTTTTTACTTCAACAATAGGACAGTGTGGTTTACCGTGTCAAAGGCCTTTTTTAGATCCAGAAACACGGTCCCCACAACATGCCCCTTAACCAATAAAGCCTTGACCTTCTCAATAAAATAACAGTTAGCTGTTTCCGTGGAATACTTAGGTCTAAACCCAAATTGCTGTGAATAAAGTAATTGGTTGGACTCTAAATGTTCTATCAATTGAGCAGCAACAATCTTCTCCAAAATTTTTGAAACTATGGGCAATATGGCAATTGGCCTGTAGTTGCTTGCTAGGTCCTTTTCTACCGACTTATAGACTAGGGTAATTACTGCTGTCTTCCCATTCTCTGGAAAGGTATTTGCTCTTATTGACAAGTTAACTAAGTGAGTAATAGGCTCCAACAGACTATTCTGGTGTTTCTTAATTAAGGCAGCATTTAAGTTATCATCATCCTTTGCCATAGAGTTATTCATTTTCCCAATAATCTCTTTAACTGCATCACTGGATACCTCTTTAATGCGAAAACTGTTGTGAACATTAACATGTTCCTTAGAGGATAACTCAGGTGGTCTAAAATAACTTGCCAGTTTATGAACGGATTCAGTGGAAAAAACAGTTAAAGACATTGGCCATGGACTCATTACTATCGATGAGGTTATCATCTACCTTGAGACTACTTATTTTTGAATGCTTTTGTTGAATCTGTTGAAAATGCATACATCTTTGCAAAAATCTGAAAAAAGATAAGATAAGATAAGATAAGATAAGCCTTTATTAGTCCCACAATGGGGAAATTCCAGGATTGCAACAGCACAGGGATAGCAACACTCAGAGCAACAATCAGACGGCAAGAAAAAAAAAAAAGCAAGAGCAGCTAATATACATATGTACATATTACTATAAATATATATATATATATATATATATACACAGACACACAGTGCAGAGCATTGTAGCTGGATGGAATAAATATATGAGTATATAAACACACAGTGTGGAGCATTGTAGCTAGATGGAATAAATATGTAGATATATAAACACCCACAGTACGGAGCATTGCAGCTAGGTGGAATAAATATGAATAAATATATAAACACACACAGTGCGGAGCATTGTAGCTAGATGGAATAATATGTAGATATATAAACACACAGTGCGGAGCATTGTAGCTAGATGGAATAAATATATAGATATATAAATATAAACACACAGTGCGGAGCATTGTAGCTAGATGGAATAAATATATAGATATATAAATATAAACACACCCAGTGCAGAGCATTGTTGCTAGATGGGATAAAACAGCACAACCGTCTACTTAGTTATCCTACATGGTATGATTATGTGCCCATACATATTCTCACCCTCCATAGCGACCGGTATTTTCCTAGTTGTATGCCGGAGGGGACCATTGTGTAAGTCTATTGCATCTTTTGCATTCAAAAACTATTAGGTTGTTACATCTTTTTGCTATCTCTGCGAGCAGCCCTGCTTAGGTTGTACAGTCTGACAGCCGTTGGTAGGAAGGACCTGCGAAACCTCTCGGTTGTGCACCTGGGATGATGTAGTCTGCTGCTAAATGAGCTCCTCAGTGCGTTCAGTATGTCCTGCATAGGGTGGAACTCGGACTCCAGCAGAGATGACAGTTTAGCCACTGTCCTTCTCTCTCCTATCTCCTCCACTGGGTCAAGGCGCTGCCCCAGGACAGAGCTAGCTTTCTTGATCAGTTTGTTCAGTCTCTTCCTATCGGCTGCGGTAATGCCACTGCTCCAGCAGACCACTCCAAAAGTGATGGCTGATGCCACCACCGTGTCATAGAATGACTTCAGCAGCACCCCTTGTACACCAAAAAGACCTGAGTCTCCTCAGTAGGAACAGCCTGCGCTGTCCCTTCTTGTAGAGTGTGTCAGTATTGTGTGACCAGTCTAGTTTATTGTTCAGATGAACACCCAGGTACTTGTAGGATGTCACCATCTCGATGTCTGTTCCCTGTATATTTACTGGTGCTGTGAGGGGTTGTCCATGCCTGCGGCAGTCCACCACCAGCTCCTTAGTTTTCCTCACGTTGATCTGGAGGCAGCTCCGATGGCACCAGTCCACGAAGTCCTGGATAAGCCCTCTGTACTCAGCTTCATCTCCATTGGAGATGAGGCCAACGATCGCAGAGTCATCAGAGGACTTCTGTAGATGGCAGTGTGTTGTGTTGTGTGAGAAGTCTGCAGTATAAAGAGTGAACAGGAATGGAGCCAACACCGTTCCCTGGGGGGCCCCCGTGCTACCGATGATCGTGTCGGACACACAGTCCCGGGTTCTCACAAACTGAGGCCGGTTCGTGAGGTAGTCCAGGATCCATGATGACAGGTGCTGGTCCACCCCTGCGTACAGCAGCTTGTCCTTCAGGATCATCGGCTGGATGGTGTTGAAAGCACTGGAGAAGTCAAAGAACATGATCCTCACCACATTCCTGGGCTTCTCCAGGTGGGACAGAGAATGGTGAAGGAGGAAGATCATCGCATCCTCCACCCCAATGCCATGCTGGTAGGCGAACTGGAGTGGATTCATCGCTGGTTCCACCAGGGGGCGGAGGTGAGCAAGGAGCAGTCTCTCCAGGGTCTTCATCAAGTGGGACGTCAAGGCCACCGGTCTGTAGCTGTTCAGGTCTTTGGGGTGGGAAGTTTTTGGTACAGGTACCACACAAGATGTTTTCCACAGCTGTGGTACCCTCCCCAGCTTCAGGCTCAGGTTGAAGATGTACGCCACAATCCCACACAGCTGATCTGCACAGGACTTGAGGAGCTTTGCGCTGATGCCGTCCGGTCCCGACGCCTTCCTCGCCTTGATCTTCCTCAGCTCCGTCCTCACCTGGGTCTTGGTCAGGGTCAGGATGGGGGGCTGTGTGTTGGGAGTGGGGGGGTGTTGGTGGAGTGGGGAGTGGGCAGCAGGACTTGATGTCTTTAGATGCAGCAGTGGTTGTTGTGCAGTCAGGGGGGAGGGTGGTTGGTCAAACCTATTGAAAAACAGATTCAGATTGTTCGCCTACTCCCTGCCCCCCGTGGCCTGGGGGGAGGTATTCTGGAGCCCAAAGATGGTTTTGAGGTTTCTCCAGACCCCACTGATGTCGCTCTATTGCAGCTTGTCCTCCATCTTCTTCCTGAAGCTGTCCTTGCCTTCTCTGATCTTTCTCCTCAGCTCCCTCTGTACGGACTTCAGCATCTCCCTGTTCCCCGACCTGAAGATCCTCTTCTTCTCTCTCAGAGGTGTTTTTATCTCAGGGTTGATCCAGGGTTTGTTGTTTGAGCAACACTGTATGGTCTTGGTGGGAACGGATTTGTCCACACAGAAGCTGAGGTAGCCCGTCAAGGTGTGAGTGAGACCATCGATGTCCTCACCATGTGGATCGCAGAGCTGCTTCCAGGCGGTGGTTTCAAAACAGCCCTTTAGAGTGTCCATTGCCTCCTCAGACCATAACTTCACTGTGCGCATGGCCGGAGGTTGTCTGTGCACTAGGGGTTTGTACACCGGCCGGAGGTGAACCAAGTCGTGATCCGATCTCCCGAGTGGGGGGAGTTGTGATGAGATGTACGCCTCCTTAGTGTTTGCCTAGAATAAGTCCAGTGTTTTATTGTCTCTAGTGTGGCATGTGACATACTGGGTGAACGTGGGTAGAATGGGAGATAGTGAAACATGGTTGAAATTGCCTGAGATGAGGAGAAGAGCATCTGGGTGTTCTGTCTGCAGCCTGCTGGTTACTGAATGGATGACGTCACGCGCTGTCCCAGCGTTCGCTGTCGGATTTGCATAAACAACAATGCAGATCACGTGTGAGTATTCTCTCGGGAGATATGTAGGCCGCATGCTAACAGCTAGCAACTCAATGTCTTTGCTGCAGTGTCGTTGTTTAACAGTGATATGTCCCGGTCTGCACCAGTTGTTGTTAACATACATTATCACTCCACCGCCCCTTGCTTTGCCACTGTCTGGTGTTCGGTCTGCCCGTATCATGTGGAAACCCTCCAGCTCAATGTTAGCATCTGCTGCTAGTTCAGTTAGCCACGTCTCAGAAAACAAAAGGAGAGAGCATTCCCGGTATATGCTATCGTAGCGGAAGATAGCCGCTAGCTCATCTACCTTTCCCAGTAACGACCGTACATTCCCCATGACAATAGAGGGAAGCGAGGGTCTGTACCTTATATTTTTTGTCCTCCGCCTTACTCCAGCCTGGCAGCCACGGCGTTTTCGCCTCAGTTCTCTCGGTATGTCGAGTTTTTCCATTAGCACCGGGTGGCGGTTGAGTGCTAGCAGCTCTTCCCTGCTGTATCGTCTCCTGCTATAAACAGTGGCTCCGTCCACCGGCTCAGGAGACATTTGGGACGATCTGTGTGTCCATGATATAAATGGAGTGAAAAAAAAACGGATCAAAAAGAGAGAGGGAGGGACAAAAAGACTCAGAATTGAGCCGCTGTTGCAAAGGGCAGCCGACTCGTGTGGCGCCAGATCACAAGAAAAAGGCTTTTCTTTCAATAAATAAAATATTAAACCTCCATTTAGGTAAGTAAGTCCTTTAAAAAAATTAAAAAAGCCATTTCTTTTGTCAGCAAAATGAGCCAAAATCATCCCGTCTGTAAACCTGTCACCCTCCATCCTCATAAAAACTGCAAGGATAGTTTGTATCGGACAACTTAGTTTATCAGTGAGAGGATAGTAGCAAATGTGTCATGGTTTGTGCCCCAGTGGGGCAGAGAGCAGGACTCAGATGCGTAACGAGTATTTAACATCTTTTAATAACTCAAAATACAACTCAGAAGGTGAAACAAAAACAAAGCTACGGCTTGGCAAGGCAGACAAAACTCACAGACTAGGGTCAGATCGAGGCAGGCAGAAGCATGGTTAAACACCAAACTAATAACGAGAACGCAGCACCGGTGAAAGAGCGGAGCCTCTTATGTAAGGACGGACTGATTAACAGAAAGACAAAACAGCTGTGAATGATCAAGAACTCAACAACACACAAATCATGCAAGACTAAGATAAAAATAAACACACATTAAATACAAACAAGATAGAACATGAATATAAAAATCAAAATGACTAACAGGACCAAGATAATAAGCAATAATAAATACAGAAACCCAGGAAATGAACTCAAAGTCAAGATGTGGGTTGGAGACCACGTCCTGGTGACAAGAAATGTTAATTACAACACAAGGAGGGATCATGGCTCCAACCCAAGTCTTGACAAAATGTATAAGAAAAAAATCATGAAAATATGAGAAAATTGTTGCAAATTCTATAGGAAAAAAATTGCAAATTTTGTAGAAAAAAGTAGTAAATTTATGATTATATTGTTGTTGTCATGGGCAGTGAGAGCGCACCCCCTCCTTCCCGTGTAGCTCTCCTCAGGTCATCACTGCACCTGAGTGAGAGGACACACCTGCTCCCTCTCATCAGCCAGCATATATAAGGAAGCGCTCTTCAGAGACTCAACGCTGGCTCATCTGGGTATACTGCTGCATCTAGACAAGCAAGTATAATCGTTTTGAACAGGTTGACACATCGCTCACCTGTTCTTTTCTTTCCCTTCTCAGGTTGCTGCCATCGTGTAGGTATGCCTTCGGGACTGCGGCATTCAACCTCCACCCAGTCAGGCACCACCAGCTCCATCCCCCTCACCCTGCTGGTTCGTCTATTCCCTGCTGGGGCCCTGCTGGTTCTCTCTCAGAGCTCACATAAGCGGTAATTTGGCTCGCCCATTTCCTCTTACTCTGTTTCTCCATTCACAGCTCTCATCTTCTCTCCACAGGCTGCTTCCTCTTGCAAGTAACTGTTTCAGTAGCTGTGCATCTTTTTTGACAATCAATCAAAACCTCAAACGTGTGTTTTGGATTGATTGCTCTTTCTTGTTGTTGCACTGTGCACGTGAGCTGATTGCTAATTACAATCATGACAGAACAAGCCAGCTATGACCTCAGCTCAGCAGGTGCAGCAGCATCAGGGCAATCAGCTCTAGATTGCTTAAATGCGACTCAGCGCCAGATAGTGGTGATGGCTCAGCAACTGCAAACAATGATGCAGCAATTGGGCACAGTCACGCAGCATTTGGCCAATGCGGCTCCCCTGGCTCCTGCTCCCCAGCCTGCTCCCATTATTCAACCTCCAGTGCGCTGTACCACCTCCATTCCCACACCGGCCCCGTACGCAGGGGAGGTGGGGAAATGTAAGGAGTTTCTTCACCAGGTACAGATGTATTTGGAGCAGGTCGGGGGGGAGTACCTGGGGGATGTCGCAAAAATTCAGTTTTTCACCTTACTGCTGCGGGACCGAGCTCTTAGCTGGTCTTGGGCCGTGGCAGACAGCCCTAAGGGCGTGGTAACACGTTTGAGAAATTTGTGGTCACTTTTTCTCGCGTGTTTGACCATACCGAGAGTCAAGAGAACATCATGAGCCGCCTTATGACTCTCCGCCAGGGCGCTCGGTCAGCGGCTGAGTACTCGGTGGAGTTTCTGGTCAAAGCATTGGACTCGGGGTGAAACGAAGTTGCTTTATGCAGCACATTCCTGCACGGTTTAAAAACGCTCACGTCCACGATGACCTGGTGATTTATGTGGTTCCCGACATCCTCGATAGTCTTATCGATCAGGCTGTTGGTTTAGATAACTGCTACTGTGAGCGTGTGAAGGAGCGACAGTCCTCCTCTCACCTGTCTGCCGAGTGGGTGCCCACCGCGGTTACTGACTCTGGTCGGGCTGGTCCTCCTCCTGAGCAGATGGAGCTCAGTCAGCACCTGTTAACTGACGATGAGCGCCGGCAAAAGAGGAGGGCTAGCGCGTACATGTACTGTGGTTTGATGAAGCACAGTTGGGACGAGTGCCGCCAGCGGCCAAAAGACGCAGCCCGTCAGTAATCGTGGGGGGTCTGGCGGGCGAGACCAAATTACCCCCCCCCCCCCCCCGGTAATTTCTCTATTTCGACCCTCGTGCAATTGTTGGGGGTCGAGAGGACGATGATGGCACTATTGGATTCTGGGGCAGAGGGCAATTTTGTGTCAGCCCGGTTCATTCGGGAAATGGATATTCCCACACTCAAATTGCCCCAAAACCAAAGAATTAAGATAAGATAAGATAAGATAAGCCTTTATTAGTCCCACAACGGGGAAATTCCAGGATTGCAACAGCACAGGGATAGCAACACTCAGAGCAACAATCAGAAGGCAAGAAAAAAAACAAAAAAAAAAACAAAAAAAAAACAAGCAAGCAAGAGCAGCTAATATACATATGTACATATTACTATAAAATATATATATACACACACACACACACAGACACACAGTGCAGAGCATTGTAGCTGGATGGAATAAATATATGAATATATGAACACACAGTGCGGAGCATTGTAGCTAGATGGAATAAATATGTAAATATATAAACACCCACAGTACGGAGCATTGCAGCTAGGTGGAATAAATATGCAAGTATATAAACACACACAGTGCGGAGCAATGTAGCTAGATGGAATAATATGTAGATATATAAAAACACAGTGCGGAGCATTGTAGCTAGATGGAATAAATATATAGATATATAAATATAAACACACCCAGTGCAGAGCATTGTAGCTAGATGGAATAAATATGTAAATATATAAACACACACAGTGCAGAGCATTGTTGCTAGGTGGGATGAAACAGCATAACCGTCTATTTAGTTATCCTACATGGTATGATTATGTGCCCATACATATTCTCACCCTCCATAGCGACCGGTGTGTTCCTAGTTGTATGCCGGAGAGGACCATTGTGTAAGTCTATTGCATCTTTTGCATTCAAAAAAAACCTATTAGTTTGTTACGTCTTTTTGCTATCTCTGCGAGCAGCCCTGCTTAGGTTGTACAGTCTGACAGCCGTTGGTAGGAAGGACCTACGAAACCTCTCGGTTGTGCACCTGGGATGATGTAGTCTGCTGCTAAATGAGCTCCTCAGTGCATCCAGTATGTCCTGCATAGGGTGGAACTCGGACTCCAGCAGAGATGACAGTTTAGCCACCGTCCTTCTCTCTCCTATCTCCTCCATCGGATCAAGGCGTTGCCCCAGGACAGAGCTAGCTTTCTTAATCAGTTTGTTCAGTCTCTTCCTATCGGCTGCAGTAATGCCACTGCCCCAGCAGACCACTCCAAAAGTGATGGCTGATGCCACCATCGTGTCATAGAATGACTTCAGCAGCGCCCCTTGTACACCAAAAGACCTGAGTCTCCTCAGCAGGAACAGCCTGCGCTGTCCCTTCTTGTAGAGTGCGTCAGTATTGTGTGACCAGTCTAGTTTATTGTTCAGATGAATACCCAGGTACTTGTAGGATGTCACCATCTCGATGTCTGTTCCCTGTATATTTACTGGTGCTGTGAGGGGCTGCCCATGCCTGCGGCAGTCCACCACCAGCTCCTTAGTTTTCCTCGCGTTGATCTGGAGGCAGTTCCGATGGCACCAGTCCACAAAGTCCTGGATAAGCCCTCTGTACTCAGCTTCATCTCCGCTGGAGATGAGACCAACGATCGCAGAGTCATCAGAGAACTTCTGTAGATGGCAGTGTGTTGTGTTGTGTGAGAAGTCCGCAGTATAAAGAGTGAACAGGAAGGGAGCCAGCACCGTTCCCTGGGGGGCCCCCGTGCTACTGATGATCGTGTCGGAAACACAGTCCCGGGTTCTCACAAACTGAGGCCGGTTCGTGAGGTAGTCCAGGATCCATGATGACAGGTGCTGGTCCACCCCTGCGCGCAGCAGCTTGTCCTTCAGGATCATCGGTTGGATGGTGTTGAAAGCACTGGAGAAGTCAAAGAACATGATCCTCACCATATTCCCGGGCTTCTCCAGGTGGGACAGAGAACGGTGAAGGAGGAAGATCACCGCATCCTCCACCCCAATGCCATGCTGGTAGGCGAACTGGAGTGGATCCATCGCTGGTTCCACCAGGGGGCGGAGATGAGCAAGGAGCAGTCTCTCCAGGGTCTTCATCAAGTGGGACGTCAAGGCCACCGGTCTGAAGCTGTTCAGGTCTTTGGGGTGGGAAGTTTTTGGTACAGGTACCACACAAGATGTTTTCCACAGCTGTGGTACCCTCCCCAGTTTCAGGCTCATGTTGAAGATATACGTCACAATCCCACACAGCTGGTCTGCACAGGACTTGAGGAGCTTTGCGCTGATGCCGTCCGGTCCCGACGCCTTCCTCGCCTTGATCTTCCTCAGCTCCGTCCTCACCTGGGTCTTGGTCAGGGTCAGGATGGGGGGCTGTGTGTTGGGAGTGGGGGGGGTGTCGGTGGAGTGGGGAGTGGGTAGCAGGACTTGATTTCTTAGAGGCCACCATATCTGGACGTGAGGTTGCGGTGGTCACCAAAAACATGGCGCGGATCACCATCCTTCTTTCCGGGAACCATCAGGAGGAACTCTCGTTCCTGGTTCTCTCAATTTCATCTTCCCTGATGGTTCTAGGTTATCCGTGGCTCTGGAGGCATAATCCCATCATAAACTGGGGGCAAAACTCCATCTCCTCCTGGAGCCCATACTGTTTGGCAAATTGTTTACGAGTGTTCATTGTCTCTCGCCCTCTCGCCGAGCCGCCAGACCTCAGCCTTGTCCCCCGGGCTTGTCACGATTTGGGGGAGGTTTTCAGCAAGTCGAGAGTGCTGTCGCTTCCGCCTCACCGCTCTTATGACTGTGCTGTGGACCTCATCCCGGGGGCGAAGCTGCTGTCTAGTTGGCTCAATAGTATTTCTGGTCCGGAGAGGGAGGTGATGGAGAAATACATTAAAGAATTGCTGAACGTTGGCCTGATTTGGCCATCTTCGGCTCCCCTCAGAGCCGGGTTCTTCTTCGTGGGGAAGAAGGATGGCTCACTGCACCCGTGTATCGACTACCGGGAACTCAATGCTATTACATTCATTCATTCATTCATCTTCTTCCGCTTGATCCAGTCAAGGACAAATATCACCTGCCCTTGATCAACTCCGTGTTTGAGCTCCTTCAGCGCTCACGAGTGTTCACCAAATTAGACTTGCGCAATGCTTACCATCTTATCTGCATTCATGAGGGGGACGAGTGGAAGACGGCATTTAAAACCCACCAAGGGCAGTTTGAGTATTTGATGATGCCATTTGGGCTCACTAATGCCCCTGCTGTCTTCCAGCAGCTCATTAATGATGTCCTCCGCGATATGCTGTATCAATTTGTGTTCATCTATTTGGATGACATTTTGATTTTCTCCTGCTCGCCAGAAGAACACAGAGTCCATGCAAGAGGAGTCCTACAACGGCTCTTAGAGAACCAGCTCTACGTTATGGCCGAGAACTGTGAGTTCTCCACCAACACTACCACCTTCTTGGGCTTCATAGTGGCTGAAGGGAGATTGATTGTTGACCCGGCCAAGGTGAGGGCAGTGCTCGATTGGCCCACTCCCCACTCCCCACTCCCGCAGGGAGCTTCAACGCTTCCTCGGGTTTGCACACTTTTATCACAGGTTCATTCGGAACTATAGTGGGGTGGCACTACCCTTAACACGGCTGACCTCTGTTAAGGTTCCCTTTCGCTGGAGTGAGGCAGCTGAACAGTCCTTTTCCAAATTAAAGGGTCTGTTCACGGACACACCAATCTTGGCTCAGGTCGACACGCAGCTCAAGTTCGTCCTCAAGGTGGATGCGTCTTATTCGGGGGTAGGCACTGTCCTCTTGCAGCACACACCCTCCAACCAGAAGCTCCACCTGTGCGCGTTTTTCTCTCGTCGGCTTATGCTGGCCAAGAGGAACTAAGACGTAGGGGACAGAGAGCTGCTCGCCATTAAGTTGGCGTTGGAGGAATGGAGGCACTGGTTAGAGGGGGCTATTCACCCCATTGTCATGTGGACTGACCACAAAAACCTTGAGTATTAGGGGTCGGCCCGTCGACTCAATGCCAGGCAGGCTTGTTGGGCCCTGTTTTTTCAGTGGTTCAATTTTACCATTACCTACTGGCCTGGCTCTTGGAACATCAAACCGGACGTGCTATCATGCCAGTTTGATTCCAAGGAGGTAGTGCCCCCTTCCCACCCCCAATCCATTCTTCCCTCTTCATGCGTCCTCAGAGCTCTTACGTGGGAAATCGAGCGGAGGGTCTGTCAGGCTCAGTCCCAGGAGCCAGTGCCAGCAGGTCATTCAGTGGGGCCACACCAGTCGTTTCGACTGCCACCCTGGGATCGCCTGCACCACGGACCTGGTTCGGTGGGTGTTCTGGTGGCCCACGCTGCAGCGGGATGTGCAGTAATATGTAAGGGCTTGTCAGACCTGCATCCGAAGCAAGTTGGACTCCTCCCCCTCGGCCGGACTTCTCAATCCCTTCCCATCCCTGGTTGCCCGTGGTCTCACATTGCTGTAGATTTCATAACTGGTCTTCCCCCCTCCCATGGAAAAACTGGCTGTGCACCTGGTGGTGCTCCCTAAGCTTCCCTTGGCCTTGGAGTCGGCTACCCTGCTTACGGAGCATGTGATTCGCCTCCACAGCATCCCTGTGGACATCATGTCTGATTGTGGGTCCCAGTTCACGTCTCAAGTTTGGAGGGCCTTCTGCCGTACGCTGGGCACCACCGTGAGTCTCTGTTTGAGAAATCATCCTCAGAGCAACAGGCAGGTGGCGCGTGCCAACCAGTCCTTGGAGGCCACCCTCCGATGCGTAGCGGCTGAGAACCCCTCCGCCTGGAGCACACACCTGACCTGTGTGGAATACTCCATGAACTCTGCCATGTCTTCCACTACCGGACTCACCCCTTTTGAGGCTTCATTGGGGTATACTCTGCCGTTGCTGCCGATGGCTGAGAGGGAGGTCATACTATGTTACAGCAGACTACGCAGACGTGATGATGGAGGCATCACGAATGATGTCATCACGTTCAGCCCTATATTAAGAGACTGACGGTGGGAGACTGCCTCTTTGGTGCTCCGTCTCTACAACCAACACCAACCTGTGCTTAAACCCAGTTAGTATAGCAGCTATTTACTTTACTATGTGGTCTTAGCAACTGTCTTAATTAAAACCATCATTCAGTACAGCTACCACCTCTGCTGTCTTAATTCCCAGACATAACAAAGTCAAAGTCAAATTTATTTACAGTATAAACCTCATAGAGTGACATAACCAGTATTATTCACTTTACTTGTCAGTTGTTAAATTTTGTAGCTAAAACTGAATTTATATATAAATAATAATCAAAAAATGGTAAATACAGTGGTGATCAAAATTAGAGAGCAATGTATTAATTTTTGATTTATTCTAACATATGTTATTCTTCTCTCACTGGGAATGACTCCGACCGAGTGTTGGCAATATGAACCAAACTCTCACAACGGTCGTACAGAGACTGAATAGCTCGTAACAACAAGCCCGATACCCCATACTCCCGAAGCACCCCCCACAAAAATCCACGAGGGACGCGGTCAAATGCCTTCTCCAAGTCCACAAAACACATGTAAACTGGTTGGGCAAACTCCCACGAACCTTCAAGAATTCTCGAGAGGGTAAACAGCTGGTCCAATGTGCCACGGCCAGGACGAAAACCACATTGCTCCTCCTGAATCCGAGGTTCGACCAATGGCCGGACTCTCCTCTCCAGTACCTTGGCATAGACCTTCCCAGGGAGGCTGAGGAGTGTGATCCCTCTAAAGTTGGAGCACACCCTCCGGTCCCCTTTTTTGAAGAGAGGAACCACCACCCCGGTTTGCCATGCCAAAGGCACTGCCCCCGACCTCCACGCAATGTTGCAGAGGCGTGTCAACCATGACAACCCAACAACATCCAGGGCCTTGAGGTACTCAGGGCGAATCTCGTCCACCCCTGGGGCCCGGCCACCAAGGAGATTTTTAACCACCTTGGCGACCTCAGCCCCTGTGATAGGCGAGTCATCCCCCTCGTCACCAAACCCTGCTTCCTCTGTGGGAGGCGTATCAGTGGGATTGAGGAGATCCTCGAAGTATTCCTTCCACCGCCCGACGATATCCCCAGTTGAAGTCAACAGTGTCCCATCCGCACCACACACAGTGTGGACAGGGAGCTGCTTTCCCCTCCTGAGCCGCCGAACAGTTTGCCAGAATCTCTTTGAAGCCGACCGAAAGTCTTGTTCCATGGCCTCACCGAACTCCTCCCATACCCGGGTTTTTGCTTCAGCAACCACCCGAGCTGCACTCCGCTTGGCCTGCCGGTACACCTCAGCTGCTTCGGGAGTCCCACAAGCCAACCAAGCTTGATAGGACTCCTTCTTCAGCTTAATGGCCCCCCTCACCACTGGTGTCCACCACTTGGTTCGGGGGTTGCCACCACGAGATGCACCGACCACCTTGCGGCCGCAGCTTCAACAACAGAGGTGGAGAACATGGCCCATTCAGACTCCATGTCTCCAGACTCCCTCGGAATGTGGTTGAAGTTCTTCCGGAGGTGGGAGTTGAAGACCTCCCGGACAGGGGCCTCAGCCAGACGCTCCCAGCACACCCTCACTATACGTTTGGGTCTACCAGGTCTGAATGGCTTCCTCCCCTGCCATCGGATCCAACTCACCACCAGGTGGTGATCAGTTGACAGCTCTGCACCTCTCTTTACTCGGGTGTCCAAGACATAGGGAATGGAGGGTGTCATGCTTGGTGACCACAGGATCTCATCTCTGTTGTTTGCAGATGATGTTGTCCTGTTGGCTTCATCCAGCAATGACCTACAGCTCTTGCTGGGACGGTTTGCCGCTGAGTGTGAAGCAGCTGGGATGAGAATCAGCACCTCCAAGTCCGAGTCCATGGTCCTCAGCCGGAAAAAGGTGGATTGTCCTCTCCGGGTTGGGGACAGGCTCCTGCCCCAAGTGGAGGAGTTTAAGTATCTTGGGGTCTTGTTCACGAGTGAGGGGAAAATGGAGCGAGAGATCGACAGACGGATTGGAGCAGCATCTGCAGTGATGCAGACGTTGTACCGGTCTGTTGTGGTGAAGAGGGAGCTTAGTTCTAAGGCAAAGCTGTCGATTTACCAGTCAATCTACGTTCCTACTCTCACCTATGGTCACGAGCTTTGGGTAATGACCGAAAGAACGAGATCGCGGATACAAGCGGCTGAAATGAGCTTTCTCCATAGGATTGCTGGACTCACCCTCAGAGATAGGGTGAGGAGCTCAGTCATCCGGGAGAAGCTCAGAGTAGAACCGCTGCTCCTCCACATTGAAAGGAGTCAGTTGAGGTGGTATGGGCATCTGATTAGGATGCCTCCTGGACGCCTCCCACTTGAGGTGTTTCAGGCACGTCCCACTGGGAGGAGACCCCGGGGCAGACCCAGGACTCGGTGGAGAGACTATGTCTCCCAGCTGGTCTGGGAACGCCTTGGTATCCCCTCTGAAGAGCTGGAGCAGGTGGCCGGGGAGAGGGAAGTCTGGGCTTCTCTGCTTGAACTGCTGCCTCCGCGACCTGGACCTCCGGAAAAGCGGTAGAAGATGGATGGATGGATGTTATTCTTCATTGTTCAGAATTTTACAGAATATCAGCTGTGGCTATACCACTGCTGTACTACCATGTTTTTTAAAATAACCAAGGCACTTCAACACAAACATTTATTTTGTAAAAAAAAAACCAAAACAAAAAAAAAAAACAGTGAGCAAAATTAGAGAACAGTGAACACTGTGTGCTCCTTGTGTGTTTGGAAAAGTATTCAGCCATCCGTCCGACAGCATCTGTATAAGACTCCGTCTCCCCCAATGTGTGGAAAATTTTCCAACCTTCTACACCGAGATGGTGGACCAGAAGTGCTTGTCTTCGCATTTCGTCGAGTCTACTCAGGCCCAATTGTCATGAGTTGCCCCTCGGGGCAGAGAGAAGAGACTCACGCGCTGGACTGCAGTTCGTGAAATTTATTAACAAAAATCAAAAATCCAAACAGTGTACAAACACAAAAATCCAAAAGGTGCATAAAGCCAAGACTTACGAGCACAGCAGAGAACACGGAAACAAAGTAAATGCCAGAATGGGGGCAGGGTTCTGGCACAGCGGTTCTTCATGAGACACCAGCAAAGAGAAATGAAAATAACAGCCCTTAAATAGGGTCAGAAACAAATAATACAAGTGATGACAGGTAAGGGTCACATGAGCGAGCAGGAGGTAACAAAAATTGCAACTGGGATCAGCTGAGAGCAATGACAGGGAGAGCCCGGACTGACAGCTGACAGGAGCACCGCCCACAATGGAGCAAAAGCCCAGACATGCCCCTAACAGCTGCAGCCCCGGGAAGAGAACAGATACAACAGAATATAAATACGAGATAGCAAAGACAAATAAACCCAACATATAAACAACAACAGTACAATGAATGCAAACAGGAAAATAACTCATACTAAGAAACAATAAAAGAAAAGTGAAAAATACCGAAAGATAAAATAACAGGAATAAGGACTCAAAAATACAACACCATACAAATATGAAAAAAAAGTAAAGAGACCAAGCACGGTGGGATTCCCCGATATACTGGCCACAGCCCGCCCGGCTATGGCAAGCCCCTAGGGCCAAACTCATATACAATACCACCCTTATGTCTGCTGCTCAATTTCCTGCTTTGGTATGGGCCTATCTTTATTTATAACATGTCAGTTATGTCAAGTCAGACATGTGCTTTCATTAGCTAGCATGAATACTGAGGACAGGTATGGAGTGCTGTATGCATGTTACAAGCTCTTTAGAAAATATAATTCAATTTTCAGACAGGAGTTGGAAAAAAACTGCGCAGTGTTCAATACAGTGGGTAAATCTTGATACAAAGGAAAGCAAAATAGCTGAAAAACCAATAGAAAAATATAATTTGCATGATTCCCACCCTTCAGATGTGCCAGTTAACATAGGCTATCACAGACAATGCTACATGCAGTTTGCTAATACAAGAAATATTGAAAGAGCTCAAAAAAAGGACACAGAAATCAGTACACGCAAGTGATGATGAGTATTCATTTTTAATCTGATGAACTTCAGCAGAACTGATCATGCACATTAATGAGTGTAAACATTAATAGTCAATTTAAGATAAGACAGAAAGATCCAGACAGGTCTAGGAGTGTGTCAGGAATGTCTGAGCAGCTGGAGTTACCTGTAGAACAGAATAGACAATGTTAACACAATGTAGTTATCTTTAGAATGAACACTTATGCAGTAAATGGATAGTTGTCCCAAATTAAGCATCCCACCCAATTTTGTTTCCTTTACAATATTTTACATGAAGAACCACACAGTTCTGCTACAAATGCCCAACCAAACCGGGTTCTCCAGTCAACAAAAACAGAGGTTCCAGTCTTCCTAAAAAGAGTACCACATCTGCTCCCAAGGCAGTGCATCATATGCAGAAGGGAAAAGTATACAACTCAAAAATATAACTGAAAGAGGCTAAGAGAGAAACTTAAGCAATGAAAATACTACTGTCCCACAAAGAACAGTGCATGTCATTAAAGACACTGGGAAAAGCTTTTCAACTACTCCCAGAACAGTATGAGGCCATTGAAAAATTAACTTGTGTTCTGTATGACCTCAAAGGCTGCAAGGATGTGAATTACGCAAAATGCCAACTGTTTAAGAGTGGCAAGTGCATAGACAGAAGCCTTCCACCAAACACAGACTCACTATATAAACACATTCAGTGAACAGACTACCAGGCAGCCATCTGTAGAAGATGCCTGCAGAGTCAGCCAGACATACAGTACCTCCACCAATGGCCCATGGTTGGAAGATTGAGGGAGACTCCTTTGAGACTGACTGGATGACTCTTCCCCCTGCACCTGTCAGCATTTTGGAGCTTGTACAGTACACTGTTCCTGTAAAAAAAAACACAGTGTGAAAGGGAGGTGCACATGCAGACAGAACAAGTTGCTTTATATATTATAAAAGTTTGCCTGGTGCTTTTTATCTTTTTTTTTAATAAATATGTCGTAAAATGTGTAAAATATTTTGGCCTGTTGTTCAGGAGAAACGTACATGTGGAAATCTGGCAAGTATGTGTCAATATTATATGTTTTAAATGCTTAAAACAGTGTGTAACAACAACAAAAAAACATTAAAAAACAGATTTGAATTTTTACCAGTTTTCTCTTTAGAAATATTTCAAATGTACATGAACAAAAGTTTTGTGATGGCGAGAATTAAAATGAACCCCTTATACATGTCCTCAAATATTTGTGTTTGCCCAGAACTTACAGCATCCAGTTTAAAGGCCGCTTTATGTATGCATGTCTAGGCGTTTCCTTAGCTCTGTGGTAGTCCAGGAATCAGTTCCTCTCCAGCTGTTCCTGTTCCACTGCTGGTCCTGGTGGATGGCTCTTCATCTGAACAATCTCTAAAAATATAAATATATAGCATAAGATGAGATAAGATTTATCCAAAAGAAACTTGTGTTTCAAGAACAAATGCTCAACAGTATACGAATAAGTAATAAATATAACAATGACAAAGCAATTTGAAACAAAGCTAATAAGTAAAAAATACACTCGATATTAAAAAAAATAGAAATCATATGAATAAATAGATATTGAAAAAAAATTACTGTAACAAAGCTGGGAATAAATATCCAGTGATACAAACTGCATCCCTGTGGTTGAGAGCGGGACACTTCTGAGATTCCCTCCTCTTGCACGGGGCTTTCTTCTTTCTAACTGATCTCCTCAACAGTTTTTGCTAAGCCATTTACAAATTATTACTTAAAAAATCTATAAAAACCAGAAATAAAGCGAAAAAAGAACAATATGAAAAAAAGACGCTGCTCCAAAAACACGACAAAACACCTAACAAAAACATGCACTCAAAAACTCTCACAATACTAAAACTACTATTTACAAAACCAAACTATTATTTATTGGTGCTGGTCTGATGTTGGTGTATGCTGTTTTTTTCAGCAGGGCTTCTTTAACATCAGCAGGACAACGCGAAGGACATGTAATTACTTTATTTAGCGATATGCCACACAAGACAAGGGACAATGGGGAGCAGCATTTGGTTGTAATATTAACTATGGAGATCTGTAACATGAAAAGAAAATGCAGGGACATAAATATACCGTTATTATGCTTACCTGGCTGATGAAATTGCAGCCTTGTCAGCCCATCTTTCTTTTACGGTTACTTCCGACCATGACGCAGCTCATTGGTCGAACTCAAGTCAAGTGATCATGGAGCGCTGTTTTGATTGGTTAAGCATAGCGGTCCTTAGTGATCGCCTCAGAACCACCTTATCAGGTTTTGAAACTAAAGTTTAATTTTCAGAAAAAAATGTGCACATACTTGGCCTGCCAACAAACAGATTCATGTTTTGAAAAATATGATTTAGCATATCTGTGAAAATCAGCTAGATGGGAATCGATCATCTCAGAAACTAAAGGAGATGGAGCCATTTGGCCCACCGCTTAATAAAGAATCTCTGGAAAATCCTTGATGACAAACTTATGGCTAAGAAACCCACTACAGTTACTGAACTGTGGAAGAGACTGCACAAAGAATAAACCATGATCAAACCAGAGCAGTGTGAGAAACTAGTGATGTTCTATGGGCGCAGATGTGCTGAAGTCATTCAAAGCAAGGGCCTCTACACTTCCTATGAATTTTTGAATCCTATTCACCTTATTCCTGGGGTTGCCGCTATGGGCGCCGTCGGGCATCCGGGCATTTGGCCTATTTCCGGTTAGCAACCCACATGGCAACGCCGTACTCGGTGAAAACAATTCAGTAGTGACCTAGTCCCAGGCAGCTGCCGTGACCCAGTCAAGCTTGTCCAGCCCGTCGTAGTGCATTATATTCAGCTCATCACGTCCTATATCAGGTAATTGAGTTATATTGTGTTAGTTTAATTAGTTGCCACTTGATGGGTCACGTTTTGAAAATGCTAGCCGCCAACACAAGCCTCTCTGTATTGTAAATTCAAATTCAATATTCAAACGTTTATTTCAAACTCAGGGTTCATAGCAAGAGCAAAACCAAAACAAGTAGAAAAACGATAAACAGATAAAATAAAAGTATATACATATCAGCAGACACTCGGCGATCTTGTAACAACAATAACATACAGTAATGGGCTCAGTATAATATGGAGCGCCACCACTTCCAAATGCTGGAGTGAAGTGTGAGTGACGAGTTGACAATTGCTGATATAAGATGATTGTTACATGCCAGCAACCTTCTCATAAAACTGTAAACATTCTTACGTATCAGTTTGCCAAAAGACGGAATGTTCACAGACACAAACATCATGCTTGCACTCGACCGTATCGTATTGTAAACAGAGACGGACATTTCGTCTATGGAAATGCATGACTGATTCCGTTTTCATCCAACAATACAGACCTCTCTATGTGCAGTCAGCCTGACTAATTTAACTGTAGACTGTAGTAAATAGTGCAACAAAGGGGCAGGCCATTAATGAAAGAGGTGACAAAGGCAACCACGTGGCCTTAATTGTTCAATTGCTTAACAAGACCTGTTGGGCCAACTTTGCATTTGACAACAATAGTTGAATACTTGAAACTCAGGGTCTTGAGAATACAGTGATCCCTCACTTATCGCGGTTAATGGGTTCCAGAACCGACCGCGAAAAGTGAAAAACCACGAAGTAGCGTCACCCCTAATGACGTCATCCATAAATAATACGTACGTTCATTCTCTCTCACTCTCTCTCTCTCATACACACGTAGATGTAAACAAAGTGTACATAAATATGTTTTTAGAACTCTTTTATTCTTATAACAAGATACGTAACTCAAGATGAAAATGATTTACTGCACAGGTTAATGAGAGCTTTACTGCTCCTCAGGTGACGCCTCATCGTGAGGTGCTAGAGGCACAGGATCATCGAGGGCAGCTTCCGGTAGAGCTGGAGGAGGCGGCGTAGTGGCTCGACGGGAAGACTATTTCGCACAAAATGGCACAAGAGAACAGCAAAAAGTTCCACGCGGCGAGACTAAGTAACACGAGTGATAAAAAGCAATGAATGCGGTCTTCCTTCCCTTCATGGGTGCTCGGCAGGGAGAGGAGGTGGGTGAAACGTCTCGACCAATCAGCTTGCGGGGTGAAACGTCTCGGCCAATCAGCTTGCGAGATTTCCGAGCCGAGCCAACACGACAACAGTGAACAGAGAGTTGTGCGGCTCTCCGTGTTGACACCTGATGGTCTAATGTAGTCTCCCTGCCTTCTGCTAGCGCCCGCCCATTATTTCTCAATTTTGAATTTTTGATGAATATTTTTGAAAAATCCGCGATGCACTGAGGGCGCGAAAGGTGAAGCACGACGTAGCGAAGGATCACTGTATACCATATTTTCATGATTTTCAAGATCCCTGGATCATTTAATTATTTCTTTCAAGAATTACTCCTGTGCTGCCCTGATATTTAATGGATTGGTCATGTTACCCATAGGGGCCTTTTCTTAAAAACATTCAAAACATGTAAGAGGGTTAATCGTGTTAATATGGGTCGAAGCAAATATGCTTACCAGGGGTGTCGATCAAGTAGCTGTACACGTCCGGCCACTGCACATCTGGCCACCTGGTCGGGTCATTAACCCATTTTCCGGCTGGTAGCTTGTATAGGCAATCTGTCAGTCCACTTGCTGTCAGTTTCTCCTGATAACGTAGCCTGGCTGACTCATCAAGCTTTTCTATGTAGTCACAGGCCATGACAAAAAGTCAAAACACTGCACTAGACAAGGCTTGGTAACAGGTTTGTTTTCACCGAGTTAAGATGGCGGCGATGTGTTACTAACCGGAAGTGACGTAGCCCCGACCGCGCCTATAGGAACGATTATGGGCGGAGCTTCCGGTTTCGGCTGCTCTAGTGTTAAATCAATCAGTAAGAGTGGAGGAGCAGGGGCATTTAAAATAGCGTTTTTAAAAGTTTTTCAAATTAATTTTAATGTATAGTCGACATACAGTACGTGTTTTGCACTCAAGTGGTAGCTAATTTCAGCTCTTCTAGTTTTGTATTTTTTGAATGTTTTTGCATAATTCTGGTACTTGCTGGTGTTCATGGTTGTGCCAGACTGGATAAATGGAGGCTTTGCACCTCATGGTGACAGACAACATCGAAGCACGGTGTTGTGGTGTATGTCTGCTCTAAGGTAAATTTGATTATGTCCAACATATTTTAACAAAATGTAGCCAACTTTACTGCGGTGGAGACGTGCTGGTTGGAATGTCCACTGCGTCATTATGAGTACAGGCAACGAGAAGTCATAAATCATGACTCTTTGTTTGGTAGTGGCAAAGTCCCGGGGAAACCCCATGAGTGTCTGGTATCACTGGAAAGCTCAGAAATTAAGTTAAATTAAATCACCCTTATTGTCATTCAACCGTACAACCAATCATGTACAGTAGAACGAAACTGTGCTTTACCTATCTACAGTGTCAAATCACACACACCCCACTGCAGAATCAGAGGGCCGCTGCCATGCAAGGCGCCGCCACAGATTTCCCTCCTCCATTCCGTTATTGCTGAGCACCAAGCTGGACGGCAGGAAGTTCCACTTTTATGGTCTTTGGCATGACCCGGCTGGGATTTGAACCCCTGCCTCCTGGGTGTGGGGTGGATGCTCTACCAACTGAGCCACCACTCCGGTACCTAAATCCTACTTTCTAAAAATACATTTGCTTTTGCGGAAGACGTAACTCCCAACCGATCGAACGCGAGTTTTCAACCTAGCAAAAATATAAACAAATCGGCTTTTTCTGGGTCAGTTTTCGTGCACTTCCTACAAATTAAATATCATTTTGAAGGTCTTTCAATACAGAATATGGAAAAAACGTTCCATCAGTTTTGAAAATGTCCTCAAAGTGACTCATTTTGCCAGCACGGGTCATTTGTTTACACCGTTAGCATCTTAGCAGCAGCGCTAACTCACAAAGCTACTGTGTACGAGGCCACTTTTTAAGGTCATCTTTCCATCCCTCGATAGTCGTGGGAAGTGGTATGGTTATATTACTGTTTTGAGGTGCAAGAGGCTGTGTTCTCACATTTCTGATGCCGAAGTCATTGTTTTTTATCAAGGAAAAGTGTCCCATTTCAGTGACAACCATATGTTGTATACCTTATACCTTATTGTGGTGGGCAGTCTGTGTGCCATAGTGATCCCAGGGACAATGGTGTCCGGGGCAATTTGCCTCTGGTAGGGTCACCCAAGACAAACTGGTCCTGGGTGAAGGGCCAGACTAAGAACGATTCAACAGAGTCTCATGATGAATGCTAGAACAAGGATTCAGTGTACCCCCCCCCCCCCCGGTATGGGGTTACCGGGGCCACATCCTGGAGCCAGGCCTGCGGGAGGGGCTCGATGGCTAGCATCTGGTGGCCGGGTTTCCACCCGTGGGACCCAGCCAGGCTCAGCCCGGAGGAGTTACATGGGTCCGCTCTCCAGTGGGCTCACCACCTGCAGGAGGGACCATGGGGGTCCAGTGCTATGTGGATCAGGTGGTGGTCAAAGGTGGAGACCTTGGCGGTCTAATCCCAAGCTTCCTAAACTGGCTTTTGGGTCGTGGAATGTCACCTCTCTGGTGGCAAAGGAGACTGAGCTGGTGCATGAGGCTGAGAGATACCGGCTAGATATAGCCGGCCTCACTTCAATACACAGTTCTGGTTCCGGAACCAGTCTCCTGGAGAGGGGCTGGAGCTTGGCCTACTCTGGAGTTGCCCCAGATGAGATGTGATGAGCACTGGTGGATATTCTTGTATCCCCCCATCTTGCTGCCTCTATATTGGAGTTTTCCCTGGTGGACGAAAGGGTTGTTTCCCTGTGCCTTTGGGTTGGGAAATGGGTCCTGACCATCATTTGTGCCTATGCACCAAATGATGGTTCAGAGTACCCACCCTTTTTGGAGTCTCTGACTGGGGTGCTGGAGAGTGCTCCTCTTGGAGACTCCATTGTCCTACTGGGGGACTTCAATGTACACTTGGGCAACGACAGTGAAACCTGGAGGGGGGTGATTGGGAGGAACGGCCTGCCCGATCTGAACCCGAGTGGTGTTCAGTTATTGGACTTCTGTGCTAACCACAGTTTGTCCATAATGAACACCATGTTCAAGCATAAGGGTGTCCATTTGTGCACCTGGCACCAGGACACCCTAGGCTGCAGGTTAATGATTGATTTTGTTATCGTGTCATCAGAACTGTGACCGCATGTCTTGGACATGTGGGTAAAGAGAGGTGCAGAGCTGTCAACTGAACACCACCTGGTGGTGAGTTGGATCCGATGGTGGGGGGGATGCCATTCAGAACTGGTAGACCCAAACGTATAGTGAGGGTGTGCTGGGAACATCTGGCTGAGGCCCCTGTCTGGGAGGTCTTCATCTCCCACCACTGGAAGAACTTCAACAACATTCCAAGGGAGTCTGGAGACATGGAGTCTGAATGGGCCATGTTCTCCACCTCCATTGTTGAAGCGGCTGCCCAGAACTGTGGCTGCAAGGTCGTCAGGGCATCTCGTAGTGGCAACCCCCAAACCAAGTGGTGGACACCAGTGGTGAGGGGGGCCTTTAAGCTGAAGAAGGAGTCCTATCAAGCTTGGCTGGCTTGTGGGACTCCCGAAGCAGCTGAGGTGTACCGGCAGGCCAAGTGGAATGCAGCTTGGGTGGTTGTTGAAGCAAAAACTCAGGTATAGGAGGAGTTCGGTGAGGCCATGGAACAAGACTTTTGGTTGGCCTCGAAGAGATTCTGGCAAACTGTCCGGCGGCTCAGGAGGGGGAAGCAGCTCCCTGTCCATATTGTGTATGGTGCGGATGGGGCACTGCTGACTTCGACTGGGGATATCGTCGGGCGGTGGAAGGAATACTTTGAGGATCTCCTCAATCCCAATGAAACGCCTTCCACATAGGAAGCAGGGCTTGTGGATGAGGGGGATGACTCGCCTATCACAGGGGCTGAGGTCGCCAAGGTGGTTAAAAATCTCTTTGGTGGTCGGGCCTCTGGGGGTGGACGAGATTCTTCCTGAGTACCTCAAGGCCCTGGATGTTGTAGGGCTGTCATGGTTGACACGCCTCTGCAACACTGCGTGGAGGTCGGGGGCAGTGCCGTCGGCATGGCAAACCGGGGTGGTGGTTCCTCTCTTCAAAAAAGGGGACCGGAGGGTGTGCTCCAACTTTAGAAGGACCACACTCCTCAGCCTCCCAGGGAAGGTCTTACCAAGGTACTGGGGAGGAGAGTCCAGCCGTTGGTCGAATCTTGGTTTCAGGAGGAGCAATATGGTTTTTGTCCTTGTCGTGGAAAATTGTACCAGTTCTTTACCCTCTCAAGAATCGTTGAGGGTTTGTGGGAGCTTGCCCAACCAGTTTACATGTGTTTTGTGGACTTGGAGAAGGCATTCGACCGCATCCCTTGTGGTTTTTTGTGGGGGGTGCTTCGGGAGTATGGGGTATCAGGCTTGTTACGAGCTATTCGGTCTCTGTATGACCATTGTGAGAGTTTGGTTCGTATTGCTCACACTCAGTCGGACTCATTCCCAGTGAGAGTTGGACTCCGCCAGGGCTGCCCTTTGTCACTGATCCTGTTCATAATTTTTATGGACAGGATTTCTAGGTGCAGCCAGGGAACGGACGGTGTCATGCTTGGTGATCACAGGATCTCATTTCTGTTGTTCAGGTTCAGGTTACTTTATTTGTACCCGTAGGTAGATTTGTTTTTCAGTCTGGTGACATCAATATTTACAAGCCACAAATTACATTCAACATAGACACAAACACAGGCACACATGAAATTGACTGTTTGCAGATGATGTTGTCCTGCTGGCTTCATCCAGCAATGACCTACAGGTCTTACTGGGACGGTTTTCCGCTGAGTGTGGTGAAGCGGCGGGGATGAGAATCAGTACCTCCAAGTCCATGGTCCTCAGCCGGAAAAAGGTGGATTGCCCTCTCCAGGTTGGGGACAAGCTCCTACCCCAAGTGGAGGAGTTTAAGTATCTTGGGGTCTTATTCATGAGTGAGAGGAGAATGGAGCGAGCGATTGAAAGATGGATTAGAGCAGCATCTGCAGTGATGCGGACATTGTACTGGTCTGTTGTGGTGAAGAGGGAGCTGAGCTCTAAAGCAAAGCTGTCGATTTACCAGTCAATGTACGTTCCTACCCTCACCTATGGTCATGAGCTTTGGGTAATGACCGAAAGAACGAGATTGCGGATACAAGTGGTTGAAATGAGCTTTCTTTGTAGGATTGCTGAACTCACCCTCAGAGATCGGGTGAGGAGCTCAGTTATCCGGGAGAAGCATAGAGTAGAGCCGCTGCTTCTCCACATTGAAAGGAGCCAGTTGAGGTGGTATGGGCATCTGATCAGGATGCCTCCCACTTTAGGTGTTTCAGGAATGTCCCTCTGGGAGGAGACCCCGGGGCAGATCCAGGACTCAGTGGAGAGACTATGTCTCCCAGCTAGTCTGGAAACGCCTTGGTATCCTCTCTGAAGAGCTGAAGCAGGTGGCGGGGGAGAGGGAAGTCTGAGCTTCTCTGCTTGAACTGCTGCCTCCGCAACCCGGACCTCTGGAAAAGCGGTAGAAGATGGATGGATTGATGGATGGATGGATGGATGGATATTTAATATCAATGTTAAAAATACTGGGATATTCATGTTATACAACTAAACAATGAAAAATGAATTAAAGACTTTTTTCAAATTTTCTGTAAAATGTAATTCGAAACAAATAGTCAGGAATAAATTAGAACACCCCCCATCTTTTTGATGGCGGTGCGGTGGTGCAGTGGTCAGCACTGCGGCAGCAAAGCAACTCACCCTTGGCCATGGGATCCCTGGTTCGATCCCAGCCCCTGACTAACAGTGATCTGTGTGGAGTTTGCATGTTCTCCCCGTGTCTGCGTGGGTTTACTCTGGGAGTTCTCTGGTTTCCTCCCACAGGCCAAAAACATGCAGGTTAGGTTAATTGAAGACTCTAAAAGTGGCGCTAGGTGTGTGTGAATGGTAAAGGGATAGCGCCGTACCGTGGCTGCTTCATCCATCCAGGTGGATGCCCTCAATTTCCCCTCTGGGGATCAATAAAGTATACAAAATTAAAAAAAAAAAATTAGGACACCCCATATTAATTCCCACTTACAATTGCTAAAATAAATGTTAAAAAATGCAAATAAAAACATAAATATGTGAACACTTCATAGTAAAGAACTGAATATTTAATGGGGTGTGCTAATTTTTTTCACATGACTGTAATGCCTTGGAAATTCTTTTGTACCCTTCTCCTTACTGATATCTTTGAACAATGAGATCCCTCTGATGCTTTGGATGCTCTCTGTGAGCCATGGCTTGTGCTGTATATGATATGACTACAACGTGCAAAATGTACAGACGTGGACAAAATTGTTGGTACCCCTCTGTTAATGAAATAAAAACCCACAATGGTGACAGAAATAACTTGAATCTGACAAAAGTGGTAATAAATAAATATTCTTTGAAAATTAACCAATGAAAATGTTTTTTGTGTTCGAAAATCAGACAGTGGTTTTGAATTGTGGTTCAACAGAATTATTTTAAAAAACAAACTCATGAAACAGGCCTGGACAAAAATGGTGGTACCCCTAGAAAAGATTGAAAATAATGTGACCACAGGGACATGTTCAACCAAGGTGTGTCCTCTAATTAACATCACAGGTGTCTACAAACTTGTAATCAGTCAGTCGGCCTATTTATAGGGTGACAAGTAGTCACTGTGCTGTTTTGTGACATGGTGTGTATCACACTAAACATGGACCAGAGGAAGCAAAGGAGAGAGTTGTCTCAGGAGATTAGAAAGAAAATTATAGACAAGCATGTTAAAGGTAAAGGCTATAAGACCATCTCCAAGCAGCTTGATGTTCCTGTGACTACAGTTGCACATATTATTCAGAAATTTAAAGTCCTCGGACGGTGACATTTTTTTATTGAACCTGTGGTAGACTGCAAGTCTAAAATAAAACATTACTGGCACAGGCCTCTAGGGGGAACTACCTGTATTGTTCAGCACTACTACTAAGGGGACACATTAGAATAAGAGTGTAAAAAACCCCGCGCAGAATCCATGTTCAGTCATTGTCGTGTGTGTTGCAGAATAAATGGCAAGAGTTAGCCAAAGAAATAACTCAAGTGTGATCATTGCTACACGGTAGGATATCACAGAACCAATAAACTGATTGTATGAAAATATTCCATTCTGGCCATTCCCGTGATTTAAAATGTGTCACCAGCCTCCATAAATGACTTTATTTGTTAATAGCCCATCTTTCACTTAGTGATGCTGCAGTACCGCCATCTCTCGATAGGGGCGGGCAGCAGTGACGTCAGGTCAGGGAGAAAAAGGAAATGGCTGAACGACAGCAGAGTGATTCGGACAGCGATTATTTTATGGAGTATGACGACCGCAATATAAGTGATGATATTGAAACTGAAGAATCTGATGATGAAGTAGTTTTGGGTGGTGCTGATGGGGTTATTCAGCCGTATTTGTTCGAGCCCGAGGGTGTGGAGGAAGACGAGGACGAAACAGAGATGGGAGCAGACCACGTTGAGGACGAGCGGCTCGCAGATTTATATTGGTAAAATATGCTTTGAAATTTTTTTTTTAGGCGATATGCATGGTCACACACTTAATTATCAAAATAAAACTGCTAATAGTTCCTTCGCTGCCTTACTTGGCGACTTATAAACATTAGAAACATTTAGAAACATTATCATTGGAAATAAAAGGATAATGTATGTGAGGGATAATATGTGTACTTTACGAGTTTGTTAGGAGATGTTGTTAATCATCATCATGTTAATGCTAGTCTCAAAAGCTACATAATTCTCTTAAGAGATTGATGGATCAACATGATCCATCATGGATCATGATGGATCATGGATCATGATTATTGTGATTCATTATTGTTTTCCTATAACTTCTCTTTCTGCTCAAAAATTTTTACATGTTTTAAATATTTTCTAATCAAACTTCATAGACCAATTTATATAGCACTCCCACGAGCCATTAGTTTATTATAAGCATCTGATTATACCATTTTTTTTAACAGGTGCACTTGTGAGAAATGCAACATTATGCCAACATCAACTGAATCTCGGTGCTGCCAGGAGGTATTGAAGGTGAAGGAGAAACTAGAAGAACTGAAGGGCTGTGGATACACAGATGATAACCTACCAAGGTGTATCACTGATCACCCCGGTTTCCGCTCTGTCTGTCTTGACATCTGGGTTTTACAGACAGCTTATCTGGCCTACAGACAGCAATATAGTGATCATGACGCAAGTCAACACGAGTGAGTTTTTAAACAATATTTATTCATGTGTTTTAATTTTCCAGATCAATTATGAAGAAATCATTCAATACATTCAATAATCAATACAAACGGAATAATCAATGCCAACCCCATATTTTTCAGGCGATACAGATTCATAGCCTACAGGCAACTGGTCCGGTGGTGTTGGGGATATCTTGGGAAAGAAGTGAGGGTGATATTGCCTGCCTGTGCTGTGAGCCTCATCAGAGAAACATTCCCATCTGATCACTACAAGGGATTTTGCCTACCAAGATTAGATTTGTGATCAATGTTATTTAAATAAAGTTTTTTAAAATCATATATTGAGTTTATTAATGTGCATGTCAATTTTATAATTCTAATATTTCAGCATTCATCAAAGTCGGATCTCATATACATTAGAGTAATTTTTCTACCATTTTATGGTGTAAAATTCGTGTTCAATTTTTAAAAGCACATTTCTCTAAAAATCTTAGGCTTATATTTGTTTGTCTTAGCAAAATATGTTGCTTCCCTAACAATTGAAAGCTGAACTTTCATTGCTAATTGGAAATTTATTCTACTTTTACATGTTTGATTTTGAAAATCTAGATACATGTTGCTCAAACAGCATCAGCTTTGATGGGACGCTGAAATTTGGCACTCAATGTTGCGGGAACTCTGGCTTGTACAGAGTGCCACTGCTCCAATAAGTGGGTTGGATCAACCAAGGTTTTGTCGAAAAGAGTATTCATCAGATCATCCACATATTCTGAAATAAAATTAATTTAATAAAAATTAGAAATCGAAAGCTCCTTGTAAGTGGTCGTGGAAATTCCAACGATACCGGCTGCATTTAGAACTCTGAGGACCTTGACATATGACGCCCCAGTGAAGAGAATGGCGGATGAAAGCTGTATGTTACCAGCTGGCATGTCCCTGATCATCGGCTGGCTGTGCCAGGATCGATCCTCAACACAATGTGGACAATGTTGTTTGATCACCAACAGAGAGCCTTTAGTGTGACTTGTTACCTCACATGGATGACTGCAATGAGGACAATTGCTGAATAATTTCCAGAGGCAACTTTTGTAAACTATGTATTTGTCCTCCTCGTGGTGGTTATGGGACTCCTTTTGGTTGAAACTGAAATGTTATAAACAAACAGTGTATATAGATTTTAATATTATATTATTTAGTATTATATATCTTTAGTATTATAAAAAATTACAAAATTCATATTTCATTTTATGTCTTGAAATGTTTCATTAATTTGAATCATACCTTTGGTCTGATACATCCATAAAACTTGGATGGTATGTAACATCATGTGGGTCATTGTTAGAGGCGTAAGACGACACAGAGTCAATATCATCCGTGTCAACGTCCTCAAACTTTCTCTTTGCTTTCCTTGGTGTCGATGTGCGAGGCCCTGTTGTTGCCAGTGATCTACGGCACATATCGCATGTGCTCGGATGACTTGTGTCCCATTGTGTGATCTTCGGATCGGTCTGAGAGTGTGAGCCTGGAGATCAATAATTTTAACAATGTATTAGGGTTAACAAGTTATTCTGATAGTTCACATGAACAATAATGTAAATAAATTGTTGATTTCAAATCAATGATACTCACGTTTTACCGTTTTTTTCTCTGGTCGGACAATTAACTTTCTGGTTTGTGTGAAATTGTTTTTTGTGTTAGGTTGCAGTCTCTCAGGAGCTGGTGGATCGTATGTAGTGCTCGCATCTTTGTACTTGGGTTGCAGTGATGGTTCGGCTTTGAGATCTGGATTGGGTGTTGTCAGAAGAGGATCTGGTATAGCCTGGGCTGTATTTAGTGTAGGTGGGACATGTTGGTCTAGTGGATCTGAAAGTGGATTTACATAAAAGTCCTGATCATCAGCTTCCTCTGCTTGGTCAGAAAAATCCACAGTATTTGAAGGTTGAGTGACAGTGGATAACATCTGCAAAAACAGTAGATCAACATAATTTCATTCCAGAGGTGTCAAATTGGATTACATATATAGAAATATAACTTGAGCAAACAGGCACAACCACCTCCCTATACAGCACTGAATATTTCATATTTGATTAGTATGAATACCCTAAAATTCTAATATTTGATAAGTTGTTAAGGCAATGAAATTCATTGCTTGTAAATAATTTTAGTAAATATTGGCAGTGAATATTAAAAAAAGAAAACTTACCCTGTTTACTTCTCTTATTCTGACAGCAGATCGCATCGGTAGATCACCCTTGCTTGTCACGCCATTGTCACTGACACTTGTCTGAGAGTGGGACTTTGAAATGAACGGATATATAGTTGGAACAGCCGATTTTTTTATCAGCAATCTTTTTGCTAATTTCATTTCAAATTGCATCTTATTCTCAAAATCGCTGTCAACGAAATGTCTACTGCACATGTTGGGTGATTTACCGACATCATTCCAATTTTTTTGCGTTTTCTGAACGAATTTCACCCATGCGGTTCTGATTTTCCCAGGCAGGGGAAATTCATAAACACTCACCGCGTGCTCCTCCAGTATACCGTCGCACCCTTAGACAACACAACGGCAAACCATAATTAATTCGATCACTGAAATCCTAATCGTAATAAATACTCTATTTGTAATCCACAAGTACTCCTAGAAATATCCGTTATCGCTGATTTTAAAACGTAAACAACACGCAATGTCCGTCGAGTGTTTGCTGGTCGCTTCCTGACCTGACGTCACACAGTCAGTGGCCATTTTAGCCGCTGATCGCTTGGCAGAGTCAGACAGCTCTCAAGGAAATCATACTTCAATAGCGCATTGTCACCTTATGCGACATTTGTTGACACCAAAACATGTGCGGTTCAAATTAGCTCGTCTCACACAACAATTTAAGATATGATTTAGCGATATTGAAATTTTGTCTGGCCGACGCCTTTAAGATCCACGTGACTGTAGCCAACCTCCCTGGATGTGGCCGCAGGAGGAGACGGATAATATGAATGGTAACAAAAGAGCCCAGAACAACCTCTAAACACATTCATGGTGAACTCCAAGGTCAAGGTACATCAGTGTCAGATCGCAGCATCCGTTGTTGTTAGAGCCAAAGTGGACTTCATGGGAGACGACCAAGGAGGACATCACTGTTGAAAACAAATCATAAAAAAGCCAGACTAGAATTTGCCAAACTGCATGTTGACAAGCCACAAAGCTTCTGAGAGAATGTCCTATGGACAGACGAGACAAAACAGGAACTTTTTGGCAAGGCACATCAGCTCTGTGCTGATGTGCCTTCCTATTCACTCTTTATACTGCGGACTTCTCACACAACACAACACATTGCCATCTACAGAAGTTCTCTGATGACTCTGCGATCGTTGGTCTCATCTCCAACGGAGATGAAGCTGAGTACAGAGGGCTTATCCAGGACTTTGTGGACTGGTGCTATCGGAACTGCCTCCAGATCAACGCGAGGAAAACTAAGGAGCTGGTGGTGGACTGCCGCAGGCATGGGCAGCCCCTCATAGCACCAGTAAATATACAGGGAACAGACATCGAGATGGTGACATCCTATAAGTACCTGGGTGTTCATCTGAACAATAAACTAGACTGGTCACACAATACTGACGCACTCTACAAGAAGGGACAGCGCAGGCTGTTCCTGCTGAGGAGACTCAGGTCTTTTGGTGTACAAGGGGCGCTGCTGAAGTCATTCTATGACACGGTGGTGGCATCAGCCATCACTTTTGGAGTGGTCTGCTGGGGCAGTGGCATTACTGCAGCCGATAGGAAGAGACTGAACAAACTGATTAAGAAAGCTAGCTCTGTCCTGGGGCAGCGCCTTGATCCGATGGAGGAGATAGGAGAGAGAAGGACGGTGGCTAAACTGTCATCTCTGCTGGAGTCCGAGTTCCACCCTATGCAGGACATACTGGATGCACTGAGGAGCTCATTTAGCAGCAGACTACATCATCCCAGGTGCACAACCGAGAGGTTTCGTAGGTCCTTCCTACCAACAGCTGTCAGACTGTACAACCTAAGCAGGGCTGCTCGCAGAGATAGCAAAAAGACGTAACAAACTAATAGTTTTTTTTTGAATGCAAAAGATGCAATAGACTTACACAATGGTCCTCTCCGGCATACAACTAGGAACATACCGGTCGCTATGGAGGGTGAGAATATGTATGGGCACATAATCATACCATGTAGGATAACTAAGTAGACGGTTATGCTGTTTCATCCCACCTAGCAACAATGCTCTGCACTGTGTGTGTTTATATATTTACATATTTATTCCATCTAGCTACAATGCTCAGCACTGGGTGTGTTTATATTTATATATCTATATATTTATTCCATCTAGCTACAATGCTCCGCACTGTGTTTTTATATATCTACATATTATTCCATCTAGCTACATTGCTCCGCACTGTGTGTGTTTATATACTTGCATATTTATTCCACCTAGCTGCAATGCTCCGTACTGTGGGTGTTTATATATTTACATATTTATTCCATCTAGCTACAATGCTCTGCACTGTGTGTTCATATATTCATATATTTATTCCATCCAGCTACAATGCTCTGCACTGTGTGTCTGTGTGTGTGTGTGTATATATATATATCTTATAGTAATATGTACATATGTATATTAGCTGCTCTTGCTTGCTTGTTTTTTTTTCTTGCCTTCTGATTGTTGCTCTGAGTGTTGCTATCCCTGTGCTGTTGCAATCCTGGAATTTCCCCGTTGTGGGACTAATAAAGGCTTATCTTATCTTATCTTATCTTATCTCTATGTTCATAGATGCAAAAATGAAGCATACCAAGAAATGAACACTGTCCCTACTGTGAAACATGGAGGAGGTTCTGTTATGTTCTGGGGGTGCTTTGCTGCATCTGGCTCAGGGGGTCTTGAATCTGTGCAGGGTACAATGAAATCTCAAGACTATCAAGGTATTCTAGAGAGAAATGTGCTGCCCAGTGTCAGACAGCTTGGTCTCAGTCGCAGGTCATGGGTCTTGCAACAGGATAATGACCCAAAACACACAGCTAAAAACACCCAAGAATGGCTAAGAGCGAAACATTGGACTATTCTAAAGTGGCCTTCAATGAGCCCTGATCTAAATCCTATTGAGCATCTGTGGAAGGAGCTGAAACATGTCGTCTGGAGAAGACACCCTTCAAACCTGAGACAACTGGAGCAGTTTGCTCATGAGGAGTGGGCCAAAATACCTGGTGAGAGGTGCAGAAGTCTCATTGCCAGTTACAGAAATCATTTGATTGCAGTGATTGCCTCAAAAGGTTGTGCAACAAAATATTAAGTTAAGGCTACCATCATTTTTGTCCAGGCCTGTTTCATGAGTTTGTTTTTAAAATAATTCTGTTGAACCACAATTCAAAAACATTGTCTGATTTTCATTGGTTAATTTTCATAGAATTTTTATTTATTACCACTTTTGTCAGATTCAAGTTATTTCTGTGACCATTGTGGGTTTTTCTTTCATTAACAGAGGGGTACCAACAATTTTGTCCACATCTGTAATTCCTTCACTGTAACTGTCTCCCAATCAGCCCACAATTTTCATGCAAGACAATGTCCATTGTCACACTGCAAAATGGGTTAAACAGTTCCTTGAATCTAACAGCATTGAAACAATGAAATGGCCAGCCCAGAGACCAGATCTAAACCCCATAGAGAATTTCTGGAAAATCCTTGGTGACAAACGTATGGCTAAGAAACCCACTACAGTTATTGAACTGTGGAAGAGACTGCAAGAAGAATGCACCATGATCAAACCAGAGCAGTGTGAGAAACTAGTGATGTCCTGTTGGAGCAGATGTGCTGAAATCATTCAAAGCAAGGGCCTCTACACTTCCTATGAATTTTTGAATCCTATAGCCCTAAAAAAAAAAAAAAAAAACACTGATTAAATCTTCTCTTCTGACACAGTGGTCACTGTTCTCTAATTTTGCTGTTTTTTTTTTTAACAAAATAAATGCTTGTGTTGAAGTGCCTTGGTTATTTTACAAATGCTAGTACATGCTAGTCGAGCAGTGGTATAGCCACAGCTGATATTCTGTAAAAATTCTGAACAATGAAGAATAACTGTATGTTAGAATAAATCAAGTGTTAATATTGTAATGAGCAGTGGGTTTCAGGCAATCAAGAGGCATCTGTTGCTCAGTCAGCTTTTATTTTGAACACACCCAAACACACCACAATGGCCGAGGTAATTAATTCGACCCACACTGTCAGTAATGGCTGCCCCAATAGTAATACACCAGCACTAAGTAATTATTAAACAACACTACTACTTATTACCACAACATAAGTAAAGAACATAAAACAGAACACCAGAATCCACATAAAATCCCTTAACAACATTTCCCACAATTCTCCAGTCCCAGCCTCATTAGAACACTCCCCCTCTATTCGACTAATCACATCCCAGAGGGTGGCCAGGACACCTAAGAGGATTAGCTATCCCCAGCAATCCATGCATCAACCACAAAGTCCCGAAGATGTTGGGGGAGGCGGCGTTGTCTCCGAACTCCATCCTGTGGGCTCCTGCCAGCCAAGGGGGGTGGTGATGATGGCGTCTGTGGCTCCCCATCCTCAGACGGCCTGTAGGTGAAGCTCGTGGCTTGTAGGGTGCCAAGCGGTCCCGGTGGAGCACCACCACCTGGTTCCTTTGGCACAGTCGCACTGTGTAGACCACAATGCAGGATCCCATCCAGTGGCTGCTGTGTTTTGGAGAGCGGCCCTTCTTCCTCACCGGATTGTAGACCCACACCTTGGTGCCTGGAGCAAAGTCATCTCCCCGGCACCGTGTGTCATAGGCCCGCTTCTGCTACACCCCCGCCTCAGTCAGTGACTTTTTGGCCAGTTCATGGGTCTCCCACAGCTGCTCACAGAGATTGTAGTAATAGCCCATTCCTGGTTCCCTTCTCAGCGCTGGTTCTGGAGGGGGCCCGGATATTAAGTCCACTGGGGTGCGCAGCTCATGCCAAAACATCAGTGCCGCAGGAGTACATTTTGTGGACTCCTGCGCTGCGGTCCAGTAGGGCCACAAGACCAGGGGAAGATGGCGGTGGAAGATGGGGGTGCAGGGGAGTAGTTCTAGTTTTCTTGACCCCCAGGTGCTGGCACACCTCCTGGAAGACCTTGGACTCAAAATTCCACTCCTGGCCACTATGGAGCTCCTCCGAGACCCTGAAGTGACAGAACATTTCCCCCAACAGCTTCTCCGCAGTCGTTGCTGCACTCTGGTAAGGGATTGCATATGCTTCGGGCCACTATGGCCACTAAGACATAGTGGTTCCCCTGGTCAGTGACAGGGAATGGGCCCAAGATGTCAACACCCACTCTTTGCACTGGGGCTTCCACCTGGTACTTTTGCAGAGGGGCACGTGATTGCTGGGTGAGGCCCTTCTGTGTGGTGCAGGTGTCACAGCAGTGGACAAACATCTCCACATCTCAGTGACAAGCTGGCTAGTAGAACCACCTTCGAAGATGATGCAGGGTCTTGGCTATGCCAAAGTGCCCCGCCCTCACAGAGCCATGGACCAGTTTGAGGACCTGGCCCCGTAGCTGGTGAGGAACCAGGCGCTATAGGATGTTTCGTTGCTCCCTTGGTGATTTCCACCGGCGGTGCAGGATACCATTCTGGCTGACAATGCTGGACCATTGAGAGTACAGTGCCTTGGATTCTGGGTCTAGAACAGTGACTGCTGGCCACTTGGACCGTTGGCCAGCCCCCAGCCAGGCATGGACCCTGGAGAGAAATGCATCCTGGTGTTGGGCTTGCTGGATCTGCTTGGAGTCAAGGGTCTCCCAGTCACTTTCCGGTGCCACAGCATCCCACAGTGCAGCAACTTTTGGTTCTGGCAAGCAACAGTCCTCCTGTCTCCTGCAGTATCGGCATCTCTCCACCTCGCACGGCCATCGAGAAAGAGCATCGGTGTTTCCATGCAGTCATCCTGGTCGATGCTAGATCTAAAACTGGTAGTCCTGGAGAGCCTCCATCTATCTGGCTAGCTGCTCCTCCGACTCCTTAAAGCTCAGCAGCCAAGTGAGTAAAGTGTGGTCAGTTTGTAGGTAAACTTTTGTCCAAACAGGTAAGGCTGGAAATGTCGCAGACCCTGGACAACAACCAACAACTCCCGGTGGGTTACACAGTAGTTCCTCTTGGGTTTGCTGAGGGACGTGCTGAAGGAGGCTCCCCTTCCTGGGAGAGCACAGCACCCAGACCCACATTTCTGGCATCAGTGTCTACAATGAAGACCTTCCCCAGGTCTGGATATGCCAGTATGGGGGCCTCCGACAAGGCAAAGTGGAGGTGGGAGAAGGTTGCAACACAATCATCAGTCCAATGGAAGGCCTTGCCCTTTGGTCAGCTGGTGAAGGGGGCTGGCTATGGTATGATGGTATGATATAGTATGAGGCAAGGCCCAGGAAACTGCGGAACTCTAACACATCACCAGGGGGTGGCCACTCCCAGACTGTCCTCACCTTATCCGGGTTAGTGGACACCCCGTCAGCGCTGATCACATGACCCAGGAACAACACACTCCGGCAAAAGAGGTAGCACTTCTATGGGTTGAGTCGTAACCCTGCCCCACAGATGGCCTGGAAGACCTCCTGCAGGTTCTGGAGTGCCCCTTGAGAGTCTGCAGCATGGACCAGGAGATCATCCAGGTACACCACACAGCGGTCGTGGGGAATATTGGCAAGGACCCTTTTCATGAGGCACTCAAAAGTTGCAGGTGCATTACACAATCCAAATGGCATCACCCTGAACTCCCATAACCCCTCGCCAATTGAGAACGCTGTCTTGGGGCAGGTCTCTGGTGACAGTTCCACCTGCCAGTACCCACTGCGGAGGTCCAGGGAGCTGAACCAGGACGAGCCTGCAACATAGTCCAAGGCGTCATGAATTTTGATTTTTGATTTTTTTTTTTGATTTTGTATACTTTATTGATCCCCAGAGGGGAAATTGAGGGCATCCACCTGGATGGATGAGGCAGCCACGGTACGGCGCTATCCCTTAACCATTCACACACACATTCACACCTAGGGCCACTTTAGAGTCTCCAATTAACCTAACCTGCATGTTTTTGGCCTGTGGGAGGAAACCGGAGAAATCCCGGAGTAAACCCATGCAGACACGGGGAGAACATGCAAACTCCACACAGATCACTGTTGGTCAGGGGCTGGGATTGAACCAGGGATCCCATGGCCAAGGGTGAGTTGCTGTGCTGGCGCAGTGCTAACCACTGCGCCACCGCACCGCCCAAGGGAAATTCAAGGGAGGGGGTAAGAGTTTTTACTTGTGGCCTCATGGAGGCGCCTGTAGTCCACACTAAACCACCAGATACCATCCTTCTTGCAGACCAGAACTGCTGGGGCAGCCCATGGGCCCTGTGAATGTTCGATGACTGCTGCCTGGTGCATCTTCTCAATCTTCTGTTGAGCTGCTACCCTTTTGGCCTGCAGTAGGCATCAAGGGTGGACGCAGATGGGGAAGGCCTCTCCTGTGTTGATCTCATGGAGGACTATGTTGGTGTGAGTGCAGTCCTCGTCCCTGGCAGCAAAGACAATGACAAAGGCCTCCAACAGTGTCTTCAGTTGGACCTGTTATTCCTCATCCAAGTTTTTACAGCTCCTCTCGAAGAGGTCCTCAATGGCCTGTTGGGTCTCTTGAGACGACGGCTGAGGTGACACTGCAGACATTGGTGAAGCTGGCCCCGTTGGCCGTGCTTGTTGCTCTGCAGAAGTTGGTGGCAGCGCTGACGCCTGGTGGGCCCCAGGGCCACTGGACTTGTGAAGAGCTATGGCTTCAGAGCCCAGGTAGAGGATGGCCCTGGGCATATTCACCGCAGCTCCCCTTTCATCCAGCAGGTTGAGGCCAAAGATACAGGGGTCCTGGATGTCAGCCAACCAGAACTGGTGTTGTGATGGGTGGCCAACAACGGTGACCTGTAGGGCCTTCATCCCCAGGATCTGTGCTCATTTGCCGGTGACTGTGGTGATGTGATGCCTGGTGGGGACTCACCGTTGGGGCGAATACCCGCTGGAACCCAGCACAGTCTCTGGGCAGATGAGTGAAATGGTGGACCCTGTATCTACCAGGGCTCGGTAGGAAATCCCTTCGAGAGTGCAGTCCACATAGAGTCCGTGTACCTGGCCGAGGAGGCCCAGACGCCGAGTTTGCTGGTTGGGGATTTGAAGGGTCCCAGGTGGCAGCCTCCCCTCGATGCCACCCTCTCTTAGTTTAACGAAGATGCCGGCGGTGGAACCCTGGGTGCTGGAGCTGGGCAGTTGCAGGGCACATGGCCAGGAACCCCACACCAGTAGCAGCTATCAGCATCCCTTCTCCTGGGGCGGTGGTGGTGTGGTGATGCAGCCGGAAGCTGCATCACCACATGAGCTGACTATGACCTTTGTCATAGTTAGTCTAGTTCACCTTGTGCCCTTAGTGATGGCAAAGCACCTTAGGGCATAACACATATTCAACACTCTGCTTCTTTCAAGGCCACTGGCAAGGTGGTGGGAGTCAGGAAGTGTAGGTGCTCATGGAGGCGTTCAGACTGAAGCCCTCGGATGAAAGCCTGGGTGGCGAGCTCCTCCTGGACCTCCTTAGTGAACCCAGGGTGTCCTTGGCAGGTGTACGTACACAGGTCAGCAGCATATGTCCCGACGCTCTCTCCAGCCTGTCTCCACCGCTTAGCGAGTTGGTCTCTGGCGTTGTCAGCATAGACCTGGTGACCAAAATGCTGCTGGATGGCTGCCTTTAATGATGCCCAGTCTTGGAGTTCAGACGGCTGCAGATCTGTGAGTACTTGCCGAGCTCCATCCTCAAGGGAAAGGGTGACACTGCATGCTGTCTCTTCAGGGGACCATGTATTAACCTGTGCTGCCAGATGGACCTACCTCAGGTAGGTGTCTGCTGGCTCTTCTCCATTGTAGCGAGGCAGCTTCACTGTAGGTTTCCGTAGGTTCTCATAGAGCTGAGCAGGTCTCTCTCTCACCACATCTCTGTCTGCATTGAGCAGGCCAGTAGTCAGTGCTGGGGAAGGGTCTTGGCGCCAAGGCTCCGCCAGCCGCTCCATCCACCGCTCTGTGTGCCCCATCAGCTGTTGTGGCCGCTGTTCTGCGTGTTGCTCACGTGACTCAGGATGGGTCACGCTTCTTCAATCTGGTTGGTGGCTCTTGTTTCATCTCCGGCATTCACCATGGAGCCCTGCTGCAGTGATCTGATCTATGGCAGCTTCCATGCTGGCAATGAGACTGTTAATCTCTTCTTGATTTACCATTCTTTCAAATCCCACTTCTGACACCAATGTAATGAGCAGTGGGTTTCAGGCAATCAAGAGGCATCTATTGCTCAGCTTTTATTTTGAACACACCCAAACACACCACAATGGCCGAGGTCATTAATTCGACCCACACTCTCAGTAATGGTTTCCCCAATAATAATACACCAGCACTAAGTAATATTAAACAACACTACTAACTAACTATTACCACAACATAAGTAAAGAACATAAAACAGAACATCAGAATCCACACAAAATCCCTTAACATTTCCACAATCCTCCAGTCCAGGCCTCATTAGAACATTCCCCCTCTGTTCGGCCAATCATGTCCCAGAGGGTGGCCAGGACGCCACAATACATTCATTCATTCATTCATTCATCTTCTTCCGCTTAATTCTTTTCGGGTCGCGAGGGGGGGGGGGCTGGAGCCTATCCCAGCATCTTTGGGCGGGAGGCAGGGTACATCCTGGACAGATCGCCATTCCATCACAGGGCCAACACAGAGAGACAGACAACATTCACTCTCACAGTCATACCTAAGGACAATTTAGAATCCCCAGTTTGATGCCAATTAACCTAACTTGCATGTTTTTGACATGTGGGAGGAAACGGGAGAAATCCCGGAGTAAACCCACGCAAACACAGGGAGAACATGCAAACTCCACACAGATCACTGTTGGTCGGAGGCTGGGACAATACATTGTCCTCTAATTTTGATCACCACTGTATATTGCATGGGACATTTGAAAGTCAGACGTCAGTGACAATTTGTGGTTACTTAGGCCCACTTCTGATTTCAGATTTGGTTCTGATGCCCCCCCCCGGTCTTTCATGATGTCACCATGTCAGAATTCTTGCCAAGTCTTGAACAGAAAATGGCAACAATACATGTATGATCCAACTAACCATCTGTGCTTCTATCATCACTGTCAAGATAACTTTGCCATAACCTAACAATCACGTTATAGCTACAGAAGTGCTATATTTGTATCTGTTGCTGTCAATCTTTTGCACTGGTTGGTGGCTCTTGTTTCATCTCCGGCATTCACCATGGAGCCCTGCTGCAGTGATCTGATCTATGGCAGCTTCCATGCTGGCAATGAGACTGTTAATCTCTTCTTGATTTACCATTCTTTCAAATCCCACTTCTGACACCAATGTAATGAGCAGTGGGTTTCAGGCAATCAAGAGGCATCTATTGCTCAGCTTTTATTTTGAACACACCCAAACACACCACAATGGCCGAGGTCATTAATTCGACCCACACTCTCAGTAATGGTTTCCCCAATAATAATACACCAGCACTAAGTAATATTAAACAACACTACTAACTAACTATTACCACAACATAAGTAAAGAACATAAAACAGAACATCAGAATCCACACAAAATCCCTTAACATTTCCACAATCCTCCAGTCCAGGCCTCATTAGAACATTCCCCCTCTGTTCGGCCAATCATGTCCCAGAGGGTGGCCAGGACGCCACAATACATTCATTCATTCATTCATTCATCTTCTTCCGCTTAATTCTTTTCGGGTCGCGAGGGGGGGGGGGGCTGGAGCCTATCCCAGCATCTTTGGGCGGGAGGCAGGGTACATCCTGGACAGATCGCCATTCCATCACAGGGCCAACACAGAGAGACAGACAACATTCACTCTCACAGTCATACCTAAGGACAATTTAGAATCCCCAGTTTGATGCCAATTAACCTAACTTGCATGTTTTTGACATGTGGGAGGAAACGGGAGAAATCCCGGAGTAAACCCACGCAAACACAGGGAGAACATGCAAACTCCACACAGATCACTGTTGGTCGGAGGCTGGGACAATACATTGTCCTCTAATTTTGATCACCACTGTATATTGCATGGGACATTTGAAAGTCAGACGTCAGTGACAATTTGTGGTTACTTAGGCCCACTTCTGATTTCAGATTTGGTTCTGATGCCCCCCCCCCCCCCGGTCTTTCATGATGTCACCATGTCAGAATTCTTGCCAAGTCTTGAACAGAAAATGGCAACAATACATGTATGATCCAACTAACCATCTGTGCTTCTGTCATCACTGTCAAGATAACTTTGCCATAACCTAACAATCACGTTATAGCTACAGAAGTGCTATATTTGTATCTGTTGCTGTCAATCTTTTGCACAGAAAAGAAAAAGAAAAATGAATGGAAAATCTGTGGGTTTCTTAAAGACTGCCATATAAGCCATCAATTTCCCAAAGGGAACTAGCGCTAAGATGTTAACAAAATTAAACTAAATATAGCCATAGTGTCATGTTCTGCCCTCCGGGCAGATGAGGATTTGGAAGCAGGACCCATGAGTGCATGCAGGAGTATGGTGCAAAACAAAAATTTATTAACAAAAACAACTGAAAGCTAAATGTGCAGCATGGAGAGGTACTGGCAGGGAGCACAGACGACGAGACCAGACAGAGTACAAGCACCATCTAATATAAACAGGGTAATGTAGGAAAAATTAAATGTTGGACACCCCCCTAGAAAATCCCCAGAAAACATTTTTAATTAGATGTGATTAGATGCTGATGGCTAATATAAGCATTTATAATAAATGTGTCTAAAAGACTGTAATTTAGATGCTGATGGCTAATATAAGCAATTATAGGAAATGTATCTAAAAGACTGTAATTTGGACTGTTTTAATTTAAACTGTTTGTCAGTAAAAGCAGTAGCGCTTTTGTGCCACAAGTGGCGCTTGGTTGTGATGAGACACTGTTAAGTTGTTAGAACGTGCGAGAAGAAGAGAAGTTGTGGCTGTTGTTGAGTGATGTCCCGTGTCGAAGTGCCGTGCCTGGTGTTGTAAAAAGACAATAAACCGCTGAAAAGTCGTCAAATTGCCTCTTCTTCACCTGACGAGTGTAACAAAATTTGGTAGCAGAGGATGGTTCAGTCGTGCCCAAGACGGTGAGTGTGCAAATTAAAAAAAAAAAAAACGAGCAGAAACGATGGAATTGGAGCAGCTGCAGGATAAGCTAAGCGAGGCCTTGGTGCAACTACAGCCCGAACAGCTACACGAGGTCTGTTTGTTTGCAAAGATAAACCCAGTCAAGCCATCTAAAAAGTACACGCTGGTACGACTGTTAAACGAGGAGGTGGAAAAGACCGTTGAAAATGAAGAAGAGGATGTAGCCCGCGCGTTTCTGCTAAAGCTAATCACATGTGCTACCGAAGCTAAGCAAAGTGAACAGCCAACGCAGGCGGCGGCAGCGGCCAGCGCGGGTCAGGATGCGGAGGCACTCGCAAGTTTACAAAAACAATATGCCGCTCTACACGAAAGTTTTCTTGATTCAACTAAAAAGATTGAAGAGGAAATAGCAAGGCTTACCACTAACGCGACCACTCAACCACAAAGTCGCCCTTTTCTGGCACAGCCTGCGGCCCCCTCAGCGCCCCTAATACCAGAGGTGACCATTAAATGAGAGTTTAGGATAAATGGTCAGATAGGAGAGAGGGGCCAAAGAGACAAGTTGTCTTATTCCAACCTCATTCACCAGATTGATATGGGCCTAAAGAAAAATCACAGTGAGGCTGAGATAATCGAGGCTGTGGTCAGAGCAGTGAGTCCTGGACTGAGTTTGCGAGATATGCTGGAGATCAAGTCAGATCTCACCCTGCCACAGCTGCGCACCATCCTGCGAGGACATTATAAAGAGGATAGTTCCACTGACTTGTACAATCGCCTGATAAACCTCACACAAGACAGTAACGAGTCACCTCAGAACTTCCTGTTCCGTGCCATTGAGTTAAAAGAAAGACTTTTGGTAGCATCCAGAGAGCCGGACACGGAAGAGCAGTATAGCTCTGACCTTATCCAGAGGAAGTTTCTGAGGGCGGTGGAAACGGGACTGATTAGTGCTGATGTGAAGTACCAACTGAAGTGCTATCTGGAGGATCCTGCCATCACAGATGAGCTTCTGATTTATAAGACAAATGCAGCAGCCAGTTTTGAGTGGGAATGCTACCAAAAGTTCAAGAGGCACACAAACGAACCCAAAGTCCGAGAATGCCGAGTGGACAGCCTGCTAGGTCAGGATGCAACCGTGGGAAGAGTGGATGGCTAAGAACGCCCTCCACCATCGACAAAAGGTAAAACCCCTAAACCCCAAAGCACAGTAACCCGCACGGAATCTGAGCTCCTGGACATAGTCACGCAACTGAAGGGTGAAATGGAGGAGATAAAGAAGGCCATACATGAGTCTCCCAGAGCACCCCATGCTCAAAGAGCGAGCAGGACACATGGTTGCAAAAGCTGTCAGTCCACCAGCAATGGCGATCAGTGTGACCACTGCTTCAGATGTGGAATCAGCATCCACATGTCAAGGGAATGTCAGACAGGGAAGAGACCTGGTAAAAAGACAGGGCAAGTAGACATGGCTGCCAGTACTGTCCCAACACATCCACACAAGCTAACACACAAGATCTGTACAAGCTAGTCACTGACAGTATTCGGAGAAGAAAGGCTGGTAGCTAAAACAGAGGCACCTCCTGAAGAAACGGTCCGTGTTAATCTACTGTCCTCTATTCGCAGATCACAGTTGCTCAATTTGGTTGGAAAAAAATATGTCATAACCTGCTTTCTCAGTGATAAGGAGACAGAAGTGTTGTGGGACACAGGGTCACAGGTCTGCTTGATGAATGACACCTGGAGACAGGAGCACATGCCACACACCACAGTCAGGGACTTAGCCGAGTTGGTGGGTCCAAATATTCTGGAGGGAAGGGCAGTGAACCAGACACCGATTCCATTCTCAGGGTGGGTCGAAGTCACTTTCAAGCTGCCGACAGATAGTGGCCAACAGGTGGAACTCTTAGTTCCTGTGTTAGTGGTGAAGGAGGGTGGAGTGGCAGAGCAGCCTATCATTGGGTTCAACGTGATTGAGCATGTTTTGAAGATGGGCATTGGACCCCCTTGTGCCATCAGTGAAGCTGTTAGTGCAGCCTTCTCACTTGACTGTAAGAAAACAGAGATATTTTTGATGAAGGTGATGCAAATTGAGGAGGATAGGCTGGGGGAAGGAATGGTAAAAGTTGGCAGCGAGTTAGTCACCATCCCAACTGGCCAAACCAAAGCAAGTGAAGTTTTAAGAAACGCCTATCATGCCGTCCCCCGTGCAGCTCTGGGTTTTTCTGACCACTGTCTGCTCCATCTTATTCCAACATACAGACAGAAACTAAAAACTTCCAAGTCTGTTGTAAGGACTGTGAAGAAATGGACTGAGGAATCAAAGCTGGAGTTACAAGCCTGCTTTGACTGTACAGATTGGAGTGTTTTTGAAGATGCAGCCATTAACCTAAATGAACTCACTGACACTGTGACGTCATACATCTGTTTCTGCGAGGACATGTGTGTGCAGACCAAGACCTTCTGCACATACAACAACAATAAACCCTGGTTCATTCCTAAACTGAAGCAGCTACGTCAGACCAAGGAGAAGGCCTACAGGACTGGTGACTTGACTCTGTACAAGCGGGCCAGAAACATGCTGACGAAGGAGATCAGGCTTGCTAAGAGGAGCTACAGTGAGAAGTTACAAAAAAACTTCTCAGCCAACAACTCTGCTTCTGTTTGGAGAGGCCTGCAGAATATCACCAACTACAGGAGACCATCCCCCCACCCTGTGGAAAACCTCCAGCTGGCTAATGACCTAAACAGCTTTTACTGTAGGTTTGAAAAGAACCTACAGTTCTCACCTCCCACCCACACAAAAGGTTTATCTGCAGCCCCAGGAACTCCATCCCTCCTCCACTCTGACCTCCCACCAGCATTAACGATCTGTGAAGAGGAGGTGCGCCGGGTCTTTCAGAGACAAAAGATCAAGAAGGCTGCAGGACCTGATGGTGTGTCTCCGTCCTGCCTGAGAGTCTGCTCCAACGAGTTGGCCCCCATCTTCACCCGGATCTTTAACAGATCACTGGAGCTGCGTGAAGTGCCTTCCTGCTTCAAACGCTCCATCATCATTCCAGTTCCCAAGAAACCCTCTGTTACAGGATTAAACGACTACAGACCTGTTGCCCTGACCTCTGTGGTCATGAAATCCTTGGAGAGATTGGTGCTGAACCACCTGAAGGTCGTCACAGGCCCCCTGATGGACCCACTGCAGTTTGCCTACCGGTCAAACAGGTCAGTGGATGATGCAGTGAATATGGGACTACACTACATCCTGCAACACCTCGACTCCCCAGGGACGTACGCCAGGATCCTGTTTGTCGACTTCAGCTCAGCGTTCAACACCATCATCCCAGGCATTCTTCATCAGAAACTCCTCCAGCTCAAGGTGCCCCCCTCCACCTGCCAGTGGATCTCCAGCTTTCTGACTGACAGGTGGCAACAGGTGAAGCTAGGGAGATTTACATCCAGCTCCCGAAAAATTAGTACTGGCGCCCCCCAAGGATGTGTCCTTTCCCCACTGCTCTTCTCCCTCTACTCCAACGACTGCACCTCAGAGGACCCTTCGGTGAAGCTCCTGAAGTTTGCGGACGACACCACAGTCATCGGTTTGATCCGGGATGATGATGAGTCTGTATACAGGCGGGAGGTGGAGCAGCTGATCCTCTGGTGCAGCCAGAACCATCTTGAACTTAACCCAGCCAAAACGGTGGAGATGACTGTGGATTTCAGGCGACACCCCCCTTCATTCCCCCCACTCACCATCCTCAACAGCACAGTGTCCACTGTGGACTCCTTCAAGTTTCTGGGTACCACAATCTCCCGGAACCTGAAGTGGTCCTCCCATATAGACACTGTCCGGAAAAAGGCCCAGCAGAGGTTGTTTTTTCTGCGTCAGCTCAAGAAGTTTGATTTGCCTCAGGAGCTGCTGGTTGTCTTCTACACCGCCATCATCCAATCTGTCCTCTGCTTTTCCATCACTGTCTGGTTTGGATCTGCCACTAAACAGGACAAGACCAGACTGCAGCGGATCATTAAGTCTGCGGAGAGGATCATTGGTACCGACCTACCCTCCATTGAGAACTTATATCGGTCCATAACCAGGAAACGGGCGGGAAACATCTGTGCTGATCCATCACACCCCGGCCACAAACTGTTTGAACTTCTATCTTCTGGTCGTCGTTACAGATCACTGAAGGTCAAAACCACCCGTCACAGGAACAGTTTCTTTCCTCAAGCCATCACTCTGATGAACTCCTAACATTCACCTAGTCCTACCTATTGCTGTACTCATGACTTTTCATCCATTATTACATTGCACATAACTCTCACACTGCTTTTTACTTCATTCACATTTTATCACTGAATCTGAGTTCACATTGAAATACTGTGTGACTGTATATTTTTTCATATATTTCTGCAAGTGTGGTTAGTCTGAGTAAATAACTGCATATATTCCTGTATATATATATTTGCATCCTTTTATAGAAACGTGGACAGACTGTAATTTACTGTACATACTCTGTTGTCATTGAATTCTTATTTAAATCTTATTTAAGTCCTCCACCTGAACAACGAGAGCAAGTTTTTAGCCAAAGTCAAATTCCTTGTATGTGTTGTGCATACTTGGCCAATAAAGCTGATTCTGATTCTGATTCTGATTCTGAAAGGTTTTGTCAGAGCAAGGCCCACTTACAGACACCCAAGACGTCCTGTTTGAGCCGAGTCAGTGCACGCAACTACCTGAGGGTTTGCAGATGCAAAGTTGGGTGGTGCAGTTACGGAAAGGAAGTCGGTCTGTGTCAAAATACCTATAACAAACAGTACTTCTCGTGATATCCAGCTGCCAGCTAAGACCATTTTGGGACAGACACAGAGAGTTAAAACTACTTAGACATTAGACAACGACTGTAAGCCAAGCGGCAGCAGACTCGATGACGAGTGAAACAGGAAGAAATGAAGAGACAGAGATGGACTGTGTCGTCAAAGAGACTATGGACATGTGGGACCCCCCAGTCCCTCTTGATCATCTCTCTCCCACACAATTAGAGCAAGTGAGACAGCTACTACGGGAGGAATGGCAAGCGTTTTCCTGTGATGAGTATGATGTAGGGACAATTCCCTCTTTACAGTTGAAAATAAGACTCAAGGATCCCACTCCTGTCAAAAAGACTTATATCTCTGTCCCCAGGCCACTTCATAAAGAAGTAAAAGAATATTTAGAAGACCTGCTTAACAGGGGCTGGATCACCAAATCTAAGTCATTGTACTCTAGTCCAATCGTCTGTGTGCGAAAGAAAGATGGAGGTCTGTGTTTGTGCTGCGATTTTAGAGAGCTGAACAAGAAGTCTATACCTGACAGACACCCAATCCCCCGCATACAAGATATGCTGAACAGTCTGAATGGGAGTGCCTGGTTTTCAGTCCTCGACCAAGGGAAGGCATATCACCAGGGTTTCCTGGAAGAGTCGAGTAGGCCCCTCACTGCCTTTATCACCCCGTGGGGTTTGTTTGAATGGGTAAGAATCCCATTTGGCTTGTCCTCAGCACCAGCAGCATTCCAAAGATGTATGGAGGAGTGTTTGTGGGGGTTGACGGATGATATTTGTCTGCCTTACCTCGATGATAACCTTGTTCATTCACAGACTTTTGAAGACCACTTGCGAGACCTGAGAAACGTCCTGCACCGCTACCAAAGCCATGGGGTGAAGCTGACTCCCTGGAAATGTGAGTTATTCAAGCAGCAGGTACGTTTCCTTGGCAAAATGGTAACAAAACAGGGCTACACTATGGACCCTGCGGACCTTGCCCCGGTGCAGGCCCTAAAACAGCAGCAACCTTCCACTGTTGGAGAGCTAAAGAAATTGCTAGGCTTTATTTCATACTACCACAGCTATATTCCAAACTTCTCCCGTATAGCAAAGCCTCTTTACGACCTTCTTGCTAACGACCACACAGACAAAGCAAAACAAAACTCAAAAAAACATGTCAAAAAGAAAGAAAGTGGCCAGCTGCCCTCATCCCATGCAATCAGGTGGCGCCCTGAGCATCGTGCAGTACTCTGTCAGCTTATTGACTTTCTCTCCCAGCCCCCAGTGTTAGGTTACCCGAACTTTGAGGAACCCTTCATTTTGCACTGTGACGCTTCACAGGAGGGGCTTGGGGCGGTGTTATACCAGCGACAACAAGGCAAACTGGTGGTGATAGCGTATGGCTCCAGGACACTGTCAAATCCAGAGAAAAATTACCACCTTCATTCAGGGAAGCTGGAGTTTCTTGCCCTGAAGTGGGCCATATGTGAGAGGTTTCGGGATTACCTTTACTATTCCCCACCATTCACTGTCTATACGAACAATAATCCCCTCACTTATGTGCTCACCACCATAAAGCTAAATGCAACCACACATTGGGTAGCAGAACTAGCTGATTTCCAGTTTGTGATTAAGTACCGCCCTGGGAAAGCCAATAGAGATGCAGACGGCCTCTCACGTATGCCCCTAGATATGGAGCAGTACATGAACAAATGCACACAAAATGTTGATCCTGATGTAATGCACTGTGTGGCGCAGGCAGTCAAGGTAAAGTCACAAGAAAATGAACCATGGTTCTGCCCAGTCACTATTTCCACTCTCATTAGTGAAGCAGATCTAGAAGCCAGCTCTGTAGCTGAAATACCAAAGACTGCCCTAAAAAGAGCTCTGGAAGAAGACTCTGTGATTGGAGAGGTGTTGCATTATGTGGTGTCAAAGCAATGGCCAAAAAGTGGAAAACAGCTGAACAGTAAAATTGCAGCTCTAGTCAGGCAAAAACACAAACTGTACCTAGAAGATGATGGACTGCTTTACAGGAGAACGGCATCGCATGACCAGCTACTTCTACCCCATAAGTTCCATAAGTTGGTGTTTAAAGAGCTCCACGAAAACATGGGCCATTTAGGGGTCTAGAGGGTGATGAACCTGATAAGGGAGCACTTTTATTGGGCTCATATGCAAAGGGATGTTGAGCACTACATCACTAAAGTCTGCAGTTGTTTAAAGAATAAACGTCCCAATAAGCCAACCAGGGCACCACTGACTAACATTGTCACCACGTGTCCATTCAAACTCGTGTCCGCTGATTTCCTGCACTTGGAGAGGTGCAAAGGAGGATATGAGTATATCCTGGTTCTAATGGACCACTTCACTCGCTTTGCCCAGGCTTATCCTTGTCGCAACAAAGCTGCCTACACTGCTGCTGAGAAGATATTTGGGGATTTTGCCCTCAAATTTGGCTTCCCCACACGTCTCCACCACGATCAGGGCAAAGAGTTCCAAAATAAACTCTTTGCAAAACTACAGGAGTACAGTGGGGTGCAGAGGTCCCGGACAACGCCCTACCACCCCCAAGGGAATGGGCAGGTGGAACGATTCAATTGTACACTGTTGGCAATGCTCAGAAACTTGCCCAAAGCAGCCAAGGAAGACTGGAAGTCCTCTCTGGCAAAAGGGGTTCATGCCTACAACTGCACGCGCAGCGAGGCTACGGGGTACGTGCCATATTTTCTGCTATTTGGCCGTAGTCCCAAGCTTCCCATTGATCTCATGTTTGGCCTCACAACAAAAGAGCAGAGCGCTTCTCACCAGGACTATGCTGAAAAGTGGAGGGCCAAAATGACTGAAGCTTACAAACTCGCCTCTAAAACAGCAAACAAAGAAGGGATGAGAAGTAAAGCCCTTTATGATAGAAAGGTTCACCGTGCTGAGTTGCTCCCTGGATCCAGAGTACTGGTCCGAAACTTGACCGAGAAAGGTGGGCCAGGAAAATTAAGATCATTCTGGGAAGACAAAGTGTATGTAGTGACCCAAAAGAAGTACCCAGACAGTCCAGTGTATGAAATCAGACCTGAAGATGGCAAGGGGCGCACTCGGATCATGCACAGAAACCTTTTGTTACCCTGTGACTTTCTTTCCATGGAAACAGTGGAGCCTCCCTCTAATAAAACAAGAGAAAAAAAGTCTAAAAGGCAAAGATATGTGGACAGTCAAAACAGCACAGTCGATGAAGATGAAGAGGGCTGGAGCGCCATAATCGGACTACGAGCTGGAAAGGATCAAAGTCACCATCCACTGAGAGCTGATGCACCGGAGTTCTACCCACACAGTGACACTACTCCGGAGGGTGAGGACCAGGACACAGATGACGCCACACATGTGCAGCTGGCACCAGAGGTCAACAATCCGGTGGTCCCAGATCCAGCTGAGGCAGACCAGGACCAGGGTGATGTGCTGTCGGAGTCCGGTTCCAGTGACCAGGAGGGACCTGTCTACATCCCTGCTAAAACGTATCCTTCAAGAGTGAGAAAGCAGAAGTTGATATTTACTTATGATAAGTTAGGCCAGCCTCACACTTCATCTGTTTAAAACACATATAAGATGTGTAGAAGCTAGAAATAGCCATTGTTCAGACATAGATGTGTTGGAAAGTAAATGAGTAGTTACTAAACTCATCACCAAGTTACTTCTATTGTTGATTTAAAAAAAAAAATCAGTGTGTTATTAAGGTACAGGCATCACACAATGGTTTATTTAGTAGGCTATGACTAGATTGAGTACCCTTACTCTCAGGAAAGATGCAGATACTCACCATGGTGGATGGAGCGGTTGATGGTTATCGTGCACAAAGACCTCTTCTACAGATGTATTGCATGGAACAGGAGATACATGCTGTACTATGGACTATTACCAGTTTGCATCTTTATGGACTCTAATGAACTCTGACTCCTACTTAGTAATATCCTACTTACATGAGATACATGGTTACCAAATGTGGACTGTGAAAAAAAAAAAAAAAGAGTAGCTTTGGAAAGTTGTTTGTAATGTCGGGTCAACATTAAATTTTCGAGGGGTGAGTGTAGGAAAAATTAAATGTTGGACACCCCCCTAGAAAATCCCCAGAAAACATTTTTAATTAGATGTGATTAGATGCTGATGGCTAATATAAGCATTTATAATAAATGTGTCTAAAAGACTGTAATTTAGATGCTGATGGCTAATATAAGTTGTGGCTGTTGTTGAGTGATGTCCCGTGTCGAAGTGCCGTGCCTGGTGTTGTAAAAAGACAATAAACCGCTGAAAAGTCGTCAGATTGCCTCTTCTTCACCTGACGAGTGTAACAGTAGCTAATAATTACAAAAATGAGACAGCTGGGGCAATAATCAAGGGCAGAACAGGAGCACACATGAGAGAGTGGCAGTGGATATAGAAACATGAGGGACTGGAGACAATAGGTAGACAAATATACCATAAGACCATGATAAAAACACTAAAGATAAACAAGGGGTGACACAACAGACCCAGGGGAGACACAGGAGACAATAATAACTATAATAAATGATAATAATAATAATCACAGAGGAACAAAATGAACAAGAGGCATGGGCACGGTCCCAGATCATGCCTAGAACTTGACACATAGCATATAATTAGCTAGCTAAAATTACCAGGTTCGTTGTACATAAACAGTTAGTCCATAAAGTAATAATAAGGGGACATCTTTATGCTAAAATCTGACCATACGTGATCCTCACCTGAGATTCTTGAAAGATTATTGATGGTGCCTCAACTTTATTTTTCCTTGCTGCATCTCTGACAATGGCCTCGGCCTCTTCCACTCTTCCCTGAGTGATGAGCCATCGTGGGGACTCTGGGATGAACCTACACAACCAATTAATGCAAACAAGTTTTTTTTTCAAGCACTGTATTGGAAAATAAGCATAGAAATCATCATGAATGAACATACCACCACAGTGGGAAGTTCAGTACAGGAGTCATTGCCAGAACTGCCAGTAGTGTCCTCCATTCTCGGATGCCATATGCAATCCAGGGTAGAGTCATATACCCAATGCAATAAAAAAGGAAAGCACCAAGAGTTGTGAAGACTACTCGCATAGTTTTACTCAACAACTCTGTTCCTGTCCAAGAAAAAAACAAAACATGTTTAGTGACAAGCCTGGGATTAAAAAAAGCATAGTCCAAACGGCAGTCAACTAAATTTGAAAGAAATAAAAATGAGAAAATAGATTATAAGGCCTACCAAGGACAAATGCGGAAATGTAGAGGGATATCTGAGATGCACCAACACAGAGGAACATGATGCAGAACATTTTCCATGACTGAGAAAATGACTGAAGGAGGACTGCAACACCCTGGACTCCAAGGGAGATGAAAACCACCTTTTTTCTTCCATACCTGCACAGAGCAGAATTATTGACTGATTTACAGGTTTATACTGACATTTTCCTATAGTACTGCTCATATTAACTTCAGTGAATGATTATAGACCACACTTAAACAGAATGAATGAATGAATGAGGTGCACAGAGTAAGTAGAAATCATAATCAAAGTAGCATTACTTTATAATTTCAGTCACTCAATAAGTAAGAGTACTTGAATATTAAAAAAAATTCAAAAGGTTACTTAAATAATAAGCATTACTATTTATAAATAGTGAAGCTTTTCTCTTAAATTTGTGTCTTTTTTCCACTAAATGTACAGTTTTTTCCTCATAAATCTGAAACTTTTTTCTCATACTTTTGCAACATTTTTTCTTATACATTTTAGGCTTTACTCTTCCCAATTTAGGACTTTTCTCTTAAATGTGTTAATCTGAGATAAGTGAAATATAACCTATCCACATGTATGGTCTAATATAATCCAAATCAAATAAAGAAACAATAAAAAAAGGCTGATCCACAACAGAATAACAATAGGCCTCATGCAAGAACCATGTACTAACAAATTTGTTAGTAAATACCTTAACTTAAGTGAACTTTTGGCATTCACCAATCTGTTAGTATCTGGAAATTTTGTAAAAGTTCTAACAAAATTTACAAGTGGTGGAGACCAGCTGTGAGAGTTATGCGCCAGTAGTTTGCTGCTGTTCTATCTTGACAAGCACTTGCCCTTAATATGAGAATCTATTGTAATGTAGATGACTGTGACACTAGATGGGGCTGTTCTCACTGATTTCTGCTAATCCAGTGCCTTTAACTGCAGTAAGCAGCAAATGCCAGTACAGCTCCCCAGTTTAGGGTCCAAAATAACTGCACACACTGAACACTAAAGTTATAATAAAGGTTAAAATACCTGTCAGAAAGTTGGCCTGATATCAAGGACCCAACAAGGTACCCCACAAAGAGAGTCGAGGAGGCAAATGGAACTTTCCACTTGTTGTCACAAACAAGGTCCCACTGCAGAAGATTAGAAAACCAACGAAACTTAAAACTTTCCACTAATAAAAACACACACACACATGCTGGGTCACACTCACCTCAGTGACTATGGTGGATTGGTAAATCTCTTTGCTGTATTCCCATCCATCTAAGCATCCCTCCTGCTCCATGTTAGTGACATTAACATCACTTCCAGGAAAATATCCCTCATATGAAAAATTTCTAACCACATCTAGCTTATATCTACTACACTGGCTTCGAACCACCTCTCCATCCACTACTGAGAGGGGGATGATGGCATTCCTCCATTCCTCTGTGAGGTTTACGGCCGGTATGTGGCAATGGTGTTGTGGGGCTGTTCCAACAAAGACAATATAAAGTCCATTGAATCCAGTTGACAAAAAAACTGCATTTAGGAGAAAGAATGTGGTCCAGAAGTAAGGGCCGGTTTGCCCAAGAAATGCAGTATCTTCATCATAGTCTCCCATTTTTCTATGAAAATATCCCCCTGCTGTTGAGGGAGAAAGAAAGCTGTCTTAAGACTATATGAGACGTTCTTACAGTCTTCAGCTTAGTACCAGAATGGTACAGCTGAGCTCTCTGTGGGGCAGAATGAGCTTGTCCCTTGGTGGGACGGAGTAAAATTTGAAAAACTTGAAAGTATTAAACCCCTTTTCTTGTGAAAAATGCTCCATCCTAAAGTGAAATATCCCTCAGGGTTTGCTGGTCATCTGCTCTATCATAGACAAACAGTGGGTAACATTCATATGATTTTATTGGTCATTTGATTTAATCAGGGGGGAAAAAAGATTTAAAAAATCATTCACTTTCCCATCTGGTCACCAGCCCCTGCAGTCACTGGTTTTGGTTCAGTTTTTTTTTTTTTTTTTTCCACTAAACAACATTCCACATAATTAAATGCTCCAAAGTCCTCGTGCCTCTACTTCAGATGTTGCTAAGACGCATTAAAGCTCCCATGAACTATTTATAGCCACACTGTAAATGTAAGCTGGAGCGAATAGCTATAAACTCTTTATAGAGATAGAAAAAAAACAATAGTTTTTAAAATTAAAAAACATTTTTTGTTCGGTCATTTTCACAACATGGTTTAATAGTAGTTACTGTAAAATAAAGCTGGACAAATTTACCTAGTACATGTTTTGGGGAGGAATTTGAATTTTGTCAGTCTTTCACTTTGATGGACGGATGGATGGATGGATGAATGGGCAGTCAGCCTTATTCAGGTTTGTATCCTTATCCCAAAGTTGTGATGCCTTTGTAATGCTCTAGGATATTCCTGTGACCGAATCAGGTTTTGCATTAGTGGATAATGATCTTAAATAACTTATTCAAATTGAATTATGTGATAACCACGTGAGCGTCTAACTGTAGAGGTCAAAAATGTGTTTTGCTCAACAGTGCTGTATGGTGGGCATTTGCACATATAAATCACTTCTCTTTCAAATTTGTTGCAACATTTGTCCATATCACTGGCAGTTTTCATGGTCGCGGCTAGGTTCCCCTACGGAACCCCTCAAATCACAGCACTCGCCAACATTCGCTGCTCCCTGCCGCTTCTTGATGCTCAGTGAGATACAAGAATAATGACGCGGGCAGAGACTTTTTTTACAATAGTCCTTCCATTTGTCTTTTTAGCTGTTTTATAGAAATTTTCTGCTTGAGCCACCAAAGATCTCAGGTCTGACCTGAGAAGCCGACTGAGCCAGTGACCGACCTGACCCAATACCCCAGAGCCTGTGCCATGAATGTTTGCCTTCAAGAATAAATGAAATAATGCATCACCAGTTGACAGGAGTATCTGGTTTTAGCGGTCGATAGTTGACTGTTCCCTGGAGCAGAATCAGAATCAGATTTATTGCCATTGTTCATGTAGTACACAAACTAGGAATTTGTCTCGGTGCAATGCTGCAACATTAAACATGATAAGATAAAAGAAATAAAAAAACAACTATGCATGCAATAAGTGTAGAATAAGAATGAGTGATACTAGTCAAAGCAGTTTTTAAATATATTAGCGAGCAGCAGATATTGTGGAGTTCCACATAGTGCAGACGGTAATGCAACAGAAACAGTGATGATTGACATGAGTCTGGTTGAGCTGCTGTACTTAGTGCACGAGAGTCAATAAGTCACTTAGTGTTCAGCAGTCTGATGGCAGAGGGGAAGAAGCTGTTCATGTGCAGAGAGGTTTTAGTCTGAATGGACCGAAGTCTTCTACCTGAGGGGAGGGGGGCAAACAGTACGTGACCAGGGTGTGAAGGATCGGCTATGATCCGGCCTGCACGCCTCCGGGTCCTGGAGATGTACAGGTCCTGGAGAGATGGGAGCTTGCAGCCGATCACCTTCTCAGCAGTGCGCACGACGCGCTGCAGCCTTAGTCTGTCCCTGGCAGTGGCTCCTGCGTACCACACGGTTATGGAGGTGGTGAGGATGGACTCGATGATGGTTGTGTAGAACTGCACTAACATCTTGGTGGGTAGCTTGAGCTTCCTCAGCTGCCGCAGGAAAAACATCCTCTGCTGGGCCCTTTTGATGAGGGAGCTGATGGTTGGCTCCCATTTGAGGTCCCGGGTGATGGTGGTGCCCAAGAAGCGGAAGGAATCTGCAGTGGTGATGGGAGAGCCTGTGAGGGTGAGGGGGGGCAGAGGGGTTGTGACTTTCCTGAAGTCCACGATCATCTCCACTGTCTTCAGAGCGTTCAGCTGCAGGTTGTTGTGGCTGCACCAGGACGCCAGCTGGGCCACCTCTCTCCTGTAGACGGACTCGTCGCCATTGGAGATTAGCCTGATGAGGGTGGTGTCGTCCGCAAACTTGATCAGCTTAACAGACTGGTGGCTGGAGGTGCAGGAGTTGGTATAAAGGGAGAAGAGTAGGGGGGAAAGTACACAGCCCTGGGGTGATCTGGTGCTGATGCTGACAGAGTCAGAGACAGTCTTCCCCAGCCGCACATGCTGCCTCCGGTCCGTCAGGAAGTCAGTGATCCACCTGCAGAGGGAGTCAGGCACGCCGAGCAGGGACAGCTTGTCCTGGAGCAGAGCGGGGCGGATGGTGTTGAATGCAGAGCTGAAGTCCACAAACAGGATCCTGGCGTAGGTTCCCGGGGAGTCCAGGTGCTGCAGGATGGAGTGGAGGGCCAGGTTGACTGCGTCGTCCACAGACCTGTTGGCTTGGTAGGCAAACTGCAGCGGGTCCAGGAGGGAAGTGGTGATGGACTTGAGGTGGGGCAGGACCAGGCGCTCAAAGGACTTCATGACTACAGAGGTGAGCGCTACAGGTCTGTAGTCGTTAAGTCCGGTGATCCGTGGCTTCTTGGGGACAGGGATGATAGTGGAGGATTTGAGGCAGGTCGGCACGTGGCATAACTTAAGGGAGGTGTTAAAAATGTCTGTGAAGACAGGAGCCAGCTCTTTCGCACAGTGTCTCAGGGTGGAGGGAGACACGCCGTCCGGACCGGGGGCCTTGCGCAGGTTCAGTCTGGAGAACTGTCTGTGCACGTCCTGCTCGCTGATGACAAGGGCAGTGGGGGAGGAGGGGGGGACCGCTTTTGATGAAGTAGGGACCGAGGAGGCAGTGGAGCTGGGGGGAGGGGGGGAGTTGGACACAGCTGACGAGGTGTCAAAATGGGCGTAATGTTGGGACAGTCTTTGACAAAGGGCTTTGTCATCCTGACCTTTAGAAGCCTGAGGCCGATAGTTGGTGATTTGCCTCAGTCCTCTCCACACAGAAGCCGAGTCGTTAGCAGTGAACTGCTGCTGGAGTCTCTCAGAATACACAGATTTAGCTCTCCTCAGCTCTCTGTTAAACCGATATTTAACCTCCCTGTAGCAGTCCCTGTCTCCACTTTTCAACGCTGCTTCCTTCTCCTTCCTGATCTGTCTGAGCTTAGCAGTGAACCAGGGCTTATCATTAGAGTACCTCACCCTGGTGCGCGATGGAAGAATGCTCTCCTCACAAAAGTGGATATATGAGTTGACAGTGTCCGTGTACTCATCCAGATCATGCGTGGCTCCTTTAAACATGCCCCAGTCAGTTATTTCCATGCACGTGTTCAGCTTCTCCCCATCTTCACTGGTCAATTTCTTCGTAGTGGTCACAACAGGTTTAGTGAGCTTCAGTCTCTGTCTGTATGTGGGAATGAGGTGGACCATCACGTGATCAGATAGTCCGAGCGCAGCGCGGGGAACAGCACGATACGCGTCCTTCACTGTAGTGTAACAGTGATCCAGTGTGTTCTCTCCTCTGGTGGGGCATTTAATAAACTGTTTGTATCGGGGGAGATCGTGGCTCAGATTGCTCTGGTTAAAGTCGCCAACCACAATAACCAGAGAGTCCGGGAAAGTCCGCTCCGTGTGTTGAATGTGATCCGCGAGCGCGCGCTGAGCCTCGCGCGCGTCCGCGTCGGGCGGGACGTACACAGCGGCGAGGATGAATGAGGCGAACTCCCGCGGGGAATAAAATGGCTTGCAGTTAATGAAAAGATACTCAAGGTCGGGAGAACAGTGTTGGGAAATCACCGTTACATCAGCGCACCAGCTGCTGTTGATGTAAAAGCAGACTCCTCCTCCTGTAGACTTACCGGACAGGTCTGTGACACGATCAGCACGAAACAGCTGAAATCCCTCGAGGCTGATCGCACTGTCCGGTATATTCCCCCTGAGCCAGGTCTCAGAGAAGCAGAGAGCAGACGAGGAAGCGAGGTCCTTAAATCGCATCAGCAGTCTCAATTCATCTACCTTGTTAGAGAGAGAGTTGTCATTGGTTAGAAATATGCCAGGCAAGGGCGTGCGCGTGCCTCTCCTGCGGAGCCAAACGAGAGCGCCCGCTCGCCTTCCTCTCCTTCGCCGCCTCACCTTCCGAGCCAAACAGTGAATCAGATCAGCAGCAGGAGTCAAAAAAACCGGGAGCAGGTCCGTAGGAGTGAAAGTCCTGATATTTAACAGCTCCTCACGGGTGTAAGAGCAGGCAGACACACAATTGACAGACAAAAACACACAAAGAAGGGCGCAGCAAAGCACCATGGCGACCACTGTGGGCGCCATCTTGAGCACAGTAAACACAGAAACATATGTGAATGAGTGGCTTAACTGCAAGCTTCTGCTAGCATCCTCAGATCACAGTTTGAGAAAATAAAACTTTTAACTCAGCTAAAATAACATCTAAGAAGTACATGTATGGTTAAACATTGTTAGATGAACAAGGATTCCAGTGGGGGTGAATAGAATTGATATTAAATAGCAATCAAATTCACAGCGTTGATACAGAGTGGTAAGTACATGGAACAGTGGTTACAGCCCCCAATCTGAACGCCTTCAAAAACAGACTGAACAGACTCTGGAAGGACCATTCTAGACCACCTAGCATGCTAATGCCAACAGTTCAATATAACATCAAAGTAAAAATATAACAAAATCAGAAAGAAAAATGTGAGATATATTATTGACTGTGGATCAGTGAACCAGGTTGAAACAAATATGTCTATTAGGGTGACTGAAATGTGAAAAAAATAACAATATAAACTGTGCTTGATGCAAGCTTTTTAGGCTAGTACCTGTTTGTCATGATTCTGAGCTCAAATATTCCCTCTGAGCTCAGACTCAATTTATTTCTGAGTTTGGTGTGTAATTATTATGTTATCAGTTTTCTGTGTATATATTTTGGTTTATTGAAACTTATGTGCCCTCCTCTCTCAGACACTCCCACTCACTGATCACAGCCTGCTCTCCTATTAGCTGTGAGCAGTTATGCAATCAGGTCACCTGCCAGCTCAGCTCCCCCACCTGCCCCTCATTTGTTGCCTTCTATTTAAAGACTGCCTTATCGTTACCTTACTGCGGCTATGTTATTACATTGTTGGACATTACTGGACTTCCTCCCTCAGTAAGTTTTTTCTCCCTATTTCCTCCAGAGCTGTTTCATCTCTGGAGTGTCTATCTTGCATGTTATCCTTGTTTGCATTTTTGTCTTGTCTGCACGGTTTTTGGATTCTTTGTTCTTTTGGTTAATAAATCTCACAATTACAGTTCAGCATGTGGGTCTGTCCTTCTGACCCGAAGGGGCATTCATGACATAATATAGTCACCAAAATCAGACCCAGTTGCTGTAATTGTGCATTTTTGTCCTTTTGAGTTTTTTCTTTTTTCACTCACCTGCTTGTCGAAGCTTGTCATGGATTCAGCAGGTGAATCAGTCAGGAGGAGGAAAAAGTGGAGTCGGGATGTACTGGAGTTCATGACCATGATCGAGGACATGGCAGCCAGCGGTCGGAGCTGCTGGTCCCGAAAGGATAAGATGCTGTGCTGGGGTGGAGTCACAAATTTGCTGGAAGTCAAACCCAGTGTACGCTTACATCCCCGGGTGCAGAGACTCTCCCTTCTTCCACTCCCACCTATGCCATCAGTCTCCTTCTCACCTCCTCCATCAACTCCGTGGCGACAGTGCCAGAGGAAAGCCCCCACTTACTCATTTGCAGCTCATCCTTCGCCTCCTTCGAACTGGTCGCCTCCCTCTCAGTCCCGTCCATCCCAGCGACTACAGGGGAGGCTCCTTCACAATCAACAGAGAGGCCCAAGTTCACCTTAGCCACAGAGGGGGACGACGCTCCATATACAGCAGCAGACAACATCCAGATCCGGGAAAACAGGCAAGTTTTATTTCATTCTACTTCTATTTATGATGATATGCCTTGCCTGATTCTGGGTAGGGAGGCTCAGAAAAGCAGTCCCCTGAGCTCTCCCCACCTGCTGCTGTTACAAATTGCTGACCAGCCCTCTCTGTGTCCTGTCCTGTGGCCCCTGCGTGTGTGCCAATCCCGGGATCGAGCCACCGGATGCAGAAGGAGCCTGTGGCCCTGGAGGAACCAGTTCCAGCGCCAGCGGTGAGCCAACCCCCAGCTGCCATGCCGGACAAGTCACCAGCATATGCCACTTTGCCTGGGGGTCTCTGGACTGCAACCATGATCATGCCTGCTGAGCAGACAACAGCAGAGTTGGAACCGGAGCTGGACCTCCAAGAGACCAGGCCTGAGACGTCATCGTCTAGATCGACAGAGTCCTGGACGGCAGTGGAGCTCGAGCTCAGGCAAGTGCTCTCTTTTTGTTTTCCCTTTTCTGTCCTGGAGAAATCTTTCCTGGCTCTTGGTGAGGAGAGTTGGGTGCAGCAATCAGCTGCACCTGAGCTCACCTTGCCAGGCTCTGCTGCTGCCGTTGACCCTAACCCTCTACCTCTCCCTGTTTGTTCTGAGCCTTCTTCCAAGGTCACCGGGGAAGAGCCAACCTCACCAGATGTCTCCATGGGTCAAGGCTGTCCACCTGAGGATGTCATGGGTCCAGCTCCCCCTGCTGAGGTCATCGTGGGCACTCTGTCCAAGCCTGGGACCTCCGTGGGTGCAGCCTCCCCTCTGCCTGAGCCACCGCAAATTGCTGCAGAGCTCTGACCCAGAACCACAGCGGGTGCTGCAATGCTCCAGCCCAGAGCCACTGCGGGTGCTGCAATGCTCCAGTCCAGAGCCACCACGGGTGCTACTGTCTCTCAGCCCAGGACCACCCAGGGCATTGAGGCCTTTTCTCCTCTGTCTGACATCGTCTGGGTTTCTCCGCCACTGCCAGACACCATTGTGGGTTCTCCCCCGCCACCTGACACCGTCGTGGTTTCCCCCCGTAGGCCCGTCATCCCCTCACTTGGCTTTCCCGTGGGGGAGCCACCTCCTGGGTCACCCCTCCAGTCTTGGTGGCTAAAGAACTCAGGCCGACTGTCCGATAGAATGAGCCACTGGGTTGGGTGGCCCATATTCTCCAGAAGGCCACCCGACTCATTCCACCTTGCCATCTGCCTGGCCTGGGACTTTGGCCGGCCACCTGAACAGCCAAGTTCTTTGGCCTAGGGGGCCCAGGGGCCTGGCGTATGTAATGGTATACTTAATATGCTCCCTAAAATGGTATACCGGCCTCTTGGGCTCCCTTCCAGGTGTCGCAGCCTAATTGGAAGTTAGGTCGGCTGGGAAGTAGAGCAGCCTATCAGGCAGCAGAAGGAGCGAATGGGAAAGAGAAGGCTGAGCTGTTGAGGAGGCTGGGGCAGATCGAGGAGGAGACGCAGGGGAGCCCAGGAAGAGCTGAAGGAGAAAACACGGGAAGGCAGCTGGAGAGAACGAGTGACAGGGCAGTCGAAAGTGTATGAAAGTGTCACCAGGCTTGCGCACAGGACTCGTGGGTTGTGAGTCAGAACACTGGCGCTACCTGCTTGGAGAAAACGGTACGTCCCATTGTCCGAGTGTTGTTTCTTTGGTTTTACACAGTTTGAAGTTGCATGTGGGTTTTGCTCGACTAGTTACTGTATTAGCCCCGCCATAGCTCCTCCACCCCACTGTTGCCTAGGATAAGAAGAAACTGACAGCTTAAGTGGCTCCCTGGTGAAGTGGATATTGACTCGGCAAGCAGGACTGTTGTTTCAGGTTTGTTTACATTAACCCAGCCACCTTCGGTCTGAAAAATCACCCAGAGAGAGGCGTATGGGTTAAATGCGTGTTTCTGCTAGCGAAAGTCCGGCTGTTCTGCAAAGATAGCGCACGGAGTGCATGCACTCGCCGCCAGGTGGATTCCAGAAGACGTTAGTGGTTGCCACAGCCAGCCGGATCCCGGATTAAAGTGGAAGCTGGTGGGAGTTTTACCCCTGCCATTCAGACGTCATTTCACCAATGCATCTCCTCTTCCCCCTGTTACGTGTGAATGTGCCAGCTGCTGTATCCTGCCTAGGATAACTGTTCTAAATTTGTTGCTGCACCACACGGGAGACGAGGTAAAGTTTTGATTTTTTTAATTTGAACTGTGTGCCATGTTGACGTCGGTGTGCCTCGTTAAAGATGGAGGGCTGTGGAGCTGCCATTTTTGGACATCGAGGATTTAACCACACTAGGGACTGATAGCTGGTGGTGGGAATGAGCAGAGTGAATCCAATGAATTTTTTGGGAATTGTCTCTTAAGGACTCGAGTGACATCCTTTAGTTTTATTTGTGATTTTTTTTGTGTTTTGTTTTTGTGAATTTTCTTCTTTCTACAGTGCTGCTAATCTGAAAAGGAAGTCTTCTGTTGCTGTTCATTTTTGTGACCTTCAACATTATTAAATTTTTTTGTTGTTGCTTTACCTGGGAATATTTTGCTTGCTTTATCCCAATTTTAGGTGACAGAGTATTATCCTGTTTCTTTTAGAGAAGGGGACATTCTGACTGTGGGTTTTGGGCTAAGGTATCAGGAGTCTATTACTGATGCTGTGATTAAGGGTGACACCTGAGTTAAAATATTGGGAATTCCATTTATATTAATACAGCATATTGTGGGGTCTATCACTGTTGTGTTTATGTCATTAAGGACAAGGGTTCTCCTTAATATATAACCATCTTTTATGGAAGGAAGAGTTGCCCTGGGGTAGGGGCGCTCCACCTGTTTGCTAGAACCACAGGGAGAGAGCCACCATCGGTTAGCTCTGTTGTTGCCAAGTAGCGCACTTTAGCAAGACACTTCTGGCTATTAATGAGAGTTTGGGCCCTTGTAATCCATATTCACTCCACCCTCCTCAAGCCATAGAGTCCAGTCAAACAGGTCACAACTCACCCACTGACGTGGGTACAGGGGCTATTGACACTGTGGGTCTTAGACTTAGATCTGACATCCCAGTAGTCACCCAGGGCAGGTGTTTCCGACTTTCCCCCTACAAAGCGGGGTTGTTCCCCGCTACAATTGGCGTCACGAACAGGATAGATATAAGCTGCATGGGGGACTTGAATTTTTGCAATTACTGCCAGGACACAAGTGTAAAACCATGGCTGAACTAGAAGAGTTAAGAAGGGATTTTGTTGAGTTAAAAGGAAGACTGGAGGAGCAGATGGATGCTTTAGAACAGGCCCGCTCCGGGAAGAGAGAAGCCCTTGCACTGGCTAAAGTAGCTATTGACCAGCAAACTGTAGCATTAAAAGCTCCCGCTACTGTTTATATTCTCAGAGACCGCAAACTGCCAGAATTCTGTGGTAGCTCTGCAAAGAGTGGGGATGATGGCATCGAGGAGTGGGTCGCTACTATGAGGTCAGCATTTCAGATCATGAAGGTACCAGAGGAGGACCGAGTAGAGCTAGTTAAACAGCACTTAAAGGATGAGGCAAAGGCAACTGTTAAGTTTATGCTAGCTGCAGATGAAAAATCTGTTGACAAGATCTTTGATGTCCTTCTGCAAACATATGAAGATAAAACTCCCACTGGTACAAAACTGAAAGAATTCTACGAGAGGAGGCAAATGCCTGGGGAAACCATTCGGTCCTATGCTTATGACCTCCAGGACAGATTAGGTCGCATAAAATGGCGTGAGCTAAGCCGCATACCTGATATGGATGGAGTGTTAAAGGAGCAGTTGGTGTTGGGTTTGAGGGATGATTTCCTTAGGCGCGAAATGAAACGGAGATTTAAAGAAGAGGGGGGCTTGAGCTTTGTTGAATTAATGCATGCTGCAATTACTTGGTCCGAAGAGGAGGAGGTTCAGCCTCTTACTGTTGCTCAGAACAGGCCTAGGGTTCGAGGGGTTGTGAACGCTGCCTCCGGGGCAGATGACAAACAGTCACCTGGAGATGGAGATGCTCCACGACGAGTTTAAGAAGATAGCTGCCCATCAGGAAAAGCTGTACCAGGCATTACACAGTCAGGAAAAGGGGAATAGACAGTGGGGTGCACTGTCACGGAGGGCCCCTTTAAAGGATAGTGAGGGTAGATATATTTGCTACTCCTGTGGTGAGCCGGGCCACACTAGCCAACGCTGCCTCATGAAAGGGGGTGGGGAGGCTACAACTACCGCTCTTGAAACCAAAAACCTAACTGTACGTTTCCCTAACCCGAGATTGCAAGAGGGCGCCTAAAGGGATCCCCACATCTCCATGGTTAGCACCCAAACGGCCGAGTGCGTAGCAACGGGAGTGGCAGATAGCCTGAAAAAGAGTGCATTCGGGAAGTGTCGAACTGTCAAGTTGAAAATTGGGGGAGTAGAAACAACATGTCTCTGGGACACAGGCTCAAATGTAACTGCTATCACAGAGTCACACTTCCGTGAACATTTTGGGGCACACGGAATGATACCAGCCCAACTGGATTGAACTCAAAGCTGCAAACGGGCTTGATATCCCTTTGTTAGGTTGCTTGGAAGCCGAGGTTGAATGTGCAGGGAGGATGATTGGAAAGAAATGCATTTTTGTGTTGACTGATACACACCCTCAGGTAGATGGGTCCAGTGGTCTTCCCGGCATTGTAGGAATGAATGTCATAGACGACCTTGAAGCACTCCTTTCTCCAGAGGGGGAAAGCATCCTTATGAGCGACCTGGAGGAGGGAGAGGCCAATGTTTGCCGGTTAATAACCAAGGTGGGGAAAGGTACCCAGTGTGTGGGCCCTGGGGGCAGGATAGGGTTTGTTAAAGTTGCAGGCAAACAGCCAGTTGTTATTCCCCCAATGAGTGAAAAGGTGGTAGAGGGTCGATGTAGATTCCCACCCACTGTAGAATGCCAGGTATTGGTAGAGGCCATGGAAGGGGTGAGCCTGCCAAATGGGCTTTTGGTGGCCAACATCCTGGCAAAGACCACTAGCAGCAGGGTCCCAGTTAGGTTGATGAACACAAGCTCAAAAGCTGTTCGACTAATGCCAAGGGCCCGTGTGGCGGTTGTAAGCAAACCCCAGGAGGTGCTTCCAAGAGAAGTAGTTCAGGTTGAAGAGAAAGAAGGAGCCCTAGTGGTCAAACAGTTTTGTCAGATTGCAGCCACAGTGATGACAAGCCCGACCAGACAGTTGCCCGTCCCTGTCCAACCACACACTCAAGCCCTCACAGATCCCCAGTATGAAAAACTCAACAATTTGTTGGCCAAGTACAGAAATGTATTCTCCAAAAATGAAAATGACTTTGGGTATACTTCCCGTGTGACCCATGGTATTGACACCTCTGAGGCACCCCCCATCAAGCAACTGCACCGTAGGGTTCCACCCCAAGTCTTTCAAGAGTTTAAGAAACATGTACAGGAGCTGGTTAGTCAGGGGATTCTCAAAGAGAGTTCAAGTCCTTGGGCTTCACCAGCAGTGATAGTGATTAAGAAAGACGGGAGTGTACGTTTTTGCTGTGACTACCAACGGCTAAAATCAGATTACGTGTAAGGATGCATATCCACTCCCGTGAGTTGAAGAGTCCTTGGATGCCTTAGGGGGTGCGGGGTTGTTCACGACACTAGACTTGATGGCTGGCTATTTTCAGGTAGCAATGAATCCCAAGGATCAAGAGAAAACTGCGGTTACGACACCTTTTGGACTATTTGAGTGGACACGAATGCCATTTGGATTGTGCAACACCCCGGCCACATTCCAGAGGCTAATGGGACTGGTTTTAGGAGACTTGAGTTCTGAGATCCTTCTTGTCACAACTCGCCGCTCCCAGTCATCTACCTCAGCTGCGCGCACACCTGCGCCTCGTCAGTCACGGGCTATTTAGCCCACTCAGCCCAGAGCATCGGTCTGGAGCCATCTGTGTTTCTACGCGCTCAAACCCTCCGCAGGATTGTCTCTTCCCGTCCTGCCGCTCTTCACTTCAGCACGTAAGCTGTATTGCCACTCCCCTGTCTACCAGTCTCTCCCCTGTGCACAGGTGAATTCCCTGGCGGCGGATTCTCCCGTCTTCGCCATCTCCTTTCCCCTCTTCTCCACGCCTCGTCGTGTGCGCAGCAGGGCGCTGTCTCCCAGGCCGAAGAACCTTAGCCAACGCCAGCCACCTGCCCACCTGCAAGTAAGCAATACTCAGTATATCTCTCCCGTATGGTGAAGCCCAGCTCATATCTCTGTCTCTGCTCTTCCCATAGGGTTGCGTGGCTGCACGGTGTGCTGTTCTGTTCCCAACTCTCATCGTTCACCCACAGTCCATACACATATCACATTCACGCACTCAATCACCCCTTGCTGTTGAATAAAGCTGTTGAATCTTACCTGAGCCTGCGTGCATGTTTCCTGGGCCGATAATTATGTCACTTTTTGTTTACCTGGATGGTATCATAGTCTTCTCTCACGACTTTGACAGTCATTGTGAGGGGCTAGAGGTAGTGTTAAAAAGACTGGAGCAGCATGGTTTGAAGCTCAAACCGGCAAAGTGTTTCCTCCTGCGACCTGAAGTCAAATTTCTCGGCCATGTAATCTCTGCCGAAGGCATCCAGGTAGACAAAGAGAAGGTTAGCGCTCTGGAAAATTGGCCTATCGCTCGGAACATAAAAGAAGTGAGGCTAATTCTCGGATTCTTGAGCTATTATAGGAGGTTTGTACCAAGGTTTGCTCATTTGGCAAAACCTCTTCACGCTCTTGTAGGGAAAAGTGCCACTGGCAAGGCTAAAGGTTCTCAGTTATTCGTGTGGACTGATGAGTGCCAGGCAGCCTTTGACAAGTTAAAGCATTGTTTAGTGTCCCCACCAATCCTGGCATACCCAGACTTCAGTCTCCCATTCATCCTCACAACTGATGGGAGTTTCCTTGGGCTTGGGGAAGTGCTCGGCCAAAAACAAAATGGAGTTGAACGGGTGATAGCCTATGCGAGTCGTGGGCTATGGGGCTTGGAAAAGAATGACAAACACTACAGTGCATTCAAGCTAGAGCTCCTAGCCCTAAAATGGGCTGTTACTGAGAAGTTAAGAGATTACCTCATGTTTTCAAAGTTCACTGTGGTCACAGATCATAACCCATTGCGTTACTTGGGGACGGCCAACCTCGGAGTGGTAGAGCAGCGCTGGGTGACTCAACTGGCTGAGTACAACTTCGAAGTTTGTTGCAAGCAGGGGCGGGAAAACACAAATGTTGATGTCCTTTCTAGAATTCCTCAGGAAGAGGAGCTGGAACAGGAGGGTGTGGACAAGGATTTCATAAGGATGAATGTCGAGGAGGTGCGAGCATGTTTGTGGTCGGCCGGCGGGGATAAAAAGGTAGAACCTGTCGTACTGGCAAAGGTACAAGGGGCTCAGGGAAAGGTGATGAATGGGCAGAGTTGGGATGAGATTGAGATGGCTCAGAAGGGTGACTCTGTGATTGGTCCAGTTTACAGGGTGATCGAGACAAACGGTGACATGAGTCGACCAGAACTTAATGCCTTAACCCCAGATACAAGGTGGCTGTACCAACAGCGTCACCGTCTTGGGCTGTGTAAGGGTGTATTGTTTTGGCACCTGTGTGATCCTCGGGATGGTGAGGAGGTTAAGCAGCTTGTCATCCTGGAGTCCCTGCATTATAAAGTTTTTGAGAGTCAGCATGAGCATGGGGGATATTTCGGGGAAAGGAGCACCCTTAGCCTGATAAGGAAAGGTTACTATTGGCCCACGATGAGTAGGGATGTCCAAGACTGGGTCCAGCAATGTAAGCGGTGCGCTCTGGCCAAAGATGTTTTCCCTAGAACGAGGGCCCCAATGACCTGTAGCAACATCACTGCCCCCTAGAGGTCCTTGCTATGGATTACACAGTGTTAGAGAGATCCTGTGGGGGTTATGAAAACGTTCTCATCTTCACAGACATGTTCACCAGGTTCACTGTTGCTGTCCCTACTAAAAACCAAACTGCCGACACAACAGCTAAAGTCATTGTGAAGCACTGGTTCGCTTATTATGGTTGTCTGACTCGTCTGCGCTCTGATCAGGGCAGAAGTTTTGAGGCTGGTGTAATAAAGGAGCTTTGCAAAGTCTAAGGAGTAACCAAAAGCCATACCACCCCTTACCATCCGCAGGGCAACGCGCATTGCGAAAGGTTCAACAGGACAATGCATGATATGTTGAGGACTCTGCCCCCTGAAAAGAAGCGAGATTGGAAGGCATATTTGCTTGCCAGAGCTAACCATGGCTTACAACAATTGCATGCACTCCTCAACTGGCTATTCACCCTTTTATCTCATGTTTGGTAGAGATGCCAGCCTGCCCCTTGACCGCCTTAGTGGAAAGGATATGGTCGAGACTGCTGCGGATAACTTAGATGACTGGGTGAGGGATCACCATGAGAGGCTAAAGATGGCTGTAGAAGTTGCTAATTCAGCAGCTCAAGAAGTGTCTAGGAGGCAAAAAAGGGTGTATGATCGTAAATCTCACGGTGTCTCCAGCAGGAGACCATGTGCTGTTACATAATCACCAGCCCAGAGGTAAGAATAAGATGCAAGATAGGTGGGAATCACAACCATAAATTGTAGTGAAACAGAACCATCCAGGCATTCCTGTATTCACCGTTAAGCCAGAGGGGGGGGGCTTGTCCAAAGTGATTCACAGGGACCAGATGAGGTTGTGCACATTCCCTTCGCCACTTAGGAAGCAAAGGGTTGCTTCTGGGTTATTCCCCCGCACGGTGCCGGAGCCAGACATGGAGTGTATTGAAGTTGTTCGTTCCCACCTACCTTGTGCTGGGCCTGCCTCTGAGGTGGTAACAGACCAGGACGCCAGTAGAGCAGGTTCAGAAATGGTGCCTGATCTAGTTGAAGAGATGCAGGGTGAGAGCGAATTAACTGTGCTGTGGGATGGTCTTGAAAGCTTGGGTGGAGGAAGTGAAGAGGATGAGGGAGAAACTGAGGAACCTCCCCAATCTAGGCATACACTGAGACCAAACGGGTGTACTTCCATTAAGGCACAGGGATGATTACATTCTGAAGCAGATGATTTTCCAAAAGGAAATTTACGGGTTTCAAAGACAATAAGAGTCTGTTTTACTTTTGTGTTTGATAATGTAATGTTGTAATATGCTGACATGTATTACTGTGCTCTTGTGTTTCAGAGATGCATCGCTGACAAGGACGCTGGTATGGCAGGGTTTAGCGGGGGGGGGGGGGGATGTAACGGTATACTTAATATGCTCCCTAAAATGGTATACCGGCCTCTTAGACTCCCTTCCAGGTGTCGCAGCCTAATTGGAAATTAGGTCGACTGGGGGAGTAGAGCAGCCTATCAGGCAGCAGAAGGAGTGAATGGGAGAGAGAAGGCTGAGCTGTTGAGGAGGCTGGGGCAGATCGAGGAGGAGACGCAGGGGAGCCCAGGAAGAGCCGAAGGAGAAAACTCGGGAAGGCGGCTGGAGAGAACGAGTGACAGGGCAGCCGAAAGTGTATGAAAGTGTCACCTTGTGCACAGGACTCGTGGGTTGTGAGACAGAATGTTGGCGCTACCTGCTTGGAGAAAACGGTACGTCCCGTCGTCGAGTGTTGTTTCTTTGGTTTTACACAGTTTGAAGTTGCATGTGGGTTTTGCTCGACTAGTTACTGTATTAGCCCCGCCGTAGCTCCTCCGCCCCGCTGTTGTCTAGGATAAGAAGAAACTGACAGCTTAAGTGGCTTGCTGGTGAAGTGGATATTGACTCGGCAAGCAGGACTGTTGTTTCAGGTTTGTTTACATTAATCCAGCCACTTTCGGTCCGAAAAATCACCCAGAGAGAGGCGTATGGGTCAAATGCGTGTTTCTGCTAGTGAAAGTCCGGCTGTTCTGCAAAGATAGCGCACGGAGCGCGTGCACTCGCCGCCAGGTGGATTCCAGAAGACGTTTGTGGTTGCCACAGCCAGCCGGATCCCAGATTAAAGTGGAAGCTGGTGGGAGTTTTACCCCTGCCATCCAGACGTCATTTCACCAATGCATCTCCTCTTCCCCCTGTTACGTGTGAATGTGCCAGCTGCTGTATTCTGCCTGGGATAACTGTTCTAAATTTGTTACTGCACCACACGGGAGACGAGGTAAAGTTTAGATTTTTTTTTTTTTTTATTTGAACTGTGTGACGTGTTGCGGTCGGTGTGCCTCGTTAAAGACGGAGGACTGTGGGGCTGCCATTTTTGGACATCGAGGATTTAACCACACTAGGGACTGATAGCCGGTGGTGGGAACGAGCAGAGTGAATCCAGTGAATTTTTTTTGAATTGTCTCTTCAGGACTCGAGTGACATCCTTTAGTTTTATTTGTGATATTTTTGTGTTTTGTTTTTGTGAATTTTCTTCTTTCTACAGTGCTGCTAATCTGAAAAGGAAGACTTCTGTTGCTGTTCATTTTTGTGACCTTCAACATTATTAATTTTTTTTGTTGTTGCTTTACCTGGGACTATTTTGCTTGCTTTATTCCAATTTTAGGTGGCAGAGTATTATCCTGTTTCTTTTAGAGAAGGGGAAATTCTGAATGTGGGTTTTGGGCTAAGGTGTCAGGAGTCTATTACTGATGCTGTGATTAAGGGTGACACCTGAGTTAAAATATTGGGAATTCCGTTTATATTAATACAGCATATTGTGGGGTCTGCCACTGTTGTGTTTATGTCATTAAGGACAAGGGTTCTCCTTAATATATAACCATCTTTTATGGAAGGAAGAGTTGCCCTGGGGTAGGGGCGCTCCACATGTTTGCTAGAACCACAGGGAGAGAGCCACCATCGGTTAGCTCTGTTGTTGCCAAGTAGCGCACTTTAGCAAGAAACTTCTGGCTGTTAATGAGAATTTGGGCCCTTGTAATCCATATTCACTCCACCCTCCTCAAGCCAGAGAGTCCAGTCAAACAGGTCACAACTCACCCACTGACGTGGGTACAGGAGCTATTGACACTGTGGGTCTTAGACTTAGATCTGACATCCCAGTAGTCACCTAGGGCAGGTGTTTACAACTTTCCCCCTACAAAGCGGGGTCGTTCCCCATTACACGTAGCATGGGTGCAGGTCCTGAGCAGGCTCCATATTTTTCTCTCACCCGGGGTGTTTTTTTTTTTTTTATGCTCCTATCATCTGTGAGCAGTTATGCAATCAGGTCACCTGCCAGCTCAGCTCCCCCACCTGCCCCTCATTTGTTGCCTTCTATTTAAAGACTGCCTTATCGTTACCTCACTGCGGCTATATTGTTACATTGTTGGACATTACTGGACTTCCTCCCTCAGTAAGTTTTATCTCCCTATTTCCCCCAGAGCTATTTCAGCTCTTTTGTTTTTGGATTCTTTGTTCTTTTGGTTAATAAATGTCACAATTACAGTTCCGCACGTGGGTCGGTCCTTCTGCCCGGAAAGGGCATTCATGACACTGTTACGTCTAAGAAATAGGCGCGGACAGCGAGCATGAACTGCACAAGTTCTCAGTAAAAACAAGCACATTTCTAACAGTTTTCACACCAGTTAAAAGTAATACAAAGAGTTACTCAGATGTGCTTGAATAAAGGTATTTTTTTTTTTCATAAAATCATACTTAAGAGTAAAAAGTATCCTACAAGAAAAACATTCAATAATGTTATTTGATGAAGATTCTCAAACATCCAGGCTGGTAATTACACTGTTTGAAAGCTCAGTCAAGCCAGCTGGATGCAAGTATTTTTTTTATAATGTACTTTTACTCAGTAAAGTATAATTTTTTGAAAAAAAAAATGACCTAATGTAAAAAGTTATGACCCCCCCCCCCCTTCGGTGGATTAACACAATAAAACTCCTGCCTATGTAGGGTTTTGTTTGGTTTTGTATATTAGCTTTTATCCTGAGTTAATAGAAGGAGTCTAATTTTAAAACAATGTGGCAGATTTATTATCTGCTTTTTTCTGCAGTGGTTTGATTATATTAAAAAGTACCATCATCAACACATCTTGGTCAAGTTCTTGCTTGCTTTGTCAGTCTGTCAACAACTCAACATCTATGTCACTATGAAACAAAATTTATTTCCCAATTGCTTATCCTAAAGGAAACAATATTTTGCATCTGTGTGTCAGTTTTGACTTATGTATCTATTATTTTATTCAGGACTTCATAATAGTGTGCAAATATGGCTTTATTAGAATAGAATAATTTCTAAATGTCACAATCTGGGTCTCAAAATCAAAATTTTAATGGAATAATGGCCATTTTCTATACTTTCATCCCATTAATAAAACTATCCAGGAACAAAATGTTGTATTGTATTGTATTGTAATCATTAACCTGTCCTTTAACAATACATTTTACTAGTTTGATTCATCATCATCATCATAGCAGTCTGTCAGGGGTGACAATGACTGTTTCATTTAGGTCTGATCAGATTTCTCCACGCAGCTCTGTCCTTCACCTTCCGCTGCCAGAAACTCATGACCTTGTTAACCTGGGTGACGTCCGAGCCGGTGTGAGTTACTCTCTGACTGACCACTTCATGAAACTGCTTGCAAAGTATTTGAGTACCGCTAGCTTTTGCTGGACTAGCGGCACATTCTTGGCAGATAGAGGTATTATCAGTGGCAAGGACAGGCCAAGACAAACTGACTCCAGTATCTGTTGCAGTGACTGACCAGATGATAGGTTTGTTTATCTCTGCTCTTTGTGTAGTGCATGTCACGATGCACCAACTGGCAAAAGTCCACCATAGACCTTGCGACAGATGTGCTTATCTGCCAGGATGTCCGGTCTCACCCTGTGTAACTGGGAGTGGTCCACCACAGACCTGTGACAGATATTGTTTTTAGTTCTGCCAGGACGCCCAGTTTCACCCTCCACGCCCTCGGAAGGGCGAGGTTGACGGTTGAGTCGCCGACGGCCCGACCCATGAGACAGGCTCATATCTTCAGTGTTGTCCCATGAAAAGATACAAATAAAATATCTACAAAAATGTGACGGGCGCACTCACCTCCATGAGACACTGTAATTTCACCAACATTTGTACTAATTTCTCTGATTTTTCAAAACATCTGTAAATGTCAGTCCAAACGCTAGCATGAACCCAGCTGAAGAGAAAGTCACAACTGAAGAAAAAGGAAGATAGTATGCAAAGGGGTATAAATTCCTATGACATTCATTCATTCATCTTCTTCCGCTTAATCCGTTTTGGGTCGCGGGGGGGCTGGAGCCTATCCCAGCATCTTTGGGCGAGAGGCAGGGTACACCCTGGACAGATTGCCAGTCCATCGCAGGGCCAACACAGAGAGGCAGACAACCATTCACTCTCACAGTCATACCTAAGGACAATTTAGAATTCCTATGACGTACTAGGGTTAATATTTTTTGTATCAATTTATTTTGCTTTGTGTGATATATTCTCCCTTGTGTCTCCATAGAGGAGGGAGCACAATAGATCCTCTGCAAAATGGACCAGTCAGCAGACCATGAACAGGAATCTGCTGGCAAATGTGGGTAAGTGTGAACAAACAACAGATCTTCCATGTGAATTGTTGTTGTTGTAGTTGTTTTAAATAATACACAAGAGTCTACATGCAATTTGTTAAACTTTGTTTTTCTACAGATATAACTTCTGATGCCTGAATGACATCATCATTTGAAGACTTCTGAGGACAATAAATTTCAGGTAGGATTTTAATAAGGCCTGAAAGGAAGGTGTAGAACAAAGAAAAAGTAGGGCCTTTGCCTTGGGCCTCAAATGGACTTAGTCCGCCACTGCTTGAAGGAGCAGGAGCCATGCAGGGCAACGCTATGACTTTAAGTGGAAGGGGCCAAGAGTAACCAGATTAGGATAACTGGAAAAAATACTGTATGTGAGCTCAGTGTGGAAAGGCCTTACTTGAACTCAAACCTTTTTGTTTAAAGGCCACAGTGGTAACCATTAAACCACCTTGTTGACTTGTGAATGCTCTTTGAGCAATGGTTAAGTAGAAGTTATGCTGCATACCAGCTACATCAAATCAAAATTCGAAACAGCTTTTGTCACTGACACCGACTGAAAATGATGCAGTATGAGATAATTCACATATTCAAATTCAAATTCAAACGTTTATTTCGAACTCAGGGTTCATAGAATATACAAAACATGTGTAAAAAAAAAGTGTATAAGATTCAGCAATCACACAGCGCTCATATAACAACAATAGAATACAATAATGAAGTCAATATAAAATAAAACACCACCACTTCCAAATACTGGAGTAAAGTGTGAGTGACGAATTAACAATTACGGATATAAAATGGTTGTTACATGCCAGCAACCTTCTCATAAAACTGTAAACATTCTTTCGTAACAACTTGCCAAAAGGTGGAATATTCAAGGACACAAACATCTCGCTTGCACTCGACCTACGAGGTATAGCTAACATCCTTCTTAGGGAATTATTATATGCAATGCGGATTTTGTTCCTAACAGCAACATTGCTATTAAACCATAGAGGCGAGCAATACATTGAGGTACAGAAAGTCTTGAACAACATACATTTAACATCAGGAGAACACCTATGGAAATTCCGCAACAGTAAATTTGTTTGAGCATAGAGTTTCCTGAGTTGCCTGTTACAGTCAACATTGGTCTTATCACATTCAATCCACACACCTAGGTATTTGGCTTTTTCAACAAAGTTCAAACTATTACCACAAAGTGGCATAACAGGATCCGAAGTTTCAACACCCTTCGGTTTGAATGCCATATACATAGATTTAGTACAGTTGAACAAGATGTCATTTTTTTCACCAAATTTCTCACATACCGAGAGGAGATGTTGCATAGCTGCAGTAGACAAACTTAACAAACAAAGATCATCAGCATAGAAAATGTGATTTAACAAAGCACCATCGATGGAGCCACCAACATTGGTATTGTTCAACAGTACACTGAGATCATCAACATAGACATTAAACAACAAGGGTGACAGTATACCACCTTGTTTAACACCATTGGTCACACAAACTGTCATCCCCAGCCACAACGTCAGCTGGAGGAGGTGTGTCGCCGAGTTTGGTCTTTATCGCTGCCACATCGTCCTGGATAGCAGTTATCTTATTGAACACAGTAATAATGTTCTCTCCAAGAGTCATCACTCGGCACAAGTCATTTGACAGCCTGGCAAGGTCAAATGACTCCAACGTAGCAGATGGCAAGTTCATGATGTTCTGGGCAACGTAGTGTGGCGCCTGCTGACCAACCTCATTCAACTTGTGGTAGATGTCGACGATGTTATCCCTCTTCCGGTTGGGGCCTTGCCTCTTCTTCATCCGCGATGCTCCCTCTGGACACTGCTCGAACAGCAACTTCTTTGCTCCTTCAATCTGAGTCTCATTGTAGAAGTCGCCAACACATTTCACGAGATAGTCCATTGAGACATTATCCATCTTGTTCTGCACAAAGCACAACAACTCACAGACAAACATCTGACGTGGGGGTGCTACAGTTAGTCCTTGAAGGGGAGGGTCGTCACCAGCCATAACAGGCGATAATCATTCATCCCAGGACTGCTAAAGCAGGTGAGTTTAGAGTACTTTCTAATAAAAATACACCGAAAAGCAGACACTTTAACAGCGTTGTCCTCCATGCCCCCACACTTCTTCTCTGGCAGCTAACGAGCAGCTAGCTGCCTGAACCGAGACTTTCTGGTAAAACTGTTCAAAAGAAACTGTTCAAAATTTAAAATAATTGATTATATCTGCACTTACATTAACCACAAATCCTCGTTGCGCCTTGTGTGCCAAGGTCAAATAGCAATGCTGCTTTAAAAAAGTGAAATATAATTCTATTTCTTACCCCATAAAACTCTTTTGTTGTCTCAACAGTAAGAACACCACAGCACAACAGTAAGAACACCACAGCAATATGTTTAGAAGAGGAAGTTCAGCAGTACTGTGTGCAAAACCAACTAGAAGAAACACAATAAACAGTATGTTATACACAGCTGATGTGAGGCATGTCCATGCAGCCATCTTGGATTTGGATCTTGTCCCTCTTGAGGACTGTCTGACTTTTCAGAGTTGGAAATCCAGCTTTGGGGTTCATTCAACTTGAATCTTTAGTTCTTGAACTCAGTAAATAGTGGCTCCAGAGAAGTCCTGATATCTAGCATTATTCTATTTAGTTTATTACAAGGATGCACTTCCCAAACTGATTTTGTGGTGCCTAAACCAAGGCAATAAATTCCAGTGTTGTTGAATACCCAGAGGGAAAAGGGAGCACACACAAAGCTTCAAGACAGATAAGATAAGGTAAGATAAGATAAGATAAGATAAGCCTTTATTAGTCCCACAATGGGGAAATTCCAGGATTGCAACAGCACAGGGATAGCAACACTCAGAGCAACAATCAGAAGACAAGAAAAAACAAGAGCAGCGAGTATACACTACCGTTCAAAAGTTTGGGGTCACTTAGAAATTTCCTTATTTTTGAAAGAAAAGCACTGTTTTTTTCAATGAAGATAACTTTAAACTAATCAGAAATACACTCTAATATCTAATATACATTGCTAATGTGGTAAATGACTATTCTAGCTGCAAATGTCTGGTTTTTGGTGCAATATCTACATAGGTGTATAGAGGCCCATTTCCAGCAACTATCACTCCAGTGTTCTAATGGTACAATGTGTTTGCTCATTGCGTCAGAAGGCTAATGGATGATTAGAAAACCCTTGTGCAATCATGTTAGCACAGCTGAAAACAGTTTAGCTGGTTAGAGAAGCTATAAAACTGACCTTCCTTTGAGCAGGTTGAGTATCTGGAAAAAAATTATTATTTCAAATACAAATCATTATTTCTAACCTTGTCAATGTCTTGACTATATTTTCTATTCATTTTACAACTCATGGTGGTAAATAAGTGTGACTTTTCATGGAAAACACAAAATAATTGTCTGGGTGACCCCAAACTTTTGAACGGTAGTGTACATATGTACATATAAATATATAAATATATAAACACACAGTGCGGAGCATTGTAGCTAGATGAAATAAATATATAAATATATAAACACACACAGTGTGGAGCATTGTAGCTAGATGGAATGAATATATAAATGTATAAACACACACAGTGCGGAGCATTGTAGCTTGATGGAATGAATATATAAATATATAAACACACAGTGCGGAGCATTGTCGCTAGATGGAATAAATATGTAAATATATAAACACACACAGTGCAGAGCATTGTAGCTAGATGGAATGAACAGCACAACCGTCTGCTTAGTTATCCTACATGGTATGATTATGTACCCATACATATTGTCACCCTCCGTAGCGACCGGTATTTTCCTAGTTGCATACCAGAAGGGACCATTGTGTAAGTCGATTGCGTCTTTGCATTCAGTACTATTAGGTTGTCATGTTTTTTTGCTATCTCTGCGAGCAGCCCTGCTTAGGTTATACAGTCTGACAGCCGTAGGTAGGAAGGACCTGCTAAACCTCTCGGTTGTGCACCTAGGATGATGTAGTCTGCTGCTAAATGAGCTCCTCAGTGCGTTCAGTATGTCCTGCATAGGGTGGGACTCGGACTCCAGCAGAGATGACAGTTTAGCCACCATCCTTCTCTCTCCCATCTCCTCCACTGGGTCAAGGCGTTGCCCCAGGACAGAGCTAGCTTTCTTGATCAGTTTGTTCAGTCTCTTCCTATCGGCTGCTGTAATGCCACTGCCCCAGCAGACCACTCCAAAAGTGATGGTTGATGCCACTACCGTGTCGTAGAATGTCTTCAGCAGCGCCCCTTGTACACCACAAGACCTGAGTCTCCTCAGTAGAAACAGCCTGCGCTGTCCCTTCTTGTAGAGTGCGTCAGTATTGTGTGACCAGTCTAGTTTATTGTTCAGATGAACACCCAGGTACTTGTAGGATATCACCATCTCGATGTCTGTTCCCTGTATATTTACTGGTGCTGTGAGGGGTTGTCCTTGCCTGCAGCAGTCCACCACCAGCTCCTTAGTTTTCCAAGCGTTGATCTGGAGGCAGTTCCGATGGCACCAGTCCACAAAGTCCTGGATAAGTCCTCTGTACTCAGCTTCATCTCCGTTGGAGATGAGGCCAACGATCGCAGAGTCGTCAGAGAACTTCTGTAGATGGCAGTGTGTTGTGTTGTGTGAGAAGTCCGCAGTATAAAGGGTGAACAGGAAGGGAGCCAAAACCGTTCCCTTGGGGGCCCCCGTGCTACCGATGATCGTGTCGGACACACAGTCCCGGGTTCTCACAAACTGTGGCCGGTTTGTGAGGTAGTCCAGGATCCATGATGACAGGTGCTGGTCCACCCCTGTGCACAGCAGCCTGTCCTTCAGGATCATCGGTTGGATGGTGTTGAAAGCACTGGAGAAGTCAAAGAACATGATCCTCACCACACTCCCGGGCTTCTCCAGGTGGGACAGAGAACGGTGAAGGAGGAAGATCACCGCATCCTCCACCCCAATGCCATGCTGGTAGGCGAACTGGAGTGGATCCATCGCTGGTCCCACCAGGGGGCGGAGGTGAGCAAGGAGCAGTCTCTCCAGGGTCTTCATCATGTTGGACGTAAGGGCCACTGGTCTGTAGCTGTTCAGGTCTTTGGGGTGGGAAGTCTTTGGTACAGGTACCACACAAGATGTTTTCCACAATTGTGGTACCCTCGCCAGCTTCAGGCTCAGGTTGAAGATGTGCTCCACAATCCCACACAGCTGGTCTGCACAGGACTTGAGGAGCTTTGTGCTGATGCCGTCCGGTCCCGACGCCTTCCTTGCCTTGATCTTCCTCAGCTCCGTCCTCACCTGGGTCTTAGTGAGGGTCATGTTGGGGGGCTGTGTGTTGGGAGTGGTGGGGTGATGGTGGAGTGGGGAGTGGGCAGCAGGACTCGATGTCTTCAGAGGCAGCAGTGGTTGTTGTGCAGTTGGGGGGGGGAGGGCAGTTGGTCAAACCTATTAAAAAGCAGGTTCAGATTGTTCGCCCACTCCCTTCCCCCGTGGTCTGGGGGGAGGTATTCTGGAGCCCAGAGATGGTTTTAAGGTTTCTCCAGACCCCGCCGATGTCGCTCTGTTGCAGCTTGTCCTCCATCTTCTTCCTGAAGCTGTCCTTGCCTTTTCTGATCTTCCTCAGCTCCCTCTGTATGGACTTCAGCACCTCCCTGTCCCCTAACCTGAAGATCCTCTTCTTCTCTCTCAGAAGTGTTTTTATCTCAGGGTTGATCCAGGGTTTGTTGTTCGAGCAACACCGTATGGTCTTGGTGGGTACGGTGTTGTCCACACAGAAGCTGATGTAGTCCGTGATGGTGTGAGTGAGGCCATCGATGTCCTCACCATGTGGATCGCAGAGCTGCTCCCAGGCAATGGTTTCAAAACAGTCCTTTAGAGCGTCCATTGCCTCCTCAGACCATAACTTCACTTTGCGCATGACTGGAGGTTGTCTGTGCACTAGGGGTTTGTACACCGGCCGGAGATGAACCAAGTTGTGATCCGATCTCCCGAGTGGGGGGAGTGGTGATGAGGTGTACGCCTCCTTAGTGTTTGCGTAGAATAAGTCCAGTGTTTTATTGTCTCTAGTGTGGCATGTGACATACTGGGTGAACGTGGGTAGAATGGGAGACAGTGAAACATGGTTGAAGTCGCCTGAGATGAGGAGAAGAGCATCTGGGTGTTCTGTCTGCAGCCTGCCAGTTACTGAGTGGATGACGTCACGCGCTGTCCCAGTGTTCGCCGTTGGATTTGCATAAATAACAATGCAGATCACGTGGGAGTATTCCCTCGGGAGATATGTAGGCCACATGCTAACAGCTAGCAACTCCATGTCTTTGTTGCAGTGTTGTTGTTTAACTGTGATATGTCCCGGTCTGCACCAGTTGTTATTAACATACATCATCACTCCACCGCCCCTTGCCTTGCCACTGTCTGGTGTTTGGTCTGCCCGTATCGCGTGAAAACCCTCCAGTTCAATGTTAGCATCTGCTGCTAGTTCAGTTAGCCACGTCTCAGTGTATAGCATAAGGCAGCACTCCCGGTATATGCTCTCGTAGCGGGAGATAGCCGCTAGCTCATCTGTTTTTCCTAATATCGATTGTACATTCCCCATAACAACGGATGGGAGGGTGGGTCTGTACCTTATATTCCTTGCCCGCCGTCTTACACCAGCACGACACCCACGTCGTTTTCGTCTTATTTCTCCCGGTATGTCGAGTTTTTTCGTTAGCACCGAGTGGCGGTTAAGTGCTAACAGCTGGTCCCTGTTGTACCGTCTCCTGCTATAAACAGTGGCTCCGTCCACCGGCTCGGGAGACATTTGGGGCGATCTGTGTGTCCGTGATGTATAAGGTGTCACCGGGTCAGAAGACGTGACTGTTCTCAACTTTGCCAGTTTATTTTGGCCAAGTCAACAGAACACAGTGCCAACTAAAACACAGAACAAAACTGAACGTAATGGAATGAACACTGAATGAACACAAGTGGTTTCACCCCCCACGTCAAGGCCAAGGACATAAATCTGAAAATGTTTTGAACATGGGACCTCCAGCATACCAAGCTATCACCTTAACCACACCACCACGGAGATTATTAAAATACGGAACGAACCGTATAGAAATATGCAAGGAAAAATGCATAAATTTCAGAAAATAATGCAAGAAATTTTAGCACCTTGGCTTGTTGGCTAAGGTCAGACTGTCACCTTTGTCACAAATCTGGGTTTGGAGGGCAAACCCAATTCTGACTCATTGTTATGTTTTGCCCTAGTTTTCCTCTGACAGCTCAGGCACGCCCCCTCCTCCTATCTAGTGTGATCAGCTGCACTGTCTCCGGTGTTCACACACATACGCACACGCACACGCACATGCTCCATTCACTCTCATTCCCACATCCTCTCACACACCGGATGCCAATCAGTCCTGCCCACGCATTCTCGCACCGGCAATCTCTTTCCTCATTAGCTTCAGGAGTATTTGTTTGCCGCATTGGAGGAAAGAGATTGTTGGGGCATTCACCCTTGTTCATGGCAGCTAGCTCTACATGAATGACGTACCACTTCCTTCACGCATTCAGCCCGACATCTTCAGATGGTCAATCCCTGGTTGTTCGCGGCTGCCTCATCTTCCTATCCTCATCTACCAAACTGCACGGTTCACCCCGGATCAGCTCCAGTACTGTTAGTGTCTTTAGCCTTTCCTCCTGTGCTAGCAGTCCTGGAGCACTAGGCTGCTCGCCTTTCCTGCTTCGTGCCCAATGCAGCCCTGCAGCACTAGGCTCCATATTCACCAGGTTGTAGAGCATTCGGCTGGCTCCCTTTATGTTTGGTGGCCTAACCCTGTCATTGCACCTCTCCGTATATTGTGCGGTTAGACTGAACTGAACGTGGTGATCATTGGACTTGTTATTTTCTTTATGTTTGTTAATAAAAGTGCACGTCAACTCTCACTTTTGCGTTTCTCCTTTCCTCTCTCGTACACCGTGTAATGGCGCACAAGGATTTATGACAGAATGCCCCGACCAGTGTAAAAGCCCAGCGGAGAGGTGGTGCACGAGTGAATTTTTTCTTTTTCTCCTTAGTGCTTTTTTCCCTAGTCGTCTCCATGGATTTTTCCGTTTTAGGACTGAGCCCCGAAGAGTGTGAAGTGGCTGATCGAGCTGTGGTTTTCATTTCCCGGGCTCGAGCCACCAACTCCCTGGAGGTGAATTTCTTGCTGTTTGACATCGCTGTCAGGGTGCTCCAGACGTACCCCGGTCTTTGGAAATATCCGGGGACGACGTCGTTTCTCACTGCGGTCCATGAGTCACGCCGACAGCTGGAGGAGATGACAGGAGTAGCCATCGGAGCTCAACCGCGGCTTCCCACGACGCGCTCCCGGAGGACCGGAGCCTGCCACCTGCCACCCAAGCCAGTGTGCTACTCCCCCCCGCTGGATTTCCTGTCCTACTCCTGGGAGGACGAAGCAGGACACCGAGGCAGCAGCGGACACCATCACCAGTCAGGAGTTCAGGCAAGTTCATCTCCATTCTCTTGCAATGTCTCCTGAGGTGATTAATCAGATTCCTGTGGAGGAGCTTCAGAAATTGTTACCCGTTGAAGCTCCCCAAACAGCTACTGTCACGGCTCCTTATTACCTGTCTTCTGTCTCCCTTGACTCCCTGTCGGCCCCGAGAGAGGATCAACAGACGCAGGAGGAGCGGGAGGAGTCAACCACACGGCGTGAGGTTAATTCTAGGTCTAAGTGACGGAAGAGGCCCATCACCTCTTCGGCAGTTCCTAATCGGACGTCAAGCCCGACTGCTGCTGCGGTGAAGCCCCCCTCGGTGGCAGCTGTTGTACCAGCAGACGTCCCCTCAGCTTCAGCCACAGTTCCTGTCATTGGGTTGTCCACCCCAGCTGCCGGAGGGATTGTGTGTGCCACTCTGGACTCGCCCACCTCCGTGCCGTTCGGGCCAGCTCCTCCATCAACCACCGAGGAGCCTAGAAGACCTATGGGCATGGAGAAGGAGGACAACACGCTGTCAGCAGCCGCCAGCATTAAGACCCTGGAGGCCAGGCAAGTGGGTTTTCATTCAACCTTAGTCATTAAGGATAAGCCTTGTCTGTCCCCCGGGAGAGAGCCTCAAGCTAGGCAGTCACCTGAGTGCTCTCCCCCTGCTGCTCCTACGATGAACTCATTTATTTCCTCTGTGTCTCCATCCCCTGCCTTGGAGTGTCCACCAGCCATGGAGTTCGATGATCGGGGGAGGAGGGAATGCGCGGTGCTGGAGGACTGCACCCCGCAGAACCGCTACGACCAGAGGAGGAGTGATGTGACCGACTGGAAGTGGATGCCAATGAAAGAGCATCCCCCTGCTTCAGTGTCTTCAGACACAGTGCCACCCAGGTCTCCACCTCCAGACTTCATGACGGGAGAGTTACCGGCATTAAGGGCTTCACCGGAGAAGACCACGACTGCCGAGACCATCATGCCTGCTGTGGGGGCTGCCACAGCACAGCCATCCCTGGACCAGACCTCCAGCCGATTGGACCCCGAACATCATCGTCGGCACCGTCAGAGTCCTGGACGGTGGTAGAACTCGAGCACAGGCAAGTAATCTCTCCTGTAGTTCACCTGTCAAGTGTTGAGTGTTCTTGCCTGGCTCTTGGGGAGGAGAGTCGGGTGCAGCCCCCAGCTGCATCTGAACTTTTCTCTCTGGGCTCTGCCACTGCTGGCAACCCTGTGGTCACCAAGCATGACACCCTTCATTCCCTGGCTGCGCCTAGAAATCCTGTCCATAAAAATTATGAACAGGATCGGTGACAAAGGGCATCCCTGGCGGAGTCCAACTCTCACTGGGATGAGTCCGATCTAGTGTTGGCAATATGAACCAAACTTTCACAACAGTCGTACAGAGACCGACTAGCTCGTAACAACAAGCCCGATACCCCATACTCCCGAAGCACCCCCACAAAAAAAAACATAAGGGATGTGGTGGAATGCCTTCTCCAAGTCCACAAAACACATGTAAACTGGTTGGACAAACTCCCATGAACCCTCAAGGATTCTCGAGAGGGTAAAGAGCTGGTCCGATGTGCCACGGCAAGGATGAAAACCACATTGCTCCTTCTGATTCCAAGGTTCGACCAACGGCTGGACTCTCCTCTCCAAAACCTTGACATAGACCTTCCCAGGGAGGCTGAGGAGTGTGATCCCTCTAAAGTTGGAGCACACCCTCCAGTCCCCTTTTTTGAAGACAGGAACCAACATCCCGGTTTGCCATGCCAACGGCACTGCCCCCGACCTCCATGCAATGTTGCAGAGGCATGTCAACCATGACAGCCTTACAACATCCAGGGCCTTGAGGTACTCAGGCTGAATCTCGTCCACCCCCGGGGCCCGTCCACCAAAGAAATTTTTAACCATCTTGGCAACCTCAGCCCCTGTGATAGGCCAGTCGTCCCCCTTGTCCACAAGCCCTGCTTCTTCTGTGGAAGGTGTATCAGTGGGATTGAGGAGATCCTCAATGCATTCTTTCCACTGCCTGACGATATCCCCAGTCGAAGTCAGCAGTGCCCCATCCGCACAATACACAGTGTGGACAGGGAGCTGCTTTCCTCTCCTGAGCCGCCGGACAGTTTGCCAGAATCTCTTCAACTGAAACTGAAAGTCTTGTCCCGTGGCCCCACTGAACTCCTCCCATACCCAAGTTTTTGCTTCAGCAACCATACGCGCTGCACTCTGCTTGGCCTGCCGGTACTTCCCAGCTGCTTCGTGAGTCCCACAAGCCAAACAAGCTTGATTGGACTCCTTCTTCAGCTTAAAGGCCCCCCTCATCACTGGTGTCCACCACTTGGTTCAGGGGTTGCCACTATGAGATGCCCCGATGACCTTGCGGCTGCAGCTCTGGGCCACTGCTTCAACAATGGAGGTGGAGAACAAGGCCCATTCAGACTCCATGTCTCCAGACTCCCTCGGAATGTGGTTGAAGTTCTTCCAAAGGTGGGAGTTGAAGACCTCCCAGACAGGGGCCTCAGCCAGACGTTCCCAGCATACCTTCACTATATGTTTGGGTCTACCAGGTCTGAATGGCATCCCCCCCGCCATCGGATCCAACTAACCACCAGGTGGTGATCAGTTGACAGCTCTGCACCTCTCTTTACCCAAGTGTCCAAGACATACAGTCACAGTTCTGATGACACAATAACAAAATCAATCATCGACCTGTGATCTAGGATGTCCTGGTGCGAAGTACACAAATGGACACCCTTATGCTTGAACACGGTGTTCGTTTTAGAAAAAAATTATTTTCACAGACATTTCATAAAGACCTATTTAAACTGTCAACATGTGGAAAAAGTGCATCATACATATGTCTAAAAATTGAAAATGTTTTTAAGTACAATAAACAATTTATGAGGGCAAAAAGTTGTGAACCTAAAAATATATTTTAAGGTGAAATGACCATTTCCTGCATTTTGGGGCCCTATGCAAGATTGTGTTTGGGGTGCCTGTTTTTGTAAAATGGTGAAAGATAATTTGTGGCAATGCCTCAATCTGGTACACTTTAAGAAGAAAATGAGCTAGATTTGTCAATCTAAAATTCAAATTAAAAATTTGAAGTTGACTTAAGCAATTTAATCCATCCATCCATCAATCCATTTTCTTCCACTTTTCTGGAGTTACTGGTCGTAGAGGTAGCAGCTCAAGCAGAGGAACCCAGACTTCAGTCTCCCTGGCCACCTGCTCCAGCTCTTTAGAGAGGATACCAAGACGTTCCCAGGCCAGCTGGGAGAAGTAGTCTCTCGAGCGTGTCCTGGGTCTGCCCCGGGGTCTCCTCTCAGTGGGATGTGCCTGAAATACCTCAAGTGGGAGCCATCCAGGAGGGATCCTGATCAGATGCCCAAATCACCTCAACTGGCTCCTTTCAATGTGTTGGAGCAGCAGTTCTACTCTGAGCCTCTCCTGGATGACTGAGCTCCTCACTCTATTTCTAAGGGTGAATCCAGCAATCCTACGGAGAAAGCTCATTTCAGCCACTTGTATCCACAATCTCATTCTTTCGGTCATTACCCAAAGCTCATGACCATAGGTGAGGGTAGGAATGTAGATTGACTGGTAAACCGACAGCTTTGCTTTAGAGCTCAGCTCCCTCTTCACCACAACAGACCGGTACAATGTACCCATCACTGCAGATGCTGCTCTGATCCATCTTTCAATTTCTTGTCCTATTCTCCCTTCACTTGTGAATGAGACCCCAAGATACTTAAACTCCTCCACTTGGGGTAGGAGCTTGTCCCCAACCCAGAGAGGACAATCCACCCTTTTCCAGCTTAGGACCACTGACTCGGACTTGGAGGTGCTGATTCTCATCCCAGCTGCTTCATACACAGTAGCACATCATCCCAGCAAGAACTGTAGGTCATTGCTGGATGAAGCCAACAGGACAACATCATCTGCAAACAGCAAAGATGAGATCCTGTGGTCACCAAACATGACACCCTCCGTTCCTTCACTGCACCTAAATATCTTGTCCATAAAAATTATTAACAGGATCAGTGACGAAAGGCAGTCCTGGTGGAGTCCAACTCTCATTGGAAAGGAGTTTGACTAGGTGTTGGCAATACAAACCAAACTCTTTTTTTTTTTTTTTTTTTTTTTGTTACTTATTTGTACCCGTAGGTAGATTTGGTTTGCAGTCTGGTGACAAGCCACCGGCTGCTGGTCGCTGCGTGCGCGAGCGCCCTAAACCTACATGTTTTTGGTATGCGGGAGGAAACCGGAGAAATCCCGGAGTAAACCCACGCAACACGGGGAGAACATGCAAACTCCACACAGCTCACTGTTGGTCGGGGGCTGGGATCGAACCCACGATCTCACAATCCCCGCAATCCCCCGGCCGAGGGTAAACTGTGCTGCCGCAGTGCTAACTGTTCAATGATGTCCCCAGTCGATGTTAGCAACGCCCCATCTGCACCATACAGAGTGTGGACAGGGAGCTGCTTCCCCCTCCTAAGGCACCGGACAGTTTGTCAGAATTTCTTCAAGGCCAACTGAAAGTCTTGTTCCATGCCCTCACCAAACTCCTCCCACACCAGTGTTTTTAGTTCAGCAACCACCCGAGTTACACTACGCTTGGTTTGTCAGTACACCTCAGCTGCTTCAGGAGTCTCACAAGCCAACCAAGCTTAATAGGACTCCTTCTTCATCTTGATGGCCCCCCTCACCACTGGTGTCCACCACAGAGTTCGGGGGTTGCCACTACGAGATGCACCAGTGACCTTGTAGCCACAGCTCTGGGCAGCTGCTTCAGCAATGGAGGTGGAGAACATGGCCCATTCAGACTTCATGTCTCCAGACTCCCTCGGAATGTGGGCAAAGTTCTTCTGGAGGTGGGGGTTGAAGACCTCTTGGACAGGGGCCTCAGCCAGATGTTCCCAGCACACCCTCACTATATGTTTAGGTCTACCAGGTCTGAGTGGCGTCCACCCCTGCCATGAGATCCAACTCACCACCAGGTGGTGATCAGTTGACAGCTCTGCACTTCTCTTTACCAGACATTTTGTCCCAGGTCCGATGACACTATAACAAAATCAATCATGGACCTGGGGTCTAAGGTGTCCTGGTGCCAGGTGCACATATGGACATCCTTATGCTTGAACATGGTGTTTATTTTGGACAAACAGTTGTTGGCACAGAAGTCCAATAACTGAACACCACTCAGGTTCAGATCAGGCATCCTGTTCCTCCCATGCACGTCCCTCCAGGTTTCACTGTCGTTGCCCACGTGTGCATTGACATACCCCAGTAGTACAGTGGAGTCTCCAAGAGGAGCACTTTCCAGTACCCCAGTCAGAAACTCCAAAAAGGGTGGGTACTCTGAACCATCATTTGGCATAGAGACAAATGATGGTCAGGTCCCATTTCCCAACCCAAAGGCATCGGGAAACTACCCTTTTGTCCACCTGGGAAAACTCCAATATAGAGGCAGCAAGGTGGGGGGATACAAGAATACCCATCCTTTGCTTGTCGCCTCTTGCCTGGGGCAACTCCAGAGTAGGCCAAGCTCCAGCCCCTCTCCAGGAGACTGGTTGCAGAACCTGAGCTGTGTGTTGAGGTGAGGCCGACTATATCTAGCCGGTATCTCTCAACCTCATGCACCAGTTCAGGCTCCTTCGCCGCCAGAGAGGTGTCATTCCACATCCCAAAAGCCAGTTTAGGAAGCCTGGGATCAGACCGCCAAGGTCTCCGCCTTTGACCGCCACCTGATCCACATAGTACCGGACCCCCATGGTCCCTCCAGCAGGTGGTGAGCCCACTGGAGGGTGGACCCATACGTATAACTCCTTCGGGCTGAGCCTGGCTGAGTCCCATGGGCAGAAACTCAGCCACCAGATGCTAGCCATCAACCCCCTCCCCCAGGCCTGGCTCCAGGGTTGGGCCCTGGTAACCCCATACCAGATGGGGTACACTGAATCCTTGATCTTTTTTATTCATCATAGGAGTCTATTGGATTGCTCTTAGTCTGGCTGTTCACCCAGGAGCAGTTTGTCTTGGGAGACAGTACCAGAGGCAAATTGCCCATCAGCAAATTGCAAAATAGTTCCTAGGATCACTAGGGCACCCAAACCCCCCCACCACAATAAGGTGGCGATCCATGGGGTGGGGGGTGGGAGGGATTCACAATTTAACCCAACAGTGAAATATTACTGTTGCATCAGAGTAAATGTGAATTAGTATGATTTAAAAAATTATAATCATAATCGTCAAAATGTAATAAAAGCTTTAAATATTTCACTGTGGATATAATGTATCTTGAAAATATTAAAGTTTATCATTTTGAATTATATTACAAAAAAATCTTTGACCTTCTTACATGATTCTAATGTACTGAAATCACTAATAAAAGGTAAACAAGTGCAATGGGTTTCCCTCAAAAATCCTTACTCTGAATTCAGGAAACAAAGTTACTAAGTGTATTGACGCCTGAATTTATTTCCAATTGTGAACAAATTTTTTTTATTATTTTTTTCATAATTGAAAATCATTGGTTTTTTTGGATTGATGTGAATTCGCGACAACAGGCGTCAAGGGGTTAAACATAACAAAAATACTCGGCAATGGACCTACTGCAGGTGTTTCAGGAAGTGCAGAAGAATCCTGTTGTATGACTGGGGCTGCAATCAACTTCATTTTACCTAAAGACAAAGATTATTTTATTCCTCCTGGGCTGCCCTTTGTCACCGATCCTGACACCTGCTATGATGTGCAGTTTGGAGAAGGTGGCACTCACAAAAAGACAGGAGGCAGCGCTGAAGGTGGCAGAGTTTAGTTAGTTTAGTTTATTGGTTTGTCAGGAACAATGTACAGAAAAAAACCCATTAAACACAGGGTAAAGATGATCTGTACCAGATTATAGTGTTCTCACTAATTTCCATCTGTAGTCTCTGGGGCAGGCAGGAAGATATTAAAAGAAAAACAACACATATAGAAGGCAATTCAGGTCGGGTTCCAGAAACTGTTGACCCTGAAACAAGCAGGGAGCAAGTTTAAAGGTAAAAAGGTGAGAGAGATGGCACACATAAAAAACAATTTAAGAGTACAATTTCATAATCCCTTTTAAGGGAGAGAGTCAATGCTGGAAGGCTTGATTACTTAAAATCCATTTTTTTTGGTCTCTGTGGACTCTCTGTGGAGTTGAAGATGCTAAGATTCTCATTAGGAGTGACTAGGAGGGACAGGATTAGAAATGAGTATATCAGAGGAACAGCTCAGGGTGAGCCATTTGAGACAAAACAAGAGACCTGCAAAGGTTTTCTCAGCCTTTAAATATTTTCTCAGTCTGGTTCAGTAGTCTACACACTCATGGGGAAGACTGCTGACTTGACAGTTGTCCAGAAGACAGTTGCTGACACCGTCGCAAGGAGGGTAAGCCTCAAAAGATCATTGCTAAAGAAGCTGGCTGTTCACAAGGTGCTGTATCCAAGCATATTAATGGAAAATTGAGTGGAAGGAAAAAATGTGGCAGAAAAAGGGCTGCAGCGTGGGAAAAGCCTTAATCACCTCGGCAGCACCTCCGAGGAGTCTGAGAGCTTCCTCCGGTGTTTCGGCATCATGGCCGTCCTCGACTAGAGCCTCGATATGGGAAGCAGCCCAAACTTCCTCCTGGTCGAGGCCCATAAGAAAAAACTTATGGTCCACTGGGTCCATACTGTCAGGTTCTTTCTGCCACGTTTGTTGAAGGACAGGACCCAGTTGCTGGACATAAGCTTAAAAAATAATTTTATTAAGAGCACTGGTCACACAGATACTGCTCGAGGGCTTAACAGAAAATAAACTGTGCTCGGGAGCACACCAAAACCACAGGAAATACGGGGAGCAAAAACACAAAAAACAGGCAGGCAGAAGTGTGTAATCACCCCAAGATGAACAAAAGAACCTGAACTGAACAAAAGCAAACACAGATCTTAAATACACTGAATACAGTAAGGGGGACACGAGACAGGTGGATACAATTGGGAACAATCACGACTGACACCTGTCACACGAGGAAAAACAGATGAAAGGACAGGGAGATGGGACTCACCACACACACACAGAGGGTGAAAGACATGGCAGAGGCTCAGGAGAAAAACCACACAGACCAAGACCGAGACCAAGACAGTAATGACAATAAACATACAGGGCACAAGACGAGACGTAACCCTTACATAAATACAAATACTAAAGTTACAAATCAGAACACAGGCAGGAAAAACACAGAACCAAAATAACACTAATAACAACTAGAAAAGCACTCATAGAGCGCATACCTCCGCCAAGGCTCCTTCCGTTTCCAAAATGTAATGGGTTTGTGTGTAGGCCTATAGCCACTTGTGGTGAAAATTGCATCAAAGTCTGTCCATCAGTTTTGGAGTATTGTTGCTAACACACTGTGAGAAGATAAGAGCCTTGGCTGAGGTATGCATTCTCAGATCTTCAGCAAAATATAATGGGTTCCTGTGTAGCCCAAGAACCACCTCTGGTGAAAATTTCATCCAAATCCATCCAGTAGTTTTTGTGTAATCCTGCTGCACAAATACAAACAAAGGCCTTGGTGGAGGTATGCACTCTCAGATCATCACCAAAATCTAATCATCTGTTCCCTGTGCCATTACACACCTTTCCTGAAAATTTCATCAAAATCTGTTCATAACTTTTTGAGTTATGTTGGTAAAAGACAGACAAACAAACAGACAGACAAACAAACCCCGGTAAAAACATAACCTCCTTGGCGGAGGTAATAATGACCAGGAGAACCAAAACACAGAAAATACAGAATAAACACAAGGTGAGAACGTGAATTGAGTCCATGCCCAAAAGAAACACAAACTATGAATCAGATGGTCATGAGACCCAACCCACACTCTGACATACAAGTTCTTTTCATGTGACCAAAAGCCTGGCATTCCATTTGACCAGTACCTAGCTGAACTGTACACATTGAGTAAGTCTTGTGAATTTCAAGATCTTAGGGATTTGCCAATCAAAGACTGTATAGTTTGGGGGGCTGAAGGTGAAATAAACATCAGAGATGCTTTGCTACAAGCAGAAACTGCAGAAGCAAAATACCGTATTTTTGGGACTATAAGGCGCACCGGATTATAAGGCGTAATATCAATGAACGGTCTATTTGATGGTCTATTTTCATACATAAGGCGCACTGGATTATAAGGTGCATTAAAGTGAGGTAGATGGAGCCGGGAAAAAAAAAAAAAATTGCGTGCATGGAAAGAAAATCCTATCTATAGTCATTATAGACAGATATAGCGCGATTGTCTGCGAGTGTGAATGACCTGTTCCACGAGCAGGCGGAACGTTTTTAGTCCGTGGCTGTTCATCGCCATATTGGCCAGGATACTCGCTGGGTACTCGCTGGGTACTCGATACGGCTCGCTCTCCGGCGGCGGCCCTGATAAGTAAACATATGCCGGGACGCTTGAATTCTTTCGCCCAAAAATATCATTTTTGAATATTAATTACAGCTAAATGGGAGCAGTTTCGATGCCGAAATTTCACATACAAATCCTATTATACGTGTTCTATACACCACTGGCTTTTGGGTATCGACTACCTCGCGAGGTAGTCGGATCCGGGAATTTTTTTTTTTTTTTTTTGCGTGCATGGAAAGAAAATCCTATCTATAGTCATTATAGACACATATAGCGCAATTGTCTGAGAGTGTGAATGACCTGTTCCACGAGCAAATGTACGTTTTTTGGTCCGTGGCTGTTTACATCGCCATAGTGGCCAGGATACTCGCTCGGTACTCGCTCGGTACTCGATACGGCTCGCTCTCCGGCGGCAGCCCCGAGAAGTAAACAATGCAAACAAATGCCGGGACGCTTGAATTCTTTCGTCCCGAAAATATCATTTTTGAATATTAATTACAGCTAAACAGGAGCAGTTTCGATCCACGATCCATTGGCAGATGGTGGCGTAACTCGCTAGCAATTTAACTTTGAACGACCTGTTGACACCAATATAGCGGTTGGAGTTCTTTGGTTAATCCACCCGGAATGATGGCAAGCTCCGAATTAGTTTGCTTCACTTGGGTTTTGACAGTATCGGTGAGATGGGCGCGCATGGAGTGGCAGATCAATAGGGATGGAGATTTGTGGAAAAAGCCATCCGGCCATTATGTTGAAGCACATATTACTCCGCGAGGCTCCTGACTACTGTATTGCTCCGACAATCCATCAAGCGGTTCGGCTTCGTAGCTTACCAAAGTCGTACTAAAACATTTTTGACAGATTTTTGAGCGCCGTGTACCACATAAAATCGGTTCGAGGTCAGTAAGCACAACCAGAATTAATACATAAGGTGCACCGGATTATAAAGCGCACTGTCGATTTTTGAGAAAATTAAAGGATTTTAAGTGCGCCTTATAGTCCAAAAAATACGGTAGATGAAACATCAGTTTCTCCTCTTAACAGTCCTGGAGGCCTGGTGGTCAGAGCTTCATTAGAGGATCCCTCATGCATCATCAGCAGGTGTTTCAGGGTAATAGACGTTTCGCCCCTGAACCTGTACGCCTCACCTGAGTGGGGCAGCAAAGATTAATCTTCACTTGCAGAAAGGTTCCAATCACGGTCTCTTGTGAGCCACAACCATCTTGAACTAGCCTCGGCCACTGAGGCTATGTCCCCAATGGCTTTCCTTAGATGTTTAGGTTCCAGATCTAGCTTGTGTAAAAAACAGTACAAAGATGCGGCTGGAAACCCACGACAACCAACCTCGATGGGGAAGAAAGTAGTGTGCCACCCTTTAATACAAGCCTCATCAACTAGGTCAACTTCTGGTTCCTGTCAACCTGCTGTCAACCTGCTGTCAGAGCCTGTCAGTCGGTGGATTTCAGTGGCTTTCTGTGTTTTGGTGCTCGGTTTTTGACTACTTTTTTTTTGGCTTCTGAGAACTGAATTTGGATTACGAACTGGACATCCTAGTTTCAACCCCTGCCTGACTTAAGATGGCAACAGCGGCATCTACAGACTGGGAAACAAGAGCGGCCCACCTTTCAGCTAGCTAAACAGCTGTTCATTAGCTGTTTAGTCAACATAAATCGTCCGGGATCATGGGTCCTAAGAAAGCTCAGCAGACTGAGGAGGTGGACGATATTAAAAGATCGCTCGACTTCTTGGCTGAAGAGATTTCTGCTGTTAAGCTACAGCAAAAAAACCATCCTGAGCCTGGTCGAGGAGGTGAAAGCGCTGCGGATCCGGAACGCTGAGAAAGACAAGAGGCTGACGTATTTGGAGAGCAGAGTGTCAGACCTGGAGCAGTACACCCGGGTGAACGACGTGATCATCACAGGGCTCTACATTAAACCCCGATCATATGCTTGAGCGGTGGCCGCGGACTGCGGAGGGAGGCTCAATGCGCTGGAAGCCAAATCCACGGAGCAACAAGTGGCGGCCTTCCTGCAGTCCTCAGGAATTCAGCTGGACTGTAACACTATTGAGGCCTGCTACCCTCTGCCCAGGAAAAACAGCGACAAAACAGCTGTCATCATGAGGTTTGTCAATAGAAAACACAAGACTGCGCTGCTAAAACAAGGGAGGAAACTGAAAGGAATGAACATTTATATGAACGAGCACCTCACAAAAGAAAATGCAGAAATAGCCAGAAAAGCAAGATACATGAGAAAGCAGAAAAAGATTCAAAACACCTGGACATCAAACTGTAAAATATACATCAAATTAAATGGATCACCTGAAGAAGCCAAGGTTATCAGCATCCGAAATATTATGGAACTGGACAAATACCAATGAACATTATGAACTGGAATCGACAGCAACAAATGAAAACTGTAAGACATTGAAGGATCACACTCATCTGCATCCAACATGAAACAAAAGATCAACAAACAGGAACAACAGGAACTGAAAGTTTTTGAATATACGGATCACAACCCACAGGACGTACAATATAACATAGACTCTGATAATAATTTATTTACCTCCATCAATAATAACTGTAGTTACTACACGGATGAACAGTTTAATACAATGGTCACATCTGATTTCAATATTTCTATGATCCACTTCAACAGCAGAAGTCTCTATGCCAACTTTAATAGCATTAAAGATTATTTACATCAGTTTAAAGAGCCATTCAATATTGTGGCAATATCAGAGACGTGGCTCAGTGAAGAGAAAGGAGTGGATTTTACCATGGATGGCTATGAATTAAATTATATAAATACAAAAGTGAAAAAAGGAGGAGGAGTTGCAATTTATGTTGACAAGAGCTTGCAATACAAGGTTGTTGAAAATTTGACAGTGACTGTGGATGACATATTTGAATGTATTACAATAGAAATCTGTCTGGACAATGTGAAGAATATGGTAGTGAGCTGTGTATATAGAACACCTGGATCAAACATTGATTTGTTTAAGGACTGGATGGAAAAAATGTATGCAAAACTAACTCATAGTTATGTTCATCTGTGGGGATTTCAATATAGATCTTTTGAATTCAAAACAACATAGTTTGACAGAAGAATTTATCAACACAATGTACAGTATGGGCTTACATCCAACAATCACCAGACCTAGCAGAATCACGTCACACAGTGCCACACTAATAGATAACATATTCACAAACATTATGGAAAATAATATCAGGAGTGGGCTTTTATTGAATGATATCAGTGACCACCTGCCGAATTTTGTTGATGTGATTATAGGAAGAAAAAGTATACCAAAAATATTAAATGTAAAAGAATAAGAACTGAAGAATCTATGTATTTACTGGCAAAGGAATTATTAATGCAAGACTGGAAGATAGTTTGTGATGAAAATGATATAAATAAAGCATATGATAAATTTTTACAAATATTTCAATCATTGTACAATAAAAACTGTCCTATAAAACAATACAGTGACAGACAACAAAACAAAAATATTCCTTGGGTCACCAAGGGGTTACTAAATGCATGTAAAAAGAAGAATACATTATATAAACAATTCATTAAGTGCAGAGGCTGAGATCAAATATAAAAGATATAAAAATAAGCTTACTAATATAATGAGGACTTGTAAGAAAGAATATTACAACAGAATATTAGAGGATAATGAAAATAACTTAAGAGGAATATGGCAAGTACTCAATGGGATTATTAGTAACCGATCAAAGAATGCTAATTATCCAGAATATTTTATTGAAAATGACAGTTTGATAAATAATATGGAGGATGTGGTCAGTGGTTTCAATAAATTTTTTGTAAACGTTGGTCCTGAATTAGCAAAATCAATAGTGACACCAGAAACAAATGATAGGGGTTCTGTAAATGAAATAGAAGATAGAAATCCAAACACAATCTTTTTGGGTGCAGTTACTGAAAAGGAAATTATTGAGACTGTGAGTAAATTTAAGAACAAAAAATCAACTTACTGGAATGGAATTGACATGACAATAGTGAAAAAAGTAATTGAAGGAATTGTTAAACCACTCACCCACATCTGTAACCTGTCATTTCAAACTGGTACATTTCCAAACAAAATGAAAATAGCAAAAGTAATACCACTATACAAAACAGGAGACAGTCATTATTTCACAAATTACAGGCCAGTCTCTTTACTATCACAATTCTCCAAAATACTTGAAAAAATCTTCACTAAGAGACTGGATGATTTCATTGAAAAACACAACCTCCTTACAGACAGCCAGTATGGCTTTAGAGCAGACAAATCTACATCTTTGGCACTGATTGAACTTATAGAAGAAATTACTAGTTGTACAGATAAAAAAAAAATTTGCTGTAGGAGTATTTATAGATTTAAAGAAAGCTTTTGACACCATCGACCACAGAATTTTACTGAGGAAATTGGAAAGGTATGGGATAAGAGGGGTCGGACTGAGTTGGGTGGAAAGTTATTTAAGTAACAGACAACAATTTGTACAAATTGGTGAGCACAAATCACCCTTCATGAACATCTCTTGTGGTGTGCCCCAGGGGTCAGTTTTGGGACCCAAACTCTTTATCTTATATATAAATGACATATGCCAAGTATCAAAAATTCTGAAATTTATTTTGTTTGCGGATGACACAAATATCCTTTGCACTGGTGAGAATTTGCAGCAGGTGTTAGAGGTGGTCACAACTGAAATGAAAAGGTTAACGCAGTGGTTCAACAAAAATAAATTTTCTCTAAATCTGAAAAAAACAAAGATCATGTTGCTTGGAAGTTATAAAATAAATCATGAAATAATGGTAACAACAGATGATACCAGAATAGAAACAGTACAGGAAAATAAGTTTCTGGGGGTGTCGCTAGACAATAAAATCTGCTGGAAACCTCACATCAGTCACATTCGGGCCAAGTTGGCAAAATGTATAGGGATACTGGGGAAAACAGGACACATCTTGGACTATAAATCATTGTTCTTACTGTACAATTCACTGTTTCTACCATATCTTAACTACTGTGTAGAGGTCTGGGGAAACACCTACAGGACCAACCTACAGCCAATATGCACATTACAAAAAAAAGCTATAAGGATAATAAATAATGTAGGATATACAGACCATACCAACTCGTTGTTTTTAAAGTCACATGTCATAAAGTTCATGGATTTAGTTAAATTTAAGACAACACAAGTAATGTACAGGGCAATTAATAATCAACTCCAAACTAATATACAAAAAATATTCAAAAAAAGAGACAATGATTATAATTTGAGAGGAGACTTAAACTTTACAAAACCTAAGGTACGAACAACTAAGAAAAGTATGTGCATATCTGTCTGTGGGGTGGATTTGTGGAACAGTCTGGATCTGGAACTGAAACTATGTACAAACAGAAATCAATTCAAAAATAGGTATAAAAATTGTTTGCTGAAAGAATATATGTTAGAAGGGTAGTATTTATATGTACGATTCACTATGCTCACTCTGGGACACTGTGGAATGGTAGGTGGGACAGTACTGTGTATATCTGTGTTGTTTGGGGCTGGGTTTTGATGTATGGACTGTATGTACACTACCGTTCAAAAGTTTGGGGTCACTTAGATATTTCCTTATTTTTGAAAGAAAAGCACTTTTTTTCAATAAAGATAACTAAACTAATCAGAAATACACTCTATACATTGCTAATGTGGTAAATGACTATTCTAGCTGCAAATGTCTGGTTTTTGGTGCAATATCTACATAGGTGTATAGAGGCCCATTTCCAGCAACTATCACTCCAGTGTTCTAATGGTACAATGTGTTTGCTCATTGCATCAGAAGGCTAATGGATGATTAGAAAACCCTTGTGCAATCATGTTAGGTCTGCAATGCTGTAATTGCTGCAAATGGAGGATTCTTTGACGAAAGCAAAGTTTGAAGGAAAAAATTATTATTTCAAATACAAATCATTATTTCTAACCTTGTCAATGTCTTGACTGTATTTTCTATTCATTTTACAACTCATGGTGGTAAATAAAAGTGTGATTTTTCATGGAAAACACAAAATTGTCTGAGGTGACCCCAAACTTTTGAACGGTAGTGTATGTTGGGATGGATGGGCATCAATGTTGATATGTACAAAATATAGTTAATTGTCTACTTGGGGTCTTAAATGAGGTAATTTGTATATATTTCACATGTGTTATATTTAGGGAAAAGAGGAGTTGGAGTAAATAAGTGTTCACTTCTTCCTTCTCCCTTTCGAGCACTGTATACTGTCATTTTTATTGCACTTGTCATTTGTTTTGTTTTTTTACTTTTTGTTTGAAATAAAGTATCTATCTATCTATCTATCTATCTATCTATCTATCTATCTATCTATCTATCTATCTATCTATCTATCTTTTTTTTTCCTTTCTTGAGCTCGTGAGATATGGCCAGCCTCTCCTCCCAAGGCACTGTAAACTCAACTATTACGATGGATTTTGCACTCCGAGAGCAAAGAATCATGTCCAGGTTTAGTGTGGTTGTTGCTGCTTCTTCTGGGAAGACAAGCTTCTTTTTTAGGTCAACGTGCATCTCCCAGTCTGATGCTTTATGCAAAACAGAGAAGCACGTTCTGGCAGTTGTTTTTGCCTTCAGAGATTTATTTCCTGGCTTTTGAAAGCTGATGACCCAAAATGGTGTTGCCTGATGATTATTGGCTCTCATCCTCTGGAATTCAACCCACTTTGCCATTTCTGTAAGGACTTTATCGTGTCTCCACCGGTAACACCCTTCTCCAAGTGCTCTAGAGCACCCATTCAAAATGTGATTCAAAGTACTAGGGGTCATATCGCACAGCTTACAAGATGAATCCTCATCTTTGTACCAAAGTTTTAAATTGCTTGGTGTTGGTAAAAGATCAGTCACTGCACAGAGAAAAAAAGCCAACTTGCCCTGGTCTGTGCCCCAGATATCATTCCAGGACAGTGATCGTTCGAGTGCATGGTTCCACTGCATCCACTGCCCTTGAGAAGCAAGCCCTGCAGCTTTCACACAGCGGTCCTCTTCCACTGCCTCTCTGACCCTCTGTATTACGAGTCTTCTCCTGCTTTTGGTGTCAGCTCCACCTTTTGCAGTTGTAATTTTCCAGCCCGAGTCGACCCTGACAAACTACGCCGACAATTTTGTCATGTCTCCAGTATGCTTCAGCTTCCCTGACAGCTTCCTGGGGTCTTCATTTCCTACCACACTTAATGGCAGTGTTGGGAGGCCTGACCTTCTTATCGTCAGAGTAGAGCAAAGAACAGACAGACCCTGCCTTAGTGGCCTTGAACTCCTCCACCAACGATGAGATTGGTAGGCGAATCTTGGAAGTCTTACCATAGAGACTGACTGAGCTGAAGGATGGGGGAACTCCTAGCCATCTACGAATAAATTTGCTACAGAGTGTCTCCATTGCTTTTACTTTGGTGACAGCAAAATCATATAGCAAGAATGGCCACTACAGCCTGGGTATGATGCCCAGAAGAAAACCATACCTTAAATCTCCCAAGCAAGTAGCTTTTGACAATTATCTGAAGTAAAACTAGCCATGGTCTGCTTTAAAGGGCTGATGACACGATTTTGACATTTTTTTTAGCATGCTGTGTAAACCCAAAAGTCATTGTCTATGATCAATATAATATTTACAACAACGCCTGCATAAACTAGTTATCATCAAAAAACCGCAGCTGCTGACTGGACTGTGGTGCTGCCCACCAAATTAAAAGCGGCACCCACATGATGCAAGTGACAGAATGGACGCCAGTGTTGTTGACTGGAATGACAGCAGCTTTGTAACTCACAGTTTCTCTAGTTTCTTGTTTTAATTTCACAGCTATGCCTTTACGTTGTGTCGCAGGCTTAGATAAACAGCAGGCCATGAAAGACCACATCACACGCTTCAGCTCCAACTGTCAAAAGCCTCCTCGTGCACTTTTACGCAGGAGGAGTGCACGAGGAGGGGAAGGATTATTGGATTTACGCACAGCTTTGACCTACTTACCGGAGTGGTGGCTCAGTTGGTAGAGCGTCCGCCCCACACCCGGGAGGCAGGGGTTCAAATCCTGGCCGGGTCATGCCGAAGACCATATAAAAGTGGAACTTCCTGCCATCCAGCTTGGTGCTCAGCAGTAACGGAATGGAGGAGGGAAATTTGTGGTGGCGCCTTGCATGACAGCGGCCCTCTGATTCTGCACTTGGGGTGTGTGTAATTAACACAGTAGATAGGTAAAACACAATCTCGTTCTACTGTACATGATTGGTTGTACAGTTGAATGACAATAGGGGTGATTTATTTATTTATTATTTACTTTTTGTGATCGCATGCTGACTCTCGCCGGTCCGGCCACGTCCCCTCTCTCATTATCACCAGCTGATTCAAACTCCCGCTGATCATCTTTCCCAGTCCTCGCCCAGGTGCTTCTCATCACAACATCACCAGCAGTGCGTGTACTTAGCAGCTGTTTGCCAGTCACACGCTGCTGGTCCATAGTATTGTCATCTGTGCTGTTAGTCTGCCAGTATTTTCAGCACTCTCACGACGTGTTAGTCACTCCATGGTCGTCGTGGTTCTCGTGCGTCCTTAAAGTGATGTCGGCTCTGGGGCGCGCCTGCGGCTAACACGTCTCCTCTCATTCGTTCTCTGGGCGATGCCAGCCCCGAAACGCCATCAGTAAGTGTGTTTGTGTTTTTTGTACATCTTCAACTTTTTGGGAACTGTCTGTCTTTCTGTATTACATGTGCTGTGGTGAACCCTGCACGTAAATCCTCGTTATTTCATCCTCCCTCTCCGTGCCCTGCATAAGAGCACATGGAGAGTCATGATGAATGGATTTACGTGCAGAATTCAACACAGCACATGTATTGAACATAAGAATGATGACAACAGTTCCCAAAAAGGTGAAGACTTACAAAAATAAACAGAAACACTTACAGTTGGCGTTCAGGGCTGACATCGCTCAGCGAACATGGAGAGGAGACATGCTAACCACGATTGCGCCCCAGGACCGACATTGCTTCAAGGGGCGCAACAGAACCACAGCTGTGTGGAGCGGCTAACACGTCGTGATAGTGTTGGCAATATTGGCTGGCTGACAACACGGCAGATGATGCACACAAAACATGAACAGCTGACTGTCAAAGAGAGAGGGCCTGTGGTCGGACCAGCTAATCTTGGACAGTGCCCACCTGAAAGTGGGTCAAAACGCATATAAAACACATGTACAAAACAAAAACAAGAACTCAAAATATAATACATAACTAGAAAAGCACTCATAGAGCGCATACCTCCACCAAGGCTCCTTCCGTTTCTCATGGATCACCTCCAAAATGTAATGGGCTTGTGTGTAGGGCTATCGCCTCTTGTGGTGAAAATTGCATCCAAGTCTGTCCATTAGTTTTGGAGTTTTGTGGCTGACACACTGTGAGAAGAGCCTTGGCTGAGGTATGCATTCCCAGATCATCAGCAAAATGTAATGGGTTCCTCTCTAGGCCAAGAACCACCTCTGGTGAAAATTTCATCCAAATCCATCCAGTAGTTTTTCTGTAATCCTGCTGCACAAATACAAACAAAGGCCTTGGTGGAGGTATGCACTCTCAGATCATCACCAAAATCTAATCATCTGCTCCCTGTGCCATTGCACACCTTTCCTGAAAATTTCGTCAAAATCCGTTCATAACTTTTTGAGTTATGTTGGTAACAGACAGACAGACAGACAGACAGACAGATGCCAGTAAAAGCATTACCTCCTTGGCGGAGGTAATAAACTCAAGTGTTGCTGTTGTGTCCATCTCCTCCATCTCCAAACTCCCAGGCTGTGGGCGTTGCAATTCATCGCACAACCGCGTACAACCCACAGGCCAATGGGTTATGCAAGCGTTTTCATAGATCACTGAAAGCAGCACTCAGGGGTTCACTGATGGATGCAAATTGGGTAGACAGGTTGCCGTGGGTTTTATTGGGGTTGCGCTCCACGCCAAAAGAGGATTCCCCGGCAGAGATCTTGTTTTTGCGCAGCCCCTATGGCTGCCCGCGGAATTTCTGCCAAATAATCCCGCGCCGGACAGCTGCCCGTCTCAGCTTTTGCAGCTTAGCGCAAACACAGGCACGCTGCCGGGCCCAGCCCACCACTGTTTTCCGTGTGCTTTTGTGCCTAAAACTTTGAAGAACGTGGAGTTCATGTTCGTCAGACACAACAACCAGCGCCCTCCATTGCGCCTGCACACATGTTGAAAATGTTAAATGTTAACATTTTCAACATCTTTAACACAATGTTAAAGAATCCTTTAAAAAAATTCCTGGATTCAGACGGTGATCCAGATCATCCCCAAAATTTAATCATTTCTTCCTTGTACCATTTCCAACAACGCCTGAAAGTTTCATGAAAATCCGTTTAAAACTTTTTGAGTTATCTTGCTAACCAACAGACAGACAAACAGACAAACCCCGGCAAAAACATAACCTCCTGGCCTGCGGCCTGGTGGAGGTAATAAACCTGATGCCTGAGCCACAGAGAATACACTGCTATGATTTTATTGAAAAATCGGGTATAAATAAATTATATTTATGAACAGAATCAGAATCAGATTTATTGCCATTGTTCATGTCAGAATCAGAATCAGAATCAGAATCAGAATCAGCTTTATTGGCCAAGTATGCACAACACATACAAGGAATTTGACTTTGGCTAAAAACTTGCTCTCGTTGTTCAGGTGAAGGATTTAAATAAGGATTCAATGACAAACAGAGTATGTACAGTAAATTACAGTCTGTCCACGTTTCTATAAAAGGATGCAAATATATACAGGAATATATGCAGTTATTTACTCGGACTAACCACACTTTGCAGAAATATATGAAAAAATATACAATCACACAGTATTTCAATGTGGACTCAGATTCAGTGATATAATGTGAATGAAGTAAAAAGCAGTGTGAGAGTTATGTGCAATGTAATAATGGATGAAAAGTCATGAGTACAGCAAACAGGTAGGACTAGGTGAATGTTAGGAGTTCATCAGAGTGATGGCTTGAGGAAAGAAACTGTTCCTGTGACGGGTGGTTTTGACCTTCAGTGATCTGTAACGACGACCAGAAGATAGAAGTTCAAACAGTTTGTGGCCAGGGTGTGACGGGTCAGCACAGATGTTTCCCGCCCGTTTCCTGGTTATGGACCGATATAAGTTCTCAATGGAGGGTAGGTCGGTACCAATGATCCTCTCCGCAGACTTAATGATCCGCTGCAGTCTGGTCTTGTCCTGTTTAGTGGCAGATCCAAACCAGACAGTGATGGAAAAGCAGAGGACAGATTGGATGATGGCGGTGTAGAAGACAACCAGCAGCTCCTGAGGCAAATCAAACTTCTTGAGCTGACGCAGAAAAAACAACCTCTGCTGGGCCTTTTTCCGGACAGTGTCTATATGGGAGGACCACTTCAGGTTCCGGGAGATTGTGGTACCCAGAAACTTGGAGGAGCCTGTTGGTGTGTCTCCGTCCTGCCTGAGAGTCTGCTCCAACGAGTTGGCCCCCATCTTCACCTGGATCTTTAACAGATCACTGGAGCTGCGTGAAGTGCCTTCCTGCTTCAAACGCTCCATCATCATTCCAGTTCCCAAGAAACCCTCTATTACAGGATTAAACGACTACAGACCTGTTGCCCTGACCTCTGTGGTCATGAAATCCTTGGAGAGATTGGTGCTGAACCACCTGAAGGTCATCACAGGCCCCCTGATGGACCCACTGCAGTTTGCCTACCGGTCAAACAGGTCAGTGGATGATGCAGTGAATATGGGACTACATTACATCCTGCAACACCTCGACTCCCCAGGGACGTACGCCAGGATCCTGTTTGTCGACTTCAGTTCAGCGTTCAACACCATCATCCCAGGCATTCTTCATCAGAAACTCCTCCAGCTCAAGGTGCCCCCCTCCACCTGCCAGTGGATCTCCAGCTTTCTGACTGACAGGTGGCAACAGGTGAAGCTAGGGAGATTTACATCCAGCTCCCGAAAAATTAGTACTGGCGCCCCCCAAGGATGTGTCCTTTCCCCACTGCTCTTCTCCCTCTACTCCAACGACTGCACCTCAGAGGACCCTTCGGTGAAGCTCCTGAAGTTTGCGGCCGACACCACAGTCATCGGTTTGATCCGGGATGATGACGAGTCTGCATACAGGCGGGAGGTGGAGCAGCTGATCCTCTGGTGCAGCCAGAACCATCTTGAACTTAACCCAGCCAAAACGGTGGAGATGACTGTGGATTTCAGGCGACACCCCCCTTCATTCCCCCCACTCACCATCCTCAACAGCACAGTGTCCACTGTGGACTCCTCCAAGTTTCTGGGTACCACAATGTGATACACAAACTAGGAATTTGTCTCGGTGCCATGCTGCAACATTAAAAACATAATGAGAAAAAGGGATAAACTAAAAAACTAAAGGACTAGAAACGTGCAATAAGTGTAGAAAAATAAGTAATAATAAGTAATAATAATAATAATACTAGTAATAATGAGTAGTACTAGTCAAGGCAGTTTTAAAAAATTAGCATGTAGCAGATAATGTGAAGTACCACATAGTGCAGTCAATAATGCAACAGAAAAACAGTGATGATTGACATGAGTCTGGTTGAGCTGCTGTACATAGTGCACGAGAGTCAAAAGTCACTTAGTGTTCAGCAGTCTGATGGCAGAGGGGAAAAAGCTGTTCATGTGCCGGGAGGTTTTAGTCCGAATGGACCGAAGCCTTCTACCTGAGGGGAGGGGGGCAAACAGCACGTGACCAGGATGTGAAGGATCGGCTATGATCCGGCCAGCACGCCTCTGGGTCCTGGAGATGTACAGGTCCTGGAGAGATGGGAGCTTGCAGCCTATCACCTTCTCAGCAGTGCGCACGACGCGCTGCAGCCTTAGTCTGTCCCTGGCAGTGGCTCCTGCGTACCACACAGTTATGGAGGAGGTGAAGATGGACTCGATGATGGCCGTGTAGAACTGCACTAACATCTTGGTGGGTAGCTTGAGCTTCCTCAGCTGCCGCAGAAAGAACATCCTCTGCTGGGCCTTTTTGATGAGGGAGCTGATGGTTGGCTCCCATTTGAGGTCTCGGGTGATGGTGGTGCCCAAGAAGCGGAAGGAATCTGCAAAGGTGATGGGAGAGCCTGTGATGGTGAGGGGGGGCAGGGGGGATGTGACTTTCCTGAAGTCCACAATCATCTCCGCTGTCTTCAGAGCATTCAGCTGCAGGTTGTTGTGGCTGCACCAGGACACCAGCTGGGCCACCTCTTCCCTGTAGGCGGACTCGTCACCGTTGGAGATGAGCCCGATGAGGGTGGTGTCGTCCGCAATCTTAATCAGCTTAACAGACTGGTGGGAGGAGGTGCAGGAGTTGGTATAAAGGGAGAAGAGTAGGGGGGAAAGTACACAGCCCTGGGGTGATCCAATGCTGATGCTAACAGAGTCTGAGACAGACTTCCCCAGCCGCACATGCTGTCTCCGGTCCGTCAGGAAGTCGGTGATCCACCTGCAGAGGGAGTCAGGCACGTTGAGCAGGGACAGCTTGTCCTGGAGCAGATCGGGGCGGATGGTGTTGAATGCGGAGCTGAAGTCCACAAACAGAATCCTGGCGTAGGTTCCCGGGGAGTCCAGGTGCTGCAGGATGGAGTGGAGGGCCAGGTTGACTGCGTCGTCCACAGACCTGTTAGCACAGTAGGCAAACTGCAGCGGGTCTAGGAGGGGTGTGGTGATGGACTTGAGGTGAGATAGGACCAGGCGCTCAAAGGACTTCATGACTACAGAGGTGAGCGCTACAGGTCTGTAGTCGTTAAGTCCAGTAATCCGTGGCTTCTTGGGGACAGGGATGATGGTGGAGGATTTGAGGCAGGTCGGCACGTGACATTGCTTAAGGGAGGTGTTAAAAATGTCTGTGAAGACAGAAGCCAGCTCTTTCGCACAGTGTCTCAGGGTGGAGGGAGACACACCGTCCGGCCCGGGGGCCTTGCGCGGGTTCAGTCTGGAGAACTGTCTGTGCACGTCCTGCTCACTGATGACAAGGGGAGGGGGGGAGGAGGAGGAGGAGGGGGGGGACCGCTCTTGATGAATTAGGGGCTGAGGAGGCAGTGGAGCTGGGTGGAGTGGGTGAGTTGGACACAGCTGACGAGGTGTCAAAACGGGCATAGTGTTGGGACAGTCTTTGACAATGACTATGAACAAATAATTTGTTGCAATATCTGTTGCAATATCTGTAACAAAACAGTAACATTCGGTGTACTTCTGCAGTGTGTTTGTTGCTGCTGCTGCTGCTGGTATGTGTGCCTCTCCACTGTCACTCTCTGAGTCTGACTCGCTAGGCACGATGCCCACTTGGCACAGCTCAGACCTATATGGTCTGATGCCCCCAGATTCTTCATTGTCATCCCATTCTTCGGAACTATAATCATCTGCCAGGAACTATAATCATCATGCCGCAGGATGTTCTTCCTGCGGCAGCTGAGGAAGCTCAAGCTACCCACCAAGATGTTAGTGCAGTTCTACACAGCCATCATCGAGTCCATCCTCACCACCTCCATAACCGTGTGGTACGCAGGAGCCACTGCCAGGGACAGACTAAGGCTGCAGCGCGTCGTGCGCACTGCTGAGAAGGTGATCGGCTGCAAGCTCCCATCTCTCCAGGATCTGTACATCTCCAGGACCCGGAGGCGTGCTGGCCAGATCATAGCCGATCCCTCACACCCTGGTCACGTACTGTTTGCCCCCCTCCCCTCTGGTAGAAGACTTCGGTCCATCCAGACTAAAACCTCCCGTCACATGAACAGCTTCTTCCCCTCTGCCATTAGACTGCTGAACACTAAGTGACTTATTGACTCTCGTGCACCATGTACAGCAGCTCAACCAGACTCATGTCAATCATCACTGTTTTCTTCCTGCATTACCGACTGCACTATATAGTTCTCCACAGTATCTGCTGCTGGCTAATATATATTTTAACTGTTGACCAGTATCACTTAATCTTATCCTACACTTTATTACATGTATAGTTTATTTCTCTTATCTTATCATGTTTAATGTTGCAGCATTGTACCGAGACAAATTCCTAGTTTGTGTACTACATGAACAATGGCAATAAACCTGATTCTGATTCTGATTCTGATTCTGATTCTGATCTGAAGATTGGACAACACAAACCAATTCCAGACTACATGTGCTGGAACCATCGTCAATGTTTTCTACCGCTTCCATCCTGTGTGTACAATGGGCAGCCAAACGCTGTGTTTTGTTGATGACGTTACACATAGCCGGGGGGGTTTCCAGCCACTGACGCAATTGGTGACGTGGCTCTCATGAAAACGTCGGATATTCGCGTGAAAAAAAAAGCCTGTTTGACTTAGAACTGCACAAGCCAACCTATTTCGTCATATTGTATTATGTGTTGAAAAATTAGATGAAGTCAAAAACATGTCATCAGCCCTTTAAATTCCCCCTATCATTCAAGGTACAATCGTAGTACTTTCCCAGGCATCGTACTCCCTGTTCTTGAATTGATGGGATTACAGTCCCTTCGATGCTGAAGATGCTTTCCATCAGCTTTTCTTTCATAATGCTCAGACTCCTAGACTTTCCTGGATTAAAATGCATTCGTGACCAAGCTGCCATTTTCTCCAATGAGCTTAGGATCCAACGCATTCCTTGCACTGATGGAGTCATTATGGTTATATCATCCATAAAGGCTCTACAAGCTGGATGCCTAGTGCTGTCATCTGCTTTTGGGCCTCTGCATTGCATTCCTACTACCCACCTTCAATAACAAATTCATAGTAGCCACGAACAAAGCCACAGATATTGTGCACCCTGCCTTGATGCCTTTTTTGAGCCGCTGCCATTCAGTGGTGAAATCTCCAACGGTAAACCTCATCCTCAGGAAATTCATATGCATGAATATGCATATGCATGAATATGAATATGCATATGCATTGGAGCATGTTTACTCCAATCGACCTTTGTGAGTTAGACAAAATAGTTTCCTCATCCAAACCTTCAACTTGTCTTTTAGACCCTATTCCTACCAGGTTATTTAAAGAAGTCTTCCCACTTATTGGTAGCTTTATTCTTCATATAATCAATTCTTCATTAACTTTAGGCCATGTACCGCAGGCTTTTAAAACGGCTGTAATTAAACCCTTACTCAAAAAGCCAACGCTAGATCCAGGAGCTTTAGCTAACTATAGACCAATCTCTAATCTCCCTTTCATTTCAAAAATCTTAGAAAGAGTTGTTGCTACGCAATTATTTGACCACCTGCAGGGAAATGGTTTATTTGAGGAGTTTCAATCTGGGTTTAGAATCCATCATAGCACTGAAACAGCCTTAGCGAAGGTCACTAACGACCTCCTCATTGCATCTGATAATGGACTAGTTTCTGTACTTGTCCTTTTAGATCTTAGTGCAGCTTTTGATACTATTGATCATAATATTCTACTTGATAGATTAGAACACTATGTTGGACTTAATGGAACTTCGTTGCAGTGGTTTAGATCTTATTTATCTGATAGGTTCCAGTTTGTTCATGTAAATGATGAGTTTTCTCTCAGCTCAAAGCTTAGTCATGGAGTTCCACAGGGATCTGTGCTTGGCCCTACTCTTTTTAGTTTATATATGCTTCCGTTAGGCAACATTATTAGAAAGCACTGTATACATTTTCACTGTTATGCAGATGACACACAATTATACCTGTCAATGAAGCCAGATGATACTAATCAATTAGCCAAGTTAGAAGCCTGTCTTAAGGAAATCAAAGTTTGGATGACTTGTAATTTCCTGCTATTAAATTCAGATAAGACTGAAGTCATTCTTGTTGGTCCAAAAAACCTTAGAAATTCCTTTCCAAATCAAACTTTCAGTTTGGATGCAGTTACTCTTTCTCTTAATAGCTCTGTGAGGAACCTTGGAGTTATTTTTGATCAGGATTTGTCCTTCAATTCACATATTAAATTTGTTTCTAAGACTGCCTTCTATCATTTGCGTAATATTGCCAAGATTAGGAGCATCTTGTCTCAGAGTGATGCTGAGAAGCTGATCCACGCTTTTGTTAGCTCGAGATTAGATTATTGTAATTCTTTATTATCAGGCTGTCCTAAAACATCTTTAAAAAGTCTTCAGCTGATCCAAAATGCTGCAGCAAGAGTTTTAACAGGTACTAGAAAGAGAGATCATATCTCTCCGGTTCTGGCCTCCCTTCATTGGCTTCCCATAGAGTTTAGAATTAAGTTTAAAATCCTTCTTCTTACTTACAAAGCTCTAAACAATCAGGCTCCTTTTTATTTAAAAGATCTGATACTACCGTATCATCCTAACAGAGCACTACGCTCCCAAAATGCAGGTTTACTTGTAATACCTAGAATCTCCAAAAGTACAATGGGAGGCAGAGCCTTCAGTTATCAAGCTCCTCTCCTGTGGAATCAGCTGCCAATCTGGATTCGGGAGTCAGACTCGATCTCTGTTTTTAAGAATAGGGCTAAAACCTACCTTTTTGATATAGCCTACAATTAAGGAGGGATCATGTGTTTCTGAACCCTCCCTTAGTTATGCTGCTAATAGGTTTAGTCAGCCGGGGGACCTCCAGTAATGCACTGGGCCTCACTCCTTTCCTCACTCTCTATGAAATATTTTTTTTTTGCTGGTCATTAACATTTGTTTGTTCTCTCCCATAGATTGAGTCCCCATCGTGCTGTTTGCTCTCTACATGTCTGTTCTTTTCTTCTTCTCTGTCCCCTCACCCCCCAGCCAGTCGCAGCAGATGACTGCCCCTCCCTGAGCCTGGTTCTGCTGGAGGTTTCTTCCTGTTAAAAGGGAGTTTTTCCTCTCCACCGTCGCCAAGTGCTTGCTCACAGGGGATCGCCTGATTGCTGGGGTCTTTCTGCAACTGTGGGGGTCCTCCCTACAGTTGATAGTGCTATGAGATGACTGTTGTTGTGAAATGGCGCTATATAAATAAAGTTGAATTGAATTGAATTGAATTGAATATGGGACATCACAAGCTTAATCACCTCTGATGGTACTTGGTAGTATTCCAATGCTCTGTGGATCAGTTGGTGGGGTACACTTGGATAAGCTTTGGCAAGGTCTTGCCAGACAACAGAGAGGGTGGTGTTATTCTTTTTTGACTCTTTAATGACTTGGCTAATCACTGACGAGTGCTTTGATGGATCAGAATATCTTCCCTTCAATATCTAGGAGGGAAATCTCTCTAAATTGGTCAAGTCCAGATGAATTTAATTCTTTGGGGACAAAGCAGCCCTCAGCCAGTGTCCAAATCCAGGGTTCTTGTTTCTTCTTCCAAAGAACTCATAACAGTTTTGCCAGCCTTCTCAACAAGTGGGGACAGTTTTTATAGATTTTATAAGTGGTACCTGATGGTCCTGGAGCAGATCCTGCCCGGGCATTCTTCACTACATCCTTTACTTCTTCAAGAGTGAAGTCTGCCATCTTGAAAGGGGAGTGTGGCTTACGTAGTGGCAGTTGGAAAGGGCAATCTCCCAATGGGATGTCTCTATTGGGATCCCCATGTGCCACTGCTACACTTGACAATGGATTAAGAGAGAGATTGCTAAGAGAGAAAAATTTGAGCTTGGACAGGACTGTGGATTTGTGTATAGCAGCACAGAGCTCTTGTGCACAAGTAAAAGAGCTTAAGAAGGCAGAGATGGCAGTGCATATAGTGAAACCAATGGAACACAACAGTGTCAGGAAAGAAGAAGAAATTTTAAAAAATGGTTGAAATTCAATGCAACAAATGTGGAGGCAGCCACACCATAAGAGCATGTCCTGCTTTTGGGAAGAACTGTAATAAATTTGGCAAAAAGAATCACTATGCATGATGCTGCAAAGTCGGTGATGGTAAGAAAAAAGTACATGCAGTGAATAAGAAACCAGAAGAACTGTAGATGTAGTGCAAGCATCCAGTGGAAAAGAGGAATGGATTTTACCAGTGACTGTAAATGATACAGTAATTCCATTCAAATTGGATACCAGAGCCAAAGTTAACCTGTTGTCAGCAGATGATTACAATCAGTTAAAAGTGAAAACAAAGCTACTTCCTGTGAAGGTGAAAGTTACAGGCTACACAGGAGAGAGTGTGCCAGTTAAAGCCAGTTGCATAGCAACTTTTCAACATAGGGGTCAGAGTATAAGGGCACAGTTGCTGATTGTTGAAAAGAATGTGCAGCCAAAATTGGGTCTACCTCCGTGTAAAAAACTCAGTCTAGTTAAGAGAGTGTTTGTCATTGCTTCAGAGCCCAGTGATGATAAAGACTGACATGGCTGAATACAAATATGTTTTTAAGGGACTGGGCTGTTTACCAGGTGAACACAAAATGCACATTGATGAGACTGTCACACCAGTAGTCCATGCATGCAGAAAAGTTCCAGTTGCCCTAAGGGAGAAACTTAAGGACGAGTTAGTATGCATGGAAAAGCCCAACGTCATAAAGAAAATTGATGAACCAACAGATTGAGTTAGTACCTTAGTAATAGTGCAGAAGGCGCTGGGGGATGACACTGTGATCACGAGACATTTGGAGACTGTTGCACAATAATTCAGCATGGCGACTTGCGTCAACCGAGCATAAACAAAGTTTTCCACAGGTCGCTTTTTTTCTTGTAAATAATCCACTAACTGTCATGATCTGGTGAGCGCACTCTCCCCCTCCTGTCATGCTCAGCTTTCCCCTACTCCGCAGGCAATCATCCTCACCTGCATAATGAGACGCACCTGTTACCTCTGACTTGCCAGCACTTAAGTAGACCTTCTCTTCAACACTTCGGCGCTGGCTCACTGGGTATACTACCTGTCTCAACAAGTAAGTTTGGTTTTCCCTTTTGGAGAATAAACCATTAATCCTTTTGTCCTCTCCTCTTCAGGTTGCTACCTCCTTCATGGTGCATCTCTGGGGTTGTTGTGCACTCACCTGCCTCATCACCATCATCACGTCAGCAACCATCTTCACCCGATCAGACATCTCACCCAGCTCTACTCTTGCCTTCCAGCATCTCCTCCGGGTTCGCCGTAAGCGCTGGGTTCCTCTGCCGGGCTCTCTCTTCCTCCCATGTGAGTGTAGTCCTATTTTCTCTTCTCAGTCTCCCTCCTTTTCTAACCTGCTCTCGTCTCTCCCTACAGGCTGGGTCTTCCTCTGGCAAGTGGTCTTTTTCCTTTGCGAAGCTATCCTTTTTGCATGAATAAAATTCAAATCAAACTTGCTTCTCTGTGTCATCGTATGTTTTCTCTGGTGTCACTCCCTGCACGTGAGCTGTCAATCATTACCAATCATGACACTAACTGACTGTCTGTTCCTATCTTTCTTTTTTCATATATCATTTCGTTATCTTCTTGACAGAGCTGGAGGAACTTGAGGACTGTATTGATGAGTTTTATCACCCAGTAATAGTGCAGAAGAAAAATGGAGCATTGTGAATATGCTTGGATCCCAGAGATCTCAACAAAGCTTCAAAGCTCAAACAAAAACATCAAATTGCCTGTGCATGAAGTTATAATGTCCCTCTTTGCTGATGTGCAGTGATTCAGCAAGCTTGATGTGTCATCAAGTTTCTGGCAAATGAAGCTGGATGAAGCTAGCTCTAAACTCTGCATCTTCAATACGCTTGAGGGCCGATACCGTTTTCTTTGCCTTCCATATGGTATACTGTCAGCTCCAGAAGTCTACCACAACACAATCCACACAATATTTGTGAACATACCTGGTGTAACAACCATGATGGATGACATCATAGTCTGGGCATCAACAAAGGATGAGCACAACACATGACTGAGACAAGTACTGGACAGAGCATATAGTGCCAATGTGAAACTGAACAAAGATAAGTGTGAGCTTGCAGTCAAATCACTGACCTTTGTGGGAGATGTTGTTTCCGAGGAGGGACTGAGCCCAGATCCAAGAAAGATATCTGCCATAGCAAACATGGAAAGACCCCAAAACAGAGAGGAGGTGAAGCATTTCTTGGGAATGGTGACATACCTAGCGAAGTTCATTCCTGGGTTGTCCATGATATCAGCACCACTTAAAATGCTATTGGAGCAAAACAATGTATCGATGTGGCAATATGAGCAAGAGGAGTGCTTCCAGAGACTGAAAAACACTCTCACCTCAGAGCCAGTGCTTAAGTTCTATGACCCAAAGAGGAAAACAAGAATCTCAGCAGATGCTTCACAACATGGCCTAGGAGCAGTCCTTCTACAGCAACATGAGGAGACCTGGCAACCAGTAGCCTATGCATCCAGAGTACTGACAAGTGCTGAGGTCAGCTACGCACAGATAGAGAAGGAGCTGCTGGCCTCTACCTATGCATGTGAACGTTTCCATCAGTATGTACTGTATATGGTCAGGCTGTAGAAGTTGAAAAAGACCATAAACCATTAGTAGCCATCATGCCCAAGCCACTGACTGATTGTCCCATGAGAATACAGCGTATGCTGCTTAGGCTCCAGAAGTATGATGTAAAGATGACATACAGCGGAGAAAATAAGTATTGAAACACTGTAGTGTTTGGACATGGCAGCTCACTATAGGTGATGTCATCACATGGCAAACTAGCCGTGGCACCGTATGGCGCCACCCTTCTGTATATAGTTCAATTATGTGTTGAATAAAGGAGAGTGCAGTTTATGCCCGTTGTCCAGGCCTCATTTCCAGACACAAAAATAACGCTGAAGAAAAAAATGGGTCTTCTGGAGGAAAATATGGCATTTTTCCCAAAGATGGAAGCGTACATGGTGCCACTACCGCTGTTCCTTGCTCTGTCAAGTGAGCCGCCGATCCTCTGGCCTCACTGGCATGGGTTAGTCCATACTTTTTTCACTGCTACCGCCTGGGACGATACTAGCAACGAGAAGCTAAAGGAGGTGCTAATCCACTGTCTCGGTAGCGAGGGACAGCAGATGGCACTCTATCTTGGCCCTGTGAGCATATGTGAGGACTATGTTGCTGTGATGGACAGATTTTTCACTGACACAGGCAGTCCCCTGAAGTGAAGAGCTGAACTTTACCAGCGCCGACAGTGTGAAGGTGAATCTGACTGCCAGTATGTTACTGAGCTCCGTGTCTTAGCTAGCATGTGCACCCTCGGCCACCTGGAAGAAGGACTGGTGCTTGTCACATTGGTGAGACACACTATGAATACGCGAGTACGGGAGCAAATGTTCCGGACAGGGGACGACCTGACACTAGATGGGGTTATGAGGATGGTGTCCCAAATGGAGACAACTGACCGGCTTGTGGAACAGCTAGCACTGCCTAACCAACAAGCTCCTCATCAGGCCCAGCGAGCACAGGCTGTCACCACCGCCGTCCAGCACTCCTCTCTCCTCCTGCTCCTCTCTGTTACAACTGAAAGAAGAGGGGTAGGAAACGGGACAGCGCAGGTGAGCGCTTGCACTGCAATGGCTGTGGCTCATCTAGACACCAGACTCAATCACCCATCTGCCAAGCCAGAGGGGTGTAATGCTACCGCTGCAGGAAGCTAAACCATTTTGCCAGGATCTGTCACTCAACCGTCATAGACTCAACAGCCCGCTCACCAGGCTTTGCCACCATTCACTCAATTGGTGCCAAAAACTGGCCATTCAGGTGGTGCACAGTGGAACTGGATGGTATCGGCGTGCCACTGCTGCTGAATACGGTGGCCTCCAGGTCCCTTCTGAGCATGTCTATGGTCAGGAAGCTGTTGCGGAGGACCTATTCAGCTACAGCCACACCAGAATTGGTGTGGGAGGGACAGTCAGTTTTTCAGTTCTATACGGCTCTAAGATCATTCCATCGTTCACCTTCCAAGTGACGCGCCAGGGGGCCCGATCTGCTGGGCATCAACCTGATCAGCAAGCTGGGTTTCTCCATCACTGACCCAATGGGCGCCACTGTTCTGCCGGTTGCCTCTTCCTGGCAACACCGTTAGCCAGTGCTTTTCATGGGGCTGGGCTGCCTCACCTTTTTCAACCACCGTCTGCTCATTGACACGACAGTGCCCCTGAAAATTCAGCCTCTGCACCGGCTACCCCTTGCACTATGGGACTATGTCACAACAGAGCTGATGGATGCCGGCATCATCAAGCGGATCAATGCATCTCCTTGGATCTCAAACTTGGTGATGGCAAAGAAGAAGTTTGGCAGCCTATGACCATGTATCGACCTCAGACTGGTGAACAAGGTGGTGATCCCAGACAAATATCCCCTGTCCACAATGGAGGAGCTGACGTTGATGTTCCATGGTTTAAAGGTTTTTTTTTTTTCCAAACTGGACCTCCGCCAAGGCTACCTACAAGTTCCCCTTCACTCAGACAGCCACAACCTAACAGCCTTCATCACCCACATGGGAGTATTCAGGTACACCCACATGCCCTTCTGCCTTAGTTCTGCTCCAAGCTGCTTTCAAAAGATAATGGCTACCATCTTAAGCCTGCTTCATGCTATACCTCTGCTGTCCACGTACGTGTAACTGGAAACTTTGTGTGATGAAATTTACGTCATCGTCTCCACTCCGCCAGTGTCCGCAGTGCTCGACCGTGAACAACCACTTGCTGCCCAAATTTTGTGACTGCACCACCTGCCCACGACCTGAATGCATTGAAAAGCACATGTGCAAGACTGAACGTCCCATTCACGAGGTGGCGATATCGACACAGCATACATCAATAGACCAAGAAGACAACGAGGAGGCGGAAAACGAGAATAAAAACATACATGAATCATACATGCATACTTTCTATCACAGCGGCAGCAGCATCTTCATGGAAAAGGAGTGAAAACCGGGAAGTCAAACAACAGAAATGGACTCTATATTTGAAGAGAAACTTTGTGAAGAAGTCCATTGTTTCTTCGTTGGTGAAAATCTTGGCGCTACCAATCGGGCAGGAGTGAAACTACAAATGATGGTTGTGCACCTGCATCAACCGCTTGGTCTGGGTAGATGAAAAAAGTGAGCATGAGCAGTGCCGCATGCGTGCCTGGCTCGTCCAAAGCATACGCAGACCACAGCGGACGTGAGGGAAATGGAGCATGAAGCAGGCTTTAGACGGTCTCCCAAGGGTGGTGGTGTACTTGGATGACATTGTGGTACACGGCGCAACATCGGCCTTCCACGATGCCCGCCATGATAATGTTATGGAGGTGCTAGAAAAACATGGCCTCACACTCAACGGGGAGAACTGCATCTTTGGAGAAACAACCGTCGAGTTTGTGGATTTCTGCCTGTCTGCCAAGGGCCTGAGTCCCCTGCACTCAAATGTTGAGGCGATACTGCAGCTACCTGAACCATCATGCCCCACGCAGCTCTCATCCGTCTTGGGCATGGTGAACTTTTATGGGCGCTCTACTGCACAGTACTCAGAGAGGATAGGGCCACTGTGTGCACTCCTGAAGCAGGATTCACCCTGGGTATGGACCCCGGCATGCTCTGCTGCCATCAGTGAGTTGAAGATGCAGCTCGCCTCCCCACCAGTACTTGCCCACTTTGACCTACAAAGCCCCATGTTCGTGACGTGGGATGCTTCCAACACAGCAGTAGGAGCTGTTCTATCACAACTGCAAGGAGGAACCGAGCACCCAGTGGCATTCACCTTGAGATCACTCATCTCAGCCAAGCAGAAGTACTCAGTGGGGGGGAGGAAGGTACTGGCATGAGTTTGGACATGCAAATGCTGGCACATGTACCTATATGGACGATGCTTCATGCTGCGAACAGACCACGGAGCCCTCATGGCACTGCTGGAAATATCGGGGTCGGGGCACAAACCCCTGTGCATCTACAGCTGGACAGAAAGACTACAAGCATACAACTTTAACATCCAGTTTACACCGGGCAGATAAAATGTGGAGGTGGACCTCCTGTTCTGGGCAACACGTGACCCCACTCTGAATGGCAACCAAGACCCCCTGGAGCCGGAACTGATCCACATGCTGCATGGGCCACTCCAAAATGCCGTCTCCCTGCAAGAGCTCTAGGAGGAGTCCGAACAGGATCCGACACTGACCCAGCTTTGTGCCTTCATTCGCGAGGGCTTGCTGTCCAACATGTGGGGGGAACTGGTACCTTTCCACAGAGTTAAGGACGCTTTATTATGCTGGAATGATGTCTGCGTGGCAAGGGGGCACTGCATGGTGATTCTGGAGGTGCTTAAAAGGTGCATCCTGACCATGTTACATGAGGGCCACCTGGGCATCATCAGGGTTAAACAACAGTGTAGAGGTTCAGTATGATGGATAGGAATCGACAAGGGCATGGAGCTCATGGTGAAAGACTGTATGCCCTGCCTGGTCAGCAGGAAAACTGGCGTGCCATCACCCCTGCCCCTGCAACCATTGCCATGGCCATCAGCTCCATGGAAACACATCCAATTGAACATATGCAGTGAACTGCATAGTGATCCCCAACACCAGCACTTTCTACTGGTGGCCTACGACCTCCACTCAAAATGGTCCAAGGTGTTGACCACTGGCTCAGTCACCACTGACGTGGTCACTGATTTTCTTACCTCCCTTTTCTCCCACTGGGGTGTACCAGACACAATCACAATGGACAATGAATCGCAATTCACCTCAGCAAATTTCGAGGCCTTCATGAAAGAAAGGTGCGTCAAACACATAAAAACTGCCTTCTACCACCCTCAGGCGAACGGAGGGTGGGGGTGGGGGAGTGGCGAGATTCAACCAGACCCTCAAGAACAGTTTCAGGGCACCCCTAGCGGATGGGCCCCCATTTTCAGCTGCACTGCAGAGCACCACCTCATGCCATGATGGGCAGCTCCCCAGCTCTACTGATGCTGGGATGTGAGATGAGCCTTCCCCTGGACTGACTACACCCCCCATCAGCCACTACCCCGCTGGAGATGCCCTTACCTACAGGGAAGGTGGTTGAACAACAACAACAGATGAAGCAAAGGTTTGACAAGAAGCCCAGGGCGAGGCGACCTGGACTCACAGTGCTGGACTGAGTTTGGATCCCGCATCCCAACCGTGCCCACAAGTTGCAGTTATTTTGAACAACGCTGATACAGATCACAGCGCAGTTGGGCCCAGCCACCTTTTGTCTCACTGATGGATCACAGTGGCACGCCAGCCGCCTCAGAAAAGGGACACTGACTTCAGCCCCAGATCAGGAGATGGCTGTGGACACGTTGAGATCAGGCTGGGACTTTGGTGACACAAGACCCACAACCCCCAACGAACGTCCATCAGAGCCCGCAACGGTGACACAGCCTGAGCGCCACTTGGCCCGGGTTCGGCAGAGACCCTGCTATCTTAGTGACTTTGAACTAAATTTTGAAATAGTGGACTCTTAAGGGTAGCCAGGATGTAACCGATAACAGTGCCAGAATAATCCACTCGGTCATGTGGGATGCCGGTAGTCAACCCGGGTGCCCAGGTAGCTGTATATAGTTCTTTTGGTTTTTTGGGGGGAGGGGCAAATGTGGTGTTTGAATAAATGTGGTGTTTGAATGTGGCAGTTCACCATAGGTGACGTCATCACATGGTGAACTGGCTGTGGCACCATACGGTGCCACCCTTCTGTATATAGTTTAGTTATGTGTTGAATAAAGGAGGGTGCAGTTTATGGCCGTTGTCCACGAATCATTTCCAGACGTAACAAACACGCCAACATTTTTCTCATTAAACATATTTCTGATGGAGCCACTGACCTGAGATTTTCCTCAGATATCAGTAACAACCCAAGTAATGCATACAGTACATACAAAGAAATCAAGGTAACTTTGTGATGATCAGGCGAGCGTGCTCCCCCTCCTTCTGTGTTTCTCTCCCTGCCTTCCTCTTGGCTCCTGGAGTTGATTGCACTCACCTGGGTGATTGCGCACACCTGCTGCGGCCTCATCTGCCAGCTTTAAAAGCATCAGTCTGTGACTGCTTCCTCTCTGGACCACTGGGTATTGCCGCCATCTCTTCGAGTCAATTGAATTGTATTTTTGAACTCCACCTGCTCATTAACCTTCTCCTTTTGCATTTTCTCCAGGTTGTTGCCATCTCAGTGGTGACTAATCACTCTGGGGCTGTGCACGCTCACCTGTACCTCTGACCATCACATCCGGATGCCTCCTTCTCCATCTGTTTGTCCTGGATCTACTCCTTTCAGCTCACCACCCACTGGATGCTGGGTCCCCACAGCTGGGCCCTCTGCTTGTAGTAGTAAGCCTCTCATCTTCTCTCCAGCTCTATTCCTCTTCCTAAACCTTCTCCTCATTAACCGTTTTCCCTTTTTTCTCCCCGCAGGCTGTGTGTTCCTTTCAGTGGGCTTATTTATTCTGCTTCTCAATAAACTGTTTAAAACGTTCACCTGTGTCAGTTGTTTCCCTGGTTGTTTCCCTGCATTTGAGACTCTGGCACTAATTGAATCATGACAGAATGGTCCAGCCAGCACCGAGGCTCAGCGAACACTTCACCAGGGGAGCAATCGGCTCTCTCCCGTTTAAACACCGTGGAGCATCAGGTCGCCGTTCTCATAGAACAGCTACAAACAAACAACCAGCATTTAGCAAAGGTTACCAACCACCTTAGCTGCCTTTCCAGTTGGGTGTGTCCTCCTCCTCTAGCTGCTCCGGTTGTTCCATCTACCTACCGGTCCATTTCCATTCCCTCTCCTGCCCAGTACACGGGGGAGGTGGGGGGATGTAAGGGTTTTTTGCTTCACTGCAGACTTTATTTGCAGAAGGTGGTGGGAGGGTACCTGGACGACTCCTCTAAAATCTATTTTATGATCCTGCTGCTCAGGGCCTGGGCTCTTAACTGTGCCCAGTCCATACTGAGCAGTCCACAGCCCCACCATTACTCCTATGATTGGTTTGTTCAGGAGTTCACTCCGGCATTCGATCATACAGAGAGTGAGGAGAATCTCACGAGCCGGCTGTTGGTGCTGCAGCAGGGAAGGCAGTTGGTCGCCAATTTCTCGGTCGAGTTCTGGGTTATTGCAGCCGAGTCCCATGGAATGACGTTGCCCTGCGCAGTGACTTTCTCCAGAGCCTCAATTCCAATCTCCGCGATGACCTGGCCATCAGCGCCAACCCATCCTCTCTGGATGAGCTCATCGAACAGGCCATTGGCCTGGACAATTGCTACTTCCGTCTTCCACTCCTCTTAGTGTCGGGTTCTTCTTTGTGGGCAAAAAGGATGGGTCCTTGGGGCCATGCATTGATTATTGTGAACAGAACGTTATTACCATCAAAGACAAAAATCCCCTGCCGCTTATTAATTCAGCCCTTGAGCTTCTCCAGCACACGCGAGTGTTCACCCAGCAAACTCTCCGGGATGCATACCATTTGATTCACATATGCGAAGGTGGCAAGTGGAAGAAGGCATTTAAAACAGATTTGGGGCATTTTGAATATCTAGTAATGCCCTTCGGGCTGACCAACACTCCCGCCATCTTCCAGTGATTAATTAATGGCGTCCTCCGGGACATGGTGAACCAGTTTGTCTTTGTTTACCTCGACAACATACTTATTTTTTCCTGTACGCTGGAGGAGCACACAGTCCATGTTTAGAAATGTACCTGTAACCAATGCCATCATTATGTTTTGCAACAATAAGGTTGCAAAGGTCTAGAGAGAGTTCTTTGCTTCTCCCCATCATGAGTTCTTTGTGGTGTGACAATCTGATATTCACAGACCTTTTTAAAGGCTATCACTTAGGGCTTAACCAGCTGAAATTAATTTGCACTGATGGAGGATGAGATGGCTTCCTAAATTCTAATGGATCTCAGTTGGTTTCTTGGCTTTCTATGCCTTTTTTGCACTTCTTTTTCTTCATGTGTTCAATATTTATTCTCTGTGTCATTCCACTTTATTATATACCACTTGTTTTGTGAACCCAGTTGCCTTGATTTCTTTGTATGTATGGATTAATTGGGTTGTTACTGATATATGGTGAAAATCTCAGGTTAATGGCTCCATCAGAAATATGTGAGAATATGAGAAAAATGTGTTCAATATTTATTTTCTCTGCTGTATACACCTGGAAAATATATGTACACTGCAGATGCTCTCTCTAGAGCTATGGACAAACATGAAAGACAGAATGACGAGAAATGTGCAGACATACAAGCTTATGTGGACATGATTATGACTTAAGGTGTCATGACCCGAGCACTAGATCATGGTGCTCGGGTTATTCTTGTCAGGGTTTGACAGCGGCGTTATTATTCTAGCTCTCCGAGCTCTTATTGTGATAGTGCTCAGGGAGGCTTCCGCTCAGCTGTCAAACCCTGAACAGCTGTGCTGCATTTGTGGTCGTTAGTGCTCGGACTATTTTAACCCACGCTGGCGACCGCATCTCTGCAGCAGTGTCTGTTCGCACTCCGTCACGCTACGGAAGCTTTGGATTAATTCCTACCACGTCTGCATTTGGTTTGACCGTCGTTCCCCTGGACCGGTGAGTGTGCTGTGTAGCCTTGCCCCTCCCGGTGAGAATTGATCTCTGTGAGTCTCTGCCTTAGCAGCCGGTGTAATTATTATTTCACCAACCTTGCCTGTCTGTGCTGACCATCTCCTCCTCTGGACCTGTAGTGAGCTGTATAGCCCTATGCTTCCTGTTGTGTTAAGACTAAGTGTCATTGCCTCAGCAGCCTGTGTTGTACCTTTTCACCGTAAATAAAACTCTCACTGAACTCACTGGTGACTGTGTGGCGTCTTATGGTGGCTCACGAGAGCCACCCACGACAGTACACTGCTGCCAAAACGGCGTTTACGGTGACGCCAACCCGAGACGCAATTCACCAGTGAGTTTGAGTTTTTTGGACAGTTGCTGTTTCAGTCTGGGTACTGTGTGTGTGGAAGGAATGCCGTCGCGGAGGGGCCACGCTGGGAGCCCGTGCCACGAGCTGACAGGCGTCCTGGAAGTCGTGGATGAGATGCTCATCTCCGCTTCCCTGCTGGACTACCATCACGGCATACATTGGTACCTAGACGCTGCTGAAGACGTTCTTCGTCATCTCTCTCCCCGCTACGCCGACCACCCGGAAGTCGACGCGAGGAGGGAAGATATCGCCGCGCAACGCGAGATATTCCTGATGCTGGAGGAGGAACGCGGCGTGAAACAGGAGAAGAGGCACTCCTGCTCTTGGCCTACGGATCCTGATCCTGTCCTTGATCCAGTCCTGGAGTTCGCACCATCTGGGGGCCGGCGGAGGCGTCGGCGCCGCGGCGAAGCACGTCTTCAGCAAGCTCCTGCTCTGGATCCAGTTCCGGGCCGCCGGAATGACCCACTCAATCAGCCAGCTGCTGAGAGTGATCTGAGTCCTGCGTCGGTGAGCTCCGTCCATGGGTCCTATGTTACCATCCAGCGAGCGAGGGAAGGAGCAACGTCCTCTTCAGCTGGCACCATCTTACCTTCGGGAGACAGGCAAGTTCAATTTCAACTTTCCTAGTCATTATAGTGATCTGTCTTGTCTGACTCCTGGGGGTGAAGCTCGGGGTTCGCAGCTCCCCGAGTTTCCTTCTCCAGCTGAAGCCAATTATACTGAACCTGCTGCCTCTGTGTTTCCTCCTGCTGAGTGGTCCTCGGCGTCAGTCCCATGCCATCGGACGAGGGGGAGGCCTGCGGCTCTGGGAGATATCCCGGCCCTGCAGCCTTGTGTTGGACAGAGAAGGAGAACGGACTGCCGTGAGGAGCCAGAGCCGACGAGCAAGCGTCCCCAGGTTTCCTCAGAGATGCAGCCCGAGTCAGCAGGTCAAGGGTCCCCTGCCCCCATGCCATACGGGTTATTGGCGTGGACGTCAGCGCGAGAGGATCCAGCTGCAGAGACCATCAGGCCGGCTGTGGAACCCGACGCAGCTGGGTGGAAGCCCGACGACGAGCGTCTGTTTGAACCTGGATCGACGAAGTCCTGGACGGCTCCAGAGCCCGAGTGCAGGCAAGTGCTCTTCCTTGTTTTCCTTTATGGTGTGTTAGAGCATTTTTGCCTGCCTCATGGGGAGGCGAGCGAGGGGCAGCCGTCTGCTGCGCCCGAGCTCATCTCGCTGGGCTCTGGCGCTGCCGGTGAGACTGATCCCGGTCCTCTCCTGTTCTCTGAGCCTCTCCACTGCGTTACCAGTCTGGAATCTGTCAAGGTCACGGGATTGGAGGTCCCAGGTTCGGGGATGGAGGTCGTCGCCGGTGCAGTGCCGACCCAGTCGGGGTCCGACGCATGGGCCGAGGTGACCCAGTCGGGGTCCGACGCGTGGGCCGAGGTGACCCAGTCGGGGTCCGACGCGTGGGCCGAGGAGACCCAGTCGGGGTCCGACGTGGGTGCAGCGGTGACCCAGTCGGGGTCCGACGAGGTCCAGTGGGGGTCCAGCGCAGGTGCGGCTGCGACCCAATCGGGGTCCGACGAGGTCCAGTGGGGGTCCAGCGCAGGTGCGGCTGCGACCCAGTCGGGGTCCGACGGGGTCCAGTGGGGGTCCAGCGCAGGTGGGGCTGCAACCCAATCAGGATTTGAGGGGGTCCAATTCCTTGATTGTTCCCCTCTCAGGAGCCACCAGCTGGGGGCCGTTGGGGGTTTGTGTCTGGCAGACTGGCGCTCTCATGTCTTGTTTTCATTAGGCGGGCGGCTGCATGCAATTCCTCCACGGTCCTGGTGGTTGTGGGATGCGGGTCGGCCACCCGAGGAACTGCTTTGTGCGTTCGGCGTCTTGGGTTGGTCGTCCGATAAACTGTGGTTGCTACTGGGTGGCCTGGTTCGGCCACCAGAGGACTTATTTCTGGGGGCCTGGGACTGGGGCAGGCCACCTGATCATGTACTGTTTTGTGGGACTATCCGTGGGCCATCGGAGGCAGGGAGGTCGCCGGAGCTCTGCCTGGGGGGCGTTGGATCTCCGCCGATCATCTTTTGTTTTGGCCCATACGGTGTCTGGTTATGTCAAGTTATGTAAAGCAATTTTTGATTGCCTCATGTGTATTTTCAGCCCATAGTCTGGTTATGTCAAGTTATGTGGAGCAATTTTTGATTGCCTCATGTGTGTTTTGCCATCCATAGTCTGGTTAAGTTATGTAAAGCTATTTTGTTTGCCTCATGTGGGGTTGTAGTCCTTAGTCTGGGTTTTGTTTTTTTTTTTGTTTTGTCCTCCCCTCTTCCTTTGAGGGGCTATGGCCGTGTTTTGCTTTTTGTTTTGTTCCCCTCTTCTTCTTGAGGGGCCATAGTATGGTGTTCTCGTTCATAGTTTCCAGGTGTTTACATGTATTTCTGGTTTTGTGTGTGTTTGTTTTTTCCATAGTCACGGTCTGTTAGCACGTATTTCTTGTGGGTTTTTTTCATAGTTGCCATGTGTGCATTTATTTCTTGTTTTTCTTTCATAGTTACCATGTGTTAGTATGCATTTCTTGCTCATAGTCTTCATGTGTTTGTATTTACGTCTTGTTTTGTTCCCATAGTTACCATGTGTTTGTATTTATTTCTTGTTTCTGTGTCCTTAGTTACCGTCATGTATTTCTTTCCTTTTTGCCATGGTTATGTGTTTGCATTTATTTCTTGTTTTGTTTCTATAGTTTCTGTGTGTTTGTGGGTTTATTTTTTTGAGTCAGATTATGTACACTGGAGTTAGACGGGTTGTCTGTGGTCTCGGTGGGAAAACTTTCAGGGTCAGGTGTTTTTTGCTTTTTATGACTGTTTTTCCCTTGTTTTGTAGTCATGTTTTGTGTTTTTTTTTCCCGGGTTTGTTTTCTCTCGTCATTGTTCTGGGGGAAAATGGGATGGATATGTCAAGTGATGTATTCTTTTCCTTTTCTGTTTAGGGTGTTAGGTTTTGTTTGGCTCCCTCCTTGCCTGTTCCTCAATCCACTCGCCCTGTGGTTGGGGGGGGGGGGGGCAGGTGTTACTAGACATTCGGAGCCCGTCAAGTGAGGGGGGGCTACTGTCATGACCCGAGCACTAGGTCATGGTGCTCGGGTTATTCTTGTCAGGGTTTGACAGCGGCGTTATTATTCTAGCTCTCCGAGCTCTTATTGTGATAGTGCTCAAGGAGGCTTCCGCTCAGCTGTCAAACCCTGAACAGCTGTGCTGCATTTGTGGTCGTTAGTGCTCGGACTATTTTAACCCACGCTGGCGACCGCATCTCTGCAGCAGTGTCTGTTCGCACTCCGTCACGCTACGGAAGCTTTGGATTAATTCCTACCACGTCTGCATTTGGTTTGACCGTCGATCCCCTGGACCGGTGAGTGTGCTGTGTAGCCTTGCCCCTCCCGGTGAGAATTGATCTCTGTGAGTCTCTGCCTTAGCAGCCGGTGTAATTATTATTTCACCAACCTTGCCTGTCTGTGCTGACCATCTCCTCCTCTGGACCTGTAGTGAGCTGTATATCCCTATGCCTCCTGTTGTGTTAAGACTAAGTGTCATTGTCTCAGCAGCCTGTGTTGTACCTTTTCACCGTAAATAAAACTCTCACTGAACTCACTGGTGACTGTGTGGCGTCTTATGGTGGCTCGCGAGAGCCACCCATGACATAAGGTGTGTTCACACCAAACGCGAATGGGCGAATTTTTCGCGCGGCACGATTACATTATAACTCAATGTAAACATGTGAACAGACATGAATTCCCCTTCTGAGTGAGATGCAGACAGGCGAAGTTGCCTTTATAACTTCTGCAGCTGTGTTCAACCTGCTGTGGAAATTCCCAAAATAACGTCATGCTTAGGTTTATATTATCCGACGGAAGGCTCACCTGAAAAAGTTGTCCCTGCCTCCAAAACTTCACAATGTGATGGGTGTTTCCATTACTAGCTTGCTAGCCTTGTTTAACACATCCGTGGCAGGAATCTGTGGGTAAATAACTCCGACACCCCGGTTCAGCTGAAGAACTCACAGTCCTCCTGTTTCCAGGTGAGTGGCAGTCTCATTTTCAAACTAGTTTACTCTGCAGTGGTGATACTTTTACTCCGGTGATGGCAGAATCTCAAAGCTAGTATATTACCTATGACGTGAACGCGCGAATGCACAATTTCGTGTGTACTCGCCTCTTTCCATTCACTTTGTATGGACTTGCGCCGCCTGTTTGCGTTTGGTCTGAACGCACCTTTACTTACCTGCTTCAAGTGAAAGAATTGAACAGATCAGAAAAGAAACAGCAGAGGATGAGACAATGAAAGAACTAAAGAAGATGATTGCAATAGGATGGCCAGAACACAAAAGCAACTGCCTGTTAGGAGTACAAAGTTTCTGGACTTGCAGAACAGAGCTGTCAGTTGTTGATGACAGTGTTCAAGGGAAACAGATTTGTAATTCCATATTCAATGCACAAAGAAATGCTAAGGAAGATATATGAGGGGCACTTGGGTGAACAAAAGTGTAAATGCAGAGCATGTGAAGTGATGTTTTGACCAAGAATGAACCAGGACATTAGTCACACCCATTGCTTCCTGTTCCCATTCTGCTGACAGGCGCGTCACTGACGCTGCCGCGTCACTGAAAATGTCAACTATGTCGTTCTCAGTGTCAAGTCAAATCCCTCGTATATTTATCAGTTATTTACTGTGAATGTACTTGGCAATAAATCTTTTTCTGAGTTCTGAGTTCTGAGATATGCATGACCCATGCAGCAAGCAGAGCCACTCATGACATACCCTGTGCCAGACAGACTGTTTCAAAGAGTAGGAGCAGATTTATTTGACTATAATGGTAAGAGTGATATACATAGTTTTAACAGATTACTTCTCTGACTATCTGGAAGTAACTACACTGCAAGCAACAACTAGCAAAGCTGTCATTGCTTTCTTGAAAACAGTTTTCACAAGACATGGAGTGCCATATGAATTGGTATCTGATAATGGCCCACAGTTTGCAAGCAGTGAGTTCGCTGACTTGAAAATGGAGGATCCAATACACAACATCTAGCCCACACTATCCAAGATCCAATGGTCTCGCAGAAAGCTCAGTGAAGGTTATCAACGGACTCATGAAAAAAGCACAAGATGAAGGAACTGACTTTCATGATCTACCAGAGTGCACCAATGCAGAACAGCCTGCCAACACATAGGCATCTGTTGACACTAGAGGGAGAACACAAAGTCAAAGTAGGTAAAATGGACGAAAAATTGAAACAGAAACTCCAACATGGTAGGAGAGTGAACATTTGTATGACATGACACCAGGAGAAAATGTCAGAATCTGAGATCACATGACAAGCATATGGACCATTCAAGGAAAGCTGAGAGAGAAGTGGCCCCATATCAGGTTCAGACAGAGCATGGAACATTTATTTGACCAAACTGAGTGGATCTCCAGCTACAAACACCAAGTCAGCGTGTCACAGATCAGTCCAATACAGCACCATAGGACGGAGACACTAGAAGTGATTTCGCTGAGCACACTTCACAGTAGGATTCAGTAGACTTAGAAGGGCCGAGCGCAACTAATGTGCTGAAGACACCAGTGAAAGCACCTGGCAGGCCCACATGGAATGCTCAGCCTGCTGAAAGTTGCTGACTTGTAGAGACTGCAAATAGGTAACAATGAGTTGTTAAAAAAGAAGAATTTTTGGTTGTTATGAGAGTTAGATAAGATAAGATAAGATAAGCCTTTATTAGTCCCACAACGGGGAAATTCCAGGATTGCAACAGCACAGGGATAGCAACACTCAGAGCAACAATCAGAAGGCAAGAAAAAAAAACAAGCAAGCAAGAGCAGCTAATATACATATGTACATATTACTATAAAATATATATATACACACACACAGACACACAGTGCAGAGCATTGTAGCTGGATGGAATAAATATGTAAATATATAAACACCCACAGTACGGAGCATTGCAGCTAGGTGGAATAAATATGTAAGTATATAAACACACACAGTGCGGAGCATTGTAGCTAGATGGAATAAATATATAGATATATAAAAACACAGTGCGGAACATTGTAGCTAGATGGAATAAATATATAGCTATATAAATATGAACACACCCAGTGCTGAGCATTGTAGCTAGATGGAATAAATATGTAAATATATAAACACACACAGTGCAGAGCATTGTTGCTAGATGGGATGAAACAGCATAACCCTCTACTTAGTTATCCTACATGGTATGATTATGTGCCCATACATATTCTCACCCTCCATAGCGACCGGTATTTTCCTAGTTGTATGCCGGAGGGGACCATTGTGTAAGTCTATTGCATCTTTTGCATTTAAAAACTATTAGTTTGTTACGTCTTTTTGCTATCTCTGCGAGCAGCCCTGCTTAGGTTGTACAGTCTGACAGCCGTTGGTAGGAAGGACCTACGAAACCTCTCGGTTGTGCACCTGGGATGATGTAGTCTGCTGCTAAATGAGCTCCTCAGTGCATTCAGTACGTCCTGCATAGGGTGGAACTCGGACTCCAGCAGAGATGACAGATAATGGGGTTTCAAAGTTTTTCCACAGGTGATATGTGTGTTCTGCTTAAAGAATTGCTATTTCTTCTTTTAAAGGAAGAAGATGTGTTGTTATGTGTTGAGCTGCATTACCCAGCATGCATTAGGAGGCAGCCTGCAGATGACGGATGTAATACATGTGAAAGTTAAAGAGAAAACCCATGCACACCGTGTGAGGGTATTCTGTGAAATGCACTACATGGCATAACGTAGCAGACCGTAGGATTTTTTAAATGCTGTTGCTAAGCACTACAAGACCTTGAAATCTACACCTGGTTGGAACCTGATGATTGCCGCTTGGGGCTATATTTTTTCCTCTTATTCTTCCTCATCTGCTAAAAGTGCATGAGGAGCAAAAACGATAATACTATAGAGGCTTGGGTGAGTCAGCAGACAGCGTCTCAGTCAGGATGCAGAGAGTAAACAGAGGTGGGCAATAGTCAGGGAGATCATGGGGAGTTGGCAGGAAGAAGGAGTCGGGGAGTCGGGGGGTTTAAGGGTGAATGTATTGTGATGTTAAATGTCATGCAGTGTGATGTGAAATGTCATGCAGACGTGAGATGAGCTGTTGGGTTTAAAGGAGAAACCGCGCTTGGCTGTATCACGCTTTTTCTGTGTATGACTGATGTGAGAGTGTAATAAACTTCGTCTGTTTGTAAACCTGCCTCCTCATTTCCCACACACTCCACACTGGTGACCGTGGACGTATTATGAAACACGAGGCAAGAACCCCGGAGTCGGCCCGGATGGGAAGCCCCAGCAACGTGTGCGCTGTTTCAGTCAAGCTACTGGACTTTTGGCAGCAAAACCCGCACTCTTGGTTCCACCACACCAAGGCCCAGTTTGCCCTCTGGGGAATAATGGCAGACAACACCAAGTTTACTATGTTGTTGCAGCGCTGGACGCTTGCACAGCTCAGCAGGTAGCGAGCCTGCTCGACCAGCCCCCAGCCCACGACAGATACGAGGCTCTCAAAGCTGCGCTGACCCGGCGCTACACACTCTGAGACTGTGAGAGAGCAGAGAGGCTCCTGAGGCATTCCAAGTTAGGAGATGGTTCAGCCGTTGATCTGATGGAGAAGACGCTGGCGTTAATGGGCACGGACGACGGGCATTTTCTGTTTGCCCACCTTTTCCTCCGGAACCTTCCAACAGAGGTGAGAGCGGTTCTGGCCAATTCGCCGTTGCTGGCCACGCGTGACTACCGTGCGCTAGCTCAGGGAGGCGTTTCCTTGTAGACACCGGAGCCCAGAAGAGCATCATCCTGCCGACCTACACCGACCGACTGGCAGGACCTAGTGGCCCCGGGCTAGTGGCAGTAAACGGCTCGGGCATTAAGACCTTTGGTGAGAGAACACTGGCTTTATCTCTACACGGCCGTACATACGAGTGGACTTTTGTCATAGCAGCACTGAGTTTCCCAATCCTGGGAGCTGATTTTCTGTGTGCGCATGGTTTACTAGTTGATGTTGCTAACAGACACCTGGTTAATACACTGTCCTTTGACTCTCTCCCCTGTACAGCTCAAGGGGCCAGGCCAGTATCACAAGCCAACGTCACAGCTCCAGGCGGTAAGTTCCACACACTGCTCACTCAGTTCCCAGCACTCACGGTCCCGACGTTTTCGGCGGCCATCGCTAAACACGGGGTGGAACACTTTATAACCACCACCGGGCCGCCCGTTTTCGCACGACCTCGGCGCTTGGACGCAGTTAAACTGGCCATAGCACGCGAGGAGTTTGCCAACCTGGAAAGGTTGGGCATCATCAGGCGATCGAACAGCCCATGGGCATCCCCACTACACATGGTCCCTATGGCTGAGGGATCATGGCGACCGTGCGGTGATTTCCGCAGGTTGAATAACGCCACAGCACACGACCGCTACCCGATTCCCCACATTCAGGATTTTTCCGTTCAACTCGCCGGAGCACGGATTTTTTCTAAAATAGACCTGGTCCGCGGTTACCACCAGGTCCCAGTGCGCGCGGAGGACATACCCAAAACAGCGGTAATAACTCTGTTCGGCTTGTTCAAGTTCCTGCGCATGCCATTTGGATTAAAAGGAGCGGCACAGACGTTCCAGCGCATGATGGACGCGGTGCTGCGTGATCTCCCGTTTGTGCTCGTCTACCTGGACGATATCCTGGTAGCCAGTGCGTCTGAAGACGAACACGTAACCCACCTCAGGACGGTTTTCCAGAGGTTGGAGGAGCACGGGTTAATAATCAACCCGGCGAAGTGCCAGTTCGGCGTGACGGGGATTGATTTTTTGGGGCACCGCGTCTCACCAGAGGGAGCGATACCCTTGCCCGACAAAGTGCGTGCTGTGGCAAACTTTCCCCGGCCTCAGACGGTCAGGGCGCTGCAGGAATTTTTGGAGATGGTTAACTTTTATAACCGTTTCCTCCCCTGCGCAGCTCAACTCATGCAGCCATTGTACTCCGCGCTCAAGAGACGGAAACCCGCAGATGGAGTCAAATGGACTCCGGAGCGAGAGCAGGCATTCTCTGAGGTTAAAGCAGCCCTGGCAAACACTGCACTGTTGGTGCACCCAGACCCGGCGGCCCGGATAGCGCTCACTAGCGACGCCTCGGACGTGGCCATAGGGGCTGTCGTGGAGCAACGTGTCGCTGGTTCTTTGCAACCGCTCGCTTTTTTTTAGCAGGGCTTTGCGCGACAGTGAGCATAAATACAGCACGTTCGACAGGGAGTTGCTGGCTTTCCACCTGGCCATACGCCACTTCCAGTTCTGGCTGCAACTCAGAACTCAGAAAAGATTTATTGCCAAGTACATTCACAGTAAACAACTGATAAACATACGAGGGATTTGACTTGACACTGAAAACGACATAGTTGACAATTTTCAGTGACACGGCAGCGTCAGTGACGCGTCTGTCAGCAGACGGGGAACAGGAAGCATGAGGGAGGAAAAGGATAAACACAATAGGAGAGAGAAAAAAAGCATTGTTTGTCAGAATACTGGTCATAAATGATCAATATTATGATTACAAGAAAAAAAGCTCTCAATGCACAAGTAGCAGACAATAGAATCTATACAAGGACACAAAGAGAGCAGTGAATGAATAATCTTCTCATCAGTATAGTGAGTCAGTGTGAGTGTGGTGTTGAGTGAGGGTGTTTATATCAGTTAAGAACAACAAAGTCTCTTCAGCAGGAGATGTTATGTCTACCGTCTGGCAAAGGCTTGTGTCCTTGCACAGCAGATGGTAAAGTTTGCCAGACAGCTGGCTGTCTATGAGAGTCAATGCTGCTCACATGTTTTGAAAACAAAAACTGCAGATAATCTGGAGGACTGTGATTGTAAGGGCAGGTCGAATGAGTCGAATAGTACTGACTTCAGAGAAAAAAAAAAACCTTTATATTCTCTTACAGATTCAGTACTTAAATCCTTCATTGCTGGACATTGAAATCATCATGGACGGCTCTCAGCGTGATCATGATATAATCCATTTTCCTAGACAGTTCTCCATTAGCCGCTGTCAGAGTCCTGCCCAATTGATCAATTTGATGGTTAAGCCTCGCTGGGTCAGCATTTTGATAGGCTCCGTCCATCTTCATCAATTTACGGTACACCAGAACAATCCCAGATCCAATCAGTAGAATTCCGATGACCATTGCTATGAAGAGGTATAAATCTTCAACATCTTCGATAGAGAGATCACACAGACACAAGAGTTTCCAATTACTTGTGTCCTTCAGATAGCCCGCGGCCGCTGTCCTGCGGGGCAAACTGCCTCCCCCGGGGCACTTTCTCCTCGTTGAAAAAATAGTGTCAATTGCGTTCAAAGCCCAGCTTATTAAATCCATAATTTCGTTTGATAATCAGCAGTAGAGACACGCAGACAGACGATAGCAAGCTGGGATCCAGTCAGTTAGGGGAGGAGAGAGATAAAGAGCCGGAGCTGGAGAAAAAGCATCTGCTCTCTTTGGGAGGCGGAAGTGAAGTCAAGGGCGCAGCTTCACCGCGTTCATGGACCACAAGCCGCTGACGTTCGCGATGGCCAAGGTTTCGGAACCATGGTCGGGCTGGCAGCAGAGACAGCTCGCCGCGATCTCGGAGTTTACGTCCGATATTCAGCATGTGTCGGGTAAACTGAATGTGGTGGCGGACTGCCTCTCGCGCACGGTTGTGGCCCCGGTCTGCGTAGGGATTGATTATACAGCCATGGCCGCAGAGCAGATTAGCGATACGGACATGCGCGCGCTGCAGTCTGGACCAACAGGGTTAAGGCTGGAGAGCAGAGTACTGCAAGACGGCAAGCCTCCCCTAATCTGCGACGTCTTCACGGGACGCCCGCGCCTGGTGGTCCCGGTCGCGTGGCGCCGCCACATGTTTGATTCAGTTCACGCTCTGGCGCACCCAGGAGTGCGCGCGTCAGTCAAAATGGTGGGAGCGAAATTCGTATGGCCAGGCCTGCACAAACAAGTGAAAGAGTGGGCGGCAGCCTGCGTAGCGTGCCAATGAGCCAAAGTGCACAGACACACGAAGGCTCTTTTGGAGCCTTTTAGTATACTGGCTAAAAGATTTGACTATGTTCACATTGACCTCGTGGGCCCCCTCCCGCCGTCGCAGGGGTGCACGCACCTTCTGACAGTGGTGGACCACCCCACACGCTGGCCAGAAGCAGTCCTGCTGGCGGCAACCACGTCCGTGGACGTGGCGCACGCTTTTTTGACAACATGGGTGGTGCGTTTTGGAATCCCGTTGGACATCACGTCCGATAGGGGCCCGCAGTTTGTTTCCGACCTTTGGTCCGTGATGGCCCGCAGCCTGGGTGTTGCAATTCATTGCACAACTGCGTACAACCCACAGGCCAATGGGTTATGCAAGCATTTTCATAGGTCACTGAAAGCAGCGCTCAGGGCTTTGTTGACGGATGCAAATTGGATAGACCGGTTGCCGTGGGTTTTATTGGGGTTGCGTTCCGCACCAGAAGAGGATTTAGAGGCGTCCCCAGCAGACCTGGTTTTTTCTCAACCACTGCGGTTGCCCGGGGAATTTTTGCCAGATAATCCCGCTCCGGACAACTGCCCGTCTCAGTGTTTGCAGCATAGGGCAGACACAGGCACGCTGCCCGGCCTGGCCCACCACTGTTTTCCACGCGCTTTTGTGCCAAAAACTTTGAAGAACGCGAGGTTCGTGTTCGTCAGGCACGATGCCCACCGCCCTCCATTGCACCCACCCTATGGTGGCCCGTTCAGAGTGCTGGAAACAGGGGACAAGCATTTTTTGTTAGACTTGGGGGGGCATTGGGAGAAAATATGCATAGACAGACTTAAGCCCGCCTTTGTAGTGGCGGACGAGCAAGTGCTGCTGGCTCGGGCCCCTCGGCATGGAAGACCCCCACTGAGAGCTCCCCAGGCAAACGATTCACCAGGACAGCCACACGGGCAAAGCAGAGTTCCCCCCCCCCTCGCCATGGCCCACCCGCAGTCAGACACACTTCCAGCAGCCCCCCACTGGCACAGAACCCCCCCGTTACAGCAGATATGGGAGGAGACTGAAGCCCAAAAGGCATGTGGACTGAAACTCTGTCTGGGGGCGGGGGGTAGTATAGAGGCTTGGGTGAGTCAGCAGACAGCGTCTCAGTCAGGATGCAGAGAGTAAACAGAGGTGGACAATAGTCAGGGAGATCATGGGGAGTTGGCAGGAAGAAGGAGCCGGGGAGTCGGGGGGTTTAAGGGTGAATGTATTGTGATATTAAATGTCATGCAGTGTGATGTGAAATGTCATGCAGATGTGAGATGAGCTGTTAGGTTTAAAGGAGAAACCATGCTTGGCTGTATCACGCTTTTTCTGTGTATGACTGATGTGAGAGTGTAATAAACTTTGTCTGTTCGTAAACCTGCCTCCTCATTTCCCACACACTCCACAATACGTGGAAACTTGAACTTTTACAGTCTGATCAGAAACTCTCCCCACGACTCAGAGACAAAAAAAAAAAAAAATAAAATCAAGGCACTGCATACATAAGTGGCACTATAATTAACAGTTTTATGCTTTTGCAAATATCTGGAAAGACTGGACCTAGACTAAAAATTCTTTCAGCATTATATTCACTGAAAGCTTCCACAACATTTTGTTAATGGTGGAAAATGCTGCGAATGAAGTTTTCTGCACCATATTTTCAAAAATGTGCAAGTGAACTCAAAATGAACTTCTCCTAGGCCATTCATCCAAATTGCTTGAAATTCAGCAGAGATTATCTACAGATTTTGATAATGAAGAAAATGTTAAAGGGCCTATATCATTCTATTTTAAGCCTTTCGGAGTAAACTATATGCATATATGTGATAGTATATTACCTTTGGTACACTGGAGAATGAATTTCTTATGAAATATGAGTTATTTTCGTGAGTGTGGTCTATATTAATCATATATCCCATAACCTACATATGTATAAGCATGTGAGAATGTTTGGTGATTACATATGCAAAGCGACTTCACACCTCAGAACAGGACAAAGAGGTCTCAACCGCCAGCGGGGATCAAAGAGCATCCGAGGCACTGCGGTGGAGACCAGATCGATCGCCCTGACCTCCCAAGGCCAGGTGGAGGGATACAGAGACAAAGGAGGGGGATTAAGATAATGTGGGATGTCAGCTTTGATATGCATGTCTTTTGTTATGTGTAGGTATAAGTATGTAGAGCTGAATATGTTCTTTCTCTATTCTACTTCTGCTTCTGCACTGAGATGAGACTTGTTAGAGGAGCGAAGCTGATAATAAACTTTGGTTTATAAGTCACATCGCCTCGTTATTCCAAGCTCTTCTACACTGGTGACCCCGACGCGAGGATGGACCAGAGGCGTTCCCCCGCGACTGACTCATCTGAGGCGACCCAGGCAGACGCCGGCGCCCATGCAGACAGGGGAACAGATGGACGACGTTCCCCCACGGCAGAAGCTACACAGAGGGCTCAACCGAGCACCAGCTCCGCCGCGAGAGCCGAAGGAAGGCACTCTCACCCTGCGGACACATCAGTGATGGTCTACACAAGCGCCGTCACCGTCAAGCTGCCGGACTTCTGGCAGGAAGACCCGAGCTCGTAGTTTCAGCAAGCTGAAGCTCAGTTTGCACTGGCGGGCATAACGGCTGACGACACAAAATTTTATCACATCGTCGCCAAACTCGACGCCACCAATTCAAGATGTGTGCGGAGCATAATCCAGCGGCCGCCGGCCCAGGACAAATATAGAGAACTGAAGGCGACCATCATGGAGAATTTCGTCCCCTCTGCTGAGGAGAGAGCCGAGAGGATCCTGGCAGTCTACGGCCACAGAGGATGCAGATCCAAGGCCCTCATGGTGGACTTGCTGCAGCTCAAGGAAGAGGACAATGACAACTTCCTCTTCCAATTTATATTCCTCAGTACTCTGCCGCCACACATGAGAGGGACGCTTGCCAACATGCGATGCAGCACCCAGCAAGACTTCCGCGCGCTGGCTCGCAAAGCGCAGCGACTCGTCAACGCCTGCAGTGAACAGACAGCCACAGCAGCATCCGCAGACCTCAGCGCCGATGTCCAGAGCAACAGGGAGCCACAAACCACCGAGCAGAGCCCACCCACCATGGCAGCGACACGGCCAAGACGTAACAGACGGAGCGACGTCTGTTATTACCACCACCGCTTCGCCGAGAAGGCTTACAAATGCGTTCCCCCCTGCAAATTCATGAGTTCGGGAAACGCCAAAGCCGAGAACCGTTAACGGCGGCGGTTCTCGGCGAAAAAAAACAAGCTTCTCTATGTGACGGACAGACACACCGGCAAGCAGTTCCTAATCGACACTGGAGCTCAACTGAGTTTTATCATGCCCCCCCACGCAGACCGGGCCATGGGACCCCGGGCCAATGGAGTGATGGCAGCCAACGACTCCATCATCGACACTTATGGCGAAAGGAACCTGCCCCTCTGCATTCATGGCCGCAACTACAGATGGACATTTGTTGTAGCGGCGGTGAGTTTTAACTTGTTGGGCGCGGATTTTTTTGTGTGCACATGGGTTATTAGTCGATCTAGCAAACAGACGCTTGGTTAATGCATTGTCATTTGCTTCTATTCCCTGCTCAGCTCGAGTTTCTCCACCACCCGTGCAGGCCAGCGTCACTACAGCAGGAGGTAAGTTTGATCAACTCCTCACCCAATTTCCAGCACTCACAATTCCCAAATTCTCAGCTACAGTAGCTAAGCACGGGGTCGAACACTTTATTCCCACAATGGGCCCACCCGTTTTCGCCAAAGCTCGGCGCTTAGACGCGACCAAGCTCGCCATAGCTCGGGACGAGTTTACCACCCTTGAAAAACTAGGCATTATCAGACGCTCAAAAAGCCCCTGGGCATCGCCACTACACATGGTCCCGAAATCCGACGGTTCTTGGAGACCGTGCGGCGATTACCGCAGATTAAACAATGCGACAGCGCATGACCGCTACCCAATTCCTCACATCCAAGATTTTTCACTACATCTGGCGGCTGCGTGCATTTTTTCTAAAATAGACCTGGTCCGTGGCTATCACCAAGTCCCCGTTCGAGCAGAAGACATTCCTAAAACAGCTGTAATAACCCCCTTCGGTCTTTTTGAATTTTTGCGGATGCCTTTTGGCCTCAAAGGCGCTGCTCAAACCTTTCAGCGGATGATGGACGCGGTATTACGCGACCTCCCTTTCGTGTTCGTCTACCTCGACGATATGCTGGTAGCCAGCTCGTCGGAGGAAGAACACGAACAGCATCTCACTATGGTTTTTCAGAGACTAGAAGAGCACGGGTTTATAATCAATCCAGCCAAATGCAAATTCGGCGTGTCACAAATTGATTTTTTGGGACACAGAGTTTCACCGAAGGGGGCAGTCCCGCTGCCAGACAAAGTTTGCGCAGTAAAAAATTTTCCACGGCCACAAACGGTCAAATCGCTGCAAGAATTTTTGGGAATGGTTAATTTTTACAACCGTTTCCTCCCCTGCACAGCTCAGCTCATGCAGCCCCTATATGACGCGCTCAGAAAACAAAAGCCTTCCAACGTGGTCGAATGGACCCCGGAGCGCGAATGCACCTTCGCAGAAGTAAAAAGTGCCCTAGCTAACGCAACATTGTTGGTTCACCCTGATCCCTCGGCCCGCATTGCGCTAACCACAGACGCTTCAGACCTGGCCATAGGGGCGGTTGTGGAACAACACGTTGGCGGAACCTGGCAACCTTTGGCATTTTTCAGCAAATCGTTAAACCAAACTGAGCATAAATACAGCACTTTTGACAGGGAGCTGCTAGCGCTTCATTTATCCATCCGCCACTTCCAGTTCTGGTTGGAGGGGCGGCGTTTCACGGCTTTTGTAGACCACAAACCGCTCACCTTTGCGATGGCTAAAATTTCCGAACCGTGGTCAGGCAGGCAACAAAGACAGCTAGCTGCGATTTCAGAGTTCACCACAGACATTCGACATGTGGCAGACAAACTTAACGTGGTAGCAGACTGCCTCTCTCGCGCTGTGACATCGCCAGAGCGCGAGGAGACAGATTATACTACCTCAGCCGCAGAACTCTTCGTCAGCGCGGACACATACGCGGCCCCAATCCACGTAGGGATAGATTACGCAGCCATGGCGGAGGAGCAAAGTAGTGACGCAGACGTGCGCGCACTCCTGTCTGGACCAACAGGGTTAAGGCTGGAGGAAAGGGGTTTACGCGACGGTGTGCCCCCCCTAATATGCGACATCTCAACCGGCCGACCTCGCCCGGTAGTCCCAGCTGCATGGCGTCGCCGTATTTTCGACTCAATTCACTCCCTCGCGCACCCGGGTGTGCGCGCCTCGGTTAAAATGGTCGCCGAAAAGTTTGTGTGGCCCGGCCTGCGCAAAAACGTAAAAGAATGGGCAAAGACTTGCATGTCTTGTCAGCGCGCCAAAATACACAAACACACAAAAGCCCCTCTAGAGCCTTTTTGAATCCCAGCTAGAAGGTTCGACCACGTTCATGTCGACCTCGTGGGACCACTACCTTCCTCCCAAGGTTTCACACACCTGTTAACAATGATAGACCGTACTACGCGCTGGCCTGAGGCGGTCCCTCTGGAGTCAACCACAGCGGAGGAAGTCGCTCGCGTTTTTTAACAAACTGGGTGGCACGTTTCGGCGTCCCATCGGACATCACGTCCGATAGAGGGCCTCAATTTGTCTCGGAGCTTTGGTCAGCCATGGCCAGCAGCTTAGGAGCGACAATTCACCGCACCACCGCTTATCACCCTCAGGCTAATGGGTTATGCGAGCGTTTTCACAGATCTTTAAAGGCCGCCCTCAGAGCCTCACTAACGGACACAAATTGGGTAAATAAACTTCCCTGGGTTTTATTGGGGTTGCGTGCTGCGCCTAAAGAGGATCTAGACGCCTCCCCAGCAGAATTAGTTTTTGCACAACCTCTCAGGGTCCCAGGTGAATTTTTACCAGAGAACCCAGAGCCAGGGCATCTTCCAGCCCCGAGGCTTTTAGGTAGCAACGGACCGGACACTCTCCCCGGACTGGCACATCACTCTTTTCCACGGGTTTTTGTTCCCCAAGCTTTGAAAAACGCTGAATTCGTTTTTGTTAGGCATGAAGCTTTAAAACCAACCCTCCGTCCACCATACGACGGACCTTTCAGAGTGCTGGAACCTGGTGATAAGCATTTTGTGCTTGATTTAGGGGACAGAAAAGAAACAGTCAGCATTGACAGACTTAAACCTGCCTTCTTGTTGAGAGACGAACCTGCACCATTGGCGAGAGCACCTCGGCGGGGTAGACCCCCCAAGAGAAAAGACTCAGCCCCCCTGCAGGGAACAAATAATCACTCTCCTCCCCAAGCTGCAGATTCCTTACAGGAAGGTCCCACCAGGACGCCCAAGCGGACCCACAGCAGATTCGGGAGAAGATTAAAACCCAGACAGCACAAGGACTGATGCAAACTACTCAAAAGTTGTTCACTAATTGTGCTGTAACAGTTTAAGACTGGCTTGTGATATTACTACGCTGTTATGATTACCACTGAATTCGCTACAGGAGCATAGCTGCTGGAAAGCTTCTTCTTTGTCAAGAGGTGTAGCAGTTAGTATGTCATAATAATTATCTTAAACTGTGAATTTTTCTATTGTCCTTTTCTTAGTCGTTTGGGGGGGGCTGTGGTCTATATTAATCATATATCCCATAACCTACATATGTATAAGCATGTGAGAATGTTTGGTGATTACATATGTAAAGCGACTTCACACCTCAGAACAGGACAAAGAGGTCTCAACCGCCAGCGGGGATCAAAGAGCATCCGAGGCACTGCGGTGGAGACCAGATCGATCGCCCTGACCTCCCAAGGCCAGGTGGAGGGATACAGAGACAAAGGAGGGGGATTAAGATAATGTGGGATGTCAGCTTTGATATGCATGTCTTTTGTTATGTGTAGGTATAAGTATGTAGAGCTGAATGTGTTCTTTCTCTATTCTACTTCTGCTTCTGCACTGAGATGAGACTTGTTAGAGGAGCGAAGCTGATAATAAACTTTGGTTTATAAGTCACATCGCCTCGTTATTCCAAGCTCTTCTACAGTGAGCTACTTTTCCAACCCAGAAGTAAGATGCCTCGATCTCTGAGGCTCCGCCTCTCCTTCTTGTGGCTGCCGCCCATTTCATGACGTAACCCCTGAGCCGGCTGCTGCAGCGTGTCGCTGGGTTCTGCCCACGAAAACAACATCTACAGTAAACTTTAGAAAAGATGGATGAGCATGTTGTGGAGCCTTACACTCTTGACCCGATCACTGCTCCGTTAGCTGCGTGGAGAAAGTGGGTGTGTGCGTTAGCCTGGGGGCGGTGCTGGTAGCACAGGCACTTCCTGGAGTGGGCGGCTAACCCACGTTCATACGTATGAACGTGGGGACCCAATCATTATCAGGGACAGGGCGGAGCAACAGCTCAGAGAGCAGGGTTGAGGAGGAATACTCAGAGATGCGTGAATGGAGCAAAATACGACTCTGGGGGTGTTTTTGGTGAGGAATTAACATTATAACATGCTTAAAAGCTCAAAAAAGTCGATTTTGCATGATATAGGCCCTTTAAAATATCCAAAAATGTCAATCCATTTTGATTTTCTAGACCAATCAAATTGTGCAGTTTGCGTGTAATTGGTAGTTTGAGTGTGGTGTAGGGGTTATGATACTTGTCTAACATGCAGGAGCCCTGGGTTCAAATCCTTCTGGTAATGTGTCATTACTCCGAAGTGCAACATACACCTGCTTGAAAACAGTATATAGTGTTCATTAAGGGTTTGCTGGGAATCCTTTCAATTTAGCATTTGAGAAAGAAGAAACACTAGTTGTGTGGTGTTGTGTTTATGATGAGTGCTTAGAAAGTAGGAAGCCCTGGGTTCAAGTCTTGCTAGTGAGCTCTTGTTCTTCTAAACAACAACTGGAGAATAGTTTGTGATTGTCATTATTGTGTTTGTCAACATATCCATTTAGTAGTAGGACCAACCTAAGAATATGTTCATTCAACTGTCAGAATGTAAAAACTTCAACTAATGAGCTCTCCAGTTTATGTGATAACCATGACATTTTGTTATTGCAGGAACATTGGTTGTTTAAACATGAATTGTCTATTTTGAGCAGAATACATGGTGATTTTATAGGTCAAGGTGTTTCTTTTATGAATACAGAAGAACGTGTCATCTTAGGCTGCCCCTATGGCGGCGTTGGTATCCTATGGCGGAAGTCACTTGTTGACCGTTGTGTTGTGAAAACTTATGAGTGTGAAAGAGTTACAGGTATTGAAGTCAACCTGGGTGACTTTCACTGTCTTATATTGTGTGTATATTTCCCCTGTGATAGTGTTGAAAACTTGGATGAATATTTGCATTGCATGAGACTTGTTAAACAAATCACTGAGGATTTTCCAACTCCATATGTGTAATACTTGGTGACTTCAATGCTAATATGTTACGTTCAAGTAGTTTTGGAAATGAACTGTTGTCTTTTTGTGAGAGATATTCTTTATATATCTTGGACAGGATTATTTTACCAGGTGATACTTTTACTCATGTTAGCATGGCCCTTGGTTCTATATCATGGCTTGATCACTGTGTGACTACTTCCTCGGGTCATGATAATGTGTCCAACATCAGAGTTCTGTATGGTTATGTGAGTTCCGATCATTTACCTTTATCTGTGGATATTGAGGTATCAAGTGTTGTAAGTGGCTCTCGGGGAGCTTCCTCGGCCACAGCAGGTAGTAGGACATACAAATGGCGTGATGCTACAGCGTCAGACTTATCCAGTTACAAGGAACTTACTCGTAGGAAACTCTGTAACATCCGTGTTCCTACAGATGCCATTAGGTGTCAGGACCGTAATTGTGAGGCCCACAAGGATGATATTGATAGGTTTTATGGTGATATTGTTGGTGTTTTAAATTTTTGTGTGCGTGAATGCATTCCTAGTCACAATGTATCCACCCAGTATAAGATAAGATAAGATAAGCCTTTATTAGTCCCACAACGGGGAAATTCCAGGATTGCAACAGCACAGGGATAGCAGCACTCAGAGCAACAATCAGAAGGCAAGAAAAAAAACAAGCAAGCAAGAGCAGCTAATATACATATGTACATATTACTATAAAATATATATATACACACACACACAGAGACACACAGTGCAGAGCATTGTAGCTGGATGGAATAAATATATGAATATATGAACACACAGTGCAGAGCATTGTAGCTAGATGGAATAAATATGTAAATATATAAACACCCACAGTACGGAGCATTGCAGCTAGGTGGAATAAATATGCAAGTATATAAACACACACAGTGCGGAGCAATGTAGCTAGATGGAATAATATGTAGATATATAAAAACACAGTGCGGAGCATTGTAGCTAGATGGAATAAATATATAGATATATAAATATAAACACACCCAGTGCTGAGCATTGTAGCTAGATGGAATAAATATGTAAATATATAAACACACACAGTGCAGAGCATTGTTGCTAGATGGAATAAATATGTAAATATATAAACACACACAGTGCAGAGCATTGTTGCTAGGTGGGATGAAACAGCATAACCGTCTACTTAGTTATCCTACATGGTATGATTATGTGCCCATACATATTCTCACCCTCCATAGCGACCGGTATGTTCCGGTCGCCAGTGAGGCGGCATGAAAAAATAAGCAGCAGTGCTGTGGTTTTAAGCAGGTTTTATTAATCATGTCGCCTTCACGGGATCCTCTCTCCGGTGCATAGTGGAGCAGCCCGGAGCGGGATCCCTAGGCTCTCAAGGAAGGAGAGGCGGACACAGTGTGTCCACCAGTTGCACCAGTTTAGCCAATCTTTAATGCCTCTGTTGAAGAGGTTGGCATTTGTCTCCAATTTTAAGTGAGTTAGCAGAGAGTTCCATAAGTTTGCCCCTTTTATGGAGAAAGCAGACTGACCAAATGAAGTTCTAGACATGGTGACAATGCAGTCACTGTTGATGAGGCTGTATATGTCATATATGTATATGAGGCTGTATATGTCATGGCTGCCAATCATCCTCAGCTGTGTGCACACCTGCTCTCTATCTCCGCCTGGGGTATTTAAACTGTGAGGCCCTGAGATCAGCGCGGAGTCATCTGTCTCCGTACCCTAAGACCTGCTCTCGCCAAATCTCCAAGTTGAGCTTCCAAGCCTCACCTATTCACCAGTCCTGCTCGTCAACACCAGGACCAACCTTCTCCTTCACCCAAGTAAGCCTACATCAATTCCTTACCACTCTGAATCCCCTGTGCACAGGTGGAGATCCGTGGCGGTGGACTTCTCTCTTTCCTGGCGGCGGACTAAACTGCGCTGCTTCACCTGCCCATTCTACCACCATTGGGACTGTGGGACTGTCCTCCTGGCTGCAGCTGCTGAGCTTAACCTGTGTTTCACCTCCACATCGCAAACAGTAAGCACTGTACTATCGTGTGCATCTCCTGCGAGGTTAGCTACTAACTCTCCCTCTGTTTGTGTGTCCATAGGGTTGCCAGGTTGCACGGTGCTCTGCTCGCCCCAGCGGATACATCCATTCAACACAATTCTACACAGATACGCACACACACACCCACACACACACACATTATCTTCAATAAGATAAGATAAGATAAGCCTTTATTAGTCCCACAACGGGGAAATTCCAGGATTGCAACAGCACAGGGATAGCAACACTCAGAGCAACAATCAGAAGGCAAGAAAAAAAAAAAAAAAAACAAAAAAAAAAACAAGCAAGCAAGAGCAGCTAATATACATATGTACATATTACTATAAAATATATATATACACACACACACACACAGACACACAGTGCAGAGCATTGTAGCTGGATGGAATAAATATATGAATATATGAACACACAGTGCAGAGCATTGTAGCTAGATGGAATAAATATGTAAATATATAAACACCCACAGTACGGAGCAGTTGTATAATGTCCCAGGCTGGAATGATGCTGTTAGCGAGGCTCATACAGTTGCTCGGGATGCTTTCTTGTGGTGGAGGAGTAATAGCAAACAACGTTACGGTCCAATATTTGATAACATGAAAAGTTATAGGGCTAGGTTCAAATATGCTCTGCGTGCATGTAGGCGCAATGAAGAAAATATCAAATGTGACCAGTTAGCTAGTCATATGAGTGAACTGAACATGGTAGAATTCTGGAAACAAATGAAGGTTATGAGTTCTTCCCAGTCTGTTAGATCAAACACTATTGATGGTGTGACTGGTGATGTTAATATTGCTGAAAAGTGGAAATGTCACTATGAAGCTATTTTCAACGCAGTTAAGAATGTTTCTATGAAGGATTCTGTTATGCGTGATGTTCACTTGTATGATGACATGTTTGACATCTTTTTTTTTTTTTTTTGTTACTTATTTGTACCCGTAGGTAGATTTGGTTTGCAGTCTGGTGACAAGCCACCGGCTGCCGGTCGCTGCGTGCGCGAGCGCCCTAAACCTACATGTTTTTGATATGCGGGAGGAAACCGGAGAAATCCCAGAGTAAACCCACGCAACACGGGGAGAACATGCAAACTCCACACAGCTCACTGTTGGTCGGGGGCTGGGATCGAACCCACGATCTCATGATCCCCGCGATCCCCCGGCCGAGGGTAAAACTGTGCTGCCACAGTGCTAAACCACTGCTCCACCGTGCAGCCCATATCTTATCTTTCAATATCTTTGATATTTCTGTTGTTACTCCTGTTGAAGTTGTTTCACTGATCAAAGTTCTCAAGAAAGGCAAATCAGCTGGCCCTGATTGTCTCACTAGTGAATGCCTTATCAATGCTGATTTCAATTTGTGTATTCTGTTGTCATTGTGTTTTAACTGTATGTTTGTTCATGGTTACATGCCAGATATGTTGATGGATTCTGTCATTATTCCCTTGGTGAAAAACAAGTGTGCTAGTCTGTCTGACATGAACAGTTACAGACCTATAGCTGTTGCAAATGTTATATCTAAATTGTTAGAGGGTTTACTCCTGAATAGAACTGAGGATTATCTGTGGACAAATGATAATCAGTTTGGTTTCAAGTCAGCTCATTCAACTGATAAGGCTGTCTATCTACTCCACGAATTTGTTTACTACTTCAGAAGTCAATCCACTAGTGTTTATGTTACGTTTTTAGATGCTAGCAAAGCCTTTGATAAGATTAACCACTGGTGTTTGTTTAGAAAATTGATCGATCGAGGTATTCTTATTTATATTGTTAGCATCTTGTTATATTGGTACCGAAGGCAGTCTATGGTTGTTAGGTGGGGCAATGTTACCTCATCTAAATTTTGTGTGACCAATGGTGTTAAACAAGGTGGTATACTGTCACCCTTGTTGTTTAATGTCTGTGTTGATGATCTCAGTGTACTGTTGAACAATACTAATGTTAGTGGCTCCATCGATGGTGCATTGTTAAATCACATTTTCTATGCTGATGATCTTTGTTTGTTAAGTTTGTCTACTGCAGCTATGCAACATCTCCTCTCGATATGTGAGAAATTTGGTGAAAAAAATGACATCTTGTTCAACTGTACTAAATCTGTGTGTATGGCATTCAAACCGAAGGGTGTTGAAACTTCGGATCCTGTTATGCCACTTTGTGGTAATAGTTTGAACTTTGTTGAAAAAGCCAAATACCTAGGTATGTGGACTGAATGTGATAAGACCAATGTTGATTGTAATAGGCAACTCAGGAAACTCTATGCTCAAACAAATTTACTGTTGCGGAATTTCCGTAGGTGTTCTCCTGATGTTAAATGTATGTTGTTCAAGACTTTCTGTACCTCAATGTATTGCTCGCCTCCATGGTTTAATAGCAATGTTGCTGTTAGGAACAAAATCCGCATTGCATAAAAATAATTCCCTAAGAAGGATGTTAGCTATACCTCGTAGGTCGAGTGCAAGCGAGATGTTTGTGTCCTTGAATATTCCGTCTTTTGGCAAGTTGTTACGAAAGAATGTTTATAGTTTTATGAGAAGGTTGCGGGCATGTAACAACCATTTTATATCCGTAATTGTTAATTCGTCACTCACACTTCACTCCAGTATTTGGAAGTGGTGGCGTTCTATTTTATATTGAGTTTATTATTGTATTCTATTGTTGTTATATGAGCGTTGTGTGATTGCTGAATCTTATACACTTTTATTTTTTTTTACGCATGCTTTGTATTGTGACATTTGCAAGGGTTCACACAAAGACAATGGAGCAGATGGCTCTGATCAACCAGATTTATTTTCACACACCCCGACCCCCAACCTGCTTCTCAGCACAGACAGGAGCGGAGGTCATTCCCACAGACCTCTGTTTACATCACGGTTACACACACATGATACATCTTGCCCTAATCCTGCTAAACACTGCTGGGCCATTATAATGCAGTTATAATGACACAGCAGTATAACTCAGAAGTAACACATTTAACACACACAGTAACGTTTCAAACTGGCAAAGCATGCTGGGAAATCCCTGGCTCCCTTAAAATGGCCCCGACGTTACACTGCCCCCCCCTGGACTGGTTTCTGTCCCCAGAAAATTCAAAGTCCACTTTCAGAAATCCAACACGAGTCAGCCCGGTGCCAGGGCGGCATGCACGGGCCATCTGAGTCTCGGTCAGAGCATCTGGTTGGGGTAGGGTTCCGGTTTGGCCATCAGCGGGCGGATGGACACATCTGACAGCCTCTGTAGGACCACGCACAGTCCCTTCCCTGGCAGCGGGAGTCTCAGGCCCGCTCCGGCCGACTCCCACCGCTGCCAGTTGTCCCAGGCGGCCGCTGGCCCGCGTCCATGCGTCCAGCCCTTGCCGCGCCTGGAAAGTGGCCGCATCTTCGTCCTGCTCGCTCCGCTGCGTCGCTCCTGCGCCTCTGTGACGTCATCTGCCGGGGGAAGCATCTGCAGGAGGCGGCTTTTTCCCCGTCCATGCCACCTCGCTCTAATTTAGCGTCGGCGAGGGGCCAGTTTGTCGTGCGCTGTGTGCGGGGCGGTACCATGCCATGTACCCTGGCACTGTGCAGCGGAAGCCGTCCTTCCTCGCGTCGCCACGGCTGTTTCCTTCGTGCACGCGCTGCTGTGATCTGCCGTAGCTCCTCCTCCACTCGCTCTCAGCACGGTGGTTTCCTCTGATGATCAGCGCGGCAGCCAACTCGACCTGGGCCAGGCGGTCATCCAACAGGTTCTCGCCGTTGTAGCGGGGAATCTTGGCCCGCTGCTGGATGGATGGGACGGTCATCTCCCGGTAGATTGCCGCTCCTAATTGCTCTGGAATCGCCAGCTCGTCCTGCCCTGAAAAGGGTGGGAAACGGGGCTGGTTTGCTCTGCTCCATCCATCGCAGCGAAGCTCTCCAGGGGCCAGCGTCTCTGCTCTATACTCCGTTCCCGGCTGAGCGATGAATCGCTCCGGCCGCTGTACTTCCGCCTGGATCCTCATCTCGCTCCATATCCCACTTCTGACACCAGTGTGACGTTTGCAAGGGTTCACACAAAGACAATGGAGCAGATGGCTCTGATCAACCAGATTTATTTTCACACACCCCGACCCCCAACCTGCTTCTCAGCACAGACAGGAGCGGAGGTCATTCCCACAGACCTCTGTTTACATCACGGTTACACACACATGATACATCTTGCCCTAATCCTGCTAAACACTGCTGGGCCATTATAATGCAGTTATAATGACACAGCAGTATAACTCAGAAGTAACACATTTAACACACACAGTAACATTTCAAACTGGCAAAGCATGCTGGGAAATCCCTGGCTCCCTTAAAATGGCCCCGACGTTACAGTATATACTATGAACCTTGAGTTCGAAATAAACGTTTGAATTTGAATTTGAATAGTATGGCTCTTCTGTACATTTTAATGCATCACTATGTTAGATTTTCACCTCAAGATAATGTTTGCAAAATTATTTTAATGGTACACCAATATTTGACCAAGTGCCACTTCATCTATAGCCTGAGTCGGCCCACATTGACTTCAACAGCCGTTTTTTTTTTTTTTTTTTTTTTCTGTGATTATTGTGCAGAGAGTAGATGTGGTCTCAGTCTGTGGCTTTGGTCCCAGCAGTGAATCATAGGGGACAACTTTAGCCACCAACAACAAAAAGACCTGTGGTTAGCTGGAAGGACTGGGGTTGTGGTCACTGTGGTTGTGGTCTTTTCGGTGTTCCTACAAGGAACAAGAAAGTTACATAGTGCTTTAAATACTAATGTGTAGCAGACCTTAGGTTTTAAATGTTGTTGCTAAGCAGCACAAGATCTTGAAGTCCACACCTGCTTGGAACCTAATGATTGCTGCTTGTGGCTATATTTTCATTATTATATTTATTACCTCCACCATGGAGGTAATGTAATCGGGGTGGTTTGTCTGTATGTCTGTCTGATTGTTAGCAGGATTACACAAAAACTATTTGATGGATTTTGATGAAATTTTCACCACAGGTAACCCTTGAGGCAAGGATGAATCCATTACATTTTGGTGATGATCTGAGACTGCATACCTCCACCAAGGAACTTCTTTGTATTTGTACAGCAGGATTACACAAAAACTACTTGATGGATTTGGATGAAATTTTCACCAGAGGTGGTCCTTGGGCTAGAGACGAACCCATTCCATTTTGGTGATGAGCTGAGAATGCATTCCTCCACTAAGGCTCTTATCGTATCTACACAGTGTGTTAGCAAGAATACTCCAAATCTACTGGATAGACTTTGATGCAATTTTTACCAGAACTGGCTTGTGGGCTACACACAAACCCATTATATTTTGGAGGTGATTCATGAGGGTTGGAAGGAGACTTGGTGTAGTTAAGTGCTCTCTGCGTGCTTTTCTAGTTATTTTATAAGATAAGCCTTTATCTTATGTGACTTATGTAACAATGTTTGACACCATTAGTGTGAATATTATGGTGGGGAAAGATCCCCCTTCTGCAGCTGGGGGTGGAGCATGAATCTGCTTTAAAGTGGCACAGCTTTGGAGTGAAAGCAAGCTCCCTTACTGTATAACTCTGAAGAATTAAGTATGATGGTGGTTAAAGCTCACTGTCAGGGGGACCCATAGCATTTGGTTATATTGCCTGATGGAGGAAACTGTATGAAGAGAAGTAAAAAGTTTTCATGAAGAAGTCTAAAATTTAAGAGGAAATTAAACTCAAGTACAAGAAAAAAAAGAACTAATATAGGAAACTGCTGGTTTAGGAGATGAAACAGTTACATAAGTCTGCAAATATGTTAAATAAATATTGGTTATTTAGAAAAAAAAACAACTTTCTAATGCTGATGTACAAATTTATACATGTGGTTCATTTTCAGGCCGGGGGGCAAACATGGCATGATTTAGCTGGTCCAGCTGGTGTACAAGTTCTTAAAACAACTAGTGTATGCTCTGTCTTTAGGTAAAAAACAAACAAACAAACAAACACCATTTATCTAATGTGTACAACCTGAACAAAAAGGAAATTATACAAATTCAAAATGTCCTATTTAAACTGTTCTAGAGCATGTCTGGTAGCTGAAACCTCCCACAGTCTTGTGCTGGAAGCTGATCAGACAGAGTCAAGAAATTCTTTAGGGCACTTAATCTGTAATGAGTTTGTCCTTGTAAAAAATTTTAGCTTAACATTCAGTTTCAGTAATTGGTAATTAGTTGTACTATAGCTATTTCTGGGCAGAGCAGGGGCCACAGTCTCTCAAACTTTTAGCCACAATATGTCACAAAAATGTAAAGTTTTCTGAAGTCTTGCATAATCGGATCTTAACTGAAAAAAACAAACAAAAAAAAACAAAAACAAAAACCAAACATTCAGAGTTGTGAAACATTGCAGCAGTGCTGTAATTAGAAACTGGAGTAAAGATACAGCTATTGCAACAGCTGTAGTAACTAAGCTGATGAAAGAGTCCATAGTGCATCTTAGACATGTGGTAAGAAACTGTAGTTCATGGCAGTCTCCATACTTTTATATTTATTCCATTGTTATAAGTGGGAATAGAAAAGCATACAATCCGTTTTCGCCATTAAATGTCCATAAAACGCGAACATTTTGTCACGCTTTTTGAAGGAAAAAAAAAAAGATACTGAAAAAAAGACGTTTTGATTTGTATGTACTGCCCCTTTAAAGAGTATTTTTTTTTTTTTTTAAAGAACGTGTCAATGATTAAAACAATGGGAGGCAGGTAATGGGGGTGGTTAAAACAAACTCAACGTGCAGAAATGCGTGGCTTTCACCATGGGACGACGCGTGCGCTCTGAGGCTCCAGAAACCGCCGAGATGACGGACTACGACACTCGGACAGCTTTCCTCGGGGAATGGGGGCCCTTCCAGCAGCAGGTGTTTTTTCTACTCTGTCTGACCGTCATCCCGAACGGTTTCATTGCCTTGGTCATTGTACTCATAGGCGACACGCCGCTCCACCACTGTGCCATCCCCGCGCACCTAAACCTCACGGAAGCGTGGAGGAACAGCAGCATCCCCCTGGAGGAGGATGCTGCGCACGCTGGAGCGCTGGTGCCCAGCAGCTGCTCCAGGTACAAACTTGACGATATCCTGAGGTACTCGGAGAAAGGCTTGGTGCCCGACTTAGATGTGAATCTGTCTCGTGTGCCCAAAGAAGGCTGCTTGGACGGATGGGAGTACGACCAGAGCATTTATACTGCGACCATCGTATCAGAGGTACATGCATTTTTCTAAATTTAGAAGAGGCTGTCATTGCTGGGGTTTAGTGCATTGTGTAAGAATATGTATAAAAATATTTACCAATAACTGCTTTTTTCCTTCCTTAATTGGTTAAAAAAAATTGGTTTACAAAAAAATACACGTTTACCTTTCAGGGATAAAAGAATAGGCATGTTTTTTTTCATGTAAAAAGTTGAAAAATTACACTTTTATGTCCTTTGCATGATATAACTGCTACATATAGGATGGTGGCAGGGTTGGCCGGGGAATAGATGGGGGTGGTGAACTGCCGGTTCCGGTAGTGACGCCACCCAGGGTGTAAAGGGCACAGGCGGAAGGGGTTCGCTCTCTTCGCCTAGTAGACACCCTGGCCTGCGGGAGAGCGCCGAAAGTCTGTAAGGTCTTTTACTATAGTTCTGTTAATAAAGCTCCATTAACAGTTCTCACGCTCTGTCTTTACTGGCTCAATTACGAACACATTTGGCGACGAGGTAAAAGCGGTTATGGAGAGGTCTGTTGCCAATTCTTGGCCATTTCTGGAGATACCAGGTGACCTGCCCATGCCTTGGTCTCAGTGGTTTGCTGCACTTACCAACTATTTGGTGGCCCTGAACCTCGGCGAGCTAGAGAAGCTTCGCACGAAGGCAGTTTTGGTCCACGATTTGGGCATGGAAGGACAGAGGATTTTGGAAAACTTAGGAGGAGCCGATAGCTTTGACGAGGTCGTGGAGCTAATGGCACACTGAAAACGTCACCGTATGACGCATTCAGTTTCAACAGCGCCACCAGCGAACGGGAGAGTCTGTGAGGAGATTCATTGCAGACCTTCGTGAGCTGGCAAGAGAATGCAAGTTTGGAAACCTGGAGGATGAAATGGTCTGGGACCAGCTGGGGGAGCATGTCCAGTGTCCCGCTGCTCGGCTTTTGATCCACCCAGGTGAGCTGACATTGGTCGCTGCTATCGAAATGACCATTTACAAGGAGGAGGCTCGCTTACACCGTAGTGACCCGAGGAAGCAGGCCAGGGTTCCCCTGCGGACTGGTGATGGAGTCAGCTCATGGGTTGAAGCTTCGCTGAGGGGGACCCGTGAGACCTGCGAATGACGCAAGGACCAGGGGCGGCTCCAGGTGGGGGCTGCTTGGGCCGATGGATATTTGGGCCTATCGGAGTGGATGTGGAGGCACCCCAATGAACTGCGCCGCGTAGTGGAGAGGAAGAGGCACCACAGTTCAACCCCAGAGGCCAGGAAGAGGAGATGCTCTGGGAGGGAACCACGAGGTGGCAATCCAGGGGGAGGGCACTTCACAGACTGTGTTAAATGACTGGAGAGTGTGTTTTAGTGTTAAGTTTTGGTCCTGTGTTAGGTTGTATATAGTTTCTAGCCTTATTGGGGTAGGCCCCGACTATTTGCAGTAAAAGTAAAGTAATATTTTAGTAACTGACTAGTATTAACATAAATTTTAGGAGGTGTTGATTATATTAAAGAAATTGTGTAATTTGTTTAAAAAAATGGTAAACACTGAGTAGTTTGGTTTGAATACGCAAATGTTTGAATTGTTTCTGTAAAGAATTGGGAGGTATTGTTGCTCATGGAGGATCTGCCCAATGCCATTATGAGGGAAAGGTGCCCAAGTGTGGGGTGAGGGTGTTGGGGTGAGGGCCGCCAATAGGGGATTAGATGTGTTTGTGATTATATTATTCACTGTTTGCTGCATTCATGCATATATTGTGAATGTTCTGGGATTCATTTTCTTTTAGAAATACGGCTTCTTTTAATTTGTTGGACGGATAAGGACAAGGCAGCAGAATAATCCTCCTGGCCGTGCAGGGGGCGCTGGCAGTCTACCCAGTGTCACCAGCCTTAGTTGTGTGAATGGATAGGTTGTTTGTTTATTTTTGTACATATGTTTGGTGATTAGAGTGTGAGTCGGGTGATAAATTTGGGTGGGCCAACCCATGTGCTTGCCTTTTTTTTTTTTTTTTTTTTGAAGGGGGAGTGGGGGGACAAATGTTACATATAGAAATGGGTAGTATTAGTAAGATGGCGGCAGGGTTGGCCGGGGAATAGATGGGGGTGGCGAACTGTTGGTTCCGGTAGTGATGGCACCCAGAGTATAAAGGGCACGGGCAGAAGGGGCTCGCTCTCTTCACCTAGTAGACGCCCTGGCCTGCAGGAGAGCACCGAAAGTCTCTAAGGTCTTGTACTATAGTTCTGTTAATAAAGCTGTATTAACAGTGCTAACGCTCTGTCGTTACTGGCTCAATTATGGACACAACAATAACCCAATCTGTACTGTTCATTTACATTTCTCTTTCTCCCTCTCTCTCTTTGTGTGTTTTACTCCAGTGGGACCTGGTTTGTGATGAAAGTTGGAAGAAGCCACTGACTTCATCTATCTTCTTCTGTGGAGTTTTTACCGGCTCCTTGATTTCAGGACAGCTCGCTGACAGGTCATGGACAAAACATCAAGTTTTACTCAGTTCTATTTAATGGGGTCATTGACTGAACAGTGGTGTGTTTGTAGGGTCTAACCATCTGCAGGGCTTAAAGTTTTCCAGCACCGTGCCGGATTTCCGGTGTGCGCTTTTTTTTTTTTTTTTTTTTTTTTTTTTTCTCCTCGGTGCGGGGAAATTTACTTCCCATTTCTGTACACAAACACTTTTTATCCAAGCTGTCTGCAATGGTGGATGAATAATGCTCAAAATAAACAGTTAGTTCTGCATAGTTTGCAGTTCTCTTAAGATATTTAGAGCAGAGAATATAGTATTTGGGATGGCGGAATGTGTTGAGTTGTGCGCTCCACAGGTTTTCTATAGAAAACCTGACGCGAGTTCAGTTCACAAAACAGTTTGCTGAACATAGTTTGCAAGGCGAACTAATCTAGGTGAATGGGCAGTTCTTGGCGAACAGTTTTTCTGTTCAGCTTGTGCATTCTGTAGTTGTGTAGATCTATGGTTCTCTGTCAGCTGGTTAGAGGATATGGTAACTACGGCATAGACTGTAGCCTACTTCAACTTCATATTACCTAAGAATTCTCGGTTATACCCCCACCATAAACAATATTTTATGTGTAGTATTGTTTTACTTACAAACTGACATAACCTCTACTCTTAAATTGATGGAATTGCTCCGAAAAGAAAACAAAAGGATATTGCAAACTATCTTACCTAAATGCCATCTTTGTTCGCTACGCGAGTCACCTCCCCAAGGGGTTCGGCCAATGAGAAAACAGTTTGCAGCGACCGTGTCATTCAGTTAAAGAAACTAACAAACAATTCTGAGCGGTTGCAAATGGTTTGTCAACTGAACACAGGGCTGGGTATCATAACCCGAGTGTCGGTTCTGGCCACACTCGGGTCTCATATCTTTTGTTTCCCTGGCTTTGGCAGCTGAGGATTCCTTCCAGCTCCTCGGGCTCTTATTGTGTAGGCGCCCGGGGAAGCTCCCTGCTGTCAAAGTCAGCTGCTGCTCCGCTGTCATTAGGAGCAGCTGTGCCGCGTTGGGGTCATTAGCCACCAGAGATATAAGCGGGTGCTAAATGTCCTCCAACGCGGCAGTCTCTGTTATGTTCTCCTGTTATGTTCAGCTACGTTCTGATTGTGCTCCTGTTATGCTCAGGTATGTTTCCTTGAGACTTCACCCTTACTGTTGTCCGTCTGGCGCATCGGGTGTTCCCCGGCTCAGACTTCACCCAGCCACTGTATGTGTTCTGTGTGTGTTCATTCTTCTCTACAATAAATTACCACTGCAAACTCACTGGTGACTGAGGCGTCTTGTGACGGTCCGTGAGGGCCGTCGTGACAGTAGACTGCCGCCTAACGCCCGGAGAGGAGGCGTTGTTTGAGACGCCATTCACCGTGCAGTTTGCAGTAGTGGACTGTTAATTCCTACCTGTCTGAGTGTCTGCAGCGGGGAGTATGACGTCATCCAGGGGCCGTTGTCGGCGCCTTGGCAGGCAGCAAGCGGAGGTTCTGAAGGAGGTAGACTACACCATCTTCACCGCTACGCTGTTGGACGCTCCCAGCGACATTCGTAGACCTGGACCTAGCCGAGGAGATTCTGGATTCTCTTCCCCGCTTCACTAATCATCCAGAGGTAAGCGTGAGGAGAGATGACATCGCCGCCCAGCGTGAGATACTCCGAGGGCTGGAGGGAAATCCCGGCAGAAGACCGAAGCGGAGGAGACGTCGCCCCTCGCTTCGGGATCCTGCTCCTGCCTCCGTTCCGGCCCGGGAGTTCGCACCATCCGGAGGTCTTTTCCCTTCGGGCATGTTGTCACTCGGGATTCCCCCAGAGAAGCTGCAGCTGACAGCAGACAAGATCTGGGACCGGGTGGCTGCTGCTTGCTCCGCTGGGACTCCACCTGCGTGTATGAAGCATGTGGTGGCGGCGGTTAGACTGGTGGAGAGGAATCCAGCGCTGCGTGAGTTTCCTGAGTTCGCCGACTTGCTGGCCGCTGTTTCTGCTCAGGAACGGCGATTTACGAACCTCACCTTCGCCTCGCCCCCTACAAGAAACCGTCGTCACACCAGTTTCCAACCTCGGCTAGAACCCCGTCTGGATGCTGTTCCGGGTCGCCGCAAGGGCTCAACCCCCCACACAGCTGTCACTCCTGCGCCTCGTCAGAGGGGAATCCCCGCAGCCTCGTCTTCTCCCGGGCCCTCGCCTGCTGTCCCGTCAGCGCTCCATGCCCGACTGACCCCGGCTGTCGCCCCCTCCTCCTCGTCGCCTATCCTGGCTGCTGTGTGTCACGAGAGCTCTGTTTCGGCGAGCCTCATCCCGGATCCGCCTTGAGTGGCCTTATCTCGTCTTCCCAGAGGGCCCTCTGTCGCCATCCAGCGGGGAAAGGAAGGAACGATGTCCCCCACAGGGGGATCCATCTTACCCTTGGGGGAAAGGCAAGTGCATGATAATTTCTCTCCTTTTGATATTGTTTTGCCTTGTCTGACTCCTGGGGGTGGAGTTCGGGGTATGCAGCCCCCCGAGCTCCTTCCACCCGCTGTGGCTGAAAGTATTAACCCTGCCTCCTCTGTGTCTCCCTCCGCTGAGCGGTCCTCGACGTCAGGCCAACGTCGCTGGATGAGGAGGGGGCCTGCGGTTCTGGAGAGCCTGGTTCCGGTTCCGCAGCCACGCCATGGGTGGAGGAGGAGAGCGGACTGCAGCGTGGAGCCATCGCCGATGAAGAAGCGTCCCCGGGGTTCCACGGAGGAGCGGTCCGGTCCAGCAGGGCGAGATTCCCCTGCCACCACGCCGTGCGGGCCACCAGCGTGGACATCGGTGCCGGAGGACTCTCTAGCTGCACGCACCATCATGCCAGCTGCAGAGCCCGACGCAGCTGAGTGGGAGCCTGAAGACGACCTCCTGACTTCTGAGCCCGGATCATCGCAGTCCTGGACGGCGTCAGAACCCGAGCTCAGGCAAGTGCTCTGTTTTATCTTTCTTCTTCACCTTTTAGAGCACTTTTGCCTGTCTCAAGGGGAGGTGAGCCGGGTGCAGCTGCCCGCTGCGTCCGAGCTTATCTCGCCGGGTTCTGGCGCTGCCGGTGATCCTGATCCCGGGTTTTCTCTCTTGTGTGAGTCTTCTCCCAGGGTCGCCGGCGAGGGGCTGCTCTCGCCTGCTGCGCCAGAGGTTCCGGTTTCGGAATTGGAGGTCTAGTCTGGTGCCACGCCGACCGGGTCCACCGGGAGTGCTGTTCCGGTCCAGTTGGGGTCCACCGGGAGTGCTCCGGAGGCCCAATCGGGTTCCACCGTGGGTTTGGTTCCGGAGGCCCAATCGGGGTCCACCGTGGGTTTGGTTCCGGAGGCCCAATCGGGGTCCACCGTGGGTGCTGCACCAGCAGGTCCTAGGTTCGGTGAGGGAGCTGCAGATCCCCATCCACCGGATGCTGGACAGGCTCGTTTTCTTCATCACCCTCATCTCCACCGTCATCCTACTCGTCTCCCTGAGGAGCACTGCCCATCTCCACCTGGGGCCGTTGGGGTCCCGAACGCTCCGCCCGGTTCCCCCTCATCTCCCCCCTTTTCAGCGGGACCACCGGCTACTTCTTCCCAACGAATCTGGTGGGCTGGTGTTGCGGGGCGGCCGCCTGAAGGGCTGTCTCGTTGGTTTGGTTCTCTGGGTCGGCCCCCCGACCTGTTTGTCTTCCTGTGCGGCGACCTGCTCCGGCCGCCTGAAACTCTCTTCTCCCGAGCATGGGACTGGGGTAGGCCGCCCGAACTGTCCTCTTTCCCCCTCCCTGTTCTGTGGCCTCTTGTTGCCGGACGACCCCCCCGAACCTTTTGCCCCCATCCCTCCGGGCCTGGACTGCATCCTTCCCGGGTTCCTGATCTCGTCTGTGGGACTGTTGGGGTGTGTGTGGGGGGGAGGGGGATTGTTGTGTGTTTTTGTGGCTCACCAGGTTGTTTCTGAGTTTGGTGGGGTTTTTTTTTTTCTTCCACCTTATGTCTCTCTATTTGCCAAAAGGTATGTTACCTATTTTGAATTTATTGTGGTTGCCCACATTTTTGGGGATTATGTTTTTTTTTTCTCCCCCTACCTTTATAGCCTTGTTGGTTGTTTGTCTCTCTCCCTCCTGCCAGCGCCCCATCCACCCACCCTAGGGGGGTGGGGGTGGGGGGCTTGGGTGTTACTCAGGCCGCTCAGAGCTCGGCCTTGGGGGGGGAGGTACTGTCATAACCCGAGTGTCGGTTCTGGCCACACTCGGGTCTCATATCTTTTGTTTCCCTGGCTTTGGCAGCTGAGGATTCCTTCCAGCTCCTCGGGCTCTTATTGTGTAGGCGCCCGGGGAAGCTCCCTGCTGTCAAAGTCAGCTGCTGCTCCGCTGTCATTAGGAGCAGCTGTGCCGCGTTGGGGTCATTAGCCGCCAGAGATATAAGCGGGTGCTAAATGTCCTCCAACGCGGCAGTCTCTGTTATGTTCTCCTGTTATGTTCAGCTACGTTCTGATTGTGCTCCTGTTATGCTCAGGTATGTTTCCTTGAGACTTCACCCTTACTGTTGTCCGTCTGGCGCATCGGGTGTTCCCCGGCTCAGACTTCACCCAGCCACTGTATGTGTTCTGTGTGTGTTCATTCTTCTCTACAATAAATTACCACTGCAAACTCACTGGTGACTGAGGCGTCTTGTGACGGTCCGTGAGGGCCGTCGTGACACTGGGTAGCTCACGCCCCATTAGTGAGTAGAGAGCTGAGCAAAGCCACCTGGCCGCCATATTAGGGAGGGAATCGAGTTGACTTGATGTTTAGTGGCCACGCAAGATTATCAGCTGTGTCTCCATACCAAGAAGTTCAAAATCTGTTAATTTTTTGGGAAGTTATTGAGGTAAAAGTGGCACCATTTACTACTAAATCCATACATTCTCCATTGACACACTGAGTGTTTTGGTTGTACTAATATGGCAGCCAGGTGGCTTCACCTCTGGTTTTCTGTAGAGATCAGTGGCGCGCTCCTAATCGGATGGTGACCGCGAGAGTGAGTGAGTGACTGGAAACGTGAGTGTTTCTGTTATGAATTGCGCCTCTTCATGGCGCACAAGCAGGAGGACCCAATTGCTGGAGCTGAGTTTTGCAGTGGTTTATTTCAAGCCAAAAATAAACCAGATGTGACATGACTTAACCCTTTGACATCCTTGATCGCATGAACAGATGGCGCCCCCACTGCCTATAGCGCAGTGCTGTGCCTGTCATGTGATGCCATATGACATGGCCAAAAGCTCCCCAGTTGTACTAAGAATTCCACCTCACAAGGTGGTAGATACGTATAACTTACTGCTTTTGCCTTGGAGGACTAATGGCGGCCATAGAACCACCCAAAAATCTCACTTCTGGACACCAAAGAAGACATTTTTAGACAAACGATGTACTCGATCGCAAGACGGAGGAGGCATTTGCTCCCAAATTTGCCAACTATGATTCTAAAAAGAGATTTAGCTTATGAAGGTAAATATCAACATGCTTTAACAGAGGGTGGGCGAAGCTGGTTGATGTTCACCTGCCATCGACCTCCAGTGCCATGTGACTGGACAGAACAATCGCGCCGGTTCTATGTTGTCATATAAGATAAATTGCGGCGGAATAAAAGCGAAATTGAAGTGGGATAATCATAAGAGTTTCTGGATGTAGGAAAGAAGGTGCAATTGACAGACAGAAGGCAAAATAACAACCAGGATGGACGAAAATGGACAAAGCGAGAGCCGCCTGGCCAGCGGTATGTGACAAATTTCTTTTTGTTTACACTGTAACTGATTTTCTGGTTCATATACTTTAAAGATACGATACCAAAATGCCCAAAACAAAAAATGGTGACAAAAAACAAAACCATCCTTTGTGTAAATATGTCCAAAGTCTGCTTTTGACTGGAAGTTGTGTAATTTGATATGGCTGCTGTGGCATTATGCAAGTTAGATGCATAAATTTACTCCTATCTCAAACTTTGGAACATATTCTTCATCTTTCTAATTGACCGTAAGCTATCATCTCTTACCACTTTCAAGTTATAGCTTTGGAAATCTGACATCTGAACTGAATATTTTCTTGAAAAAAAAAAACCTTGACCACTAGGGGCTGACGGCACGACGGCGTGCTATAGGCAGTCAAACGGTTAACGTGGCATGATGTGACAAAGTAAACAGTAACCCGGTAGATCACCACACTGTCTGTACAGATCAGAAAATCAAAAACACCCGTGAACAATCAGAAAATCAAAAGCAGCTGTGAATAATTAACAAGGCAAAAGCCCATAATGTAAAACTGGACATAAACAAGACACTGTCAAAACAAAAGCCCAACTTCAAAACATGACAGGAATAAACATAACATAACCACAAGAATACAAATCATCAAAATCGAATGTAGTCGTGACTGACACTAAAACCCAGGCAAAACCAAAAACATGATAATATCAAAGAGAATCTAAGCATGAACTGAAAGCAAGCTCAGGGCTTGATTCATCTCCTGATCCAAGGCAGACAAAAACAAAACATAAATGTGTGTGTGTGTGTGTGTGTATGTATATATGTGTGTGTGTATGTATGTATGTATATACAGTGGGGCAAAAAAGTATTTAGTCAGCCACCAATTGTGCAAGTTCTCCCACTTAAAAGATGAGAGAGGTCTCCAATTTTCATCATAGGTATACCTCAACTATGAGAGACAAAATGAGGGGGGAAAAAATCCAGAAAATCACATTGTCTGATTTTTAAAGAATTTATTTGCAAATTATGGTGGAAAATAAGTATTTGGTCACCTACAAACAAGCAAGATTTCTGGCTCTCACAGACCTGTAACTTCTTTAAGAGGCTCCTCTGTCCTCCACTCGTTACCTGTATTAATGGCACCTGTTTGAACTCGTTACCAGTATAAAAGGCACCTATCCACAACCTGAAACAGACTCCAAACTCCACTATGGCCAAGACCAAAGAGCTGTCAAAGGACAGCAGAAACAAAATTGTAGACCTGCACCAGGCTGGGAAGACTGAATCTGCAATAGGTAAGCAGCTTGGTGTGAAGAAATCAACTATCGGAGCAATTATTAGAAAATGGAAGAAGTACAAGACCACTGATAATCTCCCTCGATCTGGGGCTCCATGCAAGATCTCACCCCGTGGGGTCAAAATTATCACGAGAACGGTGAGCAAAAATCCCAGAACCACACGGGGGGACCTAGTGAATGACCTGCAGAGAGCTGGGGCCAAAGTAACAAAGGCTACCATCAGTAACACACTACGCCGCCAGGGACTCAAATCCTGCAGTGCCAGACGTGTCCCCCTGCTTAAGCCAGTACATGTCCAGGCCCGTCTGAAGTTTGGTAGAGAGCATTTGGATGATCCAGAAGAGGATTGGGAGAATGTCATATGGTCAGATGAAACCAAAATAGAAATTTTTGGTAAAAACTCAACTTGTCGTGTTTAGAGGAGAAAGAATGCTGAGTTGCATCCAAAGAACACCATACCTACTGTGAAGCATGGGGGTGGAAACATCATGCTTTGGGGCTGTTTTTCTGCAAAGGGACCAGGACGACTGATCTGTGTAAAGGAAAGAATGAATGGGGCCATGTATCGTGAGATTTTGAGTGAAAACCTCCTTCCATCAGCAAGGGCATTGAAGATGAAACGTGGCTGGGTTTTTCAGCATGACAATGATCCCAAACACACCGCCCGGGCAACGAAGGAGTGGCTTCATAAGAAGTATTTCAAGGTCCTGGTGTGGCCTATCCAGTCTTCAGATCTCAATCCCATAGAAAATCTTTGGAGGGAGTTGAAAGTCCGTGTTGCCCAGCGACAGCCCCAAAACATCACTGCTCTAGAGGAGATCTGCATGGAGGAATGGGCCAAAATACCAACAACAGTGTGTGAAAACCTTGTGAAGACTTACAGAAAACGTTTGACCTTTGTCATTGCAAACAAAGGGTATATAACAAAGTATTGAGATTAACTTTTGTTACTGACCAAATACTTATTTTCCACCATAATATGCAAATAAACTCTTTAAACATCAGACAATGTGATTTTTCTGGATTTTTTTTTTCCTCATTTTGTCTCTCATAGTTGAGGTATACCTATGATGAAAATTGGAGACCTCTCATCTTTTAAGTGGGAGAACTTGCACAATTGGTGGCTGACTAAATACTTTTTGTGTGTGTGTGTGTGTGTGTGTGTATATACTGCTCAAAAAAATTAAAGGAACACTTTTTAATCTGAGTAAGCTGGACTAGCCTGCCACAATTTCTTCACTTTAAGTTTTGGAGTGTTTTCATTTACATCAAAAGACGTGGCATCTTTTCATTCTTAACACATTATCCAGTCCATATCAGTGTAGATATCAAGCTTATTTTTTCCCATTAAAATCTGATGTGTTTTCAAAGTGTTCCTTTAATTTTTTTGAGCAGTGTGTATATGTATATACTGTGTGTGTGTATATATATATATATATATATATATATATATATATATATATATATTATACACTACCGTTCAAAAGTTTGGGGTCACCCAGACAATTATTTTGTGTTTTCCATGAAAAGTCACACTTATTTACCACCATGAGTTGTAAAATGAATAGAAAATATTGTCAAGACATTGACAAGGTTAGAAATAATGATTTGTATTTGAAATAATAATTTTTTCCAGATACTCAACCTGCTCAAAGGAAGGTCAGTTTTATAGCTTCTCTAACCAGCTAAACAGTTTTCAGCTGTGCTAACATGATTGCACAAGGGTTTTCTAATCATCCATTAGCCTTCTTACGCAATGAGCAAACACATTGTACCATTAGAACACTGGAGTGATAGTTGCTGGAAATGGGCCTCTATACACCTATGTAGGTATTGCACCAAAAACCAGACATTTGCAGCTAGAATAGTCATTTACCACATTAGCAATGTATATTAGATATTGGAGTGTATTTCTGATTAGTTTAAAGTTATCTTCTTTGAAAAAACAGTGCTTTTCTTTCAAAAATAAGGAAATTTCTAAGTGACCCCAACCTTTTGAATGGTTGTGTGTGGGTGTGTGTGTGTGTATGTGTATGTGTGTATATGTCATATGTATGTCATATTGACTGGACAGTCAGCTCAAGTGCAAGATGCAACACCAACAGAATCGCACACAAGGAATGTTTGACCCTTTATTTAATTTCAAAAGACGCAAACTTGGAGAAAGCCAGTCACTCAGTGTTTCCTCTGGCTTAAAGACCTTGTTGCGGTGGCAACATTTTTTTTGAGGGGTAGAAAACACATGTATGAATATGTTAATTATATACTATTTCTTTTTTTAATTTTGCACAGTAACTTTGCATATGTTAATAATAATGCATCAGATTTATATAGCGCTTTATCATAGACACTCAAAGATGCTTTTTACAGTTACATTATTCATTCATTCCAGACAGACAATGGTAGTGGCAAGCTACTACTGCAGCTACAGCTGCCCTGGGGCAGGCTGACGGAAACGTGGCTGCCAATGTGTTGGCAGCCACCAAACATTTATACACATTCATACCCAGTGTTATGGACACTGGAGGCAAGGTGGGTAAAGTGTCTTGCCCAGGGACACAACGGCAAGATATCTGGGGAGAGCGGGATTCAAACCGCCAACCATCCGGTTATTGGACTACCCTCTTTACCTCCTGAGCCACTGCCGTGCATATGGAACTTGCAGTTTGAAGTATTGTACAACCAAGTCTTGAATGTTGGAATATTGGGCCATTTAGGGTCCCACCCAGACGTTCTGTATTTGGACTTTTTACTGGTGTCATCCTTCTCTCGTTCCTCTGCTCTCACCTCTCCTGGACTCAATGCCTGAACACTTTCCTCTCCTTGGCTCCTCTCTTCTGTCTCATCTTGCCCTCCCTGAGCTTTGTCTAATTCAGGTTCTCTCTGTCTATGGTGGTATACAAACAGGTTAGAAAATATCAAGTGCCATGTAAATTAAAGGAGACAACCAAAAATTTGTAGTTAAGGGTACAAAGAGAACCCACTTAAAACTTGAGGAATGACTTCAGTCTTGAAGGTTTGAGGTTTTTCTCCAAAATTTATAACAATTTTCTTATAGTTTTCTACTTTTCTCTGTAAATTTATCTAAATTTGTGGATTATTTTATGGCTTATTTTTGTCTTTTTTTTTAATTACTGTTTTTTTTTAATAAATTTGAAACAGACTGGTATTTTTTTTCCTTATAACAACTTATATTTTTGACCATAACTTTGCAGTCAGAACAGAACAATAATTTAACTCTCATTACAAAGAAAAAAATATTATTAAAATTGTATTTAATGATTTAAATTAACTTAAATGACAAAGAATGCCGTTATTTCTATATATTTATAGTGTGGTGATGTGAAAATGACGAGGCAGAGTTCTCTCTCAAAGTCAGTTTTATTCACAACACCATCATCTCAAAGCAGAGAAAAAGAATGACACAGTAAACTCTCGTCCTTAAATATCAGGAACTTCACACTTCACAGATCACATGTCACACAGACCACCTTGCATTATAAAGACAGTCACAATGCATTTCTCTCCATGATATCGCTTCCACTGTCTCCAATGCATCCCTTCCTTAATCCTTTAATTGAACCCCCCACAGTCTCAAGCCTTGCATACCAAGGCTAAGATTCCTGCAGCTTCCTGCCTTTGTTCTGACCTAAAATGTGAGCCACAAAACAGGTCCCATGTGTGTGTCCACCACACAAAGCCCCCCCAACATTTTAGACAAACAGAACAACAAGAGAATAACCATATGCATGCCGTGATAGTATCAATACACATCAGTCCACATGCTGTATAGGCTTCAGCCTCCTGCCGTATCTGCTGTAGCTTGGATTCAACGTCTCTGCGGGGCTGTCCTGGGGGTTTGCCATCTGGGTGTGGAAACCTTTTGTCAGCACCTGTGGGTGTTCTGGGGAAACATTACTCTGTGAAGCCCCCCGCGGTGGTCTACCTCGCCGCGGAGCCTTCGCCAACAGCACCTGCTCATCTGCCACCACAAAAGCGGGTTTGAGTCTGTTTATGCCAATTCTCTCTTTCCTACCCCCCAAATCTATCAAAAACTGCTTGTCCCCCATTTCTAGCACTCTGAATGGTCCGTCATAAGGCGGTCGCAGCGGTGTTCGATGCGCATCGTGTCTAACAAAAACAAACTCTGCGTTCTTCAAAGTTTTAGGCACAAAAATGCGCGGAAAACTGTGGTGCGCGGAGCCGGGCAGCGTGCTTGATTCTATGTTACTCCGCAACAGCTGAGACGGGGAGGCGTTTGGCGCAGGGTTATCTGGGAGAAACTCCCCAGGCAGCCGGAGTGGCTGCGCAAACACGAGCTCCGCTGGGGAGGCTTCTAGATCCTCTTTAGGCGCAGAACGCAACCCCAATAACACCCACGGTAACTTGTCAACCCAATTTGTATCCGTCAGTGACGCTCTGAGGCCTCTTTCAATGACCTATGAAAACGTTCGCATAACCCGTTAGCCTGCGGATTGTACGTGGTTGTGCGGTGAATTGTGACACCCAGGATGCGGGCCATTGTCGACCAAAGCTCGGACACAAATTGAGGGCCTCTGTCGGACGTAATGTCCGACGGAACGCCGAAGTGCGCCACCCAAGCTGTTAAAAACGCGCGCGCCACCTCCTCGGCTGTGGTTGATGCCAGCGGGACCACTTCAGGCCAGCGCGTGGTGCGGTCCACCATTGTCAGAAGGTGTGTGCACCCCTGTGACGGTGGGAGGGGGCCCACGAGGTCCACATGAACGTGATCGAACCTCTTGGCCGGAATGTGAAACGGTTCCAAAGGACCCCTCGTGTGCCTGTGTACTTTGGCTTGTTTACACGCCGTGCAGGCTGCTGCCCACTCTTTGACTTGTTTGCGGAGGCTCGGCCACACAAATTTCTCTCCCACCATTTTGACCGATGCACGCACTCCAGGGTGCGCCAAAGAATGAACCGAGTCAAAGACGCGGTGGCGCCACGTGGCCGGTACTACTGGACGCGGCCGTCCAGTGGAGACATCGCAGATTAGGGGGGGCATACTGTCTTGCAGCACCCTGCTCTCCAGCCTTAACCCTGTTGGTCCAGACTGGAGCGCGTGCACGTCCATGTCATTAACCTGCTCCGCGGCCATGGCTGCATAATCTACCCCACGCTGACTGGGGCCGCCACGGCGCGCGAGAGGCAATCTGCCACTACATTGAGTTTGCCCGCCTCGTGCTGAATATCAGTGGTAAACTCTGATATCGTGGCCAGCTGTCTCTGCTGCCGGCCTGACCACGGTTCAGAGACCTTGGCCATCGCGAATGTTAGCGGTTTGTGGTCAACGAACGCGGTGAAAGCGCGTCCTTCCAGCCAGAACTGAAAGTGGCGGATGGCCAAATGGAGAGCGAGCAGCTCCCTGTCGAATGCGCTGTATTTACGTTTCGCTATCGCGCAAGGTCCTGCTGAAAAATGCGAGGGGCTGCCAAACCCCGGCTACATGTTGCTCCACGACCGCCCCTATGGCCACCTCTGATGCGTCAGTGGTGAGCGCTATGCGGGCCGTTGGGTCTGGGTGTGCCAACAACGCAGCCTTTGCCAAGGCTGCTTTCACCTCCGAGAACGCTTGGTCCCGCTCCGGGGGCCACCCGATCTTATCCGCGGGTTTCTTTTTTTTGAGCGCGGCATACAACGGCTGCATGAATTGCGCCGCGCGGGGGAGAAAACGGTTATAAAAATTCACCATTCCCAAAAACTCCTGCAACGCCCTGACCGTCTGCGGCCGGGGAAAATCTGCCACCGCGCGCACCTTGTCAGGCAGCAGAACTGCTCCTTCGGGGGAGACGCGGTGTCCCAAAAAATCGATCTGCGCCACCCCGATCTGACACTTCACTGGGTTGATTATTAACCCGTGATCTCCCAACCTTCGGAAAACTGTGGCCAGGTGTTTTTCGTGTTCATCTTCGGACGCGCTGGCTACTAAAATATCGTCCAGGTAGACGAACATGAAAGGGAGATCGCGAAGCACCGCGTCCATCATGCGTTGGAACGTCTGAGCAGCCCCTTTAAGTCCGAATGGCATGCGTAAAAACTCGAATAGGCCAAACAGAGTTATTACCACTGTTTTGGGTTGTCTTCAGCGCGCACTAGGACTTGGTGGTAACCGCGGACCAAGTCTATTTTAGAAAAAATGCGCGCCCCTGCCAAATGAACGGAAAAATCTTGGATATGTGGGATTGGGTAGCGGTCGTGCGCTGTAGCGTTGTTTAACCTGCGGAAATCCCCTCAAGGGCGCCATGATCCGTCAGCTTTCGGGACCATGTGTAGGGGCGAAGCCCACGGACTGTTTGAACGTCGGATAATGCCCAACCTCTCCAGGTTGGCGAACTCCTCGCGCGCTATGGCCAGTTTAACTGCGTCCAAGCGCCGAGCTTTTGCAAAAACGGGCGGTCCGATAGTGGTAATAAAATGCTCCACCCTGTGCTTAGTGACTGTTGCCGAAAATGTGGGGACCGTGAGTGCTGGGAACTGAGTGAGCAGTGTGTGGAACTTACCGCCTGCTGCTGTGACGTTGGCTTGTGCTGTTGGCGGGGCCACTCGCGCTGTACAGGGGATAGAATCAAAAGAGAGTGCATTAACCAGGCGCCTGTTAGCGAGATCAACCAACAAACCATGTGAGCACCAAAAATCAGCCCCCAACATATTGAAATTTACTGTTGCTACAACAAAAGTCCACTCAAATGTACGGCCGTGTAGAGACAGGAGCAGAGTCTTCTCACCAAAGGTCTTAATCTCAGAGCCGTTCGCTGCCGTCACCCGGGGACCTCCGGAACCAGCCAGTCTGTCCGCGTAGGAAGGTGTGATGAAACTCAACTGGGAGCCTGTGTCGACGAGGAAATGCCTCCCTGAGTGTGCATCCGACAAGTAGAGCAGCTTGTTCTCTTCCCCGAGGGCCATGGCTGCTACCGACCCCCGGTCTTGGCGTTTCCCGAACGCCCGAACTGGCACGGCGGTACACACTTGCGTGCCCTCTCTGCGAAGCGGCGATGGTAGAAACAAATGACGTCCGGTCCACGTTCCCTGGCCCCTGCCACCGCCGTCGTCGGTGAGTCTGGCACCGCTGCCTCTGGCCCCCTGTCGTCTCCGGTCGTCGCACCGAGTTCCGCTGCAGCGGCCGTGGCTGCGCGCCGCTTGGTGGCGTTGACAATCCGCTGCGCCTCTCGGCCCAGCGTGCAGTGGTCCCGTAGGGCCAACAGTGGTGAAGTGGCCAGGGTCGCTCTCGCTGCTGACGGTAGAGTTCTGAGGAAGAGGTGGGTGAAAATGAAGTGATCGTCGTCAGAGTCTTTCAACCTCAACAACTTCTCCATCAGGCTCGCGGGCATGTCGTTTTCCCCCTCCGTCAGCGCCAGGAGCCTCTCTGCTCGCTCCTCCGCCGAGGGGGTGAATTGCTGGATGAGTGCAGCCTTCAACATGCCGTATTTGTCGCTATCCGGCGGCTGGTCGATCAGGCTCTCCACATGCTGGGCCGTGTTGTTGTCCAGCTTTGCGACTACGTGGTAGAATTTCGTGGCATCTACCGATATCCCCCGGAGGTTGAACTGCACCTCAACCGCCTTGAACCAGGAGCACGGATTGTTCTGCCAGAAGTCCGGTAGCTGGACTGTAGCGGCATTCGCTTGGCTGGGGGCTCCTGACGCGGCTGGCCCGGGGGAATTTTCTTCTTGCATTATACGTCTCGGGTCACCAGTGTGGTGATGTGAAAATGACGAGACAGAGTTCTCTCTCAAAGTCAGTTTTATTCACAACACCATCATCTCAAAGCAGAGAAAGAGTGACACAGTAAACTCTCGTCCTTAAATATCAGGAACTTCACACTTCACAGATCACATGTCACACAGACCACCTTGCATTATAAAGACAGTCACAATGCATTTCTCTCCATGATATCGCTTCCACTGTCTCCAATACATCCCTTCCTTAATCCTTTAATTGAACCCCCCACAGTCTCAAGCCTTTTTTTTTTTTTTTTTTTTTTTTTTTGTTACTTATTTGTACCCGTAGGTAGACTTGGTTTGCAGTCTGGTGACAAGCCACCGGCTGCTGGTCGCTGCGTGCGCGAGCGCCCTAAACCTACATGTTTTTGGTAAGCGGGAGGAAACCGGAGAAATCCCGGAGTAAACCCGCGCAGCACGGGGAGAACATGCAAACTCCACACAGCTCACTGTTGGTCGGGGGCTGGGATCGAACCCACGATCTCATGATCCCCGCGATCCCCCGGCCGAGGGTAAAACTGTGCTGTCACAGTGCTAAACCACTGCGCCACCGTGCAGCCAAGTAAGCCAGTAAGCCTTGCATACCAAGGCTAAGATTCCTGCAGCTTCCTGCCTTTGTTCTGACCTAAAATGTGAGCCACAAAACAGGTCCCATGTGTGTGTGTCCACCACAATAGTTTTTTTTTTTTTAGAAATCTCCTCACCGCCGAGAAAAGCCTCCCTTATTTTGAAGTCCAAGTGCTGACATGTTCAGTTTGTCTGAAGGCTGCTGACGGATTAAAGTCATTGCCTTAGTGAATTTCGGTCATCTTAACTTGCCAGGTACATAATTGGGAACATAACTTAATATTGTAGTGGCTGGTGAAATATATCCTCAGCAATTCAGTAGTCCCCCTTGCCTTTCCCTTCATATGAAGCCAGCTGCATTTGAATTCTAACCACATCTTAGTTAAGCTACTCTTCTGTTATTGCTCCCATTTTCAGCGGGTTAAAACCATAAATGCCTCCAATGTTTACATACCTCTTATGATTTTCTTTTTCCATGTTTAAAGTACTTTAATAAACTCATGTTTCTCTGACAGTCAAGCCTTTTTCATGCTGCATTTCCCCTCTAGTCCGCCTTGGTCCGCATACATTTCGGACGAGCCCGGCACGCACGCGGAACTGTACATGCTCACTTTTTTCATCTACCCAGGCCAAGCGGTTGACGCATGCACAGAACCATCATTTGTAGTCTCACTCGTGCCCGATCGGTAGCACCAAGGTGCTGATGCACCAGGATTTTCACCAACGAAGAAACGGCGGACTTATTCACAAAGTTTCTCTTCAAATGGTCTATTTCTGCTGTTTGACTTACCTGGTTTTCACTCCTTTTCCACAAAGATGCTGCTAGCGAGACACTGCCTACTGATTGACTGGAAAGTTCGCGTGGGCCGGGCGCTTCTAAACTGTGCACGGATGACGGCCATGCGTATTGTTTGTGCGTGCACTTGCGAAAAGTCATTGCTTCATATATTTTTCTTAAATTCATATCTCCGTCTTGGCGAGGCGGTAAAACTTCTGGCACGGCAGACCGCCACAGAGAAATATTACCAGAGGAAACCCTGAGATGAACCAGCAGGTCTGGACTGCTTGTAGGGAAATGAGGAGCAGAGTCTGACTGGGTGGAGATGATGACTGCGACGGGGGAAGCAACAGGCTGGCGAGCGCACCAAAGCTCTTGAAGACACACCGCTTCGTCGGCAGCAACCTGTAGAGAAGATGAAGGAGAAAGTGTGTCAGGTAAGGAGATCCACAACACAAGTAGCTTAATTTAGATTATTCTGCTCGAGGCAGTATACCCAAACGACCCAGCGTTGAATCACTGAAGAGCGCTTCCTTATAAACGCTGGCTCAGCAGGAACAGCAGGTGCGTCAGATGAGTTGATTGGGAGAGCAGAGTGAAATGGGAAGGAGGGGGCAAGCACTCGCAAGCATATGACAGGGCCCTTCCCTCAAGGAACGCCTCCTGGCGGTCCACCAGGCTTCTCCAGGTGGGCTCGATGGTAGGCCCGGACCATACCTTTGTCATGGAATCTTGACCAGGGGACCCATGACCAGTCCTCTGTACCGTAGCCCTCCCAGTGGACGAGATATTGGAGCCCCCGGCCCTGGTGGCGAACATCTAGGATTTCTTGCACGGTGTGCGTGATATGGCCGTCGAGGACCCGAGGAGGAGGCAGCTTCGGGGGGGGGGGCAGAGAGGACTGGAGGAGAGGGCTTGATCTTGGAGGCGTGGTATGTTGGATGCGCATGGAGCGCCCGTGGGAGCTGGAGCTGGACAGCAGAGTCGCCCATGTTACTGGTGACGGGGAAGGGGCCCACAAACCGAGGGGCGAGCTTATGAGCTTCAGCCTTCAGTGGAACCTGATTCGTGGACACCGAGACCTGCTGCCCAGTCTTGTCGGCACCAGAACCCTCTTGCGGTCAGTGTAGCGCCGATTGCGCTCCATGGAACGGAGGAGAACTGCCCGGGTAGACCTCCAGGCCTGGTGATCTCTGTCATAGATAACGGCGGGGGGGGGGGGTGTAACCCACGGAGGCTTCAAATGTAGATTGCCCTGTGGCCGAAGAGACAGTAGAATTTAATGAGTACTCCACCCAGGTCAGATGGGAGCGCCATGAAGCAGGGTCATTGGCTGCCACGCAAAGAAGGGCGGCCTCCAGGGACTGGTTGGCACGCTCCGCCTGCCCATTGCTCTGCGGGTGGTAACCGAAGGTGAGGCTGATGGTGGTGCCAAGGCAGTGACACAAGGACTTCCAAACACGTGATATGAACTGTGGACCCCAGTCAGACACAATGTCCGTAGGAATGCTGTGCAGTCTAATGACGTGATGGGAAAGTAATTTGGCAGTCTTGGAGGCAGATGGCAGCTTGGGGAGAGGGACCAGATGAACAGCCTTGGAAAACCTGTCCACAATAGTCAAGATAACAGTATTGCCATGAGAGGGAAGAAGACCCGTGACAAAGTCCATGGCTATGTGGGATCAAGGCCGGCTGGGGACGGGGAGGGGGTGAAGAAGACTAGCAGGGTGGGGGGGGAGTGGGGGAGGACTTATTGTGGGCACAGGTTTGGCAGGCTTTCACATACTCCTGCACGTCCTGCCGCAGCATGGGCCACCAGAATGCTCGCCTGATAATGTCCACAGTGTGCACCACTCCAGGATGGCAGGCGAAACGTCCGGTGTGCCCCCACTGGAAAACTTTGCCGCGAAGGGTGGCAGGGACGTAAAGGCGGTTGGGGGGGGCAGCCCGCTGGTTTGGGCTCAGAGGACTGGGCCTGGCGGACTCTATTCTCAATCTCCCAGGTAAGGGTTCCCAAAACGCACAAAGACGGAAGAATGGGCTGGGAGCGGGAAGGGAGGGTCATCCGGGTCTTGGCTGAACTGTCTGGAGAGAGTGTCAGGCTTAATATTGTGGAAGCCGGGCCTATAGGTGACAGTGAAATTGAAATGCTGGAAAAATAGGGCCCAGCGAGCCTGCCTGGAATTGAGCCGGCAGGCCAACCGCAGATACTCGAGGTTCTTGTGGTCGTTCCACATGACTACAAGATGAACAGCTCCCTCCAGCCAATGTCTCCATTCCTCAAAAGCTAATTTTATAGCCAGCAGCTTTCGATCCCTGACGTCGTAATTCCTCTCAGCTGGGGTGAGCCGCTGAGAGAAATACGCACACGGGTGGAGCTTCAAGTCAGAGGCGGAGCGCTGGGACAAAATCGCACCCACCTCCAGGGTAAACTGGAGCTGGGGGTCGACCTGAGCCAAGATAAGTTTGTCAAGAACATGCCCTTTAATTTCACAAAGGCACGTTCAGCTTCCTCGGTCCATCAGACTGGTACCTTAACAGAGGTCAGCTTAGTTGAAGGCTGTGCTATCCCACTATAGTTCTGAATGAACCTGCTATAGAAATTTACAAACCCCAAGAAGCGTTGCAACTCCTTGCAGTTGTGGGGTGTTGGCCAATCAAGCACAACCTTTACATTGGCTGGGTCAGCTCTCAGCTCCTCCTCCGCTACAATAAAGCCAAGGAAAGAAGTGGAATTGGTGGAAAAGTCACACCTCTCTGCCTTAACATACAGTTGGTTCTCCAAGAGCTGTTGTAACACGGCTCTAACATGAGTCTGGTGCTCCTCTGGCGTGCGAGGAAAAAAATCAGGATGTCGTCTAGATAGACAAAAACAAACTGATTTAACATGTGACGGAGGACGTCGTTAACTAAACGTTGGAACACAGCTGGGGCGTCAGGTAATCCAAAGGGCATAACTAGGTATTCAGATTTCCCCAGGTGCGTCTTAAACACCGTTTTCCATTTGTCTCCTTCGCGTATTCTAACTAGATGGTAAGTGTTGCTTAAGTCGAGTTTAGAGAATAGGCCCGAGTGCTGCAGGAGCTCGAAAGTGGAGTTCATCAGGGGCAGAGGTTATTTATCTTTGATGGTTTTGGCATTGAGCTCCCGGTAGTCAATGCACGGACGCAGAGACCATCCTTCTTACCCACAAAGAAAAACCCCGCCCCGAGGGGAGCAGAGGGTGGCCGAATGAGGCTGGCGTTCAAAGAGTCCTTAATGTACCTCTCCATCGCCTCCCTCTCAGGTCTGGAAATATTATAGCGCCTGCTGGATGGCAACCTCGCGCCCGGGAGGTCGATAGCATAGTCATACGAGCGATGCGGGGGAAGCACTAGTGCTTGTGGCTTGCTAAAGACCTCCCCGAGGTCGTGATAAACCTTGGGCACAAGGCTGAGGTCCGGCAGCTCGACCTGAGGAGAGGAGACGGGGAGGGACGGTGAACACTCGGCTGGACTTAGACATGTAGCCAAACAGTTAGGGCTCCAGGAGGTGATTGAATTTTGTGCCCAACTGAGAATAGGATTATGCCTCCGGAGCCACGGGTACCCTAGAACCACCATGTGAGAGGCATGTGGAGACACGTAAAAAGTGAGCCTCTCCCGGTGGTTACCGGACAGAAAAATGGATAGCTGTGCCATGCAATAAGTAACGGACGCCACAGTCTGGCCAGAACGGGTATGCACAGAGTGAGGAGCTGGCAATTTAACTGTCGGAATCCCCATCTCGCGCACCAAATGGGAGGAGATGAAATTGCCCTCTGCTCCGGGATCAATAAGGGCAGAGACCCTCCTCTCGACCCCCCGGCAACTGAACCAGGGCCGAAATAGAAAAATTACTGGGGGGATGAGACTGAGTCCCGCCCGCCAGACCTCCCGCGGCTACTGACGGGCCGTGTCTTTTTGGCTGTAGGTGACATGTGTCCCAGTTGTGCTTCAATGAACCACAGTAGGCACACGCCCCGATCCGCTGCTCAGCCTCTGCCTGCGGAAGGCAAGTAGAGCAGAGCTCCATGGCTTCGGTGGAGGACTCAGATTCACCTACATCAGCAGGCGCCAGGAGTGCGTGTAAGGCGAACGGGAGAGCGGAGGTGCCGCGCTCCCTAGCGTGCTCGCGGTACCGGTTATCTGACCTGACCACCTGGTCAATAAGGCCATCCAAGGTGGCAGGAACGGCGTGAACCGCCAGGTCATCGCGGAGCCGAGGATTCAACCCGTGGAGGAACGCGCTGCGCAGTGCAACCTTATTCCACCGCAAATTTGCTGCCTCGACCCGAAACTCCACCGAGAAGTTGGCCACCAACCGGCTACCCTGGCAGAGCAACAACAGGCAACTCATGATATTCCCCTCACTCTCGGTACAGTCAAAAGTGCGGGGAAAATTTGGTCACAAATTGGTCAAACGTTGGTGGCACATCCCTTCGGCTATCGATTACAGACCGTGCCCAACTAAGAGCCCGGCCCTGAAGCAGAAGGGTGAACTGATGAATCTTAGAGATGTCATCTGGAAACTCCTTTCCCACCTGCTCAAAGTAAAACCAAATGTAACAAAGAAAATCCTTTTATTTCCCCACCTCCCAGGGTTCGGTGGACGATGGAACAAGTCAGATGAGCAGGTGGGGGCGGAGCCGCCGGAGCAGACATGCGACCCAATTGATCAGAAATTACACTCAGCTGCTGCGTAATAGAGGCGGTGGAGCACGGTGTGCTCTGCTGCTGGCTCGTTCTGTCATATTGACTGGACAATCAGCCTAAGTGCAAGATGCAGCACCAACAGAATCACACACAAGGAACATTTGACCCTTTATTTAATTTCAAAAGACACAAACTTGGAGAAAGACAGTCACTTGCCAGAGGAGCAGCAGCCCTGCAGAGGGAGAGACGAGGCTGATTAATAAAGGAATGGAGGGAGAGATGGAAATCCAAAATGATACCACTCATGTGGGAGGAAGAGAGAGCCCGGCTCAAAACCCAGCGAAGGAGATGAACCAGCAGGTCTGGACTGCTTGTAGGGAAATGAGGAGCAGAGTCTGACCGGGTGGAGATGACTGCGACAGAGGAAGCAACAGGCTGGCAAGTGCATCAAAGCCCCTGAAGACGCACCGCATCGTTAGCAGCAACCTGTAGAGAAGATGGAAGAGAAAGTGTGTCAGGTAAGGAAATCGCAACACAAGAAGCTTACTTACTTAGATTATTCTGCTCGAGGCAGTATACCCAAACGAGCCAGCGTTGAATCACTGAAGAGCGCTTCCTTATAAACACTAGCTCAGCAGGAACAGCAGGTGCGTCAGATGAGTTGATTGGGAGAGCAGAGTGAAACGGGAAGGGGGGGGGGGGTGAGCGTTCGCCAGGATATGACGGTATGTGTATATACAGTGGGGCAAAAAAGTATTTAGTCAGCCACCAATTGTGCAAGTTCTCCCACTTAAAAGATGAGAGAGGTCTCCAATTTTCATTATAGGTATACCTCAACTATGAGAGACAAAATGAGAAAAAAAAATCCAGAAAATCACATTGAAGGATTTTTAATGAATTAATTGGTAAATTCCTTGGTAAAATAAGTATTTGGTCAATAACAAAAGTTCATCTCAATACTCTGTTATATACCCTTTGTTGGCAATGACAGAGGTCAAACATTTTCTGTAAGTCTTCACAAGGTTTTCACACACTGTTGCTGGTATTTTGGCCCATTCCTCCATGCAGATCTCCTCTAGAGCAGTGATGTTTTGGGGCTGTCGCTGGGCAACATGGACTTTCAACTCCCTCCAAAGATTTTCTATGGGGTTGAGATCTGGAGACTGGCTAGGCTACTCCAGGACCTTGAAATGCTTCTTACGAAGCCACTCCTTCGTTGCCCGGGCAGTGTGTTTGGGATCATTGTCATGCTGAAAGATCCAGCCATGTTTCATCTTCAATGCCCTTGCTGATGGAAGGAGGTTTTCACTCAAAATCTCACGAGTCAGATGAGCACCACATTCATTCTTTCCTTTACACAGATCAGTCGTCCTGGTCCCTTTGCAGAAAAACAGCCCCAAAGCGTGATGTTTTCACCCCCATGCTTCACAGTAGGTATGGTGTTCTTTCTCCTCCAAACACAACAAGTTTAGTTTTTACAATAAAGTTCTATTTTGGTTTCATCTGACCATATGACATTCTCCCAATCCTCTTGTGGATCATCCAAATGCTCTCTAGCAAACGTCAGACGGGCCTGGACATATACTGGCTTAAGCAGGGGGACACATCTGGCACTGCAGGATTTGAGTCCCTGGCGGCGTAGTGTATTACTGATGGTAGCCTTTGTTACTTTGGTCCCAGCTCTCTGCAGGTCATTCACTAGATCCCCCCGTGTGGTTCTGGGATTTTTGCTCACCGTTCTCGTGATCATTTTGACTCCACAGGGTGAGATCTTGCGTGGAGCCCCAGATCGAGGGAGATTCAGTGGTCTTGTATGTCTTCCATTTTCTAATAATTGCTCCCACAGTTGATTTCTTCACACCAAGCTGCTTACCTATTGCAGATTCAGTCTTCCCAGCCTGGTGCAGGTTTACAGTTTTGTTTCTGGTGTCCTTTGATAGCTCTTTGGTCTTGGCCATAGTGGAGTTTGGAGTCTGACTGTTTGAGGTTGTGGACAGGTGTCTTTTATACTGGTAACGAGTTCAAACAGGTGCCATTAATACAGGTAACGAGTGGAGGACAGAGGAGCCTCTTAAAGAAGAAGTTATAGGTCTGTGAGAGCCAGAAATCTTGCTTGTTTGGAGGTGACCAAATACTTATTTTACCGAGGAATTTACCAATTAATTAATTAAAAATCCTTCAATGTGATTTTCTGGATTTTTTTTTTCTCATTTTGTCTCTTAGTTGAGGTATACCTGTGATGAAAATTGGAGACCTCATCTTTTAAATGGGAGAACTTGCACAATTGGTGGCTGACTAAATACTTTTTTGCCCCACTGTATGTGTGTGTGTGTGTATGTATAATATACAGTGGTTTAAAAAAAATAAAATAAGACACTCTGTATAAGCCTGTGGGGTTTTTGTTAACATATTTGGACATATGGATGTTTAATATCAATGTTAAAAACACTGGGAGATTCACGTCATTCAACTCAACAATTAAAAATGAATTAAAGATTTTTCAAATTTTCTGTAACATATAAATCTAAACAACTAGTGAGGAACAAATTAGGATGAACCCCCCCCCCCCCCCCATCTTTTGTAAGACACCCCCACATTCATTCCCACTTACAATGGCTAAAATAAAAAAAAAATGCAAATAAAAACAAAAACAAGGTTAGACATAGATACGTGAACATTTTTAATAAAGAACTGAATATTTAATGGGGTGTCCAGATTTTTTCACATGACTCTCTGTGTGTGTGTGTGTGTGTGTATGTGTGTGTGTATATATATCCCATTTACACAGGGTGCGTGTGAAGCGCCTTGTGCAGTAGTATAGTAATGTAGAGATGTTTGTAGATAGTGCATGTTGCATGGCATATGTTGCATGTTGCTTGCTGCTCTGCTTACAGCTACCGCCACCAGCTAGCCCCCATCGGGGGTGAAAAGAGGAGCAGCGTGCGTAAGTCTCCTTCTGCTGGTACAGAGCCTCTCCACCACCAAGATCCCTGCAGTGCCTCCTCGTGGCCACACATGGTAACTGGGTACTCTGCGGTCCCAGGCTAAACTGGAGGGGATCTCGGAGCAGCAGGGGGCCCCAGAGACGCGGCGTATAGGCCCACCCTGTGTGGACACGCCCTGGCGCCCGTCAACCCCTGCCCCAACTATGGGTAAATAGCCCCACTGCCTTGTGGGTAATCTGTTAAGGTGAAGGCTAAGGGAGCAACCCCTGACAGAAAAGCAATGTGCTGGTGGTGCGCAAAAGGCGGGACTTAAAAGACCAAGGACCCGGCAGCCTCCTGCAGCCATGTTGAGGAACTGGTCGTCATGGGCTTACCCACGCCACTGGATTTACCTCATCATCGTGAAGACAGTGCTATTGGGAAGAGCGCGCCCCCTACGGCACTCTAAATAATTTCAATGTGCAGGTGTCCACCTCTGACCATGGTGGGCCTTACCTTCCTGGGCATCTGGTTGAAGTCTGGCGGCGACAGGGTGTGTGGCGACGGGAGCAGGTATGAATGTTACGGGGAGCTCCTAGCTATAACCCTGCACGTCAGCAGCACAGGGCTATTATGGTTGCTAACAGCTGGGGTGGCAGCTGTTTTCGGCAGACCCCTGTGTGATTGAGCAGCCCTATTTAGGACAGCACTGCTCACCCCAACTGGGGAGGGGCCTAGAAAAGGTGGCCTAAAAATTGCCCACTCATCTTTCGCCTGAACAGGTTACCGCTCCTGTTGGGTCATTCCACCTCTGCGGTCGAAATAATAAAAAGAAAACATGCAACCTAAAACTGGCAACATGGAATGTAAGGACACTCCTGGATCGAGGTTCTGATAGACCCCATAGGAGAACAGCTCTGGTTGCTGCTGAACTGAGTCGCTACAACATTGATATTGCTGCACTGAGCGAGACCAGGCTCCTAGATGAGGGCTCTTTAACAGAGGAAGGGATGGGCTACACATTCTTCTGGAGGGGTTACCCCTCAGGAGAACAACATCTGCATGGTGTAGGACTGGCCATCAAAAACACCCTTCTACCAAGACTCAGTGAAACACCTGTTGGCATTAGTGAGAGACTGATGACACTCCGTATCCCCCTGGTTAAGAATCGCTTTGCTACACTTCTTAGTGCCTATGCACCGACCCTGCCATCGGAGAGTGAGGCCAAGGATTCCTTCTACCAGTTACTGGACGAAACTCTTCGCCGGATCCCCAAGAATGACAAGATCTTCTTACTTGGAGATTTTAACGCCAGAGTGGGTCAGAACAATCAGATATGGAGTGGAGTGCTTGGCAGACACGGAGTTGGCCAAGTTAACGCAAATGGAGTGAGATTGCTCACTCTCTGCTCTGAGCATAACCTGACCATAACCAACACCATCTTCCAGCAAAAGGCCAAATACAAAACCTCATGGATGCACCCTCGCTCTAAACACTGGCACCTGATTGATTACATCATTGTGAGGCGCAGTGACATCAGAGATGTCCACATCACCTGTGCCATGAGAGGTGCAGAATGCTGGACAGATCCCCGGCTGATCGTGGCCAAGGTCCACATGCAAGTGCGCCCCCCCTTGCGACTACAAGGGCCCAAAAGGAGGAAACTTGATTGCTCCCGTCTGGCAAATCTGGATGTAAGAAATGACTTTCGGCGCTCCCTGGTTGAGAAACTAGAGGGGGGTGGAGCATTTCCTGAGTCTGCCTGAGAAGACCATGGACCAGAAGTGGGACTTTATCAGCTCGGCTCTTTGTGAGGCAGCAGCCCAAACGATTGGCTATAAGAGAAAGAACCACCAAGACTGGTTTGATGACAACTATGACACCATCCACGACTTGTTGGAGGACAAGCACAGAGCACATCAGGCAACCTTAAGGAACCCCTCATCCATTATCATCAGGCATCAGTGGCAGAGAGCTCGGCGGGAGGTACAAAGGGCTACTCAGACAATGCAGAACGAGTGGTGGACAAAAAAGGCACATGAAATCCAGGCCTTTGCCGATAAAAATGACATGCATAATTTTTATAATGCTGTCAAGAAGATTTACGGCCCAACAAATCGCTGCATCACTCCCCTGAAAACAGCAGATGGGCTGAGAATCCTAAAGGATCAGCCTAGCATCTTGCTGAGATGGGCTGAACACTTTAGTACCCTGCTTAACCAGGACTCAGATGCAGACCCCACTGTTCTCGATGACTTGCCTACTCTTCCTCCAATGCAAGACCTGGATCAGCCCCCAACCTTCCTGGAGGTTCTATCAGCTACCCGCTCTCTCAAAAACAACAAGTCCCCTGGTAATGTCAACATTCCTGCCGAGCTGTTGAAACAAGGAGGCTACTTGTGTACAAAAACCCTGCACAAGTACATCACCAAGGTCTGGGCCGATGATAACATCCCACAACAATGGAGAGACGCCACAATTGTCACCATTTATAAAAACAAGGGTGACAAGGCTGTCTGCGGCAACAGCAGGGGTATTTTGCTCCTTGCTGTTGCTGGTAAGGTCCTGGCGAAGGTGATGCTTCACAGGCTGATCAACAACATCACAGAATCAGTGCTGCCTGAATCGCAATGCAGTTTCAGGAAGGCAGGAGCTCGGTGGACATGATTTTCACAGCTTGGCAGCTGTAGGAGAAATGTCGGGAGCAACACCAGGACCTTTTCATGGCCTTTGTCGATCTCTCCAAAGCTTTCGACACTGTCCATAGAGAACCCCTATGGGAAGTTCTTCTTAAGTTTGGCTGCCCCAGTAAGTTTGTCAATATCCTCCGCCAATTTCATGATGGTATGACTGCTCGGGTGACTATAGGAGGACGGGAATCTCCTTCCTTCCCCGTTTGTACAGGGGTTAGGCAGGGGTGTGTATTAGCACCAGTACTTTTTAACATCTTCCTGCTCTGTGTCACCCAACTTCTCCACAAGGAGATTGAGGACAGCAGCGGTGTAACAGTGGACTTCCGTCTAGATGGCAACCTTTTTAATATAAGGAGGCTCCAGGCAACCACCAAACTGCAAAGGGTGAGAGTCATTGAGCTACAGTATGCAGATGACTGTGCTCTGGTATCTCATAGCCCACAAGATCTCCAGTCTGTTCTTACTGCTGCGGTGAGAGCATACAGCAGGATGGGACTGACGGTGAACACCATCAAAACAGAGGTCGTCTGCCAATGGAGCACCAATATCCCATCTACTCCACCTACCTTCACTGTTGCTGGTGAACAGCTGTCTGTTGCTCCATCTTTCAAGTACCTGGGGAGCATCCTCTCTGTAGACAACACCATTGACAGTGAGGTCCAGAACAGGATCAGGCAGGCATCAGCTTCTTTTGGGAGACTCTGGCGTCGGGTCTTCCAGAACAAGAACCTCCATCTCCAAACGAAGATCTCTGTTTACCAGGCAGTCTGTGTCACTACTCTCCTCTACAGCTGTGAATCCTGGGTGACTTACAGCTGCCACATTGGGGATCTAGAGCAGTTCCATATACGCTGCCTTCAGCGCATCCTGGGAATCACCTGGCGTGACCATGTGCCTCATTCTGAGATACTCTTTAAGACCAGCTGTAGGAGTATTGAGGCAACGATCACCCAGCACCAGCTACGCTGGCTGGGACATGTGGTGAGGATGCCCCCAAACCGGTTGCCTCGCAGGGTGTTATATGGCCAGCTACACCATGGTCAACGCTCTGCTGGAGGGCAGAAGAAGCGCTACAAGGACCAGCTAAAGATGGCCTTAAAGAAGTGCAGGATCAGACCTGAGGCTCTGGAGGAGGCTGCTGCTGACCGGAACACCTGGCGACAGCAGTGCCTTGTGGGGACCCGTATGATGGAGGAGGACAGGACAGCCAGGAGACAGGAGAGAAGACTGAGGAGGAATGCACCTGCAGCCCCTGCTGCCACTACTACAACTTTTACATGCCCTACCTGCAACAGGACATGTGCGTCCAGGATAGGACTACACAGCCATCAAAGGACTCACCGATAGAAGTGGACGTCATCATCGGACTCGATGGACAACCGCAAGCAAAGCAAGCAAGTGTGTGTGTAAAATATAGTATCTCACAAAAGTGAGTACACTCCTCACATTTTTGTAAATATTTTAGTATATCTTTCATGTGACAACGCTGAAGATATGACACTTTGCTGCAATGTAAAGTAGTCAGTGTACAGCTTGTATAACGGTGTACATTTGCTGTCCACTCAAAATAACACACAGCCATTAATGTGTAAACCGCTGGCAACAAAAGTGAGTCCACCCCTAGTGAAAATGTCCAAATTGTGCCCCATTAGCCATTTTCCCTCCCCAGTGTCATGTGACTCATTAGTGTTACAAGGTCTCAGGTGTGAATGGGGAGCAGGTGCATTAAATTTGGTGTTATTGCTCTCACCCTCTCTCACACAGGTCACTGGAAGTTCATCATGACACCTCATGGCAAAGAACTCTCCGAGGATGTGAAAAAAAGAATTGTTGCTCTACATAAAGATGGCCTAGGGTTATAAGAAGATTGCCAACACCCTGAAACTGAGCTGCAGCATGGTGGCCAAGACCATATAGTGGTTTAACGGGCAGGTTCCACTCAGAACAGGCCTCGCCCTGGTCGACAAAAGAAGTTGAGTGCACGTGCTCAGCGTCATATCCATAGGTTGTCTTTTGAAAATAGACGTATGAGTGCTGCCAGCATTGCTGCAGAGGTTGAAGGGGTGATGGGGCCAGCCTGTCACTGCTCAGACCATATACTGTGCACTGCGTCAAATTGGTCTGCATGGTTGCCGTCCCAGAAGGAAGCCTCTTCTAAAGATGATGCACAAGAGAGCCCGCCAACAGTTTGCTGAAGACAAGCAGACTAAGGACATGGATTACTGGAACCATGTCCTGTGGTCTGACGAGACCAAGATAAAGTTGCTTGGTTCAGATGGTGCCAAGCGTGTGTGGCGGCAACCAGGTGAAGAGTACAAAGACAAGTGTGTCTTGCCTACAGTCAAGCATGGTGGCGGGAGTGTCATGGTTTGGGGCTGTGTGAGTGCTGTCGGCACTGGGGACCTACAGTTCATTGAGGGAACCAACATGTACTGTGACATACTGAAGCAGAACATGAGTCCCTCCCTTCGGAAACTGGGCCCCAGGGCAGTATTCCAACATAACCACCCCAAACACACCTCCAAGACAATCACTGCCTTGCTAAAGAAACTGAGGGTAAAGGTGATGGACTGGCCAAGCATGTCTCCAGACTTAAACCCTATTGAACATCTGTGGGGCACCCTCAAACGGAAGGTGGAGGAGCGCAAGGTCTCGAACACCATGATGTTGTCAAGGAGGAGTGGAAGAGGATTCCAGTGGCAACCTGTGAAGCTCAAGTGAACTTCATGCCCAAGAGAGTTAAGGCAGTGCTGGAAAATAATGGTGGCCACACAAAATATTGACACTTTGGGCACAATTTGGACAATTTCACTAGGGGTGTACTCACATTTGTTGCCAGCGGTTTATGGCTATGTGTTGTGTTATTTTGAGGGGACAGTAAATTTTCACTGTTGTACAAGCTGTACACTGACTACACTGTATCAAAGTGTCGTATCTTCAGCGTTGTCCCATGAAAAGATATAATAAAATATTTACAAAAATGTGAGGTGTGTACTCAAAGTGTGTCTGGAAAGTATTCACAGCGCTTCACTTTTTCCACATTTTGTTGTTACAGCCTTATTCCAGAATGGATTAAATTCATTTTTTTCCTCAACATTTTACACACAATACCCCAGAATGACAACGTGTTAAAAAAAAAAGTTTGAGATTTTTGCAAATTTATTAAAAATAAAAAAAACTAAGAAATCACATGTACTTAAGTATTCACAGCCTTTGCTCAGTACTTTGTTGATGCACCTTTGGCAGCAATTACAGCCTCAATTCTTTTTGAATATGATGCCACAAGCTTAGCACACTTATCTGTGGGCAGTTTGGCCCATTCCTCTTTTCAGCACCTCAAGTGCCATCAGGTTGGAAGGGAAGCATTGGTGCACAGCCATTTTCAGATCTCTCCAGAGATGTTCAATTGGATTCAAGTCTGGGCTCTGGCTGGGCCACTCAAGGGCATTCACAGAGTTGTCCTGAAGCCACTCCTTTGATATCTTGGCTGTGTGCTTAGGGTCGTTGTCCTGCTGAAAGATGAACCTTCGCCCCAGTCTGAGGTCAAGAGCACTTTGGAGCAGGTTTTCTTCCAGGATGTCTCTGTACATTGCTGCATTCATCTTTCCTTCTATCCTGACTAGTCTCCCAGTTCCTGCCACTGAAAAACGTCCCCACAGCATGAAACTGCCACCACCATGCTTCACTGTAGGGACGGTATTGGCCTGGTGATGAGCGGTGCCTGGTTTCTTCCAAACACGATGCCTAGCATTCATACCAAAGAGTTCAATCTTTGTCTCATCAGACCAGAGAATTTTTTCTCATGGATTGAGAGTCCTTCAGGTGCCTTTTGGCAAACTCCTGGCGGGCTGCCATGTGCCTTTTACGAAGGAGTAGCTTCCGTCTGGCCATTCTACCATACAGGCCTGATTGGTGGATTGCTGCAGAGATGGTTGTCCTTCTGGAAGGTTCTCCTTTCTCCACAGAGGAATGCTAGAGCGCTGACAGAGTGCTCATCAGGTTCTCAGTCACCTCCCTGACTAAGGCCCTTCTCCCCCAGTTGCTTTGTTTAGATGGCCAGCCAGCTCTAGGAAGAGTCCTGGTGGTTCTGAACTTCTTCCATTTATGGATGATGGAGGCCACTGTGCTCTTTGGGACCTTCAAAACAGCAGAAATTTTTCTGTACCCTTCCCCAGATTTGTGCCTCTAGACAATCCTGTCTGAGGGCTACAGACAATTCCTTTGACTTCGTGCTTAGTTTGTGCTCTGAGATGCCCTGTCAACTGTGGGACCTTATATAGACAGGTGTGTGCCTTTCCAAATCATGTCCAATCAACTGAATTTACCACAGGTGGACTCCAGTTAAACTGTAGAAACATCTCAAGGATGATCAGTGGAAACAGGATGTACCTGAGCTCAATTCTGAGCTTCATAGCAAAGGCTGTGAATACTTATGTACATGTGATTTCCTGTTTTTTTTTTTTTTTTTTTTTTTTAATTTGCAAAAATCTCAAACTTTTTTCTTGTCATTATGGGGAATTATGTGTAGAATTTTGAGGAAAAAAATTAATCCATTTTGGAATAAGATTGTAACATAAAATGTGGACAAAATGAAGCACTGAATACTTTCTGGATGCACTGTATGTATATGTATAAATGTATGTGTGTGCATGCACATGTGTGTGTCTCCACCCTGTGACCCTGCCCCTGGAAAAAAGTTCAGGCTCAGGATTTTTTTTTTTTTTTTTTGGCTTTAACCCCTGCATCTGAAATGTTGTTATTGGTCATGCGATTATCGAAAAAATATCAACACACTCCTATTAAAACACACACAGAGCCTTGATCTCGTTTTTATCTCTGAGAAACATTTTTGACTCTAATGGGGTTTTTCCTGTATATCAAGAAATGGGAAACGTCACCAATGTTGCCAGATGGGAAATGTTGAAGTATCGTACCAGTGACTTAAAATTATCGTTTTTGAGGAAAATTATTGGACACACCTAGTTTTCTTTCTGATTTGGCTCAGAACCATCTGCTTCAGTAACACATTATCACTATTACAGCCTATAACAAAGTTTTACCTTTAAACAATCCTACAGCTTGGTTGGGGGTGGGGGTGGGGGAGCACCTCTTGCAGATCAGCACCTCTACCTGTGTGGAGTGGTTTCTGGACACTCCGTACCCTTGTCGCTCCATCCCAAGTCACTCCGTACCAAAATCACAACGTGCCCTAGACGTTCCGTCCCTGTGTAATTAAATACTTACCAAACCAAAATGTTGTTTATTTTTAATAACAAAGTGTGATTACGAGATTATCAGAAGCTTCAAAACAGAAACTGAAATTAAGGCTACTGTCACACTCTCAAATGTCATGGCAATCAGTGACTTATGAGTAGCAGCTGACAGCTGGAAACGAATGAAGGGATGTTTTGCCTTTCACTTACTTTTTTTTTGGGGGGGGGGGGTTCAAGGAGTCAAAAGAAAATTTTCATATAAGAATTTTATTTATTCAATAATTAAATAATGTAATAGATCAGTTGGGGGGGGGAAGGGCTTCTACCTGTGGGGAGTACAGGATGAGTCCCTGGCCTGCACTGAACAGCCCAGAATATCAGTCATACTTAACTATCTTCTATATGGCTTCTGTTGTATCATGTGTCAAGGTCTTGTCTCATAAATATTTTGAGAAGTACTCTGTTTATACATTAGGAGCAAATATCTATCAGTCCACCTAAACTACTACTAAAATGCCTCTGATAATTGAAGCAGAAACCTGTTTCAGTTTTTTTGAGAACCACAATCTGGTGACATTTTTGCACAAACATTTGCAACAATAGAAAGCTTTATCAAATCAAATCAAACTTTGTCGTATTGCTGTACATACAACTGTAGTGCAGGCAAGATGAAACTGCGTTTCTCTCGGCATCCATATAAATAGAAGCAGCATGATTTAAGACACACTCCCACATAGCTCCATCCTCACCCCCCCATCCATTCACACATCCCTGAGACATACTTGGGGAAAAAAACTAACTATAATATACAAATAATATACAAAATGTCCGTAGGTGCAGTAGTGTGTATGAGAGATTCCGGGTCAGCTGTTCAGCATCCTGACAGCTTGTGGAAGGAAGCTGTTGATCAGTCTGGTGGTTCTGCCTCTGATGCTCCGGAATCGTTTACCAGATGGAAAAAGTTCAAAGTGTTTATGCAGAGGGTGAGAACGGTCCTTGACAATGTTCAGTGCCCTGCTCCTACAACGGTTCTGAAAAAGTTCTTGGACAGAGGGGAGGGAGACTCCAATTACCCTCTCAGCCCCCTTGACTATCCTCTGCAGGGCTTTTTTGTCCGACATACTGCAGCTGGAGCACCATGTGGCGATGCAGTACGTCAGAACACTCTCCACCACACCTCTGTAGAAGGTCCTGAGGATGCAGATGGGGAGAGAGGCCTGTTTGAGTTTCCTCAAGAAGTGCAGTCTCTGCTGGGCCCGCTTCCTGATCCCCAAGGAATTCTTGCTCCAGGTCAGGTCCTGCGAGATCTGCACTCCGAGGAACTTGATGTTCTCCACTCTCTCCACTAAACGGCCACCGATGCTGAGGGGGACGTGCTCAGGCTGTGACCGCTGGAATGCCAACAACAGGTTTGAACCATCCAGTAAAACTGGGGTCGGTTTTCCCCCCATTCATTTCTTAACCTGCTGCTAATCTTGCTTACTTGTTGAGTCTGCCGTGCCTGCATTAGTGCTGTCACGCACGTGATTTGATCGAGTGTACTAGTTTTTATTTGTGAATGGACTGTACTGAATCACTCACCAGAACTGTAGTGAAAGTCAGGGATCACCAGCTGAATTCCCCGCCGGAGCAGCAAACAAGCCCTGCCTGCTCGGTTCAGCTGACTGTCATGGTGGACAGTTGGAGCTCCTGTACAGCAGTGATTTAGTGTACCACCATTTATCGTGGATCTTTTTAGCTTAATTCAGTATATTTCAGTGAACTGTGGATCCCATTAGTAGCCTCCATCCAAGGCCACCTCTCTGCTACCGCCACCGAATCTTCTGTCTCCTTCCACGTCGCCCGCACGCGTGAGATGGTGTGTAAAAACAAGCGTAGTATGTATGCGCACTTTGCACAGGATCTGTATCCTGGCTGTTTGCTAATGAACTAACTTAGCCACGTAATGTAGGGGCCAAATTATCGTACATTATGGGATTTTTGAAATTATTGATCATACATCGTACAGAGGGCAAAATTATTGTACAAATGCGATAATTATCATACGTCTGGCAACACTGAATGCCACTAAAAGGTAAATGTCACTAGCCATGTTGCCTGCCCACTGCTCTGTTATTGGCTCACCTAGCTGTCTGTCATATACAGTTGTGAAAAAAGTTGGACAACTCTTTGAATATTCAGTTCTTTATAAAGAAATGTTCACATCTGTCTAACCTTGTTTTTGTTTTTGTTTGCATTTTTAAAAAAATATTTTAGCCATTGTAAGTGGGAATGAATGTGGGGGTGTCCTTAAAAAAAATGGGCAGTGTCCTAATTTATTCCTCACTATTTGTTTAGAATTACATTTGACAGAAAATTTGAAAAAAATATTTAATTCATCTTTAATTGTTTAGTTATATTACATGAATCTCCCAGTATTTTTAACATTGATATTAAATATCCATATGTCCAAATATGTAAAAAAAAACAACAACCCCCCCCCAAACCCCCCCCCCCCCAAAAAAAACCCCCACAGGCTTATACAGGGTGTCCTAATTATTTTCACATGACTGTAGATGGAAGGGGAGCTAAAGGTATTAGCCCCTGACCTAACACTGGTACAAGGAGGCTTGGACGAAGATTGTCCTCTTCTGCCCCAAGTGGAGGAGTTTAAGTATCTTAGGGTCTTATTCACGAGTGAGGGGAGAATGGAGCGAGAGATTGACAGACAGATCGAAGCAGCATCTGCAGTGATGCGGACGTTGTACCGGTCTGTTGTGGTGAAGAGGGAGCTGAGTTCTAAGGCAAAGCTGTTGATTTACCAGTCAATCTACCTTCCTACTCTCACCTATGGTCACAAGCTTTGGGTAATGACCAAAAGAACATACAAGCGGCTGAGATGAGCTTTCTCCGTAGGATCGCTGGACTCACCCTCAGAGAGAGGGTGAGGAGCTCAGTCATCCGAGAGAGCCTCAGAGTAGAACCGCTGCTCCACCACATTGAAAGGAGCCAGTTGAGGTGGTATGGGCATCTGATCAGTATGCTTCCTGGACGCCTCCCACTTGAGGTGTTTCGGGCACGTCCCACTGGGAGTAGACCCCGGTGCAGACCCAGGACTCGTTGGAGAGACTGCCTCCCAGCTGGTCTGGGAACGCCTTGGTATCCTTTCTCAAGAGCTGGAGCAGGTGGCTGGGGAGAGGGAAGTCTGGGCTTCTCTGCTTGAACTGCAGCCTCCGTGAGCCAGACCTCCGGAAAAGCAGTAGAAGATGGATGGATGTAGATGGAAGGGGAGCTAAGGGTATTAGCCCCTGACCTAACACTAGTACTGGGAGGCTTGGACGAAGCACGGGTTGTATTATTTTCTTCAGATCCCTCTACCAGCCGTCCTTGTTACCACCTGGTTCACTAATCCACAGTCCATAATATATCTTGTCATTCTGGCTTATTTCTTAATAATTTCACCATGATGGGATGAATAAAGGTTTATCTTATCTTATCTTAAAGTAAACTTATGTCTGGAAATGATGGGTTTGCAACTTTTACTGAACATTAGCAGGACATGCTAAGGAAGGAGCACACAGCAAGATGACTCGGAGGTGGTACCAAAGGTGGATAACAAGACCGGCTAGCCCTGGGTAGCTGACTATTATACCGTGCAGCGTAGTGATGTCACGTGTGCGTACGAGCGAGCTCGGTGTGGTGCAACATGCCATTTCCCATATATCAACCTCCCACCCCAAAAAAGCCGAGAACTACGTCTGTCGTTAGCCTTAGCAAGGCAGCAAGTAAATGTCAAGGCAAACTAGCATATCGACTAACGCACAGTTGGTTATATGCATACACATGTGGGTAACTTAAAGCCAGTGATAAAGGAAATGCGCACATGGTCTGGCTATAGTGTCAGTACATTTCCTAATGTAGAACAACATATATACTTAACTGGACCTGTTGTAAGAACCACCAGATTTATTTCTGAACATGACAATCAGAAAAAAAATTATCTTAAACTGTTACAACCTGTGTAACCGGGTAGACTACCGGTATAACCTGCATAGTCTGTGTGGGTTATCCTGCCACTTTAAACAGACCGTGCACTGACTGAACATGAAAACAAAGAACTTTAGAGTCAATGATAGTTTGAAGCTCAGCGGGGCTTGTGCCGAGCCCGGGGTGAACGCGGCCCTGATGGCGCTGTCTCCGACGGATGTGGGGGCCACCTTGGTGGAGTTGCGGCTGGCTCAACAGCAAAGTTCCAATCCGGATCCCACACTGGCTGTGTCGGCTTGGTTGCTGTTACCTGGTCCAGGGCAGGTGGTGGTACTTTTCTCAGATGGTTGGCATGCTATCGGGATCCATCTGAAAAGTGGCTGGTCCAAGTTGCGCGGTGATCTACATCATTGATGGCGACTAGGCTGATGACTGGAACATCTGCAGCTGACGCAGGTGGTTGGATCGGCAAATCCGAACCCAGTCGAGCACTGAGCGAAGGTGAGTTCTGCTTCCAGGTGTGCTGCTGCTCTCTTATGTGGCTGGTGAACGGCGTTGTAGTTGGGGCACCGTTTAATGGAGGACGTGACTGGGCTGTAGACGGTCGTTGAGATGAAGTGGTCTCATTGGTGACTGGATGAACCCCATGATCTTGCGGGTCTTGCATTAACATAGACTGGAACTCCTGCTAGGCGGTGGCTCTGGGAGGCTTATGCCGTGTGAGGATCATGCTACGTGTCCACTGTTTCCGTTGTTTTTCTGTTTCCCATTCATTGTGTATTGGAAACACAGCGGAAAGCATTTGGGTGCGGCACGGTCAAAAACTGTACTGTATTGTGCCAAGTCGCCCGTGGGTACCCGACAGCTCATTTGTGTAAAGATTTCCATTGGTAAAGATTTTTTCCATACGATCATGAACCAGAGACAGCACTCTCGTCCTGAACTTGTAAACCAGTGGTTTTTGATGTCAAATAACGACGGATTTATTAACTGAACCTACTATTTCTCGCACAAAATGAATTTTCACCGGTTTGTTTTAAAGATGTGGAGACCACGGACGCCATATTGTCCGGTAGCAGCGAAGAGCTGAGGACCGCCCACAGACGGATCCATCGACCAATCCAGTAAACCAGCCAGCTGAAAGAGAAGACGGGAGGGGAGGGAGGAGGAAAAGACAAGCAGATCTGTACGTTACCTGTTGTTGTGAAGACTTGAAGGAGAAATTAATAACCGCTGTTTCACTCTCGCTCACTTTCAACTCGATACTATATGACCAGTCAAATCAAATCAAATCAAATCAAACTTTATTGTCATATTGCTGTACATACAACTGTAGTGCAGGCAAGATGAAATTGCGTTTCTCTCGGCATCCATATAAGAAGCAGCATGATTAAGACACACTCCCACATAGCTCCCACCCCCCCATCCATTCACACATCCCTGAGACATACTTGGGGAAAAAGAATAACTAACTATAATATACAAAATGTCCATAGGTGCAGTAGTGTGTATGTGAGATTCCGGGTCAGCTGTTCAGCATCCTGACAGCTTGTGGGAGGAAGCTATTGATCAGTCTGGTGGTTCTGCCTCTGATGCTCCGGAATCGTTTACCAGATGGAAGAAGTTCAAAGTGTTTATGCAGAGGGTGAGAACGGTCCTTGACAATGTTCAGTGCCCTGCTCCTACAACGGTTCTGAAAAAGTTCTTGGACAGAGGGGAGGGAGACTCCAATTACCCTCTCCGCCCCCTTGACTATCCTCTGCAGGGCTTTTTTGTCTGACATACTGCAGCTGGAGTACCATGTAGCAATGCAGTACGTCAGAACACTCTCCACCACACCTCTGTAGAAGGTCCTGAGGATGCAGATGGGGAGAGAGGCCTGTTTGAGTTTCCTCAAGAAGTGTAGTCCTTGCCATCATACAGCAACAACACATAAAGGAACGAGGCGTGGAGAGCAGTGGAACATGGGCTCATCCAGCCGAAGCTCACGAACCAGGCGGTCAAATTCGACATGCATTGTGCGGGTCTGTAGCATTGGGTGAACCCAAAACCGGCGGCGATGATGACAGTCACTTTTTGTAGCACAAATATACCAGCACTATTAAAAACAATCTGCTCATGGTTAATAACTATTCCAGTGTTTCCTCCCGCATTGCTCGACTCCTTCTAGCCAAGAACTACGCTACACACCCCTTTTCCGTGCCTCAGAGGTTGCGGTATGCAAATTCCTTTCCAAAAAATCCGGACCAGTGGACACGTAGCATCAGTTCCCAGTCTTCAGTGCTCCGGTCAGCGTGCAGTGTGAAAAATTGAGCGGCTATGCCTATTTCTGGGCGACACAGTCTCGGGCCATCAACTGTCAAGCAGAGTCCCATGTGATCTGTAATGGAAAAGCACAGCTCATGGAAAAGATCACATCCCAAAATGTTGTCACCAAGGCATGTCACTTGAAATGTGAATGCTGGGAGGACTCTTGACCAGTTGCAAACCTGCAGAGTGATGGTTCCTACCATGCTGATTTTGACGTGTCTATACCCAAACAGTTCCACTGCGTCTGGCTCAATTGGGTGTTGGGGGTGGGGGAAACATCTTCACCAGATGGTCTCATCCAGCAGGGACCTCGTGGCAGCAGTGTCCAGCAGTAGTGGTAGACTGACACTATCCAGTTCCACTATGCACCACTTGTACGTGTGTCACTGGAGTCCACAGCATGAATGGTGGTTGGACTGGGCTGACTGAGTGAGTTACATGGCGGGCTTGTCGGGGCTGAGTGGCACATTTTGGTGAAGTGGTCCAGCTTATTGCAATGATGGCATTTGTGTCCTTTGGCAGGGCAAGTGGTGCCTGTGTTCGGTGCGAAGGAGAGCCACAGTTACCACATGGCTGGTGTGCGTTGTTGTCCTGTCGTCCCGCGATTTTAACTTCAGGGTCCCCCAGGGATGCTGCACTCAGCAGCCAAGGTAACAGCTTCAATTCAATTCAACTTTATTTATATAGCCCCATTTCACAACAATAGTCATCTCATAGCACTTTCAAATGTAGGGGAAACCCCCACAATTGCAGAAAGACCCCAGCAATCAGGCAATCCCCTGTGAGCAAGCGCTTGGCGATGGTGGAGAGGAAAAACTCCCTTTTACGAGGAAGGAGCCTCTAGCAGAACCAGGCTCAGGGAGGGGCAGTCATCTGCTGCGACTGGCTAGGGGGTGAGGGGATAGAGAAGATGAAAAAAACAGACATATAGAGACCATGTTTAAAGGAGCCACACATGATCTTAACGAGTACACAGTCACTGTGAACTCATACATCAACTTTTGTGAGGAGAACATTCTTCCATCGCGCACCAGGGTGAGATACTCTAATGATAAGCCCTGGTTCACTGCCAAGCTCAGACAGATCAGGAAGGAGAAGGAAGCAGCGTTGAAAAGTGGAGACAGGGACTGCTACAGGGAGGTTAAATATCGGTTTAACAGAGAGCTGAAGAGAGCTAAATCTGTGTATTCTGAGAGACTCCAGCAGCAGTTCACTGCTAATGACTCGGCTTCTGTGTGGAGAGGACTGAGGCAAATCACCAACTATCGGCCTCAGGCTTCTAAAGGTCAGGATGACAAAGCCCTTTGTCAAAAACTGTCCCAACATTACGCCCGTTTTGATACCTCGTTAACTGTGTCCAACTCCCCCCCTCCACCCAGCTCCACTGCCTCCTTGGCCGCTAATTCATCAAAAGCGGTCCCCCCCTCCTCCTCCTCCCCCCCTGCCCTTGTCATCAGTGTGCAGGACGTGCACAGACAGTTCTCCAGACTGAACCCACGCAAGGCCCCCGGTCCAGACGGCGTGTCTCCCTCCACCCTGAGACACTGTGTGAAAGAGCTGGCTCCTGTCTTCACAGACATTTTTAACACCTCCCTTAAGCAATGCCACGTGCCGACCTGCCTCAAATCCTCCACCATCATCCCTGTCCCCAAGAAGCCACGGATTACTGGACTTAACGACTACAGACCTGTAGCGCTCACCTCTGTAGTCATGAAGTCCTTTGAGCGCCTGGTCCTGTCCCACCTCAAGTCCATCACCACTCCCCTCCTGGACCCGCTGCAGTTTGCCTACCGAGCCAACAGGTCTGCGGACGACGCAGTCAACCTGGCCCTCCACTCCATCCTGCAGCACCTGGACTCCCCGGGAACCTACGTCAGGATCCTGTTTGTGGACTTCAGCTCTGCATTCAACACCATCCGCCCCGCTCTGCTCCAGGACAAGCTGTCCCTGCTCGGCGTGCCTGACTCCCTCTGCAGGTGGATCACCGACTTCCTGACGGACCGGAGGCAGCATGTGCGGCTGGGGAAGTCTGTCTCAGACTCTGTTAGCATCAGCATCGGATCACCCCAGGGCTGTGTACTTTCCCCCCTACTCTTCTCCCTTTATACCAACTCCTGCACCTCCACCCACCAGTCTGTTAAGCTGATCAAGTTTGCGGATGACACCACCCTCATCGGGCTCATCTCCAACGGCGATGAGTCCGTCTACAGGAGAGAGGTGGCCCAGCTGGTGTCCTGGTGCAGCCACAACAACCTGCAGCTGAACGCTCTGAAGACAGCGGAGATGATTGTGGACTTCAGGAAAGTCACAACCCCCCTGCCCCCCCTCACCATCACAGGCTCTCCCATCACCATTGCAGATTCCTTCCGCTTCTTGGGCACCACCATCACCCGGGACCTCAAGTGGGAGCCAACCATCAGCTCCCTCATCAAAAAGGCCCAGCAGAGGATGTTCTTTCTGCGGCAGCTGAGGAAGCTCAAGCTACCCACCAAGATGTTAGTGCAGTTCTACACGGCCATCATCGAGTCCATCCTCACCTCCTCCATAATCGTGTGGTACGCAGGAGCTACTGCAAGGGACAGACTAAGGCTGCAGCGCGTCGTGCGCACTGCTGAGAAGGTGATCGGCTGCAAGCTCCCATCTCTCCAGGATCTGTACATCTCCAGGACCCGGAGGCGTGCAGGCCGGATCATGGCCGATCCCTCACACCCTGGTCACGTACTGTTTGCCCCCCTCCCCTCAGGTAGAAGACTTCGGTCCATTCAGACTAAAACCTCCCGGCACATGAACAGCTTTTTCCCCTCTGCCATCAGACTGCTGAACATTAAGTGACTTATTGACTCTCGTGCACTATATATAGCAGCTCAACCAGACTCATGTCATTCATCACTGTTTTTCTGTTGCATTATCGACTGCACATCATCTGCTACTTGCTAATTTATTTAAAACTGCTGTGACTAGTATTACTCATTATTATTATTATTATTATTATTATTATTATTATTTATTATTCTACACTTATTGCATGGTTTTAGTCTTTAATTTTTTTTTTTTAGTTTATCGCTTTATCTTATCATGTTTTAATGTTGTAGCATTGCACCGAGACAAATTCCTAGTTTGTGTACTACATGAACAATGGCAATAAATCTGATTCTGATTCTGATTCTGATACTGAGCAAACATTAAAGGAGTGAAGCCAAGTACATTATTGGAGGTCCCCCGGCAGTCTAAATCTATTAGCAGCAGAACTAAGGGAGGGTTTAGAGACACATGATCCCTCCCTAATCATAGGCTATATCGAAAAGGGAGGTTTTTACCCTATTCTTAAAAGCAGAGATCGAGTCTGACTATCGGATCCAGATTGGTAACTGGTTCCACAGGAAAGGAGCTTGATAGCTGGAGGCTCTGCCTCCCATTGTACTTTTGGAGATTCTAGGTATTACAAGTAATCCAGCATTTTGGGAGCCTAGTGCTCTGTTAAGATGATAGGGTAATATCAGATCTTTTAAATAAAAGGGGGCCTGATTGTTAAGAGCTTTGTAAGTGAGAAGAAGGATTTTAAACTTAATTCTAAACTCTATGGGAAGCCAATGAAGGGAGGCCAGAACTGGAGAGATATGATCTCTCTTTCTAGTACTTGTTAAAACTTTTACAGCAGCATTTCGGATCAACTGAAGACTTTTTAAAGATATTTTAGGACAACCTGATAATAAAGAGTTACAAAAATCTAATCTAGAGCTAACGAAAGTGTGGATCAGTTTCTCAGCAATCACTCTGAGACAAGATGCTCCTAATCTTGGCAATACTACGCAAATGATAGAAGGCAGTCTTAGAAACAAATTTAATATGTGAATTGAAAAACAGATCTTGATCAAAAATAACTCCAAGGTTCCTCACAGAACAGTCGTAGCACCTAACACCGACACAAAGCGACACGAAGCGACTCTGTCCCCGGTGATTGGGGCTCGCCGGAGGAACTAACTGAAGCAACAGTTGGACGGGAGCCGGATCGGAGTTTGGGTGCAGCGGTGGTGGGAGACGGGGACCAGTGGAGGACCACCGGGGCCCCAGCCAGACAAGAGCCTGAGTCGGAGCCCAGGTACAACGGCGGGGCTCAGCGGAGGAACTACTGAGGCAGACGGCGGTAGGTGGGGGGGTCAGCGGAGGATCTACCGGGACCCCAGCTGGACAGAAGCAGGATCGGAGCTCGGCTACAGCAGCGGTGTGCGGCGGGACTCGGTGGAGGAGCTGCCGGTATCCCGGCTGGAGAGGAGCTCGGTTACGACGGCGGTAAGCAGCGGGACTAGCAGCGGAGGGGGCTAGCTGAGGCCCAGCTGGATTCGAGGTCGGTCGGATCGGATACCGGCGTCACCAGCAGAGATTATTTCACTATCCACAGGTCAGTAAAAATGCCACCAAAGAAGGAGGAAATGGAAGAGATCAAAAAATCTCTGAACTTCTTGTCAGAAGAAGTGACCAAAATGGTTAGCCAGCAGGCTAAAATATTAGGCCTAATGGAAGAAGTCTGAGAATTAAAATTAACAATTCAGGAAAAAGACAAAAAAATTACGGACTTGGAGCAACGTGTCGAGGATCTTGAACAATGTTCTCGTATGGATGATCTAATTATAAGTGGACTAGACATCAAATATCAATCATATGCTCATGCTACAACAGGACTGAGAGGTGAGGAGGCTCCCACAAGTGAATCAGTCTCCCTGGAAAACCAGGTGCTTCAGTTCCTTGATAGTAGAGATATAAAGGTCGAAGCAAATGCAATTTCAGCCTGTTATGCTTTACCCAGAAAGGATAATAAAACAAAGAAATCAATTGTGATGCGCTTTGTGAACAGAAGGGTAAAGAATGACATACTGAGGCAGGCAAGAAAGCTCTGGGGAACAGAAGTTTACCTAAATGAACATCTAACAAAAACTAATGCTGAAATAGCACGGCAAGCACGGATGCTGAAAAGACAAAATAAGATACAGGCAACATGGACAAGAAATTGTAGAGTTTGGATCAAACTAAATGGAACACCTGAGGAAGCAAAGCGTATAATAATCAGGAATGTTACTGACTTAAATAAATACAGATGAACACTGATTAAGAAAATTAAGAGACTGTGGAGAATGTGGAAGGACGAGGCTGGGTTTATTTCACAAGTCAGATTTATTCACATTCTCCAACATCATCCAAAAACAGAAAGAGAATGAATCCCCCGACATCTGTCCCTTTTATACTCAGGACATCAAAACACACAGTCACATGGTACTTAATCCCCAGTAACAATGTAACTTCCTCCCGATCTTAACACCCCCCACCTCCAGTCTCTGGCCGCTGGGCGAAATCCCCCCCGGCTGTCTCTCTGCATGCCAAAGACTAAACTTTCACATCCTCGTGTTATCTCCAGAGCGGCTCAGTCCTTTGTTCCGTCTCAGATGTGAAGCCTAAGGTGGTATACGTATGAATCATGCAATGATATACATATGTGCATATACATGTCCCACATGACCCCCCCCCCCCCCCCCCCCCAAACGTCTAAGATGGAACAACGTAATAACAGTCTGCAAGTCATGGTAAAATTATTACACATGAGTCCACGTGTCGCTTGGGCCTCAGTCGCCTCCCATATCTGCTGTAAGCGGGCTTAACCACTTTCGCGGCGCCCTCCTGCTGGGGAGCTGCTGTCTGAGGATGAGAACTGTTAGTCAATCCCTGTGGGTGTTCTGATGAATGCTCCTTAGGGGGTCTGCTGCACCGAGGAGCCGTAGCCAACAGCACATCCTCGTCGGCCAACACAAAGGCGGGTTTGAGTCTGTTTATGCCAATCTTTTCTTTCCTGCCCCCCAAATCTAGCAAAAAATGCTTATCCCCTGTTTCAAGCACTCTAAATGGTCCATCATAAGGTGGTCGCATCGGTGGGCGATGCGCCTCGTGTCTGACAAAAACAAATTCCGCATTTTTTAGAGCCTTAGGCACAAAAACGCTTGGAAAACTGTGGTGAACGGGGCCGGGAAGCACGCCCGCCTCCGCGCCACTCTGCAACCACTGAGCCGGGAAGCATTCTGGCGCAAGATTATCTGGGAGAAATTCCCCGGGTAGCCGGAGTAGCTGCGCAAAAACTAACTCGGCCGGGGAGGCTTCTAAATCCTCTTTAGGTGCAGAACGCAACCCCAATAAAACCCATGGTAGCCTGTCCACCCAATTTGCATCCGTAAGCGACGCTCTGAGGGCCGCCTTCAATGACCTATGGAAACGTTCGCATAACCCGTTAGCCTGCGGGTTGTACGCGGTAGTGCGGTGGGTCGTTACCCCCAGGCTGCGGGCCGTCGCTGACCAAAGCTCGGAAACAAATTGAGGACCTCTGTCGGACGTAATGTCTGACGGAACTCCAAAGCACACTACCCATGCCGTTAAAAACGCGCGCGCCACCTCCTCGGCTGTGGTTGATGACAGTGGGACCACTTCCGGCCAGCGCGTGGTGCGGTCTACCATTGTCAGAAGATGTGTGCACCCCTGCGACGGCGGGAGGGGGCCTACGAGGTCCACGTGAACGTTATCGAACCTCTTAGCCGGGATGTGAAACGGCTCCAAAGGAGCTCTCGTGTGCTTGTGAACCTTGGCTCGTTGGCAAGCCATGCAGGCTGTTGCCCATTCTCTAACTTGCTTGCGCAGGCTCGGCCATACAAATTTCTCTCCTACCATTTTGACTGACGCGCACACCCCGGGGTGCGCCAGAGAATGAATCGAGTCAAAAACATGGCGGCGTCACGCGGTTGGTACCACCGGGCGCAGTCGTCCCGTGGAGACATTGCAGATTAGGGGGGGCATACCATCTTGCAGCACCCTGTTCTCCAGCCTTAATCCTGTTGGTCCAGACTGGAGCGCGCGCACGTCTGCGTCGCTTACCTGATCCGCGGCCATGGCTGCATAATCTATCCCTACGCGGACTGCGTAGGGATAGATTATCCCTCCGCATTATCCCTCCCTCCATCCCTCCGCGCCCATGGTTGCATAATTAGTTTAGTTTAGTTTATTTGAAAAGGGACAATGCAATTTCATAAAACACATGATTACACATGGTTAAAAAAGCCAGAATTAGCCAAAAGGCTAGTTTTCATCTGTAGTCCCCTGGCCAAGATGTAAAAAAGCAGTAAAATGCATCTACAAGAAAAAAAACATGGTTAGACATTTAAGAGGGCACTAATGTAACAAATAATATATACATAACAAACCGTACATTGGAACACAACATCAAACATCACAGCAGACTTATCTTTTAGTGTTGGCAGCTGTTGGTGTTTATAAGCCACAGTTTCAATTTTTTTGTGAAGGCCTTGAATGTTGGGAGCAGTTTAATCTCCTCAGGTACTGAGTTGCACTCACTAGCGCTCCTCACTGACCAGGCCGACTTACTGAAAGTGCTCCTGCGCAGAGGAATGAAACAGTCACCTCTGACAGAGCCTCGAGTGACGCGCTCAGAGCTGTTTCTTTGGCTGATGAACTCTGCCAGAGGATCTGGAGCCAAATCATGCAGTACTTTATAAGTCAAATTTAAATTTGCAAATGTATGAAGACTATCCCAATTTAAAAGAATGTATTTTTTTAAAATTGCACAATGATGATGATGCCTAGGTTTTTTATCCATAACTTTAACTGCTTGTTTGTACAAAACTTCCAGTGGTTTTTTTGCACTCAAACCCGCCTGGGACCAGCTAGTTAGGCAGTAGTTGAAGTGACTCAGAATCATTGAATGCAAGTATATTTTTGCGGCTTCAGTTGACATTTCATTTCAAATTGCATGAAAATTTGCAAGATTTAACTTGATTTTTTTACACAATTTAGCAATATGGGCTTTAAAGGAAAGCTGTGAATCTATTATTAACCCAAGATATTTATATTGGCTAACAATTTGTATTTTTCCTCCATTAACATGTATGTCAGGGTCAGGTGACACTCTATTTATTTTAGTGATATCTATCCCTATGTGGACTGGGGCCGCTACGGCGCGCGAGAGACAGTCTGCCACTACATTAAGTTTACCCGCTACGTGCTGAATATCGGTAGTAAACTCTGAGATTGCAGCCAGCTGCCTCTGCTGCCGGCCCGACCACGGTTCTGAAACCTTGGCTATCACGAAAGTCAGTGGCTTGTGGTCAACGAACGCGGTGAAACGGCGTCCTTCCAGCCAGAACTGGAAGTGGCGAATGGCCAAATGGAGAGCTATCAATTCCCTGTCAAATGTGCTGTATTTTCGCTCACTATCGCGCAACATCCTGCTGAAAAAGACGAGCGGCTGCCAAGCCCCGGCCACATGCTGCTCCACGACCGCCCCTATGGCCACATCTGACTCGTCAGTAGTGAGCGCTATGCGGGCTGTTGGGTCTGGATGCGCTAACAATGCAGCGTTTGCCAGGGCTGTTTTGACCTCCGCGAATGCTCGCTCTCGCTCAGGAGACCATTCGATTTTGCTTGTGGGTTTTTGTTTTTTTTAGCGCGGCATACAATGGTTGCATGAGCTGCGCTGTGCGGGGGAGGAAACGGTTATAAAAATTTACCATTCCCAAAAACTCCTGTAACGCTTTGACCGTTTGTGGCTGGGGAAAATTTGTTACTGCGCGCACTTTGTCAGGCAGAGGAACCGCTCCTTCTGGAGAGACGCGATGCCCCAAAAAATCAATCTGCGTCACCCCGAACTGACACTTCGCTGGGTTGATTATTAACCCGTGCTCTCCCAACCTCCGGAAAACTGCCGTGAGGTGGTTTTCGTGTTCGTCTTCGGACGCGCTGGCTACCAAGATGTCATCCAGGTAGACTAACATGAAGGGGAGATCGCGCAACACCGCGTCCATCATGCGTTGGAACGTCTGCGCAGCGCCTTTAAAGCCCAAACGGCATGCGCAAAAACTCGAAAAGGCCAAACAGAGTTATTACCGCTGTTTTGGGTATGTCCTCAGCGCGTACTGGGACTTGATGGTACCCGTGGACCAAGTCAATCTTAGAAAAAATGCGCGCCACGGCCAAATGAACGGAAAAATCTTGGATATGCGGGATTGGGTAGCGGTCGTGTGCTGTAGCATTGTTCAACCTGCGGAAATCTCCGCAAGGACGCCACGAGCCATCAGCTTTAGGGACCATGTGAAGCGGGGAAGCCCATGGGCTTTTCCAACGCCTGATGATGCCCAATTTTTCCAGGTTGGCGAACTCCTCGCGCGCTATGGACAGTTTAGCTGCATCCAAGCGCCGAGCTTTTGCAAAAACGGGCGGTCCAGTGGTAGTAATAAAATGTTCCACTCCGTGTTTAGCGACAGCTGCTGAAAATGTGGGAACCGTGAGTGCTGGGAACTGAGTGAGTAGTGTGTGGAACTTACCACCTGCCGTTGCGACGTTGGCTTGTGCTGTGGGCGGGGTCACTCGGGCTGCACAGGGAATAGAATAAAAAGTGCATTAACCAGGCGCCTATTAGCAAGATCAACCAACAAACCATGTGAGCACAGAAAATCAGCCCCTAACATATTGAAGCTCACTGCAGCTATAACAAAAGTCCACTCAAATGTACGGCCATGTAGGGTCAGAAGCAGAGTCTTCTCACCAAAGGTCTTAATCCTTGAGCCGTTCGCTGCTGACACTCCGTGACTTCCGGGACCCGCCAGCCGGTCAGCATTTGTAGGCATGATGAAACTCACTTGGGAGCCTGTGTCCACGAGGAATTGCCTCCCTGAACGCGCGTCCGTCAAGTAGAGCAGCTTGTTCTCTTCCCCGAGGGCCGCGGCTGCTACTGACCCCCGGCTTTGGCGTTTCCCGAGCTCCTGAACTGGCACGGTGGGATACATTTGCGTGCCCTCTCTGCGAAGCGGCGATGGTAGAAACAGAGGTCGTCTCCTCCGCGATCCCTGGCCCTCGCCGCCGCCATTGTCGGTGGGTCTGCTACCACTGCCTCTGGCCTCCTGCCGTCTCGGGCCGTCGCGCCGAGCTCCGTCGCTGCTGCGGTGGCCACGCGCTGTCTGCTGGCGTTGAGAATCCGTTGTGCCTCCTGTGCCATCGCGCGGAAGTCCCGCTGGGCCAACAACGGTGAACCGGCCAGGGTCGCTCTCGTGGCCGACGGGAGGTTTCTCAGGAAAATGTGGGTGAAGAGGAAGTCGTCGCCGTCTGAGCCCCTCAGCCTCAGCATGTCCTCCATCAGGTCGACGGGCGTGCTCTCTCCCAAGTCGTTCAGAGCCAGGAGCCTCTCCGCTTTCTCCTGGACTGAGGGAGTGAAACGCTGGATGAGCGCAGCCTTCAACCCGCCGTATTTGTCGTCGGCCGGTTGGCGCTCCAAAAGGCTCTGCACATGTCGAGCCGTGCGGTTGTTGAGCTTGGCAGTAACGTGGTAGAATTTTGTGTCATCTACCGTTATCCCCCGGAGGGCGAACTGTGCTTCGACCAAGTGGAACCAGGAGCACGGGTTGTCTTGCCAGAAGTCTGGTAGCTTGACTGTGGCTGTGTTCGCCTGGCTGGCTCCTGACGAGTCCGGCTCGGGGGAATTACTTCTGCTCATGATACGTCTTGGGGTCACCAGTGTGGAGAATGTGGAAGGATGAGGATGAGTTTATTTCACAAGTCAGATTTATTCACATTCTCCAACATCATCCAAAAACAGAAAGAGAATGATTCCCCCAACATCTGTCCCTTTTATACCCAGGACATCAAAACACACAGTCACATGGTACTTAATCCCCAGTAACAATGTAACTTCCTCCCGATCTTAACACCCCCCACCTCCAGTCTCTGGCCGCTGGGCGAAATCCCCCCCGGCTGTCTCTCTGCATGCCAAAGACTAAACTTTCACATCCTTGTGTTATCTCCAGAGCGGCGCAGTCCTTTGTTCCGTCTCAGATGTGAAGCCTAAGGTGGCATACGTATGAATCATGCAATGATATACATATGTGCATATACGTGTCCCACAAGACAATGATAATCCATATCCACACACACAGCAAGAATGGTTCTTTTGACATACCATGTCAATGTACTTTTAAAAAAAACAAAAAAACAAAACAAACAAAAAAAACTTATGACTGACTTGAGTAGACATCAATTATCCCCAGTTGGAGGAAGTCATTTGACACAAAGTGAGGAAACTCATCTCTGAAAATATGCCATTATGCTGAACATAAACTACAAGAGATGGGGAATGATATTGATCCTGATAACCACTTTTTCAATAATATTCATAACCATTGTGACTATTGCACTGAAAAGCAATTCAAAAGTCAAGTGCAACTAGATGGTAAACTATCAATTGTCATGGTAGCCCAATAAGACGCACACAAGTCCACCAGTGAGTTTTAGTGAGTTTTATTACGGTGATAAGGGTGTTTACACAAGCTGCTGAGCTGATGACAGAGTCCTTGCAGAACAGGAAGCATAGGCTATCCAGCACACTACGGGTCCAGGGCAGGAAACAGTCACACACAGACAAGGTAGGTAATAATTGCACCTGGACTGCTAAAGCAGGGACTTACAGCACCAAATACACTGGAGGGAATAAGGCTATACAGCTCACTTACTATACCGGTGAACAGACGGTCAAGCCCTTAGGCAGCCGAGGTGAAGATAGTCCAGGCATCCGTGACGATGGGTGAACAAAATAACGATCAGTAATGTGACCATTAGCGATCAGACACTGCTGCGTCGTAATGACGCTAGCACACAGCTTAAATAACCCAGGACTGATGACAGATGACACACAGCTGACCGACCGTTGACAGGCGGAAACCCCTCCGAGCACTTTCACAATAAGAGCCCGGAGAGGCCAAAATACCGCCCGCAGCTGTCAAGGCCGGCAGCGAGACATAACTTTAACCCGAGCGCGATCAGAACCGACGCTCGGGTCATAACAGTACCCTCCCTCCACGGGCGGACTCTGGACGCTCCAAGGGACTACCCTGCCCCCCGCCCCCCCAGGGTGGGAGGTAGGGGGACAGGTACGGAGGGAGAGAAACCAACCAACAAAAACAAGAAAAGAAAATACATGACAAAACAAGGCTAAGACAAGACAAAAAACATACAGGAAATACATGACTCAAGGAAAAAAAACAAGAAAAGAAAATACATGACAAAACAAGGCTAAGACAAGACTGAGACTCACAAGGGAAAAAAAAAACGAGACAAAAAAATGCTCTAACATGACTATGGCAAGGACTCACAAGGTAACAAGAAAAATGCTCGAACTTGACTAAGACAATGACATACAAAGAAACAAGGGGTAAACAAAAATTGCTCGGACTTAACCATGATCAAGACTAAGACTTAGGCTACAACAAAAAATAAGGGGCAATCTAAAATTGCTCAGACCTGACTAAGACTATGACAAACAAGAAAAAACAAGAGGCAATCTAAAATTGCTCAGAACAGACTAAGACTATGACTTGGAAAACAAGAAAAAAACAAGAGGCAATCTAAAATTGCTCAGACCAGACTAGGACTATGACTTTGGACACAAGAAAAAACAAGAGGCAATCTAAAATTGCTCAGACTAGACTAAGACTATGACAAACAAGAGGCAATCTAAAATTGCTCAGACCAGACTAAGACTAAGGCAAACAAGAAAAAACAAGAGGCAATCTAAAATTGCTCAGACCAGACTAAGACTATGACAAAACAAAGAAGCACGAGACAATTAAAAAAAATTGCTCGAACTTAACCTGACTAAGACTATGACTTTGAAACACGAGACAAGAAATTACAAGATATACATGACAAGAATTGGCACCATATGGGCCCACAGAAAATCTCACAGTACATGAAACAGTCAGGTGGCCTGCCCCAGTCCCATGCCCCCAGGAATACGTCCTCTGGTGGCCGAACCAGGTCACCCTGTAACCCACACAGTATATTGGGTGGCCAACCCAAGATGCCGAACGCTCCAAGCAGTTCCTCGGGTGGCCGACCCACATACCACAACCAGCAGGACCGTGGAGGGATTGCGTGCAGCCGCTTACCTGAAAACAACACAGGAGAGCGCCGATCTGTCAAACAAAATCCACTAATGGCCCCCAGCTGGTGGCTCCTGAGAGGGGGACAACCAAAACCCTGGGCCCCCTCGAATCCTGATTGGGTCGCAGCCGCACCTGCGCTGGACCCCCACTGGACCTTGTCTGGTTCAGGACTGCTCCGGCGACGACCTCCATCTCCGAACCTGGAACCCCCGGTTCCGTGACCTTGACTGGCTCCGGACCGGCAACGCTGTGGAGGTGCTCAGAACACAAGGGAGAACCGGGATCAGTTCCACCGGCAGCGCCAGAGCCCAGCGAGACGAGCTCGGGTGCAGCGGCCGGCTGCCCCTCGCTCGCCTCCCCATGAGGCAGGCAAAAAGGCTCTAATACACCATACAGGAAAACAAGAAAGAGCACTTGCCTGCACTCGGGCTCTGGAGCCGTCCAGGACTTCGCCAATCCAGGTTCATGAAGATGCTCGTCGTCGGGCTCCCACTCGGCTGTGTCGGGTTCCACAACCGGCCTGATGGTCTCTGCAGCTGGATCCTCATGCGCAGACGTCCATGCCAATAACCCGAATGGCGTGGAGGCAGAGGACCCTGGACCTGCTGACTCGGGCTGCATCCCTGAAGAACCTTGGGGACGCTCTCTCGTCGGCACTGGCTCCTCACTGCAGTCCGCTCTCCTCCTCTGTCCAACACAAGGCTGCAAGACCGGGATGTCTCCCAGAGCTGCAGGCCTCCCCCTCGTTCGCCGGCGTGGGACTGACGCCGAGGACCGCTCCGCAGGAGGAGACACAGAGGCAGCAGGTTTAACATAATTGGCTACAGCTGGGGAAAGAAACTCAGGGAGCTGCGTACCCTGAGCTTCACCCCCAGGAGTCAGACAAGACAGATCACTATTACTACAAGGAAAGTGAACTTGGACTTGCCTGTCTCCCGGGGGGAGGATGTTATCAGCTGTAGCGAACGTTGCTCCTTCCCTCGCTCGCTGAATGCTGAAAAACCCAAGAACGGAGCCCACCGGTGCAGGACTCAGCTCACACTCAGCAGCTGGCTGGTTGAGGGGGTCATCCCGGCGGCCCGGAACTGGATCTGGAGCTGGAGCTTGCCGAAGATGCGCCCGGCCGTGACGCCGACGCCTTCGCCGGCCCCCAGATGGTGCGAACTCCCGAAAAGGATCCTTAGGCGAAAAACAGGTGTGCCTCTTCACCTGCTCCATGCCGCGTTCCTCCTCCATTATCAGGAACAGTTCGCGTTGGGCAGCGATGTCCTCCCTCCTAACGTCGACTTCCGGGTGGTTGGCGAAGCAGGGAGAGAGGTTACAGAGCACATCTTCGGCGGCGTCCAGGTACCAATGTATGCCGGGGGCGTAGTCCAACATGGAAGCGGAGATGAGTAACTCATCTACCGATTCCAAGACACACGTCAGCACGTGACTCCTCGGTGACGGCATTCCTCGCATACAAAGGTCCCAGACAGGGAAAACAACGTCCAAAACTCAACTCACTGGTGAAAAAGCGTCTCAAAATGGCGTCACCGTAACGCTGTTTGGGCAGCAGTGTACTGTCATGGTAGCCCTCGCGGGCTACCAATAAGACGCACACAAGTCCACCAGTGAGTTTTAGTGAGTTTTATTACGGTGATAAGGGTGTTTACACAAGCTGCTGAGCTGATGACAGAGTCCTTGCAGAACAGGAAGCATAGGCTATCCAGCACACTACGGGTCCAGGGCAGGAAACAGTCACACACAGACAAGGTAGGTAATAATTGCACCTGGACTGCTAAAGCAGGGACTTACAGCACCAAATACACCGGAGGGAATAAGGCTATACAGCTCACTTACTATACCGGTGAACAGACGGTCAAGCCCTTAGGCAGCCGAGGTGAAGATAGTCCAGGCATCCGTGACGATGGGTGAACAAAATAACGATCAGTAATGTGACCATTAGCGATCAGACACTGCTGCGTCGTAGTGACGCTAGCACACAGCTTAAATAACCCAGGACTGATGACAGATGACACACAGCTGACCGACCGTTGACAGGCGGAAACCCCTCCGAGCACTTTCACAATAAGAGCCCGGAGAGGCCAAAATACCGCCCGCAGCTGTCAAGGCCGGCAGCGAGACATAACTTTAACCCGAGCGCGATCAGAACCGACGCTCGGGTCATAACATCAATAATACACTTCAACAGCAGAAGTCTTAACAAAAACTTTCCACAGATTCAGGACTATTTAAAACAGCTAGACAGAAAATTTACAGCTATCGCAGTCTCTGAAACTTGGCTTAATGAAGAGCAGGCTCCCCTGATGGCAATAGAGGGATATCAGATGTTTCATATTAACAGATCTCAAAAAAAGGGTGGTGGTGTTGCACTGTATATTGATGACCTGTATAGGTGTAAGCTTGTAAATGGAATGTCCTTTGCACTACCAGGGATTTTGGAATGTGTTACTGTTGAGATTGACCAAGATAAAACAAAAAATCTAATTGTAAGTTGTATATATAGAACGCCGGGAACTTGCATTGAGACATTCAGAGATAAATTAGTCGAGCTGTACAATAATATTACTAGTAAGAAAATGGTAGTAGTTTGTGGAGATTTCAATATTGATCTACTAAATCCATATCAACAAAATGTAATTACAGAGTTCATGAACTCTATGTACAGCATGAGTCTATATCCCACAATAACACATCCCAGTAGAATCACAGTTCACACTGCTACACTTAATGACAACCTGTTTGTTAATATTATTGATAAGAAAATAGAAAGTGGATTATTGATAAATGATATAAGATAAGATAAGATAAGATAAGATAAGCCTTTATTAGTCCCACAACGGGGAAATTCCAGGATTGCAACAGCACAGGGATAGCAACACTCAGAGCAACAATCAGAAGGCAAGAAAAAAAACAAGCAAGCAAGAGCAGCTAATAAACATATGTACGTATTACTATAAAATATATATATATATACACACACACACAGACACACAGTGCAGAGCATTGTAGCTGGATGGAATAAATATATGAATATATGAACACACAGTGCAGAGCATTGTAGCTAGATGGAATAAATATGTAAATACACAAACACCCACAGTACGGAGCATATAGGAGGATATAAGTATAGAGGATATAAGTGACCACTTGCCAACCTTTGCACTTATCCATGGCCACACGGGGGCCAATACAGAAAATTTTTTAAAATCGTTCAGATACAAATCACAAAATGCAATCAGGTCTTTTAAAGAGGACTTGCTGAAGCAAGACTGGACAGAAGTCTATGTATCAGATGTAAATGAAGCCTATGACACATTTATAAACATTGTAACTACTCTTTATGAAAAAAATGTCCATTAGTAAAGAAAAAGCTTAAACATAAATTTGCCGATAAGCCATGGTTAACCAAAGGATTACAAAAGGCGTGTAAAAAGAAAAATTTATTATATAAAGCTTTCCTAAAGAAAAGGACAAAATAAGCAGAGCAGCGGTATAAAACATACAAAAATAAGTTAACATATATAATAAGATGTAGTAAGAGAGACTATTACAGTAAAGAGCTGGAGAAAAACAGAGACAATATTAAAAATACATGGACAATACTTGACAATATTCTTGGAAATAAAAACAGAAATACAAGCTACCCAATTGATTTTTAAAAAAATAATAAAACGACTCAGAGTGTGAATGCAGCTTCACCTGCAGATGAATTTAATAACTTTTTTGTTAACATTGGTCCTAATTTGGCTTGAGAAATACCCATTACGGCGCCTACAGGTGATACAATAATCAAAAACACTGCTATAAAAGACTCCATTCTCATAAAGAACGCAGACGAGAGAGAGGTCATTGAAATTGTTAAATCGTTTAAAAGTAAAACATCTACGGACTGTGATGGTATTGACATGCTCTTAGTCAAAACTATTTTTGAATGCTTAGTGAAACCACTGACGTATATCTGTAACCTGTCTCTCCAAACAGTTATATTTCCCAATGCGATGAAAATGGCTAAAATAATTCCGATATACAAGACGGGTGACAGAGGGGAATTCTCAAACTATAGACCAATTTCACTATTGCCGCAGTTTTCCAAGATACTTGAAAAAATATTCTATGAGAGAATTGACATCTTCATACTGAAGAATAATTTATTGTGTGAGCAGCAATATGGGTTCAGACACAAGAGGACAACTGCATTTGCTCTAATGGGATTTATAGAAAAAATATCAACTGCCATTGAAAATAAAGAGTATTCAGTTGGGGTATTCCTGGATCTTAAAAAAGCATTTGATACAGTGGATCATAATTTATTATTAAAGAAACTACAAAATTGTGGTATTAGTCCTGGTTATGTAGTTACTTAAAGAATAGAGATCAGTATGTATGTGTTGGTAACAAAAACTCACAGTTACTGAAGGTTGCTTGGGGAGTCAGTTTTGGGGCCATTGTTATTCAATATGTATATAAATGATATATGTAAAGTTTCAGAAAAAATGGATTTAATATTGTTTGCCGATGACACTAATCTATAATGCAGTGGAAGCAATTTGGAACAACTTTTGGATACACTCGGAAAGGAATTAGGAAAGCTTAAACTGTGGTTTGATTCAAACAAATTAACGCTCAATTTAAGTAAGACAAAATTTATAGTTTTTAACAACCATCACAACAACTTAGTATCTAAACTCAGTGTAAATGATGTAGAGATTGAAATGGTATCCGAAACTAAATTTCTTTGAGTAATAATTGATAATAAACTGTGTTGGAAGTCACATATTAATTATATTAAAGGTAAAATATCCAAATCAATTGCAATACTACAGAGAGTGAAATATTTGCTGAATCAACCCACACTATATACCTTGTATCATTCATTAATACTCCCATACATGACATATTGTACTGAAGTATGGGGAAATACATATAAAACAAACATATATCCAGTCTTTATGCTTCAGAAGAGAGCTATTAGAATAATAAACAAAGCTGCTTACAGGGAACCAACAAACCCACTTTTTCTTAAATTAAAAGCTCTCAAGATGAAAGATCTGGTTGACTTTAAAACTTCAGTAATAATGTTTAAAGTGAAGAATCTATCACTGCCCGCAAATATCCAAAAGCTGTTCCAAATAAGGGAGAAACAATATCATTTCAGAGGAACATGTATATTTCAAAAACCTTCAGTGAGAACTACCACCAAGCAACACTGTGTTTCAGTGCAAGGAGTCAGATTATGGAACGATTTTGGACCTGAATTAAAATAATGTACAACGCTTGGACAATTTAAACAAAAACTAAAGGAAGAAATACTCCAAACATATATACAAGAGGACATGTAAAATCACATAAGGATTGTCATATCCAGTCTGGGTTGTGTTGTGGCTTAGTTTTTTGTCACATTTTGTCTTAGGTATGTTCTGAATTGTAATCGCTCTTGTTTTGTTTTTCTTTTGAATTCTTGGATGGAATATGGGTGGGCAATATAAGCTGCGGCTTCAGCCATCACCCATTTCGGATAACTTATGTTGAACTGTATAATCAGAGGAGTTATTGTCTAATTTGACCTTGTTGGATTTTCTTTCCCCTTTGTTATATTATTCAGTTTCTTTTAATCTGTACTTTTAATCTATCCGAAATAAAGATTCATTCATTCATTCATTCATTCATTCATTCATTCATTCAACTATTCAGAGAAAGTTTGATTTGGAAAGGTCTTTTTAAGGTTTTTTTTGGACCAACAAGAATAACTTCAGTCTTATCTGGGTTTAATAGCAGAAAATAACAAGTCATCCAAGCTTTGATTTCCTTAAGACAGGCGTCTAACTTGGCTAATTGATTACTATCATCTGGCTTCATTGACAAGTATAATTGTGTGTCATCTGCATAACAATGAAAATATATACAGTGTTTTCTAATGATGTTGCCTAACGGAAGCATATATAAACTAAAGAGAAGGGCCTAGCACAGATCCCTGTGGAACTCCGTGACTGAGCTTAGAGTTGGAAGAAAACTCATTATTGACATGAACAAATTGAACCCTATCAGACAAATAAGATCTAAACCACTGCAGCGAAGTTCCATTAAGTCCAACATAGTGTTCTAATCTATCAAGTAGAATATCATGGTCGATGGCATCAAAGGCTGCACTAAGATCTAAAAGGACAAGTACCGAAACGAGTCCATTATCAGATGCGATGAGGTCATTAGTGACCTTCACTAAGGCTGTTTCAGTACTGATGGATTCTGAACCCAGATTGAAACTCTTCAAATAAACCATTTCCCTGCAAGTGGTCAAATAATTGTGTAGCAACAACTCTTTCTAAGATTTTTGAAATGAAAGGCAGATTAGAGATTGGTTGATAGTTAGCTGAAACTCCTGGATCGAGCGTTGGCTTTTTGAGTAAGGGTTTAATTTCAGCACTTTTAAAAGCCTGCGGTACATGGCCTAATGTTAAAGAAGAATTGATTATTTGAAGAATACGGTTATCAATAAATGGGAAGACTTTTTTAAATAACCTGGTAGGAATAGGGTCTAAAAGACAAGCTGAAGGCTTGAATGAGGAAATTATTTTATCTAACTCTAAAAGGTCAATTGGAGTAAACTTATCCCAACAGATATCAGTTGAAGGAGTTGTAGTAGTTACTGTACTTAAGTTTACGGTGGGAAGAATCTGACTGATTTTTATCTCTAATAGATAAAATTTTATGATTGAAAAAGTTCATAAAGTCCTGACTAGTAAGCTGTAGGGGGATGTGAGGATTGACAGAGTCCTGGCTATTTGTCAGCCTAGCTACAGTGCTGAAAAGAAACCTGGGATTATTCTTCTCTTCTATTAATGCAGAGTAATAACTTGTTCTAGCTTTTCTAAGAGATTTTTTATAAATTAAAAGATGATTTCTCCAAGCTAAATAGATTTCATCTAAATTAGTGGAACACCATTTTCTTTCTAATTGACGAGTCTTCTGTTTTAAGCTACAAGTTTGTGTTAAGCCAAGGGGTTAGAAATCTCTGGACTTTTTCTTTTTTAAAAGGGCCACCAAGTCTAGAGTCTGATGCGGAGAAGCTGTAACACGATCTACCATGCTATCAATTACGGAAGGAGTAAGCTCTCCATCGCTTATTTCCGTTGTGGTGACACATAGCATAGAGGAGACAATCTGCATAAATTTGGTAACCACATCATCTGAAAGACATCTGCTGTTGTAATATTTTTCTTTAGGAATCAAATAGTCAGGAATAGTGAAATAAAAGGTTAACAGACAATGGTCTGTCAGTACAGGATTATGAGGAGACACTACCAGATTTTCTATTTCTATGCCATATGTCAGAACAAGGTCCAATGTGTGGTGGAGATAATGGGTAGAATTTTCTACTTTCTGAGAAAACCCCATCGAGTCTAATATTGAATTAAATGCCCTATTAAGACGGTCACTATCTACATCAACATGTATATTAAAATCCCCTACTATAATTATTCTGATTTCAGCACTTAATCCCTTGCACTCCGGGCAATTTTCCTAAAAATGCCAAAAAATAACGTGCCCAAAGTAAATCGAAAGCTGTTATTCAACCCTTTGCAGCATCTTCATGGGGTTGGTCTCATTTAAAAGAAAACACTTTGAATTTTTTGGCCAAAAAAACATAATCTCTCTACATGCTCCGGCCACTGAGTTACAGTCATCTAAACATACTGAACTTGAAGAAAATAAATTTGGACACAGTGTTTTTTTGGATACAAATGCTTGCAAATAGCACACAGCTGTCCGATCCGGCTGGAAAATGCAACAGAAATGTAGAACCAAGTGTTATCAAGCTGAGATCCAAATTTGGTAACAATACCACAAAAAATGAATATTTTACACAGCTTTGTTCTCAGGTAGTTCCCAGGCGTTTTGGAACCGTGCCAAATTGTGCCAAATGGCACAGTTTGGAAAAACATCTGTAACTTTTGAATAATTCAATGTAGAATCTTCATTTTGGGCTCTAATGAAAGGTCACACTCAGGGCTGTGTCTGTGTGTGTGTGTGTGTGTGGGGGGGGTTGTCCCCCCCCCCGCTACAAAAGACGGGAGTTCGGCCCTCGCTACATGATGGATTACACTCCTTGCATGTTTTCACAGCGGCTCCCCCTCCCTCGCTACTGTGTGTGTGTGTGTGGGGTTGTCCCCCCCCTCGCTACAGAAAACGGCCATCACTACATGAAGGAATAGACTCATATGCTTCCCCCCGCGGACCGGGGGGCGTTCGGACCGTGAACGCCCCCCCCCCACTCCTCTTCTGCAGCGGTGGGGGGGGGGGGGGTTTCACGGTCCGAACACGGCAAATGAACCGTTTATCGCGGTGCACACACTTCGTACTTTGTGCGCAGTACAGTTGTAATTTACCGATCGGTCAAAAGTCATTTTTGGATTACAGTTTTCAGGGAGAAATAATAATTTAGCTTATAACACCTTACCTGTTCACAGCAGCAGAGTCGTGGCGAACTTCTCTTCCCCATTGTCAGATGAACGCGACGCTGCTCCGCTCGTGGATCCCGATCAAAACATAATTCCAATATTGCGGTTTTGGTGAATGATTTACGACCTTTGTCGTCGGCCTCCGTCGGTCTATGATGACGGAAGAGAATCCTAAACGTCTATTCTGCTGGAATGAGTGCAGGTCCCACTTGTGGGTGTTCTCCATGCTGCTGGGTGAGCCTGGGTCTGTAGCAGATTCGTCCAGCGTCCTTTGTTTTCATCTGCTGCAGCAGTAAATCTCTCTTCACCCAGCCTGAATTTCTGTGCTTCAATTGGCTCCTGCATTCACAGTAGGCGGGTCCTCCTTCCTAGGTTTTCATTCATTGGCTCTTCAAGGTTTCAGAAACCCAATTCAAGGCTCTTATTAGTCGAATGAGAGGTCAATCAGATGAACTAATCTGTTCGCGGCTGTGTCTGCAGTTTTTTTTTTAGTGGCGCTTGAACGCCACTACATCACCATCACCACCTACATCACCACAATCTGGACTATGTGTCCGAGTGCGCACAAGGGCGCAGGAGTGCGCCCTCGTGCGTCCTAGGACGCAGAGACTTGCCCGCCCGCGGAACAACGGAGCGCAAGTGGTTAATCAGCTAAGAATTCAGCAAATTCGGATAAAAACTGAGTAGGCTGAGGGAGGACGGTAAACTATGGCAAAGAAAATTGGGTTTAAGCTAAGATTGCTTACATGCCCAATACTGAGGACCAGGCCCTCAAAGGAATTAAAACATGTTTTTTGCTTTACATTAACCTGTTGCACTCCGGGATACCGCGGGCGGTCACGTCTCTGCGTCCTAGTGTGTCTCAGTGCGCACTGTGCGTCTCAGTGCGCACTGAAAAAAAAAGCTGCATTTCCGTTCTTCCAGTACAGACACAGCCGCGAACAGAAAGCCAAAGGAGTGTTTTGATTGGTTTAGATTTGATTGACCTCTCATTCGACTAAGAGCCTTGAATTGGGTTTCTGAAACCTTGAAGAACAATGACTGAAAACCTAGCAAGAAGGACCTACCTACCAACGACCGCGAATACAACGAGCCAATTGAAGTAGAGAGGTTCGACGATTGAAACGCGTGCATCCCGTGCGTAAAATCTGTCTTGTCTAAGCCGCTGGGTGACACACATTGAGACCTGTGTGTAACGGTAGCGTTAGCCAGTCTTTTTTTATTACTACTGTTCTTATTTGTTTTGAAAAAATCGTTCGCCAAAACCGCAATCATGGAAGCGCAAAACCGCAATCATGAAATCATGGTTTGACCGGGTTGGGTGACCAGAACCACGAGTCCGTAACAAGCGAACCAGCTTCATGTTCGTCTGACAATGAGGAACAGATGTTCGCCAACGACGCTGCTGTTGTGGACAGGTGAGTGTTATAAGCTAAATTATTCTTTATCAATGAAAATAGTAATAAAAATGACTTTTGACCGATCGGTAAATACAACGGTGCGTCATGGCCACATGACGGACCGTCTTTTGTGCGCCGAGCTCCTCTGTACAGAGATGCCAGTCACTCCGATTTTGGCGGAGTTACTCTGATTTCCAGACATAAAATCCGCCCTCCGCTTTACCTGTGAAAAACTCCGCTTTTAGTTTGTCAAAAATAAATAAATTTTGATGGTGGATAAAATAAGCCGACATCGACGTGCTAAGAGCATTTTGAATGACCGCGTATGATGGGGCCTCGAGGGTATAAACTGCGCGTCAGTGTGCCGAGGTTTATCGATGTTTTCCGAATGCATGAGAGAACCCGTATATAAACGAAGCAAAATGGCAGAGGCTACCACGCCGCCGAAGAAGAAACAAAGAGTAAATGCACACAACCAAAGGTTCAAAGAGGAATATCGGAAGACATATCCGTGTTTTACTGCATCGAAAATCAGTGAAACTTATGCTTTTTGTCAAGTGTGTAGAACGGATGTTCTAGTTTCTCATGGAGGCATCGGAGATTTTCGTCTTGTCACCCACAAAGTTGCAATGCTCAGCCGTGGTGAAAGAGCTTTTTTCGCCGAACTACTAAACAGCTGCTGAAAAATGCGAAAAGTGCAACCCATAGCATGCTAAATAATTTGACATGGATGGACCATCATAGTGTTTGTGCAGCTTAGAACAATGACTGCACATTGCAATGTGAATCTTTATTTCGGATAGATTAAAAGTAGAGATTAAAAAAGAAACAGAATAATATAACAAAGGGGGAAAGAAAATCCAACAAGCTCAAATTAGACAATAACTCCTCTGATTATACAGTTCAACATAAGTTATCTGAAATGGGTGATGGCTGAAGCCGCAGCTTATATTGCCCACCCATATTCCCTCCAAGAATTCAAAAGAGTAGTTGTATATAGTTTGTAATTGTTGAGTGTGCACATAGGGACTCGTTTTGAAAGTGAAGGTTGTTACCACATTATGTTGTGATATAGCAGTGACTGTTAAAAGTTTGATGTGGTGTAGCTGTTAACATTGTGTTCTTTTCCTTCAATTTTTAGAAACTTACAAGAATTTGTGGATGTCATGGAACTTCTTGTGATCATTCTTTACATTCTTCACATGAACACACTAACTTCAAGCAGAATTATCTATGCTAGTGACATTGACTGACTGATGTAGTTGTGATTATTGAGAGCTGTAGATGCTCTCTTTATTTTGGGTTCTTAGTTTATATTTTGTTTTATATTGCTAAGATGACCCTGATTACTATTTGTGCATGTCTCTTATAAATGTTGTGACCAAAGACTTAATGAATTAGAATGTTAAACCAAATTATAGTAAATATTCCAACAAAAATGTTAATTTTGTGTTGTATCTTATCTTGTTAGATGTGCCCAGAAAGTGCTCAGGCCTGGCTTTCAGCCAGGCATTACTCCACTTTCCCAAGTCTGACGGTTGGCATCTCTGTCTGTAGCGGGTGGGGGGAGAGTTGTTATCCTCTACATTGCAGATATTTTAGTATAATTTTTATTGCACTGTAGGTTATTTTTTCTTGTAAAAAAAGGCCACACATTTTTTACGTGGCATGCTTCTTTGTGTGGGGGGATTGTTTGTTCATTCATTCATTCATGAATGAATAAACACCCCCCCCACACACACACACACACAGCCCTGAGTGTCACCTTTCATTAGAGCCCAAGATAAAGCTTCTATGTTGAAGCATGCAAAAGTTATAGACGTTTTTCCAAACTGTGCCATTTGGTACAATTTGGCACAGTTCAAAAACGCCTGGGAACAACCTGAGAAAAAAGCTGTGTAATATATTCATTTTTTGTGGTACTGTTACAAAATATTGACCTCAGCTTGATAACACTTGGTTCTACATTTCTGTTGCATTTTCCAGCCAGTATCTGACAGCTGTGTGTTATTTGCAAGCATTTGTATCTAAAAAAACACCCAGGTGAACTTTATTTTCTTCAGATTCAGTATGTTTAGATGACTGTTACTCAGTGGCAGGAGCACTTAGAGAGATTATGACTGTTTTGCCAAAAAATTCAGTGTTTTCTTTTAAATGAGACCAACCCCATGAAGATGCTGCAAAGGGTTGAAGAACAGCTTTTGATTTACTTTGGGTATGCCATTTTTAGGCGTTTTTAGGGAAACTGACCAGAGTGCAAGGGGTTAACTAGTAATTTAGAATGGTAAATTGCTGCTACTCCTTGTAGCGGCAATTTACACAAGCACAATTCTGCTTGTGCTAGCGGAGCGAAATGTGGAGAGTGAGGCTGGAGGCTCCTAACTGGGTGTTTAGCCGAGGTGCGGCCTCTAGTTGGTACGCTAACGCTACCGCCCTGGAGAGCGGCAAGTCGTCCAGTGCCATTAGCAGCGTCTCCCATAGCTTCAGGTTGGTGGTGTGCTCCGCAAATTGGTCCTGCACCATCTCGTCTTGCAGTTGTTCAAATCTACACGTGCTCGCTAGACAGCAGAGGTCGGCGACATACAGTTGGACTGACTCACCTACATGCTGTTGGCGAAATCTAATACTCCTAACTAGCGCATACTCTGGAGTGGCGAATTGTTCAACTAACACAGCAACACATTGTTCGTGGCTATCTGCAGGTCCGAGCATCTTGAAGACACGCCGTCTCTCTCTGCTTAACCAGTGGATTAGCGTAGCACACAGCCTTAGCTTGCTAATCTTAGCTAGGTCCATGGCGGACACGAACATCTCAAATGACTCATGCCCATGTAACCAAGGAATAGGCGGCTCACCAAGCAAAGTGAGGAAGGGTGGCAGAGGTGTCAGCAGCATTTCCATCTCGATATTTTCCAAGTTCCTCCTCGTCGCCAATTGTTATGTGTGGAAAAAATAGGTCTGCAGACAGGTCCACATGTTCAGGTTAACTTTTATTGAACATTAGCAGAACATGCTAAGGAGGGAGCACACAGCAATGTGACTGGGAGGTCGTACCAAAGGTGGATAGCAAGAGACCGGCTAGTCCTGGGTAGCTGGCCATTATACCCTGCGGCATAGTGATGTCAAGTGTGCGTACAAATGAGCGCAGCATGGTGCATCATGCCATTTCCCCATATATCACAAAACTGCTGGCACTGGGGTGGTGGGTGGTCCACGTTGGTTTTTGTGACCTGGGAATAGTGTTGCCAGACGGGAAATGTTGAAGTATTGTACCAGCAGCTTAAAATTATTGTATTTTGAGTAAAGTTATTGTATACACCCAGTTTTTATTCTGACGTGACTCAGGACCATCTGCTTCAGTAACACATTGAGCCAGATTGTGCATATTACAGCTTATAACGTAGTTTTACATTTAAATAAGCTAACAGATCGGTGAAAAAAAAAAAAAGTACCTCTACCTGTGTGGAGTACAGGATGAGTCCCTGGCCTGCAGTGAACAGCCCAAAATATCAGTCATACTTAACTATCTTCTATATGGCTTCTGTTGAATCATCATGTATCAAGGTCTTGCCTCAAATATTTTGAGAAGTAGTCTGTTTATACATTAGGAATCATGGCTTGGCTTTGCGAACGAAAATTATGAAGGTAGTTGTCCACGTTGTCTGCAGGCACGCTTGTGACTAACCAGACCGATGCGAGATCAGCAGGTCTGGTTGCAGTATCTGCAGGGGAAGATCTGTTGGGGATGTGGTGTTTTTGTCGTGCATTTTTTTCTCCTCTGATGCTTTTCCTTGATGTTGGTCCTACAGATGTTCTCAAAATAAGAAACAGCACAGCTGACAGTATGCCGCCAGGTGTTACAATCTGCGTTAAGTGTAGACCAATGTCAGTGGTCAATATGACAGACACCGAGGGTCTTCTTTAGGGAGTCCTTGTAGCGTTTCTTGCACCTATATTTCGGTGACCGGAGGAGAGTTCACCATACAATATTATATTTGGTAGACGATGATCTGCCATCCTGGAAACATGCTCTACCCAATGTAGCTGGGATTTCTAGCAGCATGACCTCAGTGCTAGTGATTCTTGCCTGTTGGAGGACCTCAGTGTTAGTAATATAGTCACTCCAGTGTATGTTCAGAATGGTATGGAGGCAGCGCTGCTTTTATTCTCATATCTAGATGACCAAAGCGCTTTACAGATCCTGCTATCCACCTATTCACACACACATTCACACACTGATGGCGGCAGAGCTGCCATACATGGCGCTGTCCTGACCCATCAGGAATCAGGTAATCAGCCCCAGGTGCAGGTTGGTGAAGGACCCCTGTCTTTTTCAAGCTGACCTCGAGCTCAAAGAGATGGACAGCCTCTATAAAACAGGAAGTTAAGCACTGTAATGTTCTCTCTGTATGGGTAACAAGGGCAGCAGCATCTGCAAAGAGGAATAAAGGAATTGGGAATAAGCATCAATCAATCCACCTAAACTGCTACTAAAATGCCTCTGATAATTGAAGTAGAAACCTGTTTCACAGTTTTTGAGAACCACAGTCCAGTGACATTTTTGCAGACATTTGCATGTTGCAGTGGCGACAGAAAGCTTTTGTGCTAATGCCAAACAGGTTTGAGCCACTCAGTAAAACTGGGGTCTGTTTCCCCCCATTTACAGACGTGGACAAAGTTGTTGGTACCCCTCTGTTAATGAAAGAAAAACCCACAATGGTCACAGAAATAACTTGAATCTGACAAAAGTGGTAATGAATAAAAATTCTATGAAAATTAACCAATGAAAATCAGACAATGCTTTTGAATTGTGGTTCAACAGAATTATTTTATAAAACAAACTCATGAAACAGTCCTGGACAAAAATGATGGTACCCTTAATATTTTGTTGCACAACCTTTTGAGGCAATCGCTGCAATCAAACGATTTCTGTAACTGTCAATGAGACTTCTGCACCTCGTAGCAGGTATTTTGGCCCACTCCTCATAAGCAAACTGCTCCAGTTGTCTCAGGTTTGAAGGGTGCCTTCTCCAGACGGCATGTTTCAGCTCCTTCCACAGATGTTCAATAGGATTTAGATCAGGGCTCATAGAAGGCCACTTTAGAATAGTCCAATGTTTCACTCTTAGCCATTCTTGGGTGTTTTTAGCTGTGTGTTTTGGGTCATTATCCTGTTGCAAGACCCATGACCTGCGACTGAGACCAAGCTGTCTGACACTGGGCAGCACATTTCTCTCTAGAATACCTTGATAGTCTTGAGATTTCATTGTGCCCTGCACACATTCAAGACACCCTGTGCCAGATGCAGCAAAGCAGCTCCAGAACATAACAGAACCTTCTCCATGTTTCACAGTAGGGACAGTGTTCTTTTCTTTGTATGCTTCATTTTTGCGTCTGTGAACATAGAGCTGATGTGCCTTGCCAAAAAGTTCCAGTTTTGTCTCGTCTGTCCAAAGGACATTCTCCCAGAAGGTTTGCGGCTTGTCAACATGAGATGAGATGAGATGAGATTCAACTTTATTGTCATTACACATGTATGAATACAATGTAACGAAACGTGACTTGGCATTTGGGCACGCTCTGCAGAGCGCATCCAAGGCCGGGGCAGCCGCTAGGCGCCAGTCATAAAGAAGAAAGGAAAAAAAAAGAAAAGAGAGGATATGACACAATAGGCGAGAGAAAAAAACATGTTTTATCAAATTGACGCTTAATGAGTAAGTGAAATTTTGATTGCAGGCAAAAAAACCCTCAATGCATATTTAGCAGACATTTAGTAGACAAATCACACGCAGAAGGAGAGCAGTGTGTGTATATCGTATGCATGTAGTGTTGTATGCATTGTGTAATGTAAATGTAACAGTTGTTAGTGAGCAGCAGAGGGCGCCTTCTGGCAGTGAATAGATGTTATAATCATGTGACTTATAAACAAGTCCAGAGTCCAGAGTCTCTCTCTCTCTCTGTCTCTCTTGCTTGCAGAAGGCACATGGGCATTGTCCTCGGGGGTCCAATCTGCTGACGACAAACAACTGATTGTTGATTGTTTGGGTAGACATGAGCCGATCCTTCCACTTATCTCAGTCAGGAGGAATGTAAACACGGGGCAAACAAGGTCAAATCAAATCAAATCAGCACAGTGCACTCAGAGAATAGAATTTGTCCTCATCCGTGTAGTTCTGTGCTTTCATTATATATGCAGGCTTAAACTGTTTTTCCATAGAGAGCACAGGGCTTCAGATGTATTCCTTCACTGAATCACTGTCATTCAGTTCACCGTTGCCGCTACTCGTGCCCTCCCCAACTGGTCGAATTTGATGAAGGAGCTTGCTGGGTCCGCATGAACAGCTCTCTCACTTTCCTTCAATTTCTGATGCATCAGGGAACTCCACAGCCAAAAATAGAAGTCCTGAGATCATAACCAATAATGTTTCCATAGACGCATGAATTCCAATGTCCATGAGTCTCCTCGTAGGTTCCAATTCTTGGGCTCCCTCTTGGCCCAATTCTTGTTGAAAAAATAGTGACAATAGCACATTTAAGCCGCATCCAAATCCATAATTTCCGTTTAGATTAAGATTCAGCAGAAGAAGAGCGACTAAACACAGACAAAAACACAACATTGCAAAAGCTGGGAATAGATCAGCAAGGCAGGGGAGGAGGGAAGAAAAATGCGACTGCTCTCTCTCAAGGCAAGATGGGAAAAAAAAAAACAAAAAAAAAAAACATGGCTCAAACATGCAGTTTGAGCCAAAGTGGACTTCATGGGAGACGACCAAGGAGGACACCACTGTTGAAAACAAATCATAAAAAAGCCAGACTGGAATTTGCTAAACAACGACGGATGGTGCGATCCGACACTGATGTACCTTGACCTTGGAGTTCACCATGAATGTGTTTAGAGGTTGTTCTGGGCTCTTTTGTTACCATTCGTATTATGTCTCCTCCTGTGGCCACGTCCAGGGAGGCTGGCTACAGTCCCATGGATCTTAAATTTCTGAATAATATGTGCAACTGTAGTCACAGGAACATCAAGCTGCTTGGAGATGGTCTTGTAGCCTTTACCTTTTAACATGCTTATCTATAATTTTCTTTCTAATCTCCTGAGACAACTCTCTCCTTTGCTTCCTCTGGTCCATGTTTAGTGTGGTACACACCATGCCAACAAACAGCACAGTGACTACTTGTCACCCTTTAAATAGGCCGACTGACTGTAGACACCTGTGATGTTAATTAGAGGATGCATCTTTTTTTTTTTTTTTTGTTACTTATTTGTACCCGTACGTAGATTTGGTTTGCAGTCTGGTGACAAGCCACCGGCTGCCGGTCGCTACGTGCGCGAGCGCCCTAAACCTACATGTTTTTGGTATGCGGGAGGAAACCGGAGAAATCCCGGAGTAAACCCACGCAACACGGGGAGAACATGCAAACTCCACACAGCTCACTGTTGGTCGGGGGCTGGGATCGAACCCACGATCTCATGATCCCCGCGATCCCCCGGCCGAGGGTAAAACTGTGCTGCCACAGTGCTAAACCACTGCGCCACCGTGCAGCCCCATCTTGGTTGAACATGTCCCTATGGTCACATTATTTTCAATCTTTTCTAGGGGTACCATCATTTTAGTCCAGGCATGTTTCATGAGTTTGTTTTTTAAAATAATTCTGTTGAACCACAATTCAAAAGCATTGTCTGATTTTCATTGGTTAATTTTCATAGAATTTTTATTTATTACCACTTTTGTCAGATTCAAGTTATTTTTGTGACCATTGTGGGTTTTTCTTTCATTAACAGAGGGGTACCAACAATTTTGTCCACGTCTGTATTTCTCAGCTTACTGGCAATGTTGCTTACTTGTTGAGTCTGCCATGCCTGCATTAGTGCTGTAACATATGCAAATGATTTGTTCGAGTGTACTAGTTTTTATGGGTGAAAGTACTGTACTGAATCACTAACTGTACTGGAAGCCAGGGATCACCAGCTGAATCACCCGCCTGAGCAGCAAACAAGCCCCGCCTGCTTGGTTCAACTGACTCTCAGTTCAGTAAGTAGTAGACAGTTGGAACTCCAGTACAACAGAGTGATTTGGTGTACCACTATTTCTCACGGATCTTTTTAGCTTGACTCAGTACATTTCGGTGAACTGTGGATCCCATTACTAGCCTCCATCCGAGGCCGCCTCTCTGCTACCATGGCGCAAGTCTACAGTCTTCTTTTCCACACAGCCCATGCACGGGAGACGAGATGATGCGTAAAAACAAGCATAGTATGTATGCTCAGGATAACATATCCTGATTGTGTTTGCTAATATATTAACTTAGCCATGTAATGAAAGGGTCAAATTATTGTACATGATGGGATTTTTGGAATTATTGATTGTACATCATACAGAGGGCAAAAATGTAGTACAAATATGACAATCATTGTACATCTGGCAACACTGCTGGGGAAGCAGCTTGCTTGTGCAGGGATTGGGTGATGGACAGGCTGCATGGATTGTGCTGATTTTGGTCACTACTTTCTATAAATTCTGTTCACTCCCACTCGATTCCTTGTTCATCTAGCAGCGTTTGACCATATGTTCCATTCTTGGACATTATTTTAGCTTAATTCAGGTTTTATGTTCTTGGACTGGGTTCCGAGGCTGTTTGCTGGAGCTGGCAGTTTGGACTTTCATTCACGTGTGTTTCTGTGCTTGTTGTGCTCTAGGGACCGGTCATGTCCTGCAGACCACTCGGACCACATGCCCCTGCTAACCAGTGATGCTTTGTTTCGTTCATTCTTTGAGACGAACGTTCACATCTCTGGGGTGACTGGTCGGAGCGGCCACTGGTGCAGTCTGCACTGGGATCCTTGGTGTATAGAGCGGAGAACCTGTTACAATATTCCTCACATTTGTTGGTGACCGAGAAAAGGATTTTAAATTTTTACAGAAATTCTCTGCTCGTGCCACTATTCCCGTGTGCCACGACGTGGCAAGCACCACTACCCGAGGGGCTCTGTTATGGCTCACAGGCAGCTTTCCCACAAGCCCCGAAGGAGTTCCCCTGACACGGGGGGAGGCCAGCACCGGCTCCCCCCTACTGCTCCACAGGACACTGCCTTTGGAGGTCCCGGGGCCAACCCTGGCAGCCAACTTGTAGTCGGTTGTAGATGTATCAGAGCCAGCACAGATGATCCAAGCTAGAAGGAGGCTAAAAGCGAAAGACTAGAAGCTAGCCAGCTAAAGTTGAATAGGTGAAGGATGTTTTGACATCATGTTCCTACGCTGCCACAAAAGTTGTTTGTGGCGGCGCCTTGCATGGCAGCAGCCCCTCTGATTCTAGATGTGATTAACATTGTAGATAGGAGAGATGTAATTTTGTTCTACTGTACGTTGGCTGCTATGATTGGCTGTATGGATTGAATGATAGTAAAACTGGCTTTGTCTTCTTAAAGTGATGGGCTTTAAATTAGTGTTTCAAGAAAGGTGGGGAGAATACAAAATAAATTTGCTGCAATAATTAAAAAAATGTGAACAAAATATGTCACAAATTTCATTAAGACATGTGACCTGCTAAAATGTGGAGAGAAAAAAGGGCAATCGTGACCCCTTAAGGAATAAGGACCTGTATTTTTATTGCACTTTTTCTCATCTCAACAACTGCTCATAACTCTTAACTAGTAATGACAATAACTCTCTATTCTATGGGCTTAACAGAGACAGATACACTACTCACAAAAAGTTAGGGATATTTGGCTTCCAGGTGAAATTTATGGAAAATGTAAAAAGCTCACGCTGCAGTGATATAATATCATGAAAGTAGGGCATTTAAGTAGAAGCATGCAGTGGTGATTTCCTCATCTCAAACAATTTATTGAAACAAAAGCCAACAACAGTGGTGGGTATACCACAACAAAAAATGTCAATGTCTCAATAACTTGTCATGTGCTCTTGAGCATCAATTACAGCTTGACAGTGACATCTCTTGCTGTTCACAAGTCGACTTATTGTCTGCTGAGGCATGGCATTCTCAGGTCATTGAGGTTGTGGGGTGCAGGGTTTTAAGATAAGATAAGCCTTTATTAGTCCCACAATGGGGAAATTCCAGGATTGCAACAGCACAGGGATAGCAACACTCAGAGCAATAATCAGAAGGCAAGAAAAAACATCTACTAAACATATGTCCATATTACTATAAATATATATATATAGACACACAGTGCAGAGCATTATGGTTGGTTGGTGAATGTGCAGCAGAAAGTCTAAGCTCTCTCTCCGCGGATGCAGCGGGCCAGCTGGAAGTCTTTGGGCATGATGGTGACCCCCTTAGCGAAGAAGAGACCACCAGGTGGGCCTCGCTGGTCTCCTGCAGAGCCATGACGGCGAAGCTCAGGAAACGCGGGACGGTCTTGAAGTCCTGAGCGATCTCCCTCACCAGGCGCTGGACGGGCAGCTTACGGATGAGCAGCTCCGTGGATTTCTGGCAGCGACGGATCTCTCTCAGAGCCACGGACCTGTGACGGTGGCTAGCTGCATCCTGGGGGGCTTCTTCCTCCAGTAGATTTTACGGGCGGTCTGCTTGGTTCTTGCCATCGCTCTTTATTATTCTGTCTTATATTTCTTGCACGCCGCCTAAACTCCAGCCCGGCACCCAAGTCGTTTTCGCTACAGCTCCCGGTATGTCGAGTTTCCCATTAGCACCGGGCGGCGGCCAAGTGCTAGCTAGCACTAGCTCCTCCCCGCTGTAGCGTCTCCCGCTGCAAACCGTGGCTCCGTCCGCCAACCCGGGAGACCCCCGGGGCGATCCGTGCGTCCGTGATATATATACAGAGTGAAAGGTGTAGAAAGAAGAAGGAAGATAAAAAAAAAAAAAAAAAAAAAAAAAAAAGCTGTTGCAACAGGCAGCCTACTCGTGTGGCGCCACCGGTCCGGCGGAACCGGAACCGGTGGCGGAGCCTCTACACGGTGACTCAGCTGATCCCATAAGTTTTCTATGGGATTCAGTTCTGGAGAAAGTGTAGGTCACTCCATTTGAGGTACCCCAGCCTCCAGAAGCCATCCCCTAATGATGCAACCTTGATAAGCTGGATCAGTGCCATCCATGAAGGTGAAATTAGGCCTGTGTTGTTCATGCAGGGGCACAATGACTGAATTAATGATATTATTCAGGTAGTATCGGCTTGTCACTGTACAATTCACAAGGTGTAGGGCAGTTCTGTATTGACTAGACACACCTGTCCAGACTGTAACATCACCACCACCAACGGCTCGACTGGTGACAACAGTGGCTGATGCATAGCACTCTCCTCCAACATCGTTGGTGGCCATCATTTCTGCTGAACGTGAATCGACTTCCATCAGAGAACAGCACTGAGGCCCAATGGTCCCTTGTCCAGCATAAATGCTCCCTGGTCCATAGAAGACGATGACGCCTGTGCCTGGTGGTGTGGTCGGGTACCCTTGCAGGTTATCTAGCACGCAGACCACGCTGATGTGAATTGTTTTGAATGGTCTCTTTTGACACTTGGGTGACTCTCACCTCTCTTAAATGTGCCTGGAGTTGAGTGGCATTCATCATTCGGTTCCACAGGGCACTGTTCACAATGAAGCGGTCATCAGCATGGGATGTGGCTAAGGGATGTCCACGTCCATGCTTTTCTGTGACTCTTCCAGTCTCTCTGTATCTCTGTTGCAACCTGCTGATGACACTCTGTGACACTCTAAGCTCAGTGGCCACTTTCCTCTGAGAGAATCCTGTTTAAAGCCTCGCAATGGCTAGGTACTTTTGATCAGTTGTGAGGTGTGGTCTTGGTCTCATGATGTCACAATGTGAACAGCATGATGAAGAGAACTGTTTAAATACCAATTGTAATTGAAACAGAAAATTTATTGGCCTAGTTGTGGAGCAAACACCTGTTGTGAAGTTTGCCATTAAGCACCTTGTTAGAGAACAGCAAGTTATGCAAAATGTACTGAAACACTGAACAGTTGGAAATGTGCATTCAAAAGATTAGAGAAGGTCAAATTAAGTTCACCTGTAAAGGTTATAGTGCATTTTAGGTGCGTCCTGAAATTTTACCAGAAAGCTGAATATCCCTTAACTTTTTGTGAGTAGTGTACCTCGGGTCAGTTTAGAATCTCCAATTGACTTATCTATGAATTGTGGAAGGGAATCAATAGTATACAGGGAGAACATGCAAACTCAATGCAGACAGGCTCCTACCTCTGACAGGAACCTTGTACAAGGGCTGTTCATTAAAGATCTCCACTGACTCATTTCCCATGGACTGAGATGAGTGAAACTTGACAGTTATTAGTGTTTCTCTACATGCTGTAGATAATGCCAAGGGTCACACACTTCTCCCATCGCTTTATGCAGGTGTGGAGACATCACCAGTAAATGTCTGCAGATTGCGTCACAAGTCACAGCTTGACCTTGGAAATCAGCATGTCATTGTCTTGAGAGTGCATTCCCTTTAAAAAATAACTTAATTGTTAGGAAAAAGGTGGAAGTCAGATGGTGCGAGGTTGGGAGATGAAGGGGGCAAGGAAGAATTTCATAGCCCCAACCATACTTTTGTCTGGGTAATATGAGAGTTGGGAACCAGGCAGTCCCTCCAAGATTTTGTGAGCTGTTTTTATGATCGTTGTGGGCCAAAAAAGCCTGAATTTGCGGCAGGCCTTCTAAAAAGTTGCATTGTTTTTAGAGGGTTTTTTTTTTTTTTTTGCACTAAAAGTTGTGAGAGGAATTATGAATTTTCCATAGTTTATTGTGATACTGTTCTGTATAACACCACAAGAAATGCATAGGATTGTCAAATAATAAAATAAATAAAAATAATAAAATTAATTCCTATTAAACAGTGGTTTATTTGTAAATTAAGCAGAAACTTCTGCTACACAGAAAAAAAAACTCGTATGACAGAAAATACTTGATTTTGCTAAATTGTATAAGAACTGTTACAAATTTGTCATGAAAATTACCAACATTGTTCTCTTGTTAAGAACTTAAATAAAAAAAAAAAACATGAATAAAAGAATTATCCATTACAACAGCTACACCATTAAATGCATATACTGTCTTCTTCCTTCCTTCTTCCGGCTGTCACGCCTGTGGAGTATGACAGCTTCGGCAATGTCATTCATGGGTGCACAGTCCAATATGGTGGGAGCATCGTCTGCTGCAGTGGAGACAGGAGAAGCATGAGATTTGAGCTTGAGGATCAACAGCTGAGGCAGTCTTGGCAGCACGTTTTCGACTGCGCTCAGCTGTCTCCTCAGCTAGACGGTCATCGATCAGGAAGACAGAGCTTCTGACAACAGATCTCCACCAGAGATGGCCGCTTGCTCTGACCTCCCAGGAGTCAATATCGATGGCGCAGGTCTTCAGATGTCTTTTGAGAATGTCCTTAAATCTGAGCTTGGGTCTGCCTCTGTTTCTTGCACCACTATAAAGTTCACCATAAAAGGCAGCCTTAGCAAGCCGTGAGTCATCCATACGGACTACATGGCCAGTCCATTGCAGTTGACTTTGCGAGAGTAGTGCCTCAACGCTAGGTATGTCTGCTTGTCTTCTTACTTCCACGTCAGTAATCCTATCTTGCCAGTGGATCTTAAGCAGGTGTCTCAACTGGTTCATCTGAGCACGCTGGAGTCTCTTAATGTGATGACTATACAGGGTGTAGGTTTCAGAGGAGTAGAGCAGGCAGGTGAGGACCACTGCATGGTACACCTTGCACTTAGTCGCTAGCCGATTGCCATGTCTATTCCATACTTTGGACTGCAGCTTCCCATATGCTGCTGCGGCCGCACTGATGCACTTTTCTACTACTTTGTCCAGGCTATTGTCACTGGAGACTGTGCTGCCAAGATAAGTAAAGCTGTGCACAGTTTGAAGTGGGTTTCCATTGAGGGACAGTTCTGGGTTGGCATTGGCAGTATATTTAGGAGGCTGGAACAAGACCTCAGTCTTTCTGGTATTAATAGTAAGACCAAGGCTTTGAGCAACTGAGTGAAAGGAATCGCGCATGGCCTGAAGCTCAGTCTCAGAGTGTGACACCATGGCAGCAGCATCTGCATAGAGAAGCTTGTGAGTACAGACAGTTCTGGTCAGGGTCTTGGCCTTAAGACAGCTGGTGTTGAACAATTTTCCATCTGAGCGTGTTCTAAGATAGACGCCGCCGTCCTTTGGACACAGCTCTAATACAGCACTAAGCTAAATAGAGAACAGGGAGGGGGCCAACACACAGCCTTGCATGACACCTTGATTCACAGTGAACTGGTTCGAGAGTGTGTTGCTGAGAGACGTGGGCAGTCATGCCAGTGTGAAACTGAGAGATGAGGTTGCCAATGCCCTCAGGACAGCCATAGCGACGCAGGAGAGACCAGAGACACTCCCTGTTCACTGTATCAAAAACTTTGAAGTTAATGGACACTGTACAGGGGCAAGTTCTGCTCCAAAGCTTTCTCTTGCAGGTGGCGCAATGTGAAGATCATGTCAATGGTTGATCTAGAGTTACGAAATTCACACTGCAATTCAGGGACGACTGCATCGAGGATAGGTTTGAGGCACTCCAAAATCACCTTGCCAAGTACTTTGCTAGTGACTGACAAAAGTGAAATGCCTTTATAGGTACCGCAGTCTTGCTTGTTACCTTTCTTCTTGAAGATGAGAATGACAACAGCATCTTTGAATTCTTGTGGCACAAGCCTTTCATTCCCAATGGCTGATAGTACATCATATACTGCAGAGTACAGATGATCTGTTCTCCTCCATTCTGGTAGATCTCCGCATGGATACCATCCATTCCGGGAGATTTATTGGAGGCAAGGCTTCGTACAGCCTGTCACCCTTTGTCTATGCGCAAATAGTCATCAGCATTGAACAGCACTGGACGCTGTGGGATCCTATCAGGTTTTTAGATATCAGCGTTTGATCTTTGGTTCAAGAGCTGGTTTAAGTGTGTCCTCCATCGATCAAGAGTGTCACCCTGTGACAAATTCAAACTTGAATTTGGTTCTCTGGCATCTGGCTTGGCAAGAAAGGCCTGGTAAGCTTTATGCTTATCCTTGATGAGCTCTGAGATATGAGAGTCAGCGTCATCAAACCAGTCCTGATTCCTGTGCTTTGGGTGCCCCAATACTTCTTTAGCAGCTTTGTAAAGACATGAGCTGAAAATCTTCCACTTCTCAGCAGCAGTGAAGTTCTTGGTGGTTAGTGGGAAGCGCTGACAAAAAATAGTGTAGAGATCTTCCCTAAAACTGGCTTCCCTAAGTCGGTTGACATTGAGCTTCTTGCTTGGGCTGGGGCTGTTCTCTGTCTGGACTGATGGATGGAGACCTTGAGCCTGCAGTCGGCCTATTTAAAGGGTGACAAGTAGTCACTGTGCTGTTTGGTGACATGGTGTGTACCACGCTAAACATGGACCAGAGGAAGCAAAGGAGAGAGTTGTCTCAGGAGATTAGAAAGAAAATTATAGACAAGTGTTAGAACAAAAATGAATTGACTGAGGCTGAAACAATAATCAATAGGCGGTTTTCCAAGTTCTGAGTCATTTATTCTCCTTCTGATCAGAAAGGAGGAAATCAGTACAGCATACACTCGCCTCAGAGCTTCACAGCACCAACTCCCTAACATGTGTCCAAGGATGTTGATTTTTTATACCTCGGTCTCTTATCTAAGCTAGACTGGCAGGAGCCAACTCTCCAAGTGACTCCTTCTTTATCTGTGGTCAGCAATGAACATTCTGACATGATCTGGTCATCCTGACAATACAGTACAGCTTGGTATGATAAAACAATGAAACTTTCGTCATTATTCACAATCTTGCTCATCCTAATCTTGCTCTGAAAACAGACAGTCTTTTCAAGCTCTGAGACAATGAAAAAGTATCACAGTGACCCAGACATTGGATTTTTATATGCACCAGAAACAATTATAATATAAAATAGGATAATACAGCATTAAAATTATATAGAATAATCAATGAAACTTGAAAATATCCTATCAACAAGCATATTAAAGGGAAAGGCTTTAAGACCATATCCAAGCAACTTGATGTTTCTGTGACTGCAGTTGCACGTATTCAGAAATTTAAGATTCACGGGATCCAGAGAGGTAACCAACCAACATGCAATCTGTAGCTTTAATTTGCGCCCACTGAGACGGAGAACCTGCTGACCGTGGGCAGCCAGCCAGGTTAGTTGAGGATGAGCCTTTTGTACCTCACATTTTCTAGAGGTGTCCTCATATTGAGGCAGGCGGGACATCCCTAACAAAGGCCACCTGGTCGCCCAGGAAGGACCTCATGGCACTGTCACTCCTCAGGAGCTGTGCGACCATCACTCCTGGGCTGCACAAATGCAGATTCCTACTACAGACTTCCAGCTTCTCAGACCTGCTGGCACCACAGGAGACCTGCCACTTTGCGACTTAGGTTGCCGAAGTGGCCTGCGCTAAGATTAGGTAAGGAGAGCATTGTGCAGGTACTCTCGAACCCTCTAGGTCATGAGTACAGTACCCCACATGTACTGTAAGTATAGAATAAATAATGGCAGCACCTTCATTTGAAAACTCCTTCACAATAGTGGTCCCCCAAAGAGAAAAAATAAATAATTTATTCTGTTCCTCTGTATCCAATATCGAAGATGGTGTTTTTTTTTTCATAAAAATTAAAGAATATTCTTTCTCTTCCCTTGCCTGATGGTCTGAGTCCTGTCGTGGGGAGGGGCTCTCATGGGGGTTTGCTGGGGTTGCGCATTGCTCCCAAGTCCAGACCGGAGGCTCACGGCTCTAAAACTCATTGACAAGATGTTGTTGTGATTTTTCTTCTATAAATGCATAAAAGGTTAAACACTGGCTGTAGTGTTATATTTGCCCATTTCTGGATTTATGGTGTCTCTCCTCAGATGCGCGTGCTCAGTGTTTCCTCTGTCTTAAAGACCTTGGCGCGGTGGCAACATATTTTTTTTGGTGGGGGTCAGTAAACACATGACACTATTGTTACTTGAATATGTTAATTTTATAATATTTATTTCTTTTTTAAAAAATTTTGCACAGTAAGTTTGCATATGGAACTTACCATATGAAGTATTGTACAACCGAGGCTTGAATATTGGAATATTGGGCTAGTTGGGGTGCCACCCAGACTTCCTGTGTTTAGACTTTTTCGTGGTGTTATCCTTCTCTCCTTCCTCTACTCTCACCTCTCCAGGACCCTCTGCCTGAACACTTTCCTCTCCTTGACTCCTCTCTTCTCTCATCTTGCCCTCTCTGAGCGCCGTCTAATTCAGGTTCTCTCTCTGTCTATGGTGGTATACAACAAAGTTAGAAAATATCAAGTGTTGTCCTGCAGGATTTTTTTGTCATGGTTTACATAAATGACAAAAATATGTGTATTTTTATTCTAGTGTTTTGTTTGTTTGTTTTTTTTTCCATTGAGAGACTAAGGAAGGGAAAAACATTCATAATAGTAATTTACTCATGCATACTTAAATTATATGATCAGGTGGGTACAGTACCGGAGTACCACTCCCGTGGTGTTATCACGGGAGTGGTGGCTCAGTTGGTAGAGCATCTGTCCCACATCTGGGAGGCCGGGGTTCAAATCCCGGGTTATGCCAAAAACCATATAAAAGCGGAACTTCCTGCCGTCCAGCTTGGTGCTCAGCAATAATGGAATGAAGGAGGGAAATTTGTGGCGGCACCTTGCATGGCAGTGACCCGTCTGATTCTATATATGTGTGTGATTAACATCGTAGATAAGAGAAACATAATTTTGTTCTACTATACATGATTAGCTGTATGGATTTGAATGACAATAAAGATGCCATATCCTATCCATAGTAACCAGAAATTCTACTCATGAAAAAGCAGTGCTTTGAAATTAATAATTAAAAGTAGACAACCAAAAATATCTAGTTGAGTTAAGGGTACAAAGCACCCACTTAAACACTTGAGTAATGACTTCAGTCTTGAAGGTTTGAGGTTTTTCCTCAAAAATTTATAACAGTTTTCTTATAGTGTTCTACTTTTTTTCTGTGAATTTATCTAAATTTGAAACAATTTTCTTCATATTTGTAATTTCCTCTTGTAAAATTGACTTTTCTTGTACATTTGAGACTTTATTATAAATTTGTGAATTATTTTATGGCTAATTTTTGTCTGTTTTAAAAAATAATACCACAAAAATCCACTGAATATCAGTGGTAAATTCCGAAATGGCGGCCAGCTGCCTCTGCTGCCGGCCCGACCACGGATCTGAAATTTTGGACATCGTGAAAGTGAGCGGCTTATGGTCAACAAAAGCGGTGAAACGCCGACCTTCCAGCCAGAACTGGAAATGGCGGATGGCCAAATGGAGCGCTAACAGCTCCCTGTCAAACGTGCTGTATTTCCGCTCAGCTTCGCTCAAGGATTTGCTGAAGAAAGCTAGCGGCTGCCAAACACCGGCAACGTGCTGCTCTATAACTGCCCCTATGGCCAAATCTGATGCTTCGGTAGTTAGCGTGATGCGGGCCGATGGGTCCGGATGAGCTAGAAGCGCGGCTTCAACCAAGGCTTTTTTTTACCTCCGTGAACGCGCGCTCCCGCTCCGGGGACCACTCGATTGTATTGGAGGGTTTTTGCTTTCTGAGCGCGGCGTATAATGGCTGCATGAGCTGCGCTGCGTGGGGTAGGAAACGGTTATAAAAATTCACCATTCCTAAAAATTTCTGCAATGATTTGACCGTTTGTGGTCGGGGAAAATCTGCTACTGTGCGCACCTTATCCGGCAGCGGAACTGCCCCTTCTGGGGACATGCGGTGGCCTAAAAAATCAATCTGTGCAACACCAAACTGGCACTTGGCTGGATTAATTGTTAAGCCATGCTCTTCCTACCTCCGAAAAACCGCAGTGAGGTGTTTTTCGTGTTCTTCCTCTGAGGTACTGGCGACCAAAATGTCGTCGAGGTAAACGAACACGAATGGAAGATCACGTAACACGGCATCCATCATGCGTTGTAATGTTTGTGCGGCGCCTTTCAAGCCAAACGGCATGCGCAAAAACTCAAAAAGTCCAAAAGGGGTTATAACCGCCGTTTTAGGAATGTCCTCCGGCCGGACTGGAACCTGATGGTAGCCGCGAACCAGGTCTATTTTAGAAAAAATGTGAGCTCCCGCTAAATGCACCAAAAAATCTTGGATGTGTGGGATGGGGTAGCGATCGTGTGCCGTGGCGTTGTTTAGCCTGCGGTAATCGCCGCAAGGTCTCCATGAGCCGTTGGCTTTCAGGACCATATGCAGCGGCGAAGCCCATGGGCTTTTCGAACGGCAAATAATGCCCAGCCTCTCTAGGCTGGCGAACTCCTCGCGCGCCATGGAGAGTTTAGCAGCATCCAGGCGCCGAGCTTTCGCGAAGACGGGGGGGCCAGTTGTAGTGATAAAATGCTCCACCCCGTGTTTCGCAACTGTTGCCGAGAATGTGGGAACCGTGAGTGCTGGAAACTGGGTGAGTATTGTGTTAAACTTACCACCTGCTGTGGCGATGTTGGTCTGCACCGGTGGCGGGGACACTCGTGCTGCACAGGGAATAGAGTAAAAAGAGAGTGCATTTACCAGCCGCCTATTGGCTAGATCAACTAACAAACCATGTGAGCACAGAAAATCAGCACCTAACATGTTGAAACTCACCGCCGCTATGACAAAAGTCCATTCATAAGAGCGGCCATGTAAGGACAGAGACAAAGTCCTTTCCCTGTAGGTGTTGATGCTCGAGCCGTTTGCCGCCGTTGCCCCGTTTCCACGGGGACCAGCCACCCGGTCAACATAGGTTGGGGTGATGAAACTCACTTGGGCTCCAGTGTCTATAAGGAACTGGCGCCCGGAGCTCGTATCTGTGATGTATAGCAGCTTATTACTTTCGCCGAGAGCCGAAGCTGCTAACGATTCTCGGTCCTGCCGTTTCCCGACTTCTTGAAGTTGCACGGTGGCACACACCTGTGTGCCCTCTCTGCGAACCGCCGATGATAAAAGCAGAGATCCTCTCCTCCGCTGCGTAGGGGACGCGCCTCTGCCGCTGGGCCATCACCTCTGCCGCTGGGCCATCACCTCTGCTGCGTCGGGGCCGCACCGCTGCCATGGTTGGTAGGTTCGGTTCGGCTGTCTCCGGCTCGTCACTGCCTCGGGTCGCCGCCGCGGTCGCCTGCTCGCCGCAGGAGCTGAGGAGCCTCTGCGCCTCTTGGGCCAGGTCACGGAAATCCTGCTGGGTGTCACAACGCATGCTGGACAGCGTTCCTCTCATATGCGTCGGGAGGTTAGTCAGGAAGATGTACTTAAAGAGGAAATCGTCGTCGTCTGACCCCCTCAGCTGCAGCATGTCTTCCATCAGGGCGACTGGCCTGTGATCTCCTTGGTTGAGCATAGCCAGGAGCCTCCTAGCCCTCTCTTCGGCTGAGGGCGTGAAACACTTGGTGAGGGCAGCCTTCAATCTGCCGTATTTGTCTTCGGCGGGTGGCTGCTGTACCAAGCTCCGCACGCATCGAGCTGTGCGGTTGTCGAGTCTAGCGATGACGTGGTAGAACTTAGTGTCATCCGCCGTTATGCCTGCGAGCGTGAACTGTGCCTCCGCCTGGAGGAACCACGAGTCTGGGTTGTCCTGCCAGAATTCCGGCAGTTTTACGGTGATGGCGCTCGCTAGGGCAGACTCCAATGAGTCCTGATCGTGGAGAGCATTTCCAGGCATTCTCACACGTCACTGGTCACCAATGTAGGGAGCGTGAAATAACGAAGCTGAATTGCTTTTAATTCAGGTTTTATTCAAGCACTTCATCCCCAGCCTTCTCTCAAGAACAAAAGAGTATGAGCTGCATCAGACCTTCACATTTATACATCTCACACAAAGGGAGAATCACATATCCCTGTCAAAACCCCCTATTGACATTAACTCCCCCTCTGGTCTCTCAGTCCTCCACCTGTGCCCCAGGAGGTCGGGAAGTCCTTCCACTCTCTTATCCCCGTACCTCCGTCCTCTTGTTGTTAACCGCAGGTGGTCCAGACATATTGTTCCATTCAGGACGTGAGGTCGATCAACACATGCAATCTCCTTTATGCTTAAGCATATGTAGGCAAAAATACATGGGCTACAATCAACCCTATTAATGCCATGAAGGTACTTGTACACTGCAATAATGTCTCCCCAAACACGTCGATACTGCAGTGTTAGAAGCTTCAACTCACGTAGCCTATCAGTATATGGTAGATGCTGAAGTCCTGGGATCAGCTTTGTCGCACATCTTTGAACGCCCTCTAGAAGTTTTGCTTGCCTAGCATATATAGGAAAAACAACTGTATTACAGTACTCCAGATGAGTCCTAACAAATGATTTGTACAATGTGTTAAAAATCTCTTTGATGCCCTCAATTTCCCCTCTGGGGATCAATAAAGTATACAAAATAGATTTATTTATTTATTTAAGAATTTGAACGATCTTATCAGTCCCAGCTGCCAATTGGCTTTATTCCCTTGCTTCTCTACATGGATATCGAACGTGAGTTGATTATCCATCCATACTCCTAGATCTTTCTCTTCCTTAGTTTCCTCTAGAGTAACTTCGCCTAATTTGTACTTGGATTTGGCATTGTGCCTCCCAAGGTGCATCACTTTGCATTTAGTGGCATTAAACTTGATTTGCCACCGTTTGGCCCAAGCCTGCAGTTGTTCCAAATCGTCCTGGAGTGACTGTTGTTGGTGCACATTGTTGACAACAGAAAAGACCTTGGCATCATCAGCAAACAAAGCAATGTAATTATGCACAACTCCCGGCATGTCGTTCACGAAAAGAACAAAGAACAGGGGGCACAATACACTGCCCTGGGGGACTCCTGACAATACATGCGTCCATCCGGATGTAGCCTCATTAACAATTACTCGTTTCTTTCCTGTGAGAAAGCTCCGGCTCCAGGTGAGGAACTTTCCCATAATTCCATAGCCTTTAAGTTTGACCAGGAGTCTCTCACGAGGTACGCTGTCGAATGCCTTTGCAAGATCCAGGTAAACGTCAATGGGCCAGTTGTCGTCAAGCATTTTTGTCCAAATATCCAAACAACTAAGAAGCTGGGTACCGCAGGAGTGACCATTAACAAAGCCGTGCTGACAATTATGTAATAGATGATTCTCATCTAAGTAAGTGACCAGATGATCCCTAACAATAACTTTCATAATCTTGCAAGTCACACATGTAAGGCTTACTGGTCTGTAATTCCCCGGGTCAGATTTTAGGCCCTTCTTATAAACTGGTGATACATGAGCTTCTTTCCATCTCATGGGGATCACTCCTTCTAATGACCTATTCATAATGATTGCAAGGGGGCTAGAAATTACTGCACTCAACTCTCTCAACACCCTAGGATGCATTCCATCAGGCCCCAGTGACTTCCCAGGGTTAAGATTGTCGAGCCTTTTCCTGACATCTTCAGCCGATACAGTGGGGGGGGGGGGGTATTTAGTCAGCCACCAATTGTGCAAGTTCTCCCACTTAAAAGATGAGAGAGGTCTCCAATTTTTATCATAGGTATACCTCAACTATGAGAGACAAAATGAGGGGAAAAAAAATCCAGAAAATCACATTGAAGGATTTTTAATGAATTAATTGGTAAATTCCTCGGTAAAATAAGTATTTGGTCGCCTACAAACAAGATTTCTGACTCTCACAGACCTGTAACTTCTTCTTTAAGAGGCTCCTCTGTCCTCCACTCGTTACCTGTATTAATGGCACCTGTTTGAACACTTTATCAGTATAAAAAGACACCTGTCCACAACCTCAAACAGTCAGACTCCAAACTCCACTATGGCCAAGACCAAAGAGCTGTCAAAGGACACCAGAAACAAAATTGTAGACCTGCACCAGGCTGGGAAGACTGAATCTGCAATAGGTAAGCAGCTTGGTGTGAAGAAATCAACTGTGGGAGCAATTATTAGAAAATGGAAGACATACAAACCACTGATAATCTCCTCGATCTGGGGCTCCACGCAAGATCTCACCCCGTGGGGTCAAAATGATCACGAGAACGGTGAGCAAAAATCCCAGAACCACACGGGGGGACCTAGTGAATGACCTGCAGAGAGCTGGGACCAAAGTAACAAAGGCTACCATCAGTAACACACTACGCCGCCAGGGACTCAAATCCTGCAGTGCCAGACGTGTCCCCCTGCTTAAGCCAGTACATGTCCAGGCCCGTCTGAAATTTGCTAGAGAGCATTTGGATGTTCCAGAAGAGGATTGGGAGAATGTCATATGGTCAGATGAAACCAAAATAGAACTTTATGACTTCCGGTTATGGCTGCCACGTAGGACGGATGTGTCTCGCTCTGCTCTGCTCCTGGAGAAAAAAAATCGGCAAATAACTCTCTCATTTGGGACAGAACGTATCCCAGCATTTGGGTGAGGATATGTCGGCGAAGCCTAAGGCTGGAAAACCAGGAAAAGGAAAAAGCGAGCCGCCGAAACAGTCCAAATTAACGGACTTTCAGGTCTGTGACGCAGCAAACAAAACTCCATATATGGCGGAGGAGGCTGGCAACGGTGCGATATCTGCGGGGAATGGCGCAGATGCGCTGATGGCTGCCATGAGTTCAATGAGAGCGGACTTTTCCTCTAGATTTGATGGGATTATGACAGCGTTGGAAGGAATAAGAAAGGAATTGGGTGACTGTGTAGAACGAACGGTGCAGATGGAGCTCCGTCTCGCTAGTGCTGAAGATGACGTCACCCGTCTTCAATTAAAGGTGCGCACTTTGGAAAAAAAAAATAAATCTCTGGAAGATAATATTTTGGATTTGGAATCTCGGTCGAGACAGAATAATTTGAGGCTGGTGGGTCTTCCAGAGGAATCAGAAGGTCGGGACGTATGTTCCTTTCTGGAAAAGTGGATTCCGGAGGTGCTGGGCAGCGAGGAGTTGCAATCAGCAGTGGTTCTGGAAAAAGCACATCGTATTGGCCCACGGAGAGATAAGGGACCGCCGAGGACCTTAATTATGAAGTTTCTTAGCAACAGAGACAGGATGAAGATCTTCAACGCTGCACGTGCTAAAGGAGAGATTAAACACCAGGACCAGCAGGTGCGGTTCTACCCAGATTTGGCCACAGGAATCCAGCAATTGAGGAAGCAGTTTGATCCCGTACGTAAGGAGCTGCGCAACCTTGGGATTCGTCATGGTGTAATCTATCCTGCGAGACTGCTGACCACGTATGAGGGCAGAACCCACATCTTCAAGACCCCAGAGGAGGCGCAGGAGTTCATCAAGAAGATCAAAGAAGAAGAAGAGACTGGTGGGAGCTAAGCATGAACAAAATATAAGGTAGAATAATTAAGCATTTGCACAGGCATCTGACTGACTTGAAGTAAATAGTAAGTTTACAAAATATAGATTGTATTATATATTAAAAAAACAAAAAAACAAAACAAACAAACAAAAAAAAAACTATGATGTACAAAGTTGTTAAAAATTTTGGAGTTAAGTTGGAAAACTACAGAGGAGAGTTAATGTTACGTCATTAAAAGCAGTAGAGTTAGGGTGATTGGGAGGATGAAGAAGGAGTGGCTTAGGCTGTTCCCCGTGGGTGTGGAACGGTCGATGGCTATATCGGGAGACAGAATTTTTCTTTTGATTTTGGGGGGTTTGCCACAAGTGTGGGAAGGGGAAATTTGTTTGTGTGTAGTTTGTAGGATGAATGTTCAACCACTCATGTTTTTGCTTCTCTGTATGAGCATGTTTACACTGCAAGGTAATCCCAAACTCTCTATTGATCATGGACCAAAGTGTTAATCTTAATTTAACTTCATGGAATTGCAGAGGTCTACAGAATTTAAAAAAACTTAAACAAGTTATGAATAAAATAAAGGACATGGGTTCAAGAATTGTGTTTTTACAAGAAACTCATCTGATAGAGGAGGATGTTAAAAGAATTAGGAGTAGATGGCAGGGAAGTGTATTCACCTCTTCATTTTCATCCCGAGCCAGGGGAGTTATGACTCTCATACATAAATCAGTTCCTTTTCAAGTGAAAAATGTAATTGGAGACAAATTTGGAAGATATGTAATCATTCAAGGTTCTTTGCTATTAGAAAATATAAATCTTGTGAACTTATATGGTCCCAATATAGATGATCAGAAGTTCTTTGCTAATTTATTTCTCATCTTATCATCACTTACAGGGCAACATATAATAGCAGGGGATTTTAATTGTACATTGAATCCAGGTGTGGATAGATCAACAGGACTGGATTGTACGCACATTGGATGTAGGATGACTATTAATCATTTTATGAAAGAATTGAGATTGTTAGATATATGGAGAGAAATGAAACCACAAGTTAAAGCCTATTCTTGTTATTCCAGTACCTACAAGACATTCTCACGTATTGATTATTTTTTGATTTCCACAGAATTAAGGTCCAAGATTCAAAACTGCTTTTATGATAACATCGTGATCTCTGATCATGCACCCTGTTGTCTAATATATGTAGATAAAAAATTGACAAAGGAATCAGGTAGATGGCAATTTCAGCATAAATGGCTTCAGGATGAGGAATTTGTCAAGTATATAGAAAAACAGATAGACGAGTTCTTTGACATCAATACTACACAAACATCAGCATGTGTAAAGTGGGAGGCTTTCAAAGCTTTTATTAGGGGACATATTATTAGTTATACAGGATCAAAATCTAAGAAGACTCGAGAGGAGAGAGCTAAATTGGAACATAAAATAAAAAGTCTTCAGGAAAAAGTGTATGCAGGAAGTGACCCAAGGTTGGAGAATGAATTACTGATTTTGAGAGCTGAATACGACAAAAAATCAGCGAATAGAGCTGCCTCGAGTCTTCTAAGATTGAAACAATCTTTTTATGAACAAGGTGAAAAATCAGGAAAATTATTAGCATGGCAGATTAAACAATTGGAAATTAAAACACCAATTACCAGTATTATAAGTAACGGACAGGTAGTTATAGATCCTTTAGAAATTAATAGAGCCTTTAGAGATTACTATGAAAAATTATATGATACCAAAAATGAACCTGATTTAACAAAACTAAATGGGTTTTTGAACGAACTATCTATACCGTGTATTCCAAATGAAAATAGGGAGATATTGGAGTCTAAAATTAGTCAAGAAGAAGTTGGGCTAGCCATTGATAATATGAAATCAGGAAAAAGTGCAGGACCAGATGGTCTTCCAGTTGACCTTTATAAAAAATTTAAGAATAAATTAATAAAACCTTTTTTGGAAATGGTTTTAGAAGCATTTTAAAATAATAATTTACCATCATACATAAATAATGCCTTAATTATACTGCTGCCAAAACCAGGTAAGCCCTCTAATAAATGTGAAAATATGAGACCAATAAGCCTATTAAACGCCGACCTTAAGATAATCTGTAAAATTTTAGCAAGACGAATACAAGAAATTTTACCAAATATTATTAATCGAGATCAGAATGGCTTTATAAAGGGTAGACAAGGCTTCCATAATGTAAGAAGACTATTTAATATTATTTATTTTAATAAAGAAGCACCGGATACAGCTCTCCTATCATTGGACGCCGAAAAGGCCTTTGATAGAGTTGAATGGCCCTTTCTTTTTGAAGTCCTACAAAGGTTTGGACTTGGAAATAATTTCATAAAATGGGTTCAAATAATATACAATAATGCTACAGCAGAAATCCTAACAAATAACAATATTTCAAAACCAATAAAAATCAATAGAGGATGTCGACAAGGCTGTCCACTTTCACCTTTACTGTTTACTATGGCAATTGAACCTTTAGCGATAGCGATACGTTTACATTCACAAATATATGGAATTAAAGTTGGACCAACAGAACATAAAATCTCCCTGTACGCCGATGACATAATTTTGTTTATGTCGAATCTAAAAAAATCAATTCCAACCTTGTTGAATTTAATAAAGAATTTTGGGGAAATATCAGGATATAAAATAAATAAAACTAAATCTTCAATATTAATGCTAAATGAGACCCAGAGAAATTACCCAGCCCCTGAGGTAAATCAATTCAATGTTGTAAATCAGTTTAAATATTTAGGAATCCAAATTATGCCTAAGCTAGAATCAGTCGCCAGTGTCAACTATGAAGCCTTAATGTCAGATATCAGTGAGTTAACTCAGAGATGGATGTCACTACCAATGTCGATGATCGGGAGAATCAATATACTTAAAAGTAATATTTTACCTAAAATACTTTATTTATTTCAATACATTCCCTTATCACCACCTTTAGATCTATTCTCAAGAATAAAAAAAAAGTTAGTGGAATTTATATGGAACAACAGGAGGGCTAGATTACGTTTGTCTTTATTATATTTACCATTTGATCGTGGAGGTCTGAAATGTCCAAATTTTATGTTGTATTATTGGTCGGCACAACTGAGGTCTATGACATATTATTTTTCATCAAATGATCTCCCTCACTGGACTGAAATGGAATCATACAATTTACCTTTACCTCTTCCCATATTCATATACTCAGATTCGGCAAAAAAATTACAAAAACAAGTTAAAAATCCATTTGTAAAGCATATGATCAAAATATGGTGTGAAGCTAAAAACTATTTAAAAGAACCACAGTTATTGTCACAATTTAGTCCAATATGGGGTAATCAATATTTTAAACCAGGGAGAGCGGACGCTGTATTTAAAGTATGGAATTTAAAAGGGATACAAAAGATTCAGGATTTATATTTGCCATGTGCAGACAACATAATGTCTTTTGAAGAGCTGAGGATCAAATTTAATCTCAATAGAACACATTTTTTTAAATATCTTCAACTTAGAAACTTTATTCGATCAAATCAAAATAAAGCTCTCACTCGACCTATTTATTCATCCTTGGAAAAAATGATGATGAAAGATAGTAAAAGAAAGGGTATTATTTCAGAGTTTTATAACTCATTGACACTATCTTCAAGTGAAAATTCACTGAAAAGATTAAACTACTGGAAAGAAGATCTGCAAATTGAAATTTCAGAGGAACAATGGGAATTGGCTTGTACAGAAGCTCAAACCAAATCAATAAATGCACGCCTTAAATTGATACATTTCAAATGGTTAATGCGGATGTATGTTACACCGGAGGAGTTAAATAGATATAACAAAAATATACCAGATACATGCACAAAATGCATGGAAAGTAAAGGAACCCTATTTCATTGTTTATGGGAATGTAGATTAATAAGAATGTTTTGGGAAGAGGTGAGGGTAACAATTGAAAAAATAATCTCAAAACAAATCATATTGAATCCTAAACTGTTTTTGTTGGGTCTGTACCCAGAAAAGCATAATTTTAATAAAAGTGAAAGAACATTCATAGACCTCAGTTTGCTTAATGCCAAAAAATGTATTGCACTATTATGGAAAAAGACTCATAGACCAGATGTGACTCAGTGGTTAAGACAGATGTTAACAAACCTTCCATTAGAAAGAATAACATATATACTGAAATCAAAGGAAATTGTGTTTGAGAATATATGGAGACCTTTTATTGATTATGTAAAAAATTTAAACATAACTCTTGAAGAAGAAGGTGAATGATGTGTGTGGACCTTGTAAATTCCAAACTGGTGAACATAATATGTATACTTATGTATTGGATTGTCTAGACTAAACAGAGGAGCATTGTTGAAGACTTGATTTTGTTGGTGGTTGTTGGTGTTTTTAGTGCATTTTTTTTTTTTAGTACTTTAGTGTTAGTGTTTGATTGTTTGTATCATGTTTGTTAAAAAAAAAAAAAGGTTCAATAAAGATATTGTGGAAAAAAACTATGAAGCCTTAATGTCAGATATCAATGAGTTAACTCAGAGATGGATGTCACTACCAATGTCGATGATCGGGAGAATCAATATACTTAAAAGTAATATTTTACCTAAAATACTTTATTTATTTCAATACATTCCCTTATCACCACCTTTAGATCTATTCTCAAGAATAAAAAAAAAGTTAGTGGAATTTATATGGAACAACAGGAGGGCTAGATTACGTTTGTCTTTATTATATTTACCATTTGATCGTGGAGGTCTGAAATGTCCAAATTTTATGTTGTATTATTGGTCGGCACAACTGAGGTCTATGACATATTATTTTTCATCAAATGATCTCCCTCACTGGACTGAAATGGAATCATACAATTTACCTTTACCTCTTCCCATATTCATATACTCAGATTCGGCAAAAAAATTACAAAAACAAGTTAAAAATCCATTTGTAAAGCATATGATCAAAATATGGTGTGAAGCTAAAAACTATTTAAAAGAACCACAGTTATTGTCACAATTTAGTCCAATATGGGGTAATCAATATTTTAAACCAGGGAGAGCGGACGCTGTATTTAAAGTATGGAATTTAAAAGGGATACAAAAGATTCAGGATTTATATTTGCCATGTGCAGACAACATAATGTCTTTTGAAGAGCTGAGGACCAAATTTAATCTCAATAGAACACATTTTTTTAAATATCTTCAACTTAGAAACTTTATTCGATCAAATCAAAATAAAGCTCTCACTCGACCTATTTATTCATCCTTGGAAAAAATGATGATGAAAGATAGTAAAAGAAAGGGTATTATTTCAGAGTTTTATAACTCATTGACACAATCCTCAAGTGAAAATTCACTGAAAAGATTAAACTACTGGAAAGAAGATCTGCAAATTGAAATTTCAGAGGAACAATGGGAATTGGCTTGTACAGAAGCTCAAACCAAATCAATAAATGTACGCCTTAAATTGATACATTTCAAATGGTTAATGCGGATGTATGTTACACCGGAGGAGTTAAATAGATATAACAAAAATATACCAGATACATGCACAAAATGCATGGAAAGTAAAGGAACCCTATTTCATTGTTTATGGGAATGTAGATTAATAAGAATGTTTTGGGAAGAGGTGAGGGTAACAATTGAAAAAATAATCTCAAAACAAATCATATTGAATCCTAAACTGTTTTTGTTGGGTCTGTACCCAGAAAAGCATAATTTTAATAAAAGTGAAAGAACATTCATAGACCTCAGTTTGCTTAATGCCAAAAAATGTATTGCACTATTATGGAAAAAGACTCATAGACCAGATGTGACTCAGTGGTTAAGACAGATGTTAACAAACCTTCCATTAGAAAGAATAACATATATACTGAAATCAAAGGAAATTGTGTTTGAGAATATATGGAGACCTTTTATTGATTATGTAAAAAATTTAAACATAACTCTTGAAGAAGAAGGTGAATGATGTGTGTGGACCTTGTAAATTCCAAACTGGTGAACATAATATGTATACTTATGTATTGGATTGTCTAGACTAAACAGAGGAGCATTGTTGAAGACTTGATTTTGTTGGTGGTTGTTGGTGTTTTTAGTGCATTTTTTTTTTTGTAGTACTTTAGTGTTAGTGTTTGATTGTTTGTATCATGTTTGTTAAAAAAAAAAAAAGGTTCAATAAAGATATTGTGGAAAAAAAATAGAACTTTATTGTAAAAACTCAACTTGTGTTTGGAGGAGAAAGACCATACCTACTGTGAAGCATGGGGGTGGAAACATCATGCTTTAGGGCTGTTTTTCTGCAAAGGGACCAGGATGACTGATCCGTGTAAAGGAAAGAATGAATGGGGCCATGTATCGTGAGATTTTGAGTGAAAACCTCCTTCCATCAGCAAGGGCATTGAAGATGAAACGTGGCTGGGTTTTTCAGCATGACAATGATCCCAAACAAATCGCCCGGGCAACGAAGGAGTGGCTTCGTAAGAAGCATTTCAAGGTCCTGCAGTGGCCTAGCCAGTATCCAGATCTCAACCCCATAAAAAATCTTTGGAGGGAGCTGAAAGTCTGTGTTGCCCAGCGACAGCCCCAAAACATCACTGCTCTAGAGGAGATCTGCATGGAGGAATGGGCCAAAATACCAACAACAGTGTGTGAAAACCTTGTGAAGACTTACAGAAAACGTTTGACCTCTGTCATTGCCAACAAAGGGTATATAACAAAGTATTGAGATGAACTTTTGTTATTGACCAAATACTTATTTTACCGAGGAATTTACCAATTAATTCATTAAAAATCCTTCAATGGGATTTTCTGGATTTTTTTTTCTCATTTTGTCTCTCATAGTTGAGGTATACCTATGATGAAAATTGGAGACCTTTCATCTTTTAAGTGGGAGAACTTGCACAATTGGTGGCTGACTAAATACTTTTTTGCCCCACTGTATATGCAGATCACTCAAACGACAACCAATATCGCGACTGAGCTGGAAGTCCGGTTTGTTGGTAGCATCTTCCTCTGTAAAAATGCTAGTGAAAAAATCACTAAATGCCTCAGCTTTTTCAATGTCAGTCGTAGCTTTCCCATATACTGACTCCAAGTCTGCCATACCTGTCTTAATCCTACGCTTACCATTGACATATTTGTAGAAGGCTTTAGGGTTGCTCTTAGATTTCTTTGCTATTTTACTCTCAATCTCATTTTGCTTTCCTGCATTCCCACTTGTCCTGATTCCTTGCCCTTGCATACAAAAGGAAGTCTCGTCCCTCCTATGTATTTATATACCTCTTATAAGCTTCAGTCTTCATTTTAACCTTCCTCAGTGCATTGGCATTCATCCAAAGTGGTCTGCCTGGCTTATTATAATTGGTTGTCCTGAGAGGTATAAACTCCTTAATCCCCTCAGTCATTTTTTTTTTCTTCAAAGAGTCCAACTACCCTCACAGCTTAATCCATTCAAGTTGTCCTCCCATGGATACTCTGCCATCATATGTCTAAATTTCTCAAAATCACCTTTGTCATAGAGGCACTTCTTTGTGGATGATTTAATCCTCAAGTAAAAATGTAATTTAAAGATAATGCATACATGATGGCTGTTCCCGAGTGGAGCATCCATCGTCAAATCTTCAATCATACCCTCCTCATTAGTAAAGATTAAATCAGAGTGGGTCTCTGATCACCTCTTCTATGTGTAAAATCACGTACATGCTGAATAAAGAAGCAGTCTCTAATACACTCGTACAGTTGGAAGCCAACACGAACAATATCATCAGGTGAAGTTTCATTGATCCACTTAATATCTGGGCAGTTAAAATCCCCGCAAATAAGTATGTGACTGTATTCCCTTTTATTGCTCATATCTTTAAATAATTAAAAAGTTTAAGATTATTCACCGACTCACTATTGGGAGATCTGTAAATACAGCCAATTAAAAGTTTATCATTCCTCTCCAACTCTACTTTGATCCAACAACTCTCATCAAAGTTGTCAGCAACACTATCTGCTAGAGAGGCCTTTATTTTGTGTGGCACATAGATCATCACCCCACACTTCCCATCTACTATTTTTACCTCCGCCAAGGAGGTTATGTTTTCATCGGCGTTGGTTTGTCTGTCTGTCTTTGTCTGTTTGTCTGTCTGTCTGTTAGCAAGATAACTCAAAGTTATGGACGGATTTTCATGAAATTTTCACAGATTGTCAGAAATGGGATATCCTACAGATGATTAGATTTTGGTGGTGATCCGGATCACCGTCCACAAGAAAACCGCCATTACGCAAAATGCCATTTCCGTGAATAACTACTGAACCACTAATCCTATCATTGTCAATCCAATTGCTTGTCATATGTTTTCATGGTCAAGGAATCTGAAAACGTACACACAAACACTGTATGGGGGGAACTGTGGCACTTGGCGGAGGTCTGCGCTCTGAGTGCTTTTCTAGTACTATAGATGTCCTATCCATCCACCTGAAATTCAGATTCTTGTACTTGAAAATACGAATGCTTAGGTAAAACCTCTGACACAGACATCTGGTGCATAACATACAAGTGAAGCAACAAACTCAGACCTTTTATTCAGCAGACTGTCAGTGTTTGTGTAAAAACAAGTAATATTGTAGTTAACTAAATCTCTTCTACCACTTTGCCTTTCCTTATCACCCATGTAGTGCTGGTCTCTCCTGCATCCTGAGACTCCTTTGTCCTTCTTTTCCGCTTCTCCAGGAGCTTTCTTGTCATCCTTTGCTCTAAAGTGGTCAGGTCTGTATTGATAAATACATTCTTATACATGGGAACCTTCTGAAGATTAGATGCAGCCTTAAGAATTGTATATTGGTCCGCTTTCAAGTCTGTAGTAATTCTTAGAGGCCGAGGAGAGTCTCCCTTACAAAGTTTCACAGTTCCTGATAGAGGCACTTTAACTTTTATCTTGTCAAGCATCACCCTAATGGAATCAAGGTCATCCTTCCTTCTGTCCTCAACATCAGTCGCTTTGCTTTTGGGTAAGTTAAAGATCATCAAATTAAATTTCCCATTCTCCATGTCTCTCATTTATTCCAACAGATCTTCCACATTTGCACATTGAGTAATATCCTCATCCTGCCTAAATTTGAGGTCATTCAACTTCGTCTTCAGCACTTCCAGCTGAGGCTTAACGTCACCTACTAGGCCCAACTTATCCATATCCTTCTTCATACTGCTAATCTCACCATCAATTCTATCAACCTTCCTTGAAAAAATTTTTATCAAAGGAGGTGCGTACCTCATGAATTTCTGCAGAAATCTCAGATTTAAATTTCTCCATGTATTGTTTGCATTTCTCCTCAATATCCTTATCACATTTCACAGCCTTAATTGCCTGTTGGTTACAGTCTACACAGTACCAGTGAATCAGTGGTCCTTGTAATGCATCGTTAAGCAGATCATAATGGCTCTCACTCATACCTGAGCAACCAAGGCACCCCCACAGTTCACAACTTTCACATTCCACCAGTTTATCTCCTGCATCAGTAAAAACATTATTGCAAACTTTATACAGTATATCAATGAAGTCGTTGAGAATTGCAGCGTCATCCTTATTTACATCCATAGAAGAGATCTCCAAGGAATTATTGGTCTTGCTGGTATTTTGTGATATATCCACATTTTTGCTCTTACGACTGTTTTTCCTGAATCCAGCTTCACCGTCCACGCGTCCGCCGTCTTGCCTGTTCATCACTGAGAGAGATTTACTTTTCTTGTGTTCACTATCGAAAGTTGGTTTCATATTCGCCTGTGGTCCACTATGGTCCTGCACACCAGCTCCCACCAATAAATCCGCCCCTTTTTAAACTGTAATATGGACGATAAATCGGTCGAATAATATCTGCTAGCCACTAACTGCTAGCCTGAACTGCAACCCCCAGTAACAAGACACCGTCACTCCCTCAAGCTGAGGCCAAAAACCCAACACACAGAATAAACACTACCCAAACCAGGCTGGAGACTACAAGAAGCAGGACTTCAGGGCACCGTCATACCAGGCCTATACAGGCCATCGGCCGATGCTCCTCCTCCCTACCTTCTATTAGTCACAAGTTAGCTATTAGCTAGCACAAACTCCAGAAGAGGTACAAACGACACTGGCTCCTAAAAAATAAAATAAAATAAAATAAAATCAACCCCCTAATTTGCAACGTGAAGTCAGATAATTTTACCCCAAATTAGGACCTGTATATACCTTTGCTTTATGTTAGCAGTGAAAGTAATCGCCCTCAACTCTAGCTACATTTTTCTTTGACTTGAGCAATTTTTCCTCTCTTCAGCGTTGCTCTGACTGAAGTCTTAAGTCATAAGCTAACTATAGTGGCACCGACCGGCCAACTTACAAAAAGTCAGAAAGTTCGCCTAATCGTTTATAAGGTACAAACAACTTCGTAGCAAATGGCAAGTTTTCTTTTAAGTCTGGCGAGATAATAAATTAACGTTACTCATTAAGCTACAGACAGGAGCGGTACAGTTGACTGGCACAACAACTGACGGAACCCCTATATTGCTCTGCATGAAATATCAATAAACTGGAAAATATTGACATTAAAGTCTGTTTTTGTAGCAGTCCTGCGAATGACCAAAGGCTGACCAGGCTCGTATAAATTTAACACTGACCAAGGTAACAACGGTGTTTAGTTTGGGCTACGGGACACTGTCCAGTTGACGAGCATAATTTAGCAGGTTCACTGCCTGGTCACCTAGCGTTAGCATTGCTGCTTACTTAGTATTGCTGGCTAACTAGCCTGCGCTAACTACAGCGTAACAGTGTCAAGTCTGTTATGAACGCCCAGGTTCCACACAAACTATCTTCAAATCTCGAAGGTTCTGTGGGTGGCTTCTATGAACTCTGGTCTTTATTTCATTCCATAGATTTTCAATTGGATTCAGGTCAGGTGACTGACTGGGCCATTCTAGCAGCTTTATTTTTCTTCTCTGGAGCCAATTGAGTTTCCTTGGCTGTGTGCTTGGGATCATTGTCTTGCTAAAATGTCCACTCTCGTTTCATTTTCATCATCTTGGGAGATGGCAACAGGTTCTTATCAAGGATGTCTCTGTACACGTGTCCATTCTGTACATTGACATGAGTATCAGCCACCTCCTTTCACAAAAAAAGTCCTCTCTTTTCCTTTGTACCTCAAGCTATTAAGTTTTTAAATGCCAAATGTCTGCTCTGAGGTGTGTTGTACTGTACTGTGTGTGTTTTTGTGTATGCTGTTTGTGTGTATGTTGTTTTTGTGATGCTGCAGCACAAAAATTTCCCCAAGGGGACAATAAAAGAATGAATGGATACATTTGTTCATTCATCTTTCCTTCAATTACATAAAGTCTGCCTGTACCATGTGCTGAAAAACACCCCCACACCATAATACGCCCACCTCCAAACCTCACCGTTGGTATGGTGTTTTTGGGCTCATGTGCAGTGCCATTTCTTCTCCAAACATGCTGCGTGTTGTGGCATCCAAAATGTTCAATTTTGGTCTCATCTGACCAGACTATATTTTCCCAGGATTTTTCTGGCTTGCCCAAATATTGTGCAGCAAACTTTAAGCGCATCGGCCTGTTCAGCCACAGGCGGTGCTGTTCCAGCAGAGTAGACGTTTAGGATTCTCTTCCATGGTCATCATAGACCGACGGAGGCCGCCGCCGCCGAAACTTTAAGCGACAATCAACACGCTTTTTCTTCAGTAGTCTTACGAGGTGAGCGGGCATAGAACCCATGTCGGTTGGGTGCATTACTTATTGTTTTTATTGAAAGAGCAGTACCTGTTAACTCAAGATCTTTCTGGAGCTCTCCACGAATGGGCTTTGGTTGTTGGTTAACTCTTATGAATTCTTTTGACTCTTCTGTCAGAAATCTTGCGAAGAGCTACTGGTCGTGGCCGGTTTATGGTAAAATGATGTTCTTTCCACTTCCGAATGATAGCTCCAACAGTGCTCACTGGAACATTCAGCACTTTAGAAATGCACCTGTAACCAATGTCATCATTATGTTTTGCAACAATAAGGTTGCGAAGGTCTAGAGAGAGCTCTTTGCTTCTACCCATCATGAGTTCTTTGTGGTGTGACAGTCTGATAGTCACAGACGTTTTTAAAGGCTATCAGTCAGGACTTAACCAGCTGAAATTAATTTGCACTGATGGGGGATGGGATGGCTTCCTAAATTATGATGGATTTCAGCTGGTTTCTTGGCATTCTATGTTTTTGCACCTCTTTTTCTTAGTGTTCAGTACTTATTCCTTGTCATTCCACTTTATTAAATATAACTTTTTTTGTGAACACAGTTGCCTTGATTTCTTTGTATGCGTGGATTACTTGAGTTGTTACCGATATCTGGTGAAAATCTGATCAATGGCTCCATCAGAAATATGTTGAATGAGAAAAATGTTGATGTTGTAGAGGATGCCGACATAATGCACGGCTCAGGAGACACACGCAGGCTCAGAGTAGATCCAATAGCTTTATTAGCAACAAGTGTGTATGAATGTGTGTCTGCGAGATGTGAATGTATTGGTGGTGGCGTCTGCGTCGGGCACGGAGGCAGGAGACCGTACAGCCGGACAACCCTATAGGAGAAGCAAAGGGAGAAGGGTGACGGGCACACACCAACACAGGAGATGTTAAAATAGTGATAAGCTTACTTGGAGTTAGCAGGTGGCTGGCACAGCAAGGACGAGGTCCGGTAGACAGCGACCTGGAGAGCCCGGTGCAGCAGCGAGGGAATGGAGACGGAGAGGAATGGTCCGCCGCCGGGAAATCCACCTGTGCACAGGGGAGCAGACTTGGAGAGGAAAAAGGTAAGGGCTTCTTACCGAGATGTTTGCTGAAGTGGTAGAGGTTACTCACAGCAATCGTGACGAGTGAAGTCTGATGGCTTCAGGCCAAAGCCCAGGGCGAGGCGGCTTAAATCCCTCGCCGCTGATGAAGTGCAGGTGTGCGTGCAGCTGGTGCCGCAGATGGGCGGCGAGGCGTGACAGTACTCCCCCCTCTAGCAGCGCCTCCTGGCGATGGTTTCTCCGGGTGCGCTCGGTGGAACTCAGTAATGAGGGACGGGTCCAACACAAACGACGAGGGTACCCACTGCCGATGTTCAGGCCCATAACCCTCCCAGTCCACCAAGTACTGCAACCCGCGACCCCGGCGCCAGGAGTCCAGGATGGAGGAGACCGGCCAGGCCGGATGGCCATCAATCATCCGGGGCGCGGGTTGCGCAGCAGGAGGAGGGCAAAGGGGGTCGGAGATTGCCAGCTTCACCTTGGATACGTGAGAGGTGGGGTGGATGCGGAGGGAGGGGGGAATAGCTACACGCACAGCCACCGGGTTGATAATCCTGGTGATGGGGTATGGGCCCATAAAACGCTGTGCCAGCTTCCTCCTCTCGCCCTTTAAAATGACGTCCTGGGTCGACACATAGACACGCTGACCCACCTGGTACGCCGGGGCAGGTCTTCTGTGCCGGTCCGCCGTTGTTCTGTTGCGCTCCGCCGTGCATAAAAGCGCATTGCGCGCTGACGCCCAGATGGAGCGGAACTGCCTGAGGTGCGCCCGAACTGAGGGAAACGTTACCTCACTCTCCTGCGCTGGGAAAAGAGGGGGGTCGTAACCCAGGGACGCCTTAAAGGGAGACATCCCTGTAGCAGAAGAGCGGGCGGTGTTGTGGGCGTACTCAACCCAGGCGAGATGGTTACTCCAGGACGTAGGTTTGGACGCAGTGACGCAGCGGAGCGCAGCCTCTAGCTCCTGGTTGGTCCGCTCGCACTGCCCGTTGGTTTGGGGGTGATGGCCGGAGGAGAGGCTCACCTTGGCTCCCAGGGCGTTGCAGAATGACCTCCAAACCTCTGAGGAAAATTGGGGCCCCCGGTCCGAGGCCACGTCCACTGGAATCCCATGCAGCCTGACCACGTGCTGGACTAGGAGGTCTGCCGTCTCCAGGGCGGATGGAAGACCTCGTAGCGGGATGAAGTGCGCCGCCTTGGAGAAGCGGTCTACGATGGTCAGGACGGTGTCGAAGGTGTTTGAGACTGGGAGTCCGGTGACAAAATCCAGGGCGATATGCGACCAGGGCCTGCCAGGGACGGGCAGAGGCTGGAGCAAACCCGCTGGAGGGGCATTACCTGACTTACTGGTGGCACATACTGGGCAGGCCCGGGCGTAGCGGGCAGCGTCCCTCCGCAGGCCCGGCCACCAGAAGGACCGTTGAAGGAGGTCGATCATCCGGGAGGAGCCAGGGTGGCAGGTGAGCTTGGATGTATGCAGCCAGTGGATGACCTCCCCCCGAACCGTTGATGGCACGAACAGCCTCCCCTCCGGTCCGCCGCCAGGGTCAGGTTCCATTTCCTGCGCCTTCCGGATCTTGCTTTCTATGTCCCAGGTGACGGCTCCCACGATGCACGACCTGGGCAAGATGGTGTGGACCATGTCCTCAGACTCCTCAGGGGCAAACTGCCTAGAGAGGGCGTCAGGCAGGCCGTTCTTGGAGCCAGGCCTGAAGGTGATGTTAAAGCGGAACCTGGCAAAGAACAAGGACCAGCGCGCCTGGCGGGCGTTCAGACGCTTGGCAGATCTCAAGTACTCCAAGTTCTTGTGGTCAGTCAGGACCACGAACGGCAGGTCCGCCCCCTCTAGCCAGTGACGTCACTCCTGCAGCGCGAGCTTGATGGCGAGGAGCTCTCTGTCCCCCACGTCGTAATTTCGCTCCGCCGGGGACAAGCGCCGGGAGAAGAAAGCGCAGGGCCGTTTGACTCCATCATCTGGTGACCGCTGGGATAGAACCGCCCCCACTCCTGTGTCCGAAGCGTCCACCTCCACGATGCACTGCAGCGCCGGGTTGACTTGGCTAAGGACCCGGGAGGAGGAGAACTCCGCCTTCAGCGCCTGGAAAGCAGCTGCGGCCTCTTCGGTCCACCGGAACGGGACCTTAGGGGACGTGAGGCGGGTCAGCGGGCCGACGATGGTGCCAAAATTAGGGACGAAGCGGCGGTAGAAATTTGCAAACCCGATGAATTGTTGCACCTGTTTTCTCGATGCAGGTGTAGGCCATTCCACCACCGCCTTCACCTTCACTGGGTCCGGAAGCACCTGGTCGTGGGAGATGATGAACCCGAGGAAGGATGTTGTCTTAGCGTAGAATTCACATTTTTCGGCCTTCACATACAACTGGTTCTCCAGCAGCCTTTGGAGGACCCACCTCACATGGACACGGTGCTCGTCCCTGGATTTGGAGAAGATGAGGATGTCATCCAGGTAGACGAACACAAAAAGGCCAATGAAATCCCGGAGGACGTCATTAATTAGGCGCTGAAAGACGGCTGGAGCATTGGTCAACCCGAACGGCATTACCAGGTACTCGAAGTGGCCGTTCGGGGTACGGAAGGCAGTCTTCCACTCATCTCCCTCCCAGATCCGGACGAGGTGGTATGCGCTGCGTAGATCCAGCTTGGTGAACCAAGTCGCCCCCTGGAGGGAGTGGAAGGCGGTGTCCATGAGGGGCAGGGTGTAACGATCCTTCTCCGTGATATCATTTAGGGCGCGATAGTCGATACAAGGACGGAGGGAACCGTCCTTCTTGCCCACGAAGAAGAATCCTGCCCCCAATGGTGATGACGAGGGACGGATAATTCCAGCACTCAGCGATTCCTTGAGATAGGAATTCATGGTCTCCTTCTCCGGCGCCGACAGGCTGTAGAGTCGCCCAGAGGGTAAGGGTGCCCCTTGGCGGATGTTTATCGCACAGTCGTAGGGTCTGCGTGGAGGAAGAGACATCGCCTTGGTCTTGCTGAAAACCATACCCAGGTCATGAAATTCCGGTGGCACCAGGGAGAGATCCGGGGGTGCAGCGTCCGTAGGAGTTGGGGAAGACGACGGAGAGCAGGCAGCGGACTGCAAGCAGGTGCTCATACAGAATGCACTCCATGCCGACACCCTGGCAGACTTCCAATCCAAGACGGGGTTGTGGAGGCGGAGCCAGGGGTATCCCAGGATGATGGGCGACACAGAGTTGGGGAGGACGTAGAAGGTTATTTCCTCCCGGTTGTTCCCAGAGATGATAACAGGAACAGGGACGGTCTGATGTGTTACTCTCCCCAGGGAGACATGGGAGAGGTTGACCAGGGCGAGAGGAGATTTGAGGACTTGGCAACGGATGCCCAGTCGGGTTGCCAGGCTTTGTGAAATAAAACTGCCCTCCGCGCCCGAATCCACCAGTGCGTGAGTGAGATGCCCAGTGGAGTTGTGACAAAATCGGATGGGCAGCTTCAATTGGGAGAGGGGATTTAACCGATTGACGTCCGCGAGGCCACCTACAGTGACTCGCGGACCCCGCCGTTTGGCTTCTGTGGACAAAGCTCCACCATGTGTTGACTGTCTCTGCAATATATGCAGAGACCCAACTCACGGCGGCGTTGTCTCTCCGCAGGGGGGAGCTTTGTCCAGCCCGTCACCATCGGCTCCAACTCCTCGGGGCGCGATGGTGGCGGCACCGCCAGGGGGCGAGCTTGGTACAGGCGCGACGAGGCACCACGAGAGCGAGAAGAAGACGACTTCCGCCCCGAGGAGCGCTCGCGCAGCCTGTTATCCAAACTGATGGCTAGGGACGTTAGCTCCGCTAGAGTCTCCGGGATGTCCCGCCCAGCCAGTTCATCCTTCAGATCATCATTGAGACTGCGGAGGAAGAGGCCGCAGAATGAACGTTCATCCCAGCCCAATTCCTCCGCCGCTACCCGGAAGTCGATCGCGTAATCCGCTGCCGACCGGCTTCCCTGCTGGAGGCTGAGAAGCCGGTCGACCTGGATGGTCTCGGTACGAGAATGATCAAAGACTTCCAGGAATTGTCTCACGAATTGGCCATAGGTGAGGGTGGCATAACTGGGCCTCGCCATTACGGCGTAAGCCCAAGTTAGAGCCCGCCCCTCTAGGAGATTCCCTATGTAGCCAATTCGGCTATGATCTGAGGGGAAATCTCTGGGCACACGGTGGAACACGGACTCACACTGCATTATGAACCCCCGCGCTCCGCTGAGCTTACCGCTAAAGCGGGCGGGGGTCGGAATGGGTGTGAGCCGAGCCGGTGCTACCGGAGCCGGCTGGACGGCCGCTGGAGCAGCAGGAGCCGCGCCACCCTGACGAGCCGGGGGGAACGGCTGTTGGGGGTCCAAGCGGTCCAATCGGTTGGTGATAATGGTTAATTGATTTAAAATCACCTGTTGCTGGTGAGCTATTAGATCCACTCGAGCTTCGAGAGTGGAAAGTCGGCGTGTGAGCCCGCCGTCTGCCGAGCCGCTCTGCTGAAGCCGTACTGACATAATGCACGGCTCAGGAGACACACACGCAGGCTCAGAGTAGATCCAATAGCTTTATTAGCAACAAGTGTGTATGAATGTGTGTCTGCGAGATGTGAATGTATTGGTGGTGGCGTCTGCGTCGGGCACGGAGGCAGGAGACCGTACAGCCGGACAACCCTATGGGAGAAGCAAAGGGAGAAGGGTGACGGGCACACACCAACACAGGAGATGTTAAAATAGTGATAAGCTTACTTGGAGTTAGCAGGTGGCTGGCACAGCAAGGACGAGGTCCGGTAGACAGCGACCTGGAGAGCCCGGTGCAGCAGCGAGGGAATGGAGACGGAGAGGAATGGTCCGCCGCTGGGAAATCCACCTGTGCACAGGGGAGCAGACTTGGAGAGGAAAAAGGTAAGGGCTTCTTACCGAGATGTTTGCTGAAGTGGTAGAGGTTACTCACAGCAATCGTGACGAGTGAAGTCTGATGGCTTCAGGCCAAAGCCCAGGGCGAGGCGGCTTAAATCCCTCGCCGCTGATGAAGTGCAGGTGTGCGTGCAGCTGGCGCCGCAGATGGGCGGCGAGGTGTGACAGTTGCCTTCACAGACGAGACTGAGTTTATTTCTCAGGCGAGGTTTATTCAGAGTTTACATCCTCTAACAAGAAGTGTATCTCAACAAAAGAGTCAGAACAATCCTTCACCACAGCTCTTATACTCCCCAGAGACACAAAACCCCCAACGTCAAATATCACACCCTCAACCCACAGTCCTCTGCAGCAGCTGAGCAGGGGGGCGATCTGGCGCGGGGTTCTCAGGAAGGAATTCTCCCGGTAACCGGAGAGGTTGGGCGAAGACAAGTTCGGCCGGAGAGGCCTGCAAATCTTCTTTAGGTGCTGAACACAACCCTAATAAAACCCATGGAAGCTTATCAACCCAATTTGTGTCCGTGAGAGCCGCTCTGAGGGCTGCTTTCAATGACCGGTGAAAGCGTTCGCACAAACCGTTGGCCTGGGGGTTATACGCAGTTGTGCGATGAATTTTCACCCCCAGGCTGAGTGCCATGGATGACCAGAGCTCGGAAACAAATTGGGGTCCTCTGTCAGACGTTATGTCTGACGGGACTCCAAAGCGCGTGACCCAAGCCGTTAAAAAAGCGCGCACAACGTCTGCTGCTGTGGTTGACCCCAGGGGAATCGCCTCTGGCCAGCGTGTAGTGCAGTCCACCATAGTTAGAAGGTGTGTGAACCCCTGCGACAGCGGGAGGGGTCCCACCAAGTCGACATGCACGTGGTCGAAGCGTTTGGCTGGGATGTGAAAAGGTTCTAGAGGGGCCCGCGTGTTCTTGTGTACCTTTGCTCTTTGACATGCTGCGCAGGCTGCGGCCCATTCTTTGACCTGTTTACGCAGCCCCGGCCAAACAAACTTCTCTCCCACCATTTTGATCGACGAGCGAACGCCCGGATGTGCCAGCGAATGTATTAAGTCAAAAGCACGGCGATGCCACGCAGCTGGGACCACGGGGTGGGGGCGCCCCGTGGAGATATCGCAGACTAGTGGGGGCATACCTCTTTGATGCACCCTGTGCTCCAGCCTTAGCCCTGTTGGCCCAGACTGGAGCGCGCGCACGTCCGCATCGTTAACCTGCTCGGCGGCCATGGCTGCATAATCTAACCCAACGCAGACCGGGGCTGTGAGCGCTTCTGTGCCGCAAGCCTGGCCCGAGTCTACAGCCGCCGAGTCTGCCCCCTGGGGGCCTGGCAGTGCAACTGCGCGCGAGAGACAATCTGCTACTACATTGTGTTTACCCGCCACGTGTTGAATGTCGGTGGTAAACTCCGAAATCGCGGCCAGCTGTCTCTGTTGTCGGCCCGACCAAGGCTCTGAAATTTTAGCCATCGCAAAAGTTAATGGTTTATGGTCTACAAACGTGGTGAAACGGCACCCTTCCAACCAGAACTGGAAGTGGCGGATGGCCAAATGCAGGGTTAAAAGCTCCCTATCAAACGCGCTGTATTTCCGCTCGTTATCACGCAATGTTTTGCTGAAAAACGCAAGTGGTTGCCAGCTCCCTGCTACCAGTTGCTCGACAACCGCCCCCACTGCCACGTCGGAAGCGTCCGTGGTTAGCGCCATGCGAGCTGCTGGCACCGGGTGTGCCAATAACGCAGCGTTTGCGAGGGCTGATTTGACCTGTGAGAAAGCGCGCTCCCGGTCCGGGGACCACTCGACTTTAGCTGCAGGTTTTTGTTTCTTTAATGCCGCGTACAATGGGTGCATGAGCCGTGCCGCGTTGGGGAGGAAGCGGTTATAAAAATTGACCATCCCCCAAAATTCTTGCAGTGCCTTAACTGTCTGCGGTTGGGGGAAATCCGTTATCGCGCGCACTTTATCCGGCAGCGGGACTGCGCCCTCTGGAGACACGCGGTGCCCCAAAAAATCGATTTGCGCTACCCCGAATTGGCATTTCGCTGGGTTAATTATCAGCCCGTGTTCTGTCAGCCTCTGAAAAACGGCTGTGAGGTGGCGTTCGTGTTCGGCTTCGGATGCACTGGCTACCAAAATATCATCCAAATAAGCGAACACGAAAGGGAGGCCGCGCAGCACTGCATCCATCATGCGTTGGAACGTCTGCGCGGCGCCTTTGAGGCCGAAAGGCATCCGCAAAAACTCAAAAAGCCCGAAAGGGGTTATAACTGCCGTTTTGGGTATGTCTTGCACGCGGACTGGGACTTGGTGATAACCGCGCACCAAATCTATTTTGGAAAAGATGCGCGCCCCCGCCAAATGTGCCGAAAAATCCTGGATGTGCGGAATCGGGTAGCGGTCATGTGCTGAAGCATTGTTTAATCTGCGGAAATCACTGCAAGGGCGCCATGAGCCGTCAGCCTTGGGCACCATGTGCAGGGGTGACGACCAAGGGCTGTTCGAGCGTCTAACAATGCCCAGTTTTTCCAAGTTGGCGAATTCCTCGCGCGCGATGGCCAGTTTAGCTGGGTCCAAGTGCCGAGCCTTTGCAAAAACAGGGGGGCCAGAGGTAGTTATGAAATGCTCGACCCCGTGTTTGGCAACTGACGCTGAAAATGTTGGGACCGTGAGTGCTGGGAACTGGTTGAGTAATGCATGAAACTTACCACCCGCAGCTGTGACATTGGGATGTGCAGAAGGCAGGGCCACCCGAGCTGTGCAGGAGATAGAGTAGAAAGACAGTGCATTTACAATACGTCTATTAGCAAGATCAACTAACAAACTGTTTGAGCATAAAAAGTCAGCACCTAGCATGTTGTTGTTAACTGCGGCTATGACGAAGGTCCACTCGAAGGTGCGCCCGTGGAGGGACAGGAGGAGCGTCTTCTCCCCATAGGTTTTGATCGTGGAGCCGTTCGCCGCTAACACCAGTGGTCCGCTGGCAAGCGTCAGCGTGTCCGCGTAGGCAGGCTTGACAAACTTAGCTGGGAGCCTGTGTCCACCAGGAATTCTTTCCCTGAATTCGCGTCTGTCACGAAAAGCAGCCTGTTCTTCGTGCCGAGAGTCGCAGCTGCTATCGGCTCTCGGTCTTGGCGTTTCCCCTAGCGCTGGTATCGGCATGGTGGGACGCATCTGCGCGCTCTCTCGGCAAAGCATCGATGGTAGGAACAGAGGGTGTTGTGAGCTCCGCTTCTCCTGGCCTCTGCCGCTGCTGACGTCAGTGGGTCCGGTGCTGCAGCCTCTGGTCTCCCCTCGTCTCGCGGGGGTGCGTTCAGCTCTGCCGCTGCCATCGTGGCTGCGTGCCGTCTATGGGCGTCGACAAGCCGCTGCGCCTCCTGGCCCAGCTCGTGGTAGTCCCGGTTGTTGAGTGGCTGCGAGCTGGCCAGGGTGACTCTCACTGCTGGCGGGAGCGTTCTGAGGAAGAGGTGGGCGAAGATAAAGCTGTCGTCATCCTCGCCTCTCAGGCTCATCATCTTCGCCATCAGATCTGCCGGCCTGTCTGCTTCCCCTTCTGTCAGCGCCAGGAGCTTCTCTGCTCGCTCCCCCAGCGAGGGAGTGAAGGCTCGAATGAGGGCGGCTTTCAGTGCACCATAATTGTCGTCTTGGGGCGGGTGGTTGGTCAGGCTCTCCACCCGCTGTACTGTGAGGCTGTCCAGCTTCGCGACGACATGGAAGAACCTCGTTGCGTCCGCTGAGATTCCCCGAAGGTGGAACTGCGCCTCCACAGTGGTAAACCAGGAGCGCGGGTTATGTTGCCAGAAATCGGGCAGCTGTAGTGTGGTAGCTGCGTTAACCCGGTTGGCTCCTGAAGAGTCCGGTGCGGAAAGCTCGCCATCACCGGCCATGGTTTGTCGTAGGTCACCAGTGTAGAGGATGCCTTCACAGACGAAACTGAGTTTATTTCTCAGGCGAGGTTTATTCAGAGTTTACATCCTCTAACAAGAAGTGTATCTCAACAAAAGAGGCAGAACAATCCTTCACCACAGCTCTTATACTCCCCAGAGACACAAAACCCCCAACGTCAAATATCACACCCTCAACCCACAGTCCTTCAGTAAACATATAGCCTCCGAGGCTCGGGGGCTCCTGCTGGGACATTCTCTCTGACTTCCCGTCTCTCCAGAAACCACTTCACACCTCGTGCTGGGTGAGGTCCTCTTGGACGTTTGAAGTCTCCAGAGTATGCACCGTCATGTCTACTAAATACATGTGAGGGAAAATGCGTACCATACATGCATGCCATATATGCGCCCTAAATGTGCGCCATAATGTGTTCAATACTTATTTTCCCCACTGTATAACAATCCTCACATCTGTCCATCCGTGCAATATGTGTTTGTCTCTGCAAGACCAAACAAAAGGGAATACAGGATAAAAGGGAAAAGCAAGCTAATAAACAAATGTACAACAAATCAGCAGATAAATACCCAAAAATGTGTCATTAATGGCATATCTATCTAAGCACAGAACAGAGAAAAAATGGATAACTAAAAATAAATGAACTTGGTAAATAGCATCAAACATCAAAATATAAAATAATTGGAGCCCATTTTACTCTGAATATATGTTTTTAGTTGTAATTTTGCAGTTAGGTTTTCCATATGATAGACCTCCTTAATCTTGTCTTTCCATTGACTCACTGTGGGGGGCTACGGCGTTAGCCATCTTTTTAGCTATTTAGCTACACTCATTAATGTGTTGTTACATAATGTTAGTCCTCCTTGAAGTATTCCTTATATATAACAACACTAAACATTATTCAATTTCATTTTGTATATCATGCCAGTAATTCAGTAACTTTGACAGTCCCAAAATATGTGTGTGATCTCCCACCAGGCCACAACCCCTCCAACACCAATCAGACAAGCTTCGGCACATTTCTGTTAGTTTACACTCACTTTGCTTGCTTTTCCTTGGCATTTTCAAATGAAACGAAGAGTCCATCATGATAAAGTTATTATGGTTGGCTGATTGTGATAACAAATCCAATTCTAGCTTGTCTATTTTGTTGTAAACACGTATGAAATATCTTACCGGATGTTTACAAGGGCAGGTCTTCCGGGTCACGGAGGTCTGAATTTTAGGGTTGTTTCTTTTCAAACAGCTCCTCCCTGTAGAAATTAAAGTATCCAACACAGTTTTACAATTTCACATATTATAATAAGTCACCCATTTAACTATAATTTAAAGATTATTAAAACACAGCTGAAGCGGAGTGATACATTTTCGGTGAAACGTCCAAGTGCAACTATCGGGGACTATAGTCACCCTTGGATTCCTTATTGTCCAATCAGATTGCTTGGTCAGAATTAACTATCGTACAAAGTTTTATATAGTTGATAATCAATTCAATTTTATTTATATAGTACCAAATCACAACACAGGTTATTTCAAGGCACTTTACAGAAAAGAGTGGGTTTAGCCACGCTCTCAAATTTATAGAACCCAGCAGAGACCCCTAAGAGCAAGCACTGCGGCAACACAGGCGAGGAAAAACTTCCTTTTAACGGGAAGAAACCTCGAGCGGAACCATAGCTCATAGAGGACTGGCATCCGCCTCGACCGGCTGGGTTAAAAAAGGGTAAAAAGTAGGAGGCCTGGCAGTAGCTACATTCAAAACAAACATAGCAAATACAATATTCAAAGCCAGACATCCCAGTATCAAGCCTGGTTAGGCTGCACATGCGAGTGAAGGCCTGGTAGCAGCAACATTTTTAACTATAGGCCGTATCAAAGAGAAAAGATTTCAACTTACTCTTGAATAAAGAGTGTCTGCCTCCCGAACTGAACTGGGAAGATGGTTCTACAGGAGGGGAGCTTGATAACTGAAAGCTCTACCTCCCAATCTACTTCTGGAGACCTTGGGGACCACCAGTAGTTTGGATTTTTGGGAGCGCAGAGCTCTGGTTGGATGATGGGGAACTATGAGTTCTTGCAGGTAAGAAGGAGCCATACCATTAAGAACTTTATAAGTTAGGAGCAATATCTTGAATTCAATTCTGTATTTTATTGGGAGCCAATGTAAAGAAGCTAAAACTGGGGTAATGTGATCTCTTCTCCCTGTTCTCATTAGGATATGTGCAGCTGCATTCTGAATGAGTTGAAAAAACTCTATGGACTTATTAGGACAACCTGATAAAAGTGAATTACAATAATCTAGCCTAGAGGTGATAAAGGCATGGACAAGTTTCTCTGCATCTTTATGAAACAAGATGGACCTAATTTTAGAAATATTACGCAGATGGAAGAAGGCAGTCTTAATGGTTTGCTGTATATGAGCGCTGAAAGACCTGTCTTGGTCAAAGACAACTCCAAGATTCCTAACAGAAAATGTAGAAGCCAGTGCAATGCCATCTAGTGTTGTTGTCTTACTCGAAAGAGTACTTCTAGCATGTTTGGGGCCAGGAACAATGACTTCAGTTTTATCTGTATTCAGCAATAGAAAGTTGTATTTCATCCAGGTTTTAATATCCTTAAGACACTCCTGGAATGAACCCAAATGGCTGGGATCATCTGCATTGATGGATAAATATAATTGAGTGTTGTCAGTGTAACAATGAAAATGAATAGAATGCTTCCTCATAATGTCTCCCAAATGCAGCATGTATAATGTAAACAGTAGTAGTCCAAGTACCGATCCCTGCGGAACTCCATAGCTAACCGTGGTCTGGGTAGAGGACTTGTTATGGACATGAACAGACTGGGAACGGTCTGATAAGTAAGACTGGAACCATCTTAGCGTTGTTCCTTTCAAACCAATTTGCTGTTCAAGTCTCTCCAGCAGAAAACGGTGGTTAATGGTGTCAAAGGCCGCACTAAGGTCCAATAAGACAAGGATGGAGACAAGTTCTTTGTCAAATGCCATAAGGAGGTCATCAGTAACTTTCACTCAGGCTGTCTCTGTACTGTGGTGTTTCCTAAAACCTGACTGAAATTTCTCAAATAGAATTATTTTCTAAAAAGTACACAGTTGATTGACGACTACTTTTTCGAGGATCTTGGAAAGGTAGGGGAGGTTAGATATTGGTCTATAATTGGCCAGAATCAAGCGAAGGCTTAAGTAGAGGTTTAATTACTGCCAGTTTAAAAGACTGCAGTACATGTCCTGTCAATAGAGACATATTCTGTTCAAAAGCGGTGGACTAATCAGAAATGGCGATTCCTTCAGGAGTCTAGCGGGGATTGGGCCTAAGAGACAGGTAGTTGGTTTAGAGGCTGACACTCTTAGGGCTAGATCAAAATGACTAATGCAAGAAAATTCAGAAAAGTGGAGTTCTGAGCCTGTGGACTTGTCTGACTTGTCTGAGCCTGCCTAAGACTTGACAGTCTTAGGCAGAGGCTTGGCATTTTTTAAGGGGGCTATTTTTTGGAATATTATTCCTAATACTGACAATTTTATCATTAAAAAAATTCAAAAAGTCATCAGCACTAAGAGTTGGAGGAATGTAGGGATCTATGGCATTTTGGCTCTTGGTTAGCTGAGCCACAGTGTTAAAAAGAAATCTATGGTTATTTTTATTTTCTTCTATCAAGGATGAATATTACTGTCGCCTAGCACTACGGAGAGATTTCTTATAGGTGATAAGGCTGGCATTCCAGTCTGAACATGATTCTTCGGTCTTATTTGCACGTTAAAGCCTTTCACAGAATCTAACTTTCTGTTTTAACTCGTGAGTGTGGCAGGTGTACCATGGAGCTAATCTCCTATTTTTTAATAGTTTTCTTTTTAAGAGAGGCTATGGAGTCAAGTGTTTTCCACAGTGAGGCTGCAGTACTATCAACTAAGAGGTCTAATTCTAATGGATTCAAGCAGTCAGTGCTGTCTGCTGTATTGAGACATGGTAATAGAGTAAGTGCTGAAGGGATTGATTCTTTAAAGCGTGGCACAGCACTGTCAGGTAGGTATCTGGTAACTATATTTTGCTTGATGCTGTAAAATCAGTTAACACAAATTTAAAAGTTAACAAATAATGATCAGTCAGTGTAGGATTTTGAGGGATGATAAGCAGCTCATCAATTTCTACACCATAGGCCAAGACCAGGTCAAGGATGTGATTATGGTGATGAGTTGGTTTACTGACAGAAAAACCAGTTTAATTTAAGAGGGAGAGAAATGCTACACTATGACTATCATTATCAACATCTATATGAATATTTAAATCACCAGCTATGATAATCTTGTCTGAACTGAGAACTAAGGTTGTTAAGAACTCAGAGAATTCAGACATAAATTCAGCAAAAGAAGCACTGGGAGGGCGATATACAGTACTGTGGTAAATAAAATGGGCTGTTCTGACCTCCAGGATGGGTGTGCTAAGCTTAAAATTAAGCATTTAAAAGAGCTATAATTTGAGTTTAGCTTAGGCTGAGGGTTTATTGGTAATGTGGATTCATATATTACCCCAACACCACCACCTTGGCCGGTGTTTCTTGGAATATGAATATTACCATAGCTGGGGGGAGGGGGGCTCATTGATTCTAACAGTCATCAGGGCATAGCCATGTTTCTGTGAGACAGAGTATATTTATATTGTAATCCATGATCATATCATTAATTAAGGTTGCTTTATAGGACAGAAATCTTATATTCAGCAGTCTGCTTTTTTTTTCCCCACAATATTTTTTATTGAACCTTTTTTTTTTTTTTTTACAAACAAGGCACAGACAGTCAAACACTAACACTAAAGTAATTTAAAAATTAAAAAAAACCCACTAACAACAACAACAACAAAAAGTACTAAAAACAACAACCATTAACAAAAGCAAATCAACAACAATGCTCCTCTGTTTGGTCTAGGTAATCTATTACATAAGTATACATAATAACACTAATATACTAATAACAATAGTAACAAACTAATAGTTTTTTGAATGCAAAAGATGCAATAGACTTACACAATGGTCCCCTCCGGCATACAACTAGGAAATACCGGTCGCTATGGAGAGTGAGAATATGTATGGGCACATAATCATACCATGTAGGATAACTAAGTAGACGGTTGTGCTGTTTCATCCCATCTAGCAACAATGCTCTGCACTGTGTGTGTTTATATATTTACATATTTATTCCATCTAGCTACAATGCTCCGCACTGGGTGTTTATATATCTACATATTATTCCATCTAGCTACATTGCTCCTCACTGTGTGTTTACATATTCATATATTTATTCCATCCAGCTACAATGCTCTGCACTGTGTGTCTGTGTGTATATATATATATATATTTTATAGTAATATGTACATACTGTATGTATATTAGCTGCTCTTGCTTGCTTGTTTTTTTTGGGTTTTTTTTTTTTTTTCTTGCCTTCTGATTGTTGCTCTGAGTGTTGCTATCCCTGTGCTGTTGCAATCCTGGAATTTCCCGCTGTGGGACTAATAAAGGCTTATCTTATCTTATCTTATCTTATCTTATCTTATAATATACATTCACCAGTTTGGAATTTGCAAGGTCCACACATATCATTCACCTTCTTCTTCAGAAGTTATGTTTAATTTCTTTACATAATCAATGAAAGGTCTCCATATATTCTCAAACACATTTTCCTTTGATTTCAGTATGTATGTTATTCTTTCTAGTGGTAGGTTTGTTAACATCTGTCTTAACCACTGAGTCACATCTGGTCTATGAGTCTCTTTCCACAGTAGTGCAATGCATTTTTTGGCATTAAGCAACCCGAGGTCTATGAATGCTCTTTCACTCTTATTAAAGTTATGTTTTTCTGGATACAGACCCAACAAAAACAGTTTAGGGTTCAATGTGAATTGTTTTGAAATTATTTTTTCAATTGTTACCCTCACCTCTTCCCAAAACATTCTGATTTTTCTACATTCCCATAAACGGTGAAATAGGGTTCCTTTACTTTCCATACATTTTGTGCATGTATCTGGTATGTTTTTGCTATATCTATTTAACTCCACTGGTGTAACATACATCCGCATTAACCATTTAAAATGTATCAGTGTAAGATGTACATTTATTGATTTGGTTTGAGCTCCTGCACAAGCCATTTCCCATTGTTCCTCTGAAATTCCAATTCGCAGGTCTTCTTTCCAATAATTCAGTCTTTTCTGTGAGTTTTCACTTGAGAATAGTGTCAATGAGTTATAAAACTCTGAAATAATACCCTTTCTCTTACTATCTTTCATCAAAATTTTTTCCAAAGATGAATAAGTAGGTCGGGTGAGAGCATTTTGATTTGATCGAATAAAATTTCTAAGCTGAAGATATTTAAAAAAATGTGTTCTATTAAGATTGAATTTAATCCTCAGTTCTTCAAAAGACATTATGTTATCTGAGCGTGACAAATATAAGTCTTGAATCTTTTGAATCCCTTTTAAATTCCATACTTTAAATACAGCATCCGCTCTTCCTGGTGTAAAATATTGATTACCCCATATTGGGCTAAATTGTGACAGTAAGTGTGGTTCTTTTAAATATTTTTTGGTTTCACACCATATTTTGATCATGTGCTTTACAATTGGATTTTTAACTTGTTTCTGTAATTTTTTAGCCGAGTCTGAGTATATGAATAAGGGAAGAGGTAAAGGTAAATTGTATGATTCCATTTCAGTCCAGTGAGGAGGATCGTTTGATGAAAAATAATATGTCATAGACGTCAGTTGTGCTGACCAGTAATACAACATAAAGTTTGGACATTTCAGACCTCCACGATCAAATGGTAAATATAGTAAGGACAAACGTAATCTAGCCTTCCTATTGTTACCTCCGCCAAGGAGGTTATGTGATCATCGGCGTTGGTTTGTCTGTCTGATTGTTTGTTAGCAAGATAACTCAAAAAGTTATGGATGGATTTTCATAAAATTTTCACAGATTGTCAGAAATGGGGTATCCTACAGATGATTAGATTTTGGTGGTGATCCGGATCGCCGTCCACAAGAAAACCACCATTACGCAAAATGCCATTTTCGTGAATAACTAATAAACCACTAATCCTATCATTGTCAATCCAATTGCTTGTCATATGTTTTCATGGTCAACGAATCTGAAAGCGTACACACAAACACTGTATGTGGGGGAACTGTGGCGCTAAACCACCATTACGGAAAATGCCATTTTCGTCAATAACTACTGAACCACTAATCCTATCATTGTGAATCAAATTGCTAGTCATATGTTTTCATGGTCAAGGAATCTGAAAACGCACACACAAACACTGTATGGGGGGAACTGTGGCGCTTGGCGGAGGTCTGCGGTCTCCGAGTGCTTTTCTAGTTCCATATAAATTCCACTAACTTTTTTTTAATTCTTGAGAATAGATCTGAAGGTGGTGATAAAGGAATGTTTTGAAATAAAGTATTTTTGGTAAGATATTACTTTTAAGTATATTAATTCTCCCGATCATCGACATTGGTAGTGACATCCATCTCTGAAGTAACTCATTAATATCTGTCATTAATGCTTCATAGTTGGCACTGGCGACTGATTCTAGCTTAGGCAAAATTTGAATTCCTAAATATTTAAACTGATTTACAACATTGAATTGATTTACTTCAGGAGCTGGGTGATTTCTCTGGGTCTCATTTAGCATTAATATTGAAGATTTTGTTTTATTTATTTTATATCCTGATATTTCCCCAAAGTTCTTTATTAAATTTAACAAGGTCGGAATTGATTTTTTTAAAATTCGACATAAACAAAATTATGTCATCGGCATACAGGGAGATTTTATGTTCTGCTGGTCCTACTTTAATTCCATATATTTGTGGATGTAAACGTACTGCCATCGCTAAAGGTTCAATTGCCATAGTAAACAATAAGGGTGAAAGTGGACAGCCTTGTCGACATCCTCTATTGATTTTTTTTGATTTTGAGATATTGCTGTTTGTTAGGATTTCTGCTGTAGCATTATTGTGTATTATCTGGACCCATTTTATGAAATTATTTCCAAGTCCAAACCTTTGTAGGACTTCAAAAAGATAGGGTCGAATGGCCCTATCAAAGGCCTTTTTGGTGTCCAATGATAGGAGAGCTGTATCCGATGCTTCTTTATTGGAATAAATAATATTAAATAGTCTTTGTCACGCCGCGCCATTCATCAGCGGCGCCACCTGCTCACGCACCTGACAATCATCAGCGGCGAGGGGTAAAGGCCGTCTCGCCCGGAGGCTCGGCCTGAAGCCGTCAGACTTCGTCCCTCACCGTTGTGAGCATACTTCTCTTCAGCGTCACCATTTTGGTAAGAAGATCGCTTACCTCTCTTCTTCAGTCTTCTCCCCTGTGCACAGGTGGATTCCCCAGCGGCGGACATCTCCTCTCCATCGCCCAATCCTCGCTGCTGTACGGAGCTCTCCAGGTGGCTGTCTTCCGGGCTTCGCCCCCTTGTTGTGCCAGCTGTCCTGACCCACCAAGTAAGTCCTTCTCTCGCCATAAATCCCTCCTGTGTTGGTGTATGCCCGTCACCCTCTCCCTGTGCTCTCTCCATAGGGTTGCTCGGCTGTACGGTCACCTGCCTCTGTGCCTGGAGCAGACACCATCACCAACACATTTACTTCCTGCAGACACGCACTCATTCACCCCTGCTGTTAATAAACTCTTTGAACTACTCTAAGCCTGTGTGTGTGCGTCTCCTGAGCCGTGCAATATGTCAGTCTTCTTACATTATGGAAGCCTTGTCTTCCCATTATAAAGCCATTCTGATCTCGGTTAATAATATTTGGTAATATTTCTTGTAGTCGTTTTGCTAAAAATTTACAGATTATCTTAAGATCAGCATTTAATAGGCTTATTGGTCTCATGTTTTCACATTTATTAGGGGGTTTACCTGGTTTTGGCAACAGTATAATTAAGGCATTATTCATGTATGGTGGTAAATTACCATTTTGAAATGCTTCTAAAACCATTTCCAAAAGTGGTTTTATTAATTTATTCTTAAATTTTTTATAGAGGTCAACTGGAAGACCATCTGGTCCTGCTCTTTTTCCTGATTTCATATTATCAGTGGCTTGCCCAACTTCTTCTTGACTAATTTTAGACTCCAGTATCTCCCTGTTTTCATTTGGAATACACGGTATAGATAATCCACCCAAAAACCCATTTAGTTTTGTTAAGTCAGTTTCATTTTCATATAGATTTTCATAATGATCTCTAAAGGCACTATTAATTTCTAAAGGATCTATAACTACCTGTCCATTACTTATAATACTGGTAATTGGTGTTTTAAATTCTAATTGTTTAATCTGCCATGCCAATAATTTTCCTGATTTTTCACCTTGTTCATAAAAAGTTTGCTTCAATCTTAGAAGACTCAAGGCAGCTCTATTCACTGATTTATTTTTTTTTTTTTATCATATTCAGCTCTCAGAATCAGTAATTTGTTCTCTAACTGTGGGTTACTTCCTGCATACACCTTTTCTTGAAGAATTTTTATTTTACGTTCCAATTGGACTCTGTCCTCTCGAGTCTTCTTAGATTTTGAACCTGTATAACTAATATGTCCCCTAATAAAAGCTTTGAAAGCCTCCCACTTTATACATGCCGTTGTTTGTGTAATATCAAAGAACTCATTTATCTGTTTTTCTATGTACTTAACAAATTCCTCATCCTGAAGCCATTTATGCTTAAAATGCCACCTACCTGGATCCTTTGTCAATTTCTTATCTACATATATTAGACAGCAGGGTGCATGATTAGAGATCACAATGTTATCATAGAAACAGTTTTGAATCTTGGACCTTAATTCTGTACAGATCAAAAAGTAGTCAATACGTGAGATTGTCTTATAGGTATTAGAATAACAAGAATAAGCTTTGACTTGTGGTTTCATTTCTCTCCATATATCTAGCAATCTCAATTCTTTCATAAAATGATTAATGGTCATCCTGCATCCATTGTGCGTACAGTCCAGTCCTGTTGACCCATCTATACTGGGATTCAATGTACAATTAAAATTCCCTGCTATTATATGTTGCCCTGTAAGTGATGTTAAAGTAAGGAATAAGTTAACAAAGAAGTTTTGATCATCAATATTGGGGCCGTATAAGTTCACCAGATTTATATTTTCAAATAACAAAGATCCTTGGATGACTAGGTATCTTTCAAATTTGTCTCCAATTACATTTTTCCCTTGAAATGGGACTGTTTTGTGTATGAGAATCATAACTCCCCTAGCTCGGGATGAAAATGATGAGGTGAACACATTACCTTGCCATCTTCTCCTAATTCTTTTTACATCCTCCTCTATTAGATGAGTTTCTTGTAAAAATACAATTTTTGAATCTATGTCTTTTATTTTATTCATAACTTGTTTAAGTTTTTTTTAGATTTTGTAGACCTCTGCAATTCCATGAAGTTAAATTAATATTAACGCTTTGGTCTATGATCAATAAGGAGTTTGAGATTACCTTGCAATATGAACATGCTCGTACAGAGAAGCAAAAACATGGATGATTGAACATTCATCCTACAAACTACACAAAAACAAATTCCCTTTCCCCACATTCGTGGTAATCCCCCGAAAATCAAAAAAAACTCTGTCTCCCGTTATAGCTAGTGACTGCTCCACACCCGCGAGGATCAGTCAAACCACTCTCTCTTTCTCCTCTCAATCACCTTGACTCTACTACTATTTTTAATGACATTAACTCTCTTCTGTATTTTTTTCAACATAACTTCAAAGTTTTATAGCAACTTTGTACATCATAGCTTTTTTTTTTAATACGGTCTGTATTTTGTAGACATGTTATATGTTTCAGATCAATCAGATGCCTGTACAAATGCTTAAATGTTCTACCTTTGTCATGTTCATGCTTAGCTCCCACCAGTTTCCTTTTGGATCTGCTTAATGAGCTCATGCGCCTCTTGAGGGGTCTTGAAGATGTGGGTTCTCCCTTTATATGTGACCAGCAGTCTTGCCGGATGAATCACTCCGTGACGAATCCCTAGGTTGCGCAGCTCTTTGCGGGCGGGGTCGAACTGCCTCCTTAATTGTTGAATTCCTGTGGCCAAATCTGGGTAGAACCGCACCTGTTGATCCTGTTATTTAATTTCCCCTTTAGCTCGTGCCGCATTGGTGACCGTCATCTTGTCCCTGTAGTTGAGGAACTTCATAATCAGCGTCCTCGGTGGTGTCTTATTATCTCTCGGTGGGCCGATTTGGTGAGCTCTCTCTAAGACGACCGATGACTGCAGGTCTGCGTTGTTCAGCGCTTCTGGAATCCACTTTTCCAAAAAGGAACATGAGTCCCATCCTTCCGCTCCCTCTGGGAGGCCCACCAGCCTCAAATTATTCCGTCGCGAGCGGGATTCCAAATCCAGGACGTTATCTTCCAGACGTTTCCATTTTAATTCCAGTGTTTGCAACTATGATTGTAGGCTGGTGACGTCATCTTCAGCGCTTGAAATTCGGAGCTCCACCTGCGATACTCGTTCCATACAGTCGCTTATTTCCTTTCTCATTCCTTCTATCGCTGCTATAACCCCATCAAATTTAGACGAAAACTCTGTTCTCATAGAGTTGATGGCAGTGAGCACTGCGTTTGTCCCCTCTTCAGCAGCTCCCGCTCCGCTGCTGGCTACATCCTCCGCCATAGTCTCTGGAGTTTTCCCTGTTTCGCCTCGAGCGTGGAAGTCTGTTAGCTTGGGTTGTTTTGTCGAATTGCTTTTTCCGTCACCTAATTTCCCAGCCTTGGTCTTTACCATATCCGCGCCTAAACACTGGGATGGGTTTTTGTTCCAATTAAGAGAGTTAAAGTAAACTTTTATTTTTAGGAGCAGAGCAGTGTGAAACACGTCTTCCTACATGGCCGCCATAACCGGAAGTCCAGCAGTCCGCTTTTAATTTTTATTTTTCTGTGGTAAATTAATGATTTTAATCTTTATCAAGCTATGTTGTATTTGTCTTGGGTTATAATGTTTTGGGTATCGGGGGACAGACACAATCTCTGTGGGGATACGAATTGAAGACTGATCTAAACAGAGAGAATTATTTGGATTAATAGGGGTAATATGAGAGGTGGAAGCAAAAAAAAAAAAAGGCTGGTTGGCAGACCCAGGCACTTTGGGGTGAGGTGACACACCAGCTTTCAGTCACTGTACTAAAAAATGCTGAATGGAATAAAACAGATTGTCCCTTAAAACACGTGTGTCACGCCGTGCCATTCATCAGCGGCGCCACCTGCTCACGCACCTGATCATCATCAGCGGCGAGGGATAAAGGCCGCCTCGCCCGGAGCCTCGGCCTGAAGCCGTCAGACTTCGTTCCTCACCGTTGTGAGTCATCTACAATCTTCAGCACAATTATTTGGGTAAGAAGCCTTACCTTCTCTCTCCAGTCTGCTCCCCTGTGCACAGGTGGATTTCCCGGCGGCGGACGTCTTCCCTCCAACGCCTACTCCTCGCTGCTGCACCGAGCTCTCCAGGTGGCTGTCTCCCGGGTTTCGCCCCTTGCTGTGCCAGCTGTCCTGTCATCCAAGTAAGTCCTTCTCTTGCCATAATCCCTCCTGTGTTGGTGTATGCCCGTCACCCTCTCCCTGTGCTTTCTCCATAGGGTTGCTCGGCTGTACGGTCACCTGCCTCTGTGTCTGAAGCAGACGCCGCCACCAACACATTTACATCCTGCAGACACGCACTCATTCACGCCTGTTGTTAATAAACTATTTGAACTACTCTAAGCCTGTGTGTGTGCGTCTCCTGAGCCGTGCATTATGTCAGTACGGCTTCAGCAGAGCAGCTCGGCAGACGGCGGGCTCGCGCACCGGCTTACCACTCTCGAGGCTAGAGTGGATCAGATTGCTTATCAACAACAGGTGATCCTAAATCAATTGGTAATAATTACTAACCGATTGGACCGCCTGGACCCCCAGCAGCCGTTCCCCCCGGCTCCTCAGGGTGGCGCAGCTCCTGCTGTTCCTGCGGCCGTCCAGCCAGCTCCGGTGGCACCGGCCCGGCTCACACCAATTCCGACCCCCGCTCGCTTTAGCGGAAAGCTCGGCGGAGCGCGGGGGTTTGTGATGCAGTGTGAGTCCGTGTTCGACCGGGTGCCCGGAGACTTCCCCTCAGATCACAGCCGAATCGGCTACATAGGGAATCTCCTGGAGGGGCGCGCTTTAACTTGGGCCTACGCTATAATGGCAAGACCCAGTTATGCCACCCTCACCTATGCCGAGTTCGTGAGGCGCTTCCTGGAGGTGTTCGATCATTCTCACTCCGAGACGGTCCAGGTCGATCGGCTTCTCGCTCTCCAGCAGGGAAGCCGGTCGGCCGCGGACTATGCTATCGAATACCGGGTAGCGGCGGAGGAACTGGGCTGGGAGGAACGCTCCCTCTGCGGCCTGTTCCTCCGCAGCCTCAATAGTGATCTGAGGGATGAACTGGCGGGACGGGATATCCCCGGAACACTAGCGGAGCTAACTTTACTGGCCATCAGCTTGGACAACAGGCTGCGCGAGCGCTCCTCAGGACGGAAGCCGTCTGCTTCTCGCCCTCGGGGAGCCTCGCTGCGCCTGCCCCAAGCTCGCCCCCTGGCGACGCCGCCACCATCGCGCCCCGAGGAGTCGGAGCCGATGGTGACGGGCTGGGCAAAGCTCTCCCCGGCGGAGAGACAGCGCCGCTGTGAGTTGGGTCTCTGCATGTATTGCGGAGACAGTCAACACACGGTAGAGCTTTGCCCACAGAAGCCAAACGGCGGGGTCCGCGAGTCACTGTAGGGGGCCTCGCGGACGTCAATCGGCAAAGTCCCCTCACCCAATTGAAGCTGCCCATCCGTTTCTGCCACAATCCCACTGGGCACCTCACCCATGCACTGGTGGATTCGGGCGCAGAAGGCAGCTTCATTTCACACGGCCTGGCAACCCGATTGGGCATCCGCTGTCAGGCACTAAAACACCCCATCTCCCTGGTCCACCTCTCCCGTGCCTCCCTTGGGAGAGTTTCTCATCAGACCATTCCCGTCCCAGTCATCATCTCAGGGAACCACCGGAAGGAGATGGTTTTTTACGTCCTGCCCAACTCTGTGTCGCCCGTCATCCTGGGGTATCCCTGGCTACGCCTCCACAACCCTGTCCTGGACTGGAGATCAGCTGGGGTATCGGCATGGAGTACATTTTGCATGGGCACCTGCCTTCAGTCCGCTGCCTGCTCCCCGTCCGCTGCTCCCCCTGTGACGGACACAGCACCTCTGGACCTGTCTCTGGTGCCTCCGGAATTTCACGACCTGGGTATGGTATTTAGCAAGACGAAAGCTATGTCTCTTCCCCCGCATCGGCCCTATGACTGTGCTATCAACCTCCGCCAGGGGGCTCCCCTGCCTTCTGGTCGGCTATACAGCCTGTCTGCGCCGGAGAAGGAGACGATGAATACCTACCTGAAAGAATCACTGAGCGCTGGGATTATTCGCCCATCGTCGTCACCTGTGGGGGCAGGGTTTTTCTTCGTTGGGAAAAAGGACGGATCCCTCCGCCCCTGCATAGACTACCGAGCGCTCAATGACATCACTGAGAGGGACCGTTACACCCTGCCCCTCATGGACACTGCCTTCCACTCCCTCCAGGGGGCGACCTGGTTTACCAAGCTGGATCTACGCAGCGCTTACCACCTCGTCCGGATCCGGGAGGGAGATGAATGGAAAACAGCCTTCCGTACCCCGAACGGCCACTTTGAATACCTGGTCATGCCGTTCGGGTTGACCAACGCTCCTGCCGTCTTTCAGCGCCTCATCAATGACGTCCTCCGGGATTTCATCGGCCTCTTCGTGTTCGTCTACCTGGACGATATTCTTATCTTCTCCAGGTCCAGGGACGAGCACCAGGTCCATGTGAGGCGGGTCCTCCAAAGACTGCTGGAAAATCGGCTCTACGTGAAGGCTGAAAAGTGCGAATTCTACGCTAGGACCACATCCTTCCTGGGATTCATCATCTTTCAAGACCAGGTGCTCCCAGACCCAGAGAAGGTGAAGGCGGTGGTGGAGTGGCCTACTCCCGCATCCCGGAAGCAGGTGCAACAGTTTGTTGGCTTCGCCAATTTTTACCGCCGCTTTGTCCCAAATTTCAGCTCGATCGTCGGACCACTGACCCGCCTCACGTCCCCGAAGGTCCCGTTCCGGTGGACCGAAGAGGTCACTGCTGCCTTTAAGGCGCTGAAGGGGGAGTTCTCCTCCTCCCGGGTCCTTCGCCAGGTCGACCCCGCGCTGCAGTGCATTGTGGAGGTGGACGCCTCGGACACGGGAGTGGGAGCAGTACTATCCCAGCAGTCGCCTGACGATGGCGCCAAACGACCCTGCGCCTTCTTCTCCCGGCGCCTGTCCCCGGTGGAGAGGAACTATGATGTGGGGGACAGAGAGCTCCTGGCCATTAAACTCGCCTTACAGGACTGGCGCCACTGGCTAGAGGGGGCGGACCTGCCGTTCGTGGTCCTGACGGACCACAAGAACCTAGACTATTTACGATCTGCCAAGCGCCTAAATGCCCGCCAGGCGCGCTGGTTATTGTTCTTTGCCAGGTTCCGCTTTTCTATCACCTTCAGGCCAGGCTCCAAGAACGGCCTGCCTGACGCCCTCTCTAGGCAGTTCACCCCCGTGGAGGCTGAGGAGACGCCCCACACTATCCTGCCCAGGTCGTGCGTCGTGGGAGCCATCTCTTGGGACATCAAGAGCAAGATCCGGAAGGCGCAGGAGGTGGAACCTGATCCTGGCGGCGGACCAGAGGGAAAACTGTTCGTTCCATCTGCGGTCCGAGGAGAGGTCATCCACTGGCTCCACACCTCCCGGCTCACCTGTCATCCCGGCACCTCCCGGATGATCAGCCTCCTCCAACGGTCCTTTTGGTGGCCAGGCCTGCGGAGGGACGCAGCCCGCTACGCCCGGGCTTGCCCAATCTGTGCCACCAGCAAGTCGGGAAATGCCCCTCCAGCGGGTCTGCTCCAGCCCTTGCCCGTTCCTGGCAGGCCCTGGTCGCACATCGTGTTGGATTTCGTCACCGGACTCCCCGTTTCCAACTCTTTGGACACCATCCTGACCATCGTGGACCGGTTCTCCAAGGCCGCACACTTCGTTCCCCTGCGAGGTCTCCCCACCGCCCTGGAGACGGCGGATCTCCTCGTCCAACACGTGGTCAGGCTGCACGGGATTCCGGTGGACGTGGTCTCGGACCGGGGCCCCCAATTTTCATCCGAGGTTTGGAGATCTTTCTGTAACGCCATCGGAGCCAAGGTGAGCCTCTCCTCCGGCCATCACCCCCAATCTAACGGGCAGTGTGAGAGGACCAACCAGGAGCTGGAGGCTGCGCTCCGCTGTGTGACCAGGTCCAAACCTACGTCCTGGAGCAACCATCTCGCCTGGGTTGAGTACGCCCACAACACCGCCCGCTCTTCTGCAACAGGGATGTCCCCCTTCAAGGCGTCCCTGGGTTACGACCCCCCGCTGCTTCCAGCGCAGGAGAGCGAGGTAACTGTCCCCTCAGTTAGGGCGCATCTCAGGCAGTTCCGCTCCACCTGGGCTGCCGCGCGTCATGCGCTTTTACGCACAGCGGAGCGCAACAGGACCGTGGCGGACCGGCACAGACGACCTGCCCCGGCGTACAGAGTTGGGCAACGAGTTTATGTGTCTACCCAGGACGTTACTTTGAAGGGCGAGAGGAGGAAGCTGGCACAGCGGTTCATGGGTCCCTATCCCATCACCCGGATCATCAACCCGGTGGCTGTGCGCGTGGCTATTCCCCCTTCCCTCCGCATCCACCCCACCTTCCACGTGTCAAAGGTGAAGCTGGCAGTCACCGACCCCCTTTGCCCTCCTCCTGCAGCGCAACCCGCGCCCCGGATGATTGGTGGCCATCCGGCCTGGTCCGTCTCCTCCATCCTGGACTCCCGGCGCCGAGGTCGTGGGTTGCAATACTTGGTGGACTGGGAGGGCTATGGGCCCGAGCATCGACAGTGGGTGCCCCCGTCGTTCGTGTTGGACCCATCGCTCATCGCGGACTTCCACCGAGCGCACCCGGATAAGCCATCGCCAGGAGGCGCTGCTAGAGGGGGGAGTACTGTCACGCCGCGCCATTCATCAGCGGCGCCACCTGCTCACGCACCTGATCATCATCAGCGGCGAGGGATAAAGGCCGCCTCGCCCGGAGCCTCGGCCTGAAGCCGTCAGACTTCGTTCCTCACCGTTGTGAGTCATCTACAATCTTCAGCACAATTATTTGGGTAAGAAGCCTTACCTTCTCTCTCCAGTCTGCTCCCCTGTGCACAGGTGGATTTCCCGGCGGCGGACGTCTTCCCTCCAACGCCTACTCCTCGCTGCTGCACCGAGCTCTCCAGGTGGCTGTCTCCCGGGTTTCGTCCCTTGCTGTGCCAGCTGTCCTGTCATCCAAGTAAGTCCTTCTCTTGCCATAATCCCTCCTGTGTTGGTGTATGCCCGTCACCCTCTCCCTGTGCTTTCTCCATAGTGTTGCTCGGCTGTACGGTCACCTGCCTCTGTGCCTGAAGCAGACGCCGCCACCAACACATTTACATCCCGCAGACACGCACTCATTCACGCCTGTTGTTAATAAACTATTTGAACTACTCTAAGCCTGTGTGTGTGCGTCTCCTGAGCCGTGCGTTATGTCAACGTGCACCGAGTCTATTTGGATGGATGCCATCCGGCCTCATAAATGATGGGTGGTTCCAAAACAGGTTGAAATTAAGATAACATAAGATAAGCCTTTATTAGTCCCACAACGGGGAAATTCCAGGATTGCAACAGCACAGGGATAGCAACACTCAGAGCAACAATCAGAAAGCAAGAAAAAAAAACAAGCAAGCAAGAGCAGCTAATATACATATGTACATATTACTATAAAATATATATATACACACACACAGACACACAGTGCAGAGCACTGTAGCTGGATGGAATAAATATATGAATATGTAAACACACAGTGCGGAGCAATGTAGCTAGATGGAATAATATGTAGATATATAAACACACAGTGCGGAGCATTGTAGCTAGATGGAATAAATATATAGATATATAAACATAAACACACCCAGTGCGGAGCATTGTAGCTAGATGGAATAAATATGTAAATATATAAACACACACAGTGCAGAGCATTGTTGCTAGATGGGATGAAACAGCACAACCGTCTACTTAGTTATCCTACATGGTATGATTATGTGCCCATACATATTCTCACTCTCCATAGCAACTGGTATTTTCCTAGTTGTATGCCGGAGGGGACCATTGTGTAAGTCTATTGCATCTTTTGCATTCAAAAAACTATTAGTTTGTTACGTCTTTTTGCTATCTCTGCGAGCAGCCCTGCTTAGGTTGTACAGTCTGACAGCCGTTGGTAGGAAGGACCTACGAAACCTCTCAGTTGTGCACCTGGGATGATGTAGTCTGCTGCTAAATGAGCTCCTCAGTGCATTCAGTATGTCCTGCATAGGGTGGAACTCGGACTCCAGCAGAGATGACAGTTTAGCCACCGTCCTTCTCTCTCCTATCTCCTCCACCGGATCAAGGCGCTGCCCCAGGACAGAGCTAGCTTTCTTGATCAGTTTGTTCAGTCTCTTCCTATCGGCTGCAGTAATGCCACTGCCCCAGCAGACCACTCCAAAAGTGATGGCTGATGCCACCACCGTGTCATAGAATGTCTTCAGCAGCGCGCCTTGTACACCAAAAGACCTGAGTCTCCTCAGCAGGAACAGCCTGCGCTGTCCCTTCTTGTAGAGTGCATCAGTATTGTGTGACCAGTCTAGTTTATTGTTCGGATGAACACCCAGGTACTTATAGGCTGTCACCATTTCGATGTCTGTTCCCTGTATATTTACTGGTGCTGTGAGGGGTTGTCCTTGCCTGCGGCAGTCCACCACCAGCTCCTTAGTTTTTCTCGCGTTGATCTGGAGGCAGTTCCGATGGCACCAGTCCACAAAGTCCTGGATAAGCCCAGTGTTAAAAGTAGGACATGTTGAACACAACCAGGTATTAAGGGTAAGAGTTCTACTGAAATAATTGCAACCTCTTTTAAAAGGAGCAAGTGGTCCAGAGATAAACACACGTCTGCCACAGTTCTTAAGAGTGGACAGAAGGCTCCTGAAGTCTCTTTAAGATCTCAGACGCTTCATCTGTGATGTTGTTGCATCCGACATGCACAATAACGGTTTTAGTGTGGGGTTATTCATTTAATGGGTCAGGGGTAAGAGCCTCAATGTCTGACACCTTAGCCCCAGGAAGAAAATTTGTAACACAGTACCTGCTTCTGATGTTCCTCATAATGGAATCACCAATTTCCAGCATCGTCTGGAGGGACTTTGTTGGTTGCTTCTGTAGGGGTAAATAGTTTTGCCATTGTTGATGTTGCTGCTGAGGTGGAGGGATGCCGGTGTGGGGGTGATGCGGGGGGTTGCAGTCTCCTCTTTTTGGAGCTGGTGTAAAGTTCTGCACACCTAGGGTAGTTTTAATCTGGGGCTTGCGGGTTTGGGGCTCTGCTGAAGAAGGGGTGGCCATGGGGGGAAGATTAGCATCCAGGTGAGGGAAATCTTCCAAGGAAAAGATGTCGAATCTGTTTTCCAATGAGAGGGGAAGGCAGGAGGTGCGGCCATGCCTGGTCAATCCCCGACGTTTGCTGTTGGACCCGACCATGGTCCAGGGTTGAGAAGAACCACCTGGGGCTTTCGGTTTAGCTCCAAGCTGAAGCCAGTGTTTAGTGCTGCAGTCCTGGACAGCTGAGGTGACTGGAATAGGGGTGGAGGTTCATGGCGATATGTTAATTTCACCCAGGAAGGTAGCCATCTCTGCTAGCTGTGAGTCCATTGCTGGCGCCAATGTCCGACCAAAAATGATCGTGTTCAGATGATTTTCAGCCTCCAGGATCTTATAGAGGTTAAAGTCTCTCAGTTCCAACTTGGAAACCTCCTTAGAGAGGGAAATACAGCTGTCACAGGTCGGAGAGGGAGCCATGGCTTTCCAGGCCAGGGGTGACTAACCAAAACAGACAGGTTAGCCTAGCCCGGTTTGTTGACCAAGAAAGATCAAGTGGCAAGAATCCTTGGTCCAGTAAAATTATAAGTGGGTAAAAATCGTTGAACGATGATGCAGTAATTCCAGTTGTTTGACAGCGTTTGACAGCACCTGACCAGTCTGGTTCAATGTCAAACACCAACAGCCAGTTGCAGTGTTGCAAATGAAACTCATGGTCCTGATATTAATTACATATTACAAGCCTTTTTGAAACCAATAAGGGAGCTCCATATGAACAACACACATGATGCAAAAAGGAAATTTATAAAATAAAGGTGAAAAAATAACGGGGAATGATGCAAGGTTTGCTAATGAAGACAAATGTTCTCTCAAGTTGCCAGATGGAATAATAATTTCATAGCATACTTTAAGAGATTCATATTAGCATGTTTATGAATTAATCTCTTAAGATTACAACATGCTAAAACTTTCATATCCCTATGCCTTTTTTCAATCAATTGCAGGTTTGGGAGGAAAATTGTGCTGTTCGTTACCATGGCAATCCAAGCAGTTTTCACATTTATCCAGGTCTTCTCTCCATCCTGGACCATCTTCTGTGCTCTGTTCTTTGTTAATGGAGTAGGACAAATTTCCAATTATGTTGCTGCTTTTGTGTTAGGTATTTCACCTTACTACTTCTCTATATGTGTTCTTCACAATGCAGGGAAAAAATAACTTCAATATGTGCTTGCAATCTTTTTTCATGTGCTCAGGAACTGAGTTATTAGGTCCACGTGTGAGGACCACTTTTGCCACTGCTGGTGTGAATTTATTCTTTGCTTTTGGCTACATGCTTCTGCCACTGCTTGGTGTCTTCATCAGAGACTGGAGGAGGATTCTCCTGGGTTTCACGCTTCCTGGAGTCCTCTATGTACCTTTCTGGTGGTAGGTGTTTAGTTCCTTGTCCATGCCTCCCTTTTCTTATGCTTCAAAGAGATGATGCTTTACTGTAGTTGCAGTCAGGTTACAGTGTAAGCAGAGCATGCCAGTGAGTTTGTCAGTATCTTCTCAGCCTTTGTAATCAGCAACAATTAATTGCTTCATTTGGCAATTAGAAATTTAACTGATATCTACTGGATATTGTTTGTCATAACTGAAGTTGCTACATGAATTAAAAAAAGACAAAGATTAAGTGTCATTCCTTACATTTTTTTTTAGCTCAGGCCAAAAGAATGCTATGTTTTGGTTCTGCCTGGAAGGCAAAGATTGAGAGACTCAAATGCAATAATGAGTTTTCAGCAGTTTAATAAAGAATTAAAGGCACAGCGCAGGGGCTGGTAAACACAAAACTAACAAAAACACAAGAACAATAACCAGAAGTACAAACCAGACTGGAACGTGGTGAAAGGCAGCGCAATGACGATCATAACAAGGGTCTATCTCTCAGCAGGGAATAGAGGAATGAGGGGAGCAAAATACAAAACACTAATAATGGTAAATGAGAAACAGCTGATGGTTATGTAACAAAACATAGATATTAAATCATGACAGCAAACCGAAAGGGAGACTTTGAAATAAAAGTACAGGAAATGCAACAGGAATGATTTCAAAATAAAACAAAGCACAAAAACTAGGATGAATTTCGCAGCGATAATAATAATGATGATAATGATAATAACAATAACCAAGAATACACAAAACAAAGTGCTGGGCAGGTCCAAGAGCGAAGCCAAGACACTACAATCATCCATCCATCCATCAGCATTTCACAGGAATTGCAAGGCAATTGTCCAGATGGTTACCAGACTCACACATAAATATCCTCAACTGGTTTTGCATCCACGTTGAGCTGAAGGTCATTGTCAAGGGGCAGCTGTGGTGCAGGTGTAGTATGCCTGACTACTGATCGGAGGATCAGTAGTTTGAATCACACTCTGTCTGCACTCTGCATGTTGAAGTGTCATTGAGCAAGACACTGAACCCCCAGTTGCTCCTGGTGGGTCAGAACAGCATCTGTGCATGGTGGCACAGCTGCCATCAGTGTGTGAATATATGGTAAATGGCATTCACTTATTAGTAGTAGATTAGTTTATTTGACAGGGACAGTGCAATAAACATAGACAATTAATCAAAGACAATCAATCTGATGTGTTGCACATAGAGTGTATAGCTATTAGCTAATTTGCAACTCTTGTCCCTGGATGGGCTTTAGAAAAAAGAATCAAGATAAAAAATATACACAATAACCACATACATCAATGCAGAAAAATTATAAATACACAATTATAAATATTATAAATATTATAAATACACAAATATAACAGCCTGACTCACATTTAACATAAATATTATAAATATTATAAATACACAAATATAACAGCCTGACTCACATTTAACACATATAACATAACTCACATTTGCCTATTTCAGGCCTTCCTCCCTCCGTCACTCACTATAAACAAACACATTTATTCCTTCCCTTCATTCACTCTCACTTTGCAGACAATTAATTCATACATGAGTACATTCTTGTTTATTTTTCAGCCAGTTTTTAACATTTTTAGTGAATGTTTTAAAGTCCTTTATTATTTTAATTTCATTTGGCATTGTATTCCAGATGTGACTGCCCTTTATAGAGAAAGCTGTTCACAGCTGTTCACAGTGCCAAAGCACTTCACAGGTCCTGCTATCCACACATTCACACACTGATGGCAGCAGAGCTGCCATACATAGGTGCTGGCCTGACCCACCAGGAGCAACTGGGGGTTCAGTGTCTTGCTCAAGGACACTTCGACATACAGACAGCAGACAGAGTGGGAATCGAACCTCTGACCTTCCGATCACTAGTTGGCCACACTACACCAGTGCCACAGCTTCCCCATGCAGTGGTGTGAGAAAGTGTTTGCCCCTTCCTGATTTCTCATTTTTTGTATGTTTGTCACACTTAAATGTTTAAGATCAAACAAATTTAAATATTAGACAAAGATAACACAAGTAAACACAAAAATGCAGTTTTTAAATGAAGGTGTTTATTATTAAGGGTAAAAAAAAAAATCCAAACCAACATGGCCCTGTGTGAAAAAGTGATTGACCCCCCCCCCCCAATTAAAACATAAATTAACTGTGGTTTATCGCATTTTTGGAAAGCTGAGTTCAATTTCTCTAGCCACACCCAGGCCTGATTACTGCCACACCTGTTCTCAATCAAGAAATCACTTAAATAGGACCTGCCTGACAAAGTGAAGTAGACCAAAAGATCCTCAAAAGCTAGACATCATGCTGCGATCCAAAGAAATTCAGGAACAAATGAGGAGCAAAGTAATTGAGCTCTATCAGTCTGGAAAAGGTTATAAAGCCATTTCTAAAACTTTGGGACTCCAGCGAACCACAGTGGGAGCCATTATCCACAAATGGTGACAACATGGAACAGTGGTGAACCTTCCCAGGAGTGGTGGGTTGACCAAAATTACCCCAAGAGCGCAGCGACGACTCATCCAAGAAGTCACAAAAGACTCCGCAACAACATCCAAAGAACTGCAGGCCTCACTTGCCTCAGTTAAGGTCAGTGTTCCTGACTCCAATGTAAGAAAGACTGGGCAAAAATGGCCTGCATGGCAGAGTTCAAGACGAAAACCACTGCTGAGCAAAAAGAACATAAAGGCTCATCTCAGTTTTGCCAGAAAACATCTTGATGATCCCCAAGACTTTTGGGAAAATACTCTGTGGACTGACGAGACAAAAGTTGAAAGTTTTGGGAGGTGTGTGTCCCATTACATCCGGTGTAAAAGTAACATGGCATTTCAGAAAAGGAACATCATACCAACAGTAAAATATGGTTGTGGTAGTGTGATGGTCTGGGGCTGTTTTGCTGCTTCAGGACTTGGAAGACTTGCTGTGGTAAATGGAACCATGAATTCTGCTGTCTACCAAAAAATCCTCAAGGAGAATGCCCGGCCATCTGTTCGTGACCTCAAGCTGAAACGCACTTGGGTTCTGCAGCAGGACAGTGATCCAGAACAAACCAGCAAGTCCACCTCTGAATGGCTTAAGAAAAACAAAATGAAGAATTTGGAGTGGCCTAGTCAAAATCCTGACCTGAATCCAATTGAGATGCTGTGACATGACCTTAAAAAAGTAGTTCATGCTGGAAAACCCTCCAATGTGGTTGAATTACAACAATTCTGCAAAGATGAGTGGGCCAAAATTCCTCCACAGCACTGTAAAAGACTCATTGCTAGCTATCGCAAACGCTTGACTGCATTTGTTGCTGCTAAGGGTGGCCCAACCAGTTATTAGGTTTAGGGGGCAATCACTTTTTCCACACAGGGCCATGCAGGTTTGGATTTTTTGACCCTTAATGATGAACACCTTCATTGAAAAACTGCATTTTGTTTACTTCTGTTATCTTTGTCTAATATTTAAATTTGTTTGATGATCATTGATCATGACATTTAAGTGTGACAAACATAAAAAAAAAGAGAACTCAGGAAGGGGGCAAACACTTTTTCACACCACTGTTTATGTGTAAATGGGTGGATAGCAGGATCTGTCAAACACTTTGGTCATCCAAAGATGAGTAAAAAAGTGCTATATAACTGAATGCTAGTTAACATTGTCAACAGACATGAGATTGGGTCATTTATGGTTTCAGAAAAATCACTACTTCCTCAGTATTTGCCAAAATCATGCACAGTGTTCCTAAGTAATTCTGCATCCAGGTTGTGGTCAGTTCAGTTCACTTCAACTTTATTTATATTGCACCATTTCACAACGGTCATCTCATAGCACTTTCAAACTATAAGGGAAAACCCCACAATTGCAGAAAGACCCCAACAATCAGGCAGTGCCCTGTGAGCAAGCACTTGGTGATGGAGAGGAAAAACTCCCTTTTTGCAGGAAGAAACTTCCAGCAGAACCAGGCTCGGGGAGGGGCAGTCATCTGCTGCAATTGACTGAGGGGTTAGGGGGTAGACAAGAAGAAAAAAACAGACATGTACAGAGCAACAGCACAATGGGGAATCACACTATACCCCCTTTTCCACTAGTACCAAATCAGCCCAACTCGCCTCAACTCTACTCGACACAGTGTGGTTGGTTTTCCATTTTAACTGAGTACCACCTCAAGTGGGTGGGGTTGGGTTCATTACAGGAAGGTGGCCTGTTATTCCGTTATTTTGTTTACATGCTGACATTTTCACTGATGAATACCGTAAGAGATGCTTAAAATCACAAAACACTCACCATCTTCCCCGTCAGCAACCATCAGCTCGGAGACCTCCTGGCATACTTTTTTATTTTGGGTTGCTCCGCCGCAGCAGGGCTGATGGGGCTGAAAAGTTCATAGTTGTCAAATTTGACCAAATGCAGTTTATTTTTCAAGCACAGGGATACAAGCGCTGCAACACTGATGGAAGAACTGTGCACACGTATGGGAAGACTTGAAAAATGACATTTGATCAAATTTGACTACTACATGAACTTTTCAGCCCTGGTGCTGGCAAGGCGTTCCAAAATGAAATACCAGGAGGTCTCCGAGCTGATGGCTGCTCATGGGGCAGATGGTGAATGTTTCTGTGTAGCCATTTATTTCGTTGATTATCACAGAAATAATAAAAACTCATGGCGACATATACAAATGGCGGTTTTGAATCTTATGAAGACATCACGGTCTTCTACTGACGTTACACCCTGGCCAATCAGTGGCCTGCAATTCATTGACATCTCATTTTCAGCTCGACTCAGAATGGTTGGAACCTCACTGAAGTAGGTCCCGAAAAATTACCTGGTATCAGGTACTAATGGAAAATGCTACAAACTGAGTAGAGTTGAGACGAGTAGGGCTGAGTAGGTACTAGTGGAAAAGGGCAATATGGGAGAGAACATTATTGAGAGTGAAGAAAGGAATGAAGCCCAGTGCATTGTGGGAGGTCCCCTGGCTGTCTCAGCCTATTTGCCGCATAACTAAAGCCTGCTTCATGCTACACCTCTGCTGTCCACGTAAGTGCAACCGGTAACGTTGTGTGACAACATTTACGTCATCATCTCCACTCCGCTAGTGTCCGCTGTGCTCGACCGCGGACGACCGCGTGCAGCCCAAATTTTGTGACCGCGCCGCCTGCCCACGACCTGAGCACGTTGAAAAGTGCATGCGCAAGACTGAACGTCCCATTCACGAGGTGGCGATATCGACACAGCATACATCAGTAGACGAAGAGGACAACGAGGAGGCGGAAAACGAGAATTAAAAACATACATGAATCATACATACACTACCGTTCAAAAGTTTGGGGTCACCCAGACAATTATTTTGTGTTTTCCATGAAAAGTCACACTTATTTACCACCATGAGTTGTAAAATGAATAGAAAATATAGTCAAGACATTGACAAGGTTAGAAATAATGATTTGTATTTGAAATAATAATTTTTTCCTTCAAACTTTGCTTTCGTCAAAGAATCCTCCATTTGCAGCAATTACAGCATTGCAGACCAAACATGATTGCACAAGGGTTTTCTAATCATCCATTAGCCTTCTGACGCAATAAGCAAACACATTGTACCATTAGAACACTGGAGTAATAGTTGCTGGAAATGGGCCTCTATACACCTATGTAGATATTGCACCAAAAACCAGACATTTGCAGCTATAATGGTTATTTACCACATCAGCAATGTATAGACTGTATTTCTGATTAGTTTAAAGTTATCTTCATTGATAAAAAGTGCTTTTCTTTCAAAAATAAGGAAATTTCTAAGTGACCCCAAACTTTTGAATGGTAATGTACATACATACTGTCTTTTACAGCGGCAGCAGCATCTTCATGGAAAAGGAGTGAAAACTGTCAAATATCAAGTCAAATATCAGAAATAGACTATATTTGAAGAGAAGCTTTGTGAAGAAGCCCGCCGTTTCTTCGTTGGTGAAAATCCTGGCGCGTCAGCACCTTGGCGCTACCTATCGGGTGGGAGTGAAACTACAAATGATGGTTGTGCGCATGCGTCAACCGCTTGGCCTGGGTAGATGAAAAGAGTGAGCATGAGTACTGCGTGTGTGCCGGGCTCTTCCAAAGTGTACGCGGACCACAGCGGACTAGAGAGAAATGTAGCATGAAGCAGGCTTTAGGGTAGGTTCAGGGTCACCCGATCCCACCCTAACTATAGGCTTTGTTAAAAAGGAAGGTTTCAACCTTATTCTTAAAAACAGAGATCGACTCTGACTCCCAAATCCAGATTGGCAGCTGGTTCTAAAGGAGACAAATGCCTGATAATAGAAAGCTCTCCCTCCCATTATACTCATAGAGATTGTAGGTATTACAAGTAATCCTGCATTTTGGGAGCATAGTGCTCTGATAGGATGATAAGGTATTATCAGCTCTTTAAAATAACAAGGAGCCTGATTATTTAGAACTTTGTAAGTGAGGAGAAGGATTTTAAACTTAATTCTAGAGTGTTCAGCAGTCAGGAGATCTGGTATCTTACGTGATTTCAGAAAAATTGGTATTCCTCTGAGGTAATTGCCATAGTGCTCACTAAACTCACACACAATGATCCTCAGGTCTGCATCCAGATTGTGCTCAGGGTCAAAGGTCACTAGATCTGAACACTGTGATTTTTATCAGGTCGGAATGAGCTACATTGATGGTCTGGTGTTCTGTTTTGTTAGTGATCAACTGAATAGTTTAGGTGTTTTGCATTGTTTCTTGCTAATTTCTTGGATCCTCTTAATCGCGTAGTCTGACTGATCAAAGCATTTACTGTTTCATTTACCAACGTGCACACATTTATGCTTTATTGCAGTTCAGCACACTATATTGGGTGCACCAACCAAACTGAAGACTATTAGCTTCGACTCTGCTTCTAATGAGGTACATTCATGTGAGTCACCACGTGACTGTTGAGGTTTAGCAGTTACATGACCACTCCGGGGTTCCCTGGCACTGAAGAGTGAAAACATTGTATGTTACTTTGGCTACCACACACAATCACTGCCCGGCTAATATGAAATATTAGCATGGCCCAGTAAGCAGAGTCTTATGAAATTGTAATATGTGACTTTATGAAAGCATATGATGAGCTGCACGAGCATCAGTACGTTTAGAAATTCTGTGTTTAGTCTGCATCGTGAGATGCTGGATGGTTTGTTTACATTGTGTCAAGTGATTGCAGTATCCCTGAATGACTCTACCCTGATAATTACTACTACCTAAATCTAACTGCTTCTGTTGGTGGGGGGAAGCACAAAAAAAGAACCACTGTGTTATGAATGGCTATCATAACAATAGTTGGTGTGGGCGTGATGATGAAGCCCCGGGTGATGTCATCACATCCAGCCCTGTTTAAGGGATAGCAGCTCTTTCTCTTTGGTGCTCCGCCTCACAACCAACACCAACCTGTACCTCCTTAGTTAGCTTGATAGCCTATTGTGTATGTTCCACGTGCTGTTAGCACTAGCTAATAAAGTTCACTGTTCAGCACAGTCAACACCTACGCTGTCCCTCTTTAACATAACATTGGTGACGAGGAGAAAACAGAAAAAAATAATGACATGGAAGTGTGCTCGACACACCTGCCACCGTTCTTTGCATACCCAGGTGAGCCGCCCATCCTGTGGCCTTGCTGGTTTGAGTCGTTCCACACGTACGTGTCAGTGATGGACTTTGTGAAAGTTGGCAAGATGCGGCTGCAAGCGTTTCTCATCCACAGCCTGGGTATTGAGGGACAACAGGTGTTTGGCTCATTGGGACCAGCAGACACGTACAGTGCGAGGAGTGCATCATACTGCTAGGAGTGAATCACACTTGGCGACACCAGAGAATGTGCTGGCGTGGAGCATAAAGTTCCCACCAGCGACAACGGAGAGTGGGGGGAGACGACACATCAGTTCATCGTGGACCTCCGCTGTCTGGCTAGCACATGCAGGTTTGGTCAGTCAGAGGACAAAATGGTACGAGATCAGCTAGCAGAGCACACCAACAACTCATAGCTGTGGGCGAAGCTGCTGATGGCGCCGGACAACCAATCTCTGGCGAAGGCGGCGGAACCGGCATTTCAACTGTAGGCCGCCGACCGGTTATCATCACAGCTAGGTGAGCCACAACAACAAGCCCCGCTAGCACATGCAGTCACAGTCACTACAGAAGGACCCGGTTATACCACAACCTTCATGGAGGACCCGAGGTGAACACCCCAGGACTGAGGAACACCACGAGGCAATATTCAAGTTGTAACTGTGGCTCCCTGATGCACCAAGAGTGAGTGAAATCCTGCCCGGCTAGGGGCCAGTGATGTCAGCGATACGGCAAGCTAAATCACTGCCAAGGTATGGCGATCAACAAGAATAACACTGAACCCACTACCCAGCTCATCAGAACCACCACCATCCACCATTCACACAGCGAGCTCCAGAAGGGCGGCATACAAGTGGTTCATGGTAAGGCTGGATGACGTTAGCTTACTGTTGCTACTGGACATCACCACTGTGAGATCCATGATGAACTGGGTAACTGTAAAGAAATTCTTCCCTAACAACCCTTTCGAGAAGAATCCAGTGGAACTGTATGGCTATGGACACACACACATCAGCAATGTAGGAACCATAACACTGACGGTTTACTACAGGTCAAGAATCCTCCCAAAGTTCATCTTCCAGGTAGCCACACACGGGGACCCCGTCCTGGAGTGTGATCTGTTTTATGAACTTGGATTTACCATCCACGATAACCTTGGGTTCTGTTTGACCACTGATGATTGGAGCGCAACGCACCCGGACGAGGGTACAGCCGCTCCAGGCTTGACACCGCAGAAAGATCACAGCACAGAGAGTGAAAACCGAATTCACCTCTGATCCTCGCCCAGCATAAGCCTCAAGGAGCTACGGCAGAGCTGCAGGAGAGGGAGTTCATGGCGATTGGGGACCCCACTGAACAATGGAAACCTGGCACACGTCTTACCGCCAGCGAAGACGACACATCGCCATGACCGCAATTGGCACCAGGAGAGAGGGGGCAGAAGCTGGACTCATCTTGTACCTCGCCCGGCATAAGCCTGAGGGAACCGCCACAGCGCTGCAGGACAGAGTTCGCGGCCCAGCAGGACCCAGCAGAACAATGCCAACAGAGGGCACGTCCTGCCACCGGCATGAAAGATGCACCGCCACAGTAGCAATGATGAGTGCAGCCGAACCGATTGCTGCTCACAGTGCTGGAATGCTTTCGGGTCTGACAGTCCAAACGCCTGGACGCACAGACAGTCCCATCATCACTGATGAGAATCGCCGCACAGTTGGGGCCAGCCACCTTCCAGATGGCAGATGGTTTGAGATGGCATGCCAGCCATCTTCGGAGGGTGAGAGCAGCTGCCCAGCTGCCAAGCCACGATGTTGGAGCCTATCCAGCCAGTGTAGGACCCGGACTGCGACTTTGCAGCAGAATACCCAGGTCCGCGGCACCCATCAACTCCAGGGGTGCACCCATTGCGGGCACACGAGAGACCCCCCTTAACTCAAAAACCACAGCTGTGACTCTGTAAAGACTGAAACAGAGCATGACTGGTTTGACAGTGGCAGAATAACCCACTCAGTCGTGCAGGGTCAACTGGTGGTCTACCTGGTGGCCCAGGTTCTAGGTTCATTGTATTTGGTTGTTTTGTATTTACAATATTTTTCGGTTTTCTCAAGGGGGGAGGGGGTGAATGTTATGACTGGCTATCATAACAATAGTCAGCGCGGGTGTGATGATGAAGCCACGGGTGACATCATCACATCCAGCCCTAGTTAAGGGACAGATGTCGGCAGATCTTTTTTTGGTGCTCCACCTCTCAACCAACACCAACCTGTACCTCCTTAGAGTTAGCTTGCTAGCCTATTGTGCATGTTCAACGTGCTGTTAACAGTAGCTAATAAAGTTCACTGTTCAGCACAGTTGACGCCTCCGCTGTCCCTCTTTCCAAACATAATAGACTGCAGTCTATGTGAGTCTATACTTGCTTGATCCTGTGTGCAAAGGCCACAATTGTGAATTCTTCTGGAGTTCAGATGAGATGGTCTCAGTTCATCTGTTGTTCCCCTTGGTTCTCCTGGATATTCTGCTGTTATAGACCCTCACCTCCTCACAGTGTATGACGGTAGTTATGGCATGAAACAGTTTTTAAAGACAATGGAGAGAATCCCTGCAGCTGGCTGAAGAGATGCAAACATTTAGCTTGGAGATACTGTTTGCTGCCAGCGGTTAACATAAAGATGCTAACTGTGAACTCAGATCCCTGCACCTAGCTTGCATCTTGCTTTCCCCACTTTCTGATAGGTTTGTCCCAGAGTCTCCTCGATGGCTGCTGTCTCAGGGAAGAGTGGAAGAAGCTGAGGCCATAATCAGAGCTGCTGCAAAGAAAAACAAGATCGAGGCTCCACCGGTTATCTTCAGTTCTGTGCTGGTGAGACCTTATTTTCCTTTTTAATACATTTTTAGTTTATGTACAACTGTAGCTATTAAAGGCATATTTTAATACTGCGCTGTGATACAAATGTGCTTGAGGATAATATACAGTGGTGTGAAAAAGTGTTTGCCCCCTTCCTGATTTCTCATTTTTTTTTTGTAGGTTTGTCACACTTAAAAGGTAAAGCCAACTTTGTCATTCAGTCCATCATGCACAGTAGAACGAAATTACATTTCTCTTATCTACAATGTTAATCACATCTAGAATCAGAGGGGTCACTGCCATACAAGGCACCGCCACAAATTTCCCTCCTCCATTCCATTATTGCTGAGCACCAAGCTGTATGGCAGGAATTTCCACTTTTATATGGTCTTTGGCATGACCCGGCTGGGATTTGAACCCCGGCCTCCCGGGTGTGGGGCGGATGCTCTACCAACGAGACCACCACTCCGGTATGTAAATGTTTCAGATCATCAAACAAATTTAAATATTAGACAATGATAACACAAGTAAAAACCAAATACAGTTTTTAAATGAAGGTGTTTATTATTAAGGGTAAAAAAAAAAATCCCAACCTACATGGCCCTGTATGGAAAAAGTGATGATTCCACCCCCCCCCCCATTAAAACATAAATTAAGATAAGATAAGATAAGATAAGCCTTTATTAGTCCCACAACGGGGAAATTCCAGGATTGCAACAGCACAGGGATAGCAACACTCAGAGCAACAATCAGAAGGCAAGAAAAAAAACAAGCAAGCAAGAGCAGCTAATATACGTATGTACATATTACTATAAAATATATATATACACACACACACACACAGACACACAGTGCAGAGCATTGTAGCTGGATGGAATAAATATATGAATATATGAACACACAGTGCAGAGCATTGTAGCTAGATGGAATAAATATGTAAATATATAAACACCCACAGTACGGAGCATTGCAGCTAGGTGGAATAAATATGCAAGTATATAAACACACACAGTGCGGAGCAATGTAGCTAGATGGAATAATATGTAGATATATAAAAACACAGTGCGGAGCATTGTAGCTAGATGGAATAAATATATAGCTATATAAACATAAACATAAACACACCCAGTGCGGAGCATTGTAGCTAGATGGAATAAATATGTAAATATATAAACACACACAGTGCAGAGCATTGTTGCTGGATGGGATGAAACAGCACAACCGTCTACTTAGTTATCCTACATGGTATGATTATGTGCCCATACATATTCTCACTCTCCATAGCGACCGGTATTTTCCTAGTTGTATGCCGGAGGGGACCGTTGTGTAAGTCTATTGCATCTTTTGCATTCAAAAAACTATTAGTTTGTTACGTCTTTTTGCTATCTCTGTGAGCAGCCCTGCTTAGGTTGTACAGTCTGACAGCCGTTGGTAGGAAGGACCTGCGAAACCTCTCGGTTGTGCACCTGGGATGATGTAGTCTGCTGCTAAATGAGCTCCTCAGTGCATTCAGTATGTCTTGCATAGGGTGGAACTCGGACTCCAGCAGAGATGACAGTTTAGCCACCGTCCTTCTCTCTCCTATCTCCTCCACCGGATCAAGGCGCTGCCCCAGGACAGAGCTAGCTTTCTTGATCAGTTTGTTCAGTCTCTTCCTATCGGCTGCAGTAATGCCACTGCCCCAGCAGACCACTCCAAAAGTGATGGCTGATGCTACCACCGTGTCATAGAATGTCTTCAGCAGCGCGCCTTGTACACCAAAAGACCTGAGTCTCCTCAGCAGGAACAGCCTGCGCTGTCCCTTCTTGTAGAGTGCATCAGTATTGTGTGACCAGTCTAGTTTATTGTTCAGATGAACACCCAGGTACTTATAGGCTGTCACCATCTCGATGTCTGTTCCCTGTATATTTACTGGTGCTGTGAGGGGTTGTCCTTGCCTGCGGCAGTCCACCACCAGCTCCTTAGTTTTTCTCGCGTTGATCTGGAGGCAGTTCCGATGGTACCAGTCCACGAAGTCCTGGATAAGCCCTCTGTACTCAGCTTCATCTCCATTGGAGATGAGGCCAACGATCGCAGAGTCATCAGAGAACTTCTGTAGATGGCAGTTTGTTGTGTTGTGTGAGAAGTCCGCAGTATAAAGAGTGAACAGGAAGGGAGCCAGCACCGTTCCCTGGGGGGCCCCCGTGCTACTGATGATCGTGTCGGACACACAGTCCCTGGTTCTCACAAACTGAGGCCGGTTCGTGAGGTAGTCCAGGATCCATGATGACAGGTGCTGGTCCACCCCTGCGCGCAGCAGCTTGTCCTTCAGGATCATCGGTTGGATGGTGTTGAAAGCACTGGAGAAGTCAAAGAACATGATCCTCACCATATTCCCGGGCTTTTCCAGGTGGGACAGAGAACGGTGAAGGAGGAAGATCACCGCATCCTCCACCCCAATGCCATGCTGGTAGGCGAACTGGAGTGGATCCATCACTGGTTCCACCAGGGGGCGGAGGTGAGCAAGGAGCAGTCTCTCCAGGGTCTTCTTCAAGTGGAATGTCAAGGCCACCGGTCTGTAGCTGTTCAGGTCTTTGGGGTGGGAAGTTTTTGGTACAGGTACCACACAAGATGTTTTCCACAGCTGTGGTACCCTCCCCAGTTTCAGGCTCATGTTGAAGATATACGTCACAATCCCACACAGCTGGTCTGCACAGGACTTGAGGAGCTTTGCGCTGATGCCGTCCGGTCCCGACGCCTTCCTCGCCTTGATCTTCCTCAGCTCCGTCCTCACCTGGGTCCTGGTCAGGGTCAGGATGGGGGGCTGTGTGTTGGGAGTGGGGAGTGGGCAGCAGGACTTGATTTCTTTAGAGGCAGCAGTGGTTGTTGTGCAGACAGGGGGGAGGGCGGTTGGTCAAACCTATTGAAAAACAGATTCAGGTTGTTTGCCCACTCCCTGCCCCCCGTGGCCTGGGGGGAGGTATTCTGGAGCTCAGAGATGGTTTTGAGGTTTCTCCAGACCCAGCTGATGTCGCTCTGTTGCAGCTTGTCCTCCATCTTCTTCCTGAAGCTGTCCTTGCCTACTCTGATCTTTCTCCTCAGCTCCCTCTGTACGGACTTCAGCATCTCCCTGTTCCCCGACCTGAAGATCCTCTTCTTCTCTCTCAGAAGTGTTTTTATCTCAGGGTTGATCCAGGGTTTGTTGTTTGAGTGATGCCGTATAGTCTTGGTGGGAATGGATTTGTCCACACAGAAGCTGAGGTAGCCCGTGAAGGTGTGAATGAGGCCATCGATGTCCTCACCATGTGGATCGCAGAGCTGCTTCCAGGCGGTGGCTTCAAAACAGCCCTTTAGAGTGTCCATTGTCTCCTCAGACCATAACTCCACAGTGTGCATGGCCGGAGGTTGTCTGTGCACTAGGGGTTTGTACACCGGCCGGAGATGAACCAAGTTGTGATCCGATCTCCCGAGTGGGGGGAGTTGTGATGAGGTGTACGCCTCCTTAGTGTTTGCGTAGAATAAGTCCAGTGTTTTATTGTCTCTAGTGTGGCATGTGACATACTGGGTGAACGTGGGTAGAATGGGAGATAGTGAAACATGGTTGAAATCGCCTGAGATGAGGAGAAGAGCAACTGGATGTTCTTTCTGCAGCCTGCTGGTTACTGAATGGATGACGTCACGCGCTGTCCCAGCGTTCGCCGTCGGATTTGCATAAACAACAATGCAGATCACGTGTGAGTGTTCTCTCGGGAGATATGTAGGCCGCATGCTAACAGCTAGCAACTCAATGTCTTTGCTGCAGTGTCGTTGTTTAACAGTGATATGTCCCGGTCTGCACCAGTTGTTGTTAACATACATTATCACTCCACCGCCCCTTGCTTTGCCACTGTCTGGTGTTCGGTCAGCCCGTATCATGTGAAAACCCTCCAGCTCAATGTTAGCATCTGCTGCTAGTTCTGTTAGCCACGTCTCAGTAAACAAAAGGAGAGAGCACTCCCAATATGTGCTATCGTAACGGGAGATAGCCGCTAGCTCATCTACCTTTCCCAGTATCGACCGTACATTTCCCATGACAACAGATGGAAGGGAGGGTCTGTACCTTATATTTTTTGTCCTCCGCCTTACTCCAGCCCGGCAGCTGCGGCGTTTTCGCCTCAGTTCTCTCGGTATGTTGAGTTTTTCCAATGGGACTGGGTGGCGGTTGAATGCTAGCAGCTCTTCCCTGCTGTATCGTATCCTGCTATAAACAGTGGCTCCGTCCACCGGCTCAGGAGACATTTGGGACGATCTGTGTGTCCGTGATATAAGTGGAGTGAAAAAAGACGGATCAAAAAGAGAGAGAAGGGGGAAAAGACTCGGAATTGAGCCGCTGTTGCAAAAGGCAGCCTACTGGTGTGGCGCCGGGGAGAAAAAATTAAAAAAAAAAAAAAATTAACTGTAGTTTATCACATCTTTGGAAAACTGAGTTCAATTTCTCCAGCCACACCCAGGCCTGATTACTGCCACACCTCTTCTCAATCAAGAAATCACTTAAATAGGACCTGCCTGATAAAGTGAAGTAGACCAAAAGATCCTCAAAAGCTAGACATCATGCTGCGATCCAAAGAAATTCAGGAACAAATGAGAAACAAAGTAACTGAGATCTGTCAGTGTGGACAAGGCTATAAAGCCATTTCTAAAGCTTTGGGACTCCAGCGAACAACAGTGAGAACCATTATCCATAAATGGTGAAAACATGGAACAGTGGTGAACTTTCCCAGGAGTGGTGGGTTGACCAAAATTACCCCAAGAGCGCAGCGACGACTCATCCAAGAGGTCACAAAAGACTCCACAACAACATCCAAAGAACTGCAGGCCTCACTTGCCTCAGTTAAGGTCAGTGTTCATAACTCCACCGTAAGAAAGACTGGGCAAAAATGGCCTGCATGGCAGAGTTCCAAGACGAAAACCACTGCTGAGCAAAAAGAACATAAAGGCTTATCTCAGTTTTGCCAGAAAGCATCTTGATAATCCCCAAGACTTCTGGGAAAGTAGTCTGTGGACTGACGAGACAAAAGCTGAACTTTTTGGAAGGTGTGTGTCCCATTACATCTGGTGTTAAAGTAACACAGCATTTCAGAAAAGGAGCATCATACCAAAAGTAAAATATGGTGGTGGTAGTGTGATGGTCTGGGGCTGTTTTGCTGCTTCAGGACCTGGAAGACTTGCTGTGGTAAATGGAACCATGAATTATGCTGTCCACCAAAAAATCCTCAAGGAGAATGTCCGACCATCTGTTGGTGACCTCAAGCTGAAGTGCACTTGGGTTCTTCAGCAGAACAGTGATCCAGAACACACCAGCAAGTCCACCTCTGAATGGCTTAAGAAAAACAAAATGAAGGCTTTGGAGTGGCTTAGTGAAAGTCCTGAAATGAATCTGATTGAGATGCTGTGGCATGACCTTAAAAAGGTGGTTTATTTTATTTAGCGAATGCAAAGTCCTTAAGCCAAGCAGTTGCCTCCTGGTTTGCTGTATGGAGGGTGTGTAATCCTCCTTCCAGTCTTTGGAGCGGGCAAGCCTCTATGATGTGTTCAATTGTTTGCTCCTCTCCACATGCGCACAGTGGGCTAGGGCTACTGCCCCATCTGTGAAGGCTGGCCAGGCAGGGGCCATGTCCAGTCCTGAAGTGATTGAGTGTAGACCACCGTCTCCTTGGGAGGTTGGTTCCCGGGACCTGTTGGTTTGGGTTTGTCACCAGGTGTTTGTTTGGAACCTCCTTGGTCTCCCATTCCTCTTGTCAAGCTGTCTGAATGGTAAAGTCAGCTGGGTGAGTGTTTTTCCAAATCGGTCGTCTGGATGGAAGTCGGGCAGTAGGAGGGGTGTAGATATCTGCATGGATTGGTAGGTAAGGAGAATCTTTAGCTTTGAGTTAATGCTGCTCGCCGGATGTGTGGAGGGGCTATGTTTGACAGTACAGGGAGCCAGGGGAGTGGTGTTGAGTGGATTGTTCCAGTTATAGTTCTCATGGTTGTGTTGAGCTGGGTGTCTACGTGGTGCGTGTAAGATGACCTGGACCAGACAGGGGCACAATATTCTGCTACAGAGTATGAAAGGGCCAGTGCTGAGGCACGCAGGGTGGAAGCTGCTGCCCCCCATTTTGCACCAGCGAGCTTGCAGAGCAGGTTGTTTCGTACCTTCACCTTAGCAGCCGTCCCCTTTAGATGTTCCTTGAAGGATAAGGTCCTATCAAGGGTCACTCCAAGGTAGGTTGGATTCGGGGCATGCTTAAGCTTGAGTCCACTCAGGTAGATGTTTAGTTCTCTGGCAGCTTTTACATTGTGGAGATGGAATACACTGGAGACGGTTTTTGCTGGGCTTGGTTTTAGGTGCCAGGTTTTGCAAAACTGGTCCAGTTTGGCAAGATCTTCCGTGAGCACCCGTTCCAGTGGCTCAAAGTCTGGTGCTTGGAGTGCCAAACAGATGTCGTCTGCATAGATGAATTTGCGGGATTTTGTAGTGGGCAGGTCGTTTATGTAGAGGTTGAACAGAGTTGGAGCTAGAACTGAGCCTTGTAGGATTCCGTTTTTCTGCGTTCTCCATGCACTTGTGTTCTGACCGAGGTGGACTCTGAACCTTCGGTTGGTCAGCAGGGTTTTTATAATTGCTGTTGCCCAAGCAGGGATCGCCTTTATAAGTTTCAGGAGGAGGCCTTTGTGCCAGACCGTATCATAGGCGGCTGTAAGGTCGAGAAACACAGCCCCAGTCTTCAGTCTGCTCTCGAAGCCATTTTCGATGAAGGTGGTTAGGGCCAGTACTTGTTCTCCTGTACTGCGGTCCTTGCGGAAACCTGCTTGATCCACACTTAGAATTTCCTCTATTCCTGGGGAAAAACGTTGCAGTATTAGGCGCTCCATGATTTTGTAAGGAACGCTGAGTAGGGAGATTGGGCGGTAGCTTGCTGGTAGTTTGTGGTCTTTGCCAGGTTTTGGAATGGCAATGACCTTTGCTGTCCGCCATTTCTTTGGGATCGAGTTTGTTTGTGTGATCCTTGTGTAGAATTGTGTCAACCAGGTTAGGGCTTGGGGGCCAAGATTTTTCATGAATTCTGAGAAGATGTTATCGTATCCTGCTGCCTTTCCACATTTCAGGCCCTGTAGGACTTTCTCCAGTTCAGCAGCCTCGAAGGGTTCAAGGTTCGTTTCCTCTACGGGCATTTTTTGGTGTTTTTTTAGCTCAGTTGTAACTGCTCTTCTGGTGTCTTTGTCTTGGGGTGCTTTGGCGATAGTCAGTAGGTGGGAAAAAGGTGGTTCATGCTGGAAAACCCTCCAATGTGGCTGAATGACAGCAATTCAATTCAATTCAATTCAACTTTATTTATATAGCGTCATTTCACAACAAGTCATCTCATAGCACTATCAACTGTAGGGGGAACCCCCACAGTTGCAGAAAGACCCCAGCAATCAGGCGATCCCCTGTGAGCAAGCACTTGGTGACGGTGGAGAGGAAAAACTCCCTTTTAACAGGAAGAAACCTCCAGCAGAACCAGGCTCAGGGAGGGGCAGTCATCTGCTGCGACTGGCTGGGGGGTGAGGGGACAGAGAAGATGAAAAGAACAGACATGTAGAGAGCAAACAGCACGATGGGGACTCAATCTATGGGAGAGAACAAACAGATGTTAATGACCAGCAAAAAAAAAATAAAAATATTTCATTGAGAGTGAAGAAAGGAGTGAGGCCCAGTGCATTATTGGAGGACCCCCGGCTGACTAAACCTATTAGCAGCATAACTAAGTGAGGGTTCAGAAACACATGATCCCTCCCTAATTGTAGGTTATATCAAAAAGGTAGGTTTTAGCCCTATTCTTAAAAACAGAGATCGAGTCTGACTCCCGAATCCAGATTGGCAGCTGATTCCACAGGAGAGGAGCTTGATAACTGAAGGCTCTGCCTCCCATTGTACTTTGAGATTCTAGGTATTACAAGTAATCTTGCATTTGGTTAAGGGATAGCGCCGTATCGTGGCTGCTTCATCCATCCAGGTGGTGGATGACCCTCAATTTCCCCTCTGGGGATCAATAAAGTATACTAAATCTAAAATCTAAAAAATTTTGGGAGCGTAGTGCTCTGTTAGGATAATACGGTAGTATTGTGGGGCACATATGAATGCCGCCACGTTCCAGCTGCCGGACTTCTGGCAGAATAGTCCGCGCTCCTGGTTTAGCGCGGTCGAGGTGCAGTTCAACCTCCGGAGAATCTCGAGAGACGACACAAAGTTCTACCATGTGGTGGCGAAGCTGGACAACCACACAGTCCAGAGGGTGGAGAACCTGGTCAACCACCCACCGGACAGCGACAAGTACAGCGCATTGAAGGCTGCGCTTATCAGCCACTTCACCCCCTCGGTGCACCAGCGAGCAGAGGGGCTCCTGGCGTTGACGGAGTTTGAGAACGACAGACCCGCAGACCTGATGGGGAAAATGCTGAGGTTGAGAGACTCCAAAGATGACAGCTTTATCTTCACCCATCTTTTCCTCAGGACCCTACCGCCAGCGGTGAGAGTGACCCTGGCCGGTTCAACTCTGTTGGCCCGGTGAGACTACCACGAGCTGAGCCAGGAGGCGCAACGACTTGTCGACGCCCACAAACGGAGCGTGGCTTCGGCCGCGGCAGCAGAGCTAGGCGCAACGTCCGGAGACGGCATGGGGCCAGAGGCTGCAGCACCAGACTCACCGACGACGGCAGCAGCAAGGGCTAGGTGACACGGAGTGGACGACGTCCTTTGCTTCTACCATCGCCGCTTTGCAGAGAGGGCGCGCAAGTGCATTCCACCGTGCCATTTCAAGCGCTCGGGAAACGCCAAGACCGGGGGTCGGTAGCAGCTGCGGCCCTCGGGGAGGAGAACAAGCTGCTCTACCTGAAGGATGCACGCTCGGGGAGGCATTTCCTCGTGGACACAGGCTCCCAGCTGAGCTTCATCACGCCTTCCTACGCGGACCGGCTGGTGCCCTCCAGTGGTCCCCGGGTGTCAGCAGCGAACGGCTCAGCGATTAAGACCTTCGGTGAGAGGACTCTGCTTCTGTCTTTGCAGGGCCGTGCATTTGAGTGGACTTTTGTTGTAGCGGCAGTCAATTTCAACATGTTAGGGGCTGATTTTTTGTGCTCACATGGTTTATTGGTTGATCTTGCTAACAGACATCTGGTCAATGCACTCTCCTTTCACTCTATTCCCTGCACAGCTCGAGTGGCCCCGCCAACTGCACAAGCCAACATCACAGCTGCAGGTGGTAAGTTCCACACACTCCTCACTCAGTTCCCAGCACTCACGGTCCCAACATTTTCAGCGACAGTGGCTAAACATGGGGTGGAACATTTTATTACTACCACCGGCCCACCCGTTTTTGCAACAGCTCGGCGCTTGGACTGAGCTAAACTGACCATATCGCGCGAGGAGTTCGCCAACCTGGAAAGACTGGGCATCATCAGGCGTTCGAAGAGCCCATGGGCTTCACCGCTGCACATGCTCCCAAAGGCTGATGGCTCGTGGCGACCTTGCGGTGATTTCCGCAGGTTGAATAACGCCACAGCGCACGACCGCTACCCGATCCCGCACATCCAAGATTTTTTGGTTCATTTGGCGGGTGCGCGCATTTTTTCTAAAATAGACTTGGTACACGGTTACCACCAGGTTCCAGTGCACGCTGAGGACATACCCAGAACAGCGGTAATAACTCCTTTCGGGCTTTTTGAGTTTTTGCGCATTCCGTTTGGGCTTAAGGGAGCGGCGCAGACGTTCCAACCCATGATGGACGTGGTCCTGCGCGATCTCCCTTTTGTGTTCGTCTACCTGGACGACATTTTGGTAGCCAGCGCGTCCGAAGACGAACACGAAAGCCACCTCACAGCAGTTTTCCGGAGGTTGGGAGAGCACGGGTTAATAATCAACCCAGCGAAGTGTCAGTTCGGGGTGGCGCAGATTGATTTTTTGGGGCATTGCGTTTCGCCAGAAGGAGCGGTCCCTCTGCCCGATAAGGTGCGCGCAATAACAAATTTTCCCCAACCACAAACGGTCAAAGCATTACAGGAGTTTTTGGGAATGGTTAATTTTTATAACCGTTTCCTCCCCCGCGCAGCGCAGCTCATGCAACCATTGTATGCTGCACTAAAAAAACAAAAACCCACGAATAAAATCGAATGGTCTCCTGAGCGGGAGCGCGCATTCTCTCAAGTCAAATCAGCCCTGACAAACGCTGCATTGTTGGCACACCCAGTCCCAACGGCCCGCATGGCGCTCACTACTGATGCGTCAGATGTGGCCATGGGGCGGTCGTTGAACAGTACGTGGCTGGGGCCTGGCAACCGCTCGCGTTTTTCAGCAAAACCTTGCGCGATAGCGAGCAAAAATACAGCGTGTTCGACAGGAAGTTGTTAGCTCTACACTTGGCCATCCGCCACTTCCAGTTCTGGCTGGAAAGATGCCATTTCACCGCGTTCGTGGACCGCAAACCGCTGACTTTCGCGATGGCCAAGATTTCGGAACCTTGGTCGGGCCGGCAGCAGAGACAGCTGGCCGCGATATCGGAGTTTACCACCGATATCCAGCATGTGGCAGGTAAATATAATGTAGTGGCAGACTGCCTATCACGTGCTGTGGCGGCTCCAGGCCCCGTGGGGGCAGACTCTGCAGCCATGGCCGCAGACCAGGGTAGCGACGCGGAAGCGCGCGCGGCCCCAGTCCGCGTAGGGATAGATTATGCAGCCATGGCTGCGGAGCAGGTTAGCGACGCGGACGTGCGCGTGCTCCAGTCTGGACCAACAGGGTTAAGGCTGGAGAACAGGGTGCTGCAAGACGGTATGCCCCCCCCCCCCAATCTGCGATGGCTCCACTGGACGACCGCGTCCAGTTGTACCAGCCGCGTGGCGCCGCCGCGTTTTTGACTCGATCCATTCTCTGGCGCACCCGGGGGTGTGCGCGTCGGTCAAAATGGTAGGAGAGAAATCTGTATGGCCGTGCCTGCGCAAGCAAGTCAAGGAGTGGGCGGCAACCTGCGTGGCTTGTCAGCGAGCCAAAATACACAAACACACTAGAGCTCCCTTGGAGCCTTTTCACATCCCGGCTAAACGGTTCGATCATGTGCATGTCGACCTCGTAGGCCCCCTCCCGCCGTCACAGGGGTGCACACACCTTTTGACAATGGTGGACCGCACCACGCGTTGGCCGGAAGTGGTCCCACTGGCATCAACCACAGCTGAGGAGGTGGCGCGCGCGTGTTTAACAGCATGGGTAGCGCGTTTTGGAGTTCCGTCGGACATTACGTCCGACAGAGGTCCTCAATTTGTTTCCGAGCTCTGGTCAGCGATGGCCCGCAGCCTGGGGATAATGATCCACCGCACTACCGCGTACAACCCGCAGGCTAATGGTTTATGCGAACGTTTCCATAGGTCATTGAAAGCAGCCCTCAGAGCATCGCTTACGGATGCAAATTGGGTGGACAGGCTACCATGGGTTTTATTGGGGTTGCATTCTGCACCTAAAGAGGATTTAAAAGCCTCCCCAGCTGAGTTAGTTTTTGCGCAGCCACTCCGGCTGCCCGGGGAGTTTCTCCCGGATAATCCTGCGCCAGAGTGCCCCCCCGCTCAGCGGTTGCAGAGCGACACGGGATCGAGCACGCTTCCTGGCCCAGTTCATCACAGCTTCCCGCGCATTTTTGTGCCTAAAGCTTTAAAAAATGCGGAGTTTGTTTTTGTCAGACATGATGTCCATCGCCCAAACTTGCGCCTGCCTTATGATGGACCATTTAGAGTGCTGGAAACAGGAGAGAAGCATTTTTTGCTAGATTTGGGAGGCAGAAAGGAAGTGATTGGCATAAACGGGCTCAAACCCGCTTTTGTGATGGCTGGCGAAGCTGTGCAGTTGGCGAGGGCCCTCCGGCGCGGCAGACCCCCTAGAGGGCATTCCCCAGAATACCCACAGAGATTGACTAACCCACAGGCAGCAGCCCCACAGCAGGAGGACACGGCGGAGGCAGTAAAGCCGGCTTACAGCAAATACGCCAGAAGACTAAGGCATAAGAGGCATGTGGACTGATATGTAGTGATTTTATTATGACATGCATCTTTAGTTATGATTGTTCCATCTTAGACGTTTGGGGGGGGGGGTCATGTGGGGCACATATGTTGGTTTCATATGCTCCACAGATATATTACTGTATGTTTATTGTGTGCTTCACGTCTCAGGGGAACAAAGGGACTGAGCCTCCTAGAGGTAACAGGAGGGTGTGAGATTTGGCCTTTTGTTTCAAGGAGATTGGCCCTGAGAGATTTCCTGACCACCGGAGACTAGGGGGTGGATAGTGTTAAGATCGGGGGAAGTTACATTGTGACTGGGATTAAGTACCATGTGACTGTATGTTTGATTAAACACCATGTGACTGTAGGTTTGATGTCCTGGGTATAAAAGGACAGATGTGAGAAGATTCATCCTCTTTTTCTGCTTTGGAATGTTGGAGTATGTGATTGTGAATAAAGCTGAACCTGAGGAATAAACTCAGTCTCGTCCTTCAACACATCTCCACAGTATCAGATCTTTTAAATAAAAAGGAGCCTGATTGTGTAGAGCTTTGTAAGTAAGAAGATGTCATGGCGGCCTCTGGGCCGTCATTGGCATCATTAACTCCAGCTGCGCACAGATCCACAGGTGTTAATCAGCAGCTGTTAAAAGCCAGCGTTGCTGACAGCCCGGCACGGAGTTGTCTGTCCTCCTCGTCTGAGAAAGAACCAGAACTCCATTCTCTGGCCTCGTCAAGGTATTCTCTTGTCTCGTCAGAATCTGTCTCGTCAAGAATTGTGTTGTCAAGAACTGCCTCATCAGAAACTGTCTTGTCAGAAGCTGTCTTGTCGGAAGCTGTCTCGTCTCAAGCTGTCTCGTCAGGAACTGCCTCGTCAGAATCTTCTCTGGTCTCATCTAGAACGTCTCTCGCCTCGTCAAGGACTTCAGTTCAAAGTCAAGCACGTAAGAGAGCTGTTTGCTACTCTACTCCTAACCTCTACCCCTGTGCACAGGTGGACTCCCTTGGCGGCGGACCTGCGTCCCCAGCTGACGGGGTTACGCCAACTCGCACACGTAGCGGTTCGCTACCACCCCGACTACCGGTACGTTTGGCCCCATCTACTGTAATAATATCTTTCTTTAGGAGCTAAATAGTCAGAAATAGTAAAATCAAAGGTTAGCAGACAATGGTCTGACAGTGCAGGGTTATGAGGAGACACAAGATTTTCTATTTCTATGCCATATGTCAGAACAAGGTCCAATGTATGGTGGAGGTAATGAGTAGAATTTCCTACTTTCTGAGAAAACCCAATCGAGTCTAATATTGAATTAAATGCCACATTAAGGCAGTCACTATCTACATCCACATGTATATTAAAGTCCCCTACTATAATTATTCTATCAGATTTCAGCACTAAATCAGCTAAGAAATCAGCAAATTCGGATACAAATTCTGAGTAGGTTGATGGGGGACGATAAACTATGGCAAATAAAATTGGGTTTAACCTAAAATTGCTAAAGTGCCCAATACTGAGGACCAGGCCCCCAAAGGAATTATAACATGTTTTTTGCTTTACATTAACTAGTAATTTGGAATGGTAAATTGTTGCTACTCCTCCTCCACGACCAGAACTTCTGGGATTTTGACAGTTTAAATAACCAGAGGGAGTTGATTCATTTAAACCAACATAATCCTCTTGCCCTAACCAAGTCTCTGTAAGGGATATTAAATCAATCTGATGATCAATTAACAGATCATGGACTAACAGAGACTTGGGAGTTAGAGACCTAATATTTAATAAACCACATTTAATTTTTAAATTATGAGGAGGAACAGAGGCCAAATCATTCAATTTAGAGGCTTTATGTTTAATTTGAGTTTTACCAGTATTTTGCTTAATCACTTTGGGATGCTTATATATTATATTTTTATTTACTTTGGAGGGAGCAGACAATGATTCTCTGATGGGGAAGACAAGGGGCTAAGTTGAGGGGTGGCAGATGAAGAGGAGCTGCAGAGAGGCATGTAAGACTGCGACTCTGCTTCCTGGTCCCAACTCTGAGTAGTCAAGGTTTTGGAAATTTGGATAAAAAAGATGCCAGATTGTTAGATAAATGAGAAGCACCATCCAAAGTGGAATGAATGCTGTCTCGTCTCGTAAGACCAGGTTTTCCCCAAAATGAGCTCCAATTGTCAATGTAGCCCACGTCATTTGCAGGACACCACACAGACAGCCAGCGGTTCAAGGATGACGAGCGGCTAAACATGTCATCACTGGTCAGATTGGGGAGGGGCCCAGAGAATACTACAGAGGCAGACATCGTTTTTGCAAAGTCACACACCGATTCTACATTAAGTTTTGTGACTTCCGACTGTCGGAGACGGACGTCATTAATGCCAGCGTGAATAACAATTGTGGAATATTTACAGTTACTTTTAGCCAACATTTTCAAATTTGACTCGATGTCCATACCTGCCAACTTTTCAAACCTGAAAAGCCTAGTAGCTAGCCAATGCTAATGCTAATAATGCTATTGCTAATAATGTTAATAATGCTAATGCTAATAATAATAATGCTAATATTTGCCAAACAAATATTAGCATTAAATCTAGTTAAATGTAGCTAACAACCTCATATTTCTTCAACTTTCAAACCTGAAAAGCCTAGTAGCTAGCCGGGGTCCAGGGACCGCATGCCCCGGTAGGTCCAGGACAAAGTCCTGGTGGGGGGTTCAGGGGGCCGAAGCTCCCCGACGGCAAACAAATATTAGCATTAAATCAAGTTAGAATGTAGCTAACAACCTCATATTTCTTCAACAATCATGTTTCTATTTTCCTAAAATTGTCAATGCAGATATGCTGATGGAAAAGATCAAGGACAAACTCTATGGTAACTCTCAAGCTTTGTTGTTTTCCATGGTGCACCTCTTAGCTTTCTTCAGTTGGTCTTTTGAATGGAACACACTGTGGCACTTGTCATTCTTTACCCAGGGATGTGATTTGGGGTTGGGGAAATTATCTGAAAATTTAGCAGGGGGTCTGGGGCAGAGCCCCGGTGGAGGGGCAAGGGGGGCAAAGCCCCCCGAAGCTCCTGGGTTTTTATGATTTTTAAGTACCAAAACTATGCTTAAATGACATAAAACAAACAGCTGAATGCCACTTATTACTGTATAATATTGATTTATGTTCCAAGAAGATAAAATCTCTGAACTTAGTTCAGAGATTTTTTGATCTCTTTCATTTCCTCCTTCTTTGGTGGCATTTTTACTGACCTGTTGATAGTAAAACAATCTCTGCTGGTGACACCGAGATCCGACCGACCTCGAATCCAGCTGGGCCTCAGCTAGTAGTAGTAGTAGTAGATTAGTTTATTTGACAGGGACAGTGCAATAAACATAGACAATTAATCAAAGACAATCAATCTGATGTGTTGCACATAGAGTGTATAGCTATTAGCTAATTTGCAACTCTTGTCCCTGGATGGGCTTTAGAAAAAAGAATCAAGATAAAAAATATACACAATAACCACATACATCAATGCAGAAAAATTATAAATACACAATTATAAATATTATAAATATTATAAATACACAAATGTAACAGCCTGACTCACATTTAACATAAATATTATAAATACACAAATATAACAGCCTGACTCACATTTAACACATATAACATAACTCACATTTGCCTATTTCAGGCCTTCCTCCCTCCGTCACTCACTATAAACAAACACATTTATTCCTTCCCTTCATTCACTCTCACTTTGCAGACAATTAATTCATACATGAGTACATTCTTGTTTATTTTTCAGCCAGTTTTTAACATTTTTAGTGAATGTTTTAAAGTCCGTTATTATTTTAATTTCATTTGGCATTGTGTTCCAGATGTGACTGCCCTTTATAGAGAAAGCTGTTTGTCCAAATGTGGTTCTGCGGTGGAATATTTTACAGTTATTGTTAACAGAACTCCTGGTGGCTCTGCTGCTGTCCTGTCTTTGGACGAAACCAGCAAGTGGCTCGGGTGCTGATTTATGGAAACATTTGAACGTTAATTTCAGAAGACAGAGGTCAATGAAGCTCTCAAAACTCAATAGGTTGTATTTTTTTAAAACATTACAGTGATGCCACCTAATGGGCTTTTTGTCCAAGATTTTTAGGGTTTGATTATATAATGAACCTATATGTCTTATTGTGGAAGGGGCTGCTTGAGCCCAGACTGTCAAACAGTATGATATATGAGAAAAAACCATAGAATGCATATACAGTGCAGCTGCTTCGTAAGGTATGTAATATCTAATTAATTTAAAGCAGTTCAGATTTTTTTTACTGTTTTTGAAATTTTCTTTATATGAAGATTAAATTTGAGTTGAGGATCTAGTACAATGCCAAGGTATTTGAATTCTGTAGCTAAACTGATGTCATGATCATGTATATTAACTTTAAAATGTTGCAGGTTACATTTTTTGATTGAAAAGCACATTGAGACTGTTTTCTGAAGGTTCAGCAATAGATGGTTCTTGAGGAGCCACTCTTGGACATCAACCATACTTGTAGACAGTACATCTGCAGCCTGTGCTGGAGTCTTGGCAGCTGTGTAAATAACTGCATCATCTGCATAAAGTTGGCATGTTGCAGCTGAGCAGTGTAACGGCAAGTCATTAATAAAAATGCTGAAAAGTAAAGGACCAAGAATGGACCCTTGTGGGATACCCATGCGGTTGTTTAAAAATGAGGATTTATCCTGGTGAACTTTTACACACTGTTCTCTATTCTGGAGATAAGATGCAAACCATTCTAATGTATTTGGGGAGAAGTTAAAAGATACCATTTTGGATAAAAGCAAACTGTGGTTTACAGTATCGAAAGCCTTTTTGAGATCTAGAAAAACAGCTCCTACCACATTACCCCTGTCCAAGGACTGTTTGACGTTTTCAATAAGGCAACAATTTGCTGTTTCTGTTGAGTATCCTGGTCTAAAACCAAATTGATGTGGATGAAGAAGTTGACTGTCTTGTAAGTAGTCTATCAGCTGTGTAGCTACAACTTTTTCAAGAACCTTAGATAGGACTGGTAAAATAGAGATTGGGCGGTAATTGCATATATCGTCTTTACTGCCTGATTTATGAACTGGTATGACGACAGCTTTTTTCCAGCCTGATGGAAATGTACTAGACCTAATGGAGAGATTAATGAGGTGAGTCAGTGGTTTGATTAATATTTTGCTGTGCATTTTGAGAAAGGAGGTGCTCATATTGTAGATATCATTAGTTTTTGAGTTTGACAGTGTTTTAACAATACCAGCAATTAACTTCTCATTTACCTCATCGATGTGAAAAGTATCTGTTGGAAGTATGGAATTTGTGTTGTTGAGCACATTTGGCAGCACAAAATTTTTTGTTAAGTCTTCCACAGAGCCCACAAAGTGTGAATTAAATTCATTTGCCAAAGTAGCCTTGTCACTGACGGTCTTGCCATTGATTCTAAGTTCCTTTACCCCCTTCTGATCGTTTTTTTTATTAGTTAAGTTATTTAAATGCCTCCATAGGGAACTGTTGTTACCCTTTGCATGATCTATCAGTTTATTGTAATAAGATATTTTTGATTTTCGCAGCTCATGTACCACTTTATTTCTTAAACTTTTGTACACAAGGTGATCATTTTGTAGTTTGGAGGTTAGTGATGTTTTCAGTGCATAGTCTCGCCTCTTCATAAGTTTTCTTATTTCATTATTTAACCATGGTAGGCTAATCTTCTGTTGTCTACTTTTAATTTGCTTTGAAAATTTTTCTATAGACTTTGTGATTGTTGCAGTTATAAAATTACAACAATCATCTACTTCACATGTTGACATGAGCTGCTCCCAATTTTGATTCTCTAAGTAATGTTCAAACTCCTCATTTTTTGATTTGGGGATAATAAAATTTGATTTGTCAATATCGACTCCCCCAAAATACTGTAGTCGCTTTTTAGTAAGTTTCCTGACAGCAAGAACCATGTTATGATCTGAGAGACCAGTTACAAGATTATAGGTTCTGGTTATTCGTTCTGGTTTATTAGTAAATACCATGTCAATAAGTGTACTGGATTGTCAATAAGTGTACTGGAGCCCCCTCCACTGCTAGTCCCGCTGCTTACCGCCGCTGCAATTGAGCTCCTGTCCAGCCGGGGTACCGGCAGCTCCTCCACAGAGTCCCGCCGCCCACCGCCGCTGTAGTTGAGCTCCGATGCGGCTCCCGTCCATCTATTGCCTCGGTTGGTTCCTTCGGCGAGCCCCAATCACCGGGGACGGAGTCGCTTCTTTGTATCGGTGTTAGGTGCTACGACTAGCTATCGCGTTAGCTATAGCGATAGCATTAGCTTAGCAAACGCTTCAGGTAAATTTAGATACGATTCCTAGCGATCTCGTGTTTGGAATTGCTTTCGTGTTTTTTTTTACGATTTAAAATTTTTGACTGAATTTTTAGTGAAAAACCGTAATTTTGATTAATAAAGCCGTAACCCGGAATGGGGTCTTGAAAACCGTAACCATAACGGCAAAACCGGAGTAGTTGGCAGGTATGGATGTCACCTGCTCTGGCCCCAGGAATGCATTTGACTATGGCCGCTGGAGTCTCTAGGTTCACGTTTCTGACTACAGAGTCGCCAATGGTCAGAGTTTTTTTCTCAGCGGGTGTGTCACTGAGCGGGGAAAAACGATTAGAAACGTGAACAGGTTGGAGGTCTACCGGGGCTTTGCGACTAGGCTTCCTTCTCACCGTCACCCACCCAGTCTCCTCGCTGCTGAGGAGAGCCGGAGGACCGCTAACAGGGTTAGCTATGCTAGCTAGCTCCGCTGCAGCTAAGGGGTGTCCGTCAAGAGCAACTGGCGCAGACGGTGTTTCAATGCAACGGAGCCGGGATTCCAAATCAGACAACCTCGCCTCGAGCGCCTCAAAGAGACAACATTTATTACATTTACCGTTATCACTAAAAGAGGCAGAGGTGTAGCTAAACATCTGACAGAGAGAGCACACCAGAGGAGGAGAGGAAGGAGAGCTAGTAGCCATCGCTAGTGGCTAACCCAAAAGCTCAGGAGAGTGAGGAGAGCAAACCAGACAGACAGCAAAATAGGAAGTGACGATACGACAGGAAGTGATGATACGATTCTGCAATGAGTGGGCCAAAATTCCTCCACAGTGCTGTTAAAGACTCATTGCTAGTTATCGCAAATGCTTTATTGCAGTTGTTGCTGCTAAGGGTGGCACAACCAGTTATTAACTTAAGGGGGCAATCAGTTTTTCACACAGGGCCATGGAGGTTTGGATTTTTTTTCCCCTTAATAATAAACACCTTCATTTAAAAACTGCATTTTGTCTTTGCTTATGTTATTTTTTTACCGGAGTGGTGGCTCAGTTGGTAGAGCATCCGCCCCACAGCCGGGAGGCAGGGGTTCAAATCCCGGCCGGGTCATACGGAAGACCATATAAAAGTGGAACTTCCTGCCAGCCAGCTTGGTGCTCAGCAATAAATGGAATGGAGGAGGGAACTCTGTGGCGACGCCTTGCATGGCAGCGGCCCTCTGATTCTGCACTTGGGGTGTGTGTGATTTACACTGTAGATAGGTAAAGCACAATCTCGTTCTGCTATACATGATTGGTTGTACGGTTGAATGACAATAAGGGTGATTTAATTTAATTTTGTCTAATATTTAAATTTGTTTGATCTGAAACATTTAAGTGTGACAAACATACAAAAAAATGAGAAATCAGGAAGGGGGCAAACACTTTTTCACACCACTGTAGTGCATTCAGTTTCTGTCATTCGTAAAACATCAGCTCAGTAGCACCTTGAATGAATTTAATAAAAGTCAACATAGAATATGTAATGTACACGTTTCCACATCCAAGTTTCTTTCCCTGTAGTGAAGGCAGAGGTGGATGACCATTTTAGAGTTCACTACTCAATGCCTTCTAATCATTTACGATTTTCTTGAACAGTGAACCCTAACTTACATTCCAGAATACAAGTAGCAGACCACAGACAATAATCATTCAACAACTTATTCTGAAAAGATTTCAGAGTGCCTTCATGTGTAACAGATGTACCCTGGAGAATTGAGAGAAACTGTAATCCCATATACCCTGTGAACTTCACTCTGGAAAAAACTGGCACAATCACAACCTTTTGTGCAGACATATGCTGTCCTGCAGTTTCCTCCCTGGACACTACAAACCCTCAGCAAAGGGTCAGAACATGTTGTTTATTCAATCAATATACAGTAACTAGCTCAAGGAGGACACACTGAACATTTTTGACATCAATATACAGCTTTGGAAAAAATGTAAGAGACCACAGCAAATTTTTTCCAAAATTAGCATCTCTACATATATGGAAGCCATTCAATTTGAGTATCTGTTGAATTCCAACACAAGGACATGTGTATCCTTTTTTTTTTTTCCTTTGAAAGACAAAAGTAAAATAGAAAGATGTCTTTACCTTCTTTACATGCACTGCACAGCCATGAAGGCTGCAGTGCAGTTGAAACATGTAAAGAAGGTAAAGACATCTTTCTATTTTACTTTTGTCTTTCAAAGGAAAAAAAAAAAAGGATAAATAATTAAAAGAAGACAAAATGAACCTGTTTGACGTACAAGGACATGTGAATCTCTTTAAGGAGGTACTGATTACATGAACAGCTTCTTCCCCTCTGCCATCAGGCTGCTGAACACTAAGTGACTTATTAGACTCTCGTGCACTACGTACAGCAGCTCAACCGGACTCATGACAATTAGCACTGTTTTCTTTTTGCACTACCGACTGCACTATGTGGAACTCCACAATATCTGCTGCTTGTTAATATATATAAAAATTGCATAGATTAGTATTACTTATTCATATTCTACCTTTTATTGCATGCATATTTTTTTATCTTTAGTGCTACTCCATGTTTAATGTTGCAGCATGGCACCGAGACAAATTCCTAGTTTGTGTACTACATGAACAATGGCAATAAATCTCATTCTGATTCTGATTCTGATTAGGTGATCATCTAAGCATGGGAAGACACATGAAAGCTGTGAATAAAAATCAGTTATTCCACAAATACAGATATTTGAGTTCTTTCTAAGTTAAAACTTGAATTGGCTATTGACTTCACTTTTTCCACATTTTGACAGCTCGCTCATGTCTTAATGAAGTGTTTGTGACATATTTTGTTCACATTTTCTTAATTTTTTTTTAAATTATTGAAGCAATATTTTTTTTTAATTTTCCTGGGTTTCTTGAAACACTGATTTAAAGCTTGTCACTTTAAGAAATATCCTTCAGCTGTTCAACTTTGCCCTCTCTCTCATGTCAGTTAGCAATTAGCTGAGTAGCTTCTGGCCTCCATCTAGCTTGGATGAGCAGCATTGGTTCACCGATCCGCAGTCGTTTGTGCATCTCACCCACCCCCCAACATCCCCTGTTGAGATGCCACAACAAATCACCAGCACCACGCACCCGACGACTCACCGATCACCGCAACCCGAGGCCGCTGACCAAGCCACAGGATCTCAGAGCAATGTCTCACTCTGTGGTACTCCACTCCTTTCCTAAAGCCAGCCGGGGGATGCCCCATCATGAAGCAGCTGCCCCATGCTGCCTACGAGAGTATGCCCGGAGAATGGTAGGGGAGCTGGCCGTGAGAGCCAGATGCTCCAGGCAGCAGCCCCAGGTCGCAGTGCAGGTGGTTGCCATGATCCGGTGCTGCTGCCTGGAGCTGCTGGCTCTCATGGCCAGCTCCCCATGACTGGCACGCTGGTGACCTTCCGCGGAGCCATGGCGAAACCACCAGGAGACGGGCCGGAGCGACATGAGGCACATTGTGGACCATGGACCGGAGAACCACGTGGTAACAGGGATGGTTATTATGGTGACTAAGATCTGAAGAGAATGACAATAAAAGCCACGCTCAGTTTGAGTTTCCTGTTACCAGCGTTAGCTTGGGGGCAAATAGCTCAGGGGCTAATAGGCTACCTTTAGCACTCCTTCCATTTACATGACCGACAGCTAGGGGGGACCAAAAATGTGGGTTGGTCTCAAGGACAGTGGTGGGTTGGCTTTTCTGATTCATGACATATTAAGAGTTCCACAGAAAAGTCAAAAACGTTTCTGTCGTTTCTGGGAGAGAAAAATGAGACTTTTTTTTTTTTTAAGAGATTTGACTGTTTTGAAAATTTTGGGATAATTAGGTGACCAGTAGACGACTCATTTTAGACAGTGAAAACCTACAAACATCATTTTTCTGTCAATGACCCCTTTAAGTATTGTAGTGTATAAGAATGAACACAATTTCTGTTCAGTTTTTGTAAATAAATCTAAATGACAATATTTTGACTTGGAATTTGGGTGAGCTTTTAGTTGGTGAGAGAATAAAACAAAGTTGCTCATTTTACTCAAACACGCATATAAATAGTAAAACCAGATAACGTGATAACTTTGCAGTTGTATGTTTTTTTTGGGGGGGGGATCAGTGCGTCGATGTACTGTGATACTTTGTGGTGGTAATGCTGCATTGATTCAGAGATACAATATCCATCCATCCATCCATCCACCGCTTTTCCGGAGGTCTGGGTCAAAGAGGCAGCAGTTGAAGCAGAGAAGCCCAGACTTCTCTCTCCCCAGCCACTTGCTCCAGCTCTTCAGAGAGGACACCAAGGTGTTCCCAGACCAACTGGGAGATGTAGTTTCTCCCGCAAGTCCTGGGTTTGCCCCGGGGTCTACTCCCAGTGGGACATGCCCGAAACACCTCAAGTGGGAGGTATCCTGATCAGATGCCCAAACCACCTCAACTGGCTCCTTTCAATGTGGAGGAGCAGCGGTTCTACTGTGACCCTCTCCCAGACAGCTGAGCTCCTCACCCTAGCTCTTACCCCCCCTCCCCATCCTGTCAGGCAGCTAGATGAGCAGAACAGAAATCTGCTACCCTTATTGTGTCAAAACAATTTACTTTGCCAAAAGGACCTTTATACAGTACTTATGTACTGTATATTGTTGTAAACTCCTCCTGTAATAACTTTTAATACTTTATTTTAATTATTTTACCCATGAAGGACCCAACAGGATGGGGATGGGGAAGGGAAGTGTGGGGAGGAGGACTACAACAACTAAAGCAAACAGAATACAGGCTTCTTCCACCGAAGAGGTCTCAACATGAGTCTGGTATCCGCACCTGTTAAAGGGGAGACATTTGTGTGTGTGCATCCATGTGCGTGTATATGAGCGCGCACGCAGAATAAGAGTGTGCATGTGAGTGGATTGTCAGGAAACATATGAAGAGGGTGGCCAGTAGCAGCAACCCCCCCTTCCCCCACAACTCGGGTTTAGATCAGGCAGGCCGTTCCTCCCAATCACCCCCTCCAGGTTTCACTCATTGCCCAAGTGCGCATTGAAGTCCCCCAGTAGGACAATGATGTCTCAAAGAGGAGCACCCTCCAGCACCCCAGTCAGAGACTCCAAAAAGGGTGGGTACTCTGAACCATCGCTTGGTGCATAGGCACAAATGATGGTCAGGACCTGTTTCCCAACCTGAAGGCACAGGGAAACAACCCTTTCATCCACCAGGGAAAACTCCAATATAGAAGCAGCAAGGCGGGGGGATACAAGAATACCCACCCCTGCTCGTCGCCTCTTGCCCGGGGCAACTCCAGGGTAGGTCAAGCTCCAGCCCCTCTACAGGAGACTGGTTCCAGATCCAGAGCTGTGTGTTGAGTTGAGGCTGACTGTATCTAGCTGGTATCCCTCAACCTCATGCACCAGCTCAGGGTCCTTCCCCACCAGAGAGGTGACATTCCACATCCCAAAAGCAAGTTTAGGAAGCCTGGGATCAGACTGCCAAGGTCTCTGCCTTCGACCACCCCCTGATCCACATAGCACCGGACCCCCATGATCCCTCCTGCAGGTGGTGAGCCCACTGGAGGGCAGACCCATGTAACTCCTTCGGGCTGAGCCCAGCTGGGTCCCATGGGCAGAAACCCGGCCACCAGGTGCTAGCCATCGAGCACCTCCCTCAGGCCTGGCTCCAGGGTTGAGCCCCAGTAACCCCATACCGGGCGGGGTACACTGAATCCTTGTTCTAGCATTCATCATGAGTCTGTTGGTTTGTTCTTAGTCTGGCCCTTCACCCAGGACCAGTTTGTCTTGGGTGACCCTACCACAGGCAAATTGCCCCTGACAACTTAACTCCTGGAATCACTAGGGCATGTAAACCCCCCACTATAATAAGGTGACGATCCATGAGGGGAGATACAATATCATGATACTTTATTAAAAATAAATTTATATATTTGACACATTTATTCATTATGTATTTAGGTACCAGAGTAATAAAAAAACAGTTTTCAGTATATTAGATGGTGCTAGGGGTGGAGCGAAAGATTGATTCAACACAGTATTGCAATACTTGACATTCCCCTTGCTGCAGCTATCCTTAAACGCACATACTGATCTTTTATTGTATGGTATACAGTATCTCACAAAAATGAGTACACTGCTCACATTTTTGTACATATTTTATATCTTTCATAGGACAACACTGAAGATATATGATGATACATAATCATACCATGTAGGATAATTAAATAGACGGTTGTGCTGTTTCATCACATCTAGCTACAATGCTCTGCATTGTGTGTTTATATATCTACATATTATTCCATCTAGCTACAATGCTCTGCACTGTGTGTGTTTATATATTTACATATTTATTCCACCTAGCTGCAATGCTCCGTACTGTAGGTGTTCATATATCTATATATTTATTCCATCTAGCTACAATGCTCCGCACTGTGTGTTTATATACTCATATATTTATTCCATCCAGCTACAATGCTCTGCACTGTGTCTGTGTATATATATATATATATATATATATATATATATATATATATATATATATATATATATATATAGTAATATGTACATATGTATATTAGCTGCTCTTGCTTTTTTTGTTTTTTTTCTTGCCTTCTGATTGTTGCTCTGAGTGTTGCATACCTGTGCTGTTGCAATCCTGGAATTTCCCCATTGTGGGACTAATAAAGGCTTATCTTATCTTATCTTATATGACACTTTGATACAATGTAAAGTAGTCAGTGTACAGCTTGTATTACAGTGTAAATTTGCTGTCTCCTCAAAATAATTCATCACACAGCCATTAGGGTCTAAACCACTGGCAACAAAAGTGAGTACACCCCTAAGTGAAAATGTCCAAATTGTGCCCAATTAGCCATTTTTCCTTCCCGGTGTTATGCGACTCGTTAGTGTTAAAAGGTCTCAGGTGTAAATGGGGAGCAAGTGTGTTAAATTTGGTGTTGTCACTCTCACAGGCTGCATTTGAAATGTCCACTCATTCACTACATAATGCACTACATTTCAGTTGACTCCCATTTAAATGTAGTGCACTATGTAGTGAACGAGTGGACATTTCGAACGCAGCAACACTCTCTCATACTGGTCACTAGAAGTTCAACATGGCCCCTCATGGCAAAGAACTCTCTGAGGATCTGAAAAAAAGAATTGTTGCTCTACATAAAGATGGCCTAGGCTATAAGAAGATTGGCAACACCCTGAAACTGAGCTGCAGCACGGTGGCCAAGACCTTGCAGCGGTTTAACAGGACAGGTTCCCCTCAGAACAGGCCTCACCATGGTTTACCAAAGAAGTTTAGTGCACATGCTCGGCGTCCTATCCAGAGGTTGTCTTTTGAAAATAGACGTATGAGTGCTGCCAGCATTGCTGCAGAGGATGACGGGGTGGGGGGTCAGCCTGTCAGTGTTCAGACCATATGCCACACACTGCATCAAATTGGTCTGCATGGCTGTCGTCCCAGAAGGAAGCCCCTTTTAAAGATGATGCACAAGAAAGTCTGCAGTTTGCTGAAGACAAGCAGACTAAGGACATGGATTACTGGAACCATGTCCTGTGGTCTGAGACCAAGATAAACTTATTTGGTTCAGGTGGTGTCAAGCGTGTGTGGCCCCAACCAGGTAAGGAGTACAAAGACAAGTGTCTTGCCTACAGTCAGTCATGGTGGTGGGAGTGTCATGGTTTGGGGCTACATGAGTGCTGCTGGAACTGGGGAGCTACAGTTCATTGAGGGAACAATGAACGCCAACATGTACTGTGACATACTGAAGCAGAACATGAGCCTCTCCCTTCGGAAACTGGGCCGCAGGACAGTATTCCAACATAACCAGCCCAAACACACCTCCAAGACAACCACTGCCTTGCTAAAGAAACTGAAGGTAAAGGTGATGGACTGGCCAAGCATGTCTCCAGACCTAAACCCTATTGAACATCTGTGGGGCATCCTCAAATGGACGGTGGAGGAGCACAAGGCCTATAACATCTACCAGCTCCATGATGCTGTCATGGAGTGGAAGAGGAATCCAGTAGCAACCTGTGAAGCTCTAGTGAACTCCATGCCCAAGAGAATTAAGGCAGTGCTGGAAAATAATGGTGGTGGTCACACAAAATATTGACACTTGGGCATAATTTGGACATTTTCACTTAGGGGTGTACTCACTTTTGTTGCCAGCAGTTTAGACATTAATGGCTGTATGTTGTTATTTTGAGGGGGCAGCAAATTTACACTGTTATACAAGCTGTACACTGATACTTTATATCGTATCCAAGTGTCATATCTTCAGTGTTGTCCCATGAAAAGATATAAAATATTTACAAAAATGTGAGAGGTGTACTCACTTTTGTGAGATACTGTACATACATGGCAGAGAAACTACAAATTCAATATCCTGTAAAATCAAAATGGATCAACATTTTTTGATGAGTTTAATACCTTTTCATTATTGGTATCTGTAGTGGAGTCATGCTTAATTTCAAACAATTTGGATGAATGGCCTTTGAGTTCATTTTACCTTCACTTGCATATTTTTGAAAATGTGTAGAAAACTACATTTTAGAGCATAAGACCAGATTTCAGAGATTAGGACAGTGAAAGAATTTTGGGTAGTCAAAGCTGTTCTTGAGATATTTACAAAAATCACAGGCCAAAAACATGCAGGTTAGGTTAATTGGAGACTCTAAAGTGGCCCTAGGTGTGAATGTGTGTGTGAATGGTTAAGGGATAGCGCCGTACTGTGGCTGCTTCATCCATCCAGGTGGATGCCCTCAATTTCCCCTCTGGGGATCAATAAAGTATACAAAATTTAAAAAAAAATGTAAAACTGATTACCCTGCCATGGATTGCCACCTTATTGTGGTGTGGGGCAACTTCCCCCTGATAGCGTCTCCTAAGACAAATCGGTCCTCGGTGAAGGGCCAGACCAAGAGCAATCCAATGGATCCCTGAGAAAAAAGTTACAAGGACCCAGTGCACCCAAAGGAGCCACTTGGGCCCATCATCCAGTGGGCTTACCACCTCCAGGAGGGCTCATGATGCTGTGTGAACCGGGCGGCGTCCAGGCTACTCTGCTTGGACTGTTGCCCCCACAACCCACACACCTGGATAAGTGGTAGAAGATGGATGGATGAGGCTGCTTATTAAAGTGAAAACTATGGGTACAGTGCCTTGATTTTGTCTCTCTGGGTAGTGGGAAGAATTTCTGTTTCAGGCTTAAAAATGTTAAACGTATAATACTGTCTCTGTTGCTCTGGATAACATCAGTGTAGCCTAAAACACAAAATTTTTGAGTACCTGTGTTTTATTATCTCGGATAAACCCACCAGCAATCATCCCTTTGACTATTTGCTACAGCAGTCAGGTCCCTGGAAGACATGCTTGCCTTTGTTTCATCCTCTGGTACATTGTGTTTGTCATCATATTAATGTCAAGAACACATCAGAACAAAATCCAGCTTGAAGCCACCGAGAGGGCAGCCATCTTGTACTTTCATACCTCTGTTCAGCATTACAGATTCAGTTCAGACTGAGCTCAGTTGTCATGGCTGGCATGATGCCTTGTGTATAAGTTGACCTAAGGATGAGTATGCTGATCAGAGGTGTAACTGATATTAAAAACCCATGTCCACTACGAAGTCATTTGATCGGCGAGTGAATTCTGGGTGCAGTCCCACCATCAAAGTTTAACTCTTTTTAGCCAGTGGGAAGGGGACTGCAGAGTTGTTGGCGTGACACTAGAGCCAGGGCTTTCAGTCAGCAGCAAATAGACCAGTCAATGCTCTTGATATTGGTTTGGAAAAAAAAAAGTGTTTCATATGTGCATTTTTCTTCGTTGACCTGTTAGCAATAAATTGTCAGATATCCGCAGGCTAGAAGCTGAAATATGGGGAATGTAAACTTATTGTTTCCAGAAAGGGTTGATTTGTGTTTTACAGACATTAAACACAAATATGGCAGTGCTGCCTGCCCACTTGCATTTCCCTTCACCAATTTCTTACCTCATTTAGTGTGCAGTACTCTCATTTGGGTCCTGCAGTAATGCATAAGCAAGCAGAGATGCATGCGCCCGCTCACTTGCATTATTTCTACACTGATGGTTCTCCTTAAGTGTTTACTGTTCCGTGTGGTTTGCTACCCCACAGAGAGAAGCCAAGTCTGAGGAGAAGGCGGCCCTAAACATCTGTGACCTGCTTCGTGCTGGAAACATCCGCTGGATCTCTATCACGCTGTGGCTGATCTGGTGAGCCCCTGCTGTCCCACCTGACCCCCACATTCAGTACAGCGACCTTGCACACGCACACAGCACTCACATGTGGACAACATGGACACACTCACTGTTATGCACACTCACAATGTTTTAGCCTGTTCATCCATTATTTCAACCACATCACACTAACAACACCTAATTACCTGTCAGGTGCTGAGAAGCCTCCAACTAAGATCAAAATCAACCATTTTATAACCGCATAGTGTAACCATGTATGTAATGTCTGTGTTCCTTGCACAGTCTGAAAACATTTGCAGTAGGGCTGGGTGATATGACTTTTAACATGTATCGCGATACATTTGGGGTTTTATTGCCAATACATGATATACAGTATATTGCAATATTTTGAGATCCCCTCTGAACCACTGTATAAATGTTCATTTAAAACCTTTGCATAAAATGACATCAGCATAACAGAAACAGACCCTTAGACCCGTATTGCATTTTAAATTGCATACAAAATGGGGGGATAAAATCAAGTTAAATTTAGCAAACTTTATTCAAACAGTCAGGCAGCCTCACTCATAAATTTGCAACAAATGAGAATAAATAATGATAGGCCTTCCTATTTGCCTGATTCCTAAAGACAACAATAAAACTGAACCATAATTCAAAAAAGGGCTCAAAACGATAAAAAGTGCATTAAGCAAGAATTAGTAGTAGTAGTAGATTAGTTTATTTGACAGGGACAGTGCAATAAACATAGACAATTAATCAAAGACAATCAATCTGATGTGTTGCACATAGAGTGTATAGCTATTAGCTAATTTGCAACTCTTGTCCCTGGATGGGCTTTAGAAAAAAGAATCAAGATAAAAAATATACACAATAACCACATACATCAATGCAGAAAAATTATAAATACACAATTATAAATATTATAAATATTATAAATACACAAATATAACAGCCTGACTCACATTTAACATAAATATTATAAATATTATAAATACACAAATATAACAGCCTGACTCACATTTAACACATATAACATAACTCACATTTGCCTATTTCAGGCCTTCCTCCCTCCGTCACTCACTATAAACAAACACATTCATTCCTTCCCTTCATTCACTCTCACTTTGCAGACAATTAATTCATACATGAGTACATTCTTGTTTATTTTTCAGCCAGTTTTTAACATTTTTAGTGAATGTTTTAAAGTCCGTTATTATTTTAATTTCATTTGGCATTGTGTTCCAGATGTGACTGCCCTTTATAGAGAAAGCTGTTTGTCCAAATGTGGTTCTGCGGTGGAATATTTTACAGTTATTGTTAACAGAACTCCTGGTGGCTCTGCTGCTGTCCTGTCTTTGGACAAAACCAGCAAGTGGCTCGGGTGCTGATTTATGAAAACATTTGAACGTTAATTTCAGAAGACAGAGGTCAATGAAGCTCTCAAAACTCAATAGGTTGTATTTTTTTAAAACATTACAGTGATGCCACCTAATGGGCTTTTTGTCCAAGATTTTTAGGGTTTGATTATATAATGAACCTATATGTCTTATTGTGGAAGGGGCTGCTTGAGCCCAGACTGTCAAACAGTATGATATATGAGAAAAAACCATAGAATGCATATACAGTGCAGCTGCTTCGTAAGGTATGTAATATCTAATTAATTTAAAGCAGTTCAGATTTTTTTTTACTGTTTTTGAAATTTTCTTTATATGAAGATTAAATTTGAGTTGAGGATCTAGTACAATGCCAAGGTATTTGAATTCTGTAACTAAACTGATGTCATGATCATGTATATTAACTTTAAAATGTTGCAGGTTACATTTTTTGATTGAAAAGCACATTGAGACTGTTTTCTGAAGGTTCAGCAATAGATGGTTCTTGAGGAGCCACTCTTGGACATCAACCATACTTGTAGACAGTACATCTGCAGCCTGTGCTGGAGTCTTGGCAGCTGTGTAAATAACTGCATCATCTGCATAAAGTTGGCATGTTGCAGCTGAGCAGTGTAACGGCAGGTCATTAATAAAAATGCTGAAAAGTAAAGGACCAAGAATGGACCCTTGTGGGATACCCATGCGGTTGTTTAAAAATGAGGATTTATCCTGGTGAACTTTTACACACTGTTCTCTATTCTGGAGATAAGATGCAAACCATTCTAATGTATTTGGGGAGAAGTTAAAAGATACCATTTTGGATAAAAGCAAACTGTGGTTTACAGTATCGAAAGCCTTTTTGAGATCTAGAAAAACAGCTCCTACCACATTACCCCTGTCCAAGGACTGTTTGACGTTTTCAATAAGGCAACAATTTGCTGTTTCTGTTGAGTATCCTGGTCTAAAACCAAATTGATGTGGATGAAGAAGTTGATTGTCTTGTAAGTAGTCTATCAGCTGTGTAGCTACAACTTTTTCAAGAACCTTAGATAGGACTGGTAAGATAGAGATTGGGCGGTAATTGCATATATCGTCTTTACTGCCTGATTTATGAACTGGTATGACGACAGCTTTTTTCCAGCCAGATGGAAATGTACTAGACCTAATGGAGAGATTAATGAGATGAGTCAGTGGTTTGATTAATATTTTGCTGTGCATTTTGAGAAAGGAGGTGCTCATATTGTAGATATCATTAGTTTTTGAGTTTGACAGTGTTTTAACAATACCAGCAATTAACTTCTCATTTACCTCATCGATGTGAAAAGTATCTGTTGGAAGTATGGAATTTGTGTTGTTGAGCACATTTGGCAGCACAAAAATTTTTGTTAAGTCTTCCACAGAGCCCACAAAGTGTGAATTAAATTCATTTGCCAAAGTAGCCTTGTCACTGACGGTCTTGCCATTGATTCTAAGTTCCTTTACCCCCTTCTGATCGTTTTTTTTATTAGTTAAGTTATTTAAATGCCTCCATAGGGAACTGTTGTTACCCTTTGCATGATCTATCAGTTTATTGTAATAAGATATTTTTGATTTTCGCAGCTCATGTACCACTTTATTTCTTAAACTTTTGTACACAAGGTGATCATTTTGTAGTTTGGAGGTTAGTGATGTTTTCAGTGCATAGTCTCGCCTCTTCATAAGTTTTCTTATTTCATTATTTAACCATGGTAGGCTAATCTTCTGTTGTCTACTTTTAATTTGCTTTGAAAATTTTTCTATAGACTTTGTGATTGTTGCAGTTATAAAATTACAACAATCATCTACTTCACATGTTGACATGAGCTGCTCCCAATTTTGATTCTCTAAGTAATGTTCAAACTCCTCATTTTTTGATTTGGGGATAATAAAATTTGATTTGTCAATATCGACTCCCCCAAAATACTGTAGTCGCTTTTTAGTAAGTTTCCTGACAGCAAGAACCATGTTATGATCTGAGAGACCAGTTACAAGATTATAGGTTCTGGTTATTCGTTCTGGTTTATTAGTAAATACCATGTCAATAAGTGTTCTGGATTGTTTGGTTATCCTGGTGGGTCCTTTGATGATTTGCTGGTAATTAAATTTAGTCATGAGGCTTTTCAGTTTTTGTTTGTCTTTTTTATCAGACCAGTTGATATTAAAGTCACCATGAATTATTGTTTCTCTGTTCTTCTCAAGTTGTTTAACCAGATCACTTAATTCATTATAAAAGGAAGAATTGTGTGATGGTGGGTTGTACAATACTGCAATGTTGAAATTCATTACCGGAGAGAGACATACATTAACAGCTAAACATTCAAGTGAAGTATTCAAATCAACCAGTTGACATTTATATTTGTCTTTGATGTAAATTAAAACACCTCCTCCCCTCCCTACCTGCCTGTCTTTTCTAAAACACTGGTAGCCCACAATATCGATCATATTAGTGTCTATGTTACTGTGTAGCCAGCTTTCTGAGAGACAAAGGTAGTCCAGATTTGAGTCCAACAGCAACACCGAAATCTCATCTCTTTTGGGGATTATGCTCCGTATGTTTAAATGACCGCCTATTCTAGATAAAGATATTTCAAAACCATATGAATTAAAGTGCACTTTTTTTCTATTTGGTCATGTTTTTAACAATAGGAGCCACGTCTTTGGCATTACAATGTGTTACTGCAATGGTGATCTTTTTCCATTTGCACTTTTGTGAGAAGGGATAAATTTTTCAAATGAAGAAGCCACAGTCATTTACCTTGGAAATCCTTGTTGCCTTTCATATTATTTTTTGTGGGGGCTTCCTGGGATTTTGACAAGTGGATTTTAATGCATTCTTCATATTGTCGTGGATGAAACAAATTAGTGGTACTGCTACCTTGAAAGACAACGGCTTTGTGACATATTTTGAAGAAAACTGTCTTTTATTCAGGATCTTCTCTCTGAATTCCGAACCACTGCCAGGCAACGGAGCTGGTGCTTTTTCGCTTCACCTTATATTGCGCATAAAAAAACCAAATGTCTCTGCTCCACAATAACATGTGCAAAAGGAGCAGTTTCCAAAGAAAAAAAATGCAGAAAAAACAGACCTGGCAATGACCCTGATGCAAAACGACCGCAGTGGGAGTCACTGAGCTGCAGTGCAGCTGTGTGAGAGAACTTCAAACAGATAAAAACTGATGGCTTACGTTGCCGTCACAATTTATGCTTGATACTTGCAATAAAGGCATTTTATGTATTGCACATAGTAGAATGTATCAATAGAACAAATACATTTGGTGTATTGCTCAGTCCTAATTTTCAGCTTGATTTCTGTTTGACTTCTTTAGCTACTCATAAGTGTATAAGCTCTTTTTAGTAAGTTATGAAGAAAAGATACTGGAGGGACTAAAAGATACATCATTACAGTTTAGCCATACAGTTATTTGAGACAATTGGGACACATTATGAAAATTTGTCTTAATTAAACTATGGGCTTTTGACCTTTATTTTAACAGTGATGAGTAAGGTAAGTAAATGAATAAGGTAACTATACATGTAGTAAAAAAAAGCCTCTTATTTTTGGAGACAACCTCCAGAAGACATTGGAGAACTGATTTTTGGCAACAAAAAAGTACATGAAATTGCTTTCCTTTCAGCTCGTAATTCGAGTTTACATTTAACTCCCCACAGGAACACCCTGACCATTGGCTACTTTGCCCTTTCGCTGAACACGGCAAACCTTCATGGAAACGTGTACTTTAACTGCTTCTTATCAGCTGTGGTGGAGATCCCAGCCTACACTTTGTCCTGGGTTATGTTCCAGTTGTGGCCCAGACGACCAAGTCTTTCCTGTCCTCTTTGCATTGGAGGATTGTTTCTACTCCTCATAAGGCTCATACCCGCAGGTATGGGACTTCAGTTTGTAATATTTTAACTATATATTTTAGATGTTCACTTGACATTTTATATATTGAAAAAAATCTACATTGTATTCCCTGTAGACCTGGTTTATCTGGCCATTACACTGGAGATGATTGGGAAGTTTGCAGTGACAACAGCCTTTGCTGTGGTGTATGCCTACACGGCTGAACTGTATCCCACTGTACTGAGGACTACAGCTGTTGGCACCTGTTCTATGGCCTCCAGAATAGGCAGCATTATAGCTCCGTTCTTCATTCACCTAAGTAGGGATCCTCTGTTGTGCCTTTGAAGCTTTTTTGGCTCATCTTAGGTACTGTTTACATGACAATAGTTTTGCAGAGTTCCAAAAGTTGTAGAAAATGGTCTAGGATGTAGGTCTGGCCAGTAGATGGCGGTGTGACTTTTTTTTTTTTTTAACAGCAACAGTACACTCTTGCCTGAATTACCCTCCAAAAAAAATTTTTTTTATTTGAATTTTGCACAAACTTTTTCCTCTACTGTCTGAATGGATGGTTAAGTGGCAAACAGCTTTGGAGTTCAGGCCATAGTAGTTCTCATGCATACAGGAGCGTCAACAAAATATCCATGACCCTCAATGGAGAGGGGGCCCATCAAAAGGTCGAACTGCTGAATTTAAATTAGGTTTTGAGGAACCCACATACACTGTTGTATCCAGAGTCCAAAATTTGGCGCTACACCTTTGTACGCTTGCGAATTAGACTTTGAACGTACTAGGAATGCATGAAGTTGGACTGTAACATGCCAGTTTTCACAGTTCCATTTTTTTGTTTGATTACAAGTGGTGTTTTAAAAAGATTACATGGTCAGAGCCTGTTTTAAATGTTTATGGATTCAGGTGCCCAAAATCCTGCTGTCATGTAAACAAGCAAACCACAAATTTGTTGTTTTATTTTAGAACTGTTGTCATGTACAGTCATGTGAAAAAATTAGGACACCCCATTAAATATTCAGTTCTTTTTTAAGAAATGTTCACATATCTGTCTGATCTTGTTTTTGTGTTTATTTGCATTTTGTAACATTTATTTTAGCCATTTTAAGTGGGGAATGAATGTGGGGGTGTCTGACTTTATTTCTCACTATTTTAGAATTACATTTTACAGAAAATTTGAAAAAAAAGTCTTTAATTCATTTTGTTTAATTGTATTACATGAATCTCCCAGAATTTTTAACATTGATATTAAATATCCTTATGTCCAAATATGTTAAACACACACACAGGCTTATACAGGGTGTCCTATTTTTTTCACGACTGTAAATGCAGCCTTAGTGAGCTGTATTACTAATGGCATGAAAAATAGTCATCTCAAATCTTAAAGGTAGAATATGCAATATTCCTGAAATACCTAAAAAATTTATTAGAGTGCTGTCATGCCAAATGTGATGATTTGATATTGCAGAGCTATAAATTCATGTACCACTTTTGCTGGGCTGACAAATTGATAAATACCACTCTACACCAGCAGGGTGAGTATAGAGCCAGTTTTCATCTCACAGTCAAAAATCCTGTGTTTTAAATTAATTAATTTCTAGAGTAGGGAAGAACATGTAATGATAACAGTTAATTGCACATTTAACAGTTAATTACAATTTCACTTGGAGTAGACAGATTTATGGAAGTCATCATGGGTCATCACAAAAAAAAAACCTATCAAATTCACTTCAGCCTGGTGGGTTAGGGTTCACCATTACCATCTGGCGTTGCCAGTAATTACCTGCAATTTCTACATAGTCCACCTGTAGTATTCACAGTGCTGCTAAATTAATTTGCAAGAAACTTATTTTTCCAAATTGAAAGTGTTTTTCTCAACACCTGAGTGCCTCATGGGTGGGCAATATAAGCTGCGGCTTCAGCCATCACCCATTTCGGATAACTCACGTGGAATTGTATAGTAGAAGGAGTCTTTGTCTAATTTGACCTTGTTGTTATATTATAGAGTTTCTTTTAACCTGTAATGTACTATCCGAAATAAATAAAATTCATTCATTCATTCATTCATTCATGTACTCAGGCACTTCCATCTATTATTTGAATTATTTGTCCCTTGTGTGGAAGTGGTGTACCAGTTCCTCTGTCACAACTTTTGCACACAAAGACCCACCACTAGCCCAAAAACAAAAGCAACTTAATTAGCAACTGAAACAAAACAGCTTTCAGTTAAAATTTACACCCTGTTAGTGGATTTTTGTTTCCCTGCTCAGTTGTATCTTTGTATTCAAGGTTTTTTTTACTCTTTAACCACCCTCTGAACTCCTCCCCACAGGAAGTTATTCCATTTCACTGCCTTATTTCCTCATGGGAAGCCTTACAACTCTGGCAGGGTTGCTGAGTCTCCTGCTGCCCGAGAGCTTAGGAATGCCTTTGCCTGAAACCATCAGTGACATGCAACAGTTTCCTGGGTAAAGACACCAGCTTTAATATAGATTGGGACTCTTAAATCTTACTTTTAATGCATGCTTAAATTTTTTTGTGGATTCAGAGTTTTTAAAGAATGCATTATACATGTTTTCATCGTAAAATAAATCAAGCAGAAATAAAAAATCCCACACTGAAGATATAGGATAAAAAAATGTATTTCATATTTTCTCTTCAGTCATAGTCATTTTGTTATACAAACAAAAAAAAACTTCCTCTCTTTACATTCTTTAGATGTGTGATATTGCATACATCATGTTACACTCATTTTCTGATACTGGCTCAATATAAGTACTGTTGACACTTTACAGCTATGAATTACTTTGTTTCCATCCAGCACTTTTATTTTGAATCTGTACTTCATAATTCACCTAAAGAAGTGTCCATTTCCATCAACCACCAATTGAGAGGGTGACTACATCATACAGGACCTTAGATAATGTAACTTTCGGCAAAACAAGGGTTGACAGCTAATATAAAATGGAGCACCTAAATTAAAACATAAATGACGTTCTAGGTCTAGAAAAAATACCTGTAGTCCAGAGGAACTTTAAAGAGTTGCGATGAAGCTCTCAACTGCCTGGCCCTTAAGTAACTAATCTGTGTCAAGATAGTAGCCATGGTAACATGTACAACTGCTACATCATTCTTTATGTCCATCAGCAGTTTCCAGCCACTTCATTCACTTCAGTCTAAAGCGACTGAGGAGTTAATCCACCCTTTCTCAGAACTTACATTTTTAGTGTGCACTTAATCATTCATCGATTATCATGCATTTCCAAAGAGCAGTATTTTTCAAACTTTTTTGAGCCATGGTACTTTTTATATTGATGGGGTACCACAAGATTTTTTCCAATCAAAAATGTTAGTGACGCATTGTGGCCCATTATACCATTTATAACGAGCATTTAGTCTTGTAGTTAGTTTATGCTCAGTGTGAGACTTGGGGCTGTTTAGATGAACACAAAGCTGACATCCTGGCAGGAACTGAAGAAAGGCATACACAAAGTTACCCATTTCTTTGTGTGCTCACATAGTCCATTTTTTTTTTTTTTGTTACTTATTTGTACCCGTAGGTAGATTTGGTTTGCAGTCTGGTGACAAGCCACCGGCTGCCGGACGCTGCGTGCGCGAGCGCCCTAAACCTACATGTTTTTGGTATGCGGGAGGAAACCGGAGAAATCCCGGAGTAAACACACGCAACACGGGGAGAACATGCAAACTCCACACAGCTCACTGTTGGTCGGGGGCTGGGATCGAACCCACGATCTCATGATCCCCGCGATTCCCCCGGCCGAGGGTAAACTGTGCTGCCGCAGTGCTAAACCACTGCGCCACCGTGCAGTCCATATTCTTGTTCTTATCTCTGCTCCTGGTTTGAGAGGGCACTGGTGTGTGTTTCACCATTTGTCATTCCTGTCATGACGGCTGCTGGGCCGTCATCTGTTTCATCATCTCCAGCTGCGCACAGACCAGCAGGTGCTAATCAGCGGCTTTTAAAAGCCAGTGTGACTGATGGCCCGGCACGGAGTCGGCTGTCTTCTTCGTCTGAGTATGAGCCAGAACCTCGTCCTCAAGTTAAGCCAAGAACGTCACGTCAAGACCGGTCACATAAGAGAACTCTTTGCTATTCAACCCCAAGCCTTTACCCCTGTGCACAGGTGGACCTCCCTGGCGGCGGACCGGCTTCCCCGGCCAACGGGGCAACGCCACCTCCATCACGGAGTTCCTCCTCACCACCACAGCTACGAGCACTATCACCACCACAGCTACAGGCACCATCACCACCACGTCGCACGGACACTCGGAGCCAGCAGAATTCAACCTGTGGTACACTCAAGTAAGCGTCACCATCAGCAATTACCCGTTATCGCTGAACAGCTGTAATTGTTTCTGCTTGTGTGTTCCAGGGTTGCCAGGTCGCCATCAGAACTGCTCAGCTCCAGTGACCAGACAGCGATACTAGCATTCACACACGCACTACACTCACTCACTATTCAATAAAGAATAATTGTCCATATCTGCTCGTGTCAGTGTCTGTCTCCTGGGTCCTGAAACATGTCAGTACGACTCCGTCACGTTGACCCAGCGGACAGCACACTGTCGCGCAGTTTAAACACCCTTAGCGCTCGGGTAGATATGATCTCACACCAACAGACAGTTATTCTCAACCAAATTACTCTAATTAACAGCCGGCTGGATCATCTGGAAGGACACCAGACATTTCCTCCGGCCGCTAGTGCCTCAACCCCTGCAGGCTTAGCGCCAGGTCAAGCTAATATAACACCTACATCTCGCCTCACCCCTGTGCCAACTCCTGCCCGGTTTAGTGGGAAACTCGGAGAAGCTCGAGGATTCATTTTACAATGTGAATCAGTTTTCCTCCGCGTTCCAGGAGACTTCGCCATTGATTCAAGTAAGATTGGATATATCATCAACTTGTTGGGGGGTAGAGCCTTAGACTGGGCATATACAGTTATGGCTAAACCAAGTTATCCTGTGTTAACTTACCAGCAGTTCGTGGCGGAGTTTATGGCTGTGTTTGACCATTCTGATAGGGGTGCGGTGTTGACTGAACGGCTGTTGAGTCTGCAGCAGGGTACTAGATCAGCTGCTGATTATGCTATTGATTTCCGGGTCCTGGCTGCTGAGATTGGGTGGGGGGAGCCGTCACTTTGCGGTATTTTCCTCCGCAGTCTCAACGCCGAATTAAAAGATGAGTTAGTGGCACGGGACAAACCAGATAATTTAAGGGAACTAAATGCCCTCGCTATAAGCCTGGATAGTAGGTTAAGGGAGCGAGCGGCCGAACAGCGGTCTACTCCCCGTTCGACTAAGCCCCGCCCTCGTCCCACTAGCTCTCCTCTGCACGCTTTACCCACGTCAGAGGAACTTCCGGATCAAGAGGCTATGGTCATAGGGCAATCAAAAGTGTCAGCGGCTGAGAGACAGCGCCGTAGGGATCTTGGCCTTTGTTTCTATTGTGGAAAGGAGTCTCATGGGGTTTTTGAATGTCCTAGTCGGTTAAAAGGGAAGGTCCGTGGATCGCAGTAGGGGGATTCACGGACAAGAACTTAGAAGAACCCCTCACTAGTTTTCGCATACCCATCAGACTAATTCACAAACATACAGAACATTCCACGCTAGCTTTAGTTGACTCAGGGGCTGAGCAGAACTTTGTTTCCAGAGACCTGGCAACCCGAATGGGCCTCAGCTGTCAGTCTTTGGATCCCCCTGTCAATCTCATCACCCTGTCCAAGGCGTCATTGACCACCGTTGCCTATCAGACGGCCCCAGTTTCCGTGATCGTCTCGGGCAATCACAGGGAGGAGATTAGGTTTCTGATTCTGCCCGTCTCATCCTCGCCCATCATCCTGGGGTATCCTTGGCTTCGGCTTCACAATCCCACCATCGACTGGCAAGCTGGGAATATTACAGCATGGAGTACATTCTGTCTGAGTGCCTGCCTCCAATCTGCGGCGTGTGCCCCATCTGTCAAGGTGCCTCCACCCTCGACGTCACCCATGGATCTGTCCAAGGTACCGGAGGTTTACCATGATCTAAGGTTAGTTTTCAGCAAGTCTCGGGCGTTGTCTCTACCCCCCCATCGACCGTACGACTGTGCTATAAATCTGAAGGCTGGGGCCCCTCTTCCTGCTAGCCGCCTGTACTGCCTATCATCCCCGGAGCGCGAGGCCATGGACACCTACATCAAAGAATCCCTGGCCTCTGGTATCATCCGCCCGTCGTCCTCGGCCATGGGTGCCGGTTTCTTCTTCGTTGGGAAGAAGGATGGCTCGTTACGCCCCTGCATCGACTTCCGGGGTCTTAACGAAATCACGATAAAGGACAAGTATACTCTGCCTTTGATGAACACCGCTTTTGATTCCCTCCAGGGGGCGTCCTGGTTTACCAAGCTGGATCTCAGAAATGCCTATCACCTGGTGCGCATCAGAGAAGGTGATGAGTGGAAGACGGCTTTCCGGACCCCAAGCGGTCATTTTGAGTACCTGGTAATGCCGTTTGGGTTAACCAACGCTCCGGCCGTCTTCCAGCGGTTAATAAATGATGTTCTTCGGGACTCCCTTAACTCCTTTGTGTTCGTGTATCTTGACGATATACTGATCTTCTCTCGCACATTGGAGGAGCACCAGGTGCACGTTTGCAGAGTGTTGCAGTGCCTCCTGGAGAATCAACTATTCGTCAAGGCAGAAAAATGTGAGTTTCACACTGACCAGACCTCCTTCCTTGGGTTCATCATTGCTCGGAATCAGGTGCTCCCCGACCCGGCCAAGGTTAAGGCGGTAGTGGACTGGCCCGCACCGTCCTCCAGGAAGCAGCTACAGGGGTTCCTGGGCTTCGTTAATTTCTATTGTCGGTTTGTGCCCAATTTTGGGAATATTGCTCGCCCTCTGACTGCGCTCACCTCCCCAAAGAACCCGTTTTGCTGGAGTGAGGAGGCAGCCAGGGCGTTTGGAAAGCTTAAGGAGGAGTTTGCTTCAGCCTGTGTACTGACCCAGGTGGACCCGAATTTACAGTGCTTGGTGGAGGTGGACGCCTCGGATTCGGGGGTGGGAGCAGTGCTCTCCCAACGTTCACCTGAGGACGGCAAGATCCAACCATGTGCCTACTTCTCTCATCGCCTATCACCGGCGGAGAGGAATTACAACATAGGAGACAGGGAGCTGTTGGCGGTGAAACTCGCCTTGGAGGAATGGAGACACTGGCTGGAGGGGGCTGCTCAGCCGTTCATCGTATGGACTGACCACCGCAACCTGGAGTACCTCAGGACGGCGAAGCGTCTGAATGCACGCCAGGCTCGTTGGTCCCTCTTCTTCGGCCGATTCAATTTTACCATCACTTATCGGCCGGGGAGCAAGAACGGTAAGCCGGACCCCCTTTCACGGCAGTTTGATGCACCATCCACCGAAGATCAGGAAGCACCCATCCTACCGCCCTCCTGCGTGGTGGGCGCTCTGTCCTGGGGCATTTGTAAGACAGTCCGAAGAGCGTTGAAGACGGAGCCAGATGCGGGGGAGGGGGTCCCCCGGGCCGCTTGTTTGTCCCACGCTCCATTCGGGGTCAAGTGATTGAGTGGGGTCACGCCTCCAAGCTGGCTTGTCATCCGGGAGTGGGTCGGACTGTGGACCTGCTCCAGAGGACCTTCTGGTGGCCAGGGCTGCGGAAGGACGTTGTGAGTTACATCCGGGCTTGCGCTCAATGCGCCACTGGGAAAACGACATCATCCCCCCCGGCGGGTCTGTTACATCCTCTGCCCGTTCCTTCTCGCCCTTGGTCCCATATTGCCATGGATTTTGTGACTGGCTTGCCCCCCTCAGATAACTTTACTACAGTTTTGACTATTGTGGATCGTTTTTCCAAGGCAGCCCATTTTGTGCCCCTTTGGGGTCTGCCTTCGGCTCAGGAAACGGCGGACCTCCTTGTCCAGCATGTGGTCCGACTCCACGGCATCCCTACTGACATAGTGTCAGACCGGGGACCACAGTTCATCTCTCAAGTCTGGAAAGCATTTTGTGCAGCATTGGGAGCCACAGCCAGCCTCTCTTCTGGGTATCATCCACAGAGCAATGGTCAGTGTGAATGGGCTAACCAGGAACTTGAGGCTGCGCTGCGTTGTGTCATCTACTCCTGTTCGTCCTCTTGGAGCAAGCATCTACCTTGGATAGAGTACGCCCATAACACCACAATCTCCACGGCCACAGGTTTCTCTCCCTTCAAGGCATCGTTTGGGTTTGATCCACCACTGTTCCCGGAGGAGGAGAGGGAGGTAGCGGTCCCGTCTGTCCAGACCCACGTCAGGCGCTGTCGGCGGGTCTGGTCCATCGCCCGCAGGGCCCTTCTGAAGACCACTGAGCGCAACATCCAGGTGGCCAACCGTCACAGGAGACCCGCCCCGGACTACAAGGTGGGTCAGAAGGTTTGGTTATCGACCCGGAATATTGGTGTGCCGGCTGAGAAGCGCAAGCTCACTAAGCGCTTCATCGGTCCTTACACCATCTCTCGAATTGTCAATCCTGTGTCTGTGCGTTTGTCTCTCCCCCCTTCCATGCGCATCTGCCGCACCTTTCATGTCTCCCAGGTTAAGCCGTACATCTCTGACCCTCTGTGCCTGCCCCCCGCGGCTCCTGCCCCCCCGAGGATGATCGATGGCCATCCGGCCTGGGGGGTGACTGCCATCCTGGACGTTCGCAGGTGGGGTCGAGGCCTTCAGTATTTGGTGGACTGGGAGGGCTTTGGACCGGAGGATCATTCCTGGATTCGCCCAGCGTTGATCCTGGATAAGTAGTTGATCCGCGACTTCCATCGGGCGAATCCAGGTAGAATTGGGCAGGTGCCTGGAGGCACTGCTAGAGGGGGGAGTACTGTCATGATAGCTGCTGGGCTGTCATCTGTTTCATCATCTCCAGCTGCGCACAGACCAGCAGGTGCTAATCAGCGGCTTTTAAAAGCCAGTGTGACTGATGGCCCGGCACGGAGTCAGCTGTCTTCTTCGTCTGAGTATGAGCCAGAACCTCGTCCTCAAGTTAAGCCAAGAACGTCACGTCAAGACCGGTCATGTAAGAGAACTCTTTGCTATTCAACCCCAAGCCTTTACCCCTGTGCACAGGTGGACCTCCCTGGCGGCGGACCGGCTTCCCCGGCCAACGGGGCAATGCCACCTCCATCACGGAGTTCCTCCTCACCACCACAGCTACGAGCACTATCACCACCACAGCTACAGGCACCATCACCACCACGTCGCACGGACACTCGGAGCCAGCAGAATTCAACCTGTGGTACACTCAAGTAAGCGTCACCATCAGCAATTACCCGTTATCGCTGAACAGCTGTAATTGTTTCTGCTTGTGTGTTCCAGGGTTGCCAGGTCGCCATCGGAACTGCTCAGCTCCAGTGACCAGACAGCGATACTAGCACTCACACACGCACTACACTCACTCACTATTCAATAAAGAATAATTGTCCATATCTGCTCGTGTCAGTGTCTGTCTCCTGGGTCCTGAAACATGTCAATTCCGAGCCAAAACCTGTTTTTTTTTTCTCTATATTTGCCACACGACAACTGGATCATCACTGGATGATACTACAGGATGACATTTGTACACTTTCTGTACTCATGACCTCCGATCTGCTGCTGTTGCCATCACCTGTTCAGCTGCTGCCATTGGCAGCTTGGTAAGTGATCCACAGTGGGAGCACTGTTCTGTGAGTCCTTGGTTGTGGTGTGCTTCTTTGAGCCTGTTCTACGTGACTCTGAGGACACTCCTGCCAGGGTGTCTTCCACTCAGTGGTGACATTGGCTACTGGCTGCTGCCGGTTGCTATTGTTCTATCTGGCAGTAGCATCAGCTGCTATATCCGTGGAGATGTTAAAATATCCCCCTGTGGAACTGCAGAACTTCCTTAGCTTGCTAGCCTAGACTATCTGGCTGTCATTAACTGTTTTGGAGTCTTTTTTTTTTTTTTTTGTTACCTCAAATGCATCCATAGGAGCTCTCAACGCAAGTTTATTTACTCCAGCTCACACATTCTTCATACTGTCTGTCGGCTGTTCCGGAGCATTATGACGACATCATCAAAACAAACATCACATGTGCACATGCACTCTGCACCCGTTCACACTGCCACCTACTGACACAGGTAAAGAGCCCCTACATGTACCAATGCACAACAGCAGTGTTTTGGACCAATTCAGTGAAATTAGCAATTTCCCATGGCACCCCAAACATTTTATTTTATTTTTTATTTTGGGTACTTTATTCTCACAGTGCCCTAATGTGCTGTGGCATCCTGGTTGAAAATCATTTGATATAGGATTTTTTTTTTTTTTTTTTTTTATGAACCCATTCTTAATGTGCATTAATGTGGTTGGATGGAAACAAAGTGTTGAATATGCAACTAACTTCCCACTTCTGTTTGCTTACTTTACTGACTTTGCAATGTAGGAGTCATTATTATATTTTAACTTTTTTTTTCTTTAGGTGTTGTCGGAGAGCACCCTATGCCCTCGCACAAACAGAAGAAGAAAAGACTGCTGAATCACAGGATCCATGAGCAAGGCTCAAAGCTCAAGTGTGATTTCAAGAAGAGTAAATGATCAATTTCTATGCAGTTTTGCATACGCTGCTCATTACAATAACTAAAAGTGTTATGTTGTCACAGGATATGTGAAATTGTGCTTTGAAGAGGATTTCAGGACAAAACAACTCAAGATGCAATATTTTCACAACGAAATACTGTTGGGAGGGATTCATTTTCAGTGTATCTCTGCTTTATGCAGTGGGGAAAATAAGTATTAAACATTTTTCTCATTAAACGTATTTCTGATGGAGCCATTTACCTGAGATTTTGACCAGATATCAGTAGCAATACAAGTAATGCATACATACAAAGAAATCAAGGCAGCTGTGTTCACAAAGCAAGTTACATTTAATAGTGGAATGACACCAGGAATAAGTATTGAACACCATCCATCCATCCATCCATCTTCTACCGCTTTTCCGGAGGTCCGGGTCGCGGAGGCAGCAGTTCAAGCAGAGAAGCCCAGACTTCCCTCTCCCCAGCCACCTGCTCCAGCTCTTCAGAGGGGATACCAAGGCGTTCCCAGACTAGCTGGGAGACATAGTCTCTCCACCGAGTCCTGGGTCTGCCCCGGGGTCTCCTCCCAGTGGGACGTGCCTGAAACACCTCAAGTGGGAGGCGTCCAGGAGGCATCCTAATCAGATGCCCATACCACCTCAACTGACTCCTTTCAATGTGGAGGAGCAGCGGTTCTACTCTGAGCCTCTCCCGGATGACTGAGCTCCTCACCCTATCTCTGAGGGTGAGTCCAGCAATCCTACGGAGAAAGCTCATTTCAGCCGCTTGTATCCGCGATCTCGTTCTTTCGGTCATTACCCAAAGCTCGTGACCATAGGTGAGAGTAGGAACGTAGATTGACTGGTAAATCGACAGCTTTGCCTTAGAACTAAGCTCCCTCTTCACCACAACAGACCGGTACAACGTCCGCATCACTGCAGATGCTGCTCCAATCCGTCTGTCGATCTCTCGCTCCATTTTCCCCTCACTCGTGAACAAGACCCCAAGATACTTAAACTCCTCCACTTGGGGCAGGAGCCTGTCCCCAACCCGGAGAGGACAATCCACCTTTTTCCGGCTGAGGACCATGGACTCGGACTTGGAGGTGCTGATTCTCATCCCAGCCGCTTCACACTCAGCGGCAAACCGTCCCAGCAAGAGCTGTAGGTCATTGCTGGATGAAGCCAACAGGACAACATCATCTGCAAACAACAGAGATGAGATCCTGTGGTCACCAAGCATGACACCCTCCATTCCCTGGCTGCGCCTAGAAATCCTGTCCATAAAAATTATGAACAGGACCGGTGACAAAGGGCAGCCCTGGCGGAGTCCAACTCTCACTGGGAATGACTCCGACCGAGTGTTGGCAATGCGAACTAAACTCTCACAACGGTCGTACAGAGACCGAATAGCTCGTAACAACAAGCCCGATACCCCATACTCCCAAAGCACCCCCCACAAAAATCCACGAGGGACGCGGTCAAATGCCTTCTCCAAGTCCACAAAACACATGTAAACTGGTTGGGCAAACTCCCACGAACCCTCAAGAATTCTCGAGAGGGTAAAGAGCTGGTCCGATGTGCCACGGCCAGGACGAAAACCACATTGCTCCTCCTGAATCCGAGGTTCGACCAACGGCCGGACTCTCCTCTCCAGTACCTTGGCATAGACCTTCCCAGGGAGGCTGAGGAGTGTGATCCCTCTAAAGTTGGAGCACACCCTCCGGTCCCCTTTTTTGAAGAGAGGAACCACCACCCCGGTTTGCCATGCCAAAGGCACTGCCCCCGACCTCCACGCAATGTTGCAGAGGCGTGTCAACCATGACAACCCAACAACATCCAGGGCCTTGAGGTACTCGGGGCGAATCTCGTCCACCCCCGGGGCCCGGCCACCAAGGAGATTTTTAACCACCTTGGCGACCTCAGCCCCTGTGATAGGCGAGTCATCCCCCTCGTCCCCAAACCCTGCTTCCTCTGTGGAAGGCGTATCAGTGGGATTGAGGAGATCCTCGAAGTATTCCTTCCACCGCCCGACGATATCCCCAGTTGAAGTCAACAGTGTCCCATCCGCACCATACACAGTGTGGACGGGGAGCTGCTTTCCCCTCCTGAGCCGCCGAACAGTTTGCCAGAATCTCTTTGAAGCCGACCGAAAGTCTTGTTCCATGGCCTCACCGAACTCCTCCCATACCCGGGTTTTTGCTTCAGCAACCACCCGAGCTGCACTCCGCTTGGCCTGCCGGTACACCTCAGCTGCTTCGGGAGTCCCACAAGCCAACCAAGCTTGATAGGACTCCTTCTTCAGCTTAATGGCCCCCCTCACCACTGGTGTCCACCACTTGGTTCGGGGGTTGCCACCACGAGATGCACCGACCACCTTGCGGCCGCAGCTCTGGGCTGCCGCTTCAACAACAGAGGTGGAGAACATGGCCCATTCAGACTCCATGTCTCCAGACTCCCTCGGAATGTGGTTGAAGTTCTTCCGGAGGTGGGAGTTGAAGACCTCCCGGACAGGGGCCTCAGCCAGACGCTCCCAGCACACCCTCACTATACGTTTGGGTCTACCAGGTCTGAATGGCTTCCTCCCCTGCCATCGGATCCAACTCACCACCAGGTGGTGATCAGTTGACAGCTCTGCACCTCTCTTTACTCGGGTGTCCAAGACATACGGTCCCAGGTCTGATGATACGATAACAAAATCGATCATCGACCTGCGGCCTAGGGTGTCCTGGTGCCAGGTGCACATATGGACACCCTTATGCTTGAACATGGTGTTCGTTATAGACAGACTGTGGTTAGCACAGAAGTCCAATAACTGAACACCACTCGGGTTCAGATCGGGCAGGCCGTTCCTCCCAATCACCCCCCTCCAGGTTTCACTGTCGTTGCCCACGTGCGCATTGAAGTCCCCCAGTAGGACAATGGAGTCTCCAGGAGGAGCACCCTCTAGCACCCCAGTCACAGACTCCAAAAAGGGTGGGTACTCTGAAACATCATTTGGTGCATAGGCACAAATGATGGTCAGGACCCGTTTCCCAACCCGAAGGCGCAGGGAAGCAACCCTTTCGTCCACCGGGGAAAACTCCAATATAGAGGCAGCAAGGTGGGGCGATACAAGAATACCTACCCCTGCTCGTCGCCTCTCGCCCGGGGCAACTCCAGAAAAGGCTAAGCTCCAGCCCCTCTCCAGGAGACTGGTTCCGGAACCGGAGCTGTGTGTTGAGGTGAGGCCGACTATATCTAGCCGGTATCGCTCAATCTCGTACACCAGCTCAGGCTCCTTCCCCACCAGAGAGGTGACATTCCACGTACCAAAAGCCAGTTTAGAAAGCTTGGGATCAGTCCGCCAAGGTCTCCGCCTTTGACTGCCACCTAATCCACATAGCACCGGACTTCCATGATCCCTCCTGCAGGTGGTGAACCTACTGGAGGGCGGACCCATGTAACTCCTTCGGGCTGAGCCCGGCCGGGTCCCATGGGTGGAAACCCGGCCACCAGACGCTAGCCTTCGAGCCCCTCCCCCAGGCCTGGCTCCAGGGTGGGGCCCCGGTAACCCCATACCGGGCGGGGTACACTGAATCCTTGATATACAATTTATCATGAGAGTCTGTTGGATCGTTCTTCGTCTGGCCCTTCACCCAGGACCAGTTTGTCTTGGGAGACCCTATCAGAGGCAAATTGCCCCGGACAACATAGCTCCTGGGATCACTGGGGCACGCAAACCCCCCCACCACGATAAGGTGACGATCCATGAGGGGGAGTATTGAACACACTTGGTGAAATTCGTTTAATAGGGCAACTCTGTGGCCCAGTGCTTAGCACTGTGACAGCACAGTAAGGTCGTGGGTTCGATCACACCCCCCTGACTATCAGTGACCCTTCTATCCTTCTGTGTGGAGTTTGCATGTTCTCTCCGTGTCTGTGAGGGTTTACCCCAGGTACTCCTGTTTTCTCCCACAGGCGAAAAACCTGCAAGTTAGGTTAAAGTGGTCCTAGGTCTGAATGGTAAAGGGATTGGTGCCGCACCGTGGCTGGCTCATCCAGCTGTGTAGACGCCCTGAATTTCCCTCTGGGATTAATAAAAGTATACAAAAATATTTAGTAGAAAAGTCTTTATTGGTAATAAGTTTCCAGACAGCTCCTGTATGGAGAAGCTAGGCACAGGCATTGCTCAAGAGGGATTTTAATCCATTCTTCGACACAAACTGTCAAATCTTGAAGGCTCCGTGGGTGTCTTCTGTGAACTCTGATCTTCAGTTTGTTCCATAAATTTTGAATTGGATTCAGGTCAGGTGACTGACTGGGCCATTCTAGCAGCTTTATTTTCCTTCTCTGGAGCCAGTTGAGTTTCCTGGGCTGTGTGTTTGGGATCATTGTCATGCTGAAATGTCCACCCTTGTTTCATTTTCAGCATCTCGACAGATGGCAACAGGTTCTTATCAAGGATGTCTCTGTACATTTGTCCATTCATCTTTCCTTCAATTATATGAAGTCTGCCTGTACCATGTGCTGAAAAATACCCCCACACCATGATGGGATATCAGAATCAGAATCAGCTTTATTGGCCAAGTATGCACAACACATACAAGGAATTTGACTTTGGCTAAAAACTTGCTCTCGTTGTTCAGGTGAAGGATTTAAATAAGGATTCAATGACAACCAGAATATGTACAGTAAATTACAGTCTGTCCACGTTTCTATAAAAGGATGCAAATATATACAGGAATATATGCAGTTATTTACTCGGACTAACCACACTTTGCAGAAATATATGAAAAAATATACAATCACACAGTATTTCAATGTGGACTCAGATTCAGTGATATAATGTGAATGAAGTAAAAAGCAGTGTGAGAGTTATGTGCAATGTAATAATGGATGAAAAGTCATGAGTACAGCAACAGGTAGGACTAGGTGAATGTTAGGAGTTCATCAGAGTGATGGCTTGAGGAAAGAAACTGTTCCTGTGACGGGTGGTTTTGACCTTCAGTGATCTGTAACGACGACCAGAAGATAGAAGTTCAAACAGTTTGTGGCCGGGGTGTGATGGGTCAGCACAGATGTTTCCCGCCCGTTTCCTGGTTATGGACCGATATAAGTTCTCAATGGAGGGTAGGTCGATACCAATGATCCTCTCCGCAGACTTAATGATCCGCTGCAGTCTGGTCTTGTCCTGTTTAGTGGCAGATCCAAACCAGACAGTGATGGAAAAGCAGAGGACAGATTGGATGATGGCGGTGTAGAAGACAACCAGCAGCTCCTGAGGCAAATCAAACTTCTTGAGCTGACGCAGAAAAAACAACCTCTGCTGGGCCTTTTTCCGGACAGTGTCTATATGGGAGGACCACTTCAGGTTCCGGGAGATTGTGGTACCCAGAAACTTGAAGGATTCCACAGTGGACACTGTGCTGTTGAGGATGGTGAGTGGGGGGAATGAAGGGGGGTGTCGCCTGAAATCCACAGTCATCTCCACCGTTTTGGCTGGGTTAAGTTCAAGATGGTTCTGGCTGCACCAGAGGATCAGCTGCTCCACCTCCCGCCTGTATGCAGACTCATCATCATCCCGGCTCAAACCGATGACTGTGGTGTCGTCCGCAAACTTCAGGAGCTTCACCGAAGGGTCCTCTGAGGTGCAGTCGTTGGAGTAGAGGGAGAAGAGCAGTGGGGAAAGGACACATCCTTGGGGGGCGCCAGTACTAATTTTTCGGGAGCTGGATGTAAATCTCCCTAGCTTCACCTGTTGCCACCTGTCAGTCAGAAAGCTGGAGATCCACTGGCAGGTGGAGGGGGGCACCTTGAGCTGGAGGAGTTTCTGATGAAGAATGCCTGGGATGATGGTGTTGAACGCTGAGCTGAAGTCGACAAACAGGATCCTGGCGTACGTCCCTGGGGAGTCGAGGTGTTGCAGGATGTAATGTAGTCCCATATTCACTGCATCATCCACTGACCTGTTTGACCGGTAGGCAAACTGCAGTGGGTCCATCAGGGGGCCTGTGATGACCTTCAGGTGGTTCAGCACCAATCTCTCCAAGGATTTCATGACCACAGAGGTCAGGGCAACAGGTCTGTAGTCGTTTAATCCTGTAATAGAGGGTTTCTTGGGAACTGGAATGATGATGGAGCGTTTGAAGCAGGAAGGCACTTCACGCAGCTCCAGTGATCTGTTAAAGATCCGGGTGAAGATGGGGGCCAACTCGTTGGAGCAGACTCTCAGGCAGGACGGAGACACACCATCAGGTCCTGCAGCCTTCTTGATCTTTTGTCTCTGAAAGACCCGGCGCACCTCCTCTTCACAGATCATTAGTGCTGGTGGGAGGTCAGAGTGGAGGAGGGATGGAGTTCCTGGGGCTGCAGCTAATCCTTTTGTGTGGGTGGGAGGTGAGAACTGTAGGTTCTTTTCAAACCTGCAGTAAAAGCTGTTTAGGTCATTAGCCAGCTGGAGGTTTTCCGCAGGGTGGGGGGATGGTCTCCTGTAGTTGGTGATATTCCGTAGGCCTCTCCAGACAGAAGCAGAGTTGTTAGCTGAGAAGTTTTTTTGTAACTTCACACTGTAGCTCCTCTTAGCAAGCCTGGTCTCCTTCGTCAGCATGTTTCTGGCCCGCTTGTACAGAGTCCAGTCACCAGTCCTGTAGGCCTCCTCCTTGGTGTGACGTAGCTGCTTCAGTTTAGGAATGAACCAGGGTTTATTGTTGTTGTATATGCAGAAGGTCTTGGTCTGCACACACATGTCCTCGCAGAAACAGGTGTATGACGTCACAGTGTCAGTGAGTTCATTTAGGTTAATGGCTGCAGCTTCAAAAACACTCCAATCTGTGCAGTCAAAGCAGGCTTGTAACTTCAGCTTTGATTCCTCAGTCCATTTCTTCACAGTCCTTACAACAGGCTTGGAAGTTTTTAGTTTCTGTCTGTATGTTGGAATAAGATGGAGCAGGCAGTGGTCAGAAAAACCCAGAGCTGCACGGGGGACGGCATGATAGGCGTTTCTTAAAACTGTGTAACAGTGGTCAAGTGTATTTGTGTCCCTGGTGGGACATGCAGTGCCATTTTTCCTCAAAACAAAAAAAAAATTGTTTTGGTCTCATCTGATGGGACTATATTCTCCAAGTATTTTACTGGCTTGCCCAAATGCTGTGCAGCAAACTTTAAACAAGCTTCAGTATGCTTTTTCTTCAGCAGTGGAGTCTTGTGAGGTGAGCAGGCATCGAGCCCATGTCAGTTGAGTGCATTACTTATTGTTTTCTTTGAAACGGCAGTACCCTGTAACTCCAGGTCTTTCTGGAGCTCTCCACGAGTGGTCTTTGGCTCTTGGATAACTCTTCTGATAATTCTTTTTACTCTTCTGTCAGAAATCTTTTCGAGGAGCTCCTGGTCGTGGCCAGTTTATGGTAAAATGATATTCTTTCCACTTCGGAATGATGCCTCATCATGAGTTCTTTGTGGTGGGACAATCTGATATTCACAGACCTTTTTAAAAGCTATCAGTCAGGACTTAACCTCAGGAAAGTCAGGAACGTGCAAATTAATTTGCACATTCAATTCAAATTCAAACAACTTTATCCCTCAAGGGACAATTAATTTAAAAAGCAACTTGTACATTGATCAATCCCTCCAGGATTTCGCAGGATTTTTTTCTTGTACTGTTGCGGTAAGTTGCGGGGCTCTCCTTGGGGATTGCCTGAATCAGGTTCAGGTTACTTTATTTGTACCCGTAGGTAGATTTGTTTTGCAGTCTGGTGACATCCATATTTACAAGCCACAAATTACATTCAACATAGACACAAACACAGGCACATATGAAGCTGACTATAAACATGATAAGAATACTCAAGGCTCCATCAATCAGGGTATAAAAAGACAAAGAGCTATCACGCATTGGCTCATGTCCAGCTCGGAGAGTCCCAACTTTAAAACTCACTGACAAGATGTAGTTGTGACTTTTACCTCTAAAGACGTATAAACTGTCACAACACTTGCTGTAATATTAGATTCACTTGTTTTTTGTGTGGTTTTATGGCGTCTGGGCGCACACGCTCCCGAGATGGAGGTGCTTTCAGGCAGGCGAACGTTTTTCAACGCAAACCCGGCACTTCATACATGCGGTCATTACGGAAACTCGAGACGTTCACCGGTGGGCCGGGGGAGACGGATGAAGGAACGATGTGGGGAAAACTCGCAGGTGAGTTTTTTTTTTTTTTTTTAATCACACACTGTTTTTTGCTGATGTGCTCGGTATACTCTCATTGTAAACACAGAAGTGAGTGCGATGCAGTGCCACATTTGATTGGTCAGACTGATGACGTACACATCTGTGCGCTACTGAGAGACAAATTTGATTGGCGAAATTGGTGGAAGTTGACAATTGGCCAAAATTGCGGTGATTGGACAAAATTCAAATTATGCAGGACCCGCTGAAGTCGCGGGAATTGGTAGAATCGCAACTTCGTGAAATCCTGGAGGGTCTGATTGATGCACTGAGTTGTGCAGACACAGGCAATAAAACTGATGGGGGATGGGATGGCTTCCTAAATTCTGATGGATTTCAGCTGGATTCTTGGCTTTCTATGCCTTCTTGCACCTCTTTCTTCATGTATTCAATATTTATTCTGTGTCATTCCACTTTACTAAATATAACTTGTTTTGTGAACACAGTTGCCTTGATTTCTTTGCGTGTATGGGTTACTTGAGTTGTTCCTGATATCTGAACATCTCAGGTCAATGGCTTCATCAGAAATATGTTTAATGAGAAAAATGTTGTGTTCAATATGTATTTTCTCCGCTGTACAGTGGTGTGAAAGTGTTTGCCCCTTTGTAATTTCTCATTTTTTTTGTATGTTTGTCACTTAAATATTACAGATCATCAAGCAAATTTAAATATTAGACAAAGTTAACACAAACACAAAATGCAGCTTTTAAATGAAGGTGTTTATTAGTAAAGGTAAAAAAAAAATCCAAACCTACATGGCCCTGTGTGAAAAAGTGATTGCCCCCTAAACCTAATAACTGGTTGGGCCTCCCTTAGCAGCAACAACTGCAATTAAGCATTTGCGATAACTGGCAATGAGTCTTTTACAGCACTGTGGAGGAATTTTGGCCCACACATTTTTTCAGAATTGTTGTAATTCAGCCACACTGGAGGGTTTTCGAACATGAACCGCCTTTTTAAGGTCATGCTACAGCATCTCAATCAGATTCAGGTCAGGACTTTGACTAGGCCACTCCAAAGTCTTCATTTTGTTATTTTATTGTCTTGCTAATATACACAGCTCAGTGGTGCAGTTTTTAGTACTGTGGCAGCACAGTAAAAAGGTCACAGGATCAATTCCACCCCTGACCATCGTGGGTTTGAGCCCCCCGCTGACCATCAGTGACCCTTCTTTGTGGCGTTTGCGTGTTCTCCCCGTGTCTGCGTGGGTTTTTTCCAGTTTCCTTCCACAGGTCAAAAACATGCAAGTTAGGTTAACTGGAGACTCTAAAGTGACCCTCGGTGTGTGTATGTGTGTGAATGGATTGGTGCCGCACCGTTTTTTGACAATTATGTAATACAATAGACTGAATTTATGATTGAGTCCTTGTGATTTTAAGATTACTACCCATTTACTAGACAATCAAGAAATGCTTTTTCACATTAACAGAGATCTATTGTGAAAATCTCTAAATGCAAATGTGTTATTTCCTCCGCCAGGGGAGGAGGTAATGTTTTCAGTTGGTTTGTCTGTTACCAATATAACTCAAAAAGTTAAGAATGGATTTTGATGAAATTTTCAGGAAAAGTGTGTAATGGCATGGGGAACAGATGATTAGATTTTGGTGATGATCTCAGAGTGCATTCCACCAAAAAGGGCTTTGTTTGTATTTGTGCAGCAGGATTACACAAAAACTACTGCATGGATTTGGATGAAATTTTCCCCAGAGGTGGTTCTTGGGTGACAGAAGAACCTATTACATTTTGGTGATGATCTGAATGCATACCTCCACCAAGGCTCTTATCTTCTCACAGAATGTTAACAACAATACTCCAAAACTACTGGATGGATTTGGATGAAATTTTCACCAGAGGTGGTTCTTGGGCTAGAGACAAACCCTTTACATTTTGGTAGTGATCTGAGAATGCATACCTTAGCCAAGGCTCTTATCTTCTCACAGTGTGTTAGCAACAATACTCTAAAACTAATGGACAGACTTTGATGCAATTTTCACCACAAGTGGCTCTTGACCTACACACAAACCCATTACATTTTGGAGGTGATCCATGACAAGTGGAAGCAGCCTTGGCGGAGGTATGGGCTCTCTTGAGTGCTTTTGTAGTTTTTACATGTGTTTTAAGTTCAGTGTAATAGTTGTGTGTGTTTAATTACACACGTACTGTATTTTGTTTTGAAATCTGGGATTTGGGAAATGAAGAAGTGGTTTTGGGCACAGCTAATGGGGATCTTTGTCATAAACAAATTGATTTCAGTCTGTGCATTTCTTTCTCCTTCAAGTTTATGCACCCTTAAGGACATATAGGTGTATTTTTAAACAACGGAAACCATTTGTTATTTGAAAGCTCATCAGAAAAACTGTCTGTAAGACTCTGTCTGAGACAGTATTTTTTTTTTTTTTTTTTTAAGCTTGGTCTAACGCTAACCCTGAGCCTCTAATCTGATTTTGTAAAGGTTTTATGAATGGGTCAATTCCAAGTAACATAGCATTTGGAATCTGTTTGATTTGTCAGCTCAGAAAATTGGAGGCGGGGCTTGCTGTATTGTGACATCACAAAACCCAGAAAGTGAGATCTGCCGGTTTCTTCAAGAGTTTAGCTTGGTAAAATATGTATTTGTTCTGAAATGTGCATATTGATATTTTGAATGGCATAGAGGATGTATTTACTGTAAACTGTAAAATAAAAATACCACATTACAGTCAATGGAACCTCTAAGTGCTCATGATTATCACTGAACTTTTACTAGACTTGTGGGACATAGGCCTCCTGTAATATAGCAGTTTTAAATGATTAACACACATTCACTAAAAATAGGTCAAATAGTTGCAGTTTCCTTATTAAAACCACAGTTCCATCTGAAGTTGAGACGTTGTGTAAAATGTAATTAAAAACAGAATACAATGATTTAAAAATCCTTTTCAACCTATATTCAATTGAATACATGACAAAGACAAGCTATTTAAAGTTCAAACTGATAGACTTGTTTTTTGGTTTTTTTTTTTTTTTTTTCAAATATTCACTCATTTTCTATTTGATGCCTGCAACATGTTCCAAAAAAGCTGGGACAGGTACAACAAAAGACTGGGAAAGTTGAGGAATATTAAAAAAAAACACCTTTTTGGAATATTCCACAGGTGAATAGGTTAATTAGAAACAGGCGAGTGTAATGTTTGTGTCATGGTAGCCCTCGCGGGCTACCAATAAGACGCACACAAGCCCACCAGTGAGTTTTAGTGAGTTTTATTACGGTGAAAGGGTGTTTACACAAGCTGCTGAGCTGATGACAGAGTCCTTGCAGAACAGGAAGCATAGGCTATCCAGCACACTACGGGTCCAGGGCAGGGAACAGTCACACACAGACAAGCTAGGTAACAATTGCACCTGGACTGCTAAAGCAGGGACTTACAGCACCAAATACACCGGAGGGAATAAGGCTATACAGCTCACTTACTATGCCGGTGAACAGACGGTCAAGCCCTTAGGCAGCTCAGGTGAAGATAGTCCAGGCATCCGTGACGATGGGTGAACAGAAAATAACGATCAGTAATGAGACCATTAGCGATCAGACACTGCTGCGTCGTAATGACGGCAGCACACAGCTTAAATAACCCAGGACTGATGACAGAGGACACACAGCTGACCGACCGTTGACAGGCGGAAACCTCTCACTCAAGCACTTTCACAATAAGAGCCCGGAGAGGCCAAAATACCGCCAGCAGCTGTCAAGGCCGGCAGCGAGACATAACTTTAACCCGAGCACGATCAGAACCGACGCTCGGGTCATAACAGTACCCTCCCTCCACGGGTGGACTCCGGACGCCCCAAGGGACCACCCTGCCCCCCGCCCCCCCCCCCAGGGTGGGAGGTAGGGGGACAGGTACGGAGGGAGAGAACCAACAACAAAAAACAAGACAAAACCAGAACAAGAAATACATACAAACACATGACTCAGGGAAAAAAAACAAGACCAAGACCAGACAAAAAAAAAACCATACAGGAAATACATGACTCTGGGGAAAAACAAGACTAAGACCAGACAAAAAATACATACAGGAAATACATGACTCTAGGAAAAAAAACAAGACTAAGACCAGACAAACAAACCATACAGGAAATACATGACTCTGGGGAAAAACAAGACTAAGACCAGACAAAAAAACACCATACAGGAAATACATGACTCTGGGGAAAAAACAACAAGACTAAGGAAAAGAAAACACATGACAAAACAAGGCTATGACAAGACTGAGACTCACAAGGGAAAAAAAGACAAGAGACAAAAAATGCTCTAACATGACTATGGCAAAGACTCACAAGGTAACAAGAGGCAAACACAAATTGCTCAGACTAGACAAAGACAGTGATTTACAAGAAAACAAGAAGTGCTCGAACTTGACTAAGACAATGACATACAAAGAAACAAGGGGTAAACAAAAATTGCTCGGACTTAACCGTGATCAAGACTAAGACTTAGGCTACAACAAAAAACAAGGGGCAATCTAAAATTGCTCAGACCAGACTAAGACTATGACTTGGAAAACAAGACAAAAAACAAGAGGCAATCTAAAATTGCTCAGACCAGACTAGGACTATGACTTTGGACACAAGAAAAAACAAGAGGCAATCTAAAATTGCTCAGACCAGACTAAGACTATGACTTGGAAACACGAGACAATTTAAAAAACAATTGCTCGAACTTGACCTGACTAAGACTATGACAAACAAAGAAGCACGAGACAATTAAAAAAAAAATTGCTCGAACTTGACCTGACTAAGACTATGACTTTGAAAACAAGAAAAAACAAGAGGCAATCTAAAATTGCTCAGACCTGACTAAGACTATGACTTGGAAACACAAGACAATTTAAAAAAAAATTGCTCGAACTTGACCTGACTAAGACTATGACTAAGGAAACAAGAAAAAACAAGAGGCAATCTAAAATTGCTCAGACCTGACTAAGACTATGACTTTGAAACAAGAAAAAACGAGAGGCAATCTAAAATTGCACAGACCAGACTAAGACTATGACAAAACAAAGAAACACGAGACAATTAAAAAAAAATTGCTCGAACTTGACCTGACTAAGACTATGACTTTGAAACAAGAAAAAAAACAAAACAAGAGGCAATCTAAAATTGCTCAGACCTGACTAAGACTATGACAAACGAGGCAATCTAAGATTGCTCAGACCAGACTAAGACTATGACTTTGAAAACAAGAAAAAATTACAAGATGTACAAGACAAGATTTGGCACCATAAGGGCCCACAGAAAATCCCACAGTACATGAAACGGTCAGGTGGCCTGCCCCAGTCCCATGCCCCCAGGAAAACGTCCTCTGGTGGCCGAACCAGGTCACCCCGTAACCCACACAGTATATTGGGTGGCCAACCCAAGATGCCGAACGCTCCAAGCAGTTCCTCGGGTGGCCGACCCGCTCCCACAACCAGCAGAACCATGGAGGGATTGTATGCAGCCGCTCACCTGAAAACAACAAAACAGGAGAGCACCGATCTGTCAAACAAACCCCACTAATGGCCCCCAGCTGGTGGCTCCTGAAAGGGGGACAACCAAAACCCTGGGCCCCCTCGAATCCTGATTGGGTCGCAGCCGCACCTGCGCTGGACCCCCACTGGACCTCGTCGGATCCCGATTGGGTCAGGACGGACCCAGATTGGGTCACCGCTGCACCCACGTTGGACCCCGACTGGGTCACCTCGGCCCATACGTCGGACCCCAACTGGGTCAGGATGGGCCCAGATTGGGTCACCGCTGCACCCACGTTGGACCCCGACCGGGTCTCCTCGGCCCAAACGACGGACCCCGACCGGGTCTCCTCGGCCCACACGTTGGACCCCAACCGGGTCAGGACTGCTCCGGCGACGACCTCCATCTCCGAACCTGGAACCCCCGGTCCCGTGACCTTGACTGGCTCTGGACCGGCAATGCTGTGGAGGTGCTCAGAACACAAGGGAGAACCGGGATCAGTTCCACTGGCAGCGCCAGAGCCCAGCGAGACGAGCTCGGGTGCAGCGGCCGGCTGCCCCTCACTCGCCTCCCCATGAGGCAGGCAAAAATGCTCTAACACACCAAACAGGAAAACAAGAAAGAGCACTTGCCTGCACTCGGGCTCTGGAGCCGTCCAGGACTTCGCCGATCCAGGTTCATGAAGATGCTCGTCGTCGGGCTCCCACTCGGCTGTGTCAGGTTCCACAACCGGCCTGATGGTCTCTGCAGCTGGATCCTCATGCGCAGACGTCCATGCCAATAACCCGAATGGCGTGGAGGCAGAGGACCCTGGACCTGCTGACTCGGGCTGCATCCCTGAAGAACCTTGGGGACGCTCTGTCGTCGGCTCTGGCTCCTCACTGCAGTCCGTTCTCCTCCTCTGTCCAACACCAGGCTGCAAGACCAGGATGTCTCCCAGAGCTGCAGGCCTCCCCCTCGTTCGCCGGCGTGGGACTGACGCCGAGGACCGCTCCGCAGGAGGAGACACAGAGGCAGCAGGTTTAACATAATTGGCTACAGCTGGGGAAAGAAACTCAGGGAGCTGTGTACCCTGAGCTTCACCCCCAGGAGTCAGACAAGACAGATCACTATTACTACAAGGAAAGTGAACTTGGACTTGCCTGTCTCCCGGGGGGAGGATGTTATCAGCTGTAGCGAACGTTGCTCCTTCCCTCGCTCGCTAGATGCTGAAAGACCCAAGAACGGAGCCCACCGGCGCAGGACTCGGCTCACACTCAACAGCTGGCTGGTTGAGGGGGTCATCCCGGCGGCCCGGAACTGGATCTGGAGCTGGAGCTTGCCGAAGATGCGCCCGGCCGTGACGCCGACGCCTTCGCCGGCCCCCAGATGGTGCGAACTCCCGAAAAGGATCCTTAGGCGAAAAACAGGTGTGCCTCTTCACCTGCTCCATGCCGCGTTCCTCCTCCATCAACAGGAACAGTTCGCGTTGGGCAGCGATGTCCTCCCTCCTAACGTCGACTTCCGGGTGGTTGACGAAGCAGGGAGAGAGGTTACAGAGCACATCTTCGGCGGCGTCCAGGTACCAATGTATGCCGGGGCCGTAGTCCAACATGGAAGCGGAGATGAGTAACTCATCTACTGCTTCCAAGACACACGTCAGCACGTGACTCCTCGGTGACGGCATTCCACGCATACAAAGGTCCCAGACAGGGAAAACAACATCCAAAACTCAACTCACTGGTGAAAAAGCGTTTTAAAATGGCGTCACCGTAAAACGCTGTTTAGGCAGCAGTGTACTGTCATGGTAGCCCTCGCGGGCTACCAATAAGACACACACAAGTCCACCAGTGAGTTTTAGTGAGTTTTATTATGGTGAAAGGGTGTTTACACAAGCTGCTGAGCTGATGACAGAGTCCTTGCAGAACAGGAAGCATAGGCTATCCAGCACACTACGGGTCCAGGGCAGGGAACAGTCACACACAGACAAGCTAGGTAACAATTGCACCTGGACTGCTAAAGCAGGGACTTACAGCACCAAATACACCGGAGGGAATAAGGCTATACAGCTCACTTACTATGCCGGTGAACAGACGGTCAAGCCCTTAGGCAGCTCAGGTGAAGATAGTCCAGGCATCCGTGACGATGGGTGAACAGAAAATAACGATCAGTAATGAGACCATTAGCGATCAGACACTGCTGCGTCGTAATGACGGCAGCACACAGCTTAAATAACCCAGGACTGATGACAGATGACACACAGCTGACCAACCGTTGACAGGCGGAAACCTCTCCGAGCACTTTCACAATAAGAGCCCGGAGAGGCCAAAATACCGCCCGCAGCTGTCAAGGCTGGCAGCGAGACATAACTTTAACCCGAGCGCGATCAGAACCGACGCTCGGGTCATAACAGTTTGGGTATAAAAGGAGCATCCATGAAAGGTTCATTCACAAGCAAGGATGGGGCGAGGCTCACCAGCTTGTGATCAACTGCGTGGTCAAATAGTCCAGCAGTTTAGAACAGAAACAGAAAGAACTTTATTGCCAAGCACGTTTACAAGTAAACAAGTAAACATACGAGGAATTTGACTTGACATTGGGTGCGCACGAAAGGCGCATCCAATGACGCGGCAGCCATAATGAGGCGTCTGTGCAGTAGAGGGTAAAGAAGGGAATGAGGGGAAAAGGAAGTGACAAAATGGGCAGAGAGAAAAAAGCATTGTTAATCAAAATAAAGCTCATTTTATGACCAAAATTGTGATTACATAGAAAAAAACTCTCCAATGCACAATTAGCAGACAATAGATCACACAAAACAAAAGTTGAGAGAGTCAGTGTATGTATATATGTATCAGTGCTTGTATCAGTCATGTAATGTTGTATGCAGTGTGTAGTGTGGGTGTGTCTATTGCTAGTGAACAGCAGAGGGCGCCTCCTGGCAGTGGATGGATGTTAATCATGTGATCTATAAGCAAGTCCAGAGTCTCTCTCTCTTGCTTGCAGATGGCAAGTTGAAGACACATGGTAACACTGTCCTTGAAGAGTCCAGTCTGTTGAAACAACAGCAATTGTTTGTCGATTGTTTGGGTTAAAGCCAGCCGCTACTCCTGCCTTATCTTCATCGAGGAGGAATGTAAGCAGGGCACCAAAAAAACAAGGTCAAATCTGCACAGTGCACACAGAGAATAGAATTTTCCTCTCTCATGCGTTTCTGCGCTTCATAATTTCCATATACAGGCTTAAAAAAACATTCCTGGAGAGCACTAGCGACTTGCGAGATGTATTACACCATCTGAATCAGTTACCATTCAGTTCACCATGCCGCTGTTCGTGCCCTCCCCAACTGGTCGAATTTGGTGAAGGAGCTTGCCTGGGTCCGCGTTGAACAGCTCTTTTACCATCCACAATTTCTGATACATCAGGAACGCCAAAGCCAAAGTAGAAAGTCCTGTGATCATAGCCAATAGATGTCTTCTGCATCTCCAGTCGAATCTTACAGACACATGCGTTCCCAATGTCCATGAGTCTTCCCCTTGGGTCCCCCCTGACCCGATCTTCTTTTAAAGTGGTGACAATCACATTTAAGCCGCTTTCCAGATCCATAATTTCCGTTTAGATTAAGATTCAGCAGAAGAAGAGCGACTAAACACAGACAAAAACGCAACATTGCAAGCTGGGATCAGAAGGGAGAGGATTAGGAGGGAGAGGGAGGAAGAAAAGCGTCTGCTCTCTCTGAATGCCGGAAGAAGACCCGGCATTGTTTAAGAACATTTTTAAGAACCTGTTTAAGAACATTTCTCAGCATACAACTGCAAGGAATGTAGGGATTTCATCAACTACAGTCAATATCATCAAAAGATTCAGAGAATCTGAAGAAATTTCTGTACATAAGCGGCAAGGCCAAAAACCAACATTGAATGCCCGTGATCTTCAATCCCTCAGGTGGCACTGCATTAAAAATGACATCATTCTGTAAAAGATATTACCATGTAGGCTCAGGAACACTTCAGAAAACCATTGTCAATTAACACAGTTTATTGCAACATCTACAAGTGCAAGTCAAGTTAAAACTCTACCATGCAAAGTGAAAGCCATATCAACAACACCAAGAAATGCCCCCAGTTGCTCTGGGGCCGAACTCATCTGAGATGGACTCGCGCAAAGTGGAAAAGTGTGCTGTGGTCTGATGAGGCTGCATTTCAAATTGTTTTGGAAATTATGAACACCGTGTCCTCTGGGCTAAAGAGGAAAGCAACCATCCAGACTGTTATTAGTACAAAGTTCGAAAGGGGAGTGTTAGTGCCCATGCCATGAGCACATCTGTGAGGCATCATTAATGGTTGAACGGTATCTATGTACAGGTTTTGGAGCAAAATATACTGCCATCCAAACAATGTCCCCGCTTATTTCAGCAAGACAATGGCAAGCCACATCCTGCATGTGTTACAACAGCATGGCTTCATAGTAAAAGTGTACGGATACTAGACTGGCCTGCCTGCAGTTCAGACCTGTCTCCCATTGAAAATTAATGATGCATTTTGCAGCGCAAAATACAACAATGGAGACTCCAGACTGCTGAGTAACTGAAATCGTACATCAAGCAAGAATGGGAAAGAATTCTACCCACAAAGCTTCAACAATTGGTGTCTTCAGTTTACTGAGGAGCATATTGGGTGTTGTTAAAAGGAAAGGTGACATTGTAGCAGACACAAAATGCATATTGTAGAGACCAGGTTGAGTCAGACAGCCTCTCAGCCAGGATGCAGTGGTTAAACATAAGAGGACAATAGTCAGGGGCGTCATGGGGAGTTGGCAAGAAGAGAGAGACGGGGATTCAAGGGGAATGTATTGTGTTGTTAGATGTCATGCAGTGTGATGTGAAATGTCATGCAGAGGTGAGATGATCTGTTGGGATATAAGAGGAAACTTTGGGTGTATCATGCTTTTTCTGCGTATGAGTGATGTGAGAGTGTTAATAAACTTTGTCTGCTCGTAAACCTGCCTCCTCATTTCCCACACTCTCCACAACGTAACACAATGGTAAACATGCCCCTGTCCTAGCGTTTTTGGAACGTGTTGCAGACATTAAATTCAAAATGAGTGAATATTTGCAAAAAAAAAAAAGTTTATCAGTTTGAACTTTAAATATCTTGCCTTTAAAGTGTATTCAAATGAATATAGGGTGAAAAGGATTTTTAAATCATTGTATTTTGTTTTTATATAGATTTTACTCAATGTTGCAACTTTTCCAGAATTGGGGTTGTACAACAGCTTCATTATGTAAGGATAATAAAGATGTTGTAATATGGAAGATATCATAATAGGGAAAACTCTTTAACTACTAAGGATGTAATAAACACTGCTCTCTCAAGTTATATATTTACAGTCTTAAGAATAATAATCTTACAACATGGGCAATGGGAAATAATTCAGTTGAGTATGAAAATATAACATTCTTTTAAAAATGAAAACAAAAAGACACAAAAAATGTTACCAGGTTGTTGAGGGTGGTACATTTTGGATTTGATGTATTTATTTTTATGGATTAATGCTGCAAACTGTTTAGATGGGAGGCTGACTCTTGCGCATGCGTAGTAAGTGCGCATGGGCAACGTGGTCACAAAATTTGGGCTGTATGCGCAGAGGGGCCCTGCAACTGGAGATGATGACAAAATTTACAACGCTGAAGCCTGGTGGTTGACTAGATGCAGAACACAGAAAGGGAGCATAAATCTGGCTTCATTCATGCAAAAGGAGCCCCGACCAAGTATTGAGTACATACATGAACATAATTTTTTGGCCAACATTTGTATTAATAATCAAATGGCCTATAAAGCCATTTCATGCTGCTCATTTGATGGAGTTTACATCAAAGACTTAAAACTCTGCAAATAGCCTTTATTTATCTTACACACCTTTGCAAACAGCAATTTATTTTATAAATAATGTCAATGTGTGCTGTTTTTCATGTATTTTGTTTACATTAGTAAAGTGAGACAAGCAGATATTACAGTGTATAATCTAATCTAATTATACAGTCTGTAATCCCTGACACAGTACACATTATTGCAGGGGATTTTAACAAAGCATGCTTAAAGACTGTACTCCCCAAATTCCACCAACAGGTTAAGTGTCCCACAAGAGGGGAAAGAACACCAGATCATGTTTACAGGAACATTAAGCATGCCTACAGAGCCACCGCCTCCCTCACTTTGGGCAATCAAACCATCTCTCCCTGCTTCTAATACCTGCTTTCACCCCCCTTAGGAAGAGTTCCCCCCCAACCAAACCAACAATTAAAACCTGCCCTGAAAATGCTCTCCTCCAGCTACAGGACTGCTTTAGCTGCACAGATTGGAACATCATTGAAGAGCAGGACCTGGACTCCTACACCAAGTCTGTCCTTTTCTACATTAAATGCTGTGTAGAAAATGTGACAGTCATTAAACAGATCCGGGTCTTTCCAAACCAGAAATCCTGGATGACCAACAAGGTCCAGGTTCTGATCAGAGCTTGTAAGTCAGCCTTCAGGCAGAGGGACAGCTCTCTGTACAGCACTGCTAAAGCCAACCTGAGAAGAGGCATAAAACACACCAAGAACACCTACAGGAGGAAATTTGAGGGCTTTCTCACAGACAACAACCCCCCTACCAGATGTGGAGAAGCATCCAGGCCCTCACCAACTACAGGGGCCAGTGCCCCCCCAACATCGGACGGCAGCCTCACTCTAGCAGAGGAGCTTAACAGCTTCTTTGCCTGGTTTGAGCACACCTCCCCCCAACTCGCCACCCCTCCTCCTCTCTTTCCTCCCACCCTCCCCTCTCTCTCTACAGGTGCACAAGGTGAGGAGGAAATTGAAAGCAGTGAACCCCGCAAAGCCGCTGGCCCTGACGGCATCCCAGGAGTGGTGGTCAAAGCATGTGCTGACCAGCTGGCAGAGATCCTCACCAAGCTGTTCAAGCTCTCCCTGACACATACCACTGTCCCCTCTTGCTTCAAGGTCTCCACCATCATCTCCATCCCCAAAAAGTCTGCAATCGACAGCCTGAATGACTACAGACCAGTGTTGGGCAAGTTACTAAAAAATAGTAACTATTTACAGTTACTAGTTGCTTCTTTTCAAAAGTAACTGAGTTACTTTTGAGTTACTGCATGATTAAAGTAACTAGTTACTTGGAAAAGTAACTTTCACGTTACTTTTAAATGCATACTTAAATCATCTTGCACACAGCAAGATCAAGGGCCCCTTGTTCTCATCAGAAAAAAGAAGGAAAAAAAACTGATGAGAAAAAAAGTCTTATCTTACAGTGAAAAAATGTCTCAGATTTACACAAACTATTGCAATCAGTAGAAAGTTAGAAATTTACTAGAAATAAAGCTATAAATTCACAGAGAAAATTTTGGACCCCCTGGTGGGCCGTTTTTGGCCCAAGAGCCCTATGTTTGACATCCCTGAACCAGCCCATTAAAAACGCATATAAAGAGGATTTACTTCCATGAAGTAGCTGCATATCACAACCGCATGTAACTGAATGTGATAAAATAAAACAGAAAGCACAGATAAATGAAAGTTCAAGTAAGTAACGCATTAATTTGTAACGTGTTATTCTCAACACTGCTACAGACCCATAGCACTCATGTCTGTAGTCATGAAGTGTTCGGGAGACTAATGTCGAGCACATCGGGGACCGTCTTCCCCCCCTCCTTCAACCCCCGCCAGTTCACCTAGAGGGAGAACCGGTCCACGGAAGATGCCATCGCCACCACACTCCACAGAGTGCTGAGCCACCTGGAGAACAAAAGAGGCTCTACGTGAGGATGCCCTTTGTGGACCATCATCCCCAACACCATCACCCCAAACATCCTGATCAACAAACTGCACCTCCCCCATCTGCTCCTGGATTTAAAAAAAAAACAAAAAACAAAAAAACTTTCTCACCAACCGCTCACAAACAGTCAGACTTGGCCCCCATCACTCCTTCACACTGTCCCTCAGCACTGGCTCCCCCAGGGCTGTGTGCTAAGCCCTCTACTGTACTTTCTGTATACCTTTGACTGCATTCCAACCCACCTAACCACCGTCATCGTTAAGTATGTGGACTATACCACCTTGGTTGGGGTCATCACTGACAACGATGAGAAGGCATACAGGGTGGAGGTAGAGAATCTGATGCTGTGGTGCTTCACTGCCTCCATCTACAAGACAATCTCCTCGTTACCTGTACCCAGAGCTCTGACTGAGTGACCTGTCCAGTCAGTAGCCCAAGGTGCACCCTTGTATTAACGGCAGCTCCTTTGTGGTCTTATTGCTCTTGATAATCTGGGTAGTTGTTTAAGATAAGGAAAATTGATCTATAGGAGACCTGTTTTAAATGACCATCACAGAGTAACTCTTAAAAGCTCATAAAGTTGTTACACCTCCTGTAAAAAATACCCACTTGAAAAACCAGAAAAGATGGACTCTGAATCAGTGATCACAGACTCCTTCACTGTCTTTTAATATGCTGTAGAATGTATTAAAGGTTTGCAAAGCACAGCCAAAAAGGTTATCATCATCATCATCATCATCATAGCAGTCTGTCGTGGGCGACAATGACTGTTTCATTTAGGTCTGATCAGATTCCTCCACACAGCTCTGTCCTTAGCCTTCCGCTGCCACAAACTCCTGTCTATGTCCAACTTTCTTCAAGTTTCTTTTTACAATGTCTTTAAATCTGAGCCTTGGTCTACGTTGATTGTGTTTGCCCTCGCATAACTGTGAGTAGAGTAACTGCCGAGGGAGACACTGGTGGTCCATCCTCTCAACATGTCCGAGCCATCTCAGGTCCATCTGTATTAGCATGTCCTCCATTGATGGTAGACCAGCTCGTTTCAACACTTCTATGTTGGTTATCTTGTCTTTCCATGAGATGTTCATTATGGCTCGAAGGTATCTCATCATGTACACGTGGAGTTTCTTCACCTGCACTCTATAGACAGTCCAAGTTTCAGCACCGTACAATAGAGTAGCCAGTACTGTCGTTCTGTACACTTTGCATTTCACACGGATAGACACATGTCGATTGTTCCACAGTCTCTCCCTCAAGTTTCCAAACACAGCGCTTGCTCTTCCCATTCTGAGAGATAGTTCATCCTCCAGCCTAGCATTCTCTGAAACAGTACTCCCTAGGTACTTGAAAGTCTTGCACTTGACTAGTGGCTCTGTACCAATGCTGATCTCTTCTGGTAGTGATGTTGATAACTGGAACTTTGGTGGTTGATAAAGGTACTCTGTCTTCTTGATGTTGATTTTGAGGCTGAATTGGCTAGCTGCTCTTGCAAATTTCTCCACTAAAGATTGCATATCTTCCACGCTGTGTGCAACTAGAGCACTGTCGTTGGCAAAGAGCATTTCTCTTACTACCTTTGTCAATGTCTTACTCTTGGCTTTAAACTGTGCCACATTGAACAAGTCTGCTTCTTTCCTTGTTTGAATGTATACTCCTACAGAAGTGTCTTTGAAGGCCACCTCAAGCATGGCTGCCAGATATAGCGAGAAGAGTGTAGGTTCCAGCACACACCCTTGTTTCACCCCGTTGCTTACTGAAAAGTCTTTAGATACTGAACCACTCATTGCCACGTTTGCTTGCATACCTGTATGGAGTGCCTCGATCAGGCTGACAAACTTCTCTGTACAACCATATTTCTTGAGTACCTGCCAAAGTCCTTGTTGCAAAACAGTATCGAAGGCTTTACTGAAGTCTATGAAGACTACATAAAGCGGCATGTTCTGTTCGATACACTTTTCTTGAACCTGTTTCAAGCAGAAAATCATGTCCATTGTGCTTCTTCTACTTCTAAAGCCGCACTGGGTTTCTGGTAGTACATTCTGTGAGATGTGTTCACTGAGTCTGTTAAGTAGTACACGTGAGAGAATCTTACCAACAGTGGCTAGCAGTGATATACCTCAGTAATTTCCACAATCTTTCCTGTCACCTTTCTTGAACAAAGGCACAATACTTGCATCCTTCCAGTCTTGAGGTACTTTCTGGGCATCCCATATCTCTTGGATGAGCTTGTGCAGGCAGTTGGTCAGCTGAACACCACCAAATTTCCACACTTCTGCTGGAATTCCATCCCTTCCTGGAGCTTTACCATCCTGTGTTGTCCTGATAGCTGCCATTAGTTCATCAAAATTTGGTGGTTCATCCAGACTTGGTACAGCTGGTCGCTGCACTAGAGCTTCTCACTGCACTAGAGCTTCTTTAGCCTCTTCAGTGAGATCTCCAGGGTTGTTTAGTAGTTGGTCAAAGTGGTCTGCAAATCTGTCCAGGAACTTGTCTTTCTCTTGCAAAACCGTCTCACCATCCATAGCCTTTAGTTGGATCAATCCTCTTGGTTTAGGTACTGGACTTCAGAAAGAACAGACAGGACCACATCTCCATACTCATAAATGGCAACTGCGTGGAGACCATCCCCACCTTCAGGTTCCTGGGCACCCACATCTCCTCTGACCTCTCCTGGTCAGTCAACACCAAGGCCCCGATGAAGAAAGCCCAGCTGCAGCTGCACTTCTCCATGTCCTGAGGAAGAACAGCCTGGACCAGAAGTTGCTGCTGTCATTCTACTGCTACTCAGTGAAGAGCGTGCTCACCTACTGTCTGAATGTGTGGTACGCTGGCTCTACAGCTGAGAACAGGAAGGCTGTGCAGAGGGTCATCAGTACCGCCCAAAAAAATCATTGGCGGCCCTCTGCCCTCCCTGGAGGACATTTCCAGATCCTCCTGTCTCAAAAAGATCAAGGCCATCACAGGAGACCCCTTACATCCTGCCCATCACCTGTATGACCTGCTACCCTCTAGATGATGGTTCAGATCAATCAGGTCCCACAACTCCAGACTGACAAACAGTTTCTTCCCCTGGGCCATCCAAACTGCAGTCAGAGGCCCCACCCCCTTCCCTCCAAACGCTCACATGCACAGAACTGAGGACCTTTCTAATTATGATAATAATCACACCTGTCTTGATTGTCTGGCAAACCGGGGTGGTGGTTCCTCTCTTCAAAAAAGGGGACCGGAGGGTGTGCTCCAACTTTAGAGGGATCACACTCCTCAGCCTCCCTGGGAAGGTCTATGCCAAGGTACTGGAGAGGAGAGTCCGGCCGTTGGTCGAACCTCGGATTCAGGAGGAGCAATGTGGTTTTCGTCCTGGCCGTGGCACATCGGACCAGCTCTTTACCCTCTCGAGAATTCTTGAGGGTTCGTGGGAGTTTGCCCAACCAGTTTACATGTGTTTCGTGGACTTGGAGAAGGCATTTGACCGCGTCCCTCGTGGATTTTTGTGGGGGGTGCTTCGGGAGCATGGGGTATCGGGCTTGTTGTTACGAGCTATTCGGTCTCTGTACGACTGTTGTGAGAGTTTGGTTCGTATTGCCAACACTCGGTCGGAGTCATTCCCAGTGAGAGTTGGACTCCGCCAGGGCTGCCCTTTGTCACCGATCCTGTTCATAATTTTTATGGACAGGATTTCTAGGCGCAGCCAGGGAATGGAGGGTGTCATGCTTGGTGACCACAGGATCTCATCTCTGTTGTTTGCAGATGATGTTGTCCTGTTGGCTTCATCCAGCAATGACCTACAGCTCTTGCTGGAACGGTTTGCCGCTGAGTGTGAAGCGGCTGGGATGAGAATCAGCACCTCCAAGTCCGAGTCCATGGTCCTCAGCCGGAAAAAGGTGGATTGTCCTCTCTGGGTTGGGGACAGGCTCCTGCCCCAAGTGGAGGAGTTTAAGTATCTTGGGGTCTTGTTCACGAGTGAGGGGAAAATGGAGCGAGAGATCGACAGACGGATTGGAGCAGCATCTGCAGTGATGCGGACGTTGTACCGGTCTGTTGTGGTGAAGAGGGAGCTTAGTTCTAAGGCAAAGCTGTCGATTTACCAGTCAATCTACGTTCCTACTCTCACCTACGGTCACGAGCTTTGGGTAATGACCGAAAGAACGAGATCGCGGATACAAGCGGCTGAAATGAGCTTTCTCCGTAGGATTGCTGGACTCACCCTCAGAGATAGGGTGAGGAGCTCAGTCATCCGGGAGAGGCTCAGAGTAGAACCGCTGCTCCTCCACATTGAAAGGAGTCAGTTGAGGTGGTATGGGCATCTGATTAGGATGCCTCCTGGACGCCTCCCACTTGAGGTGTTTCAGGTACGTCGCACTGGGAGGAGACCCCGGGGCAGACCCAGGACTCGGTGGAGAGACTATGTCTCCCAGCTGGTCTGGGAACGCCTTGGTATCCCCTCTGAAGAGCTGGAGCAGGTGGCTGGGGAGAGGGACGTCTGGGTTTCTCTGCTTGAACTGCTGCCTCCGCGACCCGGACCTCCGGAAAAGCGGTAGAAGATGGATGGATGGATGGACACCTGTCTTTGCATTCTGCACTTTCATGTATATTGACCCATCCATAAAACCACTATCATACCTTGTATATTTTTCCATAATCCTGGGCTATTTTATTCAGTTGTGTGTTCAACTGTATCTTCTGCACTCCGCACTTTTATATACATTGTAGCATTTGTGAAGCCACTACCATACCTGTGTGTTTACTTGCTTACTACTCCTGCGGGGTGAGGGCTGGGGGGGCCATCACCATACATAGAGCCAGTCAGGTTAACCAGTGCATACCAACATTGTTGGTTTTGGGCCAGCTCCTCTGCGTCGTCAATAGGGACTCTGAGCTGTCGGAGGTCTCTTTCCACCACATCAAACCATCTGGTGCGTGGCTTGCCCCAAGGTCTTTTCCACCCTGAGGCCCTGGGGTTGAACACAAGGATGGCTTTAGTCAGGTGTTCTGACGTGAGGCGGAGCACATGGTCAAACCAGGGGATACGCTGCTGTGTAATAAGGTGGGATGCTGCAGCCTGATGCGTGCGGGCCCGGATCACATCATTAGGAGTGCACTGGGGCCACCTGATGTTCTCGATGGTTCTGAAGGCCCGACTGTCAAACCCATCCACTCTTGAGCCCAGAGTCTTATTCAGTAGCCATGTCTCTGACCCATAGATTAGGATGGAGAGGACTGACGCATTATATATGCAGAGCTTTGTCTTTCGGGAGATTGAACAATGGCACAAGAGAGATTTCCATAGTGCCTGCAGGGCTGATGCAGCAAGGCCACATCTGTGGTTGATCTCTGGTTTCATGTCCCCATTGTTGGTGACTGTGGAGCCCAGATACACAAAGGAATTGACAAACTCAACGGTATCATTCCTGAGCAGCAATGAGGGTGGGTCCGGTCCGCTGCTGACATGCATTAGTTTAAGATAAGATAAGATAAGATAAGATAAGCCTTTATTAGTCCCACAATGGGGAAATTCCAGGATTGCAGCAGCACAGGGATAGCAACACTCAGAGCAACAATCAGAAGGCAAGAAAAAAAAAAAGCAAGAGCAGCTAATATACATATGTACATATTACTATAAATAAATAAATATATATATATATATATATATATATATATATATATATATATATATATACACACTGTATGTATGTATATATATATATACATATATATATACGTATATATATATATATATATATACAGACACATAGTGCAGAGCATTGTAGCTGGATGGAATAAATATATGAGTATATAAACACACAGTGCGGAGCATTGTAGCTAGATGGAATAAATATGTACATATATAAACACCCACAGTACGGAGCATTGCAGCTAGGTGGAATAAATATGTAAATATATAAACACACACAGTGCGGAGCATTGTAGCTAGATGGAATAATATGTAAATATATAAACACACAGTGGGGAGCATTGTAGCTAGATGGAATAAATATATAGATATATAAACACACCCAGTGCGGAGCATTGTAGCTAGATGGAATAAATATGTAAATATATAAACACACACAGTGCAGAGCATTGTTGCTTGATGGGATGAAACAGCACAACCGTCTGCTTAGTTATCCTACATGGTGTGATTATGTGCCCATACATATTCTCACCCTCCATAGCGACCGGTATTTTTCTAGTTGTATGCCAGAGGGGACCATTGTGTAAGTCTATTGCATCTTTTGCATTCAAAACTATTAGGTTGTCACATCTTTTTGCTATCTCTGCGAGCAGCCCTGCTTAGGTTGTACAGTCTGACAGCCGTTGGTAGGAAGGACCTGCGAAACCTCTCGGTTGTGCACCTGGGATGATGTAGTCTGCTGCTAAATGAGCTCCTCAGTGCATTCAGTATGTCCTGCATAGGGTGGAACTCGGCCTCCAGCAAAGATGACAGTTTAGCCACCGTCCTTCTCTCTCCTATCTCCTCCACCGGGTCAAGGCACTGCCCCAGGACAGAGCTAGCTTTCTTGATCAGTTTGTTCAGTCTCTTCCTATCAGCTGCGGTAATGCCACTGCCCCAGCAGACCTCTCCAAAAGTGATGGCTGATGCCACCACCGTGTCATAGAATGTCTTCAGCAGTGCCCCTTGTACACCAAAAGACCTGAGTCTCCTCAGTAGGAACAGCCTGCGCTGTCCCTTCTTGTAGAGTGCGTCAGTATTGTGTGACCAGTCTAGTTTATTGTTCAGATGAACACCCAGGTACTTGTAGGATGTCACCATCTCGATGTCTGTTCCCTGTATATTTACTGGTGCTGTGAGGGGTTGTTCTTGCCTGCAGCAGTCCACCACCAGCTACTTAGTTTTGTTCGCGTTGATCTGGAGGCAGTTCCGATGGCACCAGTCCATGAAGTCCTGGATAAGCCCTCTGTACTCAGCTTCATCTCCATTGGAGATGAGGCCAATGATCGCAGAGTCATCAGAGAACTTCTGTAGATGGTAGTGTGTTGTGTTGTGGGAGAAGTCCGCAGTATAAAGAATGAACAGGAAGGGAGCCAACACCGTTCCCTGGGGGGCCCCCATGGTACCGATGATTGTGTCGGACACACAGTCCCGGGTTCTCACAAACTGAGGCCGGTTCATGAGGTAGTCCAGGATCCATGATGACAGGTGCTGGTCCACCCCTGCGCGCAGCAGCTTGTCCTTCAGGATCATCGGTTGGATGGTGTTGAAAGCACTGGAGAAGTCAAAGAACATGATCCTCACCGCATTCCCGGGCTTCTCCAGGTGGGACAGAGAACGGTGAAGGAGGAAGATCACCGCATCCTCCACCCCAATGCCATGCTGGTAGGCGAACTGGAGTGGATCCATCGCTGGTCCCACCAGGGGGCAGAGGTGAGCAAGGAGCAGTCTCTCCAGGGTCTTCATCAAGTGGGACGTCAAGGCCACCGGTCTGTAGCTGTTCAGGTCTTTGGGGTGGGAAGTTTTTGGTACAGGTACCACACAAGATGTTTTCCACAGCTGTGGTACCCTCCCCAGCTTCAGGCTCAGGTTGAAGATGTACACCACAATCCCACACAGCTGGTCTGCACAGGACTTGAGGAGCTTTGCGCTGATGCCGTCCGGTCCCGATGCCTTCCTCGCCTTGATCTTCCTCAGCTCCGTCCTCACCTGGGTCTTGGTCAGGGTCAGGTTGGGGGGCTGTGTGTTGGGAGTGGGGGGGGGTGTTGGTGGAGTGGGGAGTGGGCAGCAGGACTTGATGTCTTTAGAGGCAGCAGTGGTTGTTGTGCAGTCAGGGGGGAGGGCAGTTGGTCAAACCTATTGAAAAACAGGTTCAGATTGTTCGCCCACTCCCTGCCCCCCGTGGCCTGGGGGGAGGTATTCTGGAGCCCAGAGATGGTTTTAAGGTTTCTCCAGACCCCGCTGATGTCGCTCTGTTGCAGCTTGTCCTCCATCTTCTTCCTGAAGCTGTCCTTGCCTTCTCTGATCTTTCTCCTCAGCTCCCTCTGTACGGACTTCAGCATCTCCCTGTTCCCCGACCTGAAGATCCTCTTCTTCTCTCTCAGAAGTATTTTTATCTCAGGGTTGATCCAGGGTTTGCTGTTTGAGCAACACCGTATGGTCTTGGTGGGAACGGATTTGTCCACACAGAAGCTGAGGTAGTCCGTAATGGTGTGAGTGAGGCCATCGATGTCCTCACCATGTGGATTGCAGAGCTGCTTCCAGGCGGTGATTTCAAAACAGCCCTTTAGAGTGTCCATTGCCTCCTCAGACCATAATTCCATTGTGCGCATGGTTTAGTCTTTGTCCAGCTCACCTGAAGGCCCAGCTTCATTGCCTCTTCGTGGTAAACAACTAAAACATCTCTCAGCTGACTGTAGGATGGACTGAACAGGATATTATCGTCAGCATATTCATGGTCAGCCAGATAGTAGTTGCCAAACTGCATGCTAGGGTCCCATTCGCAGACCTTGGTCATCAGATAGTCTATGACACAAATGAAGAGATCAGGAAAGGTCACACAACCTTTTCGGAGCCCGCTGTTGATGGGAAACCAGCCAGACTCCTTTCCGTTCACACGGGCACAGCTCTCCAAAGCTGCTGTAGAGCCGCTTAAAAAGGGCTACGATCTTGGGTGGGGCTCTGAGGGTCTGCAGGTTACTCCAAAGAGAAGCATGGTCCATGGTTTCAAAGGCAGCCATACCTGTGTATATTTTCATAATCCTGGGCTAATTTTTTATTTCAGTCAAGTGTTTAATCGTGTGTTCTGTAACCACATTATATCTAATCCTCCTCTCATACTGAATTGTGCAGTAGCCTGGTGGAGCAACCACAATTTTATTGTACTGTACAACTGTACAATGACAATAAAGCCTATTCTATTCTGTTCTATTCTATAATGACAAAGATTTCTTAAAAGTGCACGACGGTTTAAAATTACCTTCAGGAATGGGAACTGGCATTGAGCCCTGAACTATTCATTTTATAGAAAATATCTCATATTTTGTGTTTTTTTTTTTCATAAGACAACTGGCATCATGTATTCAAACTAGCATTTAAAGGGTTAAAATCCTGAAAATTATTGAATATTTTGTAGTTTCAAGCAGAGCTGAAGCGGTTTAAGAGATTTATGCAGAAAAAATATTCATAAATATGAAGATTTCTATAGCAGTTTTTTTGCATGTACATTTTTGGCTTGAGGATCTCCAAAGGGTGCAAAATTGTAATTCTGACACCACATAAAAAATACTAATGCAATGAAATCAATGTTGTTGCTACTTTTTGACATATACAAGACTCTAATCACCTGCAACACCCCACCCCCCACTATACATTTTATAAAAAATATATATATTTTTTTCATAAATAACAATCGTAACATCATGTATTCCATCTGGTATTTCAAGGGTTAAAATTCTAAAAATGATTGAACTTTTGATTGTTTTGAGCAGAGCTGACATGGTTTAAGAGATTTATGTAGAAAAAAGCAGAACAAAAAATTATTATTTTTTTTTTTTGCGTGTACATTTTTAGCTCGAGGGTCCCCAAAGGGTAGTTAAAAGGAGGGGTCCCTGATGGTTAAGTAGAAGCACTGACTTCCTCTATGAGCAATTCAAAATAAAGGAGGACATTAAGAGCAATAATAAGATAAGATAAAATCAGATAAGCCTTTATTAGTCCCACAGTGGGGAAATATATAATAAAAACCCAACAAAATATAACAAGAGGACTCTGAGGTAATTGCAATATGCCCACCTCTGTTTTCTTTGAAGATCCCAGTACTTACTGACAGACAGCAGTTTTCAGCTTTTTAATATAATTACTGTGGCAGAACCAAATTAATATAAACCCATCATCCACGAATATAAAACAAAGTATCCAACTCACAGTTGTAGGGCAGGATCCTGAGGTGAATCTGTGTCGCAAGTTTGGTGACCCTAGAGAGCTTTAAACCTTCTATAATAAGAGAGCATGGGGAGTGCCAACCTTGACCTTTGACCTTTTGACCCCAAACCCATAGTCAGAGGTCATGGTGTCAGAGTGAACCTGTGTACCAAGTTTGGTGACCCTAGCTTTCTTTGTTGTTGAGATATAGTTTATAAGCCATTTTGATGTTGACCTTTGACCTTGTCACACTTCAAGGTTACAGGGTGAACCTGTGTACCAAGTTTGGTGACTCTAGCTTTACTTGTTGTACAGTAATAAGGCATAGGGAATGACAAGGTTTCCTCTGGTAATATTTCTGGGTGATGGCCCACCTTGCCAGAAAAAATACCGCTGCGCTAATGAGGAGATATGAATTTAAGAAAAATATGTGAAGCAATGACTTTGTGCCAACACGCATACGAATAACGTGCGTGGCCGTCATCCATGCGGAGTTTAGAAGCACCCGCCCACGCAAGCTTTCCAGTCAGGCAGAGTCTTTCGCTAGCATGACTGTCTGAGAGAAACATAAGTTTATTGTGATGTCTGAATAACGGAGAACAGAGAGTTTGTTCTGCTGTTCATAGAATATACTTTATTCAGCTCTACAGCTCAATATATACTCCTAGCCGTAGCCCGCCTGACATCACTCACCTCCAACCCCGGCTGAGCTATGGCAAACCCCAAAGTACAATTCTCATATGTAACATTTATTAAAATACTTTAAACGCGGAAAAAAATCAGAAGAGGTATGTAAGCGCTGGAGGCATTTATCATGGTTTTAACCCGCTGGAAACAGGCGCAATAATGGAAGAGTCGCTTAGCTAAGAGATGTGGTTAGAATTCATATTGCAGCCGGCTTCATGTGAAGGGAAAGGCAAGGGGGGCTGATGAATTGTTGAAGATATATTTCACCAGCCACTACAATATTAAAGTTATGTTCCCTATTATATACCTGGCAAGTTAAGATGACCGAAATTCACCAAGTCAATGATTTTAATCCATCAGCAGTCTTCAGACAAACTAAACGTGCCAACATTTGGATTTCAAAATAAGGGAGGTTTTTCCTGCTGTCTGGGTGGTGAGATTTCTAAAAGAAAAACCAACCTATAAACATATAGAAATATTATAACAGAAATAACGGCATCCTTGGTCATTTAAGTTAATTTACACTACCGTTCAAAAGTTTGGGGTCACCCAGACAATTATTTTGTGTTTTCCATGAAAAGTCACACTTATTTACCACCATGAGTTGTAAAATGAATAGAAAATATAGTCAAGACATTGACAAGGTTAGAAATAATGATTTGTATTTGAAATAATAATTTTTTCCTTCAAACTTTGCTTTTGTCAAAGAATCCTCCATTTGCAGCAATTACAGCATTGCAGACCTAACATGATTGCACAAGGGTTTTCTAATCATCCATTAGCCTTCTGACACAATGAGCAAACACATTGTACCATTAGAACACTGGAGTGATAGTTGCTGGAAATGGGCCTCTATACACCTATCTAGATATTACACCAAAAACCAGACATTTGCAGCTAGAATAGTCATTTACCACATTAGCAATGTATAGAGTGTATTTCTGGTTAGTTTAAAGTTATCTTCATTGAAAAAAAAGTGCTTTTCTTTCAAAAATAAGGAAATTTCTAAGTGACCTCAAACTTTTGAACGGTAGTGTATTTCTTTAAATATAATTTTAATAATTATATTTTTTTGAATTCAGAGTTAAAGTTATTGTTCTGTTCTGGATCTACAAAATTATGATCAAAAGTTTAAATTGTATGAGGAAAAAAATAAAAAAAATTGCCACATTCTGTTTCAAATTTATCAGAAAAACATTAATTTTATAATAATCTGCCTTTGTCCATCAGACAGGCCTCTTCATTGTCCAGTTTTAAAACTCCTCTTAAAACCCATTTTTATTCTCTGGCTTTTGACCCAGTTGGAGACATTGATTTTATTTGTTCTTATTGTCTCTATTGTATGACTGTTGTTTTGTTTGTGCTGTTTTGTACTTTAGCTGTAATTTATTGATTTTATTTTTCATTTATCGTTGATGTACAGCACTTTGTGTCAACCGTTGTTGTTGTTAAAAGGTTTTATAAATAAAGTTGGATTGGATTAAAAAAAGATAAAAATTAGCCATAAAATAATCCACATTTATAATAGTCTCAAATGTATAAGAAAAGTCATAATTTTACAAGAGAAAATTACAAATTTGAGGAAAAGTGTTGCAAATTTAGATAAATTTACAGAGAAAAGTAGAAAACGATAAGAAAATTGTTATAAATTTTGGAGAAAAACCTCAAACCTTCAAGACTGAAGTCATTACTCAAGTTTTTAAGTGGGTGCTCTTTGTACCCTTATCTCAACTAGAAATTTTTGGTTGTTTACTTTTAATTATTAATTTCATAGTACTGCTTTTACATGAGTAGAATTTCTGGCTACTATACCCACCTCTGATCATATAAATTAAGTATAAATGAGTAAATTACTATTATGAATGTTTTTTCCCTTCCACTTCCTACTCTTCGTCAATGGAAAAAAAAGAAACACTAGAATAAAAATACAAAAATACACATTTTGGTTATTTATGTAAACCATGAAAAAAAAATCCTGCAGGACAAAATATGACACTTGGTATTTTCTAACCTGTTTATATACCATCATAGGCAGAGAGAGAACCTGAATTAGACAGAGCTCAGAGAGGGCAAAATGAGATAGAAGAGAGGAGCCTATAGGCCCTTAGAATAGAGGGTTAGTACTAGTGAAAGCGCTTTGAGTGGTCTTTGTGACTAGAAAAGCGCTATATAAGTGCAGGTTAGTTAGTTAGTTAGTTAGGAGCCAAGGAGAGGAAAGTATCCAAGCAGAGGGTCCAGGAGAGGTGACAGCAGAGGAAGGAGAGAAGGATAACAAGACAAAAAAGTCTAAACACAGGACATTTGGATGGGACCCCAGCTGGCCCAATATTTCAATATTTAAGCCTTGGTTGTACAATACTTCAAATGGTAAGTTTCATTATGCAGTATTACTGTGTAAAATTTAAAAACATAAAAATAAATAGTGTAAAATTAACATATTCCAGTTACAATCGTGTCATGTGTTTTCTGCCCCCTCCTCCCCCCCCGGAAAAATATGTTGCCACCGGGCCAAGATCTTTAAGCCAGAGGAAACATTGCTTTGATCCTCCACTTTACAAATGAATGACCGCAATGAATGACCTCTACAGCAGGGGTGTCCAATCATGTGCCATGGAGGGCCAAGACCCTGCAGGCTTTACCTCCAACCAGTGTTTTCAACTCCACATTACACTGAACTTCTTTCCACTGATTGCTGATCACTGAAAGCACCTGCTGAAGAGACTGGGTAGAAGAGAAAACCTGCAGGGTCTTGGCCCTCCATGGCACATGATTGGACACCCCTGCTCTACAGTATATTGTTAAACTCTGTAGGAGACCTACAGGAGGATCACTAATTGTCATTAAATGCAGAGTCTGGATGGGTGTAATCTTGCTGAAATTAGCAAGACACCACCTTAAAAAAGATAGACAAGAACACTTATGGTTGAACAATTAAATATTTGTCTGATTTTTTTTTTTTTTTTGCAAACAGCTGAAAGTGTGAGATAATTACACTACCACATGACATAAGATAAGATAAGATAAGATAAGATAAGCCTTTATTAGTCCCACAATGGGGAAATTCCAGGATTGCAACAGCACAGGGATAGCAATACTCAGAGCAATAATTTAGAAGATAAGAAAAATAAGAGCAGTGAATATACATATGTACACATAAATATATAAATATATATACACAGTGCGGAGCATTGTAGCTAGATGGAATAAACAGCATAACCGTCTACTTAGTTATCCTACATAGTATGAATATGTACTCATACATATTGTCACCCTCCATAGCGACGGATATTGTCCTAGTTGTATACTGGAGGGGACCATTTGTGTAAGTCTGTTGCATCTTTTGCATTCAATACTATTAGGTTGTCACGTTTTTTTGCTATCTCTGCGAGCAGCCCTGCTTAGGTTATACAGTCTGACAGCCGTAGGTAGGAAGGACCTGCAAAACCTCTCGGTCGCGCACCTAGGATGATATAGTCTACTGCTAAATTAGCTCCTCAGTGCGTCCAGTATGTCCTGCATGGGGTGGGACTCAGACTCCAGCAGAGATAACAGTTTAGCCACCATCCTTCTCTCTCCCATCTCCTCCACTGGGTCAAGGCGTTGCCCCAGGACAGAGCTAGCTTTCTTGATCAGTTTGTTCAGTCTCTTCCTATCTGCTGCTGTAATGCCGTTGCCCCAGCAGACCACTCCAAAAGTGATGGCTGATGCCACCACTGTGTTGTAGAATGTCTTCAGGAGCACCCCTTGTACACCAAAAGACCTGAGCCTCCTCAGTAGGAAAAGCCTGCACTGTCCCTTCTTGTAGAGTGCGTCGGTATTGAGTGACCAGTCTAGTTTATTGTTCAGATGAACACCCAGGTACTTGTAGGATGTCATCATCTCAATGTCTGTTCCCTGTATGTTTACTGGTGCTGTGAGGGGTTGTCCTTGCCTGCGGCAGTCCACCACCAGCTCCTTAGTTTTCCTCGCGTTGATCTGGAGGCAGTTCCGATGGCACCAGTCCACAAAGTCCTGGATAAGTCCTCTGTACTCAGCTTCATCTCCGTTGGAGATGAGGCCGACTATCGCAGAGTCATCAGAGAACTTTTGTAGATGGCAGTGTGTTGTGTTGTGTGAGAAGTCTGCAGTATAAAGGGTGAACAGGAAGGGAGCCAAGACCGTTCCTTGGGGGGGCCCCGTGCTGCCGATGATTGTGTCGGACACACAATCCCGGGTTCTCACAAACTGTGGCCGGTTAGTGAGGTAGTCCAGGATCCATGATGACAGGTGCTGGTCCACCCCTGCGCACAGCAGCTTGTCCTTCAGGATCATCAGTTGGATGGTGTTGAAAGCACTGGAGAAGTCAAAGAACATGATCCTCACCCGGGCTTCTCCAGGTGGGACAGGGAACGGTGAAGGAGGAAGATCACCGCATCCTCCACCCCAATGCCATGCTGGTAGGCGAACTAGAGTTGATCCATCACTGGTCCCACCAGGAGGCGGAGGTGAGCAAGGAGCAATCTCTCCAGGGTCTTCATCATGTGAGACGTCAGGGCCACTGGTCTGTAGCTGTTCAGGTCTTTGGGGTGGGAAGTCTTTGGTACAGGTACCACACAAGATGTTTTCCACAACTGTGGTGCCCTCCCCAGCTTCAGGCTCAGGTTGAAGATGTGCTCCACAATCCCACACAGCTGGTCTGCGAAAGACTTGTGGAGCTTCGCGCTGATGCCGTCCGGTCCCAAGGCCTTCCTCACCTTGATCTTCCTCAGCTCCGTCCTCACCTGGGTCTTAGTGAGGGTCAGGTTGGGGGGCTCTGTGCTGGGAGTGGGGAGGTGTTGGTGGAGTGGGGTGTGGACAGCAGGTCTCGATGACGGTAGAGGCAGCAGTGGTTGGTGTGCAGTCGGGGGGGAGGGCGGTTGGTCAAACCTATTAAAAAACAGGTTCAGATTGTTCGCCCACTCCCTGCCCCCCGTGGCCTGGGAGGAGGTATTCTGGAGCCCAGAGATGATTTTAAGGTTTCTCCAGACCCCACCGATGTTGCTCTGTTGCAGCTTGTCCTCCATCTTCTTCCTGAAGCTGTCCTTGCCTTCTCTGATCTTCCTCCTCAGCTCCCTCTGTACGGACTTTAGCATCTCCCTGTTCCCCGACCTGAAGATCCTCTTCTTCTCTCTCAGAAGTGTTTTAATCTTAGGGTTGATCCAGGGTTTGTTGTTCGAGCAACACCGTATGGTCTTGGTGGGTACGATGTTGTCCACACAGAAGTTGTTGTAGTCCGTGATGGTGTGAGTGAGACCATCGATGTCCTCACCATGTGGATCGCAGAGCTGTTCCCAGGCAGTGGTTTCAAAACAGTCCTTTAGAGCGTCCATTGCCTCCTCAGACCATAACTTCACCGTGCGCATGACTGGAGGTTGTGTGTGTACTAGGGTTTTGTACACCGGCAGGAGATGAGCCAAGTTGTGATCCAATCTCCCGAGTGGGGGGAGTGGTGATGAGGTGTATGCCTCCTTAGTGTTTGCATAGAATAAGTGTGCCGTCTCCACTAATGTACTCTCATATATTTCAACCATTCACCATCATGACAAACTGTGATACTATTTCAGCATTTTACTCACATGAAGTTCTTCTGATTGTTTATTTTGTCTTTCTTTGGTTAAGAAACTCCACTAACAGGTACAACATGCCGAAGACCATATAAAAGTGGAATTTCCTGCCGTCCAGCTTGGTGCTCAGCAAAAATGGAATGGAGGAGGGAAATTTGTGGCGGCGCCTTGCATGGCAGCGGCCCTCTGATTCTACACTTGGGGTGTGTGTGATTAACACAGTAAATAGGTAAAACACAATCTCGTTCTACTGTACATGATTGGTTGTACAGTTGAATGACAATAAAGGGTGATTTAACAAAAAAACTGTTTACTTTTTGCACAATGAAACCTATGACAGCCTTGTCCTGTCTAAACCTGATCAGGGGATAAATAAGTAATTTGTTAACCAATGTATAATGGCACTCCATTTTGCATTTACTACTTAGTTACTGATTGATTGTGTTCAGCTCAGGAAGAAGTCAGATAATTCATGGTTAAAGAGTAAATACTTAAACACAAGATCGCTAGACAAACATTTTATGAAGCCTACTTCTATACCAAAAGATGTGGGGTTAAAAAATGTGACATTGAGACTTGTTGTGCATCCCCCTCTGAGATGGTAAGGTCTTCACCTCACAGTAGTGACAGAGTGTCCCAAGATTTCTTATGCCTTTAAACAGACAGCACACATACATTGCACCAACGTCGGCCAAATATATTAAGCTTACCTGGGGAATAGGGGTGGGCAATATTGCCTAAAAATGATATGATGATATTTCTGTGTATTTTGGTGATAACGGTATTTTTCACAATATTACAGAACACAGGTTTTTTCTTTATGAAATTTTTTCTTTATTAAATTTATTTATTTAAATTTATGCGCAAATGACAGTTTCACAGGTCAGCATTATTTCGTCGTCGGCCTCCGTCGGTCTATGATGACCATGGAAGAGAATCCTAAACGTCTACTCTGCTGGAACAGCACTGCCTGTGGCTGAACAGGCCGAGGCGCGAATGGCAGTCCCTCTCACACAGGTCGCACTTGTGGGTGGTCTCCGTGCTGCTGGGTCTGTGGCGGTTCTTCCTGCGGGTCCTATTTTCATCTGCTGCAGCAGTCAGTCTCTCTTCGCCTGCCTTGAGCTGTCTGGTCAGGGTGCCTCTCCATTTGGAGCGGTCCGTTGCAAGGTCCTCCCAGCGCTCTGTGTTGATCTCCAGGGCCTTCATGTCTCTCTTGCAGACGTCTCTAAAGCGCAGCTGTGGGCGGCCAGTGTCTCTCCTGCCAGTTGCCAGTTCTCCGTAGAGGACGTCTTTGGGGATTCTGCCATCCTCCATACGGTGAACGTGGCCTAGCCAGCGGAGCCTGCGCTGCCTGAGTAGAGTGAACATGGAGAGAAGGCCGGCGCGGGACAGAACTTCTGTGTTGGGCACTTTGTCCTGCCAGGATATGTCCAGGATGTGGCGAATGCAGCGCAAGTGGAAGGAGTTCAGTCTCTTTTCCTGCCGGGCGTATGTTGTCCACTTCTCACTCCCATAGAGCAGTGTGCTGATGACGCAAGCATTATACACTGCCATCTTTGTCTTGACAGAGAGTTTGGGATTCTCCCACGCTCGTGTGGTGAGGCGAGCGAGTGTGAAGGCTGATTTTCCAATCCTCTTGTCGATCTCTGTATCAAGGGAGAAGTTGTTGCTGATCGTGGACCCCAGGTACGTGAAGAGATTCACGACCTCCAGCTCGTAGTCGTCGATGGTGATGGTTGGTGGTGCTTCCGTGCCTTGCGCCAAGATATTAGTCTTCTTCAGGCTGAAGGTAAGCCCAAAGTCCTTGCATGCCTGGGAGAAGCGGTCCATCAGGGTCTGAAGCTCCTGCTGTGTGTGGGTTGCAACTGCAGCATCGTCTGCGAACAGCATGTCTCTGATTAGAGCCTCGCGTACTTTGGTTCTGGCTTTCAGGCGGGCGAAGTTGAAAAGCCTGCCGTTAGGTCTTGTGTGCAGGTAGATTCCCTCTGTTGCTGTGCTGAAGGCATGCCTCAGGAGCATAGCAAAGAAAATCCCAAAGAGGGTTGGCGCAAGTACACAGCCCTGTTTCACTCCGCTGCGTATGTTGAATGGCTCTGAGACGTTGCTGTCGTGCTGCACTATCCCCTGCATGTTGGTGTGAAACGATTTGATGAGGCTTTGCAACATTGGTGGGCATCCTATCTTTGGCAGGATCTTGAAAAGGCCCTCTCTGCTGACCAGATCAAGCGCTTTGGTGAGGTCGATGAACGCGACGTACAGGGGCATGTTCTGTTCTCTGTATTTCTCCTGGAGTTGGCGGATGGAGAATATCATGTCTACCGTTGATCGCTCAGTGCGGAAGCCACACTGAGACTCGGGGTAGACACGTTCGGCAATCTTCTGTAGACGAACGAGAACAACTCGTGCGTAGACTTTGCCAACAACGCTGAGGAGGGAGATGCCCCTGTAGTTGTTGCAGTTGCTTCTCTCCCTTTTGTTTTTGTAGAGGGTGATGATCTTGTCGTCCCTCATGTCCTGTGGTACGGCACCTTCCTTCCAGCACTGGCAGAGGACGTCATGCAATGGCAGCAGTAGGGCGGTCTTGCAGTGCTTGATCAGGTCGGGGGGTATGCTGTCGTTGCCGGGTGCCTTGCCAGCGGCCAAGCTATCAATGGCCTTGCCGAGTTCGTCGATGGTTGGCTCGGCGTCAGGTTCGTCCATGGATGGCAGGCAGTCGATGGCATCAAGGGCTGATGGTGTCACGGTGTTCTGTCTGGAGTAGTGTTCCACCCATCTCTCCATCTGCTTGTTCTTTTCTGTGATCATCTCCCCAGTGGAGGATTTGAGGGGGGCCGTCTTGCTCTGAGCCGGACCAAGAGCTTTCTTGATGCCATCGTACATATCACGGATGTTCCCTGTTATGGCAGTGGTTTGAATGTCTTGGCTGAGCTGAGTCCAGTACTCGTTGGCACGGCACCGAGCAGTCTGCTGAACTTTGCTTCTCGCAGCCCTAAGAATCTGGCGATTGTTCTCATTTGGGTACTTCTTGTACTCAGCAAGTGCTGAGTGCTTGGCTTCAATGATGGGGGTCATCTCGGTCAACTTGGCATCAAACCAGTCCTGTGACTTCGAGGTCTTCCTCCCAAAGGTAGCCAAGGCTGTGCGGTGGATGGTGTTTCGCAGCTCTTCCCACTTCTGCTTTGCAGATTGTCCTTCTTGTGGTACACCAAGTTCCTTCTCAAAGGTGGAGGCAAACTGCTCAACAAGTTTTGGTTGGGCCATCTTGCTGGTGTCAATCCATGCCTTTCCAGGCTGTCTAGCACGATGGAATTTCTTCAGCTGCAGCTTGACCTTGAAACACACCAATGAATGGTCTGTGTCGCAATCTGCACTCTGGAACGAATGGGTGATTAGCACGTTCTTCAGTGAGGTGCGCCTGGTCAGGATCAAGTCCAGCTGGTGCCAGTGCTATGAGCGCAGATGTCGCCAGGAAACCTTGTGTTGTTTGTGATGCACAGATCATGATATGTGCAGAACTTGAGCAGCCACTGTCCATTGTCGTTCATTCTGCCCACGCCAAATGGTCCAAGACAGGAGGGCCAGGAGTCATGGTCAGCACCCACTCTGGCATTGAAGTCTCCAAGGAGAATGAGTTGTTCAGAGTTGGGGATGATCCTGACAGTTGTTGCGAGATTCTTGTAGAACTCGTCTTTTTCCTCTGGTGTGGCTGTCAGTGTTGGGGCATACACACTGATGAGGGTGACTGGGCCTTGAGTGGTGTTGAGGTGGAGGGTGAGGAGTCATGCAGAGCCATTGCTGCCCGGTTCCACCATCTTCAGCAAGGTGTTCTTCACTGCGAAGCCCACTCCGTGTTCCCTGTGTTCATCACTGCCCTTTCCCTGCCAGTAGAACATGTAGTCCTTCTCTCTCAGTGTGCCTGCGTCAGCCAACCGTGTTTCCTGGAGAGTGGCGATATCCACTCCCAGTCTCTTCAGCTCATGATTGATGATGGCAGTCTTCCTGGTGTTGTTGATGTCCTTGAGGATAGCAGCGAGTCCTGTCATCATAGTGCGGACGTTCCAAGTTCCCAATTTTAGAGTTGGTCTCTTTTGTTTTTTTGTCTTGCCTGGTGCGAAGGTTCTCAGCCTGCTGTTCGGACTTCTCCTCATCCCCATGCACCCAATGAGGAAACCAAGCTGTTGCGGGACAACACCTTATTGGCTGGGGGCTGCCCAGCTTGAGGCGGGTGGTAGCTGTCCAGTGAGATCCGATGATCCCTCCCACCGTCGGGAACAACCCCTGGCACCACGCTCTACGCGAATTGAGCGGTGGCTTATAACCGGTAACTGTCATTCCCCGTGTTTTGTCTACGCCAAAGGCGAAGCTGGAGTGTCCTCTCCAGTGATCCGGTGTTCTACCTTCCAGCGTTGGGCGTTGGTAGGATTCAAGCCTGGGCAGGAAGATATGGAGGACAAGATGTTGCCCATGCAGCATGTCCCCCCTCTCCACGTCACTGATGAATCCAAAGGAACAGCAGGGCTGCTACAGTTTGGCACCAGCGCCATCGCAGGAGCTGCCAGAACGATGTTGAGCACAACAGAGAACTGCCTTAGGGGCTCCGACTCCGGATTTTTCCTCAGGGTTGACTCCCGAAGTCTTTTCCGTGACCGGGTGTGCCGCAAGGCAGCGGAGGTTTGAAATCAGGGTTTACCTTCCCCTAGATGGGCTACCTTCCCAGGTTGACGAGCCACCATCTACCCGAAGCATCTGGTTGTAAGGCGCCAGAGATCCGCCCTCGCCCCTTCTCCTATTAGTAAAAGCAGTTCCGCCGGGCTTAGAGACTAAACCACACGGGCAGGCTAGGAGTTGGACTTAGTTGTCAGAGGCTTTTCGAGACGCACGCCGTAAGGAGCATTTTATGAGCACTGGGAGCTTAACCCCAGTGCCGCTTCTGGCTATGACAACCTTGGAACACAAGGTTGTAAACAGCTGCTTGTAAACAGCAGCTCAGATTTAATTTAAAATGTTTTTTGTTCATTATCAAATATTACCAGAAAATCATATAAACCGTTACATCTTACATGCACACAGATGCTGTCATGATTTATTAGCTTACAGCTCACATGCAGGGTGCAACAACAATGGAACAACCACACCAGAGTACACGTTTGAAAATGTTTATTAAATTTCAAGAGAACTCAAACACTGCTACAGAAAACAACACTCACCAGAGGAAGTGGCCTGTGGGAAAGAGAGACGAGAGCAGTGAGAGGAGGAATGGAGAACAGGGAGATGGCTAGCCAAATTACCACATACGTGGGCTGAACAAGAAAACCGGCAGGAACCCCGGGGAGAGACAAAACAGCAGGATGAAGCGGGTTGTGGAAGGGATGAAACCGGTGGTGCCTGACCGGGTGGAGAACTGTTGCCGTTTGGTGTGGATGGAGTGTCAGGTGAGCGCACACAGTCCCTGAAGATGCACTCGCACCAATGACAGCAACCTGAGAACAAAAGAGCACAACACAGGTGAGTACAAAACTTCGCCAAACGCAGAGAACAACAAAAGTTGCTTAACTACTGCAAGGCGGTATACCCAAATGAGCCAGCACTGAGGCACTGATGAGGTGGTCTTATTAAGCACTGGCAGAGCAGAGGCGGCAGATGTGTCCAGTCTCCCAGGTGTGTAGATTACCAGGAGCAGGGAGAACAGGAAGGAGGGGGCTCACCAGACCATGACAGTCCAATGATCTGGTCCGCCATTAGCCAAACTTGCTGCCCCACGCCGTACTTGGAGTAAGGGACCCGATTCCGGTCGGTCATCTGACAGTTGCGGTCGGACGATTGGGTGAAGGCGGCACGGGTGGACCTCCAAATATGGCTGTAACAGTGGGCATGGGCCCACACGGACGGCACCGTGATCTCCTTCTCAGTCATGGGCAACAGAGGGGGGGTATACCCCATCGAGGCCTCGAAGGGTGTGAGCCCCGTGGCCGTGGAGATGGCCGAGTTATGCGCATATTCCACCCAGGTCAGGTGTGTGCTCCAGGTCGAGGGGTTCTTGGCTGCCACACACTGGAGGGTGGCCTCCAAGGACTGGTTGGCACGTTCAGCCTGCCCATTGCCTTGTGGGTGACATCCTAAAGTGAGGCTGACGGTGGTCCCAAGTGTGCGACCAAAGGACTTCCAAACTTGAGACATAAATTGGGGACCCCGGTCAGACATGATGTCACAAGGAATACTGTGCAAGCTTATAACATGGGCAGTAAGCAGCTTGGCAGTCTCAGAAGCAGAGGGAAGTTTGGACAGGGCAACAAGGTGAACAGCCTTGGAGAAAGGATCAATGATAGTGAGGATAACAGGTTTACCATGGAAGGGGGGGGGGATTCCAGTGATGAAATCGATGGCACTGTGGGACCAGCAGTGACCAGGAACAGGCAAGGGATATAGGAGAGCAGTAGGGGGTGAAGAGTCTGCCTTGCCCTGAACACAGGTTTGGCATGCTTTGACGTACTCCTGCACATTCCACCGCAGTGTGGGCTACCAGAACACCCACCGGACTAAGTTAATGGTGCGGGCAATCCCAGGGTGGCAGGTGAAGTGGCTAGTGTGGCCCCAGTGGATGATGTCACTGCGGAGGGCGGCAGGAACAAACAGTCGATTATGGGGGCGTCCCGCAGGTTTGGACTCCTGAGACTGGGCCTGTCGGACCCTCTGCTCAATATCCCAGGTAAGGGCACCAAGGATACGGGAAGGATGAACAATTGGCTGGGGAAGGGAGGGGGAGCTACCTGCTCAGAATCAAACTGGTGCAAGAGCGCGTCCGGTTTGGTATTCCAGGAGCCAGGCCGATAGGTAATAGTGAAATCAAACTTACTGAAAAACAAGGCCCTGCAGGCCGGCCTGGCATTGAGTCAGTGGGCCAACCTAAGATATTCTAAGTTTTTATGGTCGGTCCACACTACTATGTGGAGAATAGGCCCTTCTAATCAGTGTCTCCATTGCTCCAAAGCCAACTAAATGGCTAAAAGCTCTCTATCCTCTATGTTGTAATTCCTCTTGGCAGGCGTGAGCCGCTGAGAGAAAAATGCGCATGGGTGGAGCTTCTGGTCAGAGGACGCGTGCTGTGAAAGGACAGCACCCACCCCCAAATCAGAAGCGTCCACCTCGAGGATGAACTGGAGCTAAGGGTCGACCTGTGCCAAGATGGGTGTTTCCGAGAACAGGCCCTTTAATTTAGAAAAGGCCTGCTCAGCTGCCTTGGTCCAGTGAAATGTAACCTTATCAGAGGTCAGCTGTGTAAAAGGCTGTGCTACCCCACTATAGTTCTGAATGAACCTGCGATAGAAATTCGCGAACCCCAGGAAGAGCTGAAGCTCCCTGTGGGAGTGGGGTGTTGGCCAATCAAGCACAGCCTTTACCTTGGCAGGGTCGGCAATCAGCTCACCTTCAGCCACTATGAAGCCCAAGAAGGAGGTGGTGTTGGTGGAGTTCTCACACTTCTTGGCTTTTTCGTAGAGGTGGTTCTCCAGGATCTGCTGTAAAAGGGCCCTCACATGGACCTCATATTCCTCTGGCGAGCGGGAGAAGATTAATATGTCATCTAAATAAACAAAAACAAACTGATTAATCATATCGTGAAGGACATCATTGATGTGCCACTGGAAGACAGTGGGAGCGTTAGTGAGCCCAAACAGCATGACCAAATACTCAAATTGCCCCATATGCATTTTAAATGCTGTGTTCCATTCATCTCCTTCGCGTATACAAATTAAATGATAAGCGTTGCAAAGATCTAATTTAGTAAACACCTGCACGCGCTGAAGGTAGCTCAAACGGGGAGTTAATCAAGGACAAGAGATATTTATCTTTGACAGTGGTCGCATTAAGCTCATGGTAGTCAATGCACGGGCGCAATGACCTGTCCTTCTTTCCAACAAACCCCCCCCCCCCCCCCCGCTCCGAGCGGAGCAAAAGATGGATGAATAAGGCCAGTGTTCAGAGAGGCTTTAATGTATCTCTCTATTGCCTCCATCTCGGGACCAGAAATGTTATAGAGCCGGCTGGACAGCAACTGTGCCCCGGGAAGAAGATCTATTGGACAGTCATAAGAGCGATGAGGCAGAAGCGACAGCGCTCTAGACTTGCTGAAGACCTCCCCTAAGTTATGGTAGACCTCGGGGATGAGGCTGAGGACCGGCGGCTTGACCAGAGGAGAGGAGAAGGGGAGAGACGGGGAACACTCGGCCGAACTCAAACAGGAAGCCAAACAAAATGGTCTCCAGAAGGAGATGGAATTTTGTGCCCAATTAATTATGGGGTTATGCCTCCGGAGCCACAGATAGCCAAGGACCATCGGGGAGGAAGAGTTTGGAAAAATATAGAATGAAAGCTCCTCCTGATGGTTCCCGAAAAGAAGGACCACGATGTGTGCCATGCATTCAGAGACTACAGTGATCCTCTGGCCAGATATGGTGGTAATGTTACGAGAAGTGGGCAATTTACGAGTAGGAATACCCATATCCCGAACTATTTGGGAAGAGATGAAATTTCCCTCTGCCACTGAATCCACCAATGCCATTACCTTCCTCTCGACCCCCGGCAATTGAACGAGGGCCGAACGGCAGCTCGGGAGGCGGTCTCTGAAGGGAAAAGACCAATTTAAGGGGAGACCAGGGAAGGCGAGCCCTGACGTCCATGGACAGTGACAAGGGAGGAGCCCCCCTGGCCAACAGTAGCACCCACAGTGGTCCCGGTCCAGGACAAAGCTGCACCCAAGGAGGCTCCTGGCTGGAGCTTAGTTGCACCCCCGGTGGACTCCGGCTGGACCTCTGCAGCACCCGCGGTGGACTCCGGCTGGAGCTCTGCAGCACCCGTGGTGGACTCTGGGGATCTGTAGCACCCGCCAGGGTCCCGGTCTGGGACATAGCAGTACCCGCTGTGGACTCTGGAAGGAGCACTGTAGCATCTGGGGTGGTCCCCATGAGGGACCTCATTGCTCCCGCAGTGGACCCCAGCTGGGCCAATGATGCACCCTCGGCGGACCCTGGCTGGGCCCAGGCTGCCCCCGCGGTGGCTCCAGGCTGGAGCTTAGTAGCACCTGTGAGGGTCCCGGTCTGGGACATCGCAGCACCCGCGGTGTATTCCAGCTGGAGTTTTGCAGCACCCGCAGTGGGCTTCGGCTGGAGCTTTGTGGCACCTGCGATGGTGTCTGGCTGGAGCTCTGCGGCACCCGCAGTGGGGTCAGGCTGGACCACTGCTGCACCCATGGTGGGGTCCGGCTGGACCACTGCTGCACCCACAGTGGAATCCAGCAGCGGCGGATCCTTTCTGGCGACCATAGATGCAAAGTTTGGAAATAGGAGAAAGAGATTGAGGGTCAGGGTTGCCGGCAGAGGCGGAGCCCGGCGAAGCGAGCTCAGGTGCAGCTGATGGCTGCACCAGGCTCTCCTCCCCAAGAGCTAATCAAGAACGCTCAAGAACTGATAAGATAAACACAAAATAGAGTACTTGCCTGAGCTCAAGCTCCACTGCCGTCCAGGACTCCGACGAACTTGGTTCAGATGTCTCGGGCCTGGCCTCTAGGTGGTCCAGCTCAGGTGCAGATCCTGCTGCAGCAGCTTCCGCAGAAGGCCTGATAGTGGTGGCAGTCCTGCAGCCACCAGGAGAATTCCCCCATGCAGGCTGCTTCTCCAGCGTGACGGCTGGGGGTTAACTTCATGTTGACTCTAGTTCTTGATCGTCCAGGGCCACAAGCTCCTCCACGGTCTGTCGGTCTGATTCCGGCGGGCTCTCAGGAAAATAGGGAAGAGACACGGAGGGGATAAGTAAGTCTTGGAAAGTGGCAGCAGGGGGACAGCGCTCAGGTGACTTCCTAACCTGAGGCTCTCCTGTGGGAGACAGACAAGATTTATCATTGTTTACGGAGATTGAATGTAAACACTCTTGCCTGATCTCCCGGGTCTCGATGAAAACTGCTGCCAGTGGTGAGCTATCATCCTCCTCGGCGTCAACAACAGTAACGGGCCCCTCAGGGAACAGACGAGGGCCCAGTTCCAGCGACACAGATGTGGGAATGTCTGAGGAACCCCCGGCAGATCTCATGGTGGCGAGGGGAGACGTTTTGGTGGCATAGGCTATGGTCAGGGCTGAGAGGGCACAGGCTGGCGGAACAGCCGGCACAGAGATTGGCTCTGCAGCAGGACTAGCCAGGGGTGACGTCAAATCCATGGCCATCGATGAAGAAGAGGGTCTCTTCTGACGTCTCAATGAAGGATGGTTCTTATGTTGTGGTTTTGGCTCCTCTCTCTCCTTTGGCTCTTCTGGCGTCTGGCTAATCCCTTCCGGGACCAGCAAGGATTCAGGGGAAATGGAGACAAAGGACAGAAGAGCCGTGACAACAGCTGACGGGGGAGCCCCAGTGGATTGCAAAATCTGAAGCTCCTCCACAGGAATCTGGCATACTACATCAGGTGAAAGAGCGAGAGATTGTAGTAGAACTTGCCTGAATTCCTGGTTGGTGATGACGTCAGCTGCTGTCTCGGTGTCTTGCTCTGTCTCCCCGGGAGTTGGACGATGCATCTGGCGGGAAGGAGAAAACACCAATCTGGGAAGCGTGTGCTGGGCGTTCGGCCTCCAGGTGCGCTTCTTTGGCTGCCTGGATGGTGCTGCAGAGGACCCCCTCACCGCTTCCTCACAGCGCTGTCGGGTTTCGCAAATCTGGGTGATCAACGGTACCAGCCCTGGATACTTCCAGAGGCTGGGACATGTCTGCATTACCCCGACAGCTATGTCCAACAGATAAAAATTTACCGCCAGGGAGTGGGTGGCACGAGCCCAGGAAATAAAAATTTGCCAGATGCTCCGCCGCTGCACACTCCTCCGGGTTAAGTCCAAAACCAACAAAATCTATGCTGGAAGACTGCTGGATGGGAAAAAAAAACATAAAAGGGTGAAAACACACACACACACACACACACACACACACACACACACACACACACACACACAATGTCTCTGCTGGGTTTTTAACTGGTCAGGTAACTCTGTCATGATTTCCTGCCTATTAGAGGCAGGAGGTACTAAAACCTCCTGGGAGTTCCCAGGAGTACGTTGTGTGCAATTTATTGAACAGAACAAAAATATAACAGTCAACATAAACAACGAACGGAGCTAAGGGAGTACAGGGAAGCCTCGAGGACTCTCAACAGAACAGGTGAGTAAAACATGGGGGAAAATGTTCCGTGGCAGAAGGGACTGCAGGTGAGGAACAGAGAAAGTGCCTGGGAAAGGAACCGCCAGACAGAACTGGACGGTAGGGGCGAAACAGTTTGTACTCACTCAGCTGGAACAGTCTGAGTAATCCGTGAAGTCCACAGGGCAAGGGGGAAAAAAAAGAGAACTTGACAGATGAAGGCTACTTCTGGAAATACACCTCATTCACCTGACAATGCACAACAGCGAACCCAGTTCTTAAATACCAGAACACTAACGAGCTGAGTGCATGCCGGTGAGGAGAGAGAGAGAGAGAGTGTGGGAGAGTGTGAGTGAAAACAGGTGTGACTGAAGCTGTCAGAGCGGCTGAGTGGGTGTGTCAGTGTGTGTGTGAATGCAGGAGTAAGCATGAGAATCTGAGTGTGTGGATGGAAATGAATGGGTGTGTGTGTATGCAAGGAGTGCATGGGAGTGAGAATGAAGGTGGACAAATAAGTGTGAGCGTGCACAAACAAGAAGAGGAAAATAACAAAAGGCAGCTAGCTGGTACGAACTGGCAGGAGAGAGGTCATGGCTCAGCTGTCAACAGCTGAGCAGAGCTCAGATCCTCCCAGGAGGAGCCTAGAGACAGCTAGGCAGAAAAACACACTCCTGAGGGCACAACAGCCATCATGCCAAGGAGCTGCGCTGGCAGATCCAGCCCAGTCCATAACAGGTTGGGCCACCCTGAGCAGCAAGAACTGCAATCAAGCGTTTGCAATAACTGGCAATGAGTCTTTTACAGTGCTGTGGAGGAATTGTGGCCCACTCATCTTTGCAGAATTGTTGTAATTCAGCCACATTGGAGGGTTTTCCAGCATGAACCGCCTTTTTAAGGACATGTCACAGCATCTCAATCGGATTCAGGTCAGGACTTTCACTAAGCCACTCCAAAGTCTTCACTTTGTTTTTCTTAAGCCATTCAGAGGTGGACTTGCTGGTGTGTTTTGGATCATTGTCCTGCTGCAGAACCCAAGTGCGCTTCAGCTTGATGTTACGAACAGATGGGCGGACATTCTCCTTGAGGATTTTTTGGTAGACAGCAGAATTCACGGTTCCATTTACCACAGCAAGTCTTTCAGGTCCTGAAGCAGCAAAACAGCCCCAGACCATCACACTACCACCACCATATCTTACTGTTGGTATGATGTTCCTTTTCTGAAATGCTGTGTTACCTTTACGCTGGATGTAATGGGACACACACCTTCCAAAAAGTTCAACTTTTGTCTTGTCAGTCCACAGGGTATTTTCCCAAATGTCTTGGGGATCATAAAGGTGTTTTCTGGGAAAACTGAGATGAGCCTTTATGTTTTATTTGCTCAACAATGGTTTTTGTCTTGGAATTCTGCCATGCAGGCCATTTTTGCCCAGTCCCTTTCTTATGGTGGAGTCATGAACACTGACCTTAACTGAAGTAAGGCCTGCAGTTCTTTGGATGTTGTTGTGGGGTCTTTTGTGATCTCTTGGATGAGTCATTGTTGTGCTCTTGGGGTAATTTTGGTCAGCTGGCCACCCCTGGGAAGGTTCACCACTGTTCCATGTTTTCGCCATTTGTGGATAATGGCTCTCACTGTGCTTCTTTGGAGTCTCAAAGCTTTAGAAACTGCTTTATAACCTTTTCCAGACTGATAGATCTCAATTACTTTGTTTTATTTGTTATTTTTACCACCTGGATTTCTTTGGATCGCAGCATGATGTTTAGCTTTTGAAGATCTTTTGGTCTACTCCACTTTGTCAGGCACATCCTATTTAAGTGATTTCTTGATTGAGAAGAGGTGTGGCAGTAATCAGACCTTGGTGTGGCTAGAGAAATAAACTCAGCTTTCCAAAGATGTAAAAAACCAGTTAATTTATGTTTTAGCGGCGGAGGTGGGCAGAATCACTTTTTCACACAGGGCCATGTAGATTTTGATTTTTTTTCCCCTTAATAATAAACACCTTCATTTAAAAAAACTGCATTTTGTGTTTACTTATGTTATCTTTGTCTAATATTTAAATTTGTTTGATGATGTGAAACATTTAAGTGTGACAAACAAACAAAAAAATGAGAAATCAGCAAGGGGGCAAACACTTTTTCACACCACTGTAGAATATTACTGCAGTAAACTGGAAGTAACATCTGCTTTAAAATGTGTTATTCTTCCCACAGCTTTTAGTGCAAAAAACACTCTCAAAACATCACAACTTTTATCACACCTTTTTTAAAAAGCTCCCATGAATTCAAGCTTTTTGGGCTGCAACAATCATAAAAAATCCCATGAAATCCTGGAGGGACTGACTTTAACTCAGGAGATAATGATAACACAGAGACTTTAAACTCAGGAGATGACTACAGAAAATCTTTAGGCTCTGGAGGGGACAACAGGAAATCTTTAAACTCAGGAGTAGGCACCAAGGAGCCTTTGACCTCAGAGGGTGTCAACATGGACACCTTTAACTCAGAAAGCGACAACATAGAACCTTTAAACCCAGGAGAACACAACACGGGAACTCTCTGATCTGGAGAGAACAATGTAAGAACCTCTTGCTCTGGAGAAAACAATATAGGAGCCCTTTGCTCCGGAGAAAATAATGTAGGCGCTCTTTGCTCTGGGCAAAACAATGTAGGAGCTCTAAACTCTGGAGAAAACAATACAGGAGTTTCTTGCTCAGAAGAAAACAACATAGAGGTTTTAAACCAAGGTGGTAACATAGGAATCTTTTGCTCAAAAAACAAAACAAAACAAAACAAAAAAAACCCAACAACATGGGGGTTTTTAACTCAGGAGATGGCATTGGGGCTCTTTGCTCTGGAGACCACAATGGAGCTTCTTGCTCCAGGAACAACAGCATAGGAGTTTTAAACATCATAAGAGCTTCTGGTTCTGGAGGCAACATAGGAGCTTTATGTACAGGAAAAAGAGCAGAAGCTCTAAGCTCAGGGGATAACACAGGAACCCTTAATTTAGACACAGATAAGAGAGGAATTTTTAGCTCAGGAGACACTAATACCAGAGCTTTTGCTTCAGAAGCTGATAACTGGGAGGTTTATAGCTCAGAAGACACTAACACAGGAACCTTTGGTTCAGGAGACAATAACACAGGAGTCTCTGGCTCTGCAGGCAATACAGAAGGTTCCAGTTCTGAAGCAGGCAACAGCGGCACACTGACCTCAAAAGCAGTGGGTAGAGACCCCCGACCTCTGAAACAGCTGGCAGAATGGACTGCTCTCCTTCAACAACTGCGACAGGTGGAGCAGACTGCTCGCCCTCAGGAATTGCGACGGGTGGAGTGGACTGTTCTAAAGGGATTTTATAAAAGAGAGTGGCGTGATGACGTAGCTGGCTGGTACTGTCATCACACCGACATATATAAGGAGGAGTCGGCCATGTTAGCCCTCTTCTCCCAGTGGCCTCACATAGGCATAGCCAGGAGCCAAATGCTCATTCCTGTGCTCTGTATATTTACCATTTGTGTAATAAAGTTCAGTCCAGTACAACTCACTCGTCCATCGTCATTCACCCTTAGGAACTACGACGGGAGGAACATGGTCCTCTTGCAGCTCCATCCTCAACATGATCACCTCGGTTGAGGAGGGTGAACAGGAGGTCAGTGAGGTGATGCCACACTCATTAGCAGCAGAGACTGGTGGTGAGAACCCAAAACCTGGTGGGATCTGCGCTCCCCCCCCCCCCCCCCCCCATCAGGAGTAAGGCAAGTCTTTTCTGTAATGGTGATAGAAAATAAATGAAAAGGTACTTGCCTTAACTCCTGGTCTCCTGCTGCCCAGGTGACCATCTCAGGATGCGTGGCTGGAACTGGAGTGTGCCCCTCCGATTAGGCAGGAACAGGAGCATGCACCTTGGGCTGAGCAGGAACTGGGTGAGGAGACATGCGTAACAGGGCCAGGGAGCATCTCACAGATGGCACTGGGTCCTGCAATGCCAAAGCCAGAGGATGCTCTGTCATTGGCACAGGTCTTGGTGTACTGGGGGTGCTCCTCTCCCATCCAGGGTGAGGTTGTGGAGCTGGAACTGGAGCTAGGGAGTGACAAGAAGCTGGTATTGGAGCTAGGGAGCGACGTAAAGCTGGGGCAGCCAGCCATAAACTCCACCTCGGTTAGGAGCACACACCCCACCATAGCTCTTGACCAAACAAAAGTCTGCTGGGTCTTTCAGTGGAAATGTCCTATTGTCACAATCGCCGCTCCGGGGCAGAATTCAACACCCAAATGCTGGACTGACTGTTTGCAGGGTTTAATGAAACACAAAATAATACAGCTCGGAAACTGGAACAAAAACTCAAAAAGGCTCGGCAGGACACAGGCAGGATACAGACACCCAAGCATGTTGGTCACACTGCATGAGTTCAGGACACCGTCCCAAACTACGGAGGGGCCTCCCTTAAATAGGACAAAAATAATTAACCAAATAACAAACAGCCATCAATAATCAGAAACTTAACTGTTTGAGTGTGTCTGTAGCCGAATTACAACATAACCCTTAGTGGTCAAGAGTGGTAAATATATTTTGTCAGTAAAATAGTTCAGATTTCCAAGGCTACAACTGGAAAATGGTAAGAGATAATGGCTTACTGTCAATTAGAAAGATGTAAAATATGATCCAAAGTTTTAGATAGGAATAAATTTACGCATCTTATTTGCATAATGTCACGGCAGCTCTTTAAATTCCATAACTCAGTCAAAACTGGACTTTGGACATATTTACACAAAGAATGGTTTAGTCTTTTGACACTGTTTTTTTGTACAGAGGTACCTCATCATCTTATCTTCAAAGTATATGAACAAAAAATCAGTACAATATTTAAAAAAAACACAGAAATAAGTCACTTTCCAGTGGCTAACGGGACTCGCTCGCTGCTGTGGTCACTGCTTTTTCACCCATCGTGGTCGTTATTTTGCGTTCTGTTGGTCATTTACGCTCTCTACCACATCTACAAAGTCTTGTGATTATCCTACATAAATTTTGCTTGTATTCCGTGGCTATTTTCCATGTACAAAGCCATCTAAGTGACGGTGACGATGACCAATTGCGGCTATCTGAGCTAAAAGAAGGGAATACAGGAAAAGGAAATGATGAGTTCTTCTTCTTTGGTGTATTACGTGTCATCAATTGAGTCCTCCAGTGCATGTCTGCCACCTTCTGAAACTGGCAGATCAGTACAAATCAGTACAAATCCCCTTGCAGCTAGCGATGTCAGAATGAAATGACAGGCGCAGCACCATGCTCTACCACTAAGGGCACGCAAATTCTCACACTCAAAGGGTTAATAAGACATGGAACAAGCCAAGTGAAAACGAAAGTAAACAAAAGGAAACGTCAAAATTAAAGCCCAAACAAACATTACGACAGGAATAAACTACATGACGTGACCATGATGAAAATAATAATACTAATAAACAGAAAGATCACAAGGAATAAAGATAATTGAAACAAACTCAAAGCGAGGGCATGATCCGCAGGTCAAGCCCCGACTCTGACGCATAGAATGTTTGGTATTGTTAAATTAAGCAGATTCTCCTCTTTCAGATGACTATAAAAATGTCACTATCCTGATTTAGTATGTTTATATAGATGCAAGTTATACCAGTAATTTTTTTTCAGTGTGCCAGCATGAGCATCGGGTTTGTCACATTGCTGGATTAGTATTTCATGTCATGTTGGTAATAAGGAGTTTTTAAACCAATTTAAGACCCCATTTAGGATTATAGCAATAACTGAAACATGGATTAAAGAAGGAAAAAATGTAAATTTTGAACTACATGGATATGAGATGTATACACAAAATAGGAAATGTAAAAATGGTGGTGGTGGGGGGTAGCACTGTATGTTGATAGAACTTTAAAAAGTAAAAAATTGGACAGTATGGCATCAACAGTGAATGAAATTATGGAATATTTAACAATGGAAATTATGATGGAATATAGAAAAAAACATAGTAGTAAGTTGTATATATGGAGCACCGGGTTCTGATATGGAAAAATTTAGAAATGGTATGGAAAAGATATATACAAAAATAAGACAAAAAGATGTCTTTATTTGTGGTGACTTTAATATAGATTCAATGAAAACAAAACAACATAAACCAACTGAAGATTTCTTAGAAACAATGTATAGCTTAACCTTATTTACAAAACCTACAAGAATAACGACACACTGTGCTACCTTGATAGACAACATTTTTACCAATGTTATTAAATATAATATGGTGAGTGGTATACTAATAAAGGACATTAGTGACCACTTGCCTGTATTTGTTTCTTTAGATATTAATTATGGGGTTAATGAGAGTAAGAATAATAATAAACCATCTAAAAAGATTATTTATAAAAGAATACGAACAGAAGATACAATCAATGCTTTAAAAGATGACTTTATGTTACAGAATTGGGATGTTTATAGAGAGAAAGAAGTGGACTCGGCATATGATAAATTTACTAATATATTTAAATCATTATATGATAAAAAAAACTGTCCAATTAAAGAAATGAATAAAAAAATATAAATTGCCCATGGTTAACCAGGGGGCTACAAAATGCTTGTAAAAAGAAAAAAAAATATCTCTAAAAAATTTCATTAAAATAAGAACTAAAGAATCTGAAAAAAAAAGATATAAAACATATAAAAAATAAATTAACTGAAATAATACGAACTAGTAAAAAAATATACTATAGGAAAATGTTAAATGAAAATAATAATAATATAAAAGGAGTCTGGGGTATGGCTGTGTTGTGAGACATGTATATGTTGGACACTGCATATGTGATTTAACCACGATGAAGGAGAGCCAGCCCCCTGCGGTGCGGAGCCACAGAGCCTGGACCCCCTGCGGAGGACAGGGGACAGAAGACTTCCTGACCACTGAGGCTCGGGAAGAGAGAAGGGGGAGTTATGTAAATAAAAGGCTAATGAATGTGAATAAAGAGACTTTGATATAGATGTGTGATTTCCCCCGCGAGGGAAATGGTTTGATGTGAGAAGGTTTAAATGAGAGAACTTTGGTGTGTTCGCTCTCTTTGTTCGCTGCTCAAGAATAAGAGCAGACAGTGGAATGATTTCTTGAATAAACTGAAATGAAAGACAATTCGGTTTCGTTATTCAAGTCTCCCCACATTGGTGACTGACGACGTTGAGAATGAACGAAGAAATTCTCAGGGTCCCGGACTCACAGCGCTCAGAGCTGGCGAGCGCAGTGGCCGTTAAGCTGCCTGATTTCTGGCAGGATAACCCACGGTCGTGGTTTCTGCAAGCAGAGTCGCAGTTCGCGCTCGCAGGAGTAACGGTGGATGACACTAAGTTCCACCATGTCATCGCTAAACTGGACAACAGCACAGCTCGGTGCGTGCAAAGCTTGGTGGAGCAGCCACCCGCGACCGACAGGTACAGCAAGCTGAAATCCACCCTCATCAAGTTTTTCACCCCCTCGGCTGAAGTGAGGGCGAGGAGGATCCTGTCTTTGCTAGACCAAGGTGGACACAGGCCGAGCGCCCTGATGGAGGAGATGATACAGCTGAGAGGGTTGGACAACGATGATTTCATTTTTCAGTTCATCTTCCTCTCCAACCTCCCGGCGCATGCGAGAAGCACGCTGGCCGGCAAAAAGTGTCACACCCTGGAGGAGTTCCGGGAGCTGGCCCAGGAGGCAGACGGGATCCTGGACGCCTGCGGCGGGCAAGCAACCACAGCAGCGACCCGAGACAGCGGGGAGCCAGAGGCGGCAGAACCAGACTGGCCGACGATGGCGGCAACACGGCCGCGACGAGGGGGAGCCAATAGCCCGGCGACAGAGGCGCGGGCACGACACAGCGGAGGAGAAGATCTCTGCTTTTACCATCGGAGGTTCGCAGAGAAGGCACGCAGGTGTGTGCCGCCCTGCATCTTCAGGAGTTCGGGAAACGGCAAGACCGGGGGTTGCTAGCAGCTTCGACCCTCGGAGAACGCAACAAGCTGCTCTACATCACGGATGCGCGCTCCGGACGAGTGTTCCTCATTGACACCGGAGCACAAGTGAGCTTCATCACCCCAACATACGCGGACCGGGTAGCTGGACCCCACGGTGACGGAGCTACAGCGGCAAATGGCTCGAACATCAACACCTACGGGAGAAGGACCTTGCCTTTATGCTTACATGGCCGCACATATGAATGGACTTTTGTAGTAGCGGCGGTGAGTTTCAACATGTTGGGCGCGGATTTTTTGTGTTCACACAATCTGTTAGTTGATCTTGCTAATAGACGGCTGGTAAATGCACTCTCTTTTTACTCTCTCCCCTGTTCAGCTCGAGTGTCCCCGCCACCAGTACAGACCCACGTCGCTACAGCAGGTGGTAAGTTTCACACACTCCTCACCCAATTTCCAGCGCTCACTGTGCCCACTTTTTCAGCGACGGTCGCGAAGCACGGGGTGAAACACTTCATCCCCACTTCTGGTCCTCCCGTGTTTGCAAAAGCTCGGCGCTTGGATGCAGTTAAGCTCGCCATTGCGCGCGAGGAGTTCGCCAGCCTGGAGAGGCTGGGCATCGTTCGTAGGTCGAAGAGCCCGTGGGCTTCGCCGCTGCACATGGTACCGAAAGCCGATGGCTCCTGGAGACCGTGCGGGGATTACCGCAGGCTAAACAACGCTACGGCACACGATCGTTATCCCATCCCGCACATTCAGGATTTTTCGGTGCACCTGGCGGGGGCGCGCATTTTTTCAAAGATTGATCTAGTTCGCGGCTATCACCAAGTCCCGGTCCAACCGGAGGACATTCCTAAAACAGCGGTAATAACCCCGTTCGGACTTTTCGAATTTTTACGCATGCCGTTTGGTCTCAAAGGGGCGGCGCAAACATTTCAGCGGATGATGGATGCCGTGTTACGCGATCTCCCTTTCGTGTTTGTGTACCTCGACGACATTTTGGTCGCGAGTACTTCAGAGGACGAACACGAAACGCACCTCACAGCAGTTTTTAGGAGGCTGGGAGAGCACGGCTTAATAGTTAACCCAGCCAAGTGCCAGTTCGGCGTTGAGCGGATTGATTTTTTGGGTCACCGCGTCTCCCCGGAGGGAGCGGTTCCGTTACCAGAGAAAGTACGCGCGGTAGCGGATTTTCCCCGTCCACAAACGGTCAAATCACTACAGGAATTCTTGGGGATGGTGAATTTTTATAACCGGTTCCTGCCCCACGCAGCTCAAATCATGCAACCGTTATATGCCGCGCTCAAAAAACAAAAGCCGACCCAGGCGGTCGAATGGTCCCCGGAGCGGGAGCGCGCGTTCACAGAGGTTAAAAAAGCCTTGGCTGACGCTGCGCTCCTGGCCCACCCAGACCCTGCAGCACGTATCGCGCTGACGACAGACGCTTCAGATTTAGCCATAGGGGCCGTTATTGAGCAACAGGTAGCCGGAGTTTGGCAGCCTTTGGCTTTCTTTAGCAAATCTTTAAGCGCGGCTGAGCGAAAATACAGCGCGTTTGACAGAGAACTGTTGGCGCTGCATTTGGCTATTCGTCATTTCCAGTTCTGGCTGGAAGGACGGTGCTTCACCGCTTATGTGGACCACAAGCCGCTCACATACGCCATGGCCAAAATTTCAGATCCGTGGTCCGGCAGGCAGCAGAGGCAGCTGGCCGCAATCTCGGAATTTACCACTGACATTAGGCACGTCGCGGGCAAATTCAATGTAGTAGCGGATTGTCTCTCACGCGCGTTCACGACCCCGACACGCGCAGAGGCAGAACGGGCCACCGTGACCGCGCCGCAGGAGAGCGGCACGGTGGCGCGCGCAGCCCCGGTGCACGTGGGTATAGATTACGCAGCCATGGCAGCGGACCAGGGGGCGGACGCAGACGTGCGCGCGCTCCAGTCTGGACCAACAGGGTTGAGGCTGGAGAGCAAGTGTTTACAAACCGGTATGCCCCCCCTGATCTGCGACATGTCGACGGGGCGCCCGCGTCCGGTGGTTCCGGCCACGTGGCGCCGCCGTGTTTTTGACTCGGTCCACTCACTGGCGCACCCGGGGGTGCGCGCGTCGGTGAAACTAGTGGCGGAAAAGTTTGTTTGGCCGTGCCTGCGCAAGCACGTGAAGGAATGGGCAAAAACCTGCATTTCCTGTCAACGGGCCAAAATTCACAGGCACACAAGAGCCCCGTTAGAACCGTTCCGCATTCCGGCCAGAAGGTTCGACCATGTGCACGTCGACCTTGTGGGCCCCCTACCGGCATCACAGGGGTTCACGTATCTTTTGACAATGGTGGACCGCACCACACGTTGGCCGGAAGTGGTCCCACTTGCGACGACCACGGCCGCGGAGGTGGCTCGCGTTTTTTTAACGGCTTGGGTGGCGCGCTTCGGGGTTCCGTCGGACATTACGTCCGATAGAGGACCGCAATTCATCTCTGAGCTGTGGTCAGCGATGGCCAACGGCTTAGGAGCCAAAATTCACCGCACTACGGCTTACCACCCTCAGGCTAATGGTTTATGCGAGCGTTTTCATAGGTCTTTGAAGGCAGCACTCAGAGCGTCGCTCACGGATGCAGATTGGGTAAATAAACTCCCATGGGTTTTATTAGGGTTGCGTTCTGCGCCTAAAGAGGACTTAGACGCCTCCCCAGCGGAGCTGGTATTCGCACAAACTCTGAGGCTGCCGGGCGAGTTTTTACCAGAGCACCCAGAGCCCCCACCTCTCTCTGCTCTGGGACCGTTAGTTGGCACGGGGGCAGACACGCTCCCGGGTCCGGTTCATCACGCTTTTCCACGAGTTTTCGTCCCCAAGGCTTTGAAAAATGCCGATTTCGTTTTTGTCAGGCGCGAAGCCCTTAAAGCAACGCTCAAACCACCTTACGAAGGGCCATTTCGAGTGCTGGAGGCAGGTGATAAGCAATTTGTGCTAGATTTTGGGGACAGAAAAGAGACAGTCAGTATTGACAGACTAAAACCTGCTTTTGTCATGAAGGACGTGTCTGTACCGGTCGCGGTGGCGCCTCGACGAGGCAGGCCCCCGCAGAGGGCAATTAACCACTCTCTTCCTCAGTCAACAGACCCGAAGCAGAGCAGCACCGCAGGCAAGGCGGGGCCAACGCACAGCAGATTCGGCAGACGGCTGAAGCCCAAGCGGCGCACAGACTGAATGTTGGTGTTGATTATTCAGTAGTGAGTAAGGTGCTATTAAATTTTGGGAATTAGTCTGTTCTTCATCGTTTGGGGGGGGGTTATATGGCTGTGTTGTGAGACATGTATATGTTGGACACTGCATATGTGATTTAACCACGATGAAGGAGAGCCAGCCCCCTGCGGTGCGGAGCCACAGAGCCTGGACCCCCTGCGGAGGACAGGGGACAGAAGACTTCCTGACCACTGAGGCTCGGGAAGAGAGAAGGGGGAGTTATGTAAATAAAAGGCTAATGAATGTGAATAAAGAGACTTTGATATAGATGTGTGATTTCCCCCGCGAGGGAAATGGTTTGATGTGAGAAGGTTTAAATGAGAGAACTTTGGTGTGTTCGCTCTCTTTGTTCGCTGCTCAAGAATAAGAGCAGACAGTGGAATGATTTCTTGAATAAACTGAAATGAAAGACAATTCGGTTTCGTTATTCAAGTCTCCCCACATGGGGCATATTAAATAAATTAAGGAAAAATGGAACTAAGAAAACGATATAGCCAGAGAATTTTACTGATAATTGTGGTGATAATTATGATAAGAACATGGTAGCAAATAGAATGAATAAATTTTTTGTAAATGTTGGACCAGAGTTGGCAACAAAAATTATAAGCCAAGGAAGAGACGCCGTGAGTGAAACATTGATTGGAAATAACCCTCGGTCAATCTTTCTGTCAGCAGTGGATGAACTAGAGGTAAAATCTGTTGTTGAAAAGTGTAAAAATAAATTATCTACTGATTGTGATGGTATTGATATGGCACTAGTAAAAAGAACTGTTGATGAAAACCATTTACATATATTTGTAATCTATCATTCCAAACTGCCTCATTCCTGCAGAAAATGAAAATAGCAAAATACCATTATTCAAGCAAGGAAATAAACACCACTACACAAACTACAGACCAATATCGCTCCTCCCACAATTTTCAAAAATGTGATAAACTTGTTGAAAAACTTTTCAACAATGGATTAGAACTTTTTAAATAAACATGATCTGCTTAATCAGAATCAATATGGATTTAGAGCAAAGAGTACAACATCAGTGGCAATATCAGATGTAAATAAAGCCTATGACACATTTATGAACATTGTAACCATTCTTTATGAAAAAAAAATTGTCCATTAGTAAAGAAAAAGCTTAAACAGAAATTTGCTGACAAGCCATGGTTAACCAAAGGATTACAAAAAGTGTGTAAAAAGAAAAAAAAATCATTATATAAAGCTTTTCTAAAGAAAAGGACAAAAGAAGCAGAGCAGCGGTATAAAACATACAAAAATAAGTTAACATATATAATGAGATGTAGTAAAAGAGACTATTACAGTAAAGAGTTGGAGAAAAGCAGAGATAATATTAAAAATACATAGACAATACATAACAATATTCTTGGAAATAAAATCAGAAATACAAGCTACCCAACCAATCTTTCAAAAAAAACAACAAAAAAACAAAAAACAAAAAACAACTCAGAGTGTGAATGTGGTCTCACCTGCAGATGAATTTAATAAATTTTTTGTTAACATTGTCCTAATTTGGCTCAAGAAAGGCCCATTACGGCACCTACAGGTGATACAATAAGCAAAAACATTGCTATAAAAGACTCCATTTTCATAAAGAACACAGACGAGAGAGAGGTCATTGAAATTGTTTAATCGTTTAAAAGAAAAAACATCTAGGGATTATGATGGTATTGACATGCTTTTAGTCAAAACTATCATTGAATGCTTATTGAAGCCACTGACATATATTTGTAACCTGTCTCTCCAAACAGGTATATTTCCCAATGCAATGAAAATAGCTAAAGTAATTCCGATATACAAGACGGGTGAAAGAGGGGAATTTTCAAACTACAGACCAATTTCACTATTGCCACAATTTTTCAAGATACTTGAAAAATATTCTGTGAGAGAATTAACAACTTCATAATGAAGAATAATTTATTGTGTGAGCAGCAATATGTGTTCAGACACAAGAGGACAACTGCATTTGCTCTAATGGAATTTACAGAAAAAAATATCAACTGCCGTTGAAAATAAAGAGTATTCAGTTGGGGTATTCCTGGATCTTAAAAAAGCATTTGATACAGTGGATCATAATTTATTATTAAAGAAACTACAAAATTATGGTATGGGGGGGGGGGAGCACTGTCCTGGTTATGTAGTTACTTAAAGAACAGATATCAATATGTATGTGTTGGTAGCAAAAACTCACAGTTACTGAAGGTTACTTGTGGCGTTCCACAGGGTTCAATTTTGGGGCCGTTGTTATTCAATATGTATATAAATGATACTGACATGGATGGCTCTCATGAGCCATCAGTGAGACGCTATAGGCAGCCGTAGGTTTGTACATTTATTAAATAAAGACACACAATGACAAAATAACAAGCCTCGTGGGGCAAACACAAATAAATACAAACACTTACATATGCACAGCGAGGTCGGAACCTGAACGCTGTGGGAACTGACCTCAGGGTTAGGGAAGCCAGACTGGAAGGAAGACATAGGAATGTCCGTGTAGGTCGCAACCCTGAGCAAACAGAGCTGCTCCCTTAAATAGGGAGGGGTGGATTGATCAGCTGATGAAGGGTCATCAGCTGATTAGAAACAGGTTGTTCAGCCCTGCTAAGACGCTGTCAAAATAAATATCTAGAACCGCGCCAGAGGAGAGAACGGAGACTACCACACAGCCCGAGTGCCAACGGAGTCAGCACACGACCCATGACAGATATATGTAAAGTTTCGGAAAAAATGGATTTAATACTGTTTGCCGATGACACTAATTTATTATGCAGTGGAAGCAATTTGGAACATCTTTTGGATACACTCGGAAAGGAATTAGGAAAGCTTAAACTGTGGTTTGAGTCAAACAAATTAAAGCTCAATTTAAGTAAGACAAAATTTATAGTTTTTAACAACCATCACAACAGCTCAGTGTAAATGGTGTAGAGATTGAAAGGGTATCCAAAACTAAATTTCTTGGAGTAATAATTGATAATAAACTGTGTTGGAAGTCACATATTAATTATATTAAAGGTAAAATATCCAAATCAATTGCAATACTACACAGAGTGAAATATTTGCTGAATCAACCCACACTATATACTTTGTATCGTTCATTAATACTCCTACATGACATATTGTACTGAAGTATGGGGAAATACATATAAAACAAACATATATCCAGTCTTTATGCTTCAGAAGAGAGCTATTAGAATAATAAACAAAGCTGCTTACAGGGAACCAACAAACCCACTTTTTCTTAAATTAAAAGCTCTCAAGCTGAAAGGTCTGGTTGACTTTAAAACTGCAGTAATAATGTTTAATGTGAAGAATCTATCACTGCCTGCAAATATCCTAAAGTTGTTCCAAATAAGGGAGAAACAACATCATTTCAGAGGAACATGTATATTTCAAAAACCTTCAGTGAGAACTACCGCCAAGCAACACTGTGTCTCAGTGCAAGGAGTTAGATTGTGGAATGCTTTTGGACCTGAATTAAAATCATGTACAACGCTTGGACAATTTAAACAAAAACTAAAGGAAGAAATACTCCAAACATATATACAAGATGACATGTAAAATCACATAAGGATTATCATATTCAGTCTGTGTTGTGTTGTTGCTTAGATTTTTGTCACATTTTGTCTTAGCTTTGTTCTGAATTGTAATTGCTCTTGTTTTTCTTTTGAATTCTTGGATGGAATATGGGTGGATAATATAAGGTGCGGCTTCAGCCATCACCCATTTCGGATAACTTATGTTGAACTGTATAATCAGAGGAGTTATTCAATCAATCACTCCATCCATCCATCCATCCATCTTCTACCGCTTTTCCGGAGGTCCGGGTCGCGGAGGCAGCAGTTCAAGCAGAGAAGCCCAGACTTCCCTCTCCCCAGCCACCTGCTCCAGCTCTTCAGAGGGGATACCAAGGCGTTCCCAGACCAGCTGGGAGACATAGTCTCTCCACCGAGTCCTGGGTCTGCCCCGGGGTCTCCTCCCAGTGGGACGTGCCTGAAACACCTCAAGTGGGAGGCGTCCAGGAGGCGTCCTAATCAGATGCCCGTACCACCTCAACTGACTCCTTTCAATGTGGAGGAGCAGCGGTTCTACTCTGAGCCTCTCCCGGATGACTGAGCTCCTCACCCTATCTCTGAGGGTGAATCCAGAAATCCTACGGAGAAAGCTCATTTCAGCCGCTTGTATCCGCGATCTCGTTCTTTCGGTCATTACCCAAAGCTCGTGACCATAGGTGAGAGTAGGAACGTAGATTGACTGGTAAATCGACAGCTTTGCCTTAGAACTAAGCTCCCTCTTCACCACAACAGACCGGTACAACGTCCGCATCACTGCAGATGCTGCTCCAATCCGTCTGTCGATCTCTCGCTCCATTCTCCCCTCACTCGTGAACAAGACCCCAAGATACTTAAACTCCTCCACTTGGGGCAGGAGCCTGTCCCCAACCCGGAGAGGACAATCCACCTTTTTCCGGCTGAGGACCATGGACTCGGACTTGGAGGTGCTGATTCTCATCCCAGCCGCTTCACACTCAGCGGCAAACCGTCCCAGCAAGAGCTGTAGGTCATTGCTGGATGAAGCCAACAGGACAACATCATCTGCAAACAACAGAGATGAGATCCTGTGGTCACCAAGCATGACACCCTCCATTCCCTGGCTGCGCCTAGAAATCCTGTCCATAAAAATTATGAACAGGATTGGTGACAAAGGGCAGCCCTGGCGGAGTCCAACTCTCGCTGGGAATGGCTCCGACCGAGTGTTGGCAATATGAACCAAACTCTCACAACGGTCGTACAGAGACCGAATAGCTCGTAACAACAAGCCCGATACCCCATACTCCCAAAGCACCCCCCACAAAAATCCACGAGGGACGCGGTCAAATGCCTTCTCCAAGTCCACAAAACACATGTAAACTGGTTGGGCAAACTCCCACGAACCCTCGAGAATTCTCGAGAGGGTAAAGAGCTGGTCCTGTGCCACGGCCAGGACGAAAACCACATTGCTCCTCCTGAATCCGAGGTTCGACCAACGGCCGGACTCTCCTCTCCAGTACCTTGGCATAGACCTTCCCAGGGAGGCTGAGGAGTGTGATCCCTCTAAAGTTGGAGCACATCCTCCGGTCCCCTTTTTTAAAGAGAGGAACCACCACCCCGGTTTGCCATGCCAAAAGCACTGCCCCCGACCTCCACGCAATGTTGCAGAGGCGTGTCAACCATGACAACCCAACAACATCCAGGGCCTTGAGGTACTCAGGGCGAATCTCATCCACCCCCGGAGCCCGGCCACCAAGGAGATTTTTAACCACCTTGGCGACCTCAGCCCCTGTGATAGGCGAGTCATCCCCCTCGTCCCCAAACCCTGCTTCCACTGTGGAAGGCGTATCAGTGGGATTGAGGAGATCCTCGAAGTATTCCTTCCACCGCCCAACGATGTCCCCAGTCGAAGTCAACAGTGTCCCATCCGCACCATACACAGTGTGGACGGGGAGCTGCTTTCCCCTCCTGAGCTGCCGGACAGTTTGCCAGAATCTCTTTGAGGCCGACCGAAAGTCTTGTTCCATGGCCTCACCGAACTCCTCCCATACCCAGGTTTTTGCTTCAGCAACCACCCGAACTGCACTCCGCTTGGCCTGCCGGTACACCTCAGCTGCTTCGGGAGTCCCACAAGCCAACCAAGCTTGATAGGACTCCTTCTTCAGCTTAATGGCCCCCCTCACCACTGGTGTCCACCACTTGGTTCGGGGGTTGCTACCACGAGATGCACCGACCACCTTGCGGCCGCAGCTCTGGGCTGCCGCTTCAACAACAGAGGTGGAGAACATGGCCCATTCAGACTCCATGTCTCCAGACTCCCTCGGAATGTGGTTGAAGTTCTTCCGGAGGTGGAAGTTGAAGACCTCCCGGACAGGGGCCTCAGCCAGACGCTCCCAGCACACCCTCACTATCAGGTGGCGGTCAAAGGCGGAGACCTTGGCGGACTGATCCCAAGCTTTCTAAACTGGCTTTTGGTACGTGGAATGTCACCTCTCTGGTGGGGAAGGAGCCTGAGCTGGTGTACGAGGTTGAGAGATACCGGCCAGATATAGTCGGCCTCACTTCAACACGCAGCTCCGGTTCCGGAACCAGTCTCCTGGAGAGGGGCTGGAGCTTGGCCTTTTCTGGAGTTGCCCCGGGCGAGAGGTGACGAGCAGGGGTGGGTATTCTTGTATCGCCCCACCTTGCTGCCTCTATATTGGAGTTTTCCCTGGTGGACGAAAGGGTTGCTTCCCTGCGCCTTTGGGTTGGGAAACGGGTCCTGACCATCATTTGTGCCTCTGCACCAAATGATGTTTCAGAGTACCCACCCTTTTTGGAGTCTGTGACTGGGGTGCTGGAGGGTGCTCCTCTTGGAGACTCCATTGTCCTACTGGGGGACTTCAATGCGCATGTGGGCAACGACAGTGAAACCTGGAAGGGGGTGATTGGGAGGAACGGCCTGCCCGATCTGAACCCGAGTGGTGTTCAGTTATTGGACTTCTGTGCTAACCACAGTCTGTCCATAACGAACACCATGTTCAAGCATAAGGGTGTCCATATGTGCACCTGGCACCAGGACACCCTAGGTCGCAGGTCGATGACCGATTTTGTTATCTTACCATCAGACCTGCGACCGTATGTCTTGGACACCCGAGTAAAGAGAGGTGCAGAGCTGTCAACTGATCACCACCTGGTGGTGAGTTGGATCCGATGGCAGGGGAGGAAGCCATTCAGACCTGGTAGACCCAATCAATCAACTTTATTTATAAAGCACTTTAAAAGCAACACTCACTACACAAAGTGCTGTACAGCAAGAGAACATAAAAACAGGGCACTAACACAAAGGGTGCTAACACAAGAACCACAGTAAAATAAATAAATAAATAAATAAATTCATAAATAAAATAAAAAGTAAAATAAATAAAAATCCATTCATTCAATAAAATCAATGTCTCATACTGGGTCGAAGGCCAGGGAGTAAAAATGTTTTTTAAGACGTGTTTTAAAAATGGACAATGAAGGTGCTTGTCTAATGTCCAGGGTTAAATCATTCCATAACCTGAGGGCCATGATCGAAAAGGCTCTGTCCCCTTTGAGTTTGCGCCTCGCCTTTAGTACCTCCAAAAGCGTCTGTTCAGCTGACCTAAGGGACTGGATGGGAGCGTAGGGATGCAGAAGCTCAGAGAGGTAGGGTGGAGCAAGACCATTCAAGGATTTAAAAACAAATAAAAGAATTTTAAAATGAACTCTAAAATACACGGGCAGCCAGTGGAGTGAAGCTAAGATGGGTGTGATGTGATCTCTTCAACGTGTACCTGTTAAAAGATGAGCAGCGGCGTTTTGAACCAGCTGCAGACGGGAAAGAGATTACTAGCTGACACCGGCATAAAGTGTGTTACAGTAATCCAACCGAGATGAAATAAAAGCATGGATTACTGTTTCCAAGTGCGGTCTAGAGAGAATGGGTTTTACTTTTGCTAAACGCCTTAGATGAAAGAAGTTGGATTTTACCACAGAACGAATCTGCGTGTCTAATTTAAAATCATTGTCCATGATAAAACCAAGGTTCCTAGCTGTGGATTTTACATAACGAGTAAGGGGGCCCAAGCATACAGGAAGGGACTCACATGGGCGACTAGGTCCAAACGCCATCACTTCAGTCTTCTTATCATTAAAATTTAGGAAGTTTAGGGCCATCCAAGACTTTATGTCTTCAATGCATGCCAGGAGTGAGTTTACTGATGAGGCAGCTTTTTGTTTTAGAGGGACATAAATCTGACAGTCATCAGCATACAGGTGGAAAGAGATACCATGCTTTTTAAAAATGGAACCCAGTGGAAGTATGTACAGAGAAAAAAGCATGGGCCCTAGAATTGACCCCTGTGGGACCCCGTAAGGCAGAGGAGCAGAAGAGGATTCAAACCCAGACATGCTAACTTTAAAAGTCCTGTATGACAGATAGGATCTAAACCAGTTGAGAGCGGTGCCACAAATGCCCACTAGGTGCTGCAAACGGGAAATTAAAACTTGATGGTCCACTGTGTCAAAGGCAGCAGTTAAATCAAGCAGCACAAGAACAGCATATTCACCTGAATCACATGCCAAGAGAATATCGTTAAAAACTCTTAACAAGGCTGCACGGTGGCGCAGTGGTTTAGCACTATGGCAGCACAGTTTTACCCTCGGCCGGGGGACCGCGGGGATCATGAGATCGTGGGTTCGATCCCAGCCCCCGACCAACAGTGAGCTGTGTGGAGTTTGCATGTTCTCCCCGTGTTGCGTGGGTTTACTCGGGGATTTCTCCGGTTTCCTCCCGCACACCAAAACATGTAGGTTTAGGGCGCTCGCGCACGCAGCGACCAGCAGCCGGTGGCTTGTCACCAGACTGCAAACCAAGTCTACCTACGGGTACAAATAAGTAACAAAAAAAAAAAAAAAAAAAAAAAAGGCTGTCTCTGTGCTATGAAGAGCTTTGAAACCAGATTGAAAAATCTCCAAAATACCATGTTCATCCAGAAAACATTTCAGCTGCATATAGACAATTTTCTGAAAAATTTTTGAGAGAAATGGCAGCTTGGAAATAGGCCTAAAATTTGCCAACATGGTATGATCAAGACCAGGTTTCTTAATCAAGGGCTGTACTATTGCATGTTTAAAATTTGCAAGAACCACACCAGATGACAGGCTGCAGTTCAAGATGGTGAGAACTGACTGGCCTATACTGGGAAGCACCTCTTTAAAAAGTTTAGGAGGGACAGCATCACAGGGAGACCCTGAGGGCTTAATGTGGGTAACCACATCCTCTAAAAATGACAGAGTCACAGGTTCAAACTGATTAAAAACAGCAAAACAAGGGACAGAGACAGAGGGATCAGAGGCAGGAGCTGAGATGAGAGCCCTGGTGGTGGCCACCTTATCAATAAAAAAGTTCATAAAATCATTGCATAACTCAGAGGAGGCCTCCAAACAGTCAGTCTGTGGGGTATTAAGAACAGAGTCAATAGTGTTAAATAAAACCCGTTGATTATGACAATGAGATAAAATAATATTAGCAAAATATTTGCTTTTTTCCTGCTTGACAGTATTTTGATACTGACGCCAGCAGCCTTTTAAAATCTGCAGTGACACCTGCAGTTTGTCTTTCTTCCATCTGTGTTCAGCTCTGTGGCACTCCTGTCTGACTGCACGAGTTCTGTCAATGAACCACGGCTCAGGTTTGGATCGAGGCTGCTTGGTTTTCAGTGGAGCCACAGAGTCCAAGATGGTTTGGCAGGAGGAGTGAAACCAGGAGCTGAGTTCCTGCACAGATGAGATGGAACCAGGAGGGACACAGAGCTGGTCAAAGGCAGCGGAGAACCGACCGCCAGTGGAAGGGTTAAAAATCCAGCAGCGCGAGTTTTAGCTGCAGTGCGTGACAGATCAGCCTCAAATAATACAGGCATATGGTCGGACAACACAACTATTGTTTAATTTGACCTTGTAAGATGTTTTTTTTCTTTCACCTTTGTTATATTATTCTGTTCCTTTCTTTTAATCTTTACTTTTAGTCTATCTGAAATAAAGATTCATTCATTCATTCATTCATTCATTCATTCATTCAATAATGGAAACAACAGAGGAAATAATCAATGCATTAGATCAAGGAAAATATGCAATTGGTATATTTATAGATTTTAGAAAAGCATTTGATACAATAAATCATTCAATACTTCTTGATAAACTGCAGTTGTATGGTGTTAAGGGAGTGGCACTGAATTGGGTTACAAGTTATCTATCTGAAAGACAACAGTTTGTGAAGATGGGAGAATGTCTGTCTGGGTGTATGGGAATCGCCTGTGGGGTCCCCCAGGGGTCAGTATTGGGCCCTAAATTATTCAACATATATATAAATTATTCCAAGTTTCTAAATTATTAAAAATAATATTATTTGCTGATGATACTATTATATTTTATTCTGGAAATAATTATAAGGAACTAATCCATGCTCTAAATAACGAATTAAATAAGCTTAAAAAATGGATGGACAGTAATAAATTATCACTACATATAGATAAAACTAAGGTAATGATATTTGCTAAGTGTAAAAATAAAGAAGATATACATATTCATATAGATAATGTAATTATTGAAAATGTTAAGGAGATCAAATTTTTGGGTGTAATACTAGATGATAAAATTAGTTGGAAACCACACGTCAGGTACATAGAAAACAAAGTTGCAAAAAATATTGCAATTATGAATAAAATTAAGCAAGTCCTAGATTACAAATCACTTCATATCTTGTATTGCTCATTAGTACTTCCATAGTTGACCTATTGTATAGAGGTCTGGGGTAGCAATTATAAAAGTACACTTAATTCATTTCTAATATTACAAAAAAGGTCAGTCTGTGTTATACACAAAGTCAGGTTTTTTGAACATACTAATTTATTGTTTTTACATTAAAAGTTATTGAAATTACAGGGTCTGGTTGATTATTATAGAGCACAGTTAATGTTTAAAGTCAGTAAAAACTTTTTGCCACGCAATATACAAAACCTTTTTAGTCAGAGAGAAGGGAAATACAATTAATGGGGGAATGCAAAATTTAAAATGTACCTAGTAAGATCTACTAGGAAAAGTTTTTGTGTGTCTGTGTGTGGGGTAAAATTGTGGAATGGGTTGGGCAGAAACACATGCAATGTCCAAACATCCATATATTTAAATGAACATATAAAGAAATGATTTTTGAACAATATAAAAATAAAGGACAATAATATTACAATGCATTTTCAGTGAAGAAAGGTTGTTATTGTTGAATATATATATGCTGAGTTATTGTTGAATATATATGCTTAGTACTATTATTATCGATCATTATTACTAGAATATTACAATGGTATTATAGTATTACGATTGTTGTTTAGGATGGAATTATTTGAAGTATTATAATAGGCCAGGAGGCATTATTATTATTGTTGTTATTGTTATTGTAACTACTATATGGCTACCTATTATTATGGCTATTATTATTATGTCCCAAGGTTGTCATAGCCGGGGGTGGAAGTGGGGATAAGCTCCCACTATCTATAAAGTGCTCCCATATGGCGTGCGTCTCCTACAGCCTCTGACAAGTCCAGCTCCTGGTGTGCTTGTCGCGGGACTGCTTCTACTGACAGTAGAAGGGGTAAAAGCGGGTTTTTGGCGCCTTAAAACCAGATTGCTTCGGGTAGGTGGGGCTCGACATCCGGGAAGGCAACTCACCTAGGGGAAGGAAAACCCTGATTTCAAACCTCCGCTGCCTTGCGGTATACCTGCTCACGGGAAAGGCTTCGGGAGTCAACCCTGAAGAAAAATCCGGAGCCGGAGCCCCTAAGGCAGTTCCAGCGCCTAATGGCGCTAGAACCAAGTGTACTGGCTTTTGCCTTTCCATTGGATCATTTCAGCTTTGTGGAGAGGGGGGACCTGCTGCATGGGTAACAGCTTCTCTTCCATATCAACTTACCCAGGCTTTGCGCAATGGAGAGGGCACTCCAGCTTCGCTACGCAGTGTCGATACAACACGGGAAGCAGCAGTCTACCGGTTATAAGTCTCCGCTCGATTGGCGTAGAGCTTGACGCCAGGGGCTGCTTCCGACGGTGGGAGGGGCCATCGTGCTCCACTGGGCAGCTACCGCCTGCCTTAAGCTGGGCAGCCCCCAGCCAATAAGGTGCTGCATCGCCATGGACCGTTAACCTCACTGGGTGATTGGGGTCTAGGGTGAAAACCGACAAGCGGTTTGATAACCTCTCACCAAGCAACAAGAACAGAAAGAAGGAAACACCCGCCCTAAAGATGGGTACATGGAACGTCAGAACAATGACACCAGGTTTCTCTGACGATCTTCAGGAAATCAGCGATGCTCGCAAGACAGCAGTCATCGACATGGAACTGAGCAGACTGCAGATGAACATCGTCGCTCTCCAAGAGACCAGGCTCGCAGGGTCAGGATCTGTGAGAGAGAGGGACTTCTCCTTTTTCTGGCAGGGGAAACCATCTGACGAGACCAGGGAATATGGAGTTGGATTTGCGGTTAGGAACACCCTCTTGGGATCCATTATTCCACCCACAGAGGGAAGCGAACGCATTCTGTCCCTTCAGCTTCACTCCTCAGAGGGGACAGTCAGTTTAATCAGTCCCTATGCACCAACACTGACGTCTATGGCAGAAGCTAAAGAGAAATTCTACGACGTCCTCAGTACCGCCATAGAGAAAATCCCAAAACAGGAGCCATTGTTCATCCTCGGTGACTTTAACGCTAGAGTTGATGCCGATTACAACTCTTGGCCTACCTGTTTGGGCCAGTTCGGCATAGGAAGGATGAACGAAAATGGACAACGCCTACTGGAACTCTGTTGCCATCACAGTCTCTGCATCACAAATACATTCTTTAACATGAAGCCCCAACACAGAGTCTCCTGGAGACATCCAAGATCCAAGCACTGGCACCAGCTTGATTTGATTCTCACCAGACGCAGCTGTCTACCCAGCGTCCAGATCACACAAAGCTACCAGAGTGCTGACTGTGATACAGATCACTCCCTAGTATGTAGCAAGGTCAAACTGTGAACAAAGAAAGTGCACCGCACGATAAAGGAAGGCAGGCCTCGCATCGATACAAGTAAGACGCACGACCAGGAGAAAGTGGAGGAATTTGCACGCGTGCTTGAGGAATCTCTCCCAGGCCGTTCCGGTGCTAATGCCCAAGAAAGGTGGCAGCACTTCAGAGATGCCGTGCACAAGGCTGCCATGACCACCTTTGGCAAGAAAACCAGCAGGTCAGCAGACTGGTTCGAGGGTTATTTTGATGAAATGATCCCAGTAATCGTGGAGAAACGGAACACCTTGGTAGCTTATAAAGCCTGCCCCAGCGAATGCAACCTGCAAGTCCTCCGGGTCACCCGTAGCAAAGTCCAGCAGCATGCCAGGCGATGCGCCAACGACTACTGGCTTCAGCTCTGCTCCCAGATACAGCTGGCTGCAGACACGGGCAACATCAAGGGGATGAACGATGTAATCAAGCTGGCCTTGGGCCCTATACAGAAGAAAATCGCTCCCTTAAAGTCTGCCACAGGGGAGGTAATTCAGGATCGGCACAACAGATGGAGCGCTGGGTAGAGCACTATTCTGAGCTGTATGCCAGGGAGAACATAGTCACTGACGATGCTCTGAATGCCATCGAGTGTATGCCTGTACTGGGGGAGTTTGATGGAGAACCGACCATCAATGAACTGAGTGAGGCCCTTGACTCCCTTGTCACCGGCAAAGCCCCCGGGAAGGACGGCATCCCTGCCAAGGTTCGGAAGTGCTGCAAAGGGTCACTGATCATGGAGCTGCATGAAATCCTCTGTCTGTGCTGGAGAGAAGGCGAAGTGCCGCAGGACATGAGGGACGCCAACATCGTCACACTATATAAGAGCAAAGGTGACAGGAGCGATTGCAATAACTACCGTGACATCTCTCTCCTCAGCATCATTGGGAAGCTGTTTGCTCCTGTTATCCTCAAGAGGCTTCAAGTTCTGGCAGAGAGCGTCTACCCCGAATCGCAGTGTGGGTTCCGAGCCAACCGGTCTACAATCAACATGGTGTTCTCTCTCAGACAGCTGCAGGAGAAATGCAGGGAACAGAGGCAGCCACTCTTTGTAGCCTTCATTGATCTGACGAAGGCTTTCGACCTTGTCAGTAGGCATGGCCTCTTCAAAATCCTCCCCAAGATTGGATGTCCGCCCAAGCTGCTCAGCATCATCCGATCATTTCACGATGACATGAAGGGCACAGTCGTCTTTGACGGCTCAACTTCATCTGCCTTCGATATTAGAAGTGGAGTGAAACAGGGATGCGTTCTCGCACCGACTCTGTTCGGAATCTTCTTTGCCGTCATGCTGAAACACGCCTTTGGTTCTGCCAAAGAGGGCATCTACCTTAGAACCAGATCGGATGGAAAGCTCTTCAACCTCTCCAGACTAAGAGCAAAGTCCAAGGTCCAGCTAAAATGTCTGCGTGACTTCCTCTTTGCAGATGATGCAGCAATTACCGCCCACTCAGCCGAAGACCTTCAGCAGCTCATGACTCGTTTCAGCGAGGCTTGTCGCGACTTCGGACTCACCATCAGCCTGAAGAAAACACAGGTCATGGGACAAGGCGTGGATTCTCCACCCAGCATCAGTATCTTCGATCATGAACTAGATGTTGTCCATGACTTCGTCTACCTGGGATCCACCATCAATGACTCCCTCTCTCTCGACACGGAGCTCAATAAGCGCATCGGCAAAGCAGCTACAACCATGTCCAGACTGACAAAGAGTGTGGACCAATGGCAAGCTGACAGAGCACACCAAAATCCAGGTCTACAGAACTTGCGTCCTCAGCACCCTCCTGTATGGCAGCGAGTCCTGGACCCTGCAAGCCCGACAGGAAAAGAAGCTCAACGCATTTCACATGCGCTGTCTCCGTCGCATCCTGCACATCACCTGGAAGGACAAAGTCACAAACAACAGCATCCTGGAGAGAGTTGGAATCCCCAGCATGTACACGCTGCTGAAGCAGAGATGCATGCACTGGCTGGGGCATGTGATACACATGGACGATGGCAGGATTCCCAAGGATCTCCTCTATGGTGTCCTAGTTCAAGGCAAACGCCCGTCAGGCAGACCCCAACTGCGTTACAAAGATGTCTGCAAAAGGGACTTGATGGCCATGGATGTCGACCTCACCACGTTGGAAGCTGTAGCCTCAGACAGGACGGCCTGGAGGCAGATTGTGCAGAAAGGCCTTTCCAGTTTTGAACAGTCACTTATACAGCAAGCTGAGGCGAAGCGACAGAGGAGAAAGCCCCAAGGCCAGGCAGACTGACCAGCAACGGACTTCATCTGTGTCCAGTGCGGCAAGGATTGCCACTCACGCATCAGACTTTTCAGTCACACCCGACACCGACGCTGCATCAAAACCATCCAGAGCGCAACTCCATAGTCTCCCGAGACTGACGGATGCCCGAAATTATTATTATATGGTTGCTTATTGCGCCTAGGTATTGTAAGCTATGTGGGGATATATGGTGGTATATATGGTGATTATGATGATGATAATATTGTCTGTAATTATATTAAACACACCAGAAGTATTTACTTATTATTATTACAATTATTATTAGATGTTGGTATTATTGTCACTATAAAATATCATTGTTGTATTATTTCTGTTGCATAATTTAATTATAAGATGCATTATATATTATGGTTTTGTATAATGAATGTAATTATGGGAAGGATAATGACTAAAATGATATTATAATTTATTGGGTACGGAGAAAGGGTGGGACTATACAAGCGTTGGCTTCTTCCCACTCCTTTTGAACAAGGCATTTTTTATGGGTTTTTTTTGGGGGGGGGGTTGATTTGTTGTTTTAAATTTTTTTCGTCTTGATGTTCAAATAAACTCAATCAATCAATCAATCAATCAAGTGTATATACTTATCAAGCATCAAATGACAAATTTGATTTTTCTGATTTTGTATACTTTATTGATCCCCAGAGGGGAAATTGAGGGCATCCACCTGGGTGGATGAAGCAGCCACGGTACGGCGCTATCCCTTAACCATTCACACACACATTCACACCTAGGGCCACTTTAGCGTCTCCAATTAACCTAACCTGCATGTTTTTGGCCTGTGGGAGGAAACCGGAGAAATTCTGGAGTAAACCCACGCAGATATTCCATCTAGCTACAATGCTCTGCACTGTGTGTTCATATATTCATATATTTATTCCATCCAGCTACAATGCTCTGCACTGTGTGTCTGTGTGTGTGTGTATATATATATATTTTATAGTAATACGTACATATGTATATTAGCTGCTCTTGCTTGCTTGTTTTTTTCTTGCCTTCTGATTGTTGCTCTGAGTGTTGCTATCCCTGTGCTGTTGCAATCCTGGAATTTCCCCGTTGTGGGACTAATAAAGGCTTATCTTATCTTATCTTATACGGGGAGAACATGCAAACTCCACACAGATCACTGTTGGTCAGGGGCTGGGATCAAACCAGGGATCCCATGGCCAAGGGGTGAGTTGCTGTGCTGCTGCAGTGCTAACCACTGTGCCACCGCACCATCCTATTGAACATAAATCCAACATTTCACCACTGGGACTTTTGCTACATGTCCACTGGTAAGAATTTTTTGGAAAGAAATCAGATACTCTCATGTTCGGGGTGGTCACCCCGTCCATGACTTGTGGCTGTTGGATTTAATTATTGCTTATTAATTCCAGCTGCCGGATTGAGCCTTGCTCTCTGCCAGTCCCACAGCCATGCCTCCTCTCACCGGGCATTCACCAGCTGTCTGGCTCACCACACACACACACACACACACACACACACACACACACACACACACACACACACACACACACACACACACACACACTCACACACACACATAGTTCAATCAGTCACGCACCTGTCACTTCACAGCTGTGTCCACTTGCACTCATTTTGGTTTGTGTATTAATTGAGTTAAATGCGACCAGTTGTTGCGGCAGTTTCAGACGTCAACATTGGACTTCCTGGCTTGTGACAGCTGGCTTTTTCCCTGGGCTGAATTGTGTTGTTCCTCAGAGCCTTTCCGCTCCAACATAAGTCTCCCCTCTTTTATGCCTTTCCTCTTCTCTCCTACCCTGCCTGGAGCTTGCTTGGCATTTAACGCCAGCCAACGAAGCTGTAGCCAGTTGTCTCATCCATGTTATAGTGACTGTTATTTGGACATTATTGTATATCTACTCTTTTGCAAATAAACATGTTACATACTGCACTTTGGGCTCCCTGCTATTTCATATGTTCGCTGCAGTTTAAGCAGTGAACATGACAGATACCAGAACCTGTGAGGTGTGGAAAAGGGGCATGTAGCATAGTTTTCGGATAGAGGGAGTCGAGCAATGCGGGAGGAAATACTGGAATAGTCATTATTAACCATGAGCAGATTGAAAAGCCTTTTTTTAATAGTGCTGGTATATTTGCGCTACAAAAGGCGACTTTGTTGTTGTCGCCGCCAGTTTTGGATTCACCCAATCCTACAATGCGTGGCAAATTTGATTGCCTGGTTCATGAGCTTTGGCTGGATGAACCCATGTTCCACTGCTCTCCACGCCTCGTTCCTTTGTATGTTGTTTCTATATGACGGCAAGGACTGGTCATATTGGGTTGCCTGAAACAGTGGCTATTAATTTCTCCTTCATGTCTTCACAACAACAGGTAACATACAGATCTGCTTCTCTCTCTCTCTCGCTCAAATTTTTGTTTTTTTGGGTGGAGGATGGCGGCCTTGGGAAAGCCACCTCCATCTATCCACCAGGGGGTGAGGATCGTTCCCCCGGACAGTGAAGTTACTGTGGAGGAGGTCCTGGAGGCTGTGGCGGAGCAGGTGGGCCCTGACGCGGTCTGCTTTGCTTCCCGAATGAATAGAGCTGTGGCTGTGTTTCTGGCGGCTGAAGACGATGTTCACACCCTGATTGTAAGCGGTGTGGTTATCGGGGAAACATATGTACAGGTGTCCCCCTTATCTGTCCCATCAACGAGAATCACCGTCTCAGGTGTTCCACCTTTCATCACTGACGAGCAGCTGGCGACAGAGCTCCGCAGATTTGGGAAGTTTGCGGGCCCGTTTACGACTCTGCCTTTGGGATGCAAGGCCGCCAAGTTCAAACATGTGAAATCGCTCAGGCGGCAGGTGTTCATGTTTCTCGACTCGCCCACTCAGACTCTGGAAGTCTCCTTCAGGGTCAAGCACGGGGACGGATCTTACATGGTGTATGCGAGCTCGCGACAGAAGAAGTGTTTTGAATGTGGAGACGTGGGCCATAAACGGTTCGCTTGTCCGCACAGGCAGCGGGCGGAGGGCCCTGATGGGGCTGTGGATGGTGCCGGCGGCGAGCCCTCCGCTCACGCCGCAGCTGCGGACGGCGGCGCGGCCTCCGCTCCCGCTACCCCAGCTCCGGATCCTGCCGCTGTGTCTGTGGACGGCCCGGCTGCGCCGCCCGCGGCCCAGCTTGCGGTCGGGAGCGTGGATGGCGATGGCGCCAAAAAGGTCACTGATGGTGCGTCACAATCATCTCGCTGTGTGATGTCAACAGCTGTGCCGCCGGCAGCTGCTACCGCTTTGGAGGAGGGGACGGAGCACCGACCTGATGGTGCGTCAGAATCTCGCTGTGTGACATCAGCGGCTGTGCTTCCGGAGGCTACTACCGTTACACAGCGGGGGATGGAACAGCGACAGTCAGCTGCTGAGGGTGGCGTCCAGGAAAATGTGGCCCATGATGAATCCACTGGCCCGGGAGAACCAAGCAGTCAGCTGAGTTGTGCTGACGAGGAAATGGAATCTGAGAACGACACTGTGTCTAATGCTGAGTCTATTGAGGCAAAATGCAGTACAAACACGAGTTTGTATTCACTGGAAGAAATAAATGCATTTCTGGATGAAACCTATAACAAAGCCATTAGGGTCGCCGACTACTTCAGTGACACTGATAAATTCATTAAGTCTGTGGATGTGCTAAGAAGGCAGGTTGGTCTTGACCTCCTGGATGAAAGGAAACGTTATCGCCTCAAGAAACACCTGACAGCCCTGCGTAAAGCAGCAGGGGGAACGCCGGTCAAGAGCGCCCGACAGGAGGAATGAATGGCGGTCGTTCCTCTGCCTGTTTTACACATTTTTGGGATATTGTTTGAACAGACTTGTATATGACATTTAATTGACTGTAATTGACTGTCACAGAACTGGATCTTTGAATAGGTGGACTGCAGGGACTGCTCTGTGTTGTGTGTGTGTGGGGGGGGAACATTTCAGTTTGCACTTTTTCCAATGTGACACACTTGGAGGAATGATGTTGGTGTGCTTACATTTTTTTGAAGTGTGCAATAAAAGCTTATTTTAAAAGTCAAAGTCTCTCTCTCTCTCTCTCTCTCTCTCTCTCTCTCGTGCGCATGCATGGGCGTTTGTGGGAGCAGGGGTGTGGAGTGGTGTCGAGTGAGTACGTTAAACTTTGTATTTTCTAACTTTTTCTCTATCTTGTGTGTTTGAGGTGTGTGTGTTTAATATAGTGGGTTGAGTGTGGGTGTGTTGGGGTGTGAGTGTTGGAGTGAGTGTGTCGGGGAACGGTAGCTTCTGCTGCCGGTTTTTCCCGGCCGGCATCATGCCGGTGATTGATGGTGGTGTGGAGTTTGAGCGCTTAACCCGGCGTCATGGCGTGAGAATCCTCCCGACAGTTCCCTGTTCTGTGGAGGAGGCCAGCCTCGCTGTAGGACAAGTGGTTGGGCATGGCAGCATAAAATCAGCATCGAGGATGAACAGCGCAATTGTGATCTTTCTGGATTCGACTGAAAAAGCTGATCAGGTGGTGGCACAGGGAGTGGTCATAGGTGACACTTTTACTCCCGTTTTACCGCTGGCGAACCCGTCTAGGAGGATCACCATCTCAAACGCTCCTCCTTTCGTTAAAAATGATCAGCTGATTAGAGAGTTGTCCCGTTTTGGCCAGGTTGTGTCCCCTATCAGAATGGTCTCTCTGGGTAGTAAATCACCCCTGCTGAAGCATGTTGTATGTCACAGGAGGCAGTGTTTCACGGTGTTGAAAGACAGCTCTGCTGAACTGAACGCGTCTTTTAATTTCAGGATTGACGGCTTTAGCTACTTGGTGTTTGCAACATCTGAAACCATGAAGTGTTTTGCGTGTGGCGCAGAAGGCCATCTTATTAGGTCATGTCCTGAAAAGGCGAACACAAAGAGCACTGGCGGTAAGAAAGGTGACGCCGCTGTTTCTGGTGGTCCGGAGGGTAGCGCTACATGTGGTGCGGCGGATGCCGCTGCGGCGCCCGCTTCTGCTGGGGCGGTACTTCTGCGGGGGTGTCCGCGTCCGCGTCCGCTTGTGCTGGGGCGGCCGCGGCCGCCTCTGCTGAGGTAGCCGCAGCGGGCGCGGTAGTTGTTCCCCCAAACATTGATGGTGGGAAATTTCTGTCTGGCGGCAGCTCTGATCATTGTGACGAGCCTGTCACCCGGAGTAAAGAGGCGGAGGGTGTAAGTAAGAGTGCAGTTAAACGAAGGAACGTGGGTGAGCAGACTTTGCAGGCGGGGGAGGAGCGGTTTGAGGCTGTAGCGGACACACAGAGCAAACACTGCATGACGAACGTTGCAGTTCACGAAGAAATGCAGGAATGTAGTTTTGTTGAAGAGGATCCTTTTAAAGCTGCACAAAAAAGAAAAAGTGCTGAAAACTTGCAGAGCTCTGCTAAATCTAGTAGGGTTGGGAAGTTAGATCTACTGGATGAGAGCATCTCTGACGAAAGTGGAGCTGAGTCTGAAATGATGCAGACGCAGGAGGAGCAAAGCTCCTATTGTTTTACCAAAATTAGGCAATTTCTCCAGGTGACCAAGGGGAGCAGAGCTGTGAAAGTGGAAAATTACTTTCCAGATCTGGAGTTATTTGTGGCATCAGCTCGCAAGCTGATGAAACTGAATGATGGGAATGAGACTTTTACTGATCAGGAAATATTTCGTTTAAAGAAACTGGTTGTCAAACTGAAATCACAAATTACTAACAGTCATGTTGACTCTTAGTTTGTTTCTTCCCTTTTATGCTATGTGTGTGTTTTTTTACTGTACCTTATTTTTATCCTTTTTAATGCCCCACCTTAGAATTGGCACTCTTAATATAAACGGGGCCAGGGATGATGTAAAAAGGGCCTCTTTATACAAGCTTTTTAATTTAAAGACACTTGACGTGCTGATGGTCCAGGAGACTCACAGCACTGTAGACATTGAGTGCCAGTGGAGAAAAGAGTGGGATGGCTGCATTTTTTTTAGCCACAAATCCAATAATAGTGGAGGGGTGGCTGTACTTTTCTCTCGGGGTTGTGTGCCTGTCTCTTATGAGGTAGAAGAGGTGGTGAAAGGACATGTACTCTTGCTAAAGGTACAGTTTGAAAACGTAAACTTGGTTCTTATAAACGTGTATGTGCCAACCCAGAGAGCAGAAAGGATCAGGGTCTTTAATATGCTATCAGATACGGTTAGATCCTGTAATCCAAATAGTTTTTTATTTCTGGGGGGTGATTTTAACTGTACATTAAACCACAGACTGGACAGGAACCATCAGGAACCTCACCCTGCTTCTGCCAATAGGCTGAGGGAACTAGTGAAGGCACATGAAATGGCCGATGTGTGGAGATCACATCATGGGGACCAGAGGCAGTACACCTGGAGCCATGCTAAAGATAACCTCTTATCTATGGCTAGGTTAGACCGTTTCTATGGTTTTAAACACCAAATGAGTGTTTTTAAAAATAGTTGTATCTGTCCTGTTGGTTTCACTGATCGCTGCCTGCTGATTTGTTCTGTTTTCATTGAAAATGTAAAGTGTAAGAGTGCTTTTTGGCATTTTAATAATACACTTTTAAATGATGTGTTTTTTAAGGGAGTTTTTCATGATGTATGGAAGTCACACAGGGAACAAAAATCTTCTTTTAGTTCTCTCCAAATGTGGTGGGATTTTGGTAAGGCACAGATAAAACAATTCTGCCAACAGTACACTCAAAATGTCACTCGTAGCTTGACCCAATCCTTGAAAGTTCTGGAGACTGAGGTGGTAGAGCTAGAGGAGTTACTCAGTTCTACCGGAAAACAGGAGCACTTAGAGGCTCTTAAGTCAAAAAGGTCAGCCTTGGCTAGCTTGCTAGGGGTCACCGCACAGGGTGCTCTGGTCCGCTCACGCTACATGGATGTAGCTCTGATGGACTCGCCCTCCCAGTACTTTTTTGGACTGGAGGGGAAAAATGGACAGAGAAAGCTCATTCACTCCTTGTTGGGCGATGACGGGAGAACAATCTCCACAGCAGCAGAGATCAGGAAACAAGCTGCTAGCTTTTACAGTGAATTGTTTAGAGCAGAGTGGAGGGAGGACACGTCACTGGGCCAGGTTTTCCTTGATGGTCTTCCAGCGCTCTCAGAGGACCTTGTTGCCGGCTTGGATGCTCCACTGTCTCTGTCTGAGCTGCATATGGCGCTAATGAGCCTCCAGAATGGAAAATCACCAGGCATAGATGGTCTCTCTGTGGACTTTTTTAAGGAATTCTGGCCCCTGCTTGGTCCAGACCTGCTGGAGGTTCTCCAAGATAGTTTGGAAAGGGGGACTCTACCCACGACCTGCAGGAGGGCCATCATCACACTGTTGCCGAAAAAGGGGGACCTCCAGAGCCTAAAGAACTGGAGGCCAGTCTCTCTGCTCTGCACAGACTATAAGATTCTCTCAAAAGCTCTGGTCCGAAGACTGAGAAAGGTGATGAGCGAGCTCATTCATGTAGACCAGACTTACTGTGTGCCTGGCAGGCTGATTAGTGACAACGTCACTTTAATTCGGGATATTTTGGAGGTCTCTGGTTCATTGGCGGTAGAAACTGGTTTGATTTCAATTGACCAGGAAAAGGCGTTTGATCGGGTTGAACACCAATATTTATGGACAGTTTTAACAGCTTTTGGGTTCAGCCCAGGCTTCATAGCCAGGATACGGGTCTTGTACAGTGACATTGAGAGTGTGCTGAAGATAAATGGGGGCCTGTCTGCCCCTTTAAAAGTCCAGAGTGGGGTTCGGCAGGGCTGCCCTCTCTCAGGGATGCTGACTCCCTCGCCATAGAGCCTTTGCTTCACTGCCTGAGAAGGGATCTATCAGGAGTTACTTTTCCTGGCTGTGACACCACGTTCAAGCTGTCGGCCTATGCAGATGATGTAGTCATTCTGCTAAATAAGCAGAGTGACATTGACGTTCTGGTTAGGAGTGTCAATCTTTTTGGCCAATTTTCCTCTGCAAAAATAAACTGGGGAAAAAGCGAGGCTCTGATAGTGGGGGAGAAACTAGAAAATCAGCTTACGCTGCCTGGTGGGTTGATTTGGAAAAAAGGAGGTTTTAAGTATCTTGGTGTCTTTATTGGAAATCAGCAGTTTGAGCAAAAAAATTGGGATGGGGTCATAGAGAAAATTAACGGGAGACTAAACAAGTGGAAGTGGCTAATGCCAAGAATATCTTTTAGAGGAAGAGTGCTCATTTTAAATAATCTTGTTTCCTCATCCCTGTGGCACCGCCTCATGTGCATGGACCCCCCTGCTGGTTTGTTGTCCAAAATTCAGTCTGTTTTGGTGGACTTTTTTTGGGGGGGGTGGACTCCACTGGGTTCCTCAAGCCTTGTTATTTCTTCCCAAAGAGGAGGGAGGGCAAGGAGTGATTCATTTAGCTAGTAGAGGTGCTGCTTTTAGACTGACTTTCATACAGAGACTGCTGACGGGCCCCCAGGACCTGGTATGGAGGCCTTTGGCCTGTGTTATTTTACAGAGAGTCCTTGGGCTTGGGCTAGACCTCCCTGTGTTTTTAATGGATTTTAAGAACTCTAATGCACTGTCTTTACCCAGTTTTTACCGCAGTCTCTTTTCAGTGTGGACTCTTTTTAAAAAACAAAGAGGGCCATGCGATTCCCTCTACTGGTTGTTGAGGGAGCCGCTGGTTTTTGGTGGTCGCCTTGGTGTCCTGCCGGGAGTTGGAAGGACCTTCCTTGATAGGCTGTGTTCCAGAAACGTTCTCACTCTGAAGCAAGTGGTGGAACTGGCTGGTCCTGGCCTCAACAACGCCTCAGCTTTAGCAGCTCATCTTGGTGTCAGGTCGAATCGTTTCATCGATGGTCTTCTTGCACACTGGAAACAGGAGCTTCATGGACTTGAGCACTCCCTACTCTTGGACTTTAGCAATGGCACGCTGCAGCCGGAAAGCACGGACCCCTTTCCCTCTCTCACGCTCTATATGGACTTTGACGTCGCTCCTTGCTCCTTACTGGCATTCTGTGCTCCCACTGGTGTGGACTTTGGAGGAGCCAGTGGTAAGGCACTCTACAGACTGGTGGTGATGGCACTCAACAAGGACAGATTGAACACCTGTGTGGACACTCCTTGGAGAGCCTATTTTAAACTAGGAAAAGGGCATCGGCCTGCCTGGAGGGCTCTTTATAAAGCCCCTCTCCCTAAGAGGCATGGAGACTTACAGTGGAGGGTTCTGCATGGTATTATAGCAGTCAATGCTTTTGTTTCTGTGATTAACAGCAGTGTCAGTGATCAGTGTGTTTTTTGTTCCTCTAGGGAGACTGTTTTTCATTGTTTTATTGAATGTCAGCGCCTGAGTGGCCTCTTTGAACTTCTCACAGAACTTTTTCATATTTTTAAGGAAGTTTTCTCTAAGCAGGTTTTCATTTGTGGTTTTATGTACAATCGTCGTTTTAAGCAGAAGTGTCAACTACTGAACTTTGTTTTAGGGCAGGCAAAGTTGGCTATCTATGTAAGCCGGAGAAGAAAACTTGAGAATGTTGAGAGTGATGTTGATGTCAAAATTTTATTTGTGAGGCTACTTAAAGCCAGAATCAGGCTGGACTTTCAGTTTTTTATGGGGAATGGGGATGTGGAAGGTTTCAGGACCCTCTGGTCCCTGGAGACTGTCCTCTGTTCAGTTCATGATGGACAGCTTTTTTTTGGGCGTTTTTTGGGGGATTAATTTTCTGTGTAATATAGCATGACATAGAAATTGTATTGACTGATGGACAAATGTGTTTATTAAAGATCTTTTAAAAATCAAAAAATCTCTCTCTCTCTCTCTCTCTCTGAGTGGGTGTGGTCGTGAGTGCGAGCTGAGAGCGTGTGACAGCGTGAGTGAATTATTTCAAACTTTTCTCTATCTTTTGGTGTTTAAGGTGTTTTTTTGTTAAATAATCTTAATTTTTGTTGTCTTCTGTAGCTGGGGTGGGGTAGGCGTTTTGGGAGGGGGGTTTCTGCTGCCAGCTCTGCTGGTCAGCATGGTTTTGGAGCGAGGCTCCGGTTTTGAGCAGCTGACACGCCGCCATGCTGTCAAACTGACACCGGCTGTCAGCTGCTCGGTGGAGGAATGTAGTCTGGCTGTGGGGGAGCTGGTCGGTTATGAAAGCATTAGATCAGCTTCTAGAATGAATAGTACCGTGGTGATTTTCCTGGATAGTATTGAAAAAGTTAACCGGGTAGTGGAGAGCGGGGTTGTGATTAAAGACACACTGGTTCCTGTTCTGTCTCTGGTGAATCCCGCGAAGAGAATTACCATCTCAAATGTCCCACCATTTTTAAAGAATGAGCTGTTGGAGAAGGAGCTGTCGAGACACGGGCAGCTTTTGTCCCCGATTAAGCACATCCCTCTCGGTTGTAAGTCCCCGCGTTTAAAGCATGCCATGTCTTTTAGGCGACAGGTGCTCATGATTTTAAAGAATAGCGAGGAAAGCCTCAACCTCGTGTTTAAATACCGGATTGACGGCTTTGATTATACCATCCACGTCACCTCCGATAATATGAAGTGTTTCGGCTGCGGAATGGAGGGACATTTGATTCGATCATGCCCTCAGGGAGTGGGGGGTGATCACTCGGGGGAGGCCGCTAGTGCGGCCTCGGGGCCGTCTGGTGACGGAGCGGCTTTGCTGCCCTCTGAGGCTGACGGCGCTGCCGCGCCGTCGGGCGTTTCAGCCAAAGCCGCGGGGCCGTCTGGCGGCGGCGCTTCGGCCGAGGCCGCGAGGCTGTCTGGCGGCGGGGCGGCTTTGCCGCCCTCCGCAGCCGGCCTGTCAATCATAACTGAAACAGCAACAACAGTTAAAGCACATCGCGGGGCTGCTGCACAGACCAACATTGCAGACAAGGGTGAGATTACCGAGAGGGATCGCGCTGAGGATCAGACAGAGGAGCCAAATGAGGCCCAGGTAGATGGTGGGACCAGAAAGATAAATATAAAAGCACAGCACAGGGTGAGCGAGAAGCAGGAAGAGACAGCTACCAGGGTGGCTGAGTCAGTGTTGGAGGATGAGGATGACATCGAAATAGATGAAGAGTTATGTAAAATCCCCATCAAGCGGAAGAATTTGGAAACCAAACAGCAGAGGGTCAAAGTGAAAAGGGTTGTCAAAGACAGTTCTGAGGTTTCTCTATCTCAGCCAGATTCTTATGCTGGGTCTGAGATAGAGAGTGATGGTGAAAGCAGTGATGATGTGGCCAGTGGAGGCGGTTACCCCTTCACAAAAATACAGAAGTTTTTGCAGGACACTAAGGGGGTCAGAATGGTTAAAGTTGAAAGCTTCTTCCCCGATCTAAAACGCTTTGTTGACTCTGCTCGGGCCTACATGAAAAATAGGGGAGAGCTTGAGCAGGAAAGTTTTACTGATCAGGAGATCTACAGACTAAAAAAGCTTGTACTAAAAGTTAAGAACCAAATTGCCCAGGATGATTAGTCTTTTATCGCTCATTCTTTCTTTTCTGTTTTTGTATTGGCTTTGCCCTCTTATACACATGTGTAGTTTTAATTTTGGCACGCTCAACATCAATGGAGCAAGAGAAATGTCCAAGCGAGCGAGTGTTTTTACTCTTGCAGAATGCAAGAAAATTAATGTTCTGTTTGTTCAGGAGACTCAGTTCTGAGGACAATGCTGTTGACTGGAGGAGGGAATTTCGGGGTGAAATTATTCTTAGTCATAGAAGCAGCAAATGTGGTGGGGTGGGTATTTTATTTTCTCGAGATTTTATTCCACTTTCTTATGACATTGATGAGATAATTGCAGGCCACATTTTAAAAGTTTGAGCTGTTTTTGAGAATGTGAAAGTTGTTTTTATAAATGTGTATGCTCCAACCGTAGGCACAGAAAGATTGGCCTTTTTAAATATTTTAGATGATACGATCAAAAATTGCAGTAATGATGACTTTTTATTTGTGGGAGGTGATTTTAATTGTACAGAAAATCCTCTTATGGATAGGAATCACCCAGAGCCACATGCTGCATCCCAAAGAGTTTTAAAAGGTTTCATAGAAGCTCATGATCTGTGTGATGTGTGGAGAAATTTTCATGGCAAGGCTAGACAGTACACGTGGAGCCATAGAAAGGACAATATTTTGTCCTTAGCTAGACTGGATAGGGTTTACAGTTTTAAGCACCATTTTAGCATTTTTAAAAGTGCTTTTATAGTCCCTGTTGGCTTCACAGATCATTCCCTGGTTCAGTGTTGTGTTTTTATCAAGAATATAAAGTGCAGTAGTGCATACTGGCATTTTAACACGTCACTTTTATCGGATAACAGTTTTAAAACTGCTTTTATGTTTTTTTGGAGTAATTTTAAATTGACAAAATCAAATTTTAGTTCTTTGCAGCAGTGGTGGGATGTAGGGAAGAGCCAAATAAAGAATCTGTGCCTACAGTATACTCGCAATGTCTCTGGAGACTTGGCCAGGTCTGTCAGGGACCTGGAGAGAGAAGTAGTGGAGCTGCAGTCTTTGGCAGGCTCCACAGGAGAAAGAGGACATTTTGAGGCCCTCAGTGGCAAAAAGTCTGTTTTAACTGACCTACTGGGTGTGGCTGCCAGGGGCGCTGTGGTACGCAGTAGGTTCCAGAACATCGCACTAATGGACGCTCCATCTCATTTTTTCTTTGGTCTGGAGAGGAAGAATGGTCAGAGGAGGATGATCCACTCTCTCAGCTCCGAGGACGGGCGGCCGATCCATGAGTCTGTGGAGATCCGTCGCTTTGCAGTTGCTTTCTACAAGGATCTCTTTAAGAAAGAATTTGTTGAGAATCCACATGCACTGAGTCATTTTTTGACGGACTTGCCAAAGGTGATGGCTAGCGTGAATGCGGAGCTGGAGAGCGGGATCACTCTGCAAGAACTGGCAGTGGCTGTCCAGTCTCTTCAGTGTGGAAAAGCCCCAGGGATAGATGGCCTACCAGCGGAGTTCTACAAGGCGTTCTGGTCTGAGATCTGTGAGGACTTGCTGGAAGTACTGTCTGACAGTCTGCGGAAGGGTCACCTGCCCCTAAGTTGTAGGAGAGCAGTCCTCACCCTCCTTCCAAAAAAAGGCGACTTGAAAGACATTAAGAACTGGCGTCCGGTGGCCCTCCTCTGTACTGACTACAAAATTCTCTCCAAAGTGTTGGCTACCAGACTGAGGAAGGCGATGGAGCAGGTCATACATGTAGATCAGACCTACTGTGTACCTGGTAGGTTGGTTACAGACAACATTTTTTTAATTCGTGATGTTTTGGACCTCTCCAGCTCATTGGTCAAAGAACTTGGTCTTATTTCAATAGACCAAGAAAAGGCGTTTGACCGAGTTGAACATCCATACCTTTGGCAGACATTAGAGGCCTTTGATTTCAGCTCAGGGTTCATCGCCATGATCCAGGCTTTGTATAGAGACATTGAGAGTATTCTTAAGATTAATGGTGGCTTGAGTGCTCCTTTCAAAGTTGAGAGGGGTGTCCGACAGGGCTGCCCCCTCTCAGGTATGCTGTACTCTCTTGCCATTGAGCCCCTCCTTTGTAAACTAAGGCAAGGCCTCACTGGTTTTAAAGTCCCCAACTCTGACTCTGTTTTTAAAGTGTCTGCATATGCTGATGACGTTGTTGTTTTTACAAGAAATCAAAATGATGTAGACTACCTTTTAAGAACTGTCAATCTTTTTGGTGAGTGCTCCTCAGCGAGAGTGAATTGGGGTAAGAGTGAAGCTGTTGTGGTGGGGGGGAGACCACAAAAAATTGCCCTACCTGGTGGCCTCTCGTGGACACAAGGTGGTTTTAAATATCTTGGTGTGTTTTTAGGAAATCAGACTTTTACTGAGAAAAATTGGGAGTGTTTTTTAGAAAAAACTGAAGGAAGACTAAAAAAATGGAAATGGATTCTGCCAAACTTGTCCTTCAGAGGTCGTGTTTTAATTATCAACAACTTGATTGCTTCAATGCTGTGGCATCGACTGTCTTGTCTGGACCCTCCACCCAATTTGCTGGCCAGAGTGCAATCTATAGTCGTGGACTTTTTCTGGGACCGTCTTCACTGGGTTCCACAGAGTATCCTGTTTTTACCGAGGGAAGAAGGTGGTCAAGGGCTCATCCATCTGGCCAGCAGGGGGGCTGTCTTTCGCCTGCAGTTCATTCAGCGACTGCTGAGTGGCCCCCTTGACCTTGTGTGGAGACCTATTGCCAGGGCTGTCCTGGCTCGCTGTGGAGGGCTTGGACTAGAGGAGTCGCTGCTTTTAATGGATTTAAGGGGCCAAAAACTCCCAGAACTTCCCCAGTTTTACCAAAGTGCTTTTAAAATCTGGGGACTTTTTAAAAAGAACTCTCCCCAGGCTTCCTTGCCGCCTTTCTGGCTTTTAAAGGAACCACTTGTGTTCGGGACCCGTTTTGATGTGGGCAATGTTTTAGGACCTTCTGTTTTAAAAAAGTTTATTTTTGCAAAGGTTACAACGCTGGGACATTTGGTGAATTTATGTGGTCCTAACTTGGACAATGCTGTTGCCCTGTGCTCGGCTCTTGGCGTCTCTTCAGTCAGAGTTATAATGAACTTGTTGAAAGATTGGAGAGACTGCCTGTCTGCAGAAGAACACTCTGCTATTGTTTTACACTGCGAAAACTCTGTACAAACTGCTGATGAACCTTTTCCTTTTAGTATTTTATCTCCTGATTTTAAAGATGGCACTGGTGTGTTTTTAAACTCTGAGCACATTAACATTTGTGACTCTCCTGGTAAAAAAAATGTATGGACTTTTGGTGAAAATTCTAAATGTGAATAAGTTAAAAGGTCGAGCTGATACACCATGGAGGAAACACTTGGGTCTGGGTCCAGAGGTGAGGCCTGCCTGGAGAGCACTCTATAAACCACCATTAACTAAGAAGGTTGGAGACCTACAATGGCGAGTTTTACATGGTGCTGTGGCTGTAAATGCTTTTATCTCTCTTTTAAACCCAAATGTTGTTGAGGTTTGTCCATTTTGTCCTCAGAAAGAAACTGTGTTCCATTGTTTTCTGGACTGTAACAGACTGCAATCGTTGTTTGTTTTTTTGGGGAAGCTGTTTTATCTGTTTGGAGAAGTCTTTTCCCAGCAGATTTTTATCTTGGGCTTTCCATATAGACAGAGGACTAAGAAAAAGAGTGAACTCTTAAATTTCATCCTGGGTCAGGCTAAAATGGCTATTTATGTTAGTAGGAAAAGAAAAATTGAACAACTGCTGGATTGTAATGTAAAAGACATACTGGTTGGCATGATTAAGGCTCGAATAGTGATTGATTACAATTACTATCATCTGATGCAGAATGTTGAAACCTTTGAGGCTATGTGGTGCTTTAAGCACATCCTGTGTTGTGTTAAGGAGGGGAAAATTACCTATGGTATGATCCTGATGTAAGAAGCAAGTTTTTTGTTTTAGTTTTCCTTGTTTGGTTACTTGTGTCTTTGATTTCTTGTCAGTGAGACATTTTTCTTTTCCATTGCTTCTTTTAGTTGTTTTAGTTGTTGTGTTTTTCTGTTGAATTTGTGACAATAAAGGTGTGTTGAAAAATCAAAAAAATCTCTCTCTCTTTCTCTCTTTCTCTCTCCCACACACACACACTTCTCTTCTTCTCCTCTTCTCCTCCAGCTGGCTGGTTCACTGGATTGGTCGACGGGTCCATCTGTGGGCATTCTTCAGCTCTTTGCTGCTACCAGACAATATGGTGTCCTTGGTCTCCATATCTTTAAAACAAACCAGCGAAAAATGTTTCTAACATCACTTTGTTCGAGAAATAGGTTCAGTTCACGAATCTGTTGTTATTTGACATCAAAAACCGCTGGTTTAAAAGTTCAGGATGAGAGTGCTGCCTCCGGATCATGACTGTACGGAAAATAGCATGACTGATTGTTTTGAATATGCAAATGAGCAGTAGGGGACCCACGGGAGATTCTGCACACCACAGTCCAGTTTTCACCAGTCTGGACCAAAATGCTTTCCGTAGCGTTTCCAATACACAATGAATGTGAAGCGGCAAAATGACGGAACCAGTGGACACGTACCATTAAAAATGCCTGTGGTTGCAGACTCAGAGACACATGCTGCAGAAAACTGTACAAACAATGACTGCTTACCTTTGTGCAAACAACGGTTTTCTGGCCATTCACCCAGAAGATTTGAGGTGGCTAGACCCATCCTTTGGTGAACTGAACATGAGCCTCTAAAGATTTGGCTCCCTGCCAGCTGACAGCCACACCTCCCTCTCCTACCAGTGATGCCAACTGTTTGTCATTATTATTTGTGTTCACTCCTCTGCTCATTCTTACAGACATACATGCCTGCCCACATTCATCCTGCACTCACTCATGCACACTCTTGCACACATACGCACACACACCCACTCATCCTCACTCACATGCTCATTGACATTCACACACACACCTGTTTCCACTTTGTCCAGCCCACACATTCCTACACACTCTGTCACACTACACACATCGGCAATCACTCTCCTCATTATGTGTAGCATTATTTAAGCCCTGTGTCTTCCCTAGTGTATTGCCAGATTATTTTTTGACCTGTTTATACCTCACAGTGTTTGAGCTGCTCTGCTGCATGCATGACTAGATGCCCTGCTTGTCTTTTTCACACCGCATCACTCTGCATGTCATTTGTGTTTTCCTCTTCTGTTTTACACATGTTGGCTCTGGGATTCCTTCCTCGGACATCTCTGTTCCCGGCCCAGTGAGTATTTCAGTACCTGCCACTTCCAGTCTCATCTAGGAAGTGCTCGGGTGTCCAGGCTGCCTCCCCCCGCTGTTCAGCTTTCTGCAGCGCCTTGGGTCTACCCTGGACTTACTCACTGGTGAGCTGAGGAGCGTCTCGTGAGCTTCCCAGAGTCTCCTCACCATTCTGAGTTCTTCGGTTGTTTTAGTTGGAATGTTTGTATCTTTTTTGTACAATAAATTGCACACAGCATCTTCTGTGCGTGGGTTTCATCATTTCTGCCTTAAAATGACAGAAAATCATAACAATCTGCATGGATCTATAGAATAGTTGGCAAGATATTCCCAAGCTGGTCAACAATTTTAAGAATCAGCCATCTTGGTTTTGACAAATTTCTATCATATCACCTAGCCAAGGGGTGACACTAAAAGACATGTAAGATCTGCAGTGGTGGCTGATAAACTCATACCAGAAAGTGGCTTTCCTCTGCTGTGACTGCTATGCATAATTAAGAAGAAATATTGTATTCATCTCTCAAACATTATTCTTAGATTGATGTTACCAACAAACAAACATGTGAGCTTTGTTGTGCACATACTCATGATGTGAAATAAAGAAATTATGTTTGTGAAGAGCAGAGCTTGCAGTGAGGGGAAGAAATGTTAATGAGTGAGGAATTCATACAAGTGATATTCTGAACAATCAGAGCTGGCTTTCAGATACCACAACCGATTTTGAATTTCCTTTTCTTATGATGAATGGGCACTTCACACTGTTGAGACAATAAAGTACAGTAAATAAAGTATACATTATACAGTTAGGCCCAGAAATATTTGGACAGTGACACAATCTTCATGATTTGGGCTCTGCATGCCACCACATTGGATTTGAAATGAAACAACTACAACGGAATTGAAGTGCAGACTTTAAGGTTTAATTCAAGGGGTTGAACAAAAATATATAAGATAAGCCTTTATTAGTCCCACAACGGGGAAATTCCAGGATTGCAACAGCACAGGGATAGCAACACTCAGAGCAACAATCAGAAGGCAAGAAAAAAAGCAAGCAAGCAAGAGCAGCTAATATACATATGTACATATTACTATAAAATATATATATACACACACACAGACACACAGTGCAGAGCATTGTAGCTGGATGGAATAAATATATGAATATATAAACACACAGTGCGGAGCATTGTAGCTAGATGGAATAAATATGTAGATATATAAACACCCACAGTACGGAGCATTGCAGCTAGGTGGAATAAATATGTAAATATATAAACCCACACAGTGCGGAGCAATGTAGCTAGATGGAATAATATGTAGATATATAAACACACAGTGCGGAGCATTGTAGCTAGATGGAATAAATATATAGATATATAAATATAAACACACCCAGTGCGGAGCATTGTAGCTAGATGGAATAAATATGTAGATATATAAACACACACAGTGCAGAGCATTGTTGCTAGATGGGATGAAACAGCATAACCGTCTACTTAGTTATCCTACATGGTATGATTATGTGCCCATACATATTCTCACCCTCCATAGCGACCTATGGAAGGTGAGAATACTAGGGTATTTTCCTAGTTGTATGCCGGAGGGGACCATTGTGTAAGTCTATTGCATCTTTTGCATTCAAAAAACTATTAGTTTTGTACGTCTTTTTGCTATCTCTGCGAGCAGCCCTGCTTAGGTTGTACAGTCTGACAGCCGTTGGTAGGAAGGACCTGCGAAACCTCTCAATTGTGCACCTGGGATGATGTAGTCTGCTGCTAAATGAGCTCCTCAGTGCATTCAGTATGTCCTGCATAGGGTGGAACTCGGACTCCAGCAGAGATGACAGTTTAGCCACCGTCCTTCTCTCTCCTATCTCCTCCACCGGATCAAGGCGGTGCCCCAGGACAGAGCTAGCTTTCTTGATCAGTTTGTTCAGTCTCTTCCTATCGGCTGCAGTAATGCCACTGCCCCAGCAGACCACTCCAAAAGTGATGGCTGATGCCACCACCGTGTCATAGAATGTCTTCAGCAGCGCCCCTTGTACACCAAAAGACCTGAGTCTCCTCAGCAGGAACAGCCTGCACTGTCCCTTCTTGTAGAGTGCGTCAGTATTGTGTGACCAGTCTAGTTTATTGTTCAGATGAACACCCAGGTACTTGTAGGATGTCACCATCTCGATGTCTGTTCCCTGTATATTTACTGGTGCTGTGAGGGGTTGCCCATGCCTGCGGCAGTCCACCGCCAGCTCCTTAGTTTTCCTCGCGTTGATCTGGAGGCAGTTCCGATGGCACCAGTCCACGAAGTCCTGGATAAGCCCTCTGTACTCAGCTTCATCTCCATTGGAGATGAGGCCAACGATCGCAGAGTCATCAGAGAACTTCTGTAGATGGCAGTGTGTTGTGTTGTGTGAGAAGTCCGCAGTATAAAGAGTGAACAGGAAGGGAGCCAGCACCTGGGGGCCTGGGGGGCCCCCTTGCTACCAATGATCGTGTCGGACACACAGTCCCGGCTTCTCACAAACTGAGGCCGGTTCGTGAGGTAGTCCAGGATCCATGATGACAGGTGCTGGTCCACCCCTGCGCGCAGCAGCTTGTCCTTCAGGATCATCGGTTGGATGGTGTTGAAAGCACTGGAGAAGTCAAAGAACATGATCCTCACCATATTCCCAGGCTTCTCCAGGTGGGACAGAGAACGGTGAAGGAGGAAGATCACCGCATCCTCCACCCCAATGCCATGCTGGTAGGCGAACTGGAGTGGATCCATCGCTGGTTCCACCAGGGGGCGGAGGTGAGCAAAGAGCAGTCTCTCCAGGGTCTTCATCAAGTGGGACGTCAAGGCCACCGGTCTGTAGCTGTTCAGGTCTTTGGGGTGGGAAGTTTTTGGTACAGGTACCACACAAGATGTTTTCCACAGCTGTGGTACCCTCCCCAGCTTCAGGCTCAGGTTGAAGATGTACGTCACAATCCCACACAGCTGGTCTGCACAGGACTTGAGGAGCTTTGCGCTGATGCCGTCCGGTCCCGACGCCTTCCTCACCTTGATCTTCCTCAGCTCCGTCCTCACCTGGGTCCTGGTCAGGGTCAGGATGGGGGGCTGTGTGTTGGGAGTGGGGGGGTGTTGGTGGAGTGGGGAGTGGGCAGCAGGACTTGATTTCTTTAGAGGCAGCAGTGGTTGTTGTGCAGTCAGGGGGGAGGGCGGTTGGTCAAACCTATTGAAAAACAGATTCAGGTTGTTTGCCCACTCCCTGCCCCCCGTGGCCTGGGGGGGAGGTATTATGGAGCCCAGAGATGGTTTTGAGGTTTCTCCAGACCCCGCTGATGTCGCTCTGTTGCAGCTTGTCCTCCATCTTCTTCCTGAAGCTGTCCTTGCCTTCTCTGATCTTTCTCCTCAGCTCCCTCTGTACGGACTTCAGCATCTCCCTATTCCCCGACCTGAAGATCCTCTTCTTCTCTGTCAGAAGTGTTTTTATCTCAGGGTTGATCCAGGGTTTGTTGTTTGAGCAACACCGTATGGTCTTGGTGGGAACGGATTTGTCCACACAGAAGCTGAGGTAGTCCGTGAAGGTGTGAGTGAGGCCATCGATGTCCTCACCATGTGGATCGCAGAGCTGCTTCCAGGCGGTGGCTTCAAAACAGTCCTTTAGAGTGTCCATTGTCTCCTCAGACCATAACTCCACTGTGCGCATGGCCGGAGGTTGTCTGTGCCCTAGGGGTTTGTACACCGGCCGGAGATGAACCAAGTTGTGATCCGATCTCCCGAGTGGGGGGAGTTGTGATGAGGTGTACGCCTCCTTAGTGTTTGCGTAGAATAAGTCCAGTGTTTTATTGTCTCTAGTGTGGCATGTGACATACTGGGTGAATGTGGGTAGAATGGGAGACAATGAAACATGGTTGAAATCGCCTGAGATGAGGAGAAGAGCATCTGGGTGTTCTGTCTGCAGCCTGCTGGTTACTGAATGGATGACGTCACGCGCTGTCCCAGCGTTCGCCGTCGGATTTGCATAAACAACAATGCAGATCACGTGTGAGTGTTCTCTCGGGAGATATGTAGGCCGCATGCTAACAGCTAGCAACTCAATGTCTTTGCTGCAGTGTCGTTGTTTAACAGTGATATGTCCCAGTGATATGACTAAACATGTAGGAATTGTAGCTATTTTTATACAAACACTCCTCATTTCAGGGGCTCAAAAGTAATTGGACAAATAAACATAACCCTAAGTAAAATGTTACTCTTCAATATTTTGCTGAGAATCCTTTGCAGGCAATGACTGCCTGAAGTCTGGAACCCATGGACATCACCAAATGCTGGGTTTCCTCCTTTGTGATGCTTTGCCAGGCCTTTACTGCAGCTGTCTTCAGTTGTTGCTTGTTTGTGGGTCTTTCTGCCTTAAGTTTTGTCTTGAGCAAGTGAAATGCATGCTCAATTGGGTTGAGATCTGGTGATTGACTCGGCAATTGCAGAATATTCCACTTCTTTGCTTTAAAAAACTCCTGGGTTGCTTTTGCAGTATTGTCCATCTGTACTGTGAAGCGCCGTCCAATCAACTTTGCTGCATTTGGCTGAATCTGAGCAGAAAATATATCCCTATACACTTCAGAATTCATCCGGCTGCTTCTGTCTTTTGTCGCATCATCAATAAACACAAGTGACCCAGTGCCATTGGAAGCCATGCATGCCCATGCCATCACACTGCCTCCACCATGTTTTACAGAAGATGTTGTGTGCTTTGGATCATGAGCTGTTCCAATTCTTCTCCAAACTTTCTTCTTCCCATCATTCTGCTACAGGTTGATCTTAGTCTCATCTGTCCAAAGAATGCTGTTCCAGAACTGGGCTGGCTTCTTCAGGTGTTTTTTTGGCAAAGTCAATTCTGGCCTTTCTATTTTCGAGGCTGATTAATGGTTTGCACGGAGAGTGTTCTTCACTTGAGTGGATTTGTTCTTCCCCATGGAAAGGATTCTGCGATCATCCACCACTGTTGTCTTCTTTGGACGTCCAGGCCTTTTTGAGTTCCAAGCTCACCAGTGCACTCTTTTTTTTCTTAGAATGTGCCAAACTGTTGATTTGGCCACTCCTAACATTTCTGCTATCTCTCTGATGGATTTCTTCTTTTTTTATCAGCCTCAGGATGGTCTGTTTCACCTCCATTGAGAGCTCCTTTGACCGCATGTTGTGTGTTCACAGCAACAGCTTCCAAATGCAAACGCCACACCTGGAATTAACTCCAGACCTTTTAACTGTTTAATTGATGACAGGTTAATGAGGGAAGAGCCCATGCAGCCTTGTTATTTTTTTTTGCAGCCTTCTGAGTCAATTGTCCAATTACTTTTGGTTCCTTGAAAAAGAGGCGGCTACGTATTAAAGAGCTGTAATTCCTAAACCCTTGCTCCAATTTGGATGTGAATACTCTCAAATTACAGCTGAGAGTCTGCACTTTAAGCCCATATTGATTATATAATTGTATCCTGAATATGTTTTCGTAAACAGCTAAAATAACAAAACTTGTGTCACTGTCCAAATATTTCTGGGCCTAACTGTATATGGTATAGTATAAAGGGCTTCAATATAACACTGAGATTTTCTTTTTTGAATCAGTGTTGTACAATCACTTTTGTCATATTCTTAAATTTTCATTATTTCCTTCATACCTATACACAGTTAAAATCTGAATTCTACAATTTAATAACTTGCTTACAGCAAAAAAAGACAAATTATTAATACTAGTGCACACCCATGCGTGCCTGTAGAAACCAAGTTTAAGTAAATATTTCTGCATGTCTGTAGAAAGCAACTGTAAACAAGCATTTCTGCATGCCCGTAGAAAGATACTGTTACCATGGCAACAGTAATCATGGTGAAGCCTGCCTTTGATCTTTGACGTCACCACTCATTCAGTGATGTCTGCCTTTGATCTCTGATGATGTGTCTGCCTGGCAGCAGTAACCATGGTGATGCCTGCCTTTGATCTATGACATCTGTAGTGCTGACCTTGGGTTCCAATTTATAAAATCTAGTACATCTAAAATTTACTGAAGAAAATTGTTTCAACTCAAAAGTCTGGTCATGAACTGCTTCTCTCACCCAAGGACCAGAGCTGTAACACTACCCATCAGCCATAAAGTGGAAGTTCTTCTCCAGAAAGGAATGCCCAATTTGACAGGTTTATAGTTGATATAATCCAGACTTGGGAGTCAAGATTCTCCAGTAAAAAAACACACAGTTTCACAGTGGCATCTGGTGGATGAATCAGGAATATTTATTTTTTCCCTTTGCAGTGGAATTTATGCATTATGAACAAATAAATTAATTCATATTCTTTCTCTCAAGACAGTATCCGCTACTGAAGACATGGCTGACCTCTCAGAAATGGACAATTGTGGTTTCAAATGTTTTTAATATGTGTTGCTTTATTTTCAGGAAGAAATTAATTTTTGCATGTTTACTATCACAATTTAATTACAGTTAAAATGTAGAGACATTGTATGTTCCCTTATTATTGAGCAGGATATGTTAGTCACTAAAGTTGAAGGAATTTATACTTTATTCAGCATCATATGTGTTTTAGGAGGTTTTCACTAGTGATGGCAGAAATGGAACATTCGAGAGATCAAATCATTTGGAACAATTGATTCAGAAAAAGAATCGATCTTTTGGAACATTTGAAACATCTCCCCACAGCAACATCTGGTGGCCAAATGTTTTAATACTACACTCAAACAGTCGAGTGTTTTTGTGTTTTTATCTCTTAACGTTTCATGGTTTTTTTTTGGATGCATAGTATTATTTGTATGAATTAATTAGTATTTGAAGGGGGTGCTTGTGTACAAAATAGACATCAGTCAGTATTTGTACAGGGTGCTTGTGTACATTCAAGTATTTTTATTCAGAAAAACAATCTTTTCAACAGTGCTCGGACTTAGATGGTTTCTCCTCTTGTTTAAAATCTCTCCTGCTTTTGAGAATATTCTCTCGCAAGGGACTGATGTGGCTGGAATGGAGAGATACTGTATGTCTTGGCCCGCTGGAACATTATTATTATTTGGTCGCCTATGAGGTGAACGACCAAATCCCAGTTGCTTTACAAAGCTAATACAAGGCAGGGGTCGCCACTCCTCACTGCCTAGCTGGAACAGGTGAGGGAATATTGAGGCATGTTGTTTCCAGTAATCTTGAGGGTCATCTCGTCTGGGCAAGTATGGGGCTGAGAGATAGCGCTAAACCTTGGTTGATAGATAAACAGACAGACAGACAAGTTACATAACAATAAACGAGAATCAAACACAATTACCACCTCATTCAATCATTCTGAGCATAGTGGGTGTCTGGTGGTTGCCTACCTATGGCTTCTTTTAGTGATCAAATGCATAATTACATTTTTTGTAAATAATAATAAAGGTGTAGGCTGAAGTGATCCCAGACAGCTGACCTGGGACGTTTTCTTCCCCCATCCATTTCCAAATAGTGTAAATCCAAAAGCACGCTCACTACAAGACACTCAGAGAGGCAAGACTTCGCAAACAAACTGCACTTTAGAGGAGCTTTTAAATGCTTTTGGCATATGGGGTGATGAATCAGCAGCCAATCAGGCAAGGACACGAGAAATTAATATTTTACGTTTAAAGTATATATAATACATACAGTATATTGTGCATAGAATAGGCATTTTCATATTCTGTAATGGTAGTATTTTATTTATTATTCCATTTTAGAAATGGGAAATCACCGCATATTCACTTGTGTTTCACTGATATAAAACAACTGTGACATTTCAAAACAGTCGGTGGCGTAATGGAACGTGGCATGGAACAGTCACATGACATCCTCTTTCTGATACAGACCTCGGAACAGTGGTTTGTTTCAGAAGTTCCACCTAGGTTTCGGTACGTACTAAAACACTGTTTCGACTTTGCCATCACTAGATTTCACTCTTCAAATCAAATTTTGCTCTCTCCTATGTCTGTGGGAGACCCTCACCTCAGAAATTTGAACTGACCATTAGAGCTCCAGGCTTCACTGCATCTCCTTTTTAGGTCAAGTTTATGACTTCTGTTGACCAAAACTCCATGTAATTGGTTCAGCTCAAGTTCCATGAAATTCAGTGAGATTCTACCACACCTGAAAAAAAATTCCTTTGTTCAGTTTTTTTTGTGTGTGTGTGTGTGGGGGGGGGGGGGGGAGGGCTCAAGCTGTAAGGAGCAGACTTCTCTGCTCTCCCATTTTTTTCTGTCTTCCAAGTAAGTCCCAGAGCCTGTCATACTCTGTGAATTTTTTTTTTCTTTTCTTTAAACTTCACTTTTTCTTAAAAAAAAAATATCAAACAAATCTTTTTCTTTAAATTGCCTTGCAAGAAGATTTTGTTTGATTTTTTTTTTTTAGCTTAAACCAACTCATTCCAGCCACAATACATTGGAAGAAATGGATCTGTGGCGTGTTCTTGTCCAAGTTTGAATTTCTGATGGGACTTTGTACAATAAACTAATTCCTTCTTCAATGCATAAGAGAAGACCACAGCCAGCCTGCTGAAGAACCAGCCCTTGTGATCTCGGGAGCAGGCCATGACCGTGGTAAGGAGCCTGTCTGCCAGTCTTCCAACAGAACCCACGCTGGTCCAGTTGAAACAGAATCCAGTGGACCGCCTGCTACCTACTGGGACACAATGATTCTGCTTGGTTGACAGTCTGTTGATTAATTTAAACTTAATTCTTCATAATAGTCCTTGTATAAGTTATTTAAACTTAATTTCATGCAAACCCCCATCAGAATTTCAAAATGCATTTTGTCCTTTCATTAATTTACATTCTTTTCAGAGTAACACCAATTTTCTATTTTTATAAATAGTTAAATCATCATTTTCTTTATAAAATTGTATCCACTTTTCATAACCAATGCTATTTTATGGTTTTCCAATTTCCAGTATACTGACAAGTTAAACTGTGCTTTATTTGGTTCCACAAATGCTTGATTCATAAGTAACTCAGTAATAGTCTATAATGCCCATGATACATGTTGAATTCTCTGTTTTAAAGCTATCCAAATATGTTAACCTATTCTGACATTTCTTATTAAACCATTGAAAGACATATGGGAGTTATTGTTTGATTTCATGTCCATCTTCTTGATTATCAGCAGACCGTCATGTTCGGGGTTGTCACCCCGAGCATGACTCGTGGCTGTTGGGTTTAATTATTGCCTATTAATTTCAACTGGTAGATTGAGCCTCGTTCTCCACCTGTCCCACAGCCATGTCTCCTCCTCACCAGGCATCCACCAGCTGTATGGTTCACCACATACACACTCACACACTCATGCACGCACGTACGCATACACACACTCATGCACACACATATAGTCCTATCAGTCATGCACCTGTTGCCACATGGCTGGTCTGCTTGCTGTCATTAGGGCTTTGTACAAATAGCGGGGCAGTACAACCAGCCAGCATGTCAGCTTCAAAATGTCAACCTTGAACATCTGGACTCGCTTCTGTTGGTTTACCCCTGGACTGAATCGTGTTGTTCCCTCAGAGCCTTTCTGCTCCGACACAGTTGTAAGTCTTTCCCTGTGCCTTTTTCTCCGCTCCTGCTTAATTGGAGCATGTTAGGCATTCCTGTAGACCAATCAAGTTTGTAGCCGGGTGTCTTTCCTTTGTGCTGTGACTGTATTTGGACTTCTATACATACACCCATTGTAAATAAACACATTTCTTACTCTGCATTTTGGGCTTGCTGCTATTTCCTATGTTCGCTGCCAAGTTACGCAGTTAACATGACAGTAAGATGCCACCAAAAAGAGCCCAAGCAGTAATTAACGTGTTACTCATTTTTTGTGTTTTTTCACTCACCTGCTCGGAGCGTCATGTCCTGGTCTAGCCGTTCCCACACTGGGCTTAGTGGATGGGCTGCAGGACAGCCCAGTACGGAGGAGCAGTGGGCGGCCTGGCGAATCAGGGAGCTCCTGGAGGAAGCGCACGACTCCTTCGGACCCGGAGATTGTTTAGTCTGCCTCGATGGAGTAATCCAGATACTGAGGATTCACCGGGGCCTCTAGAATTACCCCGAGTACTCCGAGCTGCTGTCCGGAGTTGTCGTGCTTGAGCAGGCTTTCCCCGACCTGAAGAGAAGGGCTTCCTGGATGAAGCCCAAACAAAGATGCCCTTCTCCGCCAGCGGCCATCTTCTCCTCTCCTCCGTCCACCATTCCAAGATGGCAGCCAGCAGGTCGGCATCGTCGACATCACCCGGAATCCCGGAAGAACAATTTAGCCCTGCTAACTGCTCCAGCTCTGACACCGAGCCCTGTCACCCTCACAGAAGATCCTCATCGCCAGTCCCGAGCAGTCCCGTCTGCAGGATCTCACTCCGTTTTTACTGCGAGGTCTTCTTCCTCGGTTTGTTCGCTGGCAGCAGTGGGGCGCTTGCTTTTTTCACCGGGGTCTCCCGTTCCTGAGGCGAGGGGGGCGACTCCCATACCTTCCACGGAGGACCCAAGCACCGCCTTTCCCGGACAGACGGGTGGAGTCGTCCAAACAGAAGCAGCAACAGTCAACACCATAAACCAGGAAAACAGGCAAGTACATTTTCATTTGACTCATAATAATAATGAAATGTCTTGCCTGATTCCCGGTAGGGAGGCTCAGGGAAAGCAGTCCCCTGAGCTCTCCCTGCCTGCTGCTGTTAAAAGCTGTTCACCAGCCCGCTCTCCTCTCCCTTTTGTGTGCCAGCCAGAACCGGAGCTGAGCAGCCAGGATCAGGAGGAGCCAGAGGTCCGTGGGGTGGGGGGGTGTCCTCCCGCAGCCATGGTGAACCAGGTCCCAGCCGCCACGCCGGAGGAGTCACCAGTGTGGATCAAGGCAGCTGGGAGAATCAAGACTGCAGTGACCATCATCTCTGCTGTGGAGGCCGCCACAGCAGAGTCAGCACCCAAGCGGAACCTCTTGGAGGCCGAACCTGAGGAGACATCACCAGACTCGCCAAAGTCCTGGACGGCAGTAGAGCTTCAGCTAAGGCAAGTGCGCTTTTTTGTCTTTCTCTTTTCCATAACTGAGCATTTTTGCCTAGCTTTAGGTGAGGAGAGCCAGCTGCAGCCAAACGCTGCACCTGAGCTCGCCTTGCCGGGCTCTGCCGCTGCCGGCAACTCTGACACTTTCTCCTCTCCTTCTGAGTCCTTTTCCAGAGTTGCCGGACAGGGTCATCCATCACCGGATGAGTCTGTGGATCCAGGTTCACAACCGGAGGTCACCGAGGTTCCAGATGAGGTGGTTTTCAGGGGCACCCAGCCCCAGTCCAGGGTGCCTGTGATCGATTGTCTCCTCGCTTGGGTGCTCACATGGGTCGGCTGGCCCATAGCCAAGATGGCATTGGAGTCAGCAGTGGCCCAGCCGGGTCCCACCGCGGGTGCAGCAGGGCTCCAGCTGGACTCCATCATGGGTGCAACATGGCTCAGTTGGGGCCCATTGGGGGTGCAGCCAAGCTCCAGTCCCAAGCCAGGACCATCGTGGGTGCAGCGAAGCTCCAGTCCAAAAGCCGGGACCATCAAGGGTGCAGCCGAGCTCAAGTCCTACGTCGTGACTACCGGGGGTGCCATAGGAGAGTTTGGGGATGCCGGGGTCATCCTTTTACTTTTGGAGGCCCTGTGGGTGTTCCTCCTCCCTCTGCTGGGCACTGTTGGGGTCCTTTCCCTTTCGCCGCCAGCAACCGCAGGGGTTCCTCTTCCCCTGTTTGGCCACCCACCTCTCAGCCTTCCAGTGGGTAGGCCACCGCCTTATCTGCCCCTCTGGTCCTGGTGGCCTAATTGTGTGGGCAAGCTGGCCGAAGGATTAGGTTCCTGGGTTAAGTGGCCCTTTTTCTCTGGCAGGCTGCCTGATGCCATTCAGCAGGCAGCCTGCTGGCCCTGGGACTTGGGTCGGCCCTCTGAACTTATGGCCACCCGCTGGGCCTTGGACTCTGGCCAGCCCCCTGAAGTGTAGGACTCATGGGGGTGGGGTGGGTTAGTTTAGTTTTGGGGTTGAAGAGTGTTGTTGTGCTGTATTGTGGTGATTATCCTTCCCTCATCTATCCCCCTAACCTGTTTTCCCCCACCTCACACCCTAGGTTGTTGTATGGGCTTTTTGAGTGGGGTGGGGTGGGGTTTTTTTTCCTGATGGTATGGTGGGTATCTGGTATCCATCCCTTGGGGGGGGGGCACTGTCATGTTCGGGGTCGTCACCCCGAGCATAACTCATGGCTGTTGGGTTTAATTATTGCTTATTAATTTCAGCTGGCGGATTGAGCCTCGCTCTCTGCCAGTCCCACAGCTATGTCTCCTCCTCACCAGGCATCCACCAGCTGTATGATTCACCACATACACACTCACACACTCATGCACATGCACACACTCATGCAATCACGCATGCACGCACGCACACATACACACACACACCCTCACATTCACACTCATGCACACACACATAGTCCTATCAGTCATGCACCTGTTGCCACACGGCTGGTCTACTTGCTGTCATTAGGGCTTTGTACAAATAGCAGGGCAGTACAACCAGCCGGTGTGGCAGCTTCACAATGTAAGCCTTGGACATCTGGACTCACTTCTGTTGGTTTATCTCTGGACTGAATCGTGTTGTTCCCTCAGAGTCTTTCTGCTCCAACACAGTTGTAAGTCCTTCCCTGTGCCCTTTTCTCCGCTCCTGCTTAATTGGAGTGTGTTAGGCATTCCCGTAGACCAATCAACTTTGTAGCCGGGTGTCTTTCCTTTGTGATGTGACTGTATTTGGACTTTCTATACATACACCCATTGTAAATAAACACGCTACTTGCTCTGCGTTTTGGGCTTGCTGCTATTTCCTATGTTCGCTGCGAAGTTACGCAGTGAACATGACACAAACAAGAGCTCACGGGGTTTTTTTTTTCTTAGACTGATTCATAATTGGTACAAATAAAGAACTGTTAATAAAACTGTCCTTTTGGACTGGTGCCTCAATGAGCTAATGTGCTGATAAATGAAAATAAATTTTCATCCCTACTCACATTCATATTTACATTAATATTTGTTCCAACAATAAAACATCTATAAAACCCATAAATCAACTACATTTTATAATGGTCCCCCACCCGAGGCTCTGCTAGGAATCTAGGAATGGACATGAAATTATGATTTCACAAGCTGTGTGGGTATAGTCAAATCTGATCTTTTGCACAGTAAAACTTTTTTTTTTCTCTGTATCTAACTGCCCATTCAGCCAGTGTTTAAACCCCCTTATATGCCCAGCCAGGTCTCTGTGTGAGGAACACAAAAGGGAGGAGGTGATTCATCCCCTCCCCCCCATCTGCCTGAGCCTAGCAGTATCTGTGTGTGGAAGCGCAGAGGGGAGGGGAGGGGAGAGACCCCCCTCAGACTGCTGCACTCCATAGACTGTTTTTTTAAGCATGCTAAAAGTTCAGAAAAGTGTTATCATATGCTGAATTAATTAAAATAAGGCCTGAAAAGACGGAAGCGTGACGAAATCCGATCCGGTTTTTTTGTCAATTCAACTCATTCTGCAACATTCCTGGCGAGGCAAATTGAATTAACCAATATTTTCTTTTCTTCAAGTGTTCAGTGACAAATCTAAATCATGTTGGACCTGCAACAGTAATGAAAATTACGGAGAGGAAATTGTTTGTAGTAACAGTGCTGAATCGTATGCAAAGTTAAAATTGTGAGATTATTCTTGCATGAATAATCTGCAGAATTGCTAGAATAGTTACTGGAGTTTGGCTCATGACAAACCAGATTAAAGGGAGCCATCCTCCATTCTTTTAAAAAGTTGCTGGCAGAAATAAGCCAGTCAAAGCGTGAAAAAAAGGTGTGGTTGGTAGTTGGCAGGCCGTGTCCGAATTCGTGCGCTACATTGCACATTCACATTCGCGCGTGACCAAAACAGCCATGTACCATTCACTTGCATGAGAAATGCACATGTGCAGACTAAGCAGTGCAACTGTCATTTTACAAACTGCCATTGTGAGTAATCCTGGCAACCATTTTGGAATTGAGACAGTAACCACCTCCAAGCGATATCACTGTGTCTCCTCCTCCTTGAGTGAAGAAATGGTGATGGTTCTTATGGTTGACCATCTTGTGGTCAACCATAAGAACTGCATCCTTTAATAAAATAACATCTAAAACTTTTAAGCTATTAAGCCGATTTATAACCAAATCGAGCTTCCAAACTAACTTCAAAGCAATCCATATTCAGAATATCCTAAATTTAAACCAATTTAAAGTTTCTATGCCAAAAGCAGAGAAAAGGAAACTTTCTGGCTCTTGAAGGTTTATTGTCACTGGTGGACCAGATTGGCAAATGTAAATGATTACCAGAAATGCATGAAAAGCATACACTTTATATTTAATCACTTATGTTAACCACACATTTTAATCTATAAAGTTAAAAGATCACATATTTACATATTTTATGCAACAACTGCAAACTTTTGAAGCTATATATGTGTGTTTTAAGCTGCAATATTTGAATCCTTCCACAGGAAGCCCACTTCAACTTAAGGATTTGAATAGCAAATAGCAAAATAGCAGCTAGCAGCGGAAGGGGCTAGCTGAGGCCCAGCTGGATTCGAGGTCGGTCGGATCGGATTCCGGCGACACCAGCAGAGATTGTTTTACTATCCACAGGTCAGTAAAAATGCCACCAAAGAAGGAGGAAATGGAAGAGATCAAAAAATCTCTGAACTTCTCGTCAGAAGAACTGACCAAAGTGGTTAGTCAGCAGGCTAAAATAATAGAGCTAATGGAAGAAGTCGGAGAATTAAAATTAACAATTAAGGAAAAAAACAAAAAAATTGACGCGTCGAGGATCTTGAACAATATTCTCGTATGGATGATTTAATTATAAGTGGACTAGACATTAAATATCAATTATATGCTCATGCTACAGCAGGATTGAGAGGAGAGGATGCTCCCCTGAGTGAATCAGTCTCCCTGGAAAACCAGGTGCTTCAGTTCCTTGATAGTAGAAATATAAAGGTCGAAGCAAATGCAATTCCAGCCTGTCATACTTTACCCAGAAAAGATAATAAAACAAAGAAATCAATTGTGATGCGCTTTGTGAACAGAAGGGTAAAGAATGACATACTGAGGCAGGCCAGAAAGCTGCAGGGAACAGAAGTTTGCCTAAATGAATATCTAACAAAAACTAATGCTGACATAGCACGGCAAGCACAGAGGCTGAAAAGACAAAATAAGATAGATAGATAGATAGATAGATAGATAGATAGATAGATAGATAGATAGAAGATACAGGCAACATGGACAAGAAATTGTAGAGTTTGGATCAAACTAAATGGAACACCTGAGGAAGCAAAGAGTATAATAATCAGAGATGTTACTGACTTAAATAAATACAGATGAACACTGATTAAGAAAATTAAGAGACTATAAAAATCCATATCCACACACACGGCAAGAATAGTTCTCTTGACATACCATGTCAATGTACTAAAAAACAAAAAAACAAAAAAACAAAAAACAAAAAAATAAAAAAAACAAACAAAAAAACTTATGACTGACTTTAGTAGACATCAATTATCCCCAGCTGGAGGAAATCATTTGACACAGCATGAGGAAATTCAGACTCTGAAAATATGCCATTATGCTGAACATAAACTACAAGAGATGGAAAATGATATTGATCCTGATAACCACTTTTTCAATAATATTCATAATCATTGTGAATATTACACCGAAAAGCAATTCAAAAGTCAAGTGCAACTAGATGGTAAACTATCAATAATACACTTCAACAGCAGAAGTCTTAACAAAAAGTTTCCACAGATTCAGGACTATTTAAAACAGCTAGACAGAAAATTTGCAGCTATCGCAGTCTCTGAAACTTAGCTTAATGAAGAGCAGCCTCCCCTGAGGGCAATAGAGGGATATCAGATGTTTCATATTAACAGATCTCAAAAAAAGGGTGGTGGTGTTGCACTGTATATTGATGACCTGTATAGGTGTAAGCTTGTAAATGGAATGTCCTTTGCACTACCAGGGATTTTGGAATGTGTTACTGTTGATAAGATAAAAGATAAGATAAAACAAGATAAAACAAAAAATCTAATTATAAGTTGTATATATAGAACGCCAGGAACTTGCATTGAGACATTCAGAGATAAATTAGTCGAGCTGTACAATAATATTACTAGTAAGAAAATGGTAGTAATTTGTGGAAATTTCAATACTGATTTACTAAATCCATATCAACAAAATGTAATTACAGAGTTCATGAATTCTATGTATAGCATGAGTCTATATCCCACAATAACACATCCCAGTAGAATCACAGTTCACACTGCTACACTTATTGACAACCTGTTTGTTAATATTATTGATAAGAAAATAGAAAGTGGATTATTGATAAATGATATAAGTGACCATTTGCCAACCTTTGCACTTATCCATGGTCACACGGGGGCCAATACAGAAAAAAATTTAAAATCGTTGAGATACAAATCACAAAATGCAATCAGTTCTTTTAAAGAAGACTTGCTGAAGCAAGACTGGACAAAAGTCTATGTATCAGATGTAAATGAAGCCTATGACACATTTATAAACATTGTAACCACTCTTTATGAAAAAAATTGTCCATTAGTAAAGAAAAAGCTTAAACATAAATTTGCCGATAAGCCATGGTTAACCAAAGGATTACAAAAGGCGTGTAAAAAGAAAAATTTATTATATAAAGCTTTTCTAAAGAAAAGGACAAAAGAAGCAGAGCAGCGGTATAAAACATACAAAAATAAGTTAACATATATAATAAGATGTAGTAAAAGAGACTATTACAGTAAAGAACTGGAAAAAAACAGAGACAATATTAAAAATACATGGACAATACTTAACAATATTCTTGGAAATAAAAACAGAAATACAAGCTACCCAACCAATTTTTCAAAAAATAATAAAACGACTCAGAGTGTGAATGCAGCTTCACCTGCAGATGAATTTAATAACTTTTTTGTTAACAGTGGTCCTAATTTGGCTCGAGAAATACCCATTACGGCACCCACAGGTGATACAATAAGCAAAAACACTGCTATAAAAGACTCCATTTTCATAAAGAACACAGACGAGAGAGAGGTCATTGAAATTGTTTAATCGTTTAAAAGTAAAACATCTAGGGATTATGATGGTATTGACATGCTTTTAGTCAAAACTATCATTGAATGCTTATTGAAGCCACTGACGTATATTTGTAACCTGTCTCTCCAAACAGGTATATTTCCCAATGCAATGAAAATAGCTAAAGTAATTCCGATATACAAGACGGGTGAAAGAGGGGAATTTTCAAACTACAGACCAATTTCACTATTGCCACAATTTTTCAAGATACTTGAAAAATATTCTGTGAGAGAATTAACAACTTCATAATGAAGAATAATTTATTGTGTGAGCAGCAATATGTGTTCAGACACAAGAGGACAACTGCATTTGCTCTAATGGAATTTACAGAAAAAAATATCAACTGCCGTTGAAAATAAAGAGTATTCAGTTGGGGTATTCCTGGATCTTAAAAAAGCATTTGATACAGTGGATCATAATTTATTATTAAAGAAACTACAAAATTATGGTATGGGGGGGGGGAGCACTGTCCTGGTTATGTAGTTACTTAAAGAACAGATATCAATATGTATGTGTTGGTAGCAAAAACTCACAGTTACTGAAGGTTACTTGTGGCGTTCCACAGGGTTCAATTTTGGGGCCATTGTTATTCAATATGTATATAAATGATATATGTAAAATGGTTAAATTGTTTAAAAGTAAAACATCTACGGACTGTGATGGTATTGACATGCTCTTAGTCAAAACTATTATTGAATGCTTATTGAAGCCACTGACGTATATTTGTAACCTGTCTCTCCAAACAGGTATATTTCCCAATGCAATGAAAATAGCTAAAGTAATTCCAATATACAAGACGGGTGACAGAGGGGAACTTTCAAACTATACACCAATTTCACTATTGCCGCAATTTTCCAAGATACTTGAAAAAATATTCTATGAGAGAATTGACAACTTCATACTGAAGAATAATTTATTGTGTGAGCAGCAATATGGGTTCAGACACAAGAGGACAACTGCATTTGCTCTAATGGAATTTATAGAAAAAATATCAACTGCCGCTGAAAATAAAGAGTATTCAGTTGGGGTATTCTTGGATCTTAAAAAAGCATTTGAGACAGTGGATCATAATTTATTATTAAAGAAACTACAAAATTGTGGTATTAGGGGAGTAGCACTGTCCTGGTTATGTAGTTACTTAAAGAATAGATATCAGTATGCATGTGTTAGTAACAAAAACTCACAGTTACTGAAGGTTACTTGTGGAGTCCCACAGGGTTCAGTTTTGGGGCCATTGTTATTCAATATGTATATAAATGATATATGTAAAGTTTCAGAAAAAATGGATTTAATATTGTTTGCCGATGACACTAATTTATTATGCAGTGGAAGCAATTTGGAACAACTTTTGGATACACTCGGAAAGGAATTAGGAAAGCTTAAACTGTGGTTTGATTCAAACAAATTAACGCTCAATTTAAGTAAGACAAAATTTATAGTTTTTAACAACCATCACAACAACTTAGTATCTAAACTCAGAGTAAATGGTGTAGAGATTGAAAGGGTATCCGAAACTAAATTTCTTGGTGTAATAATTGATAATAAACTGTGTTGGAAGTCACATATTAATTATATTAAAGGCAAAATATCCAAATCAATTGCAATACTACACAGAGTGAAATATTTGCTGAATCAACCCACACTATATACCTTGTATCATTCATTAATACTCCCATACATGACATATTGTATTGAAGTATGGGGAAATACATATAAAACAAACATATAGCCAGTCTTTATGCTTCAGAAGAGAGCTATTAGAATAATAAACAAAGCTGCTTACAGGGAACCAACAAACCCACTCTTTCTTAAATTAAAAGCTCTCAAGTTGAAAGATCTGATTGACTTTAAAACTGCAGTAATAATGTTTAAAGTGAAGAATCTATCACTGCCCGCAAATATCCAAAAGCTGTTCCAAATAAGGGAGAAACAATATTATTTCAGTGGAACATGTATATTTCAAAAACCTTCAGTGAGAACTACTACCAAGCAACACTGTGTTTCAGTGCAAGGAGTCAGATTATGGAACGATTTTGGACCTGAATTAAAATCATGTACAACGCTTGGACAATTTAAACAAAAACTAAAGGAAGAAATACTCCAAACATATATACAAGATGACATATAAAATCACATAAGGATTGTCATATCCAGTCTGCGTTGTGTTGTTGCTTAGTTGTTTTTTTTTTTTTGTCACATTTTGTCTTAGCTTTGTTCTGAATTGTAATCACTCTTGTTTGTTTTTCTTTTGAATTCTTGGATGGAATATGGGTGGGCAATATAAGCTGCGGCTTCAGCCATCACCCATTTCGGATAACTTATGTTGAACTGCATAATCAGAGGAGTTATTGTTTAATTTGACCTTGTTGGATTTTCTTTCCCCCTTTGTTATATTATTCTGTTTCTTTTAATCTGTACTTTTAATCTATCCAAAATAAAGATTGATTGATTGACTGATTGATCGATTTGAATAAATGACAATGTTTATTCAAAAGTGACCTGAAAGTAATGTTAACCCTGTGCACGCTGGTAAAGGATTTTGTGATTCACTAAATATTTACCAAAATTTTGCAAAATAGGAAACCACATTATTCGGTTAACACCTAGTAAGCCCTAAGTGTTCAATTCAATTCAGCTTTATTTATATAGCGCCATATCACAACAAATGTCATTTCATAGCACTACCAAATGCAGGGAAAACCCCACCATTGCAGAAAGACCCAGCAATCAGATGATCCCCTGTGACCAAGCACTTAGCAATGGTGGAGAGGAAAAACTCCCATTTAACAGGAAGAAACCTCTAGCAGAACCAGGCTCAGGGAGGGACAGTCATCTGCTGTGACTGGCTGGGGGTGAGGGGATAGAGAGGATGAAGAGAACAGACATAAAGAACAGGAACAATGAGAAGCCAAGTACATTATTGGAGGTCACCCGGCAGTCTGAATCTATTAACAGCAAAACAAAAGGGGGGTTATGAGACACAAGATCCCTCCCTAATCATAGGCTAAATTGAAAAGGAAGGATTTTACCCTGTTCTTAAAAACAGAGATCGAGTCTGACTCCCAGACCCAGAGTGGTAACTGATTCCACAGAAAAGGAGCTTGATAGCAGAAGGCTCTGCCTTCCATTGTACTTTTGGAGATTCTGGGTATTACAAGTAATCCAGCATTTTGGGAGCGTAGTGCTCTGTTAGGATGATAGGGTAATATCAGATCTTTTATATATAAGGGGGCCTGATTATTAAGAGCTTTGTAAGTGAGATGAAGGATATTAAACTTAATTCTAAACTCTATGGGAAGCCAATGAAGGGAGGCCAGAACCGGAGAGATATGATCTCTCTTTCTACAACCAGTTAAAACTCTTGCAGCAGCATTTTGGATCAACTGAAGACTTTTTAAAGATATTTTAGGACAACCTGACAATATCAAGTTACAATAATCTAATCTAGAGCTGACAAAGGCGTGGATCAGTTTCTCAGCATCATTCAGAGACAAGATGCTCCTAATCTTGGCAATATTGTGCAGATGATAGAAGGCAGTCTTTAAAACAAATTTAATATATGAATTAAAGAACAGATATTGATCAAAAATAACTCCAGGGTTCCTCACATAACTATTCAGAGTGAGAGTAGCGGCATCCAAATTAAGAATTTGATTTGGAAAGGAATTTCTAAGGTTTTTTTGGACCAACAAGAATGACTTCAGTCTTATCTGGGGTTAATAGCAGAAAATTACAAGTCATCCAGGATTTGATTTCTTTAAGACAGGCATCTAGCTTGGCTAATTGATTACAATCATCGGGCTTCATTGACAGGTATAATTGTGTGTCATCTGCCTAACAATGAAAATGTATACAGTGCTTTCTAATGATATTGCCTAACGGAAGCATATATAAACTAAAAAGAGTAGGGCCTAACACAGATCCCTGTGGAACTCCGTGACTGAGCTTAGAGTTGGAAGAAAACTCATCATTGATGTGAACAAACTGAAGTCTATTGGACAAATAAGATCTAAACCACTGCAGTGAAGTTCCATTTAGTCCAACATAGTGTTCTAATCTATCAAGTAGAATGTCATGATCGATAGTATCAAAGGCTGCACTAAGATCTAAAAGGACAAGTACAGAAACAAGTCCATTACCAGATGCGATAAGGAGGTCATTAGTGACCTTCACTAAGGCTGTTTCAGTGCTGTGATGAACTCTGAACCCAGATTGAAACTCTTCAAATAAACCATTTCCCTGCAAATGGTCAAACAATTGTGCAGCAACAGCAACTCTTTCAAAGATTTTTGAAATGAAAGGCAGATTAGAGATTGGTCAATAGTTAGCCAAAGCACCTGGATCGAGCATTGGCTTTTTGAGTAAGGGTTTAATTACAGCAATTTTAAAAGCCTGCGGTATGTAACCCAAAGTTAAAGAAGAATTGATTATATGAAGAATATGGCTACCAATAACTGGGAAGACTATTTTAAATAACCTGGTAGGAATAGGGTCTCAAAGACAAGATGAAGGCTTGGATGAGGAGATTATTTTATCTAACTCTAAAAGGTCAATTGGAGTAAACTTATCTAAACAGATATCAATTGAAGGAGTTGCAGTAGTTAATGTACTTAAGTTTACGGTGGGAAGAATCTGACTGATTTTATCTCTAAGAGATAACATTTTATGAATAAAAAAAGTTCAAAAAGTCCTGACTAGAAAGCTCAAGGGGGATGCCAGGATTGACCGAGTGCTGACTCTTTGTCAGCCTAGCTATAGTGTTGAAAAGAAACCTGGGGTTATTCTTATTCTCTTCTATTAATGCAGAAGAGAATATCTCTTCTATTCATTAAGAGATGATTTCTCCACGCTAAATAGGATTCATCTAAATTAGTAGAATGCCATGTTCTTTCTAATTGACGAGTCTTCTGTTTTAAGCTACGAGTTTCTGTGTTAAACCAAGGGGTTAGAAATCTCTGGTTAGACTTTTTCTTTTTTAAAGGGACCACCAAATCTAGAGTCTGATGCAGAGAGGTTGTAACACTATCTACCATACTGTCAATTACGGAAGGAGCAGGCTCTCCATTTTTTATTTCCATTGTGTTGACCCAAGGTATAGAGGAGACAATCTGCAAAAATTTGGTAACGTCATCTGAAAAACATCTGCTGTAGTAATATTTTTCTTTACGAGTCAAATAATCAGAAATAGTGAAATCAAAGGTTAAAAGACAATGGTCTGACAGTACAGGATTATGAGGAGACACTACCAGATTTTCTATTTCTATACCATAAGTCAAAACAAGGTCCAATGTGTGGTGGAGATAATGGGTAGAATTTTCTACTTTCTGGGAAAACCCCATGAGTCTAAAATTGAACTGAATGCCTTATTAAGACAGTCACTATCTACATCAAGATGTATATTAAAATCCCCTACAATAATTATTCTATCTGATTTCAGCACTAAATCAGCCAAAAATTCAGCAAATTTGGATAAAAACTCTGAGTAGGCCAAGGGAGGGCGGTAAACTATGGCGAAGAAAATTGGGTTCAAGCCAAGATAGCCAACATGCCCCACACTGAGGACCAGGCCCTCAAAGGATTTAAAACATGATTTTTGCTTTACATTAACTAGTAAATTAGAATGTAAAATTGCCGCTACTCCACCTCCACGACAGAACTTCTAGGATTATGATAGATAGCCAGAGGGAGTTGATTCATTCAAACCAACATAATCATCTTGCCCTAGCCAAGTCTCTGTGAGGGATATTAAATCGATCTGATGATCAATTAATCAATCGTGAACTAGTAGAGACTTGGGAGTTAGAGACCTAATATTTAACAAACCACATTTAATTTTTAAATTATGAGGAGGAACAGAGGCTAAATTAATAAATTTAGAGACCTGAGGTTTGATTTGAGTTTTACCAACATTTTGTTTAAACACTTTGGGATGTTTATGCAATATATTTGTATTAACTTTGGGGGGAGTAGACAAAGGCTCTCTAAGGGAGAAGACGGGGCAAAGTTGAGGGGTGGCGGATGAGGAGGAGCTGCAGAAAGATGTGCATTTATCAAGTTGTGTTGTATTTGTCTTGGGTTATATTGACATAATTTCTGGACCCAGGGGACATAAGACAGACTCGAGAAGGTACAATTATCCTTTTATTTTACCCAGTGTGTTGTATGAGTGTGTGTATGCTTAGTGGTGTGTGGAGTGCTGGTGTCGTGCTGGAGCTGAGCAGGACTCCGTTCTGCCTGGCAACCCTAAGGAGACAAAACAGAGGTGTTAGCGCTGGAATGGAGAGGAGAGGGCATAATTAAGACTGCCGCTTACTTTGCAGGTGGCGATGCTGCGCTTCTGTTTGCCTTGTGGGCGACTGCCAGGGGAAGAGCGTCCAGCTCTGTGTCGAGAAGCGGGGGAGAGACCCTGATGCCGGGGAGGAGCTGTGCCGCCACCGGAGAGAGAGGATCCATCACCTGGGGGGTCCACCTGTGCACAGGGAAAAGGAACTCGACAAGGTGAGTGCTGAGAATGCTTACGTGCTTCGACGTGTTGCGCTTGGTCAGACGAGGAGCCAAGTTGTGGCTGAAGACAAGAGACGTGCCTCCGTAGGTTTGACAGACGGCTCCGTGCTGAGTCACTGGCAGGCCTGGCTCTTAAAGCCCGCTGTTGACTGGCGACAGATGTGCACGCAGCTGAAACCGATGATGGCCCTGCAGGCACCATGACAGTACTCCCCACTCTAGAGGTGCCTCCTGGCACCTGTCCTATCTTACCTGGGTGTGTCCGATGAAAGTCACGGATGAGCTGTTTATCGAGGACCAGAGACGGACATACCCAGGATCTATGCTCGGGGCCGAATCCCTCCCAGTCCACCAGGTACTGTAGACCACGACCCCGCCGACGGACATCCAAGATGGCAGTGACTCCCCTTGCCAGGTGGCCATTGATCATCCTCGGAGGGGGAGGAGCCGCGGGGGGCGGGCAGAGGGAACTGGCAATGACGGGCTTCACCTGTGAAACATGGAAGGTGGGACAGATGCGAGGGGGGGGGGCTAGACGGACAGCCACAGGGTTGATCACACGAACAATAGGGTAAGGCCCAATGAAACGTTTAGTCAGCTTGCGTTTCTCCGCCTTCAAATTGATATTGCGAGTTGAGAGCCATATCTGCTGACCCACCTTCTACTCTCAGGCCGGTCTCCTGCAGCGATTGGCCATCCTAATGTTGCGCTCCGTGGTTCGGAGGAGGACTCTGCGGGTGGTGGTCCAGAGCCGGCGGCAGCGCCTGACATGGGCGTGGACAGAAGGCACCGCCACCTCCTTCTCCTCCTCCGGAAACAGTGGAGGGTCATACCCCAAAGATGCCCTGAAGATGGACATTCCAATCACTGAAGAGACCATGGAATTGTGGGCGTACTCAATCCATGGCAGGTGGCCGCTCCATGAAGAGGGGCTGGAGGCAATGACACAGCGTAAGGCGGCCTCCAGTTCCTGATTTGCTCGCTCACAGTGCCCATTGCTCTGAGGGTGGTAACCAGATGACAGGCTCACCGTTGATCCTAACGCCTGACAGAACGCCCTCCAAACCTGTCACACAAACTGGGGGCCCTGATCCAAGACGACGTCCATGGGGATCCCATGGAGGTGAACGACATGCTGAACCAGCAGGTCCGTTGTCTCCCGCGCCGTCGGCAACCCCCGGAGGGGCAAGAAGTGGGCCGCCTTGGAGAAGCGATCGACAATGGTCAGGATCGTTGTGAAATGATTTGATGGTGGGAGGCCTGTCACGAAGTCCAGAGCAATGTGCGACCAGGGACGACTAGGAACCGGCAGGGGGTGGAGCAGTCCGGCTGTAGGAGAGGAGGAAGACTTCCTGGTGGCATACTGAGCACAGGCCCAGATATAGTTATTGATGTCCTTCCGCAGCCCCGGCCACCAAAACGCCCTCTGGAGGAGCACAATTGTGCGAGACACCCCAGGGTGGCATGCCAACTTCGAGGCATGAGCACATTGAATGACTTCACTCCGGACCGGCGTGGGAATGAACAACCACCTCGGGGGGGCCGCCTCCTGGATCGGGCTCAGCCTCCTGTGCCTTCACAACCTTTTCCTGGATGTCCCATAAGAGGGCGCCCACGACGCAGGATGGGGGAAGGATAGTCTAATCCTGGTCCACGGATACCTCCGCCGAGAACTGCCTGGAGAGGGCATCCGGCTTAGCATTCTTCTCTCCGGGGCAGTAGGTGATGGTGAAGTCGAACCGACCGAAAAAGAGGGACCAGCGGGCCTGACGAGAATTCAACCGCTTGGCCTTCCTCAGATATCCCAAGTTCTTATGGTCGTTCCAAACTACAAAAGGCTGGGCAGCACCCTCCAGCCAGTGACACCACTCCTCCAATGCGAGCTTCACTGCCAGCAGCTCCCTATCGCCGATGTTGTAATTCCTCTCCGCTGGTGACAGGCGGTGCTAGAAGAAGGCGCAGGGGCAGATCACCCCATCTACTGGAGAGTGCTGAGAGAGTACCGCCCCCACCCCAGAGTCTGATGCGTCCACCTCAACCAGGCACTGGAGAGCTGGATCCACCTGCGTCAGGACACGGGACGACGAAAACTCCCTTTTGAGTGCGTCGAATGCAGCCGTGGCCTCCTCTATCCAGTAGAAGGGGATCTTCGGGGATGTGAGACAGGTCAGCGGGCGAGCCACCATACTATACTTAGGCACGAAGCAGTGGTAAAAATTGGCAAACCCCAAGAACTGCTGCAGTTGCTTCCTGGACGAGGGGGGGGGGCAATCCACCACTGCCTTGACTTTGGCCGGATCGGGGAGAACCTGGTTATGCGAGATCACAAAGCCGAGGAAGGACATCTTCCTAGTGTGAAACTCACACTTCTCGGCCTTCATGAACAATTGGTTCTCCAGGAGGCGCTGGAGGACCCGCCTCACGTGCACCTGGTGTTCCTCAAACAATCGGGAGAAGATGAGGATGTCGTTGAGATAGACAAAGACAAAAGCGCCCAGAAAGTCCCGGAGGACGTCATTGATCTAGCGCTGGAAGACGGCCGGAGCGTTGGTCAGCCCAAACGGCATCACCAGGTACTCAAAGTGGCCGCTTGGGGTCCGGAAGCCCGTCTTCCACTCATCTCCCTCCTTGATCTGCACGAGATGGCATGCGTTGCGGAGGCCCAATTTAGTAAACCACGAGGCCCCATGGAGAGAATCAAAAGCCGAGTCCATGAGAGGCAAGGTATACTTGTCCTTCACTTAGCCCCCTAAAGTCAATGTATGGTTGCAGGGAGCCATCCGTCTTTCCCACGAAGAAGAATCCCACCCCCACCGCTGAAGAAGACGGGCGGATGATCCCAGAGCTGAGCGACTCCTTGATATACGTGTCCATCGCCTCCCGATCTAGAGCAGACAAGACAGGCTGTACAAACAGCTCGACGGAAGCGGGGCACCAGCCCGGAGATTAGAACTCAGAACTCAGAACTCAGAAAAGATTTATTGCCAAGTACATTCACAGTAAATAACTGATAAATATACGAGGGATTTGACTTGACACTGAGAACGACATAGTTGACATTTTCAGTGACGCGGCAGCGTCAGTGACGCGCCTGTCAGCAGAATGGGAACAGAAGAGGGGAAGGGAGGGGGAGGAAAACACAATAGGAGAGAGAAAAAACATAGTTAATCAGAATAACGCTCGTATAAGCTCATATAAAGCTCAAATAAGCCAAATTTTGACCACACAGAAAAAAACTCTCTATGCACAATTAGCAGACACTATAGATCACACAAACAAGAGTTGAGAGAGGCAGTGTATGTATGAGTCAGTATATATGTATGTATCAGTTCGTGTAATGTTGTGTGCATTTGTGTAGTGTAGGTGTGACAGTTGCTAGTGAACAGCAGAGGGTGCCTCCAGGCAGTAGATAGATGTTATAGTCATGTGACTTATAAACAAGTCCGGAGTCTGTCTCTTCGCTTGCAGATAAAGGCACATGGACTGTCCTTGAGAAGTTCATCCACTGAAGACAGCAGCTGTCTGTCGATTAATAGCGCAGTCATAAGGGCGGTGGGGGGGAAGAGACAGCGCCCGCGACTTACTGAAGACCGCCCCCAGGTCGTGATACTCCACTGGTACCTTGGACAGATCCGGGGGAGGAGACACAGGTGGGACCACAGACACAGACAGGGCACATGCCGCGGACTGCAGGCACGTGCTGAGGCAGAACGAGCTCCATGAAGCGATGCTCCCTGTCTGCCAGTCGAATGAGGGATTGTGCAGCCGCAGCCAAGGGTAACCCAGGATGATCTGGGAAGTGGAGGAGGGCACCACCAGAAAGCGCAGATCCTCCCGGTGGTTCCCAGAAACAATCACCGACACCGGGGTAGTCTGCTGAGAGATGGTCGTTAAAGGGGCCTTAGATAGGGCAATCAGCTTGAGCGGTGGCTGAAGAGTTTGGCATGGAAGCCCTAACCGGGTTGCCAGGTCTCCTGATATAAAACTCTGCTCAGCCCCCGAGTCAATCAGTGCATGAGTGGAGTGTTCAGTATGTTTGTAAATGAGTCGGATGGGCACGAGGAAGCAGGTGAGGGTTTTTGACTGGGATGCGTCCGTGAGTCCCCCTACTGTGACCCACGGACCTCGTCTTTTAACCGACTTGTACAATCAGCCAACTCATGTGAACTGCTACCACAATAATAGCACAGCCCTAACTCCCTACAGCGCTGTCTCTCGGCAGGCGGAATCTTAGAGCTCCCAATTACCATATCCTCCTGCCCCGGAAGTTCCTCCGAGGAGGGCAGGGCCAACTGAGATGACTGCGAGGAACGAAAAAACTGTGCGCTCGAGCAGCTGGAAGCTCGCTGCTCGGCTGCTCGTTCCCTCAGCCTGTTATCTAAGCTAATGGTGAGTGATATTAGCTCGTTCAATCGTTCTGGTTTATCCCGCGTAGCTAGCTCATCCCTTAGCCTGGGGCTTAGGCTACGGATAAATATGCTACACAATGAAGTGTCCTTCCACCCGACCTCAGCGGCTACCACCTGGAAATCGACCGCGTAGTCCGCAGTGGACCTACTGCCCTGCCGAAGGTTAAACAACCGGGTAGTAAGCATGGTGTCCCGGTCGGTGTGGTCAAACACTTCATAAAATTCGGCCAGAAACTGTTGGTATGTTAAATTGGCTTACCTGGGCTTAGCCATAACGGCATAGGCCCAGGCTAGTGCCCTACCTTCTAGCAGGTTAGCAAATGTAGCCTATCTTACTGTGGTCCGTAGGGAAATCCCCCGGCACCCGTTGGAAAACCATCTCGCATTGCAAGATAAACCCCCGGGCCTCCCCGAGCTTCCCACTGAAGCGAGCGGGCGTGGGCACCGTTGTGAGACGGGTCAAGGGAGTGTGGCTAACCTGGCTAGGCCGGGAGCTAGCGGGGCCTGGTGGAGCCCCGGAAACCGGTGGGAATGCCCGCTATCCTTCCAGACGATCCAACTGGCTGTTAATTTGAGTTAACTGGGCCAGGATAACATTCTGTTGGTAAATCAATTGCTCAACTCGAGTGTCTAGGGTGTTTAAACGGCATGCTAGCACGCTGTCTGCTGGGTCGCTCTGACAGAGCCGTACTGACATAATTTCTGGACCCAGGGGACAGAAGACAGACTCGAGGAGGTACAATTATCCTTTTATTTTACCCAGTGTGTTGTGTGAGTGCGTGTATGCTTAGTGGTGTGTGGAGTGCTGGTGTTGTGCTGGAGCTGAGCAGGACTCCGTTCTGCCTGGCAACCCTAAGGAGACAAAACAGAGGTGTTAGCGCTGGAATGGAGAGGAGAGGGCATAATTAAGACTGCCGCTTACTTTGCAGGTGGCGATGCTGCGCTTCTGTTTGCCTTGTGGGCGACTGCCAGGGGAAGAGCGTCCAGCTCTGTGTCGAGAAGCGGGGGAGAGACTCTGATGCCGGGGAGGAGCTGTGCCGCTGCTGGGGAGAGAGGATCCGCTGCCTGGGGGGTCCACCTGTGCACAGGGGAAAGGAACTCGACAAGGTGAGTGCTGAGAATGCTTACATGCGTCGACGTGTTGCGCTTGGTCAGACGAGGAGCCAAGTTGTGGCTGAAGAGGAGAGACGTGCCTCCGTAGGTTTGACAGACAGCTATGTGCTGAGTCGCTGGGAGTCCTGGCTCTTAAAGCCAGCTGATGACTTGCAACAGGTGTGCACGCAGCTGAAACTGATGATGGCCCTGCGAGCGCCATGACATATATCTCTGTAGGGTTATAAATTGAAGACTGAACCAAACAGGGAGAATTATTTGGATTAATATGAGAAGTGGAAACAAAAAAGGGCTGGTTGGCAGACCCAGGAACTTCAGAGTGAATTAACGCACTAAACCCCAGTCAATGCGTTAAAAAATGCTGAATGGAATACAAGAGATTGTCCCTTAAAACACGTGCACCAAGTCTATTCGAATGGACGCCATCAGGACTACAAAAACAGCTTTGTTCCTGCTGCTGTCAAAGAGTTGAACAAGTTGTAACAACATATTGCACATAATTTAGGTACCTATTTATTAACTCCATTTTATATTTACTTATTTTTGTAGGATGTTATTTGGGTTCTAAATATTTTATTGGGTTTTAGACCTTTGAGTTTTTAACCTCTTTGACTAGTTTTTAACTTTTTAAGATGACCCTTCTCTCTTACCTCTGGTTTTTCTCTCATCTCTTTGTCTTTATACCCTGATTGATGGAGCCTTGAGTATTTTTATCATGTTTATAGTCAGCTTCATGTGTGCCTGTGTTTGTGTCTATGTTGAATGTAATTGTGGCTTGTAAATATAGATGTCACCAGACTGCAAAACAAATCTACCTACAGGTACAAATAAAGTAACCTGAACCTGAACCAGGCCTCATAAGTGATGGGCGGTTCCAAAACAGGTTAAAATTGTCAATAAAACCAATGTTAAACGTAGGACATGTAAAACACAACCAAGTATTAACACTGAGACTTCTGCTAAAATAATTGCAACCTCGTTTGAAAGGTGCCAAAGGCCCAGAGATAAATGCACGTCCGCCACAGTTCATAAGAGTGGACAGAAGGCTCCTGAAGTCACTCTTTAAGATCTCTGATGCTTCATCTGGGATGTTGTTGCATCCAACATGTACTATGACAGTTTTAATGTGAGGGAATTCATTTAATAGGTCAGGGGTAAGAGCCTCAATGTCAGACACTCTAGCCCCAGGAAAGAATTTAGTCACACAATACCTGCCTTTAACGTTCCTCATAATCGAGTCACCAATTACCAGTGTCGCTTGGGGGGGCTTTGTCTGTGGTTTCTGAGGTGGTGAACAATCTTGTCGAAGGTGTTGTTGTGATGGTGGGGCGATGCACTCTCCTGTTTTTGGAGCTGGTGTGTAATTTGGCACACTTAAAGAAGTCTTAATCCAAGGTTTGCGGGTTTGAGCCGCTGCTGAAGGAGAAGGAGAGGGAGGAGGAGGGGCAGCCACGGGAGGACAGCCAGTGTCCAGGTGGGGAAAATCCTCCAGAGAAAGGATGTCAAATCTATTTTCCAGTAGCAGGGGAAGAGAAGGGGCACGGCCCTGTCTGGTTGATCAATGATGATTGCCTGCTGGTCTAACCAAGGTCCAGGGCACACATTGAGGATGAGAAGAACCAACCGGGGCTTTGGGTTTAGCCCCGAGTCGAAGCCAGTGTCTATTGCTGTGGTGCTGGATGTCAGAAGAAACCGGAGCAGGGGTGGAAGTAGGCGGAGATGGGCTGAACTCACCCTGGTAAGTAGCTGTCTCTGCCAGCTGCGAGGTGGTTGCCGGGGCCGTTGCTCACCTGAGAATTATGGTGTCAAGGTGGTCTTTGGCCTCCCGAATCTTATAGAGGTTGGAGAGTCTAACTTCCAACTCAGAAACCTTCCTAAGGAGGGACCCACAGCTGACACACATCAGGGATGGAGCCATGACGTTCCAGGCAAGAGGTGGATAACCAGCCAGCCAAAAGCAGCTAAAAACAGGTTAGCTAAAAACAACTAAAAAGGCTTAAAAACAGGTTAGCAGGTTAGCCTAGCTTGGTAAAAACAGCCCAGCTGGGGGTCTGACCCACCCGCGTGTCCGATCGGGGTTTTCTGCTAGGCCAAAACTAAGCTAACACCAAACAAAAACTAATATCAACAAAAAGAGATAAAAAATTAAAAACAAAATCAATAAAAACAAACAAAAGCAGGCAAGATGACGGAACGAGACATTAACAGACGCCAGTGTTATCTAAAGTGCTATCTAAAGTCATTGTGCTACTGTGCTATTCTAGGTTCATGCTTTTTCTCCACAGGAAAAGGAAAAACATTAACCAACTCCCTACTTCTCACCAGGATTTAAAAGAGAAAAGTCAAAAGGTGGAAGCATTGATTATTCTGTAAAAAAAAACTTTATAGATAGCAATCAAGTAAATCACCATTAGCTTTAATCCTAGGAAATCCTTGGTGACCATACACAAAAACAACTGACTTGTGTTTCCTAATCTGTAAATGTTAAAACATTTAAAGCTTCAAATGAAAATATGTTTTAACAAATAAAGACAGTCAACCTCAACTTTAAAAGAAAGTGAAAGCATATAACCTTAAATCTCTAAAGCATTTATCTTTCCTATTTTTGTTGTTTCTCTTTTTGTAAATCAAATAATCACTTTAAAAGTGACATTCAATGTCAAACTTCTTCAGCCTCTTCAGAAAGTACAGTCACTGTTGAGCTCTCTTGACCAGCTCTGTGGTGTTGTGTGTCCACTTAAGGTCCTCGCTGATATGGATGCCCAGGTATTTAAAGCTGCTCACCCTCTCCACCTAAAGCTTCTCGATGAACAGAAGCCGATGTGGTCTCCTCCTCCCTTTCCTCATGTCCACTATCATCTCCTTTGTCTTGTCCGTGTTGGTGAGGTTGTTGTCCTCACACCATGGCACCAGGTTGGCCACTCCCTCCTACAGGATGCTTCATCATCACCAGTGATGCGTTCTATTACTGCTGTGTCGTCCGCAAACTTTAGGATGATATTGTCCTTGTGGGAGGCAACACAGTCATGGGTGACGAGGCCGTAGAGGATGGGGCTGAGAACACAACCCTGTGGAGCACCTGTGTTTGTGATGATGGTGGCTGAGGTCCTGTTATCCATCCTTACAGACTGGGGCCTGCCAGTTAGAAAGTCCAGTAGCCAGTCGCAGAGGGTGGGGTGCAGGCCAAGTGAAGACAGTTTGTTGGTGAATTTGTGGGGGAGGACTGTGTTGAAGGTGGAGCTGTAGTCGACAAAGAGCATCCTGATGTAGGAGTCTTTATCTTCCAGGTGGGAGAGAGAATAATGGAGTGCTGCAGCGATGGCATCTGAGGTGGACCTGTTGGGCCGGTAGGCTTACTGCAGGGGGTCCAGGGTGCCCTGTATGCTGTTTTAGCAATATGTGTGATTAATAATTATGATCAGGTATAAAAATTATTTAGTTTGTATTAATGTATCGGGACCTGAGATGAACTCTGGGTCCATACACACAGAAAAAGTTAATAAACACTCGTGGGGCACCAGCTCCTCTTTAAGGAGCACTTTAATCCTTAATTTCACTTTATACCTGTTTAATCACTCCATAAATTAATTAATAATCAGTCTCAAAATTTTAGTGAGTTCAATACTGGGGACTTTGAAACCAGACTCAGAATGAAATAAATTCCCAACAACTTCTCTCATTTTCACATATTTATTAAATGAAATGATGATTAAAGGACATTGAAATGAGTTTCACAAACCATGAAATTAAACTGGTAATTGATAGATTAACAATGTGAACCTTTGCAGAACCAGGGTGGAAATGTAAGCTGAATTTAGATCAGTTTGAAGTTAACAGATTATGGAAAACGGAATGCAAATTTATGGGGAAAATTAAACTAATTATATGGAAAATTCTGGATTACTCTTAAGAAAATGAAAACGGAATTTTAAGGAAAAGAAGAGCTATGTTAATTGCTCTTTAATTTTGTATCTGATCAGATATTGAGTTATTCTCAAATCTCAGACGTTTCATTCAGCAGATGGATAAAGAATGTCGCTCACGTGATCCAGATTGGTGAAACTGAAGATCCTTCTGCATCGTTTTCTGGAAGTTTTCGATGTGGAAAAGTGCCAATAGCCGGAATATTTGACCAGCAAATATTCCGTGATACGGAATGAGATTGGTATGTTTGACCACAAGGGCTGCGGTCCAGCCAAGACGTCTTCTTTCCGTGGCATGTGGATTTCTTCAGCTGCATGTTGTGGCGAGCTGCGCGTCATGTGTCAATGACTTCTCACGAGGGAATTCAAGAATAATTACACATCTGATCCAATAGCAAAATTAAAAGACTTCTCTGACTTCGTGGAGATGAACTTAGTTTCTAGTGTGTAAGTTAGTCAATAAAAATTATAAACATAAAGTCAAAATTACAAACGGTGAGTTTAAAGAAAGTTTCAGGAAAAATTTATAAAAATAAATGTCTAGAAATGGAGTTTGACTCCAAATTTAGGATTTGAGCTCAAGAAAGAAAAAGATTAGTTCCTAGACATTTAAAGAGAAAAAAAAAAACATGTGGGAGGAATGTCCTTTGTTCTTCCGTGGTGAAGAGATCACAAGTCTTTGTACTCCCGAAAATGCTCTGCTGTGAAGTGACCAGAAGTGGAAGAATTGACGAAAGAGAAACTGGTGAAAGAGGGCGTTGTTCCCTTTTTATCTGGGGAAATTTTTGCAGGCCTCTGTGATTGACAGGAACCCCGAGCCAATAGACTTCCTTCGTGGGCGGGTTTTATGAACTTTAGTCCAGTGACAGGCTTTTGTCTGCAAGGAACCAATGGAATGGAGGAGCTGGAGCCCTGTAAATGCTGGGTGATACTTGATACGAATCCCCATGAAAACACACACAATTTCAATACACTGGGGATTCCTTAACCTACTTATGTATAAAGTCTAAGCTAGCCTTAGTGATTCATGCAACTTCATAACTGGTGCTTTTAAATTAACATACAAGAATAAACATTCATTTAAACATTTTAGCATGCATGAAACAATGTATTTAAACTGAAGAATAATTTTTATTGATGAGCCAAAGTGAGATGATGCTACACTGTCCTGAATGAGGGGCAGCACTACTCTCTCGAAGCACTTCATGATGATTGGAGTGAGTGCTACTGGTCTGCAATCATTCAGACAGGCCGGCGGGCTCCTTTGGTGAGGGGGATGATGGTTGTCATTTTGAAGCAGGAGGGGACTAAGTTCTGGTCGAGGGAGAGGTTGAAGATTGCTATGAGAATGTCGGTCAGCTCTACAGCGCATGCTCTGAGGGCCCGCCCAGGTATGTTGACTGGTCCTGCTGCCTTGCAGGGGTTGATATTCCTCAGTGCTTTGTTTACCTAGCCTGGTGAGACTCTTAGTGGGTGGGGGGTGCGTGAATGTGTGTCTCTTCTCTGTGCTGTGGCTGGTGGTCTCAAAGCAGGTGTAAAAGATGTTGAGATCATCTGGCAGGCTGTCTGTAGAGCTAGTGGTGCGGCTGTTGGTCCTCTTGCAGTCTGTGATGTGTTGCAGGCCTTGCCACATGTGCCCCGGGTCAGGATTGGAGAAGAGGCTGTCCAGCTTTTCTCTGTACTGCCTCTTGGCTGTTGTTATAGCCTCTCTCAGCCCATACTTTGCAGCTTTGTACTTGACCTCTCGTGCACTATGTACAGCAGCTCAACCAGACTCATGTCAATCATCACTGTTTTCTTCCTGCATTACCGACTGCACTATATGGTTCTCCACATTATCTGCTGCTCGCTAATATATTTTAACTGCTGACTAGTATTACTCACTCTTATTCTACACTTTACTGCATGTATAGTTTATTTCTTTTATTTTATCATGTTTAATGTTGCGGCATTGCACCGAGACAAATTCCTAGTTTGTGTACTACATGAACAATGGCAATAAATCTGATTCTGATTCTGATTCTGATTCTGACCTCACAGCCTGATTTAAATGCAAGAGAGCAAGCATGCAGCATCTGACGTACCTGACTGCTGATCCAGGGCTTCTGGTTGGGGAACTTCCTGACCTGTATGGTGGGTACGATGGTATCAATGCACGTGCTGATGTACCCAGTCACGTATTCAGCATAATCCTGTATGTTTACAGAAGAGTCCTCTCGGGTGACTGCAACTTTAAACACATCCCAGTCTGTGCAGGCAAAACAGTCTTGTAGGGTGCTCTCAGTCTCTGGAGTCCAGCGCTTAATTTGCTTAATAACAGGGTTTGTTTGTTTCAGCTTTTATCTGTGGGCTGGGTACATAAAAAGTGAGATGTGATCTGACTGTCCAAAGTGGGGGCGGGGTGCCGCTCTGTAGGTGCCACTTATGTTGGAATAAACGTGATCCAATATGCTTTTATCGCGGGTAGAAATGTCCACATGTTGGTAATATTTGGGGATTATGGTCCGTAAATTGCACTGATTAAAGTCATCAGCAACAATAAAAACAGCATCAGGATATTTCGTCTCTACTATGCTGATGACATCATGGAGTTTGTTTAGCATTTCTTTGTAGTTACTCTGTGGACAGATGTATACAGTGGCCAAAAACACAGTGGTAAATTTCCTCAGTAAATAACAGGGATGGCATTTCAGCAGTAAAAACTCCATGTCGGGTGAGCAGTGCTTGTAGACGTTTTGTACATCTCCACACCACAAGTGGTATATAAATACACCCCCCACCACCACCCCTCATCTTACCAGAGTCTCCTGTTCTGTCTGCCCAGTGTGTTGAGTGGGTCTGTAGCTGAATAGCATTCTCCAGGACTCTGTCTGAAAGCCAGGTCTTGCAGAAAATTAGGGCACAGCACTCTCTTGTCTCCCACTGGTCTTCAATCCTTGCTCTTAGTTCGTCAAGCTTATTTTCCAAAGACTGAGCATTTGCCATTAAGAGACTGGGTTGCAGTGGCTGGCTGGAGTGAGCCTTTAGCCTAGCATGTAGCCTTTCTCTCTTGCCTTGCCTTTGGTGCCTTCAGCCCCGCCTCCGACGCACTCTCTTGGGGTTGGTATGGTCATGCAGGCTCGGTGCTCCGGGGCCTTCCTGGGGTGCTGATGGTCACCACAGGGGCAGATGATGCATTGCAGGTCGGGTGGTATAAAGCCAGTAAACTCTGTGTGGCTGCTTGACTTGGCGATATCCAGTAGTGTCTGTCGGTTGCATGTTAGCTGACATGGTTTTCAGAAACACCCAGAAACAGACGCAGGCCCGACAACAATGATGATCTTTTTTTAAATGAAAGTAAAGATGTGTATGTACGAATGGTGTTGTGTGAGTGTTGTGTAGTGGGAGCAGGAGCATGAATGATGGGACAGGTCTGGCAACCCTGGAATGACAGCAGAGATAGGGGGATTAGACTCAGGCTGGCAGATAATGATATTAATAGAGATTTTACAGTGTTACGGCAGCGAAGAGTTAATCTGGCTCTGAAGAGATGATTTCCCAATACCGGTCCAACATCCCATTGTGATGCCGTGGTGCAGGTGCAGAATATTTACAGTGCAGCTTGGGTGAAGAATGCATGATGTGTGCTCCAGCTCACCAATTTGCAAGAAGGGAATGTCGCTGTACACAGCCGAAGTCTGGTCCGCTGCCAGGAGGAAGGAGATGTCCGCCTGGAGGGTGGTCCACCTCTTCACAGGGAACAAAGGGAAGAAAGGCAGGTGCAGGGAATAACTCTGAGAAGGCTTACGTAGCATTGGGGAGATGGAACTCCCGAGTGACTAGAAACAGATGATTAGAGATGAACTCTCTAAGCATAGTGCTATGGAGGAAGACTCTACGGAGGAGTTCTTCCTGGGAGAAAGCGTAGCTGTCTCCGTGCTGTCTTCTGGGCAGCGTTCCTTATAAAGGGTGCCTGATGAGGAGACGCAGGTGTGCCTGCACCTGCGAGAAATAATTAGGGCAAAGGCACACACAGCGCGGATCACCACATTAGCAGTGCATGACCTCCATGCAATGTAGAAAGAAAAGCATCTATGCAAAAAAGGAGAAAAGCCGGCATTCGGGAGTGGAACGAGCAAAGACGTCTGCCAACGGTGGGGGCCATCTTGCATCTTGAAAACCCACCCAAAGGGAAGAATCTTCCCAGAGTGTGGGGAAAGTTCGCGATGGCATTAGTCGCGAGGTTAAAAGTAGCTGAAGCTAAAGCGTTATGCACCGAGAATGAGCTAAGGAATCAACAATCAACAACCTTCTCAATCCAGGAAGAGAACAAATCATTAAGGAAGAAACTGGAACAATCTCAAAATGAAAACGACGATACTCAAGCTGAACTAGATAGTCCGCTAGGGGATTTGAACCAGGCAAAACTAGAAACGCGATGGTTGACTTATGACAGCGACTTGCTTCGCCAAGAGAACAGTGAACTTGAAGATGCCCTTCAGGACACAAAGAAGGAACTCAGAAGAGTTGAAGGTCAACTTGAAAACATGAAGTCTGACTACGAGGAATGTTAACTACTTCTACAGGAAGCACATCAACATCTAAAGAATTTAAAAGAGGAAGTGGAGGAATACCGACAACAAAAGGAAGCAAGACCACATTTGCTTCCACGACCTCCAGAAACTCCGGCTGCTCCCCAATCGAGGCCATGAACTGCGAACAGGTTGGGTAGGCCGAAAGGAGAATGCATCTCACCAGACCGGGACTTTCACCATGCTCCATAGCCCGATTCCCGTTTTGAGTATGGACGATTGCATGGACAGCGTGTGTGTGCCCCTTCAGACTGTAACCTTGACAAGATTGCCCAAAATCTCACGAAATTTGATCCAGGCCCTACCATTTCACCTGATACCAGAGTCTATTTACAAGACATTGACTACTACCTGCGTAAGTACCTTGATGCTACGGTCAGTGATTGCATCTGTTTGATTAAACTAACATCTAACAGGTCAGTATCAAAATTTATAGACAGACAACCATCAGATATCAGGACAGACTACATGCGACTCTGTGAAGTCATCAAAAAGGAATTCTCCAACAACTGCCTACAATCAGGGCTATCGGCAGCCCTGGCCATGAAGCAAGGTTGCTCAGAGCATACACAGGCCTACTACCAGTGACTTCTTGCATATTTTGGATCCCAAAATACACTAGGGATGTAAGAAGACCACAATTTTAAGACCTTCTTCATCCAGAACCTCCATCCCACTGTGAGTCACCACCTTGGAGTTACAGCTAACCCAAGGTCAAGCTCAATAAGTCAGCTGACAGAGTTCGCACATTATGAGTTCCAAAAACAGCAACAAAGTCGCAACAAGCACAATGAGCCTGCCACTGTGCTAGCCATCAGTGCTGCTTCTAACACCCTGGAGTTGGAAGAAGCCCCTCGCCCTACTCCATCTTCCTCACCGTGATCACCTGAAAATCCGAGACATTTCCCCAACCAACCTCATCAAGGTTGTCAGGAAAAATTGTTATGTGTATACATATTATCATTTTATATAATTCAATGAAGTGTATGTATAACTGTATGAAACTGTCTGCTGAAAAATACTAAAACTGTCTGTGTATTAGAGGTTTTGTACATGATGCATGAAGACTAAAGTTGTTTTCTATATTTTTAATTATGTTGAAATTCCAGTTGTCCTTTCATGGCAGATTTATCTTTTAAAACAGATTGCCTGCGCCTGAGAACGGCTACTCCTTAGAGTACAAGGCCATCCTGATAGACATGGGACTGTTACTCCTCAGAACACAGGAGACAAAGCCCTCTTTTGAGCTGTTCCCCTCCCTTCAGTGTCAGCATGTTTTATCTATCTGACCATGTAAACTGCTGTGTGTGTGTGTTTGACTATGCAACTGCTGTGTATAAAATGACTGAACTGAGAGGATTACCTGCAGTACCTACTTCCTGTAATCAGAGGTGCGTACTCCTTGTGCAAGTAAAAACTCTTAAAAGAATATTCTTATGTCTCAAATCTTTATTGAGGTAACGAACTAATATACGATCACTTTCTTGAGTTCCTAGATTCCTAACAAAGGTCAAAACCAAACTAGGTCCTCTGTATCTCTCTCAGGACCAACTTTGTGAAAGCCCGACTATTGTTGTGGGTCAAATCCACCAGACAGACGCGAGAATACGGTATTGACTCTCAAGATGACAGACACTGATCCAAAGACACGCGTAACTGCAGTGAATGGTCTCCTCCACCTCATCACAGACGCTCAGAAGCAGAGATCAACCAGAAACCTTGGAAGAAGAAAGAAACTCCTACTCTCAGTAGAGAAGATGTAGAAGCTCTCAAACATCTTCTAGCGAAGATTCAAAACAACAGAGAAGATGAAACACCTGACATCCTAGCTATTGCAGCTATGCCAACTCAGAAGAAATGCTCTAAATCATGAAGAAAAGGCAAAAAGAAAACCCCTCCTACAAATGGAGAAGAGCCAAAGGACCCAATGCAGTCCAGTGCTGTTATGACAGCCCAACCACAAGCCAAAGGCCACTTCTCTAAAAATGACATTTTGCAAATCCGTGTTGAACCACCGGTTCCACAATTTCTGTGCGATTTAAACTAGAGGGGGTGGCGTGAAAATTCTATCCTTACTGACCTTTGAAGACGTGATGTGTCGGGATGGTCTTTTAGACACCACCGCTGACAACACTCCTATGTTACACAATCTTTTTGACCAACTACGTGTAGCTGCTAACAGTGCTCACAAAGATTTAAAATTGGAACCTTGCTAACCATTCAACCATACGTGCTCACTAATACAATTCTGTCAGGTGTGTCACTAATCAGAGTCTCCATTGGTCCCATGACCTTGACACATCCAGTCTATGTGTCCAAACTTGACTCCATTCCATTGCTCGTCAGCAAAGACCTACTGAATCGCTTCGAGCCACTGATTGACTTCAAGAATCTCAAACTATGGGCTCAAGCTCGACACCCTCACCCATTAGACATACCAATTGGCTGCACGGTGGCGCAGTGGTTTAGCACTGTGGCAGCACAGTTTACCCTCGGCCGGGGGATCGCGGGGATCATGAGATCGTGGGTTCGATCCCAGCCCCCGACCAACAGTGAGCTGTGTGGAGTTTGCATGTTCTCCCCATGTTGCGTGGGTTTACTCCGGGATTTCTCCGGTTTCCTCCCGCATACCAAAAAAACATGTAGGTTTAGGGCGCTCGCGCACGCAGCGACCGGCAGCCGGTGGCTTGTCACCAGACTGCAAACCAAATCTACCTACGGGTACAAATAAGTAACAACAAAAAAAAAATACCAAGGACAACTGAATCACAATGCTTTGTTCTTGACACCTCAGACACACTGAGTCTCACACAGCTAGCGCTGATGGAACAACTGAAACCGATTGAAAGAGACCACAAAAATCATGGTGAACACTGTCCTCAGGAAGTCAAAGGTCATCTTCAAACACAAGGTCAAGACAAGGAATCGCATGACCTTGGGAACTCACTGGCCGAGCAGAAAGCTCCACATGGCCTCCTTTGTACCTTTGACTCAACATTGTTGTCACTTTCTGAATCCCACCCACCCACCCCTGCGGCATGTGTGGTAACAGGAGCCAAATCAACCGGCTCCCCGGACCCTCTGCAACCTAAGGGTGATGCATCGGTGAACCCAACTTTTGTGAACACTAGGTGCACCTCTACTCAAGCCTGTGACCCCATGGTCCATAAAACCATCAAACACCAGGTCCGACCTGACCGTACTCATGCTCCCCGCATCAAATTTCTGTAATATCCAAACATTGAAAACGCTTCCTGTAACGCAACCTCCTCTGCAGCTACGCAATGGCACTCGTATTCCTGCTTCCAACGAAAAATCATCACCACCGCTCGTATTTCCTCGAATCCAGAAGGGGGTGATGAATGCCAACGTCCATGATCTTCCAGCTGCAGAACACAGAGATGCCAAAACGATGTACAATGCTCCCAAGGCCATATTTCAAAAACACTTGGTCCTATCCGCCAAACAACACAAAGCGTACAATGATCAAAAAGCCTCCCATGGCAAACCTCAAAGGGAGACAAGGTCTTCCACTACGCATTTGTACTGCAAACACAATAAATCAATCTACAGGCAGGGAAAATCACTCCTAAATTCCTGCCCGGGTGGATGAATCCATACGTTGTCAGCAAACTTTCGCCACTTAAGTACCACATCCAGGACCCCATTTTCAAATGGGCCCATTACAATCAGAGTAAACTTTACCAAAACCCCTTGAGATTTGTAGAGTACAACATTGTCAAATTAAGTCCATAAATAAGACTAAAATCAGGCCTACATCTGAGAAATAACGGTTAGCTAACTATTAGCCTCAGGTACACTCGGTCGTTTTTCTCCAAACCAATCAGGTAACTGCATAAAAAACTTCCAAAAGAAAAAGGGCAAATTTAAACTAAATTATCCCTTAAACTAATTGTTAAAGCCTCTGTAAAATTCTAATTAATTTCAATTGACTTACTATTATCAAATAGCACACACAAACCATCCAATACCATCAGCTTGAGCTGACAACATCAAAATTCCCACTAAAGGTGATACAGATATTTAAGGTTTAGAGTTCAATCTCTAAAAGAAATTGTTCGACCTCTGAGAATAATTTTCATCTGCCACTCATGTGCTAAAAGGAAAAACCAACAAGAAGGTTGAGATTAAAATCACTCACTACTATTAGTTTGCCAGGATGATGGCCCTCCTGTTTTTCAGTTTAGCCCTCCACGTAGAAATCACACCCACTGTCACCCAGTCAGAACTGGGCAGAGCAAAGACAAAAAGTCAACAATTCTTAGGTGGATTCTCAGTAACAACCTCATTGTTAGGGCCTCTTGTTAGCCTTAGCACGTCCACTGTTAACTCGGTCAACACCGCTACACCAAAACGGCAGGTAATTGAACCATAAACCGTTACCAAAACTTTGCAAGATACTGTGTTGGTTTTGAATGTTTGCTCCGAAGCTTCAGTCAAACTCAACAAGGTCTTGAACTTGTTGCTCTTCTTCCTTTGATCTATGGCATCTGTAGTGATGATTTATAAAATCATTCTTTGCTGAAGAAAAATTGTTTCAGCTCAAAAGTCTGGTCATGAACTGCTTCTTTCACCCAAAGCCCAGAGCTGTAACACTACCCATCGGCCATAAAATGGAAGTTAATCCCTTCTCCAGAAAGGAATGTCCAAATCGACACGTTTATGGTTGATATAATCCAGACTTGGGAGTCAAGATTCTCCAGTAAACAACCAGACAGTTTCACAGTGGCATCTGGTGGATGAATCAGGAATATTTATTTTTTTCCCTTTGCAGTGGAATTTATGCATTATGAACAGATAAATTAATTCCTATTCTTTCTCTCAAGATAGTATCCGCTTCTGACGACATTGGCTGAACTCTCAGAAATGGATAATTGTGGTTTCAAATGTCTTATATGTGTTGCTTTATTTTCAAGAAGAGATTAATTTTTGCATGCTTACTATCACAAATTAATTACATTTACAGTGTAGAGACATTGTATGTTCCCATATTAGTGAGTAGGAATGTTAGTCACTAAAGTTGAAGGAATTTATACTTTATTCAGCAACATATATGTTTTAGGAGGATTTCACTCTTCATGTCAAATTTCACTCTCTCCTATGTCTGTGAGAGACCCCCACCTCAGAAATTTGAACTGACTAATAGAGCTCCAGGCTTCACTGCATCTCCTTTTTCAGGTTTATGACTTCTGTTGACCAAAACTCCATGTAATTGGTTCAGCTCAAGTTCCATGAAAGTCAGTGAGATTCTGACACCTCGTAAAAAACTTTCCTTTGTTCAGTTTTGGGGCAGTGGTCAAGCTGTAAGGAGCAGACTTCTCTGCTCTCCCAAGCGCTCTGAAAATTTTTTCTTTTCTTTAAACTTCACTTTTTCTTATTTTAATCTTTTTCTTTAAATTGCCTTGCAAGAAGATTTTGTTTGATTTTTTTAAGCTTAAACCAACTCACTATCAGCAGGCAAGAACTGACTTGGGTTTTTTTTTGGTTTTTTTTTTAGACTGATTCATAATTGGTACAAATAAAAAGCTGTTAATAAAATTGTTCTTTTGGACTGGTACCCCAATAAGCTAATGTGTTGATAAATGAAAATAAATTTTCATCCCTACTCACATTAATATTTACATTAATACTAGTACCAACAATAAAACACCTATAAAACCCATAAATCCACTGCACGTTACAGTAACCATGGTGACTATGACGTCCACAGCTCCCCTATGGACGTTCATTAAAGATTTCCCCTCCTAAACTCCTTCATATCCGGGGAGGCTGAAATTTGGGGATGCACACCCTCATAACCTCAGCAAAGCACATATAAAATCTGAGGCCAGTCCGACAAATGGTTAGGGAGATACATGCAGAACACACACACACACACACACGCACGCACGCACAGACACAGACAGAGATTTCTTGCATTATAATATGATACTAGAACATACTTTAGGCTGACTAATAAGTTACTTATGTTACTTTTGTGGTTTTAAAATGTTTTGAAATGTTAGGTCATTGTTATTGTGTTTTTCAGCATTGAAATCCAATACTTGAATGTGTAATTCTTTAAATATTGCTTTAACATTGATATAACACTACTAATGATAATATGCAATATAAATAAAATATAGAGAATGTTTCATAGAAACATCTTACCTTTCTCTTTTATGCATCTCTTGAACAATTTGAGACAAAGGCCGTCCAAACCTCTCTGGTAAGAAGAAAGCAGCAACAGCAGATAAAACAGACAGGGTCCCCAGTGTAATATAGGGACAAAAACTTAAAATATACACCTGCAAATTGAAAGGGTGTAAGTTCACTAAGTTAGGGGAAAAAAATGCATTATGATTGCACAGGGCTATAGCTACAATGAATCTGGAATGTATTCACAGCGCTTCACTTTTTCCACATATTGTTATGTTACAGTCTTATTCCAAAAGGGATTAAATTCATTTTTTTCCTCAAAATTCTACACACAATACCCCATAATGACAATGTGAAAAAAAGTTTTTTTTAGACTTCTGCAAATTTATTAAAAATGAAAATCTAAGAAATCATATGTACATAAGTATTCACAGCTTTGCTCAATACTTTGTTGACGCACCTTTGGCAGCAGTTACAGCCTCAAGTCTTTTTGAATACGATGCCACAAACTTGGCACACCTATCTTTGGGCAGTTTGGCCCATTCCTCTTTGCAGCACCTCTCAAGCTCCATCAGGTTGGATGGGAACTGTCGGTGGACAACCATTTTCAGATCTCTCCAGAGATGATCAACTGGATTCAAGTCTGGGCTCTGGCTGGGCCACTCAAGGACATTCACAGAGTTGTCCTAAGGCCACTTCTTTGATGTCTTGGCTTTGTGCTTAGGGTCGTTGTCCTGTTGAAAGATGAACCGTCGCCCAAGTCTGAGGTCAAGAGCACTCGAGAGCAGGTTGTCATCGAGGATGTCTCTGTACATTGCTGCATCCATCTTTCCCTCTATCCTGACCTCATGAGCAGTGCCTGGTTTCCTCCAAACATGATGCCTGGCATTCACAGCAAAAAGTTCAATCTTTGTCTCATTAGACTAGAGAATTTTGTTTCTCATGGTCTGAGAGTCCTTCAGGTGCCTTTTGGCAAACTCCAAGTGGGCTGCCATGTGCCTTTTGCTCAGGAGTGGCTTCCATCTGGCCATTCTACCATACAGGCCTGATTGGTGGATTGCTGCAGAGATTGTTGTCCTTCTGGATGGTTCTCTTCTATTCACAGAGGAATGCTAGGAACTCTGACAGAGTGACCATCGGGTTCTTGGTCACCTCCCTGACTAAGGCCCTTCCCTCATCGCTCAGTCTAGAAGGCTGACCAGCTCTAGGAAGAGTCCTGGTGGTTCCAAACTTCTTCCATTATTGGATGATGGGAGTCACTGTGCTCATTGGGACCTTCAAAGTAGCAGATTTTTTTCTGTACCCTTCACCAGATTTGTGCCTCCAGACAATCCTGTCTCGGAGGTCTACAGACAATTCCTTTGACTTCATGCTTGGTTTGTGCTCTGACGTGCACTGTCAACTGTGGGACCTTATATAGACAGGTGCGTGCCTTTCCAAATCATATCCAATCAACTGAATTTGCCACAGATGGACTCGGACTCCAATTAAGCTGTAGAAACATCTCAAAAATGATCAGTGGAAACAAGATGCACCTGAGCTCAATTTTGACCTTCATGGCAAAGGCTGTGAATCCTTATGTACATGTGATTTCTTGGTTTTTTATTTTTAATAGATTTGCAAAAATCTAAAAAAAAACAAAAACAACTTTTTTTTCACATTGTCATTATGGGGTATTGTGTCTAGAATTTTGAGGGAAAAATTGAATTTAATCTTTTTTGGAATAAGGCTGTAACAAAACAAAATATAGAAAAAGTGAAGTGCCGTGAATACTTTCCGGATGCACTGTAAAATTAGAATACAAAAATGACTTTGAATTATATACAGTTAAGACCAATTTACTCACTTGAGTTTTAACAAAAAAGGGGCTATACAGCTTCCAGCTGTAGACACAGTACTGCATATCCCTGTTTCTGTGTTCCTGATCACTGCTAGGTAAAGCTCTGCCATGTAGACAGAGATCAGAGCTGTACCTGTGGTAATGCCAAACCTACCCAGCATTTCCAAAGCAATAGGGAGATCTGATAAATCTGATGAGGAAAAACACTTTTACCAAAAAGGATTAGTTCAACAAAAACATAATGAAGATGTCATGTTCACTGAGTGAACTGCGCAGCGAATGCATTAAATGGCAGCGAGCCCGACGTGCAGAGCCAGTAACGTGTTTATTTACAATGGGTGAAATGTACAATTAGTCCAAAAAACAGTCACAGTAAGGGAAAGGCACCCCGCTACAAGCTCAGTTGTTCAATGAATGCCTCACGCGCTCAAACAGGCTGGAGCAGAGGAAAAGGCACAAGGGAAGACTTACTAAGGCGTCGGAGCCACGAGGCACAACACACTTAAAGTCCAGAGAAGAACCAACCACAGTGAGACTGGATGTCCAAGCGCTGACATAACAAAGCTGTCACATCGGCTGGACTCGTGGGCCTGCTACTTATACACAGCCTTAATGACAGCAGGCAGACCAGCCGTGTGGCAACAGGTGTGTGACTGATTGGACCAGTGTATGGATGCGTGTGTGTGAGTATAAGAGTGAAAATGAATGTGTGTGGATGTGTGTGTGCATGCGTGAGTGTGTGAGTGAGTATGTGGTGAACATACTGTACTGCCGGTGGATGCCTGGTGAGGGGGATGCCCGGCTGTGGGACTGGCAAAGAGCAAGCTCAATTTGTCAGCTGGAGTTAACAAGCAATAATAAGACCCACAGTGACATAATTCTGGACCCAGGGGACAAACCACAGACTCGAGTGAAGTACAATTATCCTTTTATTGCTAACCGTGATTGTGCGTGGGTGCGTGTATGTACAGTGAATGTTGAGTGCAGTGCAGGACTTGTGCTGGGGAAGAGCTGGATGCCGTTCAGCCTGGCAACCCTATAACAATAAAGCAGAGGTGTTAGCTCAGTCCTCGAGCAAAGAGTGTGATAATGACAGCTTACTTTGCAGTTGGTCGTGGTTGAGCTCAGGTTGGCCTTGAGGGCTGCAGCCAGGGATACAGTGTCTGGCTCTGTGTGGGGGGGAGTGAGCGTGAAGCCCTGTAGCAACGGTGGAAGCAGGACCGCCGCCGGGGAGATCCACCTGTGCACAGGGGAAGATGAACTTGACAGAGGTGAGTCAATTGTTAGCTTACGTGAAGCAAGGCATTGGTCTGGGATTCAAATGATGAGCCAGGACGTGGCTGTTGACGCGAGACGTGTCTTAGGGAGTTTGACAGACTGCTCCGTGCTGAGTAACAGGCAGGTCTGGCTTTTAAAGCCCGCTGGAGATTGGCAGCAGGTGTGCGTGCAGCTGAAGTTAACGATGGCCCTGAGGGAGCCATGACACACAGCTGTCAATCATGCTCAGGGTGGCGACCCTGAACATGACAGAAGACTGTCTATATGCCTCATATAAAGGTTCTCTCTTTCTTGATATTTCACTAACCTTCAGGCACCAGCTGAATGAAATACAGTGACATTCCTCTAAGTAACATGATGAAGATGATAGACAGTCGTCTTGCAAGGTATTGCAGAGCCAATCAGCTGCAAATATATGCTGGCACCTTTACAGCTGTTGAGAGGAAACAGCTTATAAAGGGGTCTGCATGAAGTTGGAATGAGTTAAGAAACAGTCCAAAGTAGCCAGTGCCTAGAGTGAACCTAGAAATAGATACAGAGTACAACATTTTTAAAGCAACATGTATTTACATTTCTTTTCAAAGAATATTAACAGTAACCAGTACATGTGTACAAGAGTCAACTACTGCACAAAAGCTGTAAAGCCCATATTGTTGTCCACTGCTCGGTACTAAAATGTATTCTATGTATTAATGATTAAATCCATCTTGCCCTCCACACGCTGCAGGTTTCCAGGGCAAGAGGAAGTGAAGTAGCCCCAGAGCATCACTGAGCCACCGCCATGCTTTGCAGTAGATAGGGTGCAATTTCCAGCATATGGTTCATTCTTCCACCTGCAGGCATACTGCTGATCCATAGGCATGAAAAGTTCCAGTTTTGCTCTACCGCCCCACATAACAGAATTCCAAGATGTCTTTGACTTAATTATATAGGTTTGAGTAAACTGGAGCCGACTTTTGGGTCAGTAGTGTTGTACATCTTGGAGTTTGGTCATGGAGTCCTTCAGCATTTAAGATAATATAAGCCTTTATTAGTCCCACAATGGGGAAATTCCAGGATTGCAACAGCACAGGGATAGCAACACTCAGAGCAACAATCAGAAGGCAAGAAAAAAAAAACCCAACATCTAGTAAACATATGTCCATATTACTATAAATGTATATATATAGACACACAGTGCAGAGCATTATGGTTGGTTGGTGAATGTGCAGCAGAAAGTCTAAGCTCTCTCTTCATGGATGCGGCGGGCCAGCTGGAAGTCTTTGGGCATGATGGTGACCCCCTTAGCGAAGAAGAGACCACCAGGTGGTTGCTTTATTGTGTGCCTTACTGTGGAAACTGAAACCTCAGTGTCTATTGCAGGTCTTTTGCAGTTAGTCGAGGGTTTATGACCACCTGCCTCCTCAGGACTCTTACTGCCACGTCCACGTAGTATAGCAACTGTTCCTTTAACTATAAACTTGCAAACTATGCTTCCAACTGACATAGTTACCTCCGCCAAAGGGGGAGGTTATGTGATCATCGGCGTTTGTTTGTTTGTTTGTCTGTTTGTTTGTTTGTTTGTTTGTTTGTTTGTTAGCAAGATAACTCAAAAAGTTATGGACGGATTTTCATGAAATTTTCACAGATTGTCAGAAATGGGGTATCCTACAGATGATTACATTTTGGTGATGATCTGGATCACCGTCGAGAAGAAAACCGCCATTACGGAAAATGCCATTTTCGTCAATAACTAATGAACCACTAATCCTATCATTGTGAATCCAATTGCTTGTTATATGTTTTCATGGTCAAGGAATCTGAAAACGTACACACAAACACTGTATGGGGGGAACTGTGGCGCTAAACCGCCATTACGGACAATGCGATTTTCGTGAATAACTACTCAACCACTTATCCTATCATTGTCAATCCAATTGCTAGTCATATGTTTTCATGGTCAAGGAATCTGAAAACGTACACACAAACACTGTATGGGGGGAACTGTGGCGCTTGGCGGAGGTCTGCGCTCTTCGAGTGCTTTTCTAGTTTGGTAATTAGATCCAAAACCAGACAACGATGAGACCAAAAATGACTAGTGTAAACATTGATTTTATTGAGCTGTGCTGTGAGATTTGTGCTCAGAGAATCTGGCATCCCTGCGGGGAAGAACAGAGAAGATAAGGCGAGCATGAGGAACCAGGGATGGTGAGAAATAAAGATTTATTGTTTTTATCGTACAGGTGTTGATGGCTGCAGTGACAGTGATGTCTGGGTTGCCAAACTGCTGCAGTGGCACAGTGAAGAGGTGAGGTGATGAGGTCAACGAGGTAGGAGAAAGGGGTCAAGCTGGCCAGGCCTAGACTGGAGGAAAGGGGGTGGGTGAGAGTCAAGGAGAAGAGAACGTTGGTAAGTCGACTTACAAGAGGGACAGCATGGGTAGTAATAACCTGGAAGATATTTTGGGAAAAGTTATTTAAATATTTTGTCCTTACAAATCCACAGTAGCAGTGTGCAGTACTGCAAGATTTGGTATTGATCCAATATCAAATAAATACAGGGCCAGTATCGCCGATACCAATGCTTTTTAATCATTAAGGAGGTGGGTGCATCATCAAATCACTAAATCTGAATGAATTTTCATAACCTTTAAGTGTTTTGTGATTTTTCCTTTGGATTATTAATTAGTTAAAACCCAGGACAGAATCTGGGCAAAGTTTAGAGGTAAATAAATAAATATAGTATTAGTTTCACAGTTAACACAAAAAGGTAATTACAGTATCTCACCAAAGTGAGTACACCCCTCACATTTTTGTGTATCTTTTCATGGGACAAAACTGAAGATATGTCACTTTGATACAATGTAAAGTAGTCAGTGTACAGCTTGTATAACAGTGCAAATTTGCTGCCCTCTCAAAATAACTCAACACACAGCCATTAATGTCTAAACCACTGGCAACAAAACTGAGTACACCCCTAAGTGAAAATGTCCAAATTGTGCCCAAAGTGTCAATATTTTGTGTGGCCACCATTATTTTCCAGCACTGCCTTAACTCTCTTGGGCATGGAGTTTACTAGAGCTTCACAGGTTGCCACTGGAATCCTCTTCCACTCCTCCATGATGACATCATGGAGCTGGTGGATATTAGAGACCTTGTGCTTCCATTTGAGGATGCTCCACAGATGCTCAATAGGGTTTAGGTCTGGAGACATACTTGTCCAGTCCATCACCTTTACCTTCAGTTTCTTTAGCAAGGCAGTGGCTGTCTTGGAGGTGTGTTTGGGGTGGTTATCATGTTAGAATACTGCCCTGCGGCCCAGTTTCCAAAGGGAGTGGCTCATGCTCTGCTTCAGTATGTCACAGTAAATGTTGACATTCATGGCTCCTTCCATGAAATGTAGATCCCCAGTGCCAGCAGCACTCATGCAGCCCCAAACCATGACACTCCCAGCACCATGCTTGACTGTAGGCATGACACACTTGTCTTTGTTCTCCTCACCTGGTTGGGGCCACACACGCTTGATGCCATCTGAACCAAATAAGTTTATCTTGGTCTCATCAGACCACAGGACATGATTCCAGCAATCCATGTCCTTAGTCTGCTTGTCTTCAGCAAACTGTTTGCAGGCTTTCTTGTGCATCATCTTTAAAAGGGGCTTCCTTCTGGGACGACAGTCATGCAGACCAAGTTGATGCAGTGTGCAGAGTATGGTCTGAGCACTGACAGGCTGACATCCCCCACACCTTCAACCTCTGCAGCAATGCCGACAGCACTCATACGTCTATTTTCAAAAGACCTCTGGATATGACACTGAGCACGTGCACTCAACTTCTTTGGTCAACCAGGGCGAGGCCTGTTCTGAGTGGAACCTGTCCTGTTAAACCGCTTTATGGTCTTGGCCACTATGCTGCAGCTCAGCTTCAGAGTGTTGGCAATCTTCTTAAAGCCAAGCCATCTTTATGTAGAGCAACAATTCTTTTTCTCAAATCCTCTCAGACCTTTTTCAGACCTTTTTCAGACCAGAGTTCTTTGCCATGAGGTGCCATGTTGAACTTCCAGTGATCCGTGTGAGAGTGACAACACCAAATTTAACACACCTGCCCCCCGTTCACACCTGAGACCTTGTAACACTAACAAGTCATATGACACCGGGGAGGGAAAATGGCTATTGGGCACAATTTAGACATTTTCACTTTGGGGTGTACTTACTTTTGTTGCAAGCAGTTTAGACATTAATGGCTGTGTGTTGAGTTATTTTGAGGGGACAGCAAATTTACAGTTATACAAGCTGTACACTGACTACTTTACATTGTATCAAAGTGTCATGTCTTCAGTGTTGTTCCATGAAAAGATATAATAAAAATTTACAAAAATGTGAGGGATGTACTCACTTTTGTGAGATACTGTACATCCAGTTAAATCTGAGCCATATATTCAGTATATTTGTTTCAATTCCAGTAAATGTATTCATTTAAATAATGTTTCAATGGGATAAAAGAATTTTACCAGTGTCTCAGCATAATCTATACTTTTTGAGTTGGCTAAAGTAACAAATGACCAGTTGCACTTCAAAAATTAATATTAACTAATGCCAAAAATGACTAAAATATTATTTTCACCACTCATATCTACCTGGATATTCTCTGCTATACTGATAGGTCTCTGAGGATTTTTCTCCTCCTCTCTCCATTTCTGTAGCTTGGCGTTGTCTTTTGGATGATTTTTCATATGCTTGTATAAATTAGTTGTGTTACCACTGTGTTTCACTGCCTTTTTACAAATTGTACAGCTTGTAATGGTCTCATTTTTGGTCTGAAAATATAGCCACATGGTGCTCCTCTTCCTCTCTGCCATTCTTCTGCTATGTCTCTGTGCCGTGTGTGCACGCTCCCAGTAGCAAGCGGCTGCTGCTTGCTAGCTTTTTTACCTGGTGCTACTGAGTCATGTGATGGTTCAAAAGGGAGGAGGGAGGAGGTACAACCACAAGAAGAAGAAGAGGAGCAAAGTGTGCCTGAATGTGCCTGCTCCATGCTGTGATGGGAGCAGCAACACAGACACAGAATATCGATCTCATTACACTGGCATTGATCAATATCAATACCAGCATCGGTGCTGATATTATCAATATTTGGTTCGCTCTGCCCATCACTAATCCACAGGCGGAGGGGAGGACAAAGGATCTCCAGGCTGCATACTGAGGAGTTCAGTTGTTTGCATGGAGAAGGTCCAACACGCTCAGACAGAGTGAAGGGAGCAGCTACAATATAAAGACATCTCCTGATTGCCACCTGGTGGGGAGCACAGCTGTAGGTGGGCTAAATTAGCGAGCAGGAGAGATGTAAACAAACTGTGCAGCCCTGGAATCATTACACCAACTGTATCTCTAGGAACATTCTGTGCCTTTGCTATCTTATATCCTTTTTTGTTTGTTTGTCCAAGGTAATGATTAGGGATGGGACTTCCAGCACCAGAGCTTCAGAGTGTGTGCCGAGTAATCCAGGAAATATGGCGTGTATTGATGACGTATAAATAAACAATGTGTGTTTACTGTGGATACAATTTTCTATGATTTTGATATTAACTTGTTTGCTAAATTATAGTATTTGTCACCCACAAAGGATTCTGATGAGCTTCTTTATTCAAGAACTCTCATTAATTTCTGCCTGAGGCATTAAGTGTTCTATGTAATCTCTCCAGATCTAATGGATTATATGTAGTCGGTCAGCACATTCTAATTTAGTGCCTTTACATAGCATGCCATTGTGGCACATGTGTAGAATGTTGGACTCTGTTGCTGAAGGTTGTGGGTTTGAGTCTTTGTTTAGCACGATTTCACAATGTCATCAGTATTACGTTTTTGCTATTTGTTTCAACTATGGACCTTGAGTTAAAGGTGAAAAAGACCCGTGGCCATTTTTAACAGCAGGAAATATGTATAAATATACACACATCCAAAACTACAGACACATTGCAGCACACACAATGAGGAGCTGAGATTGTGTGCAACAGATTGATCTTTTTCCATGTTCACTCCATGGTTCTTTTTCAGTGTGTGTCTATTTACATATATTTCCTGCTGTTAAAAATTATTCACCTGCATCCTCTGCGCCCTGTGAGACAGTATTCTCAAAAGCTGGTGAAATAAAAAAAAAATCACCTTAGTCCAAAGACTGTTGAAAAGTTATTATTTCTTAATAAAAATGGATAAGTAACATAAGCACACTAAGTAACACAAGCACTTTCACTGTAACACAAGCACACTAACACAAGCACATTCACTATAGTCACCCCAGTTTTATTATTTCCTTTTTTTTCCCCCTTGTTATCACTGATATTTCTTAAAGGACCGTACATTTATTGAAATAAAAAAAAACAAAAAACACATCAAACCAATAATGCCCTTGTAAAAATCTGCATGTTGTGTAGTTTTTGTCCAGTAGATGGCTCAGTAGAGCAAATAAAGTTTCACATGTGGCTTCATCCATATGAACAAATTTGATGAAAAGCTTCAAGGCTTCAGAAAGCCTCATCTGGCCATCACTAGTAATGATCTCTTCTCTGATCTTTTTGGATTCTTTTGACTTATTTCGAACATGCAGTCAAATGTCACCATCAACAGTCCAAGTATTTGAGGTGTTCTATCTCAAGTACACCTAATACAACTAGTGAAGCCCTTGATTGGTTGCATCAGATGTGTTTGAGACTATGCCTGATTTGCGAATGTGTGTTCTTATGAGGACTTCTAGTCTGACATGAGTTCTGGCCCAGGGAACATGCACACAGGCTCGAGTCAATTGCAACAATGATTTATTGAATAATAAGCGTGGATGGATGCGTGAGTGGGAGATTGGATGTGTTGCTGGAAGACAGGATACACCGAGGGCGGAGCAGCACGCTGTGCAGCCAGGCAACCCTAGGGCAAGGCAGAGGAGAGGTTAGTTGCTGGGTCTGACCCGATGGATTAATATTTGGACTGTGGCTTACTTGCAGATGTTCTTGGTGGCTGACGTCGGCAAGCCGCAGGTCTCCTGCCTGGAAGACAGCGCTCCAATGCGCGCTCGGCGTTGCGGGTGAGAGTTGGATGACGACGGAGGGAGAATCCGCCGCCAGGGAATCCACCTGTGCACAGGGAAGAAAGACTGGAGAAAAGGTGAGACGAAGGATGATTGCTTACGTGGGAAGGGATGGTTGGAAGTCTTTAGAGGCGTCGAAGAGAAGGCGAGTGTGGGTAGCACGGTTGTTGGTGAGCAGACGGCTCCAGACCGAAGCTCGAGGCGGAGCGGGCTAAATAGCCCGGGCTTGATGAGGCACAGGTGTGCTCACAGCTGGAGTGGGAGACAGGCGAGAGCGGGCTGTGACAGTACTCCCCCCCGAGCAGCGCCTCCCGGCGCTGGCTTACCTGGGTGCGCCAGGTGGAACTCCGTGACGAGGCGCTTGTCCAGCACTAACGCTGGGCGCACCCAGGACCTCCACTCGGGGCCATACCCCTCCCAATCCACCAGGTATTGTAGCCCGCGACCCTGGCGGCGGGAGTCCAGGATGGAAGAGACCCTCCACGCCAGGTCACCGTCGATCATCACGGGAGGGGGTGGAGCCCTAGGAGGAGGACAGAGAGGATGAGACATCACAGGTTTAATGCGGGAGACATGGAACGTCGGACAGACGCAAAGGGAGGGGGGGAGAGCCAGACGCCCAGCCACTGGATTGATGACTTTTGTGATGGGGAACGGGCCAATGAAACGTTGGGCCAGTTTCTTCCTCTCGGCCTTCAGGTTGATGTCCCGCGTAGACAGCCAGACTTGCTGACCCACCTGATAGCACGGTGCGGCCCTCCTGTGGCGGTTAGCCATCCTGATGTTGCACTCAGCCGTGCGTAAAAGCGCACGGCGCACAGCTGTCCAAATGCGCCGACAGCGCCTGAGATGGGCCTGGATGGATGGCACCGCCACCTCCCCTTCTTCCTCAGGGAACAACGGGGGGTCATATCCAAGCGACGCCCGGAAGGGAGACATCCCGATGGCTGATGACAAGGTGGCGTTATGTGCATATTCAATCCAGGGCAGATAGGCACTCCAGGAGGAAGGGTTGGAGGAGGTGACGCAGCGCAGTGCAGCTTCCAGCTCCTGGTTCGTCCGCTCGCTCTGCCCATTGGACTGGGGGTGGTGACCGGAAGACAAACTCACCGTGGCCCCCAAGGCCTTGCAGAAGCACGACCAGACTCTCGACACAAACTGGGGACCCCGGTCAGAAACAATGTCCGCTGGAATCCCATGCAGCCTCACAACATGTTGGACCAGTAGGTCCGCCATCAACCACGCCATAGGGAGACCGTGGAGCGGCCTTGGAGAACCGGTCCACGATGGTCAGGATGGTGGTGAAGGAGTTGGACGACGGGAGACCGGTAACGAAATCTAAGGCCACATGGCACCAAGGTCTACTGGGGGTCGGCAGAGGGTGGAGGAGACCAGCTGGGGGAGAGGAAGATGTCTTGCCAGTCACACACTGGGGGCAGGCGCGGATGTAATTCGCGATGTCACCCAGGAGGCCCGGCCACCAAAAGGACCTCTGAAGGAACTCAATCAGGCGGGAGATCCCAGGGTGACAGGCGAGCTTGGTGGTGTGAGCCCAGTGGATGACGTCACTCCAGACCGACGAAGGAATGAACAGCCTACCCGCTGGTCCGCCGCCAGGATTAGGTTTGGTTTCCTGTGCCCTCCGGACCTTATCCCTGATGGACCAGGAGACGGTGCCCATGACACGAGGCCGGCAGGATGGTATGGTCCCGGTCCTCAGGGACTTCTGGGGCAAACTGCCTGGACAGAGCGTCCGGTTTACCGTTCTTCGAGCCCGGACGGTAGGTGATTGTGAACCTGAAGCGGCCAAAGAACAGAGACCAGCACGCCTGGCGGGTATTCAGGCACTTGGCCGTCCTCAGGTACTCCAGGTTCTTGTGGTCGGTCCAAACCACGAAAGGTTGAGCCACCCCCTCAAGCCAGTGATGCCACTCCTGGAGCACAAGCTTGACTGCCAGGAGCAATCTGTCGCTGACGTCATAATTCTTCTCCGCAGCAGATAGGCGCTGGGAGAAAAAGGCGCAGGGGCAAACCACCCCGTCCACCGGTGAGCGCTGAGACAACACCGCCCCCACCCCCGTATCAGAGGCATCCACTTCCACAAGGCACTGCAGAGAGGGGTCCACCTGGGTCAGGACCCGGGAGGAGGAGAACTCCATCTTCAGCGCCGCGAAGGCAGCCTCAGCATCCTCAGTCCACTGAAAAGGCACCTTGGGGGAGGTGAGGCGGGTCAGGGGAGAGGCGATGGTGCCGAATTTAGGGACAAAATGCCGGTAAAAATTGGCAAAGCCAAGAAACTGCTGAACCTGCTTCCTAGATGAGGGGGTGGGCCACTCGACGACCGCCTTGACCTTGGCAGGATCGGGGATGATCTGATTGTGAGAAATAATAAAGTCCAGGAAGGAGGTCTTGTCAGCATAGAATTCGCACTTCTCCGCTTTTACATAGACCCTGCTCTCCAAAAGGGACAGAACCCCGTCTTCCATTCGTCACCTTCCCGGATCCGAATGAGATGATATGCGATGCGGAGGTCCAGCTTCGTAAACCAGGTGGCCCCCTGCAGAGAATCGAAAACCAAGTCCATTAATGGCAGCGTATACCTGTCCTTGACTGTAATATCATTTAGCGCCCGGTAGTCGAAGCATGGCTGGAAGGACCCATCCTTCTTGGCAACGAAGAAGAAACCTGCACCGACTGGAGACGAAGAAGGACGAATGATGCCGAAGCTAAGCGATTCCTTGATATAGGAGTCCATGGCTTCGCGCTCCAGTGCTGACAGGTTGTATAAATGACTGGAGGGCAAGGGCGCCCCTGGGCGGAGGTTGATGACACAGTCATAGGGGCGATGGGGGGGGGGAAGGGACAGCACTTTGGACTTGCTGAAGACTACACCAAGGTCATGAAACTCTGGAGGCACTAAGGAGAGGTCCGGAGGGGGGCATGTTGGAGGGAGGAGGAGGAAGTGACAGGGCACAAACGGCAGACTGGAGGCAGGTGCCCAAACAAAAGATACTCCAGGAGAGGACGCTCCCCGACTGCCAATCAAAAGTTGGGCTGTGCAGGCGCAGCCAGGGGTAGCCCAGAATGACGGAGGCAGCCGAGGTGGGCAGCACAAAGAAGCTAAGGTCCTCTCAGTGATTGCCGGAAATAATGACCGGGACTGGGACTGTCCGGTGTGTAACCCGCTCCAGGGGGGTGGCAGCGAGGGAGACAAGATTCAAAGGGGCCAGCAGTGGATGCCCAGACGGGTTGCCAGGCCCTTAGAAATGAAGCTCTGCTCCGCCCCCAAGTCCACCAGTGCGTGAGTGAGGTGTTCTATGGGGTTATGACAGAACCTAATTGGTAGCATGCACTTAGATAGGGGGTTAGGCTGGGATGCGTCTGGGAGGCCCCCTATAGTGACTCGCGGACTCCCCCCTTTTGGCCTTACTGGGCAGGACTCCAAGGCATGCTGGTCGTCTCCGCAATACATGCAGAGACCCAGCTTCCTACGGCGCTGTTTCTCTGCCTGTGGGAGCTTCGCCCGGCCAATCAGCATCGCCTCTGGCTCGTCGGAGGACTCAGGTGCGGGCAACGCCAGGGGGCGAGGTTGAGAGGAGCGGGGAGGAGCACCGCAAAGTCCTCCACCACGGCTGGAGGACTTCCGCTCGGCGGCCCGCTCTCTCAACCTGTTATCCAGGCTAATGGTAAGGGAAATCAGCTCGGAGAGCCGCTCCAGCAGATCCTTACAGGCCAGTTCGTCCCGAAGGCTAGAGCTCAGGCTACGGGTGAAAATGCTGCAGAGGGCAGCATCTCCCCATCCAACTTCCGCCGCCACAATCCGGAAGTCGACAGTGTAGTCGGTGGCCGACTGGCTACCCTGTCGAAGGTTTAGCAACCGGGTTGTTAGCACGTTATCATGGTCCGAATGGTCAAAAACCTCATTAAAATCTTGGACGAATTGAGCATAAGTTAGGTTAGTGTAGCTGGGTTGCGCCATGATGGCATAGGCCCAGGCTAATGCTCGCCCTTCTAAGAGGTTGGCGATGTACCCAATTCGGCTGTGATCCGTCGGGAAGTCCCCGGGAAAACGCTGGAACACCGACTCACATTGGAGAAGGAACCCACGTGCCTCACCGAGCTTGCCGCTGAAGTGCGTGGGCATGGGAATGGGAGTGAGCCGGGTTGGTGGCCCCGGGTTAGCCTGGCCAGCTGGAGGAGTGGCAGGAGCTAGCCCGCCTTGAGGAGCCAGAGGAAACACCTGCGGGGGATCCAGACGATCCAGCCGGCGGGTGATTACAGTGAGCTGGTTTAAAATCACCTGTTGTGGACTTCCGGTTATGGCGGCCACGTAGGAAGACGTGTTTCACACTGCTCTGCTCCTAAAAATAAAAAGTTTACTAAAACTCTCTTAATTGGAACAAAAACCCATCCCAGCGTTTTGGCGCGGATATGGTAAAGACCAAGGTTGGGAAATTAGGTGGACGAAAAGGTAACTCGACAAAACAACCCAAGCTAACGGGCTTCCATGCTCGAGGTGAAACAGAAAAAACTCCAGAGACAATGGCGGAGGAGGGAGCCAGCGGCAGAGCGGGAACTGCTGAAGAGGGGACAAACGCAGTGCTCACTGCCATCAACTCCATGAGAACAGAGTTTTCGTCTAAATTTGATGGGATTATAGCAGCGATAGAAGGAATGAGAAAGGAAATAAACGATTGTATGGAGCGAGTATCGCAGGCGGAGCTCCGAATTTCAAGCGCTGAAGATGACGTCACCAGCCTACAATCTAAGTTGCAAACACTGGAATCAAAATGTAAACGTCTGGAAGATAACGATAGCCTCAAATTATTCCGTCGCGACTGGGATTCCGCTCGCAGTGGAATAATTTGAGGTTGGTGGGCCTCCCGGAGGGAGCGGAGGGATGGGACCCATGTTCCTTTTTGGAAAAGTGGATTCCAGAAGCGCTGAACAACGCGAATCTGCAGTCATCAGTAGTTTTAGAGAGAGCTCACCGAATCGGCCCACCGAGAGATAATAAGACACCACCGAGGACGCTGATTATGAAGTTCCTCAACTACAGAGACAAGATGACAGTCACCAGTGCGGCGCGAGCTAAAGGGGAAATTAAATACCAGGATCAACAGGTGCGGTTCGACCCAGATTTGGCCACAGGAATTCAACAATTAAGGAGGCAGTTCGACCCCGCCCGCAAAGAGCTGCGCAACCTAGGGATTTGTCACGGAGTGATTCATCCAGCAAGACTGCTGGTCACATATAAGGGGGGAACCCACACCTTCAAGACCCCTCAAGAGGCGCAGGAGCTCATCAAGCAGATCCAAAAGGAAACTGGTGGGAGCTAAGCATGTACATGACAAAGGTAGAACATTTAAGCATATGCACAGACATCTGATTGATCTGAAACATATAACATGTCTACAAAATACAGACTGTATTGTGACGTTTGCAAGGTTCACACAAAGACAATGGAGCAGATGGTTGTGATCAACCTGATTTATTTTACACACCCCAACCCCCAACCTGCCTCTGAGCACAGAGTGGAGGGGAGGTCATTCTCCCAGACCCCTGTTTGAATCATGGTTACACACACATGATACATCTTGCCCTAATCCTGCTAAACACTGCTGGGTCATTATAATGCAGTTATAATGACACAGCAGTATAACTCAGAAATAACACATTTAACACACACACAGTAACGTTTCAAACTGGCAAAGCATGCTGGGAAATCCCTGGTCCCCCTTAAAATGGCCCCGACGTTACGCTGCCCCCCCCCCCCCGGACTGGTTTCTGTCCCCAGAAAATTCAAAGTCCACTTTCAGAAATCCAACGCGAGTCAGCCCGGTGCCGGGGCGGCATGCACGGGCCATCTGAGTCTCGGTCAGAGCATCTGGTTGGGGTAGGGTTCCGGTTTGGCCATCAGCGGGCGGATGGACACATCTGACAGCCTCTGTAGGACCACGCACAGTCCCTTCCCTGGCAGCGGGAGTCCCAGGCCCGCTCCGGCCGACTCCCACCGCTGCCAGTTCTCCCAGGCGGCCGCTGGCCTGCGTCCATGCGTCCAGCCCTTGCCGCGCCTGGAAAATGGCCGCATCTTCGTCCTGCTCGCTCCGCTGCGTCGCTCCTGCGCCAAGGGCCTCCGTGACGTCACCGAAAGGAAAAGCATCGGGTGGCGGTAGGACACGCACAGTTCCTCCTCTGGCAGCGGGAGTCCCATGACTCCCACCGCTGCCAGGACCTCCCAGTCGGCCGCTGGCCCGCGTCCAGGCGTCCAGCCCCTGCCGATCCCGAGAAAAGACCGGATCTGTCCTGCTCGCTCCACTGCTGCTGCGCTCCAAAGGCCTCTGTGACGTCACCTGCCGGGGGAAGCATCTGCAGGAGGCGGCTTTTTCCCCGTCCATGCCACCTCACTCTAATTTAACGTCGGCGAGGGGCCAGTTTGTCGTGCGCTGTGTGCGGGGCAGTACCATGCCATGTACCCTGGCTCTGTGCAGCGGAAGCCGTCCTTCCTCGCGTCGCCACGGCTGTCTCCTTCGTGCACGCGCTGCTGTGATCTGCCGTAGCTCCTCCTCCACTTGCTCTCAGCACGGTGGTTTCCTCCGATGATCAGCGCGGCAGCCAACTCGACCTGGGCCAGGCGGTCATCCAACAGGTTCTCGCCGTTGTAGCAGGGAATCTTGGCCCGCTGCTGGATGGATGAGACTGTCATCTCCCGGTCGATTGCCGCTCCTAATCGCTCTGGAATCGCCAGCCCGTCCTGCCCTGAAAAGGGCGGGAAACGGGGCTGGTTTGCTCTGCTCCGTCCATTGCGGCGAAGCTCTCCAGGGGCCGGCGTCTCAGCACTACACTCCGTTCCCGGCTGAGCGATGAATCGCTCTGGCCGCTGTACCTCCGCCTGGATCCTCATCTTGCTCCATATCCCACTTCTGACACCAGTGTGACGTTTGCAAGGTTCACACAAAGACAATGGAGCAGATGGTTGTGATCAACCTGATTTATTTTACACACCCCAACCCCCAACCTGTCTCTGAGCACAGAGTGGAGGGGAGGTCATTCTCCCAGACCCCTGTTTGAATCATGGTTACACACACATGATACATCTTGCCCTAATCCTGCTAAACACTGCTGGGTCATTATAATGCAGTTATAATGACACAGCAGTATAACTCAGAAATAACACATTTAACACACACACAGTAACATTTCAAACTGGCAAAGCATGCTGGGAAATCCCTGGCCCCCCTTAAAATGGCCCCGACGTTACAGTATTAAAAAAAAAAAAGCTATGATGTACAAAGTTGCTATAAAACTTTGAAGTTATATTGAAAAAACTACAGAAGAGAGTTAATGTTATAAGAACAGTAGTAGAGTCAGGGTGATTGAGAGGAGAAAGAGAGAGTGTTTTGACTGATCCTCGCAGGTGTGGAACAGTCACTAGCTATAACGAGAGACAGAATTTTTTGATTTGGGGGGATTACCACGAATGTGGGGAAAGGGAATTTGTTTTTGTTTAGTTTGTAGGATGAATGTTCTATCATCCATGTTTTTGCTTCTCTGTAAGAGTATGTTCATATTGCAAGGTAATCTCAAACTCCTTATTGATCAAAGATCAAAGCATTAATCTTAATTTAACTTCATGGAATTGCAGAGGTCTACAAAATCTTAAAAAACTTAAACAAGTTATGAATAAAATAAAAGACATAGATTCAAAAAATGTATTTTTACAAGAAACTCATCTATTAGAGGAGGATGTAAAAAGAATTAGGAGAAAATGGCAAGGTAATGTGTGTTCACCTCATCATTTTCATCCCGAGCTAGGGGAGTTATGATTCTCATACATAAAACAGTCCCATTTCAAACGAAAAATGTAATTAGAGACAAATTTGGAAGATATCTAATCATCCAAGGAGCTTTGTTATTAGAAAATATAAATCTGGTGAACGTATACAGCCCCAATATTGATGATCAAAACTTCTTTGTTAATTTATTTCTCACTTTATCATCACTTACAGGGCAACATATAATAGCAGGGGATTTTAATTGTACATTGAATCCCAGTATAGATAGATCAACAGGACTGGACTGTACGCACAATGGATGTAGGATGACCATTAATCATTTTATGAAAGAATTGAGATTGCTAGATATATGGAGAGAAATGAAACCACAAGTCAAAGCCTATTCTTGTTATTCTAATACCTATAAGACATTCTCACGTATTGACTATTTTTTGATCTCTACAGAATTAAGGTCCAAGATTCAAAACTGTTTCTATGATAATATTGTGATCTCTGATCATGCACCCTGCTGTCTAGTATATGTAGATAAGAAATTGACAAAGGACCCAGTTCTTCTTCGTTGAGACCACTGGTTGGGGGATAGGTGCGCTGTAATTCTAGTTCATGGACAGGATCATGAAAATAAGATCTGAGCAAAAAGCTTTCCGGCATCGACTGACTGTATATGACATCATAAAGACATGAAGGCAGCCTTGATGTATATGACATCATAAAGACACATTTGTCTATGTGCCATCATATAGGCATCGTGAGTCGTCCTGTGATGCCTGAGTTCACGGTCTAAATGACATCATAAAGACACATTTGTCTGTGTGTTCTATGATGCCTGAGTTCATGTCTATATGACATCATAAAGACACATTTGTCTATGTGTCCTATGATGCCTGAGTTCAAAGACACATGATGTATATGACATCATAAAGACATATTGTCTGTGTCCTATGATGCTTTGAGTTCATGGGACATCCTATGATGTTCAGGCAGAGATCATAGGCCGTAAAGACACATTTGTCTATGTGTCCTATGATGCCTGAGGTCAACACACATGGCCTATATGAGATCATAAAGACACATTTGTCTGTGTCCTATGATGCCTGAGTTCATAGGACATCCTATGATGTTCAGGCAGAGCTCATAGGCCGTCCTATGAAGCGTGACAGACACACACACAGATATTTCTTGCTTTTATAGAGTGTTATCTACAATGTTAATCCCACATACACTACCGTTCAAAAGTTTGGGGTCACTTAGAAATTTCCTTATTTTTGAAAGAAAAGCACTTTTTTTCAATGAAGATAACTTTAAAGTAATCAGAAATACACTCTATACATTGCTAATGTGGTAAATGACTATTATAGCTGCAAATGTCTGGCTTTTGGTGCAATATCTACATAGGTGTATAGAGGCCCATTTCCAGCAACTATCACTCCAGTGTTCTAATGGTACAATGTGTTTGCTCATTGCGTCAGAAGGCTAATGGATGATTAGAAAACCCTTGTGCAATCATGTTAGGTCTGCAATGATGTAATTGCTGCAAATGGAGGATTCTTTGAAGAAAGCAAAGTTTGAAGGAAAAAATTATTATTTCAAATACAAATCATTATTTCTAACCTTGTCAATGTCTTGACTATATTTTCTATTCATTTTACAACTCATGGTGGTAAATAAGTGTGACTTTTCATGGAAAACACAAAATAATTGTCTGGGTGACCCCAAACTTTTGAACGGTAGTGTATATATAGACTCAGAGGGGTCGCTGCCATGCAAGGCACAACCACAAATTTCCCTCCTCCGTTCCATTATTGCTGAGCACCAAGCTGGACGGCAGGTATTTCCGCTTTTATATGGTCTTCGGCATGACCCGGCCGGGATTTGAACTCTGGCCTCCAGGGTGTGGGGTGGATGCTCAACCAACTGATCTATCTATCTACGTATATATCCACTATCCCTCCTCTACACATGTGCAAACCATCTCAGCCTTGCCTCTCGTACTTTGTCTCCAAACATCTCAACCTGAGCTGTCCCTCTGATATACTCATTTCTAATCCTGTCCCTCCTAGTCACTCCCAATGAAAATCTTAGCATCTTCAGCTCTGACATCTCCAACTCGACCTCCTGTCTTTTTGTAAGTGCTACCATCTCCAAACCATACATCATAGCAGGTTTCACTACCATCTTGTTAATCCTCCCTTTCACTCTTGCTGCTACCTTTCTGTCGCAAATCACCCCTGACCCTTGTCTCCATCCACTCCCCCCTGTCTGCACTCTCTTCTTCACCTCTCATGTGTTTTCCATTGCTTTGGATGGTTGACCCCAGGTATTTAAACTCATCTACTTTCACTACCTCTACTCCTTGCATCTTCACTGTGTAAGGGTTTCTGTCTGTCCTTCTTGTCTGGCTCTCTCTCTCCTCACTAATTGAGCACCTCTCCTGGCAGCTGCAATCATCATCTGCAGACAAATAGTGGGATAGTACAAATAGGATGCTCTCACTGACATGTTTGGTAAAAACCCAGAAGCAGACTCAGACTCGGAATAAATACAATTATCTTTCATTTGCAGTGTGAGTGAATGTGAATGTGTGCGTGTGTGCTGAAGTGGGCAGCTGGGTGAGCAGAGCACGGACGAACTGGCAGCCCTAGGAGAGAGGACAGACAGACGGATGACTAGAAAAGCGCTATATAAGTATAGGTTAGTTAGTTAGTTAGTTAGTATACTAAGACCAGGGTGAATAAACAGGTGAATGTACAGTCTTACGAATTGGATGAAAGGCTGAGGCGCTGAAGATCTCCCAGAGACTCCGAACCAGCTGCAGTCCATTCCATGTCCGTGTAGTCATCGAGGAGTGAGGTGAGGATGAGCAGGTGAATAAACGGTGCAATACAATGTGCGGGAAGAAGCACAGGTCCTCCGCCATGAGGCTTCCACCTGTGCACAGGGGAGAAAAGGTGAGGAGTGGAAGGGATGGAATCACAGAGGCTTACTTGACGTTGGAGAGCTTTGGCTCTCAGAAGACCTGACAGAGCAGGAATGGCAAAGAAGAGGATTCTCCGGAGCAGGATGACAGAGTAGTCGACGAGGTCCTTCCAGACCAGAGGAGCGTTGACGTCTCCATGTAGACCACAGGGCAGCACGGCTTAAGAAGGCTGTCTAATGAGGTGAACAGGTGTGCACGCAGCTGTGGAGGCAATTAGGGCAGCAGGCACGCAGAGCAGGTCACCGCACTCACTCCACTCTGCCTGTTTGCATCTGTTTGCCACCCTGCCTCTGCATGCCTTGTGGCATCTTATACTCATGCTATGATTTACTCTGCCAAATTTTGACCCTTGCCTGCATGTTGACCTCAAGCTTGTTTGTGTTTTGGATTTATACTATAATGAACTCTACCTAGTTTTGACCCCTGCCAGCTTGTGACCTTGAGCTTGTCTGCTATTTGGATTTGACTGCTTGTTCTGTTTTTGCCTCCCGTGCTCTGACCCTTTCCTGCCTCTGGATTCAGAAAACTCCCTGGCAGATTGGAGTCTATTCACCTTCACTGTGCACACTACTCCCCTCAACCATGTAAGTCAACTTACGAACGTTGTGCTCACTGTCCTGACTCCTTTGTCCCCTTCTCCCCTCTCCCAACACAGCCCTCTACTCCCCTCAACCACGTAAGTTGACTTACGAACATTGTGCTCACTGTCCTGACTCCTTTGTCCCTTTCTCCCAGGGCCAGTCAGCCTTCTCCCCTCTCCCAACACAGCCCTTCTCCAGCTGCACTTGTGACACCTCACCTCTGCCAACCAGTCTCCAAGCTTGGTGGAATTTCCGCACTGTTCCCGCTGAAGAACCTGTAAGCATAAAGCCAACATTATCAGCCATTACTATCAGCATACTAGCCTCTAGTCTCTGCCTCTTCCTGCAGGGTTGCCAGATTCCCCGCTGCACTTCCTCACTATTTTTCACTATTTGTAATAAAGATAATTGTTACACTCACCACAAATGTTATCCTCTGTGTCTGCTTCTGGGTCAAAGTATATTCCCATGTCAGCATGCAACCAGCATGTAGACCCAGCGGGCACAGACGTGATAACAGTTTGTAGCTCGACTCAGTATTCCAGTGCAGTGTTAGCTTAGTTAGCTTCTTACATCAGGTAGCGTTTTACAGTAGCCTTCCTACTCCCTATCTTTTTCTCCCCATGCACTTAGTGCTCCAGTTTGCCAAGTTTGTTGGCTCGGCACTAGTGGACTCCAGGGCTGAACAAAATTTTATTTCTGAGAGTCTGGCAACCAAGTGTAATATCCCCTGCACTCAGTTATCTCAGCCCCAGAAATTCTTAGCTTTGTCAGGCCAGCCCATCACTCAAATTACAAAATGTACAGCCTCCATAACTGTAATAATCTCAGGTAACCACTGGGAGGAGCTATCCTTTTTTGTCATCCCAGCCTCCTCCTCCCCAGTGGTGTTAGGATATCCCTGGCTATGCACCCACAACCCTGACTTTGGAGTCGGGGGGTTATTCGCTCCTGGAGCACTTTTTGTATTTTCACCTGTCTCCAGTTAGCGGCATACTCTCCATCCATTTCCCTTCAGCCTCCTGCCCCAGAGCTCCCAGACCTCTCAATAGTTCCCCCGGCCTACCATGACCTAGCTCGTGTTTTCTGTAAGGTAAAAGCTACGTCACTTCCCCCTTACTGACCATATGATTGTGCCATAGAACTTAAGCAGGGAGCCAAATTACCCTCCAGTCACCTGTACAGGTTGTCAGTTCCCAAAAAGGAGACCATGGAGAAATATATTAAGGAGTCCCTAAGTACTGGTTTAATCCGTCACTCCTCATTGGCCCTGGGTGGACTTCGTCTTTGCGAGCAAGAAGGATGGCTCACTACGTCCCTGCATTGATTTCCGGGAGCCAAATAACATCGCCATCAGGGACAAATACCCTCTACCACTTATCAATTTGGCCTTCAGCCAACTCCAGGGGTCAACAATCTTCACCAAACTTGACCTCAGGAATGCCTACCACCATATCCGGAACAGGGAGGGTGATGAATGGAAAACAACCTTTTCCACGCACTTGGGTCACTTCGAGTACTGTGTGATGCCGTTTGGGCTTACCAATGCCCCTGCAGTTTTTCAACGGCTAATAAATGACGTCCTCCGAGGCTTCCTGAATACATTTGTTTTTGTCTACCTTGATGCCATCCTAATTTTCTCCTGCTCACTGGAGGAGCATCAGGTCCAAGCTCGCCTGGTTCTTCAGGGCCTCCTTGAGAACCAGTTGTACGTCAAAGCAGAGAAGTGCAAATTTCACCACCACCTTCCTTGGTTACATAATTTCACCTGGGTGCATCAAGCCAGATCCAGTCAAGGTTCAAGCTGTAACTGAGTGGCCCACCTCTTCCACCAGGAAGCAGCTACAGCAATTTTTGGGGTTTGCCAACATTTATCGGTGCTTCATTCGGAACTACACCACAGTCGCCCAACTGCTCACTGCTCTCACATCCACCAAGGTTCCCTTCCATTGGACCCAGGAGGCTCAGGACGCATTCACCCTTCTCAAGACCCGCTTCTCTGAGGCTCCCATTTTGCTCCAGCTCGATCCCGAGTTTCAATTCATTGTTGAGGTGGATGCTTCAGACATTGGGGTGGGGGAAGTATTATCACAGCACTCGTGGGACGACGGAAGGGTCCACCCATGTGCGTATTTCTCCTGGCATCTTACCCCAGCCAAGAAAAATTATGATGTCAGGGATCAAGAACTGCTGACCCTAAAATTGGCATTAGAGGAATGGTGCCATTGGTTGGCAGGGTTGGCCTTGCCTTTTCTTGTGTGGACAGACCACAAGAATTTAGAGTACATTCGCTCCGCCAGACGTCTTAATCTTCATCAAGCCAGATGGACACTTTTTTTTTTTCTCACGGCTCAAGTTTTCCTTCTGTTACAGGCCAGGGTTGAAGAACACAAAGCCGGACGTGCTCTCCAGCCAGTTCTCCGCCGTCCCATCCACCACGATGATTGAGACCATCATCCTAGAGGGGGTCATTGTGGGGGCCCTCACTTGGGACATAGAACAGCAAATTTGGGAGGCACAGCTCTCGGAGCTGGACCTGGTAGTAGTGGTGTGTGTGTGGAGGGGGGGCTGTTCATCTCTAAGGCAGTCAGGGGTAAGGTACTTCATTGGTTGCACATGAATAAACTGTCCTGCCACCCGGGGGTAGCGCGCACCCTATCTTCCCTTTGGTGCTACTTCCGGTGCTCTGTGATGGAGATTGACATTCGGGAGTACATAAAGGCCTGTCCCCAGTGTTCCACTGGGAAGACTTCCACTTCTCGCCCTGTTGGACTTCTTTTACCCCTTCCGATTCCCAGTCATCCCTGGTCTGACATAGCTCTGGACTTTGTGACCGGGTTACCTCCATCCAGTGTAAACACTATTATTTTGATGATCATCGACAGGTTTTCCAAGGCTGCCAATTTCATCCCTCTGAAGAAGCTCCCATCTGCCTTGGAAACTGCAAATCTCCTGTCTGTACATGTGGTCAGGTTGCACGGCATACCTAAGGATATCGTTTCTGACCCTGTTCACCAGATCGTTTAGAAGGTCTGGCGAGGCTTCTTCAAGGCCATTGGGGCCACGGTCAGCCTTTCATCTGGTTACCATCCTCAGTCCAATGGCTAGTGTGAGAGGCCAACCAAGAGATGGAAGCCATGTTCCAGTGTGTCACAGTGGCTGATCCTTCCTCCTGGAGTTCCCACCTTCAATGGGACAAAAATGATGGTACCCCTAGAAAAGATTGAAAATAATGTGTCCATAGGGACATGTTCAACCAAGATGTATCCTCTAATTAACATCACAGGTGTCTACAAACTTATAATCAGTCAGTTGGCCTATTTAAAGGGTGACAGGTAGTCACTGTCCTGTTTGGTGACATGGTGTGTCCCACACTAAACATGGACCAGAGGAAGCAAAGGAGAGAGTTGTCTCAGGAGATTAGAAAGAAAATTATAGACAAGCATGTTAAAGGTAAAGGCTATAAGACCATCTCCAAGCAGCTTGATGTTCCTGTGACTACAGTCGCACATATTATTCAGAAATTTAAGATCCACGGGACTGTAGTCAACCTCCCTGAACGTGGCCGCAAGAAGAAACTTGATGAAAAATGGAAGATACGGATAATGAGAATGGTAACAAAAGAGCCCAGAACAACCTTTAAACACATTCATGGTGAACTCGAAGGTCAAGGTACATCAGTGTCAGATCGTGCCATCTGTCGTTGTCTGAGCCAAAGTGGACTTCATGGGAGATGACCAAGGAGGACACCACTGTTGAAAACAAATCATAACAAAGCCAGACTGGAATTTGCCAAACTGCATGTTGACAAGCCACAAAGCTTCTGGGAAAATGTCCTATGGACAAAACTGGAACTTTTTGGCAAGGCACATCAGCTCTATGTTCACAGACGCAAAAATGAAGCATACCAAGAAATGAACACTGTCCCTACTGTGAAACATGGAGGAGGTTCTGTTATGTTCTGGGGCTGCTTTGCTGCATCTGGCACAGGGTGTCTTGAATCTGTGCAGGGTACAATGAAATCTCAAGACTATCAAGGTATTCTAGAGAGAAATGTGCTGCCCAGTGTCAGACAGCTTGGTCTCAGTCGCAGGTCATGGGTCTTGCAACAGGATAATGACCCAAAACACACAGCTAAAAACACCTATGAATGGCTAAGAGCGAAACATTGGACTATTCTAAAGTGGCCTTCTATGAGCCCTGATCTAAATGCTATTGAACATCTGTGGAAGGAGCTGAAACATGCTGTCTGGAGAAGGCACCCTGCAAACCTGAGACAAATGGAGCAGTTTGCTCATGAGGAGTGGACCAAAATACCTGCTGAGAGGTGTAGAAGTCTCATTGACAGTTACGGAAATCGTTTGATTGCAGTGATTCCCCCAAAAGGCTGTGCAACAAAATATTAAGTTAAGGATACCATCATTTTTGTCCAGGCCTGTTTCATGAGTTTGTTTTTTTTTAAATAATTCTGTTGAACCACAATTCAAAAGCATTGTCTGATTTTCATTGGTTAATTTTAATAGAATTTTTATTTATTACTTTTGTCTGATTCAAGTTATTTCTGTGACCATTGTGGGTTTTTCTTTCATTAACAGAGGGACACCAACAATTTTGTCCACGTGTGTATACACTGACAATACAATACATTGACCCAGCAATGTGTGACTGGCAAAAAGCTGCTTAAATACACACATTGCTGGTAATGGTGAAATGAGAAGCACCTGGGCAAGGTGTGGGAAGATCGCACACGGGAAAGGGAACAGCTGGTGAGGATGAGAGAGGGGGCGTGGCTGGACCAGCGAGCTGTCAGCAGCGCTGACAGAAAGTAGGTCACAATGGCTGTCTAACAGCTGCTGTTCAGACAGTGGCTATGGGTAAGGAAGGCAGACTGAAATACATAATATACACATAAACAGTGGCACTTAACCCCACAGGGAGGTCAGGACCAAGCCGGGGGGAACCAAGCCGGCTCCGCTCCTGACAGTTATGGCATCTAAAACTGTTCTTTTAACCATTCTTTGTTCCACTGCTTCAATCACCTTGCCAGGTGACCATCAAAAGAGTTTACTAGTGGTTGGTGTCACGAGCTAGGGCTGGGATTTCTGCCAGACCCAGTCTCATGGCTTTTTCAGTGTATTTATTTGTCTATTATATTATCGTGCTCCTCTTAGTGTTATTCTGCCTTTAATTTTCTCCAGTTGTGTTCCAGTTATTTTTTGCCAGGTCTTGTTTTGTAATTGTTTTTGGTTCATGTCTATTCATAACTTGCTTTCAGTCGGCAGTGATTACGTTTGTTCTTTATATGTACACTACTGTTCAAAAGTTTGGGGTCACCCAGACAATTATTTTGTGTTTTCCATGAAAAGTCACACTTATTTACCACCATGAGTTGTAAAATGAATAGAAAATATAGTCAAGACATTGACAATGTTAGAAATAATGATTTGTATTTGAAATAATAATTTTTTCGTTCAAACTTTGCTTTCGGCAAAGAGTCCTCCATTTGCAGCAATTACATCATTGCAGACCTAACATGATTGCACAAGGGTTTTCTAATCATCCATTAGCCTTCTGACGCAATGAGCAAACACATTGTACCATTAGAACACTGGAGTGATAGTTGCTGGAAATGGGCCTCTATACACCTATGTAGATATTGCACCAAAAACCAGACATTTGCAGCTAGAATAGTCATTTACCACATTAGCAATGTATAGAGTGTATTTCTGATTAGTTTAAAGTTATCTTCATTGAAAAAAAGTGCTTTTCTTTCAAAAATAAGGAAATTTCTAAGTGACCCCAAACTTTTGAACGGTAGTGTGTATATATATATACTTAGAAATCACTTATCACTTATCTATCTATCTATCTATCTATCTATCTATCTATCTATCTATCTATCTATCTATCTATCTATCTATATATATATATATATATATACAGTATATATATATATACTGTATATCCAAGTTAAATAATATAATTTAATTAGTTTGCTTGCCAAATAATTTAACCTATATCAATAATTGTTAATCTCCAATAAACGTTATTCTTCAAACATTAACTGTCTTCTTTTATGGCAACCAACCAAAATTTAATCAGTTTTGTCTCTAAATTAATAAGATTTGCCAAACTTATAATATTGTCTCAAAGTGAATATATAGGGGAAAAGTGAAAAAAAAAAATTGCCAATAAATAAGGAAAACTCATAAAGTATATTCCAAATATTGTCCCCCTCCCTCTTGCTTTTTTCCTTTCTCTTTCTACATAGCCTCAAGGACAGGGAGACATAGACCAAATAAACAATCCAGAACAAAACAAACAAACAAACATTAAACAACAGAAGACAGAGGAAAAACAGAAAAGGTAGAAGAAGGTAGATCATTGGTGTCATCTGAAGTCATTCTAAATATAGGAGACAATAATCAAGTCATCTACGTCCACTTTCTAAATATCAAACTTCAAAATGTCAATAGTCAGTTTACTTTAGATTCAAACTATATTTCATTCATATTGTCTTGAGGCCTTCTCCCACTGATGGTGTGTCATCAGGGGTGCCTGCACTTTGATTAAGCATGCTGATAGAAAGGATCCTTCATCAATGTTATCTTTACTTAACCATGGTGTCAGAACATCTTGTAAAACACTGAATGTCACCGTCACTTAGGACATGAATTCTAATAAAACGTAGGTCTCAGTGTCTCAAAAAGAAAAAGGAAAAGAAAAACGTTGTTATTGTATCCAAGTGTCATACTTGTTGGTGTTATTGTGATGCAATTTTATGTATCTTAAAAATTTGAATTACAGTCATTTAATAATCGTTTTCTTTTAAATTGTATATGTGATCACATAGTTAAGATTAATCTTTGCTTTTCAAGACAAATTATAATTTACTTACTTCAATTTATGGTCATGTAGTCAAAATACTCTAAGTACTTGCTAGACTTTATGGTTTCTATTTTGTTGATCAACATTTTATGAAATCAGTTCACAAGACTGCCTCTGGATGCCAATTTTCAAGATTTTCTCCATTATCCAGGCTCAAGTTCATCCTGTAATGAGAATTTTTCTAAAATTTATTTTGTAGTCTCCTGTCATAACCCGAGCGCTAATATTGTCCGCGCTCGGGCCACACACCATTCCTGTCAGGCTTTAACAGCGGTGTTGTTATTCTGGCTCCCCGGGCTCTGATTGGACAACGCTCGGGGGAGCTTCCCGCTGTCAAGGCCTGAAACAGCTGTGCTGCATCTGCGGTCGTTAGCGGCCGGCTTTAAAAGCCGGCGCCAGCGGCAGCATCTGGTGGCAGTCTCGTCAAACGTTTGTCAAATGTTTGTCTAACGAGCGTCAACGATCCCTTCTCATCTCATTTGTAAGCTTGTTATTCGCCTGTGATTATTGTCGTACTCTGTCACCCTTTTCCTTATCAGACGCTGAGCGAGCGCTCCTCGTCTCAGCTGTCAACGATCATTCTGTGAGTTAATTAGTAGTCTTATTGTTTAGCCCGCGTGGCTGGTTATCTTGTGCTTCCCTTTTCCCTAATTGTGAATAAACATCTGTGCATCTTCACTGGACTGTGGTGTCCTATGCTGGCTGGCCCGTGAGGGCCAGCCCTGACAGTAGACTGCCACCAGAAGGAGACGCTGTTCTCGGTGAAGTTGCATTCAGGAGAACTTTGCTCTTTCCTGTCTGGGTACGGTGTGCTGGAAGTATGCCGTCGCGGAGAGGCCGCGCTCGGAGTCCCAGCCACAAGCTGACCGAGGCGCTGGATGAAGTTGATGAAATCCTCATCGCCGCCTCCCTCCTCGACTATCACCCCGACGCACGCTGGTACCTGGACAGCGCTGAGGACGTCCTGAACCGTTTTCCCCGCTTCGCTGACCACCCAGAAGTCGGCATAAGGAGGGATGACATCGCCGCCCAACGAGAGATACTCCGGATGTACGAGGAAGAAGATGACCGAAAGCGGAGGAGAAGGCATCCCCGCTCCCTGCTTTGGGATCCCGATCCTCTCCTCAATCCAGGCCAGGAGTTCACACCATCCAAGGCCCGTCAAAGACGTTGGCGCCGCGGCCAGAGACAACCTCAGCAAGAACCCCGTCCGGATCCGGTTCCAGGTTGCCGGAATGACCCCATCAACCTGACAGCTGTCTCTTCAGCGTCTTGCCAGGAGGGAACCCCCGCAGCCTCTCTCCCCGGGCCATCGTCCCCCGCTGTCCCGTCAGCGTGCCGTGCCCGGTCCATCTCGGCTGTCGCCCCCTCCTCTCCGACGCCTCCTCCAGCTGCTGGGTGTACGAGGAGTTCTGCTTCGGTGAGCCCGGAGCCGAGTCCATCACGAGTGGCTCCCCCTCATCCTTCCAGGGAGCCCTCTGCCACCATTCGGTGAGAAGAAGGAGCAATGTTCCCCGCAGCAGGAACCATCCTCCCTCCGGGAGACAGGCCAGTACAAGTTCACTCTTCCTCTCCTAATAGTGATTTGTCTTGTCTGACTCCTGGGGGTGAGGTTCGGGGTTCGCAGCCCCCCGAGCCTCCACCACCTGCTGAGATAATAACTAAACCCGCTGCCTCTGTGTCTCCCTCCACGGAGCGATCCTCGACGTCAGCCAAGCGTCATCAGATGAGGAGGGGGCCTGCGGCCCTGGAGCATGTAATTCCATCCCCGCAGCCACGTCAAGGATGAAGGAGGAGAGCGGACTGCTGTATGGAGCCTGTGCCGAAGACGAAGCGTCCCCGGGTCTCCACAGATGATCAGGCCGACCCAGCGGGCCAGGGGCCCCCTGCCACCACGCTGTACGGGTTGCCAGCGTGGACGACGGTGCCAGAGGATCCTCAGGCTGCAGAAGCCATCATGCCAGCTGCAGAGCCCGACGCAGCTGAGTGGGAGCAAGAAGACGACCTCCTCCCGTCTGAGCCTGGATCGTCGAAGTCCTGGATGGCTTCCGAACTTGAGATCAGGCAAGTGCTCAGTGTTGTCTTTGCCTTTTCTATTATTGAGCATTTTTGCCTTTCTCTTGGGGGGGCGAGCCGGGTGCAGCCATCCACTACGTCTGAGCTCATCTCGCCGGGTTCTGGCGCTGCCGGTGATCCTGATCCCGGTTCTTCTTCTCTCCCTTCTGAGCCTTCTCCCAGGGTCACTGGTGCAGAGCAGATGCCAATCGCTGTGCCGGAGGTTCCGGGTTCGGAGTTGGAGGTCGATACTGGCGCGGCCACGACCCAATCGGGGTCCGACGCAGGTACAGCCGTGGTCCAGTCGGAGTTCGTCATCGGCTTGGTTCCGGCCCGATCGGGGTCCACCGCGGGTGCAGCGTCGGCCCAGTCAGGGTCCATTACCGGATTAGTGCCGGCCCAATCAGCACCTGTTCGTGTGGGATCCGGAGAAGGAGCTGCAGACCCTCCGCTGAGTAATGCTGAACTGATCCCTTATCTTCGTCACATTTTTTCTTCCCTCGCACCAGGAACTGTGGGGATTACCCATAGTTGGCCCGGCTCTCCCTTGTTTCCTCTCTCCGTTGGGAGGCCATCGCCGAGCTCTCTCCAGTGGTCCTGTTGGCAGGTTGATGTGGGTCGACCACCTGGAAGCATGCTCTTCCCGTTTGGCATCCTGGGCCGGCCCTCTGATAAACTGAACCCTATTTTTGGCAACCTGGTCCAGCCACCGGAGGTCCGGTCATCCTCGGCCTGGGATTCGGGTAGGCCGCCAGAACACTTCCCGTTACCCCGGTTAGCGGCTTGGATGCGGGGTGCGGGGAGGCCCCCTGAACTGTACATTATGCCTGTCATCCCGGTTTCTTTCTCTGCCCCTCAGTTCTGCAGCTATTTAATTAATTAATGTAGCCAATAGCCATTATACTGTTTTTCTCCCCATTCGCACATTTAATTTCTTAGAGTTTGTCTTGTGGCGGTTCAGTCTTGATATGTGCATTTGAGGGTGCCGTATTTTCTGTTATCGTGTCTATAATTGCCTTTTTTTCTTCTCAGCTTTATAACAGACTATACCATTGTGTTTTTGTCATGCTTGCTTGAATTAGCGTGTGCTTTTTTTTTCTTTCCCCCTCTCCTGTTGGAGGGATGAGACTGTGTTACCCTGTGGGGTTTTTTTCCCCTCTTTTCACGTACCCCGTATGTGCTCCTGTGTTGTATAGTGTTTTTTTTCCCTGTGAATCTATGCTCTGGTTGTTTTCTGTTCCTGCCCTGTCTTTACTGTGATTTGTGTGGTAGGATATCAGGCTGATTTGGTTTTCGGTGAGGCAGATTCTGTCCCCCCTTTGCCTGCTCCCCCATCCACCCGCCCTGGAGTGAGGTGGGGGGGTTTGGATGTTAACGGGCGTCCGGGAGTCCGCCCTTGAGGGGGAGATCCTGTCATAACCCGCGCGCTAATATTGTCCGCGCTCGGGCCACGCATCATTCCTGTCAGGCTTTGACAGCGGTGTTGTTATTCTGGCTCCCCGGGCTCTGATTGGACAATGCTTGGGGAAGCTTCCCGCTGTCAAGGCCTGAAACAGCTGTGCTGCATTTGCGGTCGTTAGCGGCCGGCTTTAAAAGCCGGCGCCAGCGGCAGCATCTAGTGGCAGTCTCCTCAAACGTTTGTCAAATGTTCGTCTAACGAGCATCAACGATCCCTTCTCATCTCATTTGTAAGTTTGTTATTCGCCTGTGATTATTGTCATACTCTGTCACCCTTTTCCTTATCAGACGCTGAGCGAGCGCTCCTCGTCTCAGCTGTCAACGATCATTCTGTGAGTTAATTAGTAGTCTTATTGTTTAGCCCACGTGGCTGGTTATCTTGTGCTTCCCTTTTCCCTAATTGTGAATAAACATCTGTGCATCTTCACTGGACTGTGGCGTCTTATGCTGGCTCGTGAGGGACAGCCCTGACATCTTCCTTGAAGGCAGAAAGCTGAGAAGGGTATGAGTAGGATTCTTAATTTTCAGGCAATGGAAGAGCTCTTCAGTTTCTATTTTTGTCATTTTGATCTCACAATATATTTATTCCATGCATGGTTTAGATGAAACTTTTAGTAATTATTGGTTTGAAATTCAAATATAAGCATATACTTCTACACTTCTACACTTCAGAAATATATTTAGATGTTAAAAGATTAACCATTATCTCAAACTCATTGGCTGCCATTTTAAATAATGTTGCACATTACTTTTGATTAAAATTTATCAACACCGGTGGTTTAAAAACTTTTCTCTCTCTGGTCTGCAGCTTGTCAAGCATTCGTTCCCTCATCCACACATTCACTCATCTGTCTACTTCAGTTCTGGTCTGTAATCTATCTGGTGTGTAATCAGTTAAGCATGAGGGCATTATTATCATCATTATTATTATTTTGTACTAGTAAAGGTGTCATTACTTAAGAAATACTTATTACCTTGTACTTATAACTGTAAACTATATCTCAAATGTGTACTGTATGTACTTTGACTATTGGCCTACTTTAAAAATATTTCATGTTGACAGGAAAAAACAAACAACAAAATGAACAAACAAACAAAAAATATTTGTATAGGTGTGTTTTACCACAGTTTTTTTTTTTTTAAATCCTATCTGTTGGGCTGGTAAACCATGGCAGTGTCCATTCATCCCTATCTTCAACACCCAGAGATTGTCCATCTTATCATTGTCTTTGTCCATTCTTCGGCTCTCAGCTGTTATCATATCTCCGGCACACACACATAGAGCAGAGACTGTCCATGACCCACTTACAGCAGTGGGGTTATATTACTCAGCAGTCTTGGAGATGATTGCCACAAACAAAGTACACAGAGGTGGAGTTATTTTTGTCACTCAGCAGTTGTTGGTTACAGGCAATTACCACAGGCAAAGCAATACTGGCCTGTTGTTGTCTTCAGCCACCCGCCGGTGACTAGCAAGAGAGTTCTTAGTCCGTTGTGCCAGAAAGCTGCTCATTTAGGAAGTGTGCATGCTGTAGTGCTGTTTGATGGATGGATTTGGTGATGATGTTGGTGCTGACACTGGATTATGATGCTGGGATGAGGGGAGCAATGAGACAATAAAGATAGCACTGGTCTGCCATGGTACAGTTTGCGTCTAAAAAAAAATACAAGGGAGAAAAATATTCCTGAGATGTATATTTTGTTCATATATCATCTACATGGAAATTAAAACTAGGACTTAAACAAAATGCCACTGTTTCTCTGTTGTGGGCGTCAGTCTGTGAGGTTACGGTCAACCTCTTGACTGTCTGTGGTGCATTATTGCACCCATTATTGCATTATTGCAACCCCCCCCCCCAGTGGTCAAGATTGTTTTAAAGAAAATATTCAGTTTCGATGTCAGCGATTTCAAAGGCTATAACTTGAAAGTGGTAAGAGACAATGACTTACTGTCTATTAGGAAGATGTAGAATATGAGCCAAAGTTTGAGATAGGAGTAAATTTACACACAAAAGACTGTTCTACCTCTACACATATGCACCTGTAGCTTCAAACTAATGTAATCACTGATGAAGTCATTTTCTCCTTACTCAGTTCTTATTTAGAACTGTTTACCTTCATTTTGTCTCTCTGTTAAATCCACTGTCTTTTCTATCACTTTTTATTAAGCTTTTCAGCTGTTTTCCTGTGAAAACTGTGTTATTGATGGGGTCAAGATTTTTTTCAAGAAAATATTCAGTTTAGATGTCAGAGATTTCTAAGGCTATAATTTGAAAGTGGTAAGAGATAATGGCTTACTGTCAATTAGAAAGATGTAGAATATGATCCAAAGTTTGAGATAGGAGTAAATTTGCACATCTAATTTGCATAATGCCACAGCAGCCATATCGAATTGCATAACTTTGAGTCAAAAGTGGACTTTGGACATATTTACACAAAGGATGGTTTTGTTTTTGAGTCACCGTTTTTTGCTTTGAGTTTTTTGTTATCTTATCTTCAAAGTATATGAACCAGAAAGTCAGTACAATGTAAACAGACAAAGAAATTCATCAGACTTACCACTGGCCAGGTGACTCGTTTTGTTCATTTTTGTCAACCTGGTCATTATTTTGTCTTCTGTCAGACATTTTAACTTTCTCTCCCACATCCAGAAACTCTCATGATTATGCCACCTTAATTTTGCTTTTATTCTGCTGCAATTTAACTTATATTACGACACGGAACCAGTGCAATTGTTCTGTCCAGTCACATGGAGCTGCAGTTGATGGCAGATGAAGATAAAATAAAACATGTTTTCTGCATAGATATGTAGGGCCATATGAATTTCTGCATCCTTGGACTTTTAAATAAAGTCACAAGTTAAAAAAAAGTGGAAATAAAATGTAAAATGTGAGCCACAGAATTATTACTAAAAATTCAAAACCGGCAAAAGGGTGTGCTGAGGAGAGAAAAATAAAAATCAAAAGAAGAAAACACATTCATTTAAAGAAAAATGCATCAATAGGTCCTAGTTTAAGTTTTTTCATGTAATATCTATTTATTTATATATTTCAAATCCTTCTGACTTTGCTCTAATGCTTGGGGTCATATGAGCATTTTAATAGCCCACACCTCTAAATTGATTCAAACCAGATACTATCAACTATATAATTAGCAAATAGGCTTTTGTTTTCACTTTTATAACTTCTTGTATACATGTTCTAACACATTTTCATACAAACAAATTCTCACAAGATGTCCTATGAAACTAATTTACTTTTCATATACATGATGTCATAACTTATTTAGATGGAAGGAGCTCTCTTTTATTTACCATACATTCTTATTTTCTGCTTTTTCTCATCTAACCTTTCTTTCAGATAATGTAATTGATGAAGACTAAATGATCCTCCATCTGGAAAACCAATTTCAGACCAGATAGGAACCAGCCAGACACTTTCATCACCATATTTTCCACTCATATATTTTTACATATGGGAATTGCTGTAAGGGCTCACACTCTTACTTTGAGATTTTTTTCCATATTCCATCCCTTCACAAGCATCAAGTCAGCCCCAACCCAAGCAATCCAAAAAAATCAATTTTCCTGCTCTGCCAGCAGATAATTTTACTAAAAATAAGCAAAAAAATTCTGGCAAGGGACAATGTTGGTTAAAAATAATTTAAAAAACCATCTGCCAACAAAGCAAGATTAAATCACTTAACACAATTAAAAACTATCATAAAGCAAACAAAAATCCCACAGAAAACTGCACAACAAAAGAAATTACTTTCAAAATTATCTTGAGATAAAAACAAACATCTAATACATTTCTTCTTACCGAAATCCCGAGTTCAGTGTGATGAATACTGCCTTCAGCATATACACACAAGTTAGTCCTCACACACACACACACACACACACACACACACACACACACACACACACACACACACACACACACACACACATAGTCTCTCCCATGATGTAGCCTGATGTTCTGTCTTCTTTTAGGAGAAAACCCTGCCAATATTTTGATGAAGGCCATGAGAGATGTAATTACGGCACAAAATGTTTTATAAACACGCTTTTTCTGGTTTCCGGACCAAACATTTTCCTTAAGGGATATTGACTCATACATTATTATACAATATTTTGTCCTTTTGTAAGTCACCCATACAGCTATATATACATGGTTCACAAAGCTTTTATGAGTAATTTTACCAAATCCAAAGTTTGCGGATAATTAAAAAAAAATCTGTCCATTATTTATTTTGAAAAGAACAGATTTTGATTGTCCCTGTTTTTCCATAGAGCTCAAGGCAAATACTCCTCAGGCAACTCTATGATGATTGGGGGAGTACTGAGTCCTTTGATCCTGGGGAGATACTGTTTATGGCGTTAGCTATGGACACAGAGGATGAGGTGATGGGTTCAGAGGACAAAATGGATTTGTTTTCACAGTTTTTTTTTCTAGTAAGCAACTTCTCTTCAACACTGTTATCTTTAAGTGAACCATCTAACAACTTAGTACATTTGTACTAAACATTTGTTTATTAAACACCTAACACATGTTTGTAATCACCTTGTTTTTTATTGTGGTTGGAGTTTTTAGATGTCTTTGTGCAAACTAAACACCCTTTGGTATATTTGGTATTTTTTGTCGTACAACATACATGGTGTTCATGTTTAATGAATTTAGCATAACACTGTACATGTTGTGTCATAGACAATTATGCTTTTCTGTTTACAGTCTTTCAATGTTTTAAATGGTTACATTAATGTCATGGATGCCCCTCTGGGGCAGAAGGATAGACCCAGGCACTAAACTGCTGTGAGTGTAATTTGCTGGAAAAACAACAAAGCATAAGGTAAAACACGTGCTCACAAAAACAAAGTGCAACAAGGGAGAATAACTTACAATAGTAGTATGCCAGAGCAAGGTTGGGCTTCTGTTGGAGGCGAGGATAAGTCCAAACAATAACGCGGCACAGAGAACAGAGAATGGAGCCCTTAAATAGGGATCAACCCCATTAACAAAACTGACAACAGATGTGGGTGCCTGAACGAGCAGGGGAAGGTGAAGATACATAATTGGGATTACCTGAGGCAGTGAGAGGAGAGCAGTTCCAAACTGGCAGCTGACAGGGCACACTCACATGAAGCTTGACGTCCCTGATAGCTGTCAACACTGGGAGGTTAATATAAATATGAATGAATACAGAGATCAAAACAAAACACTGCACAAACATAAAAATGGCAAACAGACAATAATACATATTAACAGAGGAAAAGCCACAAAGCTGAGTCTGGCAAAAAAAAAAAATCAGAACTCAGCTCATGACAATTAAGACAAAACTGTGTTCCACAAACTGAAACTGACAAATTTCTTGGATATATTTCATTCCCCTGCTTTGCTATATTCATGCAAACTTGCTTCATCATGACTAATGTGGTTAAACATGTTCACTAGTTTTAAAAGAAACATTGAAACAAGTATTTGTTTGGAGGAATTAGAGGAATTATCTACAATTTAGTTGTAGAGAAGCATTTTAGCCTAAACTGATTTGCAAACAACAAAGATAACAAAACTAAGACTTTGTTGAGTGGGCATGCTAGAATCTAGTTTTGTTATACAGTATGCACACTCCTTTTTGCAAAAGACCATTTTACTGACTCGTGTTTAACCCTGTAAGGATTACATTTGATTATATGATCTGCCTCTCCTGTGGCTGGTGTCGCAGATCTGCACCTGTCACATAATAGGTCAAAAAGTTTGGGAAAAACTAAAATAAACCCAGATATACCAAGCATTTCACATCACTAGATGGCAGACACATACTGTATAGTCTACTGGTCTGCACTGAAGGACTCAGTTCAGCAAATTGAACCACGTTGAATCGGCTATCACTTCCAGGGCACAGAATAAGAGATGTGTAAACAATTGCGCAACATACATTTCTGCAGGAAGGAAGGATTTGCTCCAAATTTTGCCAACTATGATTTTAAAAGGGTTTATTTAGTTTCTGAAGGGAAATATTTATCTTCTGGACAGCACAAGATGGACCAGAGCAGAACACTTTTCGTCCACCTTTGACAAAGCTGCACGTGACGAGAGAGTACAATATGGCCTGTTCCATGGGGTAAACTAACCAAAATCAAGGTGGAATAAAACAGAAGATAAACGTGATTGTTTCAGGACATGGGAGAGAAAGCAAAAATGATCGACAGAAGACAAAATAAGGACCAGAGTGAGCACAGGGATGCATGGCATCTGCTGATTTTCTGATTCATATGTTTTGAAGATAAGAAAATAAAGCAAACAAACAAACAAACAAAACACAAACAAACAAACAAACAAAGACAAATTAAAAAATACCATCCTTTGTGTAAATATGTCCAAAGTCCACTTTGACCAAAAGTTATGTAATCTGATGTGGTTGCTGTCACATTATGCAAATTAGATGTGTATACTTACTCCTATCATAAACTTTGGATCATATTCTACATCTTTCTTTTTGACAGTAAGCCATTATCTTTTACCACTTCCAAGTTATACCCTTTGGGATTTGTGATGTCTAAACTGGATATTTTCATGAAAAAAAATCTCTGCCACCAGAGGGTGCCTGCAGATGGTGTGGATTTGTGACCAAAAACCTCAAGTAGCTATTAAAGAGTTTCGCAAGCACATGTGTGAAGTACATTTACATGATTGACAAAAAGAGTTTTTAAATCCCTTACTTTTGTAACAAGTCACCGTGTTTGTACCAAACATTTGTTTATTAAACACCTAATACAAGTTTGTAATCACCCTGTTTTTTATTGTGGTTGCAGTTCTTAGGTGTTTTTGTACAAACTAAACACCCTTTGGTATGTTTGGTATTTTTTTGTTACACAACATGGTGCTGATGTTTGATGAATTTAGCATAATGCTGTACATGTTGTGTCATACACAATTATGATTTTCTGTTGGCAAAAACTGTTTTAAATGGTTACATTAAGATAAAACTGTGTTCCTCAAATTCAAATTGATAAATTTGTTGTATATATTTCACTCACCTGTTTTGTTATATTCATGCAAAATTGTTTCACCATGGTTAATGTGGTTAAAAACGTTCACTAGTTTCAAAAAGAAACATTGAAACAAGTATTTGTTTGGAGGAATTACAAAAAAAAAATGTTTAGTTTTACAGAAGCATTTAAGGATAAACTGATTTGCATTACCTTTCCTTAAACATTTATCATTAAAAGGCAGTAAGAACTCCATCAGTTGGATACTTGTTTCTTTGCATAAGACCATTTAAGGGACCTCTTTTTTAATCACACAAGTACATGTGTGAAGTACATTTGCATGTTTGAAGAAAGAATTTTTTAACTTCCTTGCTTCCGTAACAAGTCACTGCATTTGTGCTAAACATTTGTTTATTAAATACCTAACACAAGTTTGTAATCACCTTGTTTTTATTGTGGTTGGAGTTTTTATATGTTTTTGTACAAACTAAACACCCTTTGGTATATTTGGTATTTTTTGTTGTACAACATACATGGTGTTCATGTTTGATGAATTTAGCATAATACTGTACATGCTGTGTCATAGACAATTATGCTTTTCTGTTTACAGTCTTTCAATGTTTCAAACAGTTACATTAAGATAAAACTGTGTTCCACAAATTAAAACTGACAAATTTCTTGTATATACACTACCGTTCAAAAGTTTGGGGTCACTTAGAAATTTCCTTATTTTTGAAAGAAAAGCACTGTTTTTTTCAATGAAGATAACTTTAAACTAATCAGAAATACACTCTAATATCTAATATACATTGCTAACGTGGTAAATGACTATTCTAGCTGCAAATGTCTGGTTTTTGGTGCATTATCTACATAGGTGTATAGAGGCCCATTTCCAGCAACTATCACTCCAGTGTTCTAATGGTACAATGTGTTTGCTCATTGCGTCAGAAGGCTAATGGATGATTAGAAAACCCTTGTGCAATCATGTTAGCACAGCTGAAAACAGTTTAGCTGGTTAGAGAAGCTATAAAACTGACCTTCCTTTGAGCAGGTTGAGTATCTGGAAAAAATTATTATTTCAAATACAAATCATTATTTCTAACCTTGTCAGTGTCTTGACTATATTTTCTATTCATTTTACAACTCATGGTGGTAAATAAGTGTGACTTTTCATGGAAAACACAAAATAATTGTCTGGGTGACCCCAAACTTTTGAACGGTAGTGTATTTCACTCACCTGCTTTGTTATGTTCATGCAAACTTGCTTCACCATGATAAATGTGGTTAAAAAATGTTCACTAGTTTCAAAAGAAACATTGAAACAAGTACCTGTATTTGATTGGCGGAATTACAAAAAACAAAAAAAAAAACAAAAAAAAACATTTTGTTTAGTTGTACAGAAGCATTTTAGCCTAAACTGATTTGCAAACAACAAAAATAACAAAACTAAAACTTTGTTGAACTGACGTGCTAGAAACTAGTTTTGCTATTCAGTATTTACACTTCTTTTTACATAAGACCATTTTACTGAGCACAGTTAACACAATCAATAACAGATGTGAGCATCTGAGTGAGCAGGGGAAGGTGACCTAATTAGACAATCACCCACAGCTGAGAACCGGGAACAGACTGTGGGTGAAAGGTGAGTGAGTCTGAGAAATGAGAAATGAGATGGTGAAAGAAAACAACCAAAATGACAGAAAACAGACAAGAAAATAATAAGAGACAAAAAAAAAATACAGAAAAAAATACGTAAAGAGTCTGAGCACTAGCTCAGACACATGACACTGTCAGACAGACTAATCGAGCAGTGTGTTCTTATGTTACTGGGAAAACAATGTTTAGAATCTTTTTGCATCTGATATGATTTGGAAGCAGATGAAATGATAACGTTTTAATCATCCTTAATTATTTTTAATTATAACCTGAATCAAAGTATGAAATCTAGTTTATGGGGATTAAACTCTTAGACTTGATTCAGACAAATAAAATATAGTTACTTAGTGAAAACTAAGCTTAGAGTAACAGCAAACTATTTACACAAAACTCTCAATTGGTCTAGATTACTTGTAAATTTTGTTTGACATTGTACTAAATTTCAAGATATTAACAGATTAGTGTACTGTGTCTGAAGATTGGGAATCTAGGTATGAAAGGAAAATAAACATTTAAAGAAAAACCTGCACCTATTTATGTGATTGCTGGCCCACGGGAGGCTGGGGCTCCCCATGAAACTGTCTTTTATCAAGGGAGCCAAGGAGGAGAAGAAGGAGGGGGAAGAGGACAGCAGTGGGGGAGGAGGGGCTGTGACCGAGGAGGGAACGCACCCCCACAGTGGAAATGAGTGCATCAGTGTGGACAATGGGGTCATTGACAAAGAGAGTGTCCCCAAAGGCAAGACCGGCCTCTGGGATGGGGAGGAGCCCATGAGCCACATCTACTACACCAAAACAGGACTGCATGATTAAGACTAAGATAAGTGGCCTCACTTCTACACATACAGAACATTGACAGAGGAGACACTTTCCGTTTACCTGACTTTGATCTAATGTTAACAATATAGTGTTTACCAGAAGTAAGTTGGAAGTTCAAGGTACTCTGATTAAATTTGTGTGACACAGGTGCATGTAGATCAGTAACTTCAGGTAATGGCATTCAGGGCTTGGCAAAGTCAGAAGAAAAGATAACAGTTAAATTTTCAAATGGCAAACTATATCTGTCAAATCTTTGAAAGTAAAGGATCCTACTACCGGTAACATTGTTGAAGTGTGGTTCAATTTGTCAAAGGCTACCCACATGTTGTGTGGTGATCTGCGTTGTATGTTCTCTGCCACTAATTATCTCCACAGCTGCACTCACAATCGATCCTCCCAATTAACGCAGCCTTTATCAGGAGTGGTGCCCTGCAGCCTGCACGAAGACATCAATGCTCCTCCTGGGTGAAGAACTCTGTACTGGAGTCTTCCCTTCCCTTCAAACAGGGAGTTTGCCTCCCTCACCTCTGCAACTATGATTCATCGTCTGGGAGTCTCATCTCCCCAACTCAGCCCTAAGCTACTTCTTGGAAATTATCGCCCTTGCTCCTGTCTTTTTCTCTCTCTTCCCTGTGCACAGATGGACCTACCTCTTGGCGGACTTTCTCCTCCTCCGGGCAGCGGACCGGACCAAAACCTATGACATGTGGGCTCCACTCATCTCTACAGCAGAAGTGCTGTATCCTAAAACTGAAGTCTGTCTTTAACTCAGGCACCCAGCACTGTAATTATCTCCACGAACACTACTTCATGTCAGCGGGACTCTGGTTAATTGGTGAAGGACAGACTACTCTTTGGTGCTTTAAATACCCCTCATGCACTGGTTTCCAGACTCGTCCCTCGCTGCACGCTGCAATCCACACATCCACACACACACTGTCGCTCACACACTCTCACTTATTCAATAAAGATCATTGTGGTATTTTTGAGCCTGTGTCTGTGCTTGGGTTTGTCTGAAACATATCATGTTGAGGAAGTAAACATAGTTTATGAGACTTCCAAACTGAAATACTGACACTCACTGGACCTGGTCATGGCCAGACCATGTTCAGTGATATCACAGCATTTTAAATCCACAGTTCCTACTGATTGGCAATCTCCAAATCAATATCATTGCACAATGTACTATAGGCATGTGAATGGATCTGATCCAAATTATGAACAAACTTTTTTTCTTTCAAATCCATCCTCCAGATTGGTCATAAAAAACTTGTACTGGCCACCAAGGGGATGTGTGGAAGCATCTGTTGTCTTATCTGATTAGGATAAGAGACATTTTAAACAATGAGGGGTTCCACACATCTCACTGGTCAGACCCAAACACATGGATTGGAAAAATGTTGGACATTTTGTCACCTCTGCTAAGGAATATAGCCATCCATTGGAAGCCAACATCTGACTTTAAGATAGAATATTCTCCTAAATCAGAAACATATGCATTGTTACCTAACTGGGTAACCACAGCACAAAAGGCTGTGCACACTGACACCCAGAAATCTCCTACATGAATAATCTTAACATTAACAGAAAAGAGGATGAGCAAATTTGAAGTTCAAATTCCAAATTCACTATAATAAAAAGATAAAACGATGTTGGTCTAATAAATGAAAACAAAATATGTCACTATAACATCACATTACAGACCATATAAAAGACAACATCCATCTAGAAGCTCAAAAAGGTGTTAAACAGGTCATAAAAGAGGAAAAAATGACATTTTTTCTGGACCCAGGGGACAGAAGACAAACTCGAGGAGATAAGGTTCTGCCACTGAGTAACAGTCATCTAAATATACTGAGTAACAGTCATCTAAATATACTGAACTTGAAGAAAATAAAGTCTGCCTGGGTGGGGTTTTTTTTAGATATAAATGCTTGCAAATAACACACAGCTGCCAGATACTGGCTGGAAAATGCAACAGAAATGTAGAACCAAGTGTTATCCAGCTGAGGTCAAAATTTTGTAACAATACCACAAAAAATGAATATATTACACAACTTTTTTCTCAGGTTGTTCCCAGGCGTTTTTGAACTTTGCCAAATTGTGCCAAATGGCACAGCTTGGAAAAATGTCTATAACTTTTGAATGATTCAACATAGAAGCTTGATCTTTGGCTCAAATGAAAGGTGACACTCAGGGTTGTGTGTGTGTGTATGTAGGGGGGGGGGGTTCTTTATTCATTCATGAATGAATGAACAAACAAGCCCCCCACACACAAAGAAGCATGCCACGTAAAAAATGTGTGGCCTTTTTTTACAAGAAAAAATAACCTACAGTGCAATAAAAATTATACTAAAATATCTGCAATGTAGAGGATAACAACTCCCCCCCTCCACTACAGAGGAGCACGGCACACAAAAAAACCGTCCGTCAACGGTCCGTCATGTGGCGATGACGCACCATTGTAATCACCGATCGGTCAAAAGTCATTTTGATTACTATTTTCAGTGATAAAGAATAATTTAGCTTATAACACTTACCTGTCCACAACAGCAGTGTCGTTGGTGAACATCTGTTCCTCATTGTCAGATGAACATGAAGCTGGTCCGCTTGTTACGACTCGTGGTTCTGGTCATGCGACCTGGTCAAACCATGATTCCATTATTGCGGTTTTGCGCTTCCATGATTGCGGTTTTGGCGAACGATTTTTCAAAACAAATAAGAACAGTAGTAATAAAAAAAGACTGGCGAACGCTACCGTTACACACAGCGGCTTACACAAAACAGATTTTACGCACGGGACACACGCTTTCAATCGTCAAACTTCTCTGCTTCAATTGGCTCGTTGTATTCGCGGTTGTTGGTAGGCGGGTCCTTCTTGCTAGGTTTTCAGTCATTGGTTCTTCAAGGTTTCAGAAACCCAATTCAAGGCTCTTATTAGTCGAATGAGAGGTCAATAAAATCTAAACCAATCAAAACACTCCTTTGGCTTTCTGTTCCCGGCTGTGTCTGTAGTGGAAGAACGGAAATGCAGCTTTTTTTTTTCAGTGCGCACTGAGATGCACAGTGCGCACTAGGACGCATGAGGATGCACTAGGACAGAGAGACGTGACCGCCCGTGGTATCCTGGAGTGCAAGAGGTTAACCTTTTATTGCCCAGTGTGTTGTGTATGAGTGCGTGTATGTGTAGTGTGAGGTGTAATGCAGGACTCGTGCTGGAGCTGAGCAGGACTTTGCTTCGCCTGGCAACCCTAGAAACACAAAGCAGAGGTGTTAGTGCTGCACCAGTGCGGAGGGTGTAATAAGAGACTGCTGCTTACTTTGCAGGTGGAGATGCAGAGCTTCAGCTTGCCTTGCTGGCGGCTGCCAGGGGGTGAGCGTCCTGCTCGGTGTCGTGAAGCAGGGAGGTTACTCTGACGCCGGGAAGATGCTGAGCTGCCGCCGGGAGAGAGGGTCCGCCGCCTGGGGGGTCCACCTGTGCACAAGGGAGAGAAGCTTGACAAGGTAAGGATGAGGAGCGCTTACGTGCATTGACGTGTTGCTCTTCCTTGGACGGAGAATCAGAATGAGACTGAGGATGGGCGAAGTGCCTTCCTGAGTGTAGCAGATGGCTATGTGCTGAGTCGCTGGCAGGGTTGGCTCTTAAAGGCCGCTGACGATCAGCAACAGGTGAGCGCACAGCTGAAACTGATGAAGGCCCTGCGGGTGCCATGACAAAAAACAGCAGATGTCATAGTGTCATGCTCAGCCTCCCCATTCCTGTGGGAAACATCCTGATCATGCAGGACCTGCAGGAATTAATAAAGCTAAAATTCTTTGTGCTCATTGTGTACCAGGATCATATACATTGTTGAATGAACTAGAACTCCAAATGCAATTTTTTACAGTGGTAGTCATTAGCAATGCATTTTTAGCATACTAGTACACCCAGATCATCAGTTCTGCTTTACATTCACATCTGAAAACAAAAAGTAAATATTCACCAGACTACCACAGGGTTACTATGACTCTCCTACAATTTTTCCTTAGGCAATTTCAGCAAATCTTGCACATTTTATACCTCCTAATAGGAGCCAATTGCTCCTCTATGACATATTGCTGGCATCTCCTGATGAAGAAATATGCAAACAAAACATATTTCCGTAGGCTAGAGTCTACAGGTGGTTAAATAAAGGTGCTGTTTTTAATCAAGGTTTGCAAATTTATACCTGACCAAAGGGGAAACCCATCCTCCCACAAAAATTATTTCACTATGTTGCTACTTGAACACATAGACTTTGTCATAGTATGTCAAAGCATGACAAAGCATGGCATGACAGCATGCCATGTGTCAACACAACGGAAATAAGCTATAGACAGCTTGCTCCTTCTGTAATTGATAACATGGTGGATAGTGTTTCAGCTTCTCTGCATCAGGCTCTAGACTTGGTGGCCCCCTTAAAAAAGAAAAAGTCTAATCAGAGATTTTTAACTCCTTGGTTCAACACAGAAACTCGTAGCTTAAAACAGAAGACTCGTCAATTAGAAAGAAAATGGCGCTCTACTAATTTAGATGAAATCTATTTAGCTTGGAGAAATCATCTTTTAATTTATAAAAAATCTCTTAGAAAAGCTAGAACGAGTTATTACTCTGCATTAATAGAAGAGAACAAGAATAATCCCAGGTTTCTTTTCAGTACTGTAGCCAGGTTGACAAAGAGTCAGGACTCTGTCAATCCTAGCATCCCCTTAGAGCTTACTAGTCAGGACTTTATGAACTTTTTCAATAATAAAATTTCATCCATCAGAGATAAAATCAATCAGATTCTTCCCACAGTTAACTTAAATACTGTAACTACTACAACTCCTTCTATTGATGTCTGTCTTGATGAGTTTACTCCAATCAACCTTTGTGAGTTAGACAAAATAGTTTCCTCATCCAAACCTTCAACTTGTCTTTTAGACCCTATTCCTACCAGGTTATTTAAAGAAGTCTTCCCACTTATTGGTAGCTTTATTCTTCATATAATCAATTCTTCATTAACTTTAGGCCATGTACCACAGGCTTTTAAAACGGCTGTAATTAAACCCTTACTCAAAAAGCCAACGCTAGATCCAGGAGATTTAGCTAACTATAGACCAATCTCTAATCTCCCTTTCATTTCAAAAATCTTAGAAAGAGTTGTTGCTACGCAATTATTTGACCACCTGCAGGGAAATGGTTTATTTGAGGAGTTTCAATCTGGGTTTAGAATCCATCATAGCACTGAAACAGCCTTAGCGAAGGTCACTAACGACCTCCTCATTGCATCTGATAATGGACTAGTTTCTGTACTTGTCCTTTTAGATCTTAGTGCAGCTTTTGATACTATTGATCATAATATTCTACTTGATAGATTAGAACACTATGTTGGACTTAATGGAACTTCGTTGCAGTGGTTTAGATCTTATTTATCTGATAGGTTCCAGTTTGTTCATGTAAATGATGAGTTTTCTCTCAGCTCAAAGCTTAGTCATGGAGTTCCACAGGGATCTGTGCTTGGCCCTACTCTTTTTAGTTTATATATGCTTCCGTTAGGCAACATTATTAGAAAGCACTGTATACATTTTCACTGTTATGCAGATGACACACAATTATACCTGTCAATGAAGCCAGATGATACTAATCAATTAGCCAAGTTAGAAGCCTGTCTTAAGGAAATCAAAGTTTGGATGACTTGTAATTTCCTGCTATTAAATTCAGATAAGACTGAAGTCATTCTTGTTGGTCCAAAAAACCTTAGAAATTCCTTTCCAAATCAAACTTTCAGTTTGGATGCAGTTACTCTTTCTCTTAATAGCTCTGTGAGGAACCTTGGAGTTATTTTTGATCAGGATTTGTCCTTCAATTCACATATTAAATTTGTTTCTAAGACTGCCTTCTTTCATTTGCGTAATATTGCCAAGATTGGGAGCATCTTGTCTCAGAGTGATGCTGAGAAGCTGATCCACGCTTTTGTTAGCTCGAGATTAGATTATTGTAATTCTTTATTATCAGGCTGTCCTAAAACATCTTTAAAAAGTCTTCAGCTGATCCAAAATGCTGCAGCAAGAGTTTTAACAGGTACTAGAAAGAGAGATCATATCTCTCCGGTTCTGGCCTCTCTTCATTGGCTTCCCATAGAGTTTAGAATTAAGTTTAAAATCCTTCTTCTTACTTACAAAGCTCTAAACAATCAGGCTCCTTTTTATTTAAAAGATCTGATACTACCGTATCATCCTAACAGAGCACTACGCTCCCAAAATGCAGGTTTACTTGTAATACCTAGAATCTCCAAAAGTACAATGGGAGGCAGAGCCTTTAGTTATCAAGCTCCTCTCCTGTGGAATCAGCTGCCAATCTGGATTCGGGAGTCAGACTCGATCTCTGTTTTTAAGAATAGGGCTAAAACCTACCTTTTTGATATAGCCTACAATTAGGGAGGGATCATGTGTTTCTGAACCCTCCCTTAGTTATGCTGCTAATAGGTTTAGTCAGCCGGGGGACCTTCAGTAATGCACTGGGCCTCACTCCTTTCCTCACTCTCTATGAAATATTTTTTTTTTTTTGCTGGTCATTAACATTTGTTTGTTCTCTCCCATAGATTGAGTCCCCATCGTGCTGTTTGCTCTCTACATGTCTGTTCTTTTCTTCTTCTCTGTCCCCTCACCCCCCAGCCAGTCACAGCAGATGACTGCCCCTCCCTGAGCCTGGTTCTGCTGGAGGTTTCTTCCTGTTAAAAGGGAGTTTTTCCTCTCCACCGTCGCCAAGTGCTTGCTCACAGGGGATCGCCTGATTGCTGGGGTCTTTCTGCAACTGTGGGGGTCCTCCCTACAGTTGATAGTGCTATGAGATGACTGTTGTTGTGAAATGGCGCTATATAAATAAAGTTGAATTGAATTGAATTGAATGTCCAAGGGAGGGATGGTGTTATTGGTTATTAGTTATCACAGCCTATGGGTTTGAAAATTTTGTTACAAAATTTTGCCAATATTAATGTCTAATTTGTGCACAAAATAATGTCCAGATGCAATTACAGTAGCTAAAAACTACTAACAGACATTATTTCAAGGTATGTGATCCGAGAGAAAATTTATTTAGATAATGGTATTCATTTTGTAGCCAGGTTATTTCACAATTAGGGAAAGTGTTGAATAGTGATTTGAAACACCATGCGGCATATCACCCACAGCCTGCAGGATTTGTGGAATGACATAACCGGACCATTATAGAAAGGTTATGAAAACAATGGCACAAACAGGACAGAATTGGATTTATTGTTTGCCATTGATACTATTTTATATGAGAATCATGCCTACAAAAGAAGGTTTATCTCCATTTGAAGCTTACTTGAAAAACATTAATTAGTACCCCCTCTTGGACCGTTCAACCCAGAAGATGAAGAGATTCGTTTAACAGATTACATGTTAAAAATGTTGACTCAAAAAGATTCTGTTCATGCTATTCTTCCTGGGAAGGAACACACAGGAGGAATCATCACCGTAAAACCAGGAGACCAAGTCCTCATAAAGACTTTTAAAAGAAGAACTGGTCAGAAGCCCCCTGGCAGGGGCCATATAAGGTAATATTGTCAATTCGAACAGTTGTAAAAGTACAAAGCAGAGATACTTAGGTACGCCTTACACACTGTAAATTATTATCAAAACAAACCATAGAAGCTATACTGGGAAAGCCATAGAGAGTGTTGCTGTTGTGGAGGAAGTCTGGGGATACAAAGGGAGTCAGGTATTTTAGCTGACCTGATTGTCTCAAACCTTGGTGAAGAAATTAAGAGTCCACAGCAGGTAGAGTACACTCAAAATGGCTGACAATGAAAGACCCCTAAGAGAACACTGATGTAGATTCCAGTTTTTTTTGAATGTCTCACATGTGTGTTCCTCATGCTTGTCCTTGTCGTAATGCTCCTGATATGGTTTTTGTGCAGCTCAGTAGCTATTTTAAAAGTAACTGGCAGATCAATAAACATCAACATTAAGGATAAAGGGACACCACCCACCATAATGTGCACTGAAGATAAAGCTTGTGGAGTGACTATTGTGATATATATAATTATGACCACTCCATGCACTATGAATCTGAGTCTGTGATGTATGAAAAGAGTCATAAGTACATGTGTACTCCTCCATGTAACTGGGCTGATGTGTTCAGTCACACAGGACCCAATGACTCTTAACACTCTAACACCGATCATAAATTAAGAAAAGACATAGTCATTATACAGTCACCCGGCCATGGGGCATGTGCTGCCCATACGAGCTTCACATACCCCCGTAAGGAATGCACATATTTGTAACCCTATCAAAATAACTATAACATCACCAAAGTTGTCTGATGCTGAACAATATTATGTTGGAGTAAATGTACCTGGAAAAGACCCCTTAGAGAGCATAGCGTGGTCTGCTATTCATCCCAATCCTAATTGTGACACCTGATCCACATCACCACAGTCATGTCTTCAAAACTAACTGTTGGTGGGGATATGCAGAGTTCCTTGCTAGTAAGACAAATAAAAGAAATTTCTCCTGCTCAGGAATTAGGAACATTTCAAACAGTTCCTCCAAACCATCCTCTGCAGTCATAGTTCCAGTATCAATGATGCCAGGGAAGAACAGAACCTTTGAACTAAATGGAGAATGGTGGCTTTGTGGGCATAGGGTCTACCGACACCTGCCCTCTAACTGGGAGGTGTCTGTGCCCCTGTATGACTGATTGACCACACTATCATGAAGTATCTGGATCAAGTCAGACAGTCAGGGCGTTGAAAGAGGGACCTAAAGTACAAACCACATTTTTTTTTTCGGTTCCAGTTCCGCCGGACCGGCGGCGCCACACGAGTTGGCTGCCGTTTGCAACTGCCCTTTTCTTATCTTCCTTCTTCTTTCTACACCTTTAACTCTTTATATATATCACGGACACACAGATCGCCCCAAGGGTCTCCTGAGTCGGCGGACGGAGCCACTGTTTGCAGCGGGGGATGATACAGCAGTTGGAGCTAGCTGGCTAGCTACCTCCAACCGCCACCCGGGCTAACGGAGAAGCTCGACATGCCGAGGAACTGTGGCGAAAACGACACGGGTGCCGGGCTGGAGTTTAGGCGGCGTGCAAGAAATATAAGGCAGAATAATAAAGAGCGATGGCAAGAACCAAGCAGACCGCCCGTAAATCTACTGGAGGAAAAGCCCCCCAGGAAGCAGCTGGCCACCAAGGCTGCTCAAAAAAGCGTTCCGGCCACCGGCGGAGTGAAGAAGCCTCACCGTTACAGGCCCGGTACCGTGGCTCTGAGAGAGATCCGTCGCTACCAGAAATCCACGGAGCTGCTCATCCGTAGGCTGCCCTTCCAGTGCCTGGTGAGGGAGATCGCTCAGGACTTCAAGACTGACCTGCGCTTCCAGAGCTCCGCCGTCATGGCTCTGCAGGAGGCCAGCGAGGCTTGCCTGGTGGGTCTCTTCATGGACACCAACCTGTGCGCCATCCATGCCAAGAGGGTCACCACCATCATGCCCAAAGACATCCAGCTGGCCCGCCGCACCCGCGGAGGGAGAGAGAGCTTAGACTTTCTGCTGCACATTCACCAACCACAATGCTCCGCACTGTGTGTCTATATATATATATATATATATACAGTATATATATATATATTTATAGCAATATGTACATATGTATACTAGCTGTTCTTGTTTTTTTCTTGCCTTCTGATTGTTGCTCTGAGTGTTGCTATCCCTGTGCTGTTGCAATCCTGGAATTTCCCCATTGTGGGACTAATAAAGGCTTATCTTATCTTATCTTATCTTATCTTATCTTATGTTGCAGTCTGGGCAATGGATATACCAGTTGAATATTTCCTTGGGCATGGGTTGGAAAGAAAATCCTTAGGATTGAGTTTGGCCAAGATACTGGGTATGAACCCAATGTCTTCACTGCCTGGCCACAATCCTTCTTTTGACGGTGGGCAGGAGTGATAAAGAACACAATATTATCCCTTATAATTAGAATTGCCATCTTTATGTGTATAGGATGTTGCTGCATTCCCTGTTGTAGAGGCCTTATTGAAAAAAACAGTACAAGCTGCTGTTGCATGCCAGTATCTCATATTAGCTCAGAAGGAGGAGAGCGACAAGGATTCAGGTAATAATGAAAGTCAGGTTTTAATCATGTCTACCAGTGTCTCTGCAAGAAAAAACGATGGTGTTGACAATATGCCTATAATGACTAAAGCATGATGTAACGGCTAAAAATTGTGTAAATACATTTATTGGAGGTTTTTATGTTTTCATTTTTGATATTGTTGCTGTATTTTACTATCTTTTTGGTTTATCATGTTAAGCACTTTGTGACTTTGTGAAAAGTGATCTATAAATAAATTTATTATTATTAATACTGATTTTTTTGTAAATGATGACTCATTTTTATGGTTGCCAAAGGTAGTAGAAATGAGGTGAGAATTTTTCCTGTATAAATGCTCAAAGAATGAAGACTGAAAAGAAATTGCATTACAATGATTACTCATGAAAGTATATACTGCTTATAGGTTTTTCACTCATCACACATGAATATAACATCTGGTGTCTGATACCTGTTTATTATAGTTATTGACTCCATGAAAATGGAGTCAAGAGGGGATATTGTTATAATAAATAAATAGTGAAAATTAGTTAAATACTCTGAAGAGCTGGAGCAGGTGGCTGGGGAGAGGGAAGTCTGGGCTTCTCTGCTTGAACTGCTGCCTCCGCGACCCGGACCTCCGGAAAAGCGGTAGAAGATGGATGGATGGATGGATGGATGGAAATTAGTTAAATAGATATTACACAAAGTGCTTGCATATGCATATCTTTTAGAGCAGGGGTTCTCAAAGTTTTGATGGGTGAGGGCCAATTTGGGAATCCAAAGTTGAACTGAGGGCCACCAAAGGGACGGAGGCAAAAAAAAAAAAAGACTGAAAATTCAATTCCATTTGTAATCCTTTTAATTATCAGATTTAATTAGTTTGGGTAAAGTCATATTAACAGTAAGAAATTGGGACTGATGAAAATACAATTTTAGTGTCAACATACCTTTTAACTGCAGTGTGATTTGTGGTGCTGTTTTCGGTTGGCCACGAGTCCTCTGAAGTCTGGCTCCATCTCCGTCGTCGCGATGCGAAGGACTGCATGTAGGTGGGCATCTGTCATCCTGGATCTCGGCTTAGATTTGTTGATGGCCATGGTGGAGAAGGTCTTTTCACAGATGTAGGTGCTTCCGAATAAAGACGCCATTCTGACAGCATGTTGACGAAGAGCAGGGAATGTGGATGGGGAAAGTCCTTTGTAGAACTCGATCAGACTCTTGTCACGATATGCAGCTCTGGCCTCGGAGCTTTCCTGTAGGTCGATGAGCTCAAACTGCATGTCTGCAGGCACTGCCTCGGGCACACATGAGAAGGGATTTTGGAAAAGGTTGAAATCACCCTCGTGGTCCCTGAAGTCAGAGAATCGGTGGTCGAACTCGTCTCGAAGCTTTTCGATGAGGCCATGGTTCTTCTCTGAACGCAGGTGACGCAAAACTTCACTCCCGTCCGTGTCTGGGTCATCTACCAGCGCCCTGCAGGCAGGGAAATGAGCGAGATCTCCTTCTCTGAGCTGTCCCTGGAGCAGTTGGAGTTTTCGCTGGAAAGCTTTCACGTTGTCAAAAAGTGTGGAAATGAGTTTTCCATGGCCTTGCAGCTTCAGATTGAGATCGCTCAGACAATTATTCAGGTCGGCGAGGAAGGCTAGGTCACAGAGCCATTTGCTGTCCGTTAACTCAGTCACGTCTTGTCCTTTTGCCTGCATGAACTCGCAAATTTCTTTTCTCAGGTTAAAAAAACGTTTCAGTGTGGCACCTCTGCTCAGCCACCGGACAGCAGTGAAGTAAATGACGTCTCCAAAATCTGCCTCTGACTGCGCCAAAAAGGTTTTAAATTGGCGATGGTTCAGACCTCTGGACTTCAGGTAATTAACTGTCTTCACAACTACGGCCATGACGTGTTTCATTTCTAGCGTCTGAGCAGCGAGGGCTTCTTGGTGAATTATGCAGTGGTAGCTGACTGGTTTCTTACCACCGCTGTTCACCACTTTCTCAGCCAGCAGCGACACTGCACCTGTCCTACTCCCAATCATTGCTGGTGCTCCGTCTGTCGTGACACCGACCAAGGATGCCAGGTTAACATTGTGTGTGTCCAGACTGCGATACACTGCTTCGCAAATATCCACTCCCTTCGTTGTGTCTTTCATACTCTCCATACTCAGTAGCTCCTCGCCGACGTCAAAATTCTCAGTGACAGTTCGGATGAAAATCAACAGTTGGGCAGTGTCGGAAATATCCGTGCTTTCATCCAGTGCGATGGAAAACGCTCCCTTTTCTAGCCCCTCCACACGTATCGCCAGTTGGTCCTTCAAATCATTTGCCAGATCTTCGATTCGTCTTGTGACTGTGTCATTCGACAAACTTACGTCACGGAACTTTGTTTTTTGGTCTGGGCATACACGCTCTGCCACTTTTAGCATACAGTTTCGAACAAATTCTCCGTCACTAAACGGCTTGCCCCGTTTAGCTATTTCATGAGCTACCACATAGCTAGCCTCTGTTACTGCTTCGCTGGTTTTTGAAAATTGCGTGAAGACTGACTGTTGTGTTGTGTAGCCCCTTTTAAGTTGTTCCATCTTTGTGGTGCGATCCTTGCCACTGAATTTTTCATAATTTTTGTGTTTTGTTTCGTAATGGCGCCTGATGTTAAAGTCTTTTCGCACTGCGATTACCTGTCTGCAGATGAGGCATACAACTTTATCTCACCCGTGAGGTTCAACGAAGTAGTCCAAAGTCCATTTTCCCTGAAACTGCCTTTTTTCCTCGCTGACAGTTCTCGGTTTCCTCGAGTGAGCGGTCTCCATCTCTGCCTCTTTCTCTCGCTGATCCATCTTTATTTCCACACTTCGACTTCCACAAGCACTAATATTTATTTCTTATTCTTCTTCTGACTCAAAATGGTGCTCCGAAACCATTGCCAACCAACACTTCTGCACTGTGCGCTGAACGTTCCATCTCCCATAATACAATTGGACTAGCTGCTGCAATGAAGTGATCGCAAGGTCGACAACACACGTAATTACGGCTTGTGCCTACAGATGGCGCCAAAGACCACTAAACGTAGATGTGTATCGGAATTTTTCCAAAGCAATTAGTTCAGATCATATATTGGTTAAAGGCCTCGGACGGTGACATTTTTTTATTGAACCAATAAACTGATTGTATGAAAATATTCCATTCTGGAGATTCCCGTGATTTAAAATGTGTCACCAGCCTCCATAAATGACTTTATTTGTTAATAGCCCATATTTCACTTAGTGATGCTGCAGTACCGCCATCTCTCGATAGGGGCGTGCAGCAGTGACGTCAGGTCAGGGAGAAACAGGAAATGGCTGCAGGAAATGGATGATCACTGGCCTGCAGAAATGGCTGAACGACAGCAGAGTGATTCGGACAGCGATTATTTTATCGAGTATGACGACTGCAATATAAGTGATGATATTGAAACTGACGAATCTGATGATGAAGTAGTTTTGGGTGGTGCTGATGGGGTTATTCAGTCGTATTTGTTCGAGCCCGAGGGTGCGGAGGAAGACGCGGACGAAACAGCGACCGGAGCAGAACGAGAGGCAAGAACGAGAGGCAAGAACGAGAGGCTCGCCGATTTATATTGGTAAAATATGCTTTGAAATTTTTTTTTTTAGGCGATATGCATGGTCACACACTTAATTATCAAAATAAAACTGCCAATTTTTCCCTCGCTGCCTTACTTGGCGACTTATAAACATTCTCTTTCTGCTCAAAATTTTTTACATGTTTTAAATATTTTCTAATCAAACTTCATAGACCAATTTATATAGCACTCCCACGAGCCATTAGTTTATTATAAGCATCTGATTATACCATTTTTTTTAACAGGTGCACTTGTGAGAAATGCAACATTATGCCAACATCAACTGAATCTCGGTGCTGCCAGGAGGTATTGAAGGTGAAGAAGTGAGGGTGATATTGCCTGCCTGTGCTGTGAGCCTCATCAGAGAAACATTCCCATCTGATCACAACAAGGGATTTTGCCTACCAAGATTAGATTTGTGATCAATGTTATTTAAATAAAGTTTTTTAAAATCATATATTGAGTTTATTAATGTGCATGTCAATTTTATAATTCTAATATTTCAGCATTCATCAAAGTCGGATCTCATATACATTAGAGTAATTTTTCTACCATTTTATGGTGTAAAATTCGTGTGCAATTATTTAAAAGCACATTTCTCTAAAAATCTTAGGCTTATATTTTTTTGTCTTAGCAAAATATGTTGCTTCCCTAACAATTGAAAGCTGAACTTTCATTGCTAATTGGAAATTTATTCTACTTTTACATGTTTGATTTTGAAAATCTAGATACATGTTGCTCAACAGCATCAGCTTTGATGGGACGCTGAAATTTGGCACTCAATGTTGCTGGAACTCTGGCTTGTACAGAGTGCCACTGCTCCAATAAGTGGGTTGGATCAACCAAGGTTTTGTCGAAAAGAGTATTCATCAGATCATCCACATATTCTGAAATAAAATTAATTTAATAAAAATTAGAAATCGAAAGCTCCTTGTAAGTGGTCGTGGAAATTCCAACGATACCGGCTGCATTTAGAACTCTGAGGACCTTGACATATGACGCACCAGTGAAGAGAATGGCGGATGAAAGCTGTATGTTACCAGCTGGGATGTCCCTGATCATCTGCTGGCTGTGCCAGGATCGATCCTCAACACAATGTGGACAATGTTGTTTGATCACCAACAGAGAGCCTTTAGTGTGACTTGTTACCTCACATGGATGACTGCAATGAGGACAATTGCTGAATAATCAAATTCAAAAAAAAAATCCACAGTATTTGAAGGTTGAGTGACAGTGGATAACATCTGCAAAAACAGTAGATCAACATAATTTCATTCCAGAGGTGTCAAATTGGATTACATATATAGAAATATAACTTGAGCAAACAGGCACAACCACCTCCCTATACAGCACTGAATATTTCATATTTGATTAGTATGAATACCCTAAAATTCTAATATTTGATAAGTTGTTAAGGCAATGAAATTCATTGCTTGTAAATAATTTTAGTAAATATTGGCAGTGAATATTTAAAAAAGAAAAATTACCCTGTTTACTTATCTTTCTGACAGCAGATTGCTGTCAGAAAGATAAGGTTGATCAGAAAGATAAGGATATCCCAGGTTGGCCTAGGATAGCCGGCCTCGGCTGCTGCTGGAAGGGCTCTCGCGACTGGCCCGGGGGACGGCCGGAAGGCGGCCGCCCCTCCCCGCTCACGGACGCGTGTTCGTGGAGAACCTGGTGCTAAATAACTCGTAAACGACCTGATGCCGGGCGTGACCCGCTCCGGGGACAGTGGCAGGTGGGGAGTTTGACTGGGGCGGTACACCTGTCAAACTGTAACGCAGGTGTCCTAAGGCGAGCTCAGGGAGGACAGAAACCTCCCGTGGAGCAGAAGGGCAAAAGCTCGCTTGATCTTGATTTTCAGTATGAATACAGACCGTGAAAGCGGGGCCTCACGATCCTTCTGATTTTTTGGGTTTTAAGCAGGAGGTGTCAGAAAGTGTCAGAAAGATCGCATCGGTAGATCACCCTTGCTTTTCACGCCACTTCACTGACACTGTCTGAGAGTGGGACTTTGAAGTGAACGGATATATAGTTGGAACAGCCGATTTTTTTTATCAGCAATCTTTTTGCTAATTTCATTTCAAATTGCATCTTATTCTCAAAATCGCTGTCAACAAAATGTCTAATGCACATGTTGGGTGATTTTGCGACATAATTCCAATTTTTTAGCGTTTTCTGAACGAAATTCACCCATGGGGTTCTGATTTTCCCAGGCAGGGGAAGTTCCTAAACACTCACCGTGTGCTCCTCAGCGTGCTCCTCCTCCTACTCAGGTCGCTCCTGACCTGACGTCACACAGTCAGTGGCCATTTTAGCCGCTGATCGCTTGGCAGACAGACAGCTCTCAAGGAAATCATACTTCAATAGCGCATTGTCACCTTATGCGACATTTGTTGACACCAAAACATGTGCGGTTCAAATTAGCTCGTCTCACACACAAATTTAAGATATGATTTAGCGATATTGTAATTTCGTCCGGCCGAGGCCTTTAAGACGTTAACAGATTGGCCGCGGGCTGCCAGAAATGTTTTCGCGGGCCGCCATTGGCACGGGGCCGCACTTTGAGAAACATTGTTTTAGAGCCACACATGAACACATACACACACATGCACACACACATACAAGCTCCACAGGAAAATCTCTGTTCCTCTTTCCATATATGAGCATAGGGAAAGAGTAGACATCTGGAGAGACAGGAACCAACATGATGGAAGTCATAAAGAGCTGAGATGAATCTGAAGCAATCTGGACACTGAAAGGACCGGTTCTAACTAGTTTGGACAATGGCCAGCGTATTGTTGGAAAGTTACTGGGAAACGCCCACTAGCTGGAAGCCTTTATATAGCTGTGTTGTTCTTTGTTCTAGGTATTTCCACGAGAGGGGGCTGGAAAGGACCCACGGCCGTGTTCTCTAGCTCCCTGCGTGATTCAATAAAAGTTAAGCTGAGAAACAGTATTTCTTCTGTGATTATTGGTTGATTAACTGAAAAGATTCTGCTAACTGTCCAAAATTAATTTTTACAGTATGTTAGAGAAATTTGACACTGGGAGCACGTGAATAGCCGGGTCCGACCGGTGTTTGACGATTTTATGGACCACGGGGTCATGGGCTTGAGTAGATATGCGTCCGGTAGGGTCCACAGATGCAGGGCACTTAGGTTGCTGAGGGTCCGGGGAGCTGGTTGATTTGGCTCTTGTGACCATGCAAGCCGCAAGGGTGGGTGGAATTCAGAAGGTGACACCAACGTTTGGTCAAAGGTACAAAGGGGGCCATGTGGAGCTTTTTGCTTGACCAGTGAGTTCCCAAGGTCATTCGATTCCTTGTCTTGTCTCTCTGCCCCAAAGGGCAATTCATAACAGACCCACAGGCCAACTGCAGTTTGTGGCATTTATTAACAAAACACAAAATGTTCCAAAAGTGCACTCACACAAAAATTCAAACAGATAACAAGGTAAACTTACAAACAGAGGTTCAGAGCAAACTCACCAGAACGGGAAGGGGTTCTGGTGGTGAGGAGGAAGGAATACTAAGATTGCAGCAGTGAGAAGACAAAACAACAGTCTTTAAATAACTGAGAACATAATTGATGGCAGGTGTGGATTCACATGAGTGGGCAGGTGACCTAATTACTAACACAGAGCACACAGAGGCGATAATAACAAGGTGGGAGTGCCTGGAACAGGTGAGGAGGTCATGCCACGAGGAAACAAGATATAAACACTGAGATCAAAATAAACGGGAATCTAAACATACTGATAGAATCATTATAATAGTAATAAGGACATGAAAACATGATAAAACAACTCACAGCAAAGAACACCTCTAAAATCAACACACAGGAAAATACAACACTGGAAAAACACAGAAAATACTTAGATACAAATTAAGAGCCTGAGCCCAGTAACACACTGCGCTCAGCCTCATGACAGTGACTAATGCTAATGCAAACTTTCCTAACATGCTGGGGAGATCCTTTTGTTTTGGTGGGTTTCCTGCGTAATCATCAAAAGCTTCTTCAGTGAGTTGCTTCAAATGTTTGGGTTGTGTTCTCTTAACCCCTGTTGTGAAACTAGATATAAAGTCAGAAGCCAATTCTTCCACTGTTGTATAAAGGTCATCCAGCTCAGTAAATCGGTCGGTTGTTTATTGACCCACCATATTTTATCATTGTTTGTTAGCTAGCTTAAAAATCAACTTGTTGATTATAGCTAAATTTGTTAGTCAAGGATTAACCTTGATTGTTATTTTATAGTACTAGTAGTAATAAGCTCTTTTAGAACGTGTTCCAACTTACAGGCTTGTAAGAAGGGAGGTAGAACTTTGGAATTAATGTAGAAATTTGGAAATGTGTTAATTTCTTTGTTTGTTGAAACTGTATTTTGATTTGTAGTTTTAAAATTTTATGTCGATTGACTTCTTTACTTAAATTTTCAGAGCCTAGTATTGCAATCGTCATCAATAACTAGCTTTCAAATTTCATGGAATGTCACTTTAACGTGAGGATTTTATTTACAAAGAGGGAAACAACAAAAACATAAAAGGTTAAATGCTTTAGAGGTTTAACTACTTGAGGTTTTTGGTCCCATATCCACACCGTCTGCATGCACCCTCTGGTGGCAAAGATTTTTTTCAAGAAAATATTTAGTTTAGATTTCATAAAATCCAAAGGCTGTAACTTGAAAGTGATAAGCGATAATGCTTACTGTCAATGAGAAAGATGCAGAATATGATCCAAAGTTTATGATAGGAGTAAATTTACATATTAACCACATCAGCTGATAAGCAGCCACATCAGATTACATAACTTTTGGTCAAAGTGGACTTTGGACATATTTACACCAAGAGGGGTTCTGGGTTTTTTTGTCTTTGGCTTTGTTTTTGATCCTATCTTCAAAATATATGAACCAGAAAATCATCCATCATCTTCTGCTTAATTCTTTTCGGGTCGTGTGTGTGTGTGTGTGGGGGGGGGCTGGAGCCTATCCCAGCATCTTTGGGCGAGAGGCAGGGTACACCCTGGACAGACCGCCAGTCCATCGCAGGGCCAACACAGAGAGACAGACAACCATTCACTCTCACATTCATACCTAAGGACAATTTAGAATCCCCAGTTGATGCCAGTTAACCTAACTTGCATGTTTTTGGCATGTGGGAGAAAACTGGAGAAATCCAGGAGTAAACCCATGCAGACAAGGGGAAAACATGCAAACTTCACACAGATCACTGTTGGTTGGGGGCTGTAAACAAACTGATAAAAAAAACATCAGAACCTGGCTCATGTGTTGCCGTGTATCCGTGTGCTCACCCCGGTCCTTATTTTGTCTTCTGTCGGTCATTTTCGCTTTCTCTCCCACATCCAGAAACAATCACATTTATCTTCTGACTTATTCCACCTCAATTTCGGTTAGTTTACCTCATGGAACTGGCAGTATTGTACTCTGTTGTCACGTGCAGCTTCATCAATAGTGGACAAAAAGTGTTCCACTCCGGTCCATCTTGTGCTGTCCAGAAGATAAATATTTCACTTTAGAAGCTAAATAATCCCTTTTAGAATCATAGTTGGCAATCATAGTTGCAGTTTTCCCCAGCAGGAAGCTCACTACTAGGCTGAATTAACAAGAGATGGGTCAGATTCTTTGTGATTATATCTCTTTAGGCCTTTATTTTATTTAAGGCTTTGAGTGTGACTGTCGCCGGATTGTGACATAACCCCTAGTGGTCAAGAGTGGTAAATTTTTTTGTCACTAAAATAGTTCAGATTTCCAAGGCTATAACTTGAAAGTGGTAAGAGATAATGGCTTACTGTCAATTAGAAAGATGTAAAATATGATCCAAAGTTTTAGATAGGAATAAATTTATGCATCTAATTTGCATAATGTCATGGCAGCTATATAAATTCCATAACTCAGTCAAAACTGGACTTTGGACATATTTACACAAATAATGGCTCAGTTTTTTCACACCGTTGTCTCTACAGGGGTATGTTGTTATCTTATCTTCAAAGTATATGAACCAGAAAATCAGTACAATGTAAAAAGAAAAAAGAAATTTGTCACTTACCTGCGGCTAAGGGGACTCGCTCGCTGCCGTGGTCGGTGCATTTTCGTCCATCATGGTCGTTATTTTGCATTCTGTTGGTCATTTACGCTCTCTACCACATCTACAAAGTCTTATGATTATCCCACATAAATTTCATTTGTATCCAGCAGCTATTTTCCATGTACGAAGCCGTCTAAGTGATGGTGCACGACGATGGATGGCAGCCATATTAGCTTTCTGGCCTAAAAGGATGAAAACAGAAAAGGGAAATGAGGAGTTCTTCTTCTTTGGTGTATTACGTGTCATCCATTGAGTCCTCCAACGCGTGTCTGCCATCTTCTGAAACTGGCAGATCAGTACAAATCAGTACAAATCCTCAATGCAACCGGGGACGTCAGAGTGAGATGACAGGTGCAGCGCCACATTCTGCCACTAGGGGTACACGAAATTTCACACTCAAAGGGTTAATTTTGCATATAGTAATGCTTTGTTGAACTTTAAGCATGCTTTGAAAAAAAATGGCTAGCAGTTTTGCAGTGGTGAATGGGCGACCCCTCCCATTGCTACTCTTCACACACAAGACACTGCTGGTTCCAGCAGATAAGGGACTCACACAGACATGCCTGGCTGAGTGGCCAGTCAATTAGGTACAGTGGAAATCAAGTTTTGCAAAAACATCAGATTTGACTATACACACACAGCTTGTGACCTCAGAATTTCATGCCCATTTTCCAGACTTTATATGTAGAGCCTCGGGTGGGGCTCCATAAAATGTAGGGCTTTATATGGTAGTTTTTTTGTTGGTACTGTGGAGGTTAAAGAACAGGTGAGATGCAACGAGCTGGAAGGGTACAAGGTTTTATTTCCTCCAACATAATGACACACACTTTGTAGCTCAGTGAGCTACTGTGCTGCTGAGACATATGTCACAAGCTCTTTTATCCAGTGATACAGACAGAGAGAATGCATGGCACATTAGCATAGCTATTGTCATCTAATACACATCGGTCAATACACATGATTAGCGTGACATTGGTTGGCTCGAAGACGCATGCATACAGTCCCATCTGACTGCCTCCTGTGGCTCTCTGTCCGTCTGTGGATTGTCCTCTGTTTCCTCCAGACCTGCTGAGTGTGAGAAGTGTCCATGCAGAGTGTGATGGGTCAGCACAGGGCTCCCCCCCGAACACGCAGAAAGGGGCTGTGACCCCCCGGGCCATTTGAGCTCCATCCGTGGGGGGGCGGGGGAGGGGTGGAAAAGACAGCTTGCTCCGCTCCGAGCTCTATCACGTTAAACGGCAGTGGGAGTGAGGTGCGGGAAGAGTGGTCTGGAGGAGGGGGAGGTGAGTGCCGGCCCGGGAAGTCAAAAGTGTCTGGGCCACGCAAAAATTGAATGTGGATCCGCCATGGCGACGGACTTTCCCAGTAAGCCTGGGGCAGTGATTCACAGTGGCTGTGAAAAAAAAAAAATTTAGTCTCTGACTCCTCTCGTGACTCGGTCCTGCGAGAATGTGGGGAAGGCGAACGACCAAATTCCCCGAGGATGCGTAGCAGCTGTGAAACAACTGCAGCTGTGTGAGGGACTTGGCGGTTTGGCTTTACGTGCGGATGCAGTCCTAAAGCCATTGGGGACAGCAATCGGCTAAATCCCGTTGTGCACCGTGGCCGAGAAACCCATACAAAGTCCTGTGTGTGGGCTGCATGTCTGCTTCAGGTGCGTGAGCAGCCCTGAAGGTTCTGAGGATGGCGATCGGCTGTGTTTCTCGGGCATGTGCAGCGGCGGAGGATGATGTATCGGTCTGTGGAGCCGGTTTGTCCCTTGTGCGTGGCGCGCGCCTGGTGCAGTGACCACATAGCTGGAAGTTGCGCTGTCCTTGTAATCCTGTGGTGTGTGTGTGGGGCTTCTGCGCGCGGGAGGTCCGCTGTCGGGAGTGAGTCAGGGTCAGGGAGCTTGGTGGAAATCAACGCAGATGGCGCCGGTGATGTTCCCCGTTCAGGCTGCTTCCTTCGGTTCGCTCGTGTCGCCGTTCATGGTGCGAGTCAGTCCCAGCGCTGCCCGCTCTGAAGAATGCGCTCCGGTGTGGATGAAGAGGATGCAGGCGTTTTCTGGTCCTCTGGAATCCACAGCACGGTGAGGGGGAGTAGACAGTCATTCTCTCTCGTCGGGTCATCAATGTGGAGAAAATGGCATTGTCGAGCGACGCACCATGCACGTCCAGGGTCACTAATGTGGAGGTAAAAGAACAGGCGAGACGCGACAAGCTGGAAGGGTACAAGGTTTTATTTCCTCCAACATAATGAGACACACATTGTAGCTCAGTGAGCTACTGTGCTGCTAAGACATGTGTCACAAGCTCTTTTATCCAGTGATACAGACAGAGAATGCATGGCACATTAGCATAGCTATTGTCATTTAATACACATTGGGCAATACACATGATTAGCATGACATTGGCTGGCCCGAGGACACATCCATACAGTCCCGTCTGACTGCCTCCTGTGGCTCTCTGTCCATCTGTGAATTGTCCACTGTATGTAAATTGTCCTCTGCTTCCTCCAGACCTGCTGAGTGTGAGAAATGTCCGTGCAGAGTGTGGTGGGTCACTACAGTACAAGAATTAATGTAATCATGCATGTCAGTAGGAATGAAGATTTCTTTTCATTACCAACACATATAAGCTCGTTGGACACCAGTCCGAAAGAATGGACAATTTGATTAATAACTCTGTATTTGTACCAACAATGAGTCAGTCTCAAAAAAAAAAAAAAAACCCTCTGAGTTCTTGTCTGCTTTAATCAAGAAGATGGACATGAAATCAAACAGTAACTCCCACATCTTTTAATAGTTTAATGAGAAATTTCAGGATATATGAACACATTCAAATGACCTTAAGACAGAGAATTCAACATGTATTATGAGCACATTAGACTGGTAATGGATTACTGAGCAAAAAGTGTATTATCAAACATTTGTGGAACCAAGGAAAGCCATAGCTTAAACTGGCACTGTAATGGAAACTGAGGAGCCATAAAATAGAATTTGTTAAGAAAAATAGATGCAATTTTATGAAGAAAATGATGATTAAACTATTTCATAAAAAGGAAAATTTGTGTTACTCTGAAAAGGAATGGAGATTAATGAAAAGACAAATGCATTTGAAGTTCTGGAAAGGAGTTTAAAGATATTAGGTACATAAAACCTATACCAGAAATATTCTGAAGAGTTAAATCTAATTGGGACAACAGACCCTCAGCACAGCAAAGTCAGATTGCACCCCCTGGTGGTAGCAGGCAGTCCAGAACTATCTTGATCCGGATAGATGTCCGTGGATTCTGTTGAGAGAGACAATGGCAGGCAGGTTCTGTCCCACAACTCAGCCCTACTCTGGGAATCACAGATGTGAGCTGGGTGTCCAGCATGCTGGCCAAGGTCTTCTTATTCACTGGAAAAGGAATTTGGCTAGGTTGTCAAATTCCTGATAATATTTGTTTATCGTTCAAAGTCCAATCAGAAAATCAAACTGAAAAAAAAAACAAAACACAAATCCGTTTCATCCAATGTGTTGTGGTAAGAACAAAGTTGATTTAAGCTTAGTAAAAATCAAACAAAATCTTCTTAACATGGTAATTTAAGGAAAATGAGTAAAACAGGATAAAGTGAATTTTAAAGAAAAAAAGTTTACATAGAGCATGGACTCTGAGCCTACTTAGAAAAAAGGGGATAAAAAAGGGGAGAGCAGAAAATGCTCTTCAGGAGTTACTTCCAGCCTGCAACTTGACTGCAACTTACTGACTGGAGACAAAGGAAAGTTTTTTCCAAGGTATGGCAGGATAGCACAATAAATTTTATGACAACTGAGCTTGACCAATTACATTCAAAGATCAGGGTTGGATCTGCCAATTAAGGTAAACTTTTGACTAATTGCACTGTTTCTTTGTTCAGCAGTGGTCGTAAATCTGACTAGAAAGGAGGTACATGGGGACTTGGAAGCTGATTGGTCAGTCATAGTTTTGAAATGTGTGTCTCCCATAGAGGAGGAGAGAGAATTTGATATGAAAAGTGCAGTCCTCCTAAAACATGTATGTCCTGCCTATTAAAGCATAAATTCTTTAAAACTTTAGTGACTAAGATATTCTACTTAATAATAAAGGAACAATGTGTCTACATTGCAAGTGTGATACTTTCTTTATGGTAGGCATACAAAATTAATTCTTCCTGAAAATAAAGCAACACATATAAAATCATATCAATAAAAGCATTTCAAACCATAATTGTTATTCACAGCTCCCTCCCCCCCCATCTTCAATAGTGGATACTGTCTGCAGAGAAGGATGAGTTAATTCATTGTTCACAATTCATAGTTTTACTTCAGAGAGAGAAATATTCCTGTGTTATCCATTGGAGGGCAATGGTGGACTTTTGAGTTTCAGTGAGGAATCTTACTGCTCAGGGTCTGTGGAACATTTTTGCAATTTTTGCATTCCTTTGGCAAATGGATGGGAGAGGAAATGACTCCAGGTCTTGAGCAGGGATAATCGTATCCCCCTTATGGCCGGTGGCATAGGGTTTCACAGCTCTTGAGTGAAGAAGAGCAATTCATGACCAGACGTTTGGATGAAACAATTTCTCCTCAGCAAAGAATGATTTTATAAATTGGAACCCAGCAGTTAATGCTACAATCAATTTGGCCACCAAAATACCTGTTGCAGCAATTTAACCATCTGTGAGATTCCAGGGTGACAAGCAAAGAAACTAGTGTGCCCCCATTGGATGAAGTCAGTGTAGAGACCAGAGGGGACACACAAGCAGTTAGCCAGGCCTCCCTCAGGGATAGGTTCAGACTGGGCCTGCTGGACTCTGCTCGATTTCCCAAGAGAGGGCTCCAACAATGCAGGATGAAGGCAGGATTGGTTCAGAAGAAGAAGTAGCAAGAGAATCAGAGGGAGGAGGATGATAGGAGGAGAGCTGGCGAGAGAGAGCATCAGGTTAAATACTGCGGGAGCCGGGGCGGTAAGTGATCGATAGATTGAACCTAAGAAAAAACAGAGCCCAGTGGGCCTGTCTAGAATTTAACCTTCTGGCAGATATTAAATACTCTAAATTTTTATGATCTGTCCAGACAATGATGGGGTGAGTGGCTCCCTCTAGCCAGTGCCTCCATTCCTCCAAAGTCAGTTTGATGGCCAGCAGCGTCACTGACGTTGAAGTTCTTCTCGGCGGAGGTCAACCACTAAGAGAAATACACGCATGTATGTAACATCTGCCCGGAGACAGAGCACTGGGAGAGGATGGTGCCCACCCCCGAATCAGATGCGTCAACCTCAACCACAAACTGTAATTGAGGGTCGACCTGAGCCAGGATGGGTGTCTTAGAAAAAAGAGCCTTAAGCTTGGAAAAGGCCCGCTCCGCCGCTTCAGACCACTTAAATGAGACCTCTAAGGCCCACGACCTCCGGGAGCAGTTTGTTGGCACCTGGGCTCTTGCTAAGAGCGATAACTTTGACTAGTTATTGCCTGGGTCAAAGGCAGAGCCACTTTACTGTAATTGCGGATGAAGTGGCGCTAACCAGGGGCATGGTGAATGGTAACTACATTCGGACAGTCTGCTATCTCCATTAAGGGTTGTAAACTTTGGAACACATTGCCAACTGAAATTATATTAATTGAAGATATAAAATTGTTTACAACAAAGGTTAAGTGCTGGCTAAAAGAAAAAAAAGCTGTGCCCAATAACTCTTCATGTGGAATATATTTGACTTACAATATAGGGTGTTATGGTTGATGATATGTAGTGCTGTTTTTGTGGTATGTATTTTGGTTTAATTCAGTTCAATTCAGTTCAATTCAACTTTATTTATATAGCGCCATATCACAACAATAGTCATCTCATAGCACTTTCAAATATAGGGGAAACCCCACAATTGCAGAAAGATGCCAGCAATCAGGCGATCCCCTGTGAGCAAGCACTTGGTGACGGTGGAGAGGAAAAACTCCCTTTTGACTCATGACTCATGATTTCAGTCTCGAAGCACACTAGGAATTCACAAATGCTCATAAATTCCTCATTCCCAACTCACAAGTATTAACATAACCACAGTTTCAAATTAAGTACACACTCACTCAGCAACTTGGTGCAAAAAGGCCCAATATGTCATCTCTGTCTCCCTCTGAACTAGCCAAAATGCTTCTCAGCTAGCTACAGCCCACCTTGTGGTCAGACTCTCATCAGCTTCCTTGCTCTATGGCTCAGCAGTGGCGCAAACACGGTCAAAGAGTATCTGTTGGTTCCTCCTCATGTGGTTCTCCTGTCTGACCTGTTCAGCGTCTCATGCCAACTAAACTTTCACTTCCCTAGTCCCATCCTCTCTCAAAGCGGACCATGCCAAAAGTCTCATTGGATTGGTGGCCATAGCAGACTAAGATGTACATCTGCTACACTCAAACTGCGGAGTGAGTGACACATTTACGGACCGTTCAAGAATATAGGATAACCCATACCAGCTTTAAACAACACACAGAGGCGTAACAATACTTTTAACAGAAATGCATTAAGCACACTGAATACATTTTACAGCCAGGGTGCTACATACATGTTAACATAGGACCCCTTCTTGGATATAACCTTCACAATTATTATATCCATTGAACTTGTGAGTTTTTGGAGAGTTTCTGCTTGGATTTCTTTGCAAGATGTCAGAATAGCCTTCCACAGCTGCTGTTTTGATGTGAACTACCTCCCACCCTCATAGATCTTTTGCTTGAGGATGCTCCAAAGGTTCTCAATAGGGTTGAAGTCAAGGGAGGACTGAGGCCACACCATGAGTTTATCTCCTTTTTTGCCCATAGCAGCCAATGACACAGAGGTATTCTTTGCAGCATGAAATGGTGCATTGTGTTATAAATCTGTTTTTGGCTGTTCCAAACAAAGTTCTGACTTATTGTTATGTTTTGCCCTATTTTCCACCTTGCGCTTCAGGGAGCTATTGGGCCTCCACTCCCTGACATCTTGGGCATGCCCCTCCTCCTGTCAAGTGCTATCAGCTGTATTGTCACGGGTGTTCACACACATACACACACGCACACATGCACATGCTCCATTCATTCCCATTCACACGCTCATACACGCTCTCTCGCACACCAGGACCAATCACGTTCAGCCCACGCTCTCTCGCACCGGCAACCTCTTTCCTCGCTAGCATCAGGAGTATTTCTTCGCTGCGTTTGTGGAAAGAGATTGTCGGAGCACTCACCTCTATACGCAGCAGCTAACTCTCCACGTATGAGTTTTCAGTACCTGCTATTATTCAGCCAAGCACTTAAAGTTCGGTTAATCCTTTGGTGTAATCGGCTGACCCTGCTCACCCTCTTCATTCTCCAGACTGCACGGATTTCCCCGGGATCGTTCCTGCCCCTTAAGTGTCATGTTGGCCTTTCTCTTTGTGCTGACAGCAGTCCTGCGGCACTAGGCTTCCCCTTGACAGGGCTGTAGAGCATCTGGCAGGTGCCCTGTATGTCTGGTGGCCTTAATTCATCATTTTCAACTTCCTGTATTTTTGTGGACAACTGGACTTGTTATTTTGTGGCTAAGTTTAATAAAATGGCACTTTCTACTCATGCAATTGGGTTTTCCATTACGCGGCACACAAGGGAGTATGATACATTGTCATGCATGAAGATAATTTTGCTACGGAAGGCACCATTCCTCTTTTTGTACATGGAAGATAGGGGTTAGTCAAAAACGCTATACTTTGCCGAGGTCATTTTCACACCTTTAGGGACCCTAAAGGGGCCTACCAGCTCTCTTCCCATAATTCTGGGCCAAAACATGACTCTGCCACCTCCTTGCTGACGTTGCAGCCTTGTTGGGACATGGTGGCCAACTATCTACCAACTCTACCAACCATCTACCAACTATCCACTACTCCAGGGCTTCCCAAACATTTCAACCCCAAAAATAACAGTGACAGAGACTAGCGACCCCCACTATCCCCGGAGGTGACTGATACATAAAAAAAAAGTGCCCACAGTTTGATATAGTATCTGTGGATTCATCTAACTGCAAAGCATATTTCCCTTTCTTCACTCCGTCAATCAGCTGAAACTTTATGTCATGGGCCATATCTGTAATGCGCCGGAATATGGTCCCGTCAGACAGCGGCACTGTTTCCAGCTCCCACGCTTGTTTATCCCTATGCATTGTCCAACTCATAGCGATAGCAGCAGGTTTTTTTAGGGTTTCTCTGATTTTGTGTGCGATGTTTTTGCCTGTGCAATTAAATATGTCACCTCATATGATGCCTTTTGAGCTTTGGTAGTGGTTGTTGTTTGGTTTGCTATGACTTTCTTTTGGCCTTGCAATTCTTTCTCCTTTTAGTGGAAAAAATCAGCTGGTTTAGCGGCAAGAGATGGGTGCTTAGTTATCAAGTGTCTGAGCATTTTTACGGGCTTTAAACTCTCATGTCCAAGCACCTCGGTACATACTACACATTGGGGATGTTGTACTTCACTGATATTGATGTATGAATCCATATTGAATATATTCCTGTCAATACTTGTGACACTTGGAGGAAGGCTGGTCCGACGGCTTATGGAGCCCTGTAAGGTGCTGTCCTCCTCCTCCTCCTCCTCCTCCTCCTCCCGCCATGCCAGAAGTCGATGGCCTTTCTGACGGCATTTATCTGCTCTGCAGCTGTCTCCACTGGACTCTCTGCATTGTCTTTTTTTGGTATTAACCAACGTTTCATTTTTAAAAACAATATCCTGTGCTTAAAGCATAGTGTGTTGATTTGAGCTGTTCAGACAAAAGCTACTGGTGCACACTGACCTGTGACACAGATAAGATAAGATAAGATAAGCCTTTATTAGTCCCACAACGGGGAAATTCCAGGATTGCAACAGCACAGGGATAGCAACACTCAGAGCAACAATCAGAAGGCAAGAAAAAAAAAGTGACATGTTAAAGTGAATGTTAAAGTGACATGTCACCTATGTAATCACCTCAGGAAGATTCTGAAAATCATCTTGCGAGCCCCTGTTGGCGTCTTGCCCTCCCCCTTCCCCCGGGGGGGGTGGGGGTTGGGACCCCGAATCTGGGAATCTCTGCGCTACTCCATCTATCTGGACCATCCAGGGTTGCACGGCACTCATAAAATAAATAGTAAAATAGACTGTTTAAAAATTAGTGTTCATGTATTACTGGGCCCATTGCAACCATTTCTGCTTGTGAGCATTGGTTAGGGGTGGCCGAATAGTAGGTTTATGCACAACTGCAAACCTCTGGAGGATCCTATACCTTGAGGTTCGTGGGACTTCAGAGGCACCAGTAGCTTCAAATACCTATTTGCTGCTTTGTAGTGGCATTTTAGTAGCTGCTCTCTTAATCCAGTGAATTTGTCGGACAGAAACCTTCCTCATTATGCCTTTCTCTGCACAAACCCGTCTGTGCTCTGAATCAGCCACAGATTTCTTCACAGTACGATAATTGCAGTTCAGTTTTCATGACATGTCTAATGTTTTCATACCTTGTCCAAGGCATTGCACTATTTGATGCTTTTTTGGCAGCAGAGAGATCCTTTTTCTTTCCCATATTGTTTGAAACCAGTGGCATGCTTAATAATGTGGAACATCCTTCTTAAGTAGTTTTCCTTTAATTGGGCTCACCTGGCAAACTAATTATGACAGGTGTCTGAGATTGATATCAGTGATCCAAAGAGCCCTGAGACACAATACCATCCATGAGTTTAATAAAAAAAAAAAAAAAATGAATGTTTATGACACTAAAATATTATTTGCATAATATTTGCATATTATTTGCATAATAATGCAATAATAATTTGGAATGCAGTGTATTTGCTGCGGAGACCAGATCACAGCCATAATGTACTCATTTGGAGTCAGTGTAAATCCAGAGTAACAAAAGGCAGAGCAAAGACACACAACACTGAAGGTGGGGATGGGATTATAAGGAATGAATTTTACAAGTTAGAGTACAATACAAGCCTACATAAATACTAAATGTTAAATTAGTTATTGTTTTTTTTAACAAATATCTGCCTAAATGTGGGTTGCAAGTTGTGGTGTTTGGACATGGTGATGTGCACTAAGGTGACGTCATCACATGGCGAATTGGCCGTGTGCCACCCTTTTATATATAGTCGAGTGGTGTGCTTAATAAATGAGAGTTCAGTTCACGTCTGCTGTCAGCACCTCATTTCAGACATAACAATGGTGACGGAGATAAAAAGCACTCTTCTGCAACTTTTGGAACTGTTCCTCGCTCTTCCAAGTGAGTCACCGATTCCCTGGTCCCGCTGGCATTAGTCATTCCAGACTTTTATTGACGTTTTTGGATTAACTGATGCTAGTGACGAAAGGCTAAGGGATGTACTAATCCACAATCTCAGTAGTCAGGGGCAGCATGTGTTCTTTTCTCTTGACCCTTTGGACACATATGAGGACTGTGTTGCTGTGATGGACAGAAATTTCGCTGACACATGTAGTATCATAGTTCGGAGAAGCGCTTTGAGCCAGCGCTGCCAACGTGAGGATGAGATGGTCCACCAGTTTGTCACCGAGCTATGTTTCCTGGCTAGCATGTGTGCTTTTGACGACATTGAGGAAAAGATGGCATGTGAAAAGCTAGCAGATTACACTATGAGTCCGTGGCTGCAGAAGCAGCTGCTGCTGGTGAAGAACACCCTGAAATTAGATGAGGCTGTGTTGATGGCATCCTAAATTGAAACGGCCATCCAGCTATCATCGTGACTAATGCCTTCTAGCTGTCAGGCCCCTCATCTGGCCTCACGAGCGTAGGCTGTCACAACCGCCATCCAGTGCTCCGACCCTGCATCTCTCCACTACAACCAGAAGAAGAAGGGCAGGAAATGGGACAACATAGGTGATTGTCCACCGTGCACTAACTGTGGTTCATCTAGACACCAGACTCATTTGCCCGCCTGCCCAGCCAGGGGGCAGAAATGCAACCGTTGTAAGAAGCTCAACCACTTTGTTAGAGTTTGCTGCTCAACCTTCACAAATTCAACAACCCGCCCACCAGGCCCAACTGCCATCCACTCAGTTGGTGCCAAAAGCTGGCCGTTCAAGTGGTACACAATGGAGCTGGACATGTTAGGGTGTCCCTGCTGCTGGATATGATGGCCTCGAGGTCCCTTCTGAGCAAGTCTACAGTCAGGAAACTGTTCACTTGGAAGACCATCACAGCTAATGTGAAGAACTTATTCGGCTACAGGCACGTCAAGATCGGCATGGTAGAGACGGTCACCTTTTCTGTACACTGTGGCTCGAAAGCCATTCCATCATTCACCTTCCAAGTGATGCATCAAGGGGCCAACCTGCTGGGCGTCGATCTGATCAGCCAGCTTGGTTTCTCCATCACCGACCCAATGGGCTCCACCGTCCTGACAGTCACCTAATCCTGGCAGCACGATTGGCCAGTGCTCTTCTCGACTGCCTCACCTCTTTTAACTACCGACTGTTCATTGATCCAACGGCGTCCCCAAAAATTCAGCCTCTTCACCGACTACCCCTTGCACTGGGGGATGACATCCCGGCGGAGTTGCAGAAGCTTTTCGACGCCGGTATCATTGAGTGAGTCAGCACATCTCCCTGGGTCTCCAACTTGGTGGTGGCAAAGAAGAAGTCGGGTGGCCTACAACCATGCTTTGACCTCAGAATGGTGAACAAGGCAGTGATTCCCAACAAATACATCCTGCCCACGACTGAGGAACTGATGGCAGTGTTCCATGGCTCAAAAGTTTTTTCCAAACTGGACCTCCGTCAAGGCTACCTGCAGGTTCCCCTTCATCCAGACAGTCGAAAACTAACAGCTTTTGTCACCCACATGGGAATGTTCAGGTACACCCATGTGCCTTTCGGCCTCAGTTCTGTCCCGAGCTGCTTTCAGAAGATCATGGCTACACTATTCGCTGGTCTCCCAGGGGTGGTGGTATACCTGGATGACATTGTGGTGCATGGCACAACATCAGCCTCCCACGACGCCCACCTCACTAGGGTAATGGAGGTACTAACAAAACACAGCCTCACACTCAGTGGGGAAAAGTGCATCTTCAAAGCGTCGACCATCGAATTTGTGGGGTTCCGCCTGTCTGCTGAGGGCCTGAGTCCCATTCACTCAAACATCGAGGCTGTAGCGCACCTGCCCAAACCATCTTGCCCTGCACAGCTATCATCGTTTCTGGGCATGGCAAACTTCTTCGGGCGCTTCATTTCCCACTACTCAGAGATGATAGAGCCACTATGTGCCCTCCTGAAGCAGAATGCACCATGGGAGTGGACCTGGCATGCTCTTCCACCATCTACTGACTGAAAACTAAACTCACTTCCCCACCGGTGCGCGCCCATTTTGACCGCCCACGTTTGTGACCTGTGACACATCCAACATGGCAGTAGGAGCCGTGCTATCCCAGCTCCAAGGGGGGACCAAGCGCCTAGTGGCGTTTGATTCGAGGTCACTTACTTCAGCCGAGCATAAGTGCTCAGTGGGGGAGAGGGAGACGCTAGCGTGCATCTGGGCATGTGAGCACTGGCACATGTACCTGTATGGGCGACGCTTCACACTTCAGAGAGATCATAGGGCCCTCATGGTGCTGCTGGAAACACTGGGGTCGGGGCACAAACCTCTGCGTATCTACAGGTGGACGGAAAGGCTACAAGCATATAACTTCACCACCCAGTTCATGCCAGGCAGAGAAAACATATTGGCATTCCTATTGTACCAGGCCACACCTAATCTCACATGAAGGGTCGACTGGGACCCATTAGAGCCAGAACTGATCCACATGCTGCATAGCCCAATGCCATCTCCTCGCAAGAGCTCCAGGCCATGTGTGAATAGGATCCAGTACTGACCCTCAGTTTTGGGCGCATGCGCATGTAACGGATGCCAACTAGTACTGTTTGGCGTAGAACGTTAGTAAACCTCCCTCCCAAAGCCTCATACAGTATCGGTAGCGCTGAGCTACCGGTCGGACCTTTAGCTCAGCGCGATCGTGCTGTGTCTCCCATGCTTGAACTGTGTAGTTGACTGAGAGGTCGCGGGTTCGTGTCCTGTGTGGGACGAACTGCGCAGGATGATCTCTGTCACACTGGTGCCGTGAACCCGGCATGGGAGTGAGGTTTAAGGGGGAGAGTGTAACGGATGCCAACTAGTACTGTTCGGCGTAGAACGTTAGTAAACCTCCCTCCCAAAGCCTCATACAGTATCGGTAGCGCTGAGCTACCGGTCGGACCTTTAACTCAGCGCGATCGTGCTGTGTCACCCATGCTTGAACTGTGTAGTTGACTGAGAGGTCGCGGGTTCGTGTCCTGTGTGGGGCGAACTGCGCAGGATGATCTCTGTCACACGCACGCAGCGACCAGCAGCTTGGTGATATAGTGCGTGTGTGCGTGTGTGTGTTTTTTGTACTTTTTTACGTTTTTAGAAAATCCTCTGTGTCGTTTCTGCCCTGGAGCGTTTGTGGAATATATGGCGAACAGCTCCCTGGTATCTGCAATATGGATTTCCTCTCATATCTCGCACTGCTGCTTTCTGTGTTCTGGCTCTTTGTCTCTGAGGTAAACGCGTTCGGCTTCATGACGAGCAGAATAGCGGGCAGAATACAATATTCCAGGGACGTGTTGCTGCGCTTTAACACAGCTGGTGCAGAGTCTCTGATTGCGCCCAATTTCAGCTGCCGGACTTTATTTTGAGAGACGGTCACAGCGGTGAAAAAAGAAGCGGCAGAAGGAAGCGTGGAAGACGTGGAGGTGTGAAATTGCGCCTTAGGAGACGTCAGTTTGGTAACATTCCTCTTCCTTCGATCATTTTTGGGAATGCACAGTCTGTGAGAAACAAGGTGGAGGAAATTCAAGGCAATGTACGTTACCAGAAGGATTTTAAGAACTGCTGCGTCATGGCTTTCACTGAATCTTGGCTTACTGCGCATGATCGGGATGCAGACCTGTGGATTGACGGCTTTGGAGCTCCGCTGCGCTCGGATCGGCAGGAAGAGGTAACTGGGAAGCGTCAGGGGGGCGGAGTATGTTTATACATTAATAAGCAGTACTGCACATCTGTCACGGTCAGAGAGCGCATCTGTACACCCCATGTGGAGCTGCTGTCTGTGTCACTACGCCCCTTTTATTTGCCTCGAGAGTTTCCCCAACTTTTCATCACAACTGTGTACATTCATCCGAGGGCAGACGCTGACTCCGCCTCCAGCACCATCTCTGATGTGGTGCAGCGGCTGCAGTCAATTTCTCCAGAGGCGCCAAACTTCATTCTTGGGGATTTTAACCATGTTTCTTTAAAGAAGACACTTAAAAACTTTCATCAGTATGTCTCCTGCCCAACCAGGCGAAAAAAGACATTGGACCTGTGCTATGGATCCATAGAGAGGGCCTATAAATCACTCCCCCTTCCTCCTTTAGGATCATCAGATCACAACTGTGTTCATTTGCTGCCCACATATAAAACTGCTCTCAGAAGAGGCAAGGTGGAGATGAGAGACATTGATGTGTGGACAGAGGATTCAGAGCACAGCCTCCAGGAATGCTTTGACTGTACAGACTGGAAGATGTTCATAATGGCCTGCGGGGATGATTTGGACTCTCTGGCTGAGCTCACATGCTCATACATGGCTTACTGTCAAAATAAGATTGTTCCACGTAAACGTGTCAAAATATACCCCAACAACAAACCATGGGTTACTAAATCAGTTAAATCCTGCTTACAGAGGAAAGCTCTTGCCTTTAAACAAGGGTCTGTTTCTGCGCTACAGGTTGCCACCAAGGAGCTGAAGGCCGAAATTTTAAGAGCAAAACAGAATTATAAATCAGAGTTGGAAAGCAAGATGGCAGCAAATAAACTTGGTTCGGCCTGGGCCAGTATGAAAACTATTGCAGGCCTTCAGAGCACAGAGCGCAGTAATCGTGTGTTTTTAGATGGTTTTAGTTCAGACACAGAGCTGGCTAATGCTCTTGATTGTTTTTATGGTCGTTTTGACTCCTTTGATTTTAGCACAGAAATCCAAGATTTGAAACAGAAACTCAAAGACAATCAGCACTTTAATATTGAGATGCAGGATGTTATAAGGGAGTTCCGCGCTGTAAAAGTGAACAAAAGTCAGGGTCCTGATAATATATGTGGACGCCTGGTAAAGTCCTGTGCACATGAACTGAGTCCTATATTTCATTATATTTTCAATAAGTCCTTACAGACACAACATGTGCCTAAGATCTGGAAAGATGCCGTGGTTGTTCCCGTTCCAAAATCCAGCTGTCCTAAAACGGTAAACGACTTTAGACCAGTTGCTTTGACTTCAATTTTAATGAAAATTTTTGAAAAACTGGTCAGACGTGAGGTCCTAAGGCAGACTGAACATGCATTGGATCCTCTGCAGTTTGCCTATAGGCCTCACAGAGGAGTGGAGGATGCCACTGTCACTCTGTTTGACATGCTTTTTAAACATCTGGATTTTAATGGGACACACGCCAGGCTTTTATTTGTGGACTTTTCTTCTGCCTTTAATACAATCCAACCTCATATTTTAGTTGAAAGGCTCCTGCAACAATTTGATTTAAGCAATAATCTGGTGGGTTGGATTCTGGATTTCTTAACCAACAGGACGCAGAGAGTAAGGGTCAATGGCACATTGTCTGACCTAAAGTGCTCTTCTACTGGCTCTCCTCAGGGGTGTGTGTTGTCACCACTACTCTTCATCCTGTACACAAACATGTGTCGGAGCAGACATGACAACAGACACATTATAAAGTATGCTGATGACTCAGTCATTGTCAGTCTCCTCCAGGATGGTGAGAGTGGCCACGGCCCAGTAGTTGATGACTTTGTTCACTGGTGTGAGGATTCCTACCTGCAGCTGAATACAACAAAAACGAAAGATATGATTATTGACTTTAGGAGGAAAACTCCCAGGCACAAAGTCACCATACTAAAAGGCCAGACCACCGAATGTGTACAATCGTACAAATATCTTGGGACAATTATTGATAGTGGATTGAACTTTGAGGTGAACTGTGAAAGGGTGTGCAAAAAGGGTCAGCAAAATTTGCATTGTTTGAGGAAACTTGCACGCTTCCAAATTGACCGAACCATAATGACTATGTTCTATCGGGCTTTTATTGAATCTGTTTTATCCTTTTCTTTAATGTCATGGTTTGGTCAGATAAAACTGAAACAGAGGAAATCCTTGGATCAGGTAGTCAGATGGTCCAGTCGTTTGCTTGGTGAGTCACAGCTGAGCCTGACATCCCTGTACACCAGACAAGTACAGAGGATGGCCGACTCGATTTTAAATGATGACTCCCACCCTTTGCACTGCAACTTTCAGCTTCTTCCCTCCAGACGGAGGTTTGCTGTCCCAAAAAGTAGAACCCAGCGCTACAAAAACAGCTTTGTCCCTGCTGCTGTCAAAGAGTTGAACAAGCTATAAAAATTATATTGTACATATTTTATATTTACCTATTTTGTAAGATGTGTGCCTGTGTTTGTGTCTATGTTGAATGTAATTAGTGGCTTGTAAATATGGATGTCACCAACTGCAAAACAAATCTACCTACGGGTACAAATAAAGTAACCTGAACCTGAACCTGACCCAGCTCTGCACCTTCACTCGCGAGGGCTGGTCATCCAATGTACCTGAAGAACTAGCACCCTTCCAGAGTCAGAGACGATTTATCATGGGCGGTGCGGTGGTGCAGTGGTTAGCACTGTGGCAGCACAGCAACTCACCCTTGGCCATGGGATCCCTGGTTCAATCCCAGCCCCTGACCAACAGTGATCTGTGTGGAGTTTGCATGTTCTCCCCGTGTCTGCGTGGGTTTACTTCAGGAGTTCTCCGGTTTCCTCCCACAGGCCAAAAACATGCAAGTTAGGTTAATTGGAGACTCTAAAGTGGCCCTAGGTGTGAATGTGTGAGTGAATGGTAAAGGGATAGCGCCGTACCGGGGCTGCTTCATCCATCCAGGTGGATGCCCTCAATTTCCCCTCTGGGGATCAATACAAAATCAAAATCAATACATCAATACAAAATTTAAAAAAAAAAAAATCAAAAATCATGCTGGAATGACGTCTGTGTGGCAAGGAGGCTCTGCATGGTGATCTTGGAAGTGCTAAAAGGCTGCATCCTTACCATGGTGCACAAGGGCCACCTGGGTGCTGTCAGGGTCAAACAGTACTGTAGAGGCTCAATCTGGTGGCCAGGCATCAAGAAGGATGTGGAGATAATGGTGAAAGACTGCATTGCCTGTCTGTCTAGTGTTAAAACTGGGATGCCACCACCCCCGCTATGCAGCCTCTCCCATGGCCATCAGCCCCGTGGAAACACACTCAATTGGACATTTGTGGTGAGCTGCACAGCACCCCCCCCCCCCCCACATCAATGTTTCTTACTGGTAGTTTATGACCTCCACTCAAAATGGACTGTGGGGTTGCCCACCGGTTCAGTCGTCACTGACGTAGTCACCAATTTCCTCTCCTCCCTGTTTGCTCGTTGGTGCGTGCCAGACGTGATCACAACAGACAATGGACTGCAGTTCACTTCAGTGGACTTTGCAGTGTTCATGAAGGGAAGAAGCATCAAGCACCTAAAGACTGCTTTCTACCACACTCAGGCAAATTGGGGTAGGGTGGGGGGTGAAGAGGTTTAATCAGACCATCAAGAACGGTCTCAGGGCACACCTGGCGGAGGGACTCCAATTTTTGGCCGCACTACAGAGCACTCTACTACATGACAGAGCAACACCTCACTCCATGATGGACAGCTCCCTGGCTCTTCTAATGCTAAGACATGAGATGTGCCTTCCCCTGGACTAACTGCACCCTCCATTGGACACTACCCCAACAGAAAGGCCCTCACCTAGGGGGAGGGTGGTTGAACAACAGCAATGTGTGAAGCAAAGGTTTGACAAGAAGCATTGGGCAAAGTGACCCTGGCTCACAATACTTGACTGAGTCTGGTTTCAGCGCCCCAACCGCGCTCACAAGCTGCAGTCGTTTTGGACATCGCCAAAGCACATCTCAGGTGGGGCCAGCCACCTTTCGTCTAGCTGATGGGTCATGGTGGCTTGCCAGTCCCCTCAGAAAGGTGACACCGACTTCAGCCCTAGATCGGGAGATGGCCGTGGACATGACGGGATTGGGCTGGGACTTCGGCAACACAAGACCCACAATTCCCGAAGAGCATCCACTGGAGCCCGCTGCAACAGCACAGCCTGGATTTGGCCCGGGTTTGGCAGAGACCTCGCCACCTAGAGGACTTTGTGACTAACTTTTGAATATTGGGGAGTTTATGTTAGTTTGGACATTACCGACCAAAGTGGCAGAATAATCCACTCAGTCATGCGGGCACACCGGTAGTCGACTGGGGTACCCAGTTAGTATTTATAAGTTCTTTGGTTTTTTTCGGGGGAGGGGGGTTAAATGTGGTATTCAGACGTGATGATGTGCATGCTGGTGACATCATCACGTGGCGAACTGGCCATGGTGCCATACACCACCCTTCTGTATATAGTCAAGTGGTGTGCTTAATGAATGAGAGTTCAATTCACGTCTGTTGTCAGCACCTTGTTTCAGACATAACACAAGTACAAAATGCTTAAAATTACCAAAGGTGCATAGTAACTACTGTGTTGCATCATCTCTTTTATAACAGCATCACCCTTGATTAAGTATTAACAGGAGTTGAACATTCTCTTATACTTTAGCCACAAATTCAAGACACCTGACTAACTGCAAACACATCACAAGTCTGTTGGAACACGTGCAGTTGCATCAGTGTCTTTAAAACTTTCACACAGACTCTGAGACAAATAAAATTACAAATATGAAATTGTTCCATCAGTAACATAGTAGGAAACCTTTGAACAAAATCTTTTCATTTTGCATAGTAAGTTATTTAACCTCTGGGACTGCATAACTTTTTATAACACTGTATTATTATTGCATAACATAACTGATTAGGCAATGCTGCCATATAAAACTTCAACTCACTTGTCTAGTTGTCATAGATAAGTCAAGCACACCCTTTTTTGTGCCTGCAGGGCTTGAGAAAGTGTTTTCTTCTTTTAGCTTTTGTTGAAATCATGGACACTGACAAATTAAGAGACTATGATACCATCACTTCTTTCCTTGGATCATAAGATAAGATAAGATAAGATAAGCCTTTATTAGTCCCACAATGGGGAAATTCCAGGATTGCAACAGCACAGGGATAGCAACACTCAGAGCAACAATCAGAAGGCAAGAAAAAACAACATCTAGTAAACATATGTCCATATTACTATAAATGTATATATATATAGACACATGGGGACCCTTCCAGATTAGGACATTTTTTGCATTGGCCATCAGCATCTTTCCAAATGGGTTTGGTACATATAAAGTATTTGTAGGTGCTACCCCACCACATGAATGCTATATCCCTGAAAGCTACGGGATCAGTGCGATATGGAGAAATGTGACAATTCCATTGGAAATAACCAATGGCAACACAAAATCCAGCTCTTGCACATGGCTGCACGGTGGCGCAGTGGTTTAGCACTGTGGCAGCACAGTTTTACCCTCGGCCGGGGGATCGCGGGGATCATGAGATCGTGGGTTCGATCCCAGCCCCCGACCAACAGTGAGCTGTGTGGAGTTTGCATGTTCTCCCCGTGTTGCGTGGGTTTACTCCGGGATTTCTCCGGTTTCCTCCCGCACACCAAAAACATGTAGGTTTAGGGCGCTCGTGCACGCAGCGACCAGCAGCCGGTGGCTTGTCACCAGACTGCAAACCAAGTCTACCTACGGGTACAAATAAGTAACAAAAAAAAAAAAAAAGGCTGAACCTGGAAAATATCAGAAACTACTCAAGAATGAATTTAATTCCAAATGTTGATGTGAATGTGAGCAAGATCTCTTTGGAGAGCTGTCTGGATGGATGGACATACAGCAAAAAAGTCTACCAGTCAACTGTTGTGACAGAGGTGAGAAATGGGTAATCACTTAACTTTACTATTTTTTTCTCAGATTTTCCAAGTCAATATCCATCAATTGATCAGTGTATACCTGTAAATTAAATTGGAGGGTTAATAATTAAAAACTGAAATAATAGACAAGGTTTTCCCCAATTAAAACAACAAACATGTGTGTGTGTGTGTGGGGGGGGGGGGGCTTTAGGGGCTTGAGCCCCTGCCCCTTTTGCAGGGTGTCCAAAGTGTTTTTGTGAGTGGCCATTTAAATTTTCAATATTCAGTATAATTAGGCAGAGAGTCGGCACCATGGAGCCTGGCCATGCAGAGACCATTTGAGGGGCAGAGGCTCAAATTTAAAAAAAGGAACATATTCAGTAGCCTGCCACTGCAGTGTAAATAGCTTGTACATGTCACCCAAGAATTAACAAGATCTATCTGAATTTGTGTTTAAAAACAACAACAACAACAAAAACTTGTCGTTTGGAACTTAATGCACACATGCACACACTTTGAAATTACACTATCAGAGCTGGGTAGTCAGAAAATGTAGCCAAGTTAAAGTAGTGCTATATTTATTACTCATTTTATAACAGTAGTAATCCAAAACATTAGTTGAGTAAGAAAGTATCTACTGAAAAAGTTACTTGAGAACATTTTAGTATAGATAGATAGATAGATAGATAGATAGATAGATAGATAGATGGATAGATGTACTTTATTGATCCCTGTCACGCCGCGCCGCTCATCAACGGCGCCACCTGCTCACACACCTGTCAGTCATCAGCGGCGAGGGATATAAGCCGCCTCGCCCTGAGCTTCGGTCTGAAGCCGTAGACTTCATTTCCCTTCCATGGGCTTCTACCACTTTCTCTTCAGCATCCTCGTTACCGGTAAGAAGATCACTTACCTCATCTTTCCAGTCTGCTCCCCTGTGCACAGGTGGATTCCTCGGCAGCGGACTATCCCGTCCCTCGTCTCTCCTCGCTGCTGCATCGAGCCCTGCAGGTGGCTGTCTCCCGGGCTTCCATCCTTGAAGCGCCAGTCATCTGCCCAAAACAAGTAAGCTTCTCTCCCTCGCCTATTCTCCTCCTGTGTTGGTGTGTGCTCATCACCCTGTGTCTAATTTCTCCCATAGGGTTGCCGGCTGAACGGTCTCCTGCCTCTGGGTCCGAAGCAGATGCCACCACCAACACATTAACATTCTGCAGACACGCACCCAAACATCCCTGTTGTTAATAAACAGTTTGAACTACTCTGAGCCTGTGTGTGTGCGTCTCCTGAGCCGAACGTTATGTCAGTACGGCTTCAGCAGAGCGGCTCGGCAGACGGTGGGCTCGCACACCGGTTTACCATCCTCGAGGCTCAGGTGGATCAGATCGTTTATCAGCAACAGGTGGTACTTAATCAATTATTAGAATTAACTAACCGATTGAACCGCTTGGACCCTCAACAGCCGTTCCCCCCGACTCGCCAGGGTGGCGCGGCTCCTGCTGTTCCAGCGGCCGTCCAGCCGGCTCCAGTGGCACCGGTTCGGCTCACACCGATTCCGACCCCCGCCCGCTTTAGCGGTAAGCTCGGCGGAGCGCGGGGGTTCATTATGCAGTGTGAGTCCGTGTTCCACCGTGTGCCCGGAGATTTTCCCTCGGATCACAGCCGAATTGGTTACATAGGGAATCTTCTGGAGGGGCGTGCATTAACTTGGACCTACCCCGTAATGGCGAGGCCCAGTTATGCCACCCTCACCTATGACCAATTCGTGAGGCGCTTTCTGGAGGTCTTTGACCATTCTCAAACCGAGACGGTCCAGGTCGATCGGCTTCTCGCTCTCCAGCAGGGAAGCCGGTCGACAGCGGACCACTCGGTCGACTTCCGGGTAGCGGCGGAGGAATTGGGCTGGGAGGAACGCTCCCTCTGTGGCCTGTTCCTCCGCAGCCTCAATAGTGATCTGAGGGATGAACTGGCTGGTCGGGATATCCCTGGGACGCTAGCGGAGCTGACGTCCTTAGCGGTAAGTTTGGATAACAGGCTGCGCGAGCGCTCCTCGGGGCGGAAGTCTTCTTCTTCTCACCCTCGTGGAGCCTCGCCGCACCTGTTCCAAGCTCGCCCCCTGGCGGCACCGCCAGCATCGTGCCCCGAGGAGTCGGAGCCGATGGTGACGGGCTGGACCAAACTTTCCCCTGTGGAGAAACAACGCCGCCGTGAGTTGGGCCTCTGCATGTATTGCGGAGGCGACAAACACACCGTGGAGCGTTGTCCACGGAAAGCCAGTCGGTGGGGTCCGCGAGTCACTGTTGGGGGCCTCGCGGACGTCAATCAGTTAGGCTCACTCACCCAATTGAAGCTGCCCATCCGTTTCTGCCATAACCCCACTGGGCACCTCACCCACGCACTGGTGGATTCGGGCGCAGAAGGCAGCTTCATTTCACAAAGCCTGGCAACCCGATTGGGCATCCGCTGCCAGGCACTCAACACTCCCATCTCCCTAGTCCACCTCTCCCGTGCCTCCCTTGGGAGAGTGACACATCAAACTGTCCCCGTACCGGTCATCATCTCGGGAAACCACCGGGAGGAGATGACCTTCTACGTCCTCCCCAACTCTGTGTCGCCCGTCATCCTGGGGTATCCCTGGCTCCGTCTTCACAACCCGGTCCTGGATTGGAGATCAGCTGGGGTATCGGCATGGAGTACATTCTGCCTGGGCACCTGCCTCCAGTCCGCGGCCTGCTCGCCATCCGCTCCTCCCCCCGCGACGGATGCTGCACCCCCGGACCTGTCCCTGGTGCCTCCGGAGTTTCACGACCTGGGTATGGTGTTCAGTAAAGCGAAAGCTATGTCTCTTCCCCCTCATCGGCCCTACGACTGTGCCATCAACCTCCGCCAGGGGGCTCCGTTACCTTCTGGTCGGCTCTACAGCCTGTCAGCGCCAGAGAAGGAGACGATGAACACATATCTGAAGGAGTCATTAAACGCTGGGATAATCCGCCCATCATCGTCACCCGTGGGGGCAGGGTTCTTCTTCGTGGGAAAAAAGGATGGGTCCCTCCGCCCTTGCATCGACTACCGGGCCCTCAATGATATCACGGAGAAGGACCGTTACACCCTGCCCCTCATGGACACTGCCTTCCACTCCCTCCAGGGGGCGACCTGGTTCACCAAGCTGGATCTACGCAGCGCTTACCACCTCGTCCGGATCCAGGAGGGAGATGAGTGGAAGACAGCCTTCCGTACCCCGAACGGCCACTTTGAGTACCTGGTCATGCCGTTCGGGTTGACCAACGCTCCAGCCGTCTTTCAGCGCCTTATAAATGACGTCCTCCGGGACTTTATTGGCCTTTTCGTGTTCGTCTACCTGGACGATATTCTCATCTTCTCCAAGTCCAGGGACGAGCACCAGGTCCACGTGAGGCGGGTCCTCCAAAGACTGCTGGAGAATCGTCTGTACGTGAAGGCAGAAAAATGTGAATTTTACGCCAGAACTACGTCCTTCCTGGGGTTTATCATCGCCCACGACAAGGTGCTCCCAGACCCAGAGAAGGTGAAAGCGGTGGTGGAGTGGCCTACACCTGCATCTCGGAAGCAGGTGCAACAGTTCGTTGGCTTCGCCAATTTCTACCGCCGCTTTGTCCCCAACTTCAGCTCCATCGTTGGGCCACTGACCCGCCTCACGTCCCCGAAGGTCCCGTTCCGGTGGACCGAAGAGGTTGCTGCCGCCTTTAAGGCGCTGAAGGCGGAGTTCTCCTCCTCCCGGGTCCTTCGCCAGGTCGACCCCGCGCTGCAGTGCATTGTTGAGGTGGACGCCTCGGACACGGGAGTGGGAGCAGTGCTGTCCCAGCGGTCGCCGGACGATGGCGCCAAATGACCATGCACCTTCTTCTCCCGGCGCTTGTCCCCGGCGGAGAGGAACTACGATGTGGGGGACAGAGAGCTCTTGGCCATCAAGCTCGCCCTGCAGGAGTGGCGCCACTGGCTAGAGGGGGCGAACCTGCCGTTTGTGGTCCACACGGACCACAAGAACTTGGAATATTTACGATCTGCCAAGCGCCTGAAAGCCCGCCAGGCGCGCTGGTCTCTGTTCTTCGCCAGGTTCCAATTTTCTATCACCTTCAGGCCTGGCTCTAAGAACGGCCTGCCTGACGCCCTCTCTAGGCAGTTCACTCCCGTGGAATCGGAGGAGACGCCCCACTCCATCCTGCCCAGGTCGTGCGTCGTGGGAGCCATCTCGTGGGATATCGAGACCAAGATCCGGAAGGCACAGGAGGTGGAGCCTGATCCTGGCGGCGGACCGGAGGGAAGACTGTTCGTCCCATCTGCGGTCCGAGGAGAGGTCATCCACTGGCTCCACACCTCCCGGCTCACCTGTCATCCCGGCACCTCCCCGGATGATCAGCCTCCTCCAACGGTGACCAGGCCTGCGGAGGGACGCAGCCCGCTACGCCCGGGCTTGCCCAGTCTGTGCCACCAGCAAATCAGGAAATGCCCCTCCAGCGGGTCTGCTCCAGCCTCTGCCCGTCCCCGGCAGGCCCTGGTCGCACATCGCACTGGATTTCATCACCGGACTCCCCGTTTCCAACTCCTTTAACACCATCCGTGGGCTGCACGGTGGCGCAGTGGTTTAGCACTGTGGCAGCACAGTTTACCCTCGGCCGGGGGATCGCGGGGATCATGAGATCGTGGGTTCGATCCCAGCCCCCGACCGACAGTGAGCTGTGTGGAGTTTGCATGTTCTCCCCGTGTTGCGTGGGTTTACTCCGGGATTTCTCCGGTTTCCTCCCGCATACCAAAAACATGTAGGTTTAGGGCGCTCGCACACGCAGCGACCAGCAGCCAGTGGCTTGTCACCAGACTGCAAACCAAATCTACCTACGGGTACAAATAAGTAACAAAAAAAAAAAAAAAAAAATCCTGACCATTGTGGACCGTTTCTCCAAGGCGGCACACTTCGTCCCCCTGCGAGGTCTTCCTACCACCCTGGAGACGGCGGGCCTCCTCGTCCAACACGTGGTCAGGCTGCACGGGATTCCGGTGGACGTGGTCTCGGACCGGGGTCCCCAATTTTCATCCGAGGTTTGGAGGTCCTTTTGCAACGCCATCGGAGCCAAGGTGAGCCTCTCCTCCGGCCATCACCCCCAGTCTAACGGGCAGTGTGAGAGGACCAATCAGGAGCTGGAGGCTGCGCTCCGCTGTGTTGCAAGATCCAAGCCGACGTCATGGAGCAACCATCTCGCCTGGGTGGAGTACGCCCACAACACCGCCCACTCTTCTGCAACGGGGATGTCCCCCTTCAAGGCGTCCCTGGGTTACGACCCCCCGCTGCTTCCAGCGCAGGAGAGCGAGGTAACTGTCCCATCAGTTAGGGCGCACCTGAGGCAGTTCCGCTCCATCTGGGCCGCCGCGCGTCATACGCTTTTACGCACAGCGGAGCGCAACAGGACCGTGGCGGACCGGCGTAGAAGACCTGCCCCGGCGTACAGAGTTGGGCAACTTGTCTACATTTCCACCCAGGACGTCACCCTAAAAGGCGAGAGGAGAAAGCTGGCACAGCGCTTCATGGGTCCCTTTCCCATCTCCCGGATCATCAACCCGGTGGCTGTGCGCGTGGCTATTCCCCCCTCCCTCCGCATCCATCCCACTTTCCATGTGTCGAAGGTGAAGCTGGCAGTTACCGACCCCCTTTGCCCTCCTCCTGCAGCGCAACCCGCACCCCGGATGGTTGGTGGCCATCCGGCCTGGTCCGTCTCCTCCATCCTGGACTCCCGGCGCCGGGGTCGTGGGTTGCAATACTTGGTGGACTGGGAGGGCTATGGGCCCGAGCATCGACAGTGGGTGCCCCCGTCGTTTGTGTTGGACCCATCGCTCATCGCGGACTTCCACCGAGCGCACCCGGATAAGCCATCGCCAGGAGGCGCTGCTAGAGGGGGGAGTACTGTCACGCCGCACCGCTCATCAACGGCGCCACCTGCTCACACACCTGTCAGTCATCAGCGGCGAGGGATATAAGCCGCCTCGCCCTGAGCTTCGGTCTGAAGCCGTAGACTTCATTTCCCTTCCATGGGCTTCTACCACTTTCTCTTCAGCATCCTCGTTACCGGTAAGAAGATCACTTACCTCATCTTTCCAGTCTGCTCCCCTGTGCACAGGTGGATTCCTCGGCTGCGGACTATCCCGTCCCTCGTCTCTCCTCGCTGCTGCACCGAGCCCTGCAGGTGGCTGTCTCCCGGGCTTCCATCCTTGAAGCGCCAGTCATCTGCCCAAAACAAGTAAGCTTCTCTCCCTCGCCTATTCTCCTCCTGTGTTGGTGTGTGCTCATCACCCTGTGTCTAATTTCTCCCATAGGGTTGCCGGCTGAACGGTCTCCTGCCTCTGGGTCCGAAGCAGACGCCACCACCAACACATTAACATTCTGCAGACACGCACCCAAACATCCCTGTTGTTAATAAACAGTTTGAACTACTCTGAGCCTGTGTGTGTGCATCTCCTGAGCCGAACGTTATGTCAATCCCAAACTGGGAAATTACAGTTTGTGAGGTTTGTCTCCTAAATATTTTTGATAGTTTTCTTGTAAATATATTACTTTTCCCTTATAAACTTGAAAGATGTTTTCACTTAAAATGGCAACTTTTTTCCTCATTGTGTTTTTGCCCTAGTAAATTTTGGACTTTTTGAGACTTTATTGTCTATTCTCTTTGAGACTTTCAATTTGTAAGGTTTTCTCAAAACTTTCATTTTTCTTATAAATTTTCTTTCTCATCAATTTGTTGGTTTTTTTTACTCTTAAATTCATCTCTATTATTTAATAATGAATTTATGATGTTTTTCTTTGAAAGGTTTGTGGTAAAATTGTTTTTACACACGAATTTGAACGTTAATTTGCAGTGCCAGAACAGAACAGTGAGTTATTTATGAACAACACAGTGTTTAATGCAATAAATTAATTAAAATGACCAAAGATGCAGTAGATTTTGTTTTAATACCCTATGTTTTATAGTCCCCCCTTCCTCCTTCCCCCCAGTCAAAACCTCCTAAATGTTGGTTGGTAGCATCTTCTCTCTTTCAAAATAAATCTCCACAGACCAAAAAATAGTCAACATTTTGCACAGTAATCATAAAAGCTAAGGCTGGCATCATGAATCCTAACGTGGGTTACTGAAGAGTATTGCAGAAAAGTTGAATTAATGAAAATGAGGTTGTAGCTCATTGTCCACTCTACCATTGTATTAGATTAGTGTGCTTTGTGTTTTAACAACATTTTGTTCAGCAGTTATTGATCCGCAAAGTCCGAATCTGTGAATATCTTGCTAACTTCACCAAACTCAGAAGACCTCAACTGGTGCCTGTCCTGTCATCTAAGAACAGGAAACTGAGGCTATAATTGTATATGGTAAATGTTAAAAAGTTGCCTGATCTCTCAGTTTTTGCTGCAACATTTGGATGGTATGATCAGAATTTGGCTTTAACTTGTGTAATGTTAGCATATCAATATGGACCAATATTTCTGGGGAATGTTTCCAGCACCTTGTTGAATCTATGTCATGGAGAATTAAGGTAGCTCTGAGGGCAACAGTGGTCATATGCTAAAATGCAAATGTAAAAATTACAATGCTCAGTTTAAAGTCCCTGACAAGTGAATTCAGCATTTTTCTTCTAAACATAATATATACATTACAAATGTGGTGCTTAAATAATAGTAAAATGCTTATAAGTGTGCAGAGCTAAACAGCAGAGTTCAACTGTTGAACAGTTTTTTGGCAGTTCTCTTGCCAGGATATTTTGGGCGGGTCTAAAACAGGTCTGCTCAAAGTAATACAGTCCTAACCCCACCCTGTCATTGCCCCAACACAAGCGCTCCAGGATTTTGCTGGATTTTTTTGATAGTGCACCTCTAGTTGCGGGGCTGTCCTCAAGATTTGCCTGAATCGTGCCTTAGCCCGTGTCCAGACCGGAGAATTACAGCTTTAAAACTCATTGACAAGATGTAGAAGTGATTTTTACTTCTAAAGATGTATAAAATGTTAGAACACTGGCTGCAGTATTATATTTGCTGGGGTTTTTTTTTTTTTGATTTATGTCATCTCGTGGTGCTTTCAGGCAGGTGGGCTTTTTTTCAACACAAACCCAGCACTTCGTCATGTGGTCAGCATGGGGATGTCAGGAGACGTTCACCGGCGGGCTGGGGGAGACGGAGGAAGGGGCAGTGTGGGAAAACTTTTTTTGCTGATGAGTTCCGTTTATACTCACTGTAAACACAGAAGTGAGCGCAGTGCAGCGACACATTTGATTGGCTAGACTGATGACGTACATGTTTGAGCGCTACTCAGGGACAAATTTGATGAGCAAAACTGGCAGAAGTTGACGACGATTGGTCAAAATTTTGGGAAAGTTGCAGTGATTGGACAGAGTTCATATTTGGTGGGATTGGCTAAATTTGCAGGAATTGTTGCAATCACAACATAGCGAAATCCTTGATGGATTGTTTAAAAATAATGTTGGCTTATGTGGCTCTTCTCACTCAAAAACATATGCTGTATATTTCCAATTCTTTTCCCAGGTTTCAGCTGTTTGTGTCATGTACTGCTGAACAGCAGATAAGGTTTAAAGGCAGAACTCAAGAGTGCTGGCAGGCTCAGGTGCAAACAATGATTTATTAACAAAAACACTGGCACATGACTAACATAAAACTAAACTTGGCAAGGAACAAACGTAGCGAGGCAGGAACAACTTACATGGACATAGAGATGTCAACCCCCACAGTTGCAGAAAGACCCCAGCAATCAGGCGATCCCCTGTGAGCAAGCACTTGGCGACGGTGGAGAGGAAAAACTCCCTTTTAACAGGAAGAAACCTCCAGCAGAACCAGGCTCAGGGAGGAGCAGTCATCTGCTGCGACTGGCTGGGGGGTGAGGGGATAGAGAAGAAGAAAAGAACAGACATGTAGAGAGCAAACAGCACGATGGGGACTCAATCTATGGGAGAGAACAAACAAATGTTAATGACCAGCAAAAAAAATATTTAATTGAGAACACTGAGAACCACAGACAGGATGACAATACAACATGATTAAAGATGAAGGACAAAAATCCTAAACAGTAAAAATAAACAAATGACAATATAATTAAATACAAAAAGACAACCATAAGACACAGACACCAGGCAACAAGGGAAGACATGACGTAACATGGGATGATCAGGGAATGTGGGAGCAGTTAGAAATAATCAGACTAATAATGGAAAATACAGAGAAAGCAAAACTAAATGAACATAAAGCGTGGGCACGGTCCTAGCCATGCCCTTGACCATGACAGTTTGATTGACATCTGACACTTAATGCTGTTCCGAGAGTGGGCGTGGTCTCAGCGCCAGCTGCAGACTGTTATGTCTGCAAGGGAGCCAAGGACAAGGCCAGGTGTCGAACTAAACACACGTTTATTGAAAGGGACTCACAGCACACAGGTGCAGCCGTCAGGTAGAGAGGTGGCAAAGACACCTCCCCTCCTAACCACTGCCCTGTTATAGCTGTGGGTAGTGGCGGAACTGGAAGGTGGAGCCACCACCCGTACCACACAAATAAAAGTCCAAATTCTAACACAACATTCTCCCCCGCTTCACAAAAGCCAAAAACTGAGTGTTGCTATCCCTGTGCTGTTGCAATCCTGGAATTTCCTCATTGTGGGACTAATAAAGGCTTATCTTATCTTATCTTACAATTTGGACCCACCCCAATTTGGAACCCAAGTCACACGCGAAAAGTAATAGTATTTGGCCTAATGCAGTACTTCCAAAATAACTAAAACAAGGGGGGAGATGGGTAGACTGCCACCTCACCCCACACGGAGAAAAGGGTTATTCTGCAGCATGTTCTACAAACAAGTCTACTTAAAACAAAATACTGCCATGTCCTAACATAAACATAACATTAAATTAATCCCCATGAACATATACAAATATCAAATACATACAGAGCAAAACATTCTATAAAATCAAACAAGCTGTACCCCATGATCATCAATATATACACACATGTACAATGTTTAAACCAGATACCAACTAGAAAAGCACTCGGAGAGCGCAGACCTCCGCCAAGCGCCACAGTTCCCCCCATACAGTGTTTGTGTGTACGTTTTCAGATTCCTTGACCATGAAAACATATGACTAGCAATTGGATTGACAATGATAGAATTAGTGGTTCAGTGGTTATTGACGAAAATGGCATTTTCCGTAATGGCGGCCACAGTTCCCCCTATACAGTGTTTGTGTGTACGTTTTCAGATTCCTTGACCATGAAAACATATGACTAGCAATTGGATTGACAATGATAGGATTAGTGGTTCAGCAGTTATTCACGAAAATGGCATTTTCCTTAATGGCGGTTTTCTTCTGGACGGTGATCCGGATCATCCCCAAAATTTAATCAGTTCTTCCTTGTACCATTTCCAACAACACCTAAAAGTTTCATCGAAATCCGTCCAAAACTTTTTGAGTTATCTTGCTAACCAACAGACAGACAGACAGACAGACAGACAGACAAACCCCGGCAAAAACATTACCTCCTGGCGGAGGTAACTATAAGAACAGGCCCATGCCCCATCCTTTTGGACTGTCCTCCCATCAGTCTGCCCCAGGAAGAAAATTGCCTCCTGGGTCGCCGCTGGCTGTCTCCACCCTGATGCGCCTTCTCTTCGACACTCTTTGGCTGCACGGTGGCGCAGTGGTTAGCACTGCGGCAGCACAGTTTACCCTTGGCCGGGGGATTGTGGGGATCGTGGGATCGTGGGTTCGATCCCAGCCCCCGACCAACAGTGATCTGTGTGGAGTTTGCATGTTCTCCCCGTGTTGCGTGGGTTTACTCCGGGATTTCTCCGGTTTCCTCCCACATGCCAAAAACATGCATGTTAGGTTAATTGGCTGTTCTAAATTGTCCCTAGATATCTGTTTCCTATAGGCCCTTAGAATAGAGGGTTAGTATTAATGAAAGCGCTTTGAGTGGTCTTTGTGACTAGAAAAGCGCTATATAAGTGCAGGTTAGTTAGTTAGTTAGTTAGACACCACCAGTCCAGGCCCAGGTCCACTAGTCTTCTCTCAGGCACGCCGCAGTTCATTCTTTTGCTTCCATGAGCCATCTGTCAGTTGGGGATAGGCGTCCTCCCGTCTGGCCAAAACATACAGCCATCCCTGGTGCTCCTCCATCTGGCGCTTGGCCCAAATCTGCCACGACCGTGTCTCCTCTCGGGCCCGGACCCGGACCACGTCCACGACACCCACAGGGGCCCTAATTGGCTTGCAGTGCTTCTGCTTGGCACGTTCGTTCTCCCTGGATGGTGCTGAATGTATAGATACAAGCAAGGGAGTGAGAGAGGGACTGAATAAGAGAGTAAGCAAGAGTGAGGGAGTGATGAATGGAGATGGTGATGATGGGTCGGTTTTGTGTGGCGCTTTACGTGTCGGGTGGCATCTCGGGGCGCCTGCGGTGATCTGCTGATCAGTCGCTGGGGTGGGCGCTGGGGGTTTGCTTCTGTGGCCGCGGCCACCCTGGGATGGTTCGGCGGGGGAGTGGCTGCTGGCGGGTGCCGGTGCGTGTTCAGGTTCACTGCATCTGCATCGCAGTCACCCTAAGAAATAAGGGTGAATGAGGGTGGGTGAGTGTGAGGGAGAGAGCACAAATGGATGTGAGTAGGTCGGAGTGTGAGTGAGAGTGCGTGTGTGGGTGAATGTAAGTGGGTGTAGGTGACCCTGAGGGCGAGTGGGAGTGAGATTGAATGGGTACAGGAGTGAGAGAGTGTGAGAGTGGGTGAGTGAGAGTGAGGGAGTGCATGTGGGTGTGAATGAGAGCACGAGGGTGTGAAGGTGTGGGGATGGGTGTGTCTGCGAGTCAGGAGGTGCTGGATTGAGGGGGGTAGTGCCGCTCGGCTATGTGGGCTCCCCTGGGCAGGGGGGACCTCTTTGGGCATGGGGGTCCCCGGGGTGTGTGGCGGTGGTGCTGGGGGGGCAGACCCACTGTGGGGGTGCCTGGTGGGGACTCGACCCTGGGGGTGGGGGGGCTTGCATCCTGGCGCCTGGGGCCTAGGGACTGGCGTTGGCCCCACTGGGGAGGTGGCGGGCCCCAGGGGGGTGGGTTGCCTGGTGTGCACGCCAGCCGTCTGGTGGCCTGGCCTCCCTCAATCGTCCGTCCGGGGGTGGATGCCTGGCTTTCCCCCACCACCACCACAGGGCATTTGTGCCCTGTGGTGGTGGTGGGGGGAGTTGCTGCATCCAACCCCTCTCTTTGTATGTTTCCTGTCAAACCACTCACATGCACACGCTTATTTTGCGCGTGCTCTCATATATACGCACACGGATGCACACACACAAATGTCTCTCCTTTAATAGGTGCAGATACCAGACTCTTGTTGAGGACATTTTCGGTGGAAGAAGCAGTTTGTCTTCTGTTTGTTTTAGTTGTTGGTTTGTTTGTCTTTTGTCTGTTCCCCTCTCTTTTCTTTCCCCCTCCACACACTTCCTTTCCCTATTCCCCATCTTGTCGGGTCCTCCATGGGTGAAATAATTTAAATAAAGTATTAAAAGTTATTACAGGAGAAGTTTACAACAATATACAGTACATAGTTAGGCACTGTATAAAGCTCCTTTTGGCAAAGTAAATCTGTTTTGGCACAGTAAGGGTAACAGATCTCTGTTCTGGTGACCTAGCTGCCTGACAGGACAAGAGGAGTAAAAAAAAAAAGGTGAAGCCCAGACCACAAAACAGATCGCATCCCATTATGTTCTCACCACGGGCTGTCACAGTGATCCTCAGGTCACACACCTCAGCCGACTTGTATCGGGCCATCAGGCTCAGTGTTCCCACCGTGGCCATTCTTCCTCCACCACAACCGCAAAGCTGTGTTAGGTCACCTCCAATCACGTAATGTGGGAAAAAACACCTCACGGTCACCCAATTCAACACAGAGCTCACCACTCTTGTGTCAGTTGACAGTGGCACCACCACCCCATCCAACTCCACCATACAGCGCATGCGTCCATTGGTGCTCGGGGACACAGCATGGACAACTGTGGGGGCGAGAGTCCTCCTTACCTCTCGGACTTCCTTGCTTGAACTTGAAGCATTCCCTTCTGAAATGGAGCAAGTGTCCACACTTGCCACAGCGCTTCCCTCTTGCCAGACATGCTCTGGCCTCAAAACGCTGCTTCCAGGACCCACAACTCATACATACAGGTGTTCCTGGGGCAGACCTCATTTTCACAGCGTTGGCATCGTTCACATCACCCTCCACGCTATCATTGCTGTCCGGGTCCACAGCATGCGCCATCGGCTGTGATCCTAGTTGTCGATGTGGCACACTTCCATTCAGCTCCCGTGTTAGTTTATCCACAGCCTCCAGCTGCTGAGCTAACTCGATGGCCATAGATAGCGTCAGTTCACCCGAGAATGTAAGCAGGTTAGAGCCAATAGCTGGGCAGCTGGTATGTTCCACCAGTTGGTCGTGAACCATCTCCTCCTCCAATGGTCTGAACTGACATTCACTGGCCAGCAGTCTCAGGTCTTCCACGAACTGCTGTACAGACTTGCCAACCCATTGGCAGCGCTGACAAAACTGGATTCTGTGGACAATGACATTTTCCGGGGCGCAAAAATGGCACGCCATTAGCTCAACCACTTCTTCAAAGCTATCACAGTTGCCCATCGTGCTCAGAATTCACTGTCCCTTCATTCCAAGACTATGGACCAACAACACGTGCCCTCAGTTTCTCCAGCCTCCCAAGGTTTAGCACCACCATGTACGTCTGGAACGCGGTGGACCATCTCGACCAAGGAACGGGTGGCTCACCAGGACGCTGAACAGGTGTAACACACACATCCATACCTGCTTTTATCCTCGTTGCCAAATGTTATGTCAGTAATAAGGGAGCCAAGGACTAGGCCAGGTGTTGAACTAAACATGTTTATTGAAAGCACACAGGTGCAGCCGTCAGGCAGAGAGGTGGCAAAGAGACCTGCCCTCCTGCCCACTGCCCTCTTATAGCCACCCGTACCACACAAATAAAAGTCCAAACTCTAACACAACACAGACACGCCCCCACCATCTCAGAGCAGAGAGGGCTGACTGATTTTTCAAGATTTTTAAAGCTGTTTTCACGTAATTGGTGATATTTTTAAACATTCAAATTTGACTGGACAGTTGATAACATACTTTTTTTTTGTCTGGTCAACTCAAAACACATTCACTGATTCACTTGTGAGGGGTTTAAACATATACAGTGGGGCAAAAAAGTATTTAGTCAGCCACCAACTGTGCAAGTTCTCCCACTTAAAAGATGAGAGAGGTCTCCAATTTTCATCATAGGTATACCTCAACTATGAGAGACAAAATGAGAAAAAAAAAAAATCCAGAAAATCACATTGAAGGATTTTTAATGAATTAATTGGTAGATTCCTCAGTAAAATAAGTATTTGGTCACCTACAAACAAGCAAGATTTCTGGCTCTCACAGACCTGTAACTTCTTCTTTAAGAGGCTCCTCTGTCCTCTACTCATTACCTATATTAATGGCACCTGTTTGAACTCGTTATCAGTATAAAAGACACCTGTCCACAACCTCAAACAGTCAGACTCCAAACTCCACTATGGCCAAGAACAAAGAGCTGTCAAAGGACACCAGAAAAAAAATTGTAGACCTGCACCAGGCTGGGAAGACTGAATCTGCAATAGGTAAGCAGCTTGGTGTGAAGAAATCAACTGTGGGAGCAATTATTAGAAAATGGAAGACATACAAGACCACTGATAATCTCCCTCGATCTGGGGCTCCACGCAAGATCTCACCCCGTGGGGTCAAAATTATCACGAGAACGGTGAGCAAAAATCCCAGAACCACACAGAGGGACCTAGTGAATGACCTGCAGAGAGCTGGGACCAAAGTAACAAAGGCTACATCAGTAACACACTACTCCACCAGGAACTCAAATCCTGCAGTGCCAGACGTGTCCCCCTGCTTAAGCCAATACATGTCCAGGCCCGTGTGAAGTTTGCTAGAGAGCATTTGGATGATCCAGAAGAGGACTGGGAGAATGTCATATGGTCAGATGAAACCAAAACTTTTTGGTAAAAACTCAACTTGTCGTGTTTGGAGGAGAAAGAACACCATACCTACTGTGAAGCATGGGGATGGAAACATCATACTTTGGGGCTGTTTTTCTGCAAAGGGACCAGGACGACTGATCCGTGTAAAGGAAAGAATGAATGGGGCCATGTATCGTGAGATTTTGAGCGAAAACTTCCTTCCATCAGCAAGGGCATTGAAGATGAAACGTTGCTGGGTCTTTCAGCATGATAATAATCCCAAACACACCGCCCGGGCAATGAAGGAGTGGCTTCATAAGAAGCATTTCAAGGTCCTGGAGTGGCCTAGCCAGTCTCCAGATCTCAACCCCGTAGAAAATCTTTGGAGGGAGTTGAAAGTCCTTGTTGCCCAGCGACAGCCCCAAAACATCACTGCTCTAGAGGAGATCTGCATGGAGGAATGGGCCAAAATACCAGCAACAGTGTGTGAAAACCTTGTGAAAACTTACAGAAAACGTTTGACCTCTGTCATTGCCAACAAAGGGTATATAACAAAAGTATTGAGATGAACTTTTGTTATTGACCAAATACTTATTTTACCGAGGAATTTACCAATTAATTCATTAAAAAGCCTTCAATGTGATTTTCTGGATTTTTTTTTTCTCATTTTGTCTCTCATAGTTGAGGTATACCTATGATGAAAATTGGAGACCTCTCTCATCTTTTAAGTGGGAGAACTCGCACAATTGGTGGCTGACTAAATACTTTTTTACCCCACTGTAGGTTTCCTGACTATCAAAAAAGTGCATGAATAATAGTAGTTTGCCTGTTACTTTTAGCTTTTTTAAAAAAACATTTTTCAATTATGAATATATATCAAATTTCAAACATTACTTATGGCTTGTGCTGCCAACTCACATTGACCCTCCATATAACTGTTTATTTACTATATGCATTCTTTTAATGTTCTGTACCAATTACACTAATGGGGCTGAGAACTGTATAGTGTATAATAACTTTGCAATATTACTAATGCACGAACATTTTGTGCTACTGGTATCTCAAGAAAGATTGCAGTGATAATATAAAAAAAGTATAACTTTGTTTTACAGTGGAACTTAGTATGTGATAATGCATACAAAATCCCCCTGAGCAACTCTATTTTTTATGCTGGTGCACTGGTGGGAACAACACTCTCAGGCCAGGCATCTGACAGGTTTGTTTAATGGACAAAATTATTTTAAGATTTTAACATTGACACCATTCATTTTCCTGTTGGGCATACACTAATAATGATGCAGATTACTCACCTTCTTTTTTCAACAGATATGGAAGGAGACCAGTTCTCTTTCTCATGATGGCTCTTCAAACTCTGGCGAGAGCAGCACAGGCATTCTCACCAAGCTGGGAAGTCTTCACTCTTACTTACTTCTTTGCTGGGGCTGGGGGATTCTCCAACTATTCTGTTGCATTTGTACTGGGTATGTATTTAACAGCATTTTAGAAAGCTAAATGCAAGATAGTGGGTGTCCTGAATGGCTATTTGGGGGCTTTGAATATAAAGAAACAATCTATGTGATTACCAGTGTTGGGCAAGTTACTAAAAAACAGTAACTAGTTACAGTTACAAGTTACTTCTTTTCAAAAGTAACTGAGTAACCTGAGTTACTGCATGATTCAAGTAACTAGTTACTTGGAAAAGTAACTTTCACGTTACTTTTAAATGCATACTTAAATCAGCTTGCACATACAACAAGGTCAAGGGCCCCTTGTTCTCATTGGGAAAAAAAGAAGAATTAAAGCTGCAAGCAGCTGTAAGTAGGTCCTCGCCCCCCCATGCGCCCGCAGACCCCGCCTCCCGTCGGACCCAGCTGGCAAGGAAAATTTTGTCACGGCAAGCGCTGCGTGAATAATAAAGAAAACCATTTGGTGCAGTACTTCCCGTGAGCAGTAGGTGGTGCTATAAGTGTTGTCAACCATTTTTATTTAGTAGCGTGCGGATGGTTTGTCAAAGTTGCAACTTTTCGATGTTCCATGGCGAGGAGTCAATCTTTGCCATGTCACCATGGTAACACTTACCTATCAGTTATGTGTTGCTGACCCATATAGCACTACAGATGACAGTCACCTCTACCTATGTTCCAAATTTCATGACTGCAGGACCTTCCCAACCCTCCCAACATGCTCACGGATTGAATGGCGAGGAGGGCGTTTCCATGGTAACTGCAGCAACACCATGCTAAAGGTGATATGCAGTTACGATTAACCCTGTCATCTGATGAAACCCAGAAAATTTCATGCCATTTTGGAAAGTGGGGCATGAGTAATAAATAAAAAAGTTTTAAGCAGGTCTTCCTTTAACCACTAGGTGGCACTATATCTTTTTTTCAATTATTTTTGTATAGACACGTTTAGGGTGGAACAATTATCCATCATGGAAACTTTGGTGGACATTGGACAAGATTTTGTTCTAGTTACAGCTGTCTGATATTGCAAGGGGCAGAGTGAAACTTCGCCATTTTGTTGCGGCCACATCTTTTGAGATAGCAACTCACATTTGATAACTTTTAATGGCCAATGTCTATAGATGCCACCATGTGAAAATAAGTTCAGTGGGAGCAGGTCCCTAGGAAGAGTTTGTTCAAATGCAAATGGCATAGGACTTCCCGTGAGCAGTAGGTAGTGCTATAAGTATTGTCAACCATTTTTATGTAGGAGCATGCGGGATTGGACTAATATCCCTTGTAGAAAATTTGGTGAAAATCGGATGATGTTTGTCCAAGTTGCAACTTTTCGATGTTTCATGGCGAGGAGTCAACCTTTGTCATGTCGCCATGGTAACACTTACCTATCAGTTATGTGTTGTTGACCCATATAGGACTACAGATGACAGTCACCTCTACCAATGTTTCAAATTTCGTGACTACAGGCCTTTCCCAACTCTCCCAACAAGATCACGGATTGAATGGCAAGGAGGGGTGTCCATGGAAACAAGATTGATGTCATGCTAAAGTTGATGTGTAGTTATTATCTGTGTGGTCTGATGAATCTCACAAAATTTAATGTCCTTCTAGCAAGTGGCGCGTGAGTAATAAATAAAACAGTTTCCAGCAATTCTTCATTTAAACACTAGGTGGCGCTATGTGTTTTGGCAGGTATTTTTATATCGACTTGTTCGGGGCGGGACTATTTTCCATCATGAAAACTTTGGTGGAGATCGGACAAGATTTGCTCGAGTTACAGCTGTTTGATGTTGTAAGGGGAGGAGTCTAACTTCGCCATGGCACCCTGGCCATACCTTTTGAGATTGCGACTTAAATTGGGTAACTTTTAATGGTCAATGCCTATAGATGCCGCCATGTGAAAATGAGCTCCATCGGAGCAGGCCCCAAGGAGGAGTTTGTTCAAATGCGAGGGGTGGTTTTGGGCTGAATTGGATGTGGGGCGACTTTGAGGCAAGATGGCAACCTTCCTGTTAGCGTTGGGTAAGGGCCACAATTATGTTTTTTGCATGTCTTGAGGTGATGCACACCTCACCCAAATTTTATGTCTCTACAGCAAAGTTTACAGTCACCAGTGTCCATAGACCTTGTATGTTTGGCCCTGCCCAGAAAAATAAGGGGTGGGGGGGGGGCACATATCTTTTCCAGTTTATTGAATTTTTCACCGGGTCTGAGGGGTTTGCAAAAAAAAAAAAAAACATTGTGTTTTGGTTAACGTTCAGAGGGTGAAAAATGTGATTGTTTAAGCAGAATAATAATAATAAACACAACAATTAAATTAGGGCTCTCGCCACACTGACGTTGTCAGTGGCTCAGGCCCTAAAAAGAAAACTGATGAGAAAAAAGTCTCATCTTACAGAGAAAAAAATGGCTCGGATTTACATGAACTATTGTAATACGTAGAAAGTCGGAAATTTACTAGAAATATAGTCTCCCTGGTGGCCCACGAGCTATATGTTTGATACCCCTTGACCAGCCCATTAAAAACACATATTTAGAGGATTTACTTCCATGAAATAGTTTATCACAACAGCATGTAAATGAATAAGATAAAATAAAACAGAAAGCATAGATAAATGAAAGTTTATCGCTTAGAAGAAACTGTTCTTTACTGCAACAAATCACAGTCACTTTTTTTTTTTCTGTGCATTAGAAAACTTTAAATGCATTTAATGCAGACATTTAATGTGAGCTTCTTGCTCAAAAATACTCATGTTTAACCACAGAGGTAAAAGCTGTTAGGGGCTACTCACTGCTCGGACAACAGGTGATCAGGGCTGGATGTGAGAAGTCGCCACCAGGTTGTGGGGCAGGACAGGAAACTGACCTGCGGAGGAGACTGACAGCTGCGCCAGCTATGGTAGGGTCAGTTTATTTGCGCTAAAAATATCTATCCATATTAATAAAATGAGTAATGCGAGTAACGCATCTAATCAAATTTCAGCAACTGTAATGCATTACTGAATTTTTAAACAGCAATTTCGTTACACAGCACATGACTGCAAAAGTAGTGGCGTTACTAGTGCTACTTTCAACACTGGTGATTACCCAAGTAGTCCACAGCCACAGTAAGCAAATACAGTAGTTGCTAAAATATTCTGAACAATAATTTCAAATTATTGCCAATAGGATTAGCTAAAACTATACTGTGGTGCTCAAATAAGTAACTTCTTAAAATATGGATAACTAAAAATTACACTCCTTTATATTTATATTTAGCTTGTTCAGTTCAGGAGCCATGTAGCCCTCTGTACATGTAAAATGAAATGTAATTAATTTATTGCATACAGAGTTGACATAATTGCTACTACATCAGAAATAATAGTTTTATCTTCATAGTGACAACTTTACCACCTAAAAGGATTGCAGCAGTATCCACGTTACACGGCCTCACCTCAATTTATTTGCAAATTTGAGCTAATTTTCATAACTCATTACTATGGGTAACCCCCACAACCGCCACGGATAAGCAGAGCGCTCAGCGGGAGCAATTAACATAGCAGTGTGATCTATGGGCTGATAACATGTAGATGTGCCTTGTAACCTCTTTTGTCCTACAGCTCCGGAGCAGAGGCGAATTCAGGCGCCAGTATCCTGCTGTTATGTATGACTCAAATGCAAACGTTAATGCTTCCTGCTCTCACTGTGATGCAAATGTCCCATGCCTTTCATGTATTGTCTGTAACTGGGTATAAAAACTGCATTGCTCTGTAACTCTCTCTCACAGCTCAACTGACTACACGCATTGCCTGTATCTGCTGAGGAGAGCCTCTGGGCTCGCTCCGGCGCGCATGCATGGCGCCGGAGCGAGTTCTCGTGATGGCGGTATGATCAATAAACTCCCTTAAAACCCCACAGTTTGCTGCATATTATTCATGCCGCTACAATTACTACATTAAAGTGGCCTGAACACTAACTTTAAGGTTTGTGTTTACAAGCAATGAAGTGACTACTGATTACATTTACAGGTTCTGAAATTCTGGGTCCAAAACTTCGACTGGTCTTCTGCTCTCTTGGACTTTTCATGTGGTCGGCTTTGGGGTACATGGCAATGCCGGCTGTAGCCTACTTCCTCAGAGAATGGTGGCTGCTGCCGATTGACATAGCTGCCTGTGGCCTGATCTACATTCCTTTATGGTTGTGAGATGATTCATATGTCGTATTTCTGTTTGTTGATGGTGTCTCTCTCCATTATTTTGGGCTACTGTGATGCTCTTCATAGTTCACCTGTCTTACTGAGCATATTCTGTAATTCTATCAACCAATAACTTGCATCTTTTTTCAAAGTGGGCACGGTAACTTTATGCTTTATTAAATTCAACTGTAACTCATCACCACTGAGGCTTTTTACGCCATGAAATCAAAGTTTCCTAATCTGAGACAGTAAAGGTCCTCTTCATAACTCTGGAAAACCCTTGTTATTACTGACACCTGTGGCCATTAGGTGAACTGCAGCTTATTTTCATGGGTTTTCCATGGATACCAGAAAAGTTGCTCAAGCAATTTTGAATATGGTTTAAATCTTGTTAAATGTAAAGGGTTTGATACATTTTAAATAGTATAGAATGAATTTATTAGTTATAGAACAGTAATGCACTTCATATTGTGAACAAGGATCTGACAATATGTGGAGTAATTGTGAAAAGATGGTTGTGTGGGGATCATGAAATGATGAGACTGGATTATTTCTCAGTATTGGTTTATTGCATTTCACCTCCCCAGCTCTCTCTCTCAGTCAGAAAAAAAGAGGAAGAGCTGCAGTAAACCCCCACACATTTATACCAGCACATCAAAGACAGAATCACACACTCAAGTCAAATCCTTCTATTTACAATTAATCACTTCAGAGTCCTCTTTGCTCTTCCGTCTGACCCGACAACCCTTTGAGGATCTCGCCCCCGATCCTCTGTTTTCCTTCCAAGTCCGCAGGTGGTCCAGACCCATTGTCCATCTGAGGCGTGATGTCAATAGCCACTGCAAGCGTAAAGTCTTTCTGTGTTTGAGCCTATGCAGTCAAATATGTGAGCTACATAAGGTTACAATTATGGGCGCTACATCACACCCCCCCCAAACGCCAAAGAATGGACACACAATAACAGTATCCTAATGGCAATACAGCATATATGTCGCCCCCCACCTGCAGAATCTACAGCACAACCTACACAGTTTGATCAAAACACACATCACTCTGCACGTAGTCTGGGCTTCAACCTCCTCCCGAACCTGCTGTACGCAGGTTTCACAGTCTGTGTTGTGCCGTCCTGCGGCGAATCTGTGGAATGAGGGGGAGAAAGGTTATTTGTCCCCTGAGGGGGCTCCAGGGGCTGTTCCCTGGGGGGTCTGCCGCGTCGAGGCGCCCTCGCCGGTCGTACAGATTCGTCATGCAACACAAAGGCAGGCTTTAATCTATCAATACTGATTGTTTCTTTCCTGCCCCCCAAATCTAGCACAAAATATTTCTCCCCAGTTTCCAGCACTCGAAATGGACCGTCATATGGCGGGCGGAGACTGTGTCGCTGAGCGTCGTGCCTGACAAAAACAAATTCAGCATTTTGTAAAGCTTTGGGAACAAAAACACAAGGAAAAGTGTGATGAGCGGGGCCCGGGAGCATTTCTGCTCCCGTGCCAATCAGAGGTCCCCGCGCCAGGGGGCGCCCTGGTGCCGCATGGGCTGGTAGGAACTTGCCGGGCAGCCTGAGAGGTTGTGCAAAAACTAATTCCGCGGGTGAGGCACCTAAGTCCTCTTTGGGCGCCGAACGCAACTCCAATAAAACCCATGGTAGTTTGTTTACCCAATCTGCATCCGTGAGCAACACTCTGAGGGCTGCCTTCAAAGACCTGTGAAAACGCTCGCATAAACCGTTGGCCTGGGGGTGATAAGCGGTAATGCGGTGGACTGCCGCTCCTAAGCTGCTGGCCATTGCTGACCACAGTTCCGACACAAATTGAGGTCCCCTATCGGACGTAATATCCAACGGAACCCCGAACCGCGCTACCCAGGCTGTTAAAAAAGCGCGAGTCACCTCTGCCGCTGTGGTCGATGTTAACGGGACCACTTCCGGCCAACGTGTGGTTCGGTCTACCATTGTCAAGAGATGTGTGAACCCTTGTGACGGTGGTAGGGGGCCCACTAGGTCTACGTGCACATGATCGAACCTCTTAGCCGGAATGTGGAACGGTTCCAAGGGGACCTTCGTGTGCCTGTGGACTTTGGCCCGCTGGCAAGCCATGCAGGCTTTCGCCCACTCTTTCACGTGCTTGCACAGGCTCGGCCAAACAAACTTCTCCGCTACCATTTTCACAGAAGCGCATACTCCCGGGTGTGCCAGGGAGTGCACCACGTCAAAAACGCGACGGCGCCACGCGGCCGGTACCACCGGGCGCGGCCGCCCGGTGGATACGTCGCAGACTGGGGGGGCCAACCGGTTTGTAAACTCCTGCTCTCCAGCCTTTACCCTGTTGGTCCAGACAGGAGCGCGCGCACGTCTGCGTCTCCGCTCTGCTCCGCCGCCATGGCTGCATAATCTATCCCCACGTGAACAGGGGCCGCGTGCGCGTCCGCGCTGTTACCCCGCCCCGCGGCTGCGGTAGTACAATCCGTATCCGCGCGGACAGGCGTTGTTACCGTGCGTGAGAAACAGTCCGCTACTACATTGAGCTTACCTGCTACGTGCTGAATATCAGTGGTAAACTCCGAAATTGCAGCCAGCTGTCTCTGCTGCCGTCCTGACCACGGTTCTGAAATTTTGGACATTGCAAAAGTGAGCGGTTTGTGGTCGACAAACGCGGTGAAATGCCGCCCTTCCAGCCAGAACTGGAAATGGCGAATGGCCAGGTGGAGCGCTAGCAGCTCCCTGTCAAACGCACTGTATTTCCGCTCAGCATCGCGCAAGGATCTGCTGAAAAAAGCGAGCGGCTGACAAATCCCGGCGACCTGCTGCTCTACAACGGCCCCTATGGCCACATCCGACGCGTCGGTGGTTAGCGCTATGCGGGCTGATGGGTCTGGGTGAGCCAGCAGTGCTGCGTCTGCCAGTGCTTTTTTAACCTCCGTGAATGCGCGCTCTCGCTCCGGGGACCACTCGATCACATTGGAAGGCTTCTGCTTTTTAAGCGCGGCGTATAACGGTTGCATAAGCTGCGCTGCGTGGGGTATGAAACGGTTATAAAAATTTACCATTCCCAAAAATTCTTGCAACGCTTTGACCGTTTGTGGCTGGGAAAACTCTGCCACTGCGCGTACTTTGGCCGGTAGAGGGACTGCTCCCTCTGGGGAGAGGCGGTGTCCTAAAAAATAGATTTGCGCTACGCCAAAATGGCACTTGGCCGGGTTAATTATCAACCCGTGCGCTCCCAACCTCTGAAAATCCGTCGTGAGGTGTTTTTCGTGTTCCTCCTCGGAGGCACTGGCGACTAAAATGTTGTCCAAGTAGACAAAAACAAAAGGGAGGTCGCGCAACACGGCATCCATCATTCGTTGGAAGGTTTGCGCGACGCCTTTCAGGCCAAAAGGCATGCGTAAAAATTCAAAAAGTCCGAACGGGGTTATTACCACTGTTTTTGGAATGTCCTCTGGTCGGACCGGGACCTGATGATAACCGCGGACCAGGTCTATTTTAGAAAAGACGCGCGCCTTCGCCAAATGCACTGAAAAATCCTGGATGTGCGGAATTGGGTAGCAGTCCTGCGCTGTGGCATTGTTTAACCTGCGGTAATCACCACAAGGTCTCCACAAGCCGTCAGCCTTAGGAACCATATGTAGTGGTGATGCCCATGGGCTCTTCGAGTGGCGAATTATGCCCAACCTTTCCAGGTTGGTGAACTCCTCGCGCACAATGGAGAGCTTAGTTGCATCCAAGCGCCGAGCTTTCGCAAAAACTGGTGGGCCAACTGTGGTGATAAAGTGCTCCACCCCGTGCTTCGCAACCTTAGCTGAAAACATGGGAACTGTGATTGCTGGGAACTGGGTTAGAAGAGTGTGAAACTTACCACCTGCTGCGGCGACGTTGGTCTGTACTGGCGGCGGGGACACTCGAGCTGCACAAGGGATAGAACAAAAAGAGAGTGCATTAACTAGGCATCTATTAACCAGATCCACTAACAAGCCATGTGAGCACAAAAAGTCAGCGCCTAACATGTTGAAACTCACCGCCGCTACTATGAAAGTCCATTCATAGGTGCGGCCGTGCAAGGACAGGCGCAGAGTCCTTTCCCCGAAAGTTTTGATAGACGAGCCGTTCGCCACCGTTGCCCCGTCTCCGCGGGGCCCAGCCACACGGTCTGCATAGGTCGCGGTGATGAAACTCCTCTGGGCTCCGGTGTCCACGAGGAATTGCCGCCCGGAGCCCGCATCTGTCAGATAAAGCAGCTTGTTCTGTTCACCGAGAGTCGAAGCTGCTAACGACCCCCTGCCCGGGCGTTTCCCTGTTTCTTGAAACTGCACGGTGGGATGCATCTGTACGCCTTCTCAGCGAAGCGTCGATGGTAAAAACAGAGGCCGTCCCCTCCTCTGCTTCGGGACCGCGCCGCTGCCATCGTCGGTGGGGTTGCTGCTGCTGCCTCCGGCTCCTCACTGCCCCTGGCCGCCGCGCCGAGGTCTGCTGCTGCCACGGAAGGCTCCTGCTCGTCGCAGGCGTCGAGGAGCCGCTGCGCTTCCTTGGCCAGCGCACGGAAGTCTTGCTGAGTCACACACCTCATGCCGGACAGGGTACCCCTCATGTGTGCTGGGAGGGTCCTCAAGAAGATGTGTTTGAACAGAAACGCATCGTTGTCTGTCCCGATCAGCTGCAGCATGTCCTCCATGAGGTCGGTCGGCCTGCGTCCTCCTCTGTCGCGCAGGTCCAGAAGCCGCTTGGCCCTCACCTCGGCTGATGGCACAAAACTCTCGATGAGGGCGGCTTTCAGCGCATCGTACTTGCCAGCAGCGGGCGGCTGCTGCACCAGGCTCCGCACACATCGAGCTGTGCGGCTGTCGAGTCTTGCGATGACATTATGAAACTTAGTGTCATCTGCTGATATTCCCCCAAGCACGAACCGCGATTCTGCGTGTTGGAACCATGAGTGCGGGTCGTCTTGCCAGAACTCGGGGAACTTAATCAAGCCTGCACTTGTGCGGGCGGTCTCCGGTGAATCCGGGTCAGGGTAACGTTCCCCCGGCATCATCACGTCGGGGTCACCAATGTGGGGATCATGAAATGATGAGACTGGATTATTTCTCAGTATTGGTTTATTGCATTTCACATCCCCAGCTCTCTCTCTCAGTCAGGAAAAAAGAGGGAGAGCTGCGGTAAACCCCCACACATTTATACCAGCACCTCAAAGACAGAATCACACACTCAAGTCAAATCCTTCTATTTACAATTAATCACTTCAGAGTCCTCTTTGCTCTTCCGTCTGACCCCAGGGGGTCAGACAACCCTTTCAGGATCTCACCCCCGATCCTCTGTCTTCCTTCCAAGTCCGCAGGTGGTCCAGACTCATTGTCCATCTGAGGCGTGATGTCAATACCCACTGCAAGCTTAAAGTCTTTCTGTGTTTGAGCCTATGCAGTCAAATATGTGAGCTACATAAGGTTACAATTATGGGCGCTACAGTTGCATATAATTACAGTTTATATCTTTTCATCATTCTTAGTAAACGTTTCTATAACTACTATTCTAAACAGGAATTTTTCCTTCCCACTATCACTTAGTGCTTGCTAACAGGGCATCACTCTATTGTTGGGGTTTTCTCTGAATTACTTATTGTGTGATTCATGTCTCATGTATCTAAGTGTTTTGAGATTACCTTCTGTTGTGATTAGGTGCTATATAAAGCTGAATTGAACTAGAATGTTGAGACATACTGTAAATAAACAATGCATCATGGTCATGAATCCATTTCAGATCAGTAAAATTAAGAAAATACAAATAGCACTAAACAAATTTAAATGGAAAATCACTATATGCTGATTTATGATGTGATCTCAGTGCTCAGTAAAGAATACTGTCTGGTATCTGGAGAGGGTACATTTTTGTGTTTTTGTGTCTTTGTGTTTTTCTTCGCATGTTGTTGTATCACTGTTTGCCCAGGCTGATCCCAGAGTCTCCTCGCTGGCTGCTCTCTCACGGAAAACTGAATGAGGCTGAGGCCATACTGAAAAATGCTGCAAAGATCAACAAAATAGAGGCTCCAGAGGCCATTTTTACTCAAGCTGAAGTTGTGGCCACACATGTGACCTACTTTGTGACTTATTTAAGGCCTCACATTTTAGATAAGAACAAAGACAGAGTTTCCTTGGAGATAACAGGAAGCTGTGAAGGTGTTAGCTTTGGTATGCAGGGCCTGAGACTGTGGGGGTGATATTAGCGGATTATAGAGGAGATGCATTGTTACTGGTGATTATAATGCAATGTGACTTGTGATGCAAAGTGACTTGTGGCTGTGAGAGTCCCGGGTATTTAAGGGACGAGAGTTTCCTGTGATTTTCTCTTTCTACTTTGAGATGTTGGAGAATGTGTAATAAAGCTGATTTGAGACAAACCTGCCTCATCAATTGCACATTCCCACACTGGTGACCCAAGACGTAGCATGCAGCAAGAGGAGAATTCCCCGGGGCCAGCCTCATCCGGAGCCCCTGGCCAAGCGAATGCCGCTATGGTCCAGCTACCGGACTTTTGGCAGAACAATCCACGCTCCTGGTTCCACTCGGTTGAGGCACAGTTCAACCTCCAGGGGATATCGGTAGATGACACAAAATTCTACCATGTGGTCGCAAAACTGGATAACCACACATCCCAGCATGTGGACAGCCTTCTGGAGCAGCCGCCGGCCAGCGACAAATACAGCGCGTTGAAGGCTGCACTCATCCAGCACTTCACCCTCTCGGTTGAGAAGAGAGCAGAGAGACTCCTGGCGCTGACTGAGTTGGGAGATGACACACCCGTGGACCTGATGGAGAAGATGTTGAGGTTGAAAGGCTTGGACGACGACCACTTCATTTTTACCCACCTCTTCCTCAGAACCCTACCGTCAGCGACGAGAGGGACCCTGGCCAGTTCGTCGTTGTCGGCCCAGCGGGACTACCGCGCGCTGGCCCGGGAGGCGCAGCGAATTGTCAACGCCAGCAGACAGCACGCGACCATGGCTGCAGCAGCGGAACTCAGCGCGACGACTGGAGATGGCAAGGGGCCAGGGGCAGCGGTAGCAGAACCACCAACAACGGCGGCGGCGGGGGCCAGGGAATGCGGAGGAGACACCCTTTGTTTCTACCATCGCCGCTTCGCAGAGAGGGCATGCAAATGTGTACCACTGTGCCAGTTTAAGCATTCGGGAAATGCCAAGACTGGGGGTCGGTAGCAGCCGCGACCCTCGGGGGGAGAACAAGCTGCTCTACTTGTTGGACGCACGCTCGGGGAGGCATTTCCTCGTGGACACAGGCTCCCAGTTGAGTTTCATCACACCTTCCTACGCGGACAGGCTGGCAGGTTCCAGAGGTCCCGGGGTGTCAGCAGCGAACGGCTCGGAGATTAAGACCTTTGGTGAGAGGACTCTACTTCTGTCCCTACACGGCCGTACATTTGAGTGGACTTTTGTTATAGCAGCAGTGAATTTCAATATGTTGGGGGCTGATTTTTTGTGCTCACATGGTTTGTTGGTTGATCTCGCTAACAGGCGCCTGGTTAATGCACTTTCTTTTGATTCTATTCCCTGTCCAGCGCGAGTGGCCCCGCCAACAGCACAAGCCAACGTCACAGCTGCAAGCGGTAAGTTCCACACACTGCTCACACAGTTCCCAGCACTCACGGTCCCCACATTTTCGGCAACCGTTGCTAAACACGGGGTGGAACATTTTATTACCACTACCGGACCACCCGTTTTTGCAAAAGCTCGGCGCTTGGATGCAGCTAAACTGGCCATAGCACGCGAGGAGTTTGCCAACCTGGAGAGGCTGGGCATAATCAGGCGCTCGAACAGCCCATGGGCATCCCCGCTACACATGGTCCCGAAGGCTGACGGCTCGTGGCGACCTTGCGGGGATTTCCGCAGGTTAAACAACGCTACAGCGCATGACCACTACCCAATCCCGCATATTCAAGATTTTTCCGTTCATTTGGCAGGGGCGCGTGTTTTTTCTAAGATAGATTTGGTCCGCGGTTACCACCAAGTCCCAGTGCGCGCTGAGGACATACCCAAAACAGCGGTAATAACTCCATTTGGCCTATTCGAGTTTTTGCACATGCCATTCGGGCTGAAAGGGGCTGCACAGACATTCCAACGCATGATGGACGCAGTGCTGCGCGATCTCCCTTTCGTGTTCGTCTACTTGGACAATATTTTGGTAGCCAGCGCGTCCGAAGACGAACATGAAAACCACCTAGCGACAGTTTTCCGGAGGTTGGGAGATCACGGGTTAATAATCAACCCAGCGAAGTGTCAGTTCGGGGTGGCGCAGATCGATTTTTTAGGACACTGCGTCTCCCCCGAAGGAGTGGTTCCACTCCCTGACAAAGTGCGCGCGGTAGCAAATTTCCCCCGGCTGCAGACGGTCAGGGCGTTACAGGAGTTTTTGGGAATGGTGAATTTTTATAACCGTTTCCTCCCCCGCGCAGCACAACTCATGCAACAGCTTTATGCTGTGCTCAAAAAACAGAAACCCGCGAATAAGGTCGAGTGGTCCCCGGAGTGGGAGCGAGCGTTCTCGGAGGTAAAAGCAGCCTTGGCAAATGCTGCGTTGTTGGCACACCCAGACCCAACGGCCCGCATAGCGCTCACTACTGACACGTCAGATGTGGCCATAGGGGCGGTCGTGGAGCAGCATGTAGCCGGAGCTTGGCAACCGCTCGCCTTTTTTAGCAGGACCTTGCGCGATAGTGAGCGTAAATACAGCGTGTTCGACAGGGAGTTGCTGGCTCTCCATTTGGCCATTCGCCACTTCCAGTTCTGGCTAGAAGGGCGCTGTTTCACTGCGTTCGTTGATCACAAGCCGCTAACATTCGCGATGGCCAAAGTTTCAGAGCCGTGGTCAGGCCGGCAACAGAGGCAGTTAGCCGCGATTTCAGAGTTTACTACCGACATTCAGTACGTGTCGGGTAAACTGAACGTAGTGGCAGACTGCCTCTCGCGTGCTGTGGCTGCCCCCGTCTGCGTGGGGATAGATTACACAGCCATGGCCGCAGAGCAAGGTAGTGACGCGGATATGCGCGCGCTCCAGTCTGGACCAACAGGGTTAAGGCTGGAGAGCAGGGAGCTGCAAGACGGCAGGCCCCCCTTAACCTGCGATGTCTCCACGGGACGCGGTCGTCCCGTGGTGCCGGCAGTGTGGCGCCACTGCGTTTTCAACTCGATTCATTCTCTGGCGCACCCGGGGGTTCGCGCATCGGTCAAAATGGTAGTGGAAAAATTTGTGTGGCCCGGCCTTCGCAAACAAGTTAAGGAGTGGGCGGCAGCCTGCATGGCGTGCCAACAGGCCAAGATACGCAGGCACACGAAGGCTCCATTGGAGCCATTTCTCATTCCTTCCAAGAGGTTCGACCATGTTCACGTGGACCTCGTGGGCCCCTTCTCGCCATCACAGGGGTACACGCACCTTCTGACCATGGTGGACCGCACCACGCACTGGCCGGAGGCGGTCCCTTTGGTGTCAACCACAGCCGAGGAGGTGGCGCGCGCGTTTGTAACGGCATGGGTGGCGCTTTTTGGAGTCCCGTCGGACATTACATCCGACAGAGGTCCGCAATTTGTTTCTGAACTTTGGTCAACAATGGCCCGCAGCCTAGGTGTCACAATTCACCGTACAACCGCGTACAATCCGCAGGCTAATGGGTTGTGCGAACGTTTTCACAGGTCATTGAAAGCAGCGCTTAGAGTGTCACTGATGGATGCAAATTGAGTGGACAAGCTTCCATGGGTTTTATTAGTGTTGCGTTCTGCGCCTAAAGAAGACTCAGAGGCTTCCCCAGCGGAACTCGTTTTCGCGCAGCCACTTCGGCTACCCGGGGAGTTTATCCTGGATAATCCTGCGCCAAGCAGCTCACCGTCTCAGCTGTTGCAGCGTAGCGTTGATGCAGGCACGCTGCCGGGCCCTGTCCATCACAGTTTTCCGTGCGTTTTTGTGCCTAAAGCTTTGAAAAATGCAGAGTTTGTTTTTATCAGACATGACGCGCATCACACACCACTGCGACCACCTTATGATGGGCCGTTCAGAGTGTTGGAAACAGAAGACAAGCATTTTTTGCTAGATTTGGGGGGTAGGAGGGAAAAGGTTGGCATAAACAGACTCAAACCCGCTTTTGTGGTGGCGGACGAGCAAGTGCTGTTGGCAAGGGCCCCTCGACGCGGCAGACCACCACGGGGTGCTTCCCAGAGTAATATTTCCCCAGATCACCTGCAGAGACTGACAAAAGGTTTGCACCCCCAGACAGCAGCTCCCCAGCATGACGGCGTCGCGGAGGCGGTGAAACCTGGTTACAGCAGATACGGGAGAAGACTGAGGCCCAAGCAGCATGTGGATTGATGTGCAATGATGTTATCACAGCATGCAAACTGTTATTCTGTTGTTCAATCTAAATGTTTGGGGGGGGTAGTGTGGCCACACATGTGACCTACTTTGTGACTTATTTAAGGCCTCACATTTTAGATAAGAACAAAGACAGAGTTTCCTTGGAGATAACAGGAAGCTGTGAAGGTGTTAGCTTTGGTATGCAGGGCCTGAGACTGTGGGGGTGATATTAACGGATTATAGAGGAGATGCATTGTTACTGGTGATTATAATGCAATGTGACTTGTGATGCAAAGTGACTTGTGGCTGTGAGAGTCCCGGGTATTTAAGGGACGAGAGTTTCCTGTGATTTTCTCTTTCTACTTTGAGATGTTGGAGAATGTGTAATAAAGCTGATTTGAGACAAACCTGCCTCATCAATTGTACATTCCCACAAAGTAAGTTTAACACCATTGTGATTTTATGTTCAACATGTGAAAAGTTGGCTCCTTTTTTCTTAGTTTTTCTCTGTCTTCTATTTCAGTCTGTTTCTGTTAGGTCACTCACAGGACACTCACTAGCAGAGTTCATGTTTTATTTTCAGATTTGAAGTTAAAAGAGTGAGTGCTGCTTCTCATTTTTGTTTTCTTTTTTCCTGCAGGTTGAATATGCACTGGCAATGAAGGAGAAGAAATACAATATTTTTGTCATTCTGAAAAGTTGCAATATCTTCACGATTACATTACTGTGTTCAGCTCTGTGGTATGTCTATTTTTTTAACAGGACACAAATCCACAAAGCACTGAAACCAACATTTAAAAACATATAATAAAGTGACGATTATTGTTGATCCAAGATTTATTTTTTACTTTTGTCATTTACAGTAGTTTATCTTTTTGACTGTTCTTGAGGTTTTCAGTGTTTTCTGATTTTAATTTTTCTTCTTAATGTTCTGACAGGATGAGCATCACTTTGAGTTACTTTGGTTTAATCCTGAACACTTTAAACCTGCATGGAGGCCCGTACTTGAACTGCTTCTTTTCTGCTCTGACAGAGGTTCCAGCTTACATAATTGGATTGATATTGCTCCAGTACTGCTACAGGCGTTTCTGCATGTCTTCCACACTCCTCCTCGTAGGAGTTATGATCCTCTGTGTCCATCTCATTCCTATTGGTAATAACATACACTCGTCAGCCACTTTATTAAATATACTTTTTAAACTGCTTGTTTATGCATATTTCTAACCAGCTAGGGGCATAGCAAGCTTTTGAAAAGTGTGGGTGTTGTGGTTCGGCCAGGGGGTATATTAATACCCATTAGATTTTTATTTTATTATTTCATTATTGCTTATGTATTTACAGGACAGAGGGTCAATGACAAAAAGAATAGGCAACTTCCACTAAAAAATCTGTTGAGAATACAGTACATACATTTTTGCAAAAATCTGAAAAAAAAGGCTTTGCTTTCAATAAATAAAATATTAAACCGCCATTTATATAAGTAAATCCTTTAAAAAATGTAAAAAGGCTATTACCTTTGTGAGCAATATGAGCCAAAAATCATCCCCTCTGTTGACCTGCCACCCTCCATCCTCATAAAGACTGCAATGATAGTTTGTACAGTACCAGTGGCAGCTCATGGAAGGAGGCAACACAGGCAGAGCTTCCTCAGAAATTTGAGAAGAAAAGGAGAAAAAATGATTCAAACATTGTGATAATAAATTTATTTTATACTAAATGTATATTATTGTGAAACATGTAGTCAGAATCCTGTCCGCAGGAGTTAAAAATGGGTTTTGCACTGTGGGAACATTAATCAGTCAATCTGCAGTTATTCGTTTTTGTAACATAGGAGGCGAGAATACTTTCTGAAATTATTTAGCCATTCAGAAATCAGTTTATATTTGTTGCTATGGAAAATTCTCTATCTCCTTGCACTGGTAAAAAAAAAAAAAAAAAAAAAAAAAAAAAAAAGAAGGAGACTAACCTCTAACCAATCACAGTCCATCTTTTGACAAAGTCCCATCTGACGCATTTCAATGCGCTGAATACAACAGGTCTTCATAGGATATATTCCAGCAGTAGCTACTTGCCACAAGTTCAGGAAACTAAAATTTGAACACCAGCTTCGGATAAAAACAGTCCAAGGCCTTCCCCTAAACTGGACATTATAAAGAAGTCAGGATATAGATGGACGGCGGTCAGGATGCCTGGGCAAGTGGAGCTAACTCGCCTATTAACACGCCGCTAGCTTGGCTTTGCATTTTGCAAACACTAAATTAAAGCTGTATTTGATGACAGAAAAATTTATCCAGATCCTTGGAAAGACACAGTAATTGGTGAGTTAAATAAAAATTGTTTCTCTCCTGTATGCTGTTTTATTTTGAACTCTTTAAATTTTTGTGGGAAAAATAAAAATAATAAAAGATTCATAATTATCTGTGCTGAGAGTGTACCCTCTGTCTGCGTCTGGCAGATTCTGTGTCATAAATCGTCCTTTTCAAGGGCTGTAGAAGGACACCAAATGCACGCTGTGAGTTTGCACATTTATTAACACAAAGACAAACACTACATAAAACACTACACTTACATATAATGAGATGGTGAAGGGTGCTGAGGGGAACAGGGCTCACGAGCAGTGATAAAAGTGAACAGCCAGGACGGGGCTCTGGCTGAGGTGCTCAAACACGCCGCGGAAAAGAGACAAACCCCAGCCAGAGTGACACCAGAAAGGAAACGGGGCTCATGGCTGAGGAAAACGGGAAAGGAGAAGAATTACCTGGTCGGAGCACACCCGTTCGCCTCTGTGGAAAACCCAAGCTCGCTGAGAGTTAAACTGGTTCCTCTGAGCAGTAGGACACGGCAACGGGGAAAATGTTGCTATATCTTTAAAGAGGTGCATGAGACAAATGATTAATGAATGGCAGGTGTGGGTACATGAATGAGGAAATAATCAAAACAACAAGTGACAGCTGTGCAGCCTGTGAAACAAAGTTTGACAGCTGGAAGCTGCACAGCACTGTCAAAATAAAAGCACAGACCGGAAACTAAATAATAATACAATAATAAGATAACACAACCCCCAAAAGATGTTAATAATACCATAAATACAAAATGACCCACAATAAATAGACGGGAGAATAAGGACAAAACTAAGAACACAAACACTCCATAAATAAACAGACCAAACACAGTAGACCATAATGCCTGCAACATAAACAAAAAGAAAAGGACATAACACAAACTTGAGACTGAGCACGGCACACACCCGTGCTCAGGATTATGACAGTGCCTCCCCCAAGGGTGGACCCAGACACCCAGAAGTAACATCAAAAAAGAAAAAAGGACCCACCCACAAGGAAGACCCCCTCAACCAAAAAAACAAACAAAAAAACAACCCACCCTAGGCAGGAGGAGGGGGAAACCAGGCATGAAGGGACTGAACCCAAGTCAGAAAAACAAAAAAAAACAGACTCATGACCCACAACCCAAACAGATAAGTAAGCTATGGAAGTCTAGAAGTACTGGGTGAAAGAGAAAACAGTTCAGGTGGTCTGCTGAAGTCTCAAAACCATCGGATCACCCGATGGAACGAATCAGGCAGTCTTCCAGAGTTCCAAAGCCACGCAAGTAGACAATAGGGTCTGTCGGGTAGTCTTCCCACATCCCTGAGGCAACGGGCCGGAGGGCATGATGTGCCCCCACCAGGAGACGGCAGCTGGAACCCATGCCCCTCACTGAAAGCAGGGATTGAGGGGTAGCAACCAAATGAGGAGAATGGCTGATCATCAGGGGACCCAGACAAAGCAGCAACTAACCCACGAGGAAACCAGATGCAGAAGATGACTGACCAGCAGAGAAGGCAGGTGAAAAGGATTGCTGACCAGAATAGCTGACCAGCGAGAGTACCAGAAGGAGAGGAGACAGACACTGGTTCAGAGTCATCATCAGCAGTGGAGCCTGGTGAGGAGAACTCAGGTACAGATGATGGCTGCAACTGGTCCTCCCTACCAAGAGCCAAGCAAGATCTCTCTAATACAGTTACAGTGAAAACAAAATAGAGATCTTGCCTGAGCTCGAGCTCCACCACGATTCAGTAGGCTGGGACATCTCGACTCCAGACATCTGGGTGTCCTTTCCCGGCATGGCCACCTCGGATAAGGAGGAAGGGGAAAACGCTGGGTTTCTATCACCGGCAGCAGTGGAGCCCGGCGAGGAGAACTCAGGAGCAGAGGGCATCTGCAGCTGATTCTCCTTGCCACCAGCAAGACAAGAATTCCCTAACACTGATAATTTTGAGAAAGGAAAGAGTACTTGCTTCAACTGAGGCTTCACTGCTGTCCAGGACTCCAGTGACTCCAGCTGGGGTGTCTCGAATTCCACCATCTGGGCATCTTCTCCTGACACAGCCACCTAGGATGGAGAAGAAGGAACAAACACCAGGTTACTACCACCGGCAGCAATGAAGCCCGGTAAGGAGAACTCCGGAGCAGCGGGTATCTGCAACTGGTTCTCCTCACCATGAGCAAGACAAGATTTCTCAAAAAACAAATAATGGAGAGAGAAGAATGAGAACTTGACTTGACTCGGACTCCACCCCTGTCCAGGACTCCGGTGAACCTACTGCAGTGACCCAGGCAGCAGGCATGATGGTAGGTGCAGCTAACGGGCCTCCAGGCATGGCAATCGATGCTGCTGGAACCTCCAGTGTGATGGCTGATGCTGGAGATCACCTCACCGATGGCACTGGGTCCCTCAATAATGAAACCGGGGGACACTCTTTTTGTCAGCGCAGGCTTCGGGACACAGGGGGCGTTCTTCTCCCATGCAGGACGTGGCTTAGGATCCTCTTGAACCACAGACCTCTCCATTGTCCGGCAGCTCCCTCCTGGAACTGGTGGACACTCAGGGAAAATGGAAAGGGACACAGGAGAAGCAGGTGAGGATGAAAGTAAGATTTCAGCAGCAGGCAGTGAAGAGTCAGCCAAACTGAGCTGCTGCTGAGTCTCATCAATAAGGCAAGACAATTCATTCACAGGTGTTAAAAAATGAAAAGGTACTTGCCTTAGTTCCTGGGGCGTGATGGTGGCTGCCGCTGTAGGTTCAGGTGAATTCCTCCCAAGGTTGTGGATGTCGTCTGACTAGGTGGATGAGACGCTGAAGTCAGGGGATGCTCAATCGTCGGCTCAAACTCTGTTTCATCCAAAAAGCCTCCCTCCAGCTGGGCCGCATAGTCTGAAAGGATCCATGGCTTAAACTCCAGCAACTGTTCCGTCTCAGCCAATAAGACCTGCCGACACTCCTCCAGCTCCTCAGCAGTGGGACCGTTGGGGAACACAACGGCTGCATGTCCAATCTGGCACACTGCAGGCTCTTCCAGCACCGGAGTGACAGCAGGGAGAGTGTGCCACTGTTTGGGAGGAAAGGGCGGGGCTGTAGCTGGATGATGGCGTGAGGCTGGAGACTTCTGCACCTTCTTCTTTACAGGTACGGGAGGAGAGGTTTTCCCCAGCTGTGGAGCAAATGTTGGGCATTGGACACGGAGGTAAGGAGACCCGTAAGTTCTGGATAGCGCCACAGGCTAGGGTATGCCTCTATTACCTATGTCACGCTATCGTCCGAAATTATATCCTCCAAAAACTCCACGGACCAACACTCCACCTCGTAAAGCCCAAAAGTAGTAAAGTCCAAATGGGCAGCCATCCCCACAAAAATGGACCAAAAATTAAAAAAAAAAAAAAAAAAGAGAAAGAAGAAAAGAAAAAGGCAAAAACTGACAGCGGCTGGTGTCCACACACTGGCCGTATCCTTCTGTCATAGGTCACCCTTTTTAAGGGCTGTAAAAGGACACCAAATGCATGCTGTGAGTTTGCACTTTTATTAACACAAAGACAAACACTACATAAAACACTACACTTACATATAATGAGATGGTGAAGGGCACTGAGGGGAACGGAGCTCATGACCAGTGGTAAAAGTGAACAGCCAGGACGGAGCTCTGGCTGAGGTGCTCAGATACACTGGGGAAAAGAGACAAACCCCAGCCGGAGTCACACCAGAAAGGAAACAGGGCTCACGGCTGAAGAAATTGGGAAAGGATAAGAGATATCTGGTCAGAGCACACCCGTTCACCTCTGTGGAAAACCCAAGCTCGCTGAGAGTTAAACTGGTTCCTCTGAACAGTAGGACATGGCAAAAGGGGAAATGTTGCTGTATCCTTAAATAGGTGCATGAGACAAATGATTAATGAATGGCAGGTGTGAGTACATGAATGAGGAAATAAACAAAACAACAAGTAACAGCTGTGCAGCATGTGAAACAGAGTTTGACAGCCAGAAGTTGCACAGCACTGTCAAAATAAAAGCACAGACCGGAAACTAAATAATAATACAAGAATAAGATAACACAACCCCCAAAAATGTAAATAACACCATAAATACAAATTGACCCACAATAAATAGACAGGTCAATAAGGACAAAACTAAGAGTACAAACACTCCATAAATAAACAGAGACCAAACACAGTAGACTATAATGCCTGCAACATCAACAAAGAAGCAAACAAACAGAAAAGGACTTAACTTGAGATTGAGCATGGTACCCACCATGCTCAGGATCATGACACTCTGCAGATTAAACTCCAATATGGTAGCGATTCAAAGTGGAGCAAAGGAGGGAAAAAATGCTTAAAGTAAGCTTTTTTTGCTTAAATTATGCAGCGGTTTGAATTTCAAAACACTGAACCCTAAAATGGCAACATTTGGTTATCACAGCTTACGTTATGTAACATATTTTTTTCCAATGTGTTGCAGTTGGCTTCAGTTTACTGGCCACATGACTTAAAGGCCAAATGTCACGTAACAGGGTCCTTAAAATGTCTTGAAACTAGATATAAAAGGGAACCGATCTGTTCGGGTCTTGGCACATATGCTTCAGTAACGCCGGAATATTCATTAATTTAAAACTGCCGCGCTTGGCCTGATGTTCCTACTCACGGCCCCCGGAATCGCCTGGGGAAGAAGGCGGAAGTGACGAAATTGATTGTACCTTAGTTTGATACTTGGGGTATCTCGATTGATTGTTTATATGGAGACTGGAAGATTGAAGTGAGCAACAAGAAAGAAAAAATTGGATATTTCACCCATACCTTAAAACGGGGCTATAAGGGACAGCTGGGTAATAAGGGACACTTTTCTGGGAAATGTTTTCATACCTGTCAAGTGATACGTTTTCGCCGTATTTTAGAATCAGAATCAGAATCAGATTTATTGCCAAGTACATTAACAGATCACTGATAACATACGAGAGAATTTGACTTGACACAGAAAATGAACCTGCATTTCCAGTGACGCGGCAGCATCAGAGACGCGCCTGCCAACAGGATAGTGAGTACAAGCATGAGAATAAGAATAATACGAGGAACAATAGGAAGGAGCAAAAAAATCATTGATTCAAAATACTGGTTACATAATTAATCAATATTAAGATTTCAAGGAAAAAAAAAACTCAATGCACATTCGCTACACAGGATTAACAAGACACAAGAGAGCAGTGTGTGTATCTTTATTCAGTTCATGGATCAATGTGTGTGTGGTGTTGAGCAGTGTTGATGTTAATAAGAGAGACAACAAGGACTCTTGGCAGGAGATGTTTTGACTGGCTGGCGCCGAGTCCTTATCTTGGCAGAGTCCAGCTGGCTGTCCAAGGCCTTATGCTCGTTGATTTTGAAAACACAGACTGCAGACAGCCAGGAGGAATTTTCATGGGGAAATTGAGCCAAATCGGACTGATCACAGAGAAGGCTTTTTATTTCTTCTGTAGATTCAGTACTTAATCCTTCATTGCGGGGCTTTAAATCCATCGTGGAAAGACCTAAGCGAGACCATGATGTAATCCACCTTCCGAGACAGTTCTCCATTTGTCGCTATCAGGGTCTTCTCCAATTTTTCAATTTGACAGATGCACCTCGCCTGGCCAGCATTTTGATAGGTTGAATCCATCTTCAGCAATTTGCAGTAAACCAGGACAATTCCAGTCCCAATCAGAAAGATCCCGATCACCATTATTACGAAGATAAACAAATCTTCAATATCTTCGATAGAGAGATTAGTGAGACACAGCATTCTCCAATTACCTGTGTCACGTAAATAGCCCGCTGGAGCCCTTCCTGCGGGGCAGACAGCTTCCCCCGGAGCACTTTTCCTTGTTGAAAAAATAGTGTCAATTGTGTTCAAAGCCCAGCTTATTAACTCCATAATTTCTTTTCGACGGTCGCAGTTAGACGCAGACAGACAACAGCAAGCTGGGATCCAGTAGTTGGGAGGGGAGGAAAAAAGTCAGAGCAGGAGAGAAAGAAAAAGCGTCTACTCTCTTGGGTGGGCGGAAGTGGTATTTTAATACCGTAAAACGCGGCTATAAGGGATGACGGGGTAATAAGGGACACTTTTCTGGGAAATGTTTTCATGCCTGTCAAGTGATACGTTTTCGCCGTATTTTAATACCGTAAAACGCGGCTATAAGGGACGGCGGGGTAATAAGGGACACTTTTCTGGGAAATGTTTTCATACCTGTCAAGTGATACGTTTTCGCCGTATTTTAATACCGTAAATCGCGGCTATAAGGGACGGCGGGGTAATAAGGGACACTTTTCTGGGAAATGTTTTAAATGTAATTCGTGTTGTTATTGTCAAATATTTTAAGGATTCATGGATATTTGACAATAACAACACAACTCAGCTTCCGGTTCAAAATGAAAAAAGCAGAATTCTGGATTTGGAAGGCGATTCCTTTCTGTTCCGCAGCTGCAGGACAGCTGAAAGTGTGAGGCCTAATGCCTAATGACTTCTAACAGTAGTGATAATAGCTCCCGCTGAGCGATCTGCCCGCCCCGGCCATCAGCCTAATGATTGAGTCCACACTTCTAACAGTAGTGAGAATAGCTCAGGCTGAGCGATCTGCCAGCACCCTAGCTGTGGGGGTCTCACACACACGACGTGTTCCTCAACACACTCAATAATTTTTTTTCACATATATTTTTCTTTTGGACGTACAGAAATGGCAATACGCCCGTATTTGCTAAAACTGCATTTTCCCCGTATTAAAATACGGCGAAAACATCTCGCTTGACAGGTATGTGCCTCCATTCTCATATTGATCTGGTCAATTTCTTGACAGCAGTGGCTCTCCTCCACTGTAATAATAATGGCTTCCGAAAAATCAATATTTATGGGGCGCCCTCGACAGACCCCCTTCGGCTTCCCAATTCTGGAGGCGATTAATGTCCAATTCAATGACATTTTCCACTGGTTCTGCTCTCTGGTCATCGTCGGAACTGTTGTCATCAGACAAAGCATCTGATTCCGTCTCGGACGGCTCGAACCTGTAAGGTTCTATGCCTCTGTCACTGTCTGAACCACTGACAAAAAAAAGACAAAAAGAAAAGACAAAAAAAAAAGACAAAACTAAACTAATTTGTTCACAATCGCTGTCACTTTCCGTTATGATTGTCCAATGTTGATAAGTGTGAATGTGGATAGGCAGGGCAGCCAGGGTGAAATTTGTGACGTCAAAATCATGGCCGCGGTCTGGATTGGCTGTCACAAGCCAGCGAGCAAGGCGGGGCCTTCGCCTGGTGTATTTTGTGCAATTATGTAAATACGGGTGGGTGATATGGTCTCCGGTATGAATATTTGGTTTAAGCTATGTGTATTTTATCAAAATTCATTGTCATTTAGAAAAAAAAATTACGTGACATTTGGCCTTTAATGTCAGGGATGTGCAGAGACCATTTGAGGGGCAGGTGTGTAAATTAATAATAAAAACAGGGCACATGGAATGACATTTAAAAATATATGTCAACTTTATAGCTTACTTAGTTGGTATCTATATTCCTATAATACCTATACACTCATGGACATATTTAATACCCCACAGATTTTTATGAATTCTTAACTCACACAGAGACCACAGTCGTCATCATTAAATACATAAACGTCAATGACAAAAAAATAAATTACAAAAAGGGCAGCTTCCATTGAAAAATGATCATCACTTCAAAATAAAAACATCTTTGCAAAAATCTGAAAAAGCTTTTGTTCACTAAATAAATTATTAAAACATCACTCAAATGAATAAATGTTTGCAAAAAAATTCAAAAGGCCATTTGCATTGTCAACAAAATTAGCCAAAACCATCCCCTCTGCTGAAGTGCCACCCTGCATCCCCATAAAGGCTGCACGGATAGTTTATACAGAAGAACTAGTATAGGTGCATCTCAATAAATTAGAATACCACTGAAAAATTGATTTATTTCAATAATTTCATTTAAAAAATGAAACTCCTGTATTTTTTTTTCATTTTTTAAATAAAAAAAAGCACACCACGCGGAGTGGTTAGCACTGCAGCAGCACGGCAACTCAGCCTCGGCCAGGGGATCCTGGTTTCGATCTCAGCCCCCAACCAACAGTGATCTGTGTGGAGTTTGCATGTTCTCCCCGTGTCTATGTGGGTTTACTCCGGGATTTCTCCGGTTTCCTCCCACATGCCAAAAACATGCAAGTTAGGTTAATTGGCATCAAACTGGGGATTCTAAATTGTCCTTAGGTATGACTGTGAGAGTGAATGGTTGTCTGTCTCTTTGTGTTGGCCCTGTGATGGACTGGCAATCTGTCCAGGGTGTACCCTGCCTCTCGCCCAAAGATGCTGGGATAGGCTCCAGCCCCCCCACACCCACGACCCGAAAAGGATTAAAGCGGAAGAAGATGGATGGATGGACGATGGATGGATGGATGGGTGGATGGATGGATGGATGGATGGAAACTCCTGTATTATATAAATCCATTACACACAGAGCAATATATTTCAAGTGTTTATTTCTTTTAATGTTGATGGTTATGATTTACAGGTAATGAAAACCCCAAATTCAGTTTCTCAAAAAATTTGAATATTACATAAAATTAATTTAAAAAAGCAATTTTAATAGAAATATTGGCAGACTGAAAAGTACAGTATGTCCATGTATACACTCAATACTTGGTTGGGGCTCCTTTTGCGTGAATTACTGCATCAGTGCGATGTGGGATGGAAGCGATCGGCCTGTGGTGCTGCTGAGGTGTTATGAAGGTCCAGGTTGCTTTGATAGGAGCCTTCAGCTCGTCTGTATTATTGGGTCTGGTGTGTCTCATCTTCCTCTTGACAATACACCATAGATTTTCTATGGGGTTTCGGTCAGGAGAGTTTGCTGGCCAGTCAAGCACAGTGATACCATAGTCATAAAACCAGGTTTTGGTACTTTTGGCAGTACGGGCAGGTGCCAAGTCCTGCTGGAAAATTAAATCAGCATCTCCATAAAGCTTATCAGCAGGGGGAAGCATGAAATGCTCTAAAATTTCCCTGTACACTGCTGTGCTGACTTTGAATTTTAAAAAGATCAATTTTTTAAAATTAATCTTATGTAATATTCTATTTTCATTTTATTTTTCGAGAAACTGAATTTAGGGTTTTCATTAGCTGTAAGCCATAATCATCAAAGTTAAAAGAAATAAACACTTGAAATACATACATATATCACTCTGTGTGTAATGAAGCTATACATTTGTTTCATTTTTTGAATTGAATTACTGAAATAAATCAACTTTTTGATGACATTCTAATTTACTGAAATGCACCTATCAGTGAGAGGATAGGTGCAAATGTACAAGTAAAATCATGAAAATATGAGGGGAAAAAGGTGAAACACGGCAAATGTTAAAAAAAAAAGTAATAAACTTGCCAGGAAAAAGTTTCAAGAAAAACCTCACTAACTGGTGAGAAAATTGCCTCCTCAAGAACCAACTCTACATCAAGACTGAGAAATGTGTATTTCACACCTCCACCACCACTTTTCTTGGTTTTATAATCTCCAGTGGTCAAATTAAACCAGACCCACAGAAAATCAAAGGAGTCACTGATTGACCCACTGGATTTTCCCTCCAGGAAACAGTTACAGCAATTTTTAGGTGTCACTAACTTCTACTGCCTCTTCATCCATAACTATAGCTATACAGCCCACCCACTCACTAGTTTAGCCTCCACTAAATCACCCTTCTCCTGGTCTGAAGGGGATGAAAGGGCATTTCATCTCCTTAAGACCCGGTTCACTGAAAGCCCAATCTTAGTTCAGCCCGATCCCGGACAAGAGTTTGTCATCAAGACAAACGTCTCTGCTATTGGGATGGGGACGGTGCTCTCCCAGTGATTGGCCACTGACCACAAACACCACCCCTATGTGCATTTCTCTTTGTGCCTATCTCCAGCCAAGAGAAATTGTGATGTTTACGTCCAAGTGCTGTTAGCTGTCAAGTTGGCTTTGGAGGAGTGGCGCCACTGGTTGGAGTGTTCCACTCAACCCTTTTTAGTTTAGACTGATCACAAAAACTTTGAGTATATCTGGACCACTAAAAGACTTAACTCCAGGCAGGCTACATGGGCTCTATTTTTGGCCGTTTTCAATTCACCCTCACCTACAGACCAAGATCCAAGAACATTAAGCCTGACACTCTCTAAAGGCAATTTGCCCCACACCCCTCACCTTCATGCAAAGAAATCATCATCCCAGCAACATGTGTGGTGAGGGCACTTACCTGGAAGATCAAGCTGAGGGTTAAAAGGGCTCAGGTCACCGATCTAGACCCTGAGGGGTGGGGCGGGCAGGACGGTTATTGGTCTCATCTGCAGTCAAGAGAGAGGTCATCCACTGGCTCCACACTGCCAGGTTCACCTGCCATCCCAGTGTTGCTAGGATCCTCTCTCACCTTCATCACATATTTTGGTGACCAACCATGGACAAGGATGTACAAGGATATATGAAGGCTTGCCCGCAGTGCTCCCCAGAGAAGTTTCCAACTACACCTCCTGCAGGGCTGCTCCAGCTGCTCTCCATCCCTAGCCTTCTATGGGCCAACATTGCCTTAAATTTTGTCATGGGGTTGCCCCCATCAGATGGCCACACTGTTACTCTAACCAGTGTAGAAAGGTTTTCCAAGGCTGCACACTTTATACCATTACGGAAGTTACCATCTGTGAAGGAGACAGCTCAACTCCTAATTACTCACATGGTCAGGTTACATGTCATCCCTGTTTGACATTGTTTCTGATTGTGGCCCATTTGGAGAGACACCAAAGCTGCCCTACTAGCTACTATGTGGGACTGAAGGTATGGTTGTCCACTAAGAACTTGCCATTGAAGACCGAGTCAAGAAAACTTTTTGCTGGTCTTTTTGTCATTAACCGCATTATCAGTCCCTCCTCTATTTGCCTCAGTCTATTACCCCTCACCCCACCTTCCATGTCTCCCAGATTAAGCCAGTTACATGTCATCCCTTTTTGACATTGTTTCTGATTGTGGCCCCCAGTTCTCTTAACAGATCTGGCATGCCTTCTGTAAGGCCACTGGGCCGCGGTCAGTCTCACCTTCGGCTACCACCCACAGAGCAAAGTGCGAGTGGGCTAACAGGGGGCTGGAGGCAGCACTACGGTGTGTAACAGTCTCTGGCCTCACATCATGGAGCATCCACTTACCCTGGGTGAAGTATGCTCACAATTCTACAACCTACTCTGCCACGGGGTTCTCTTCCTTTGAGGCTTTACTTGAGTACAACCCTCCACTCCTCCATCTCTGAGGAAGAGATTTCTGTCCCAACCATCCACCATCACATCTTGACGTGTCAACACATTTGGAGAGACACCAAAGCTGCCCTACTAGCTACTATGTGGGACTGAAGGTATGGTTGTCCACTAAGAACTTGCCATTGAAGACCGAGTCAAGAAAACTTTTTGCTGGTCTTTTTGTCATTAACCGCATTATCAGTCCCTCCTCTATTTGCCTCAGTCTATCACCCCTCACCGCACCTTCCACGTCTCCCAGATTAAGCCAGTTTTTTCCAGTCCGCTTTGCCCCCCATCCAAGCCGCCACCTCCACTGAAGATAGTTGATGGTGGCCTTGTCTATGAGGTGACATTGTGGACACTTGCCACCGGGGACGTGGTGTACAGTTTTTAGTGGACTGGAAGAGGTATAGACCAGAGGAGCGGTTGTGGATCCCCAGGTCCTTCATCATGGACAACAGCCTCCTCACGGATTTTTACCGGTGTTATCTGGACAAGCCCTGTGGGACACCAGGTGGTGCCCCCTTTTTTTTGGTGGGGGGGGGGGGGCACTGTAGTGAGTCCAGGTCAGCACACTGTTGTTTTTTTCTGTTCACTAATCAACACATTACCTGCAGCTGTTCTTCCCACCGAGTGGAAATCAGGAGCTGCCTTTAAATTGGAGCTGCTCCCATCATTCACCCTGAGCACGTTAGACCTCCTGCATGCTGTCTGCCGACTTCCTTGTGTGTGCAGCCTGGAAGCCACCTGTGGATACATAGGGACTAAATTACCTTAATCGTTTTCTCCAAATACCTTCCAGGACATCCTTTTCCTCATCAGCGGATCTCTTCTTGGTGGAATTTCTCATTCTGGACCCTGACCAGGCCCCTTTCCTCCCAAGTAAGTTGACTTACCAACATCCTTCTCCCCAAACCTCCTTTCTCCAGCTTCAACAGTAACATTTGTCTCTTTACCTCATTTCAACACTGCTCCTTGCAGAGGATCTGCTGCTCCTGTTGCTCCATCACCATAGTCATCTTAGCCTGTGAGAAAACTTGAGTCTCATTTACTGTTTTCATCTCCCCAGTGAATTATTCTCATGCCTTTCCCTTCTGCTATTGGTGCTTCAAGTGGTGGCATCCCCCAAACCAAATGGTAGATTCCAGAGGTGAGGGGGGCTATCAAGCTGAGGAAGGACTCCTATTGAGTTTTTTTAGCTTGTGGGTCTCCCGAAGGCAGGCCAAGCGCAGTGCAGCTCGAGCGGTTGCTGAGGGTGAAAATTGGGTGTGAGAGGAGTTCAGTGAGGCCATGGAGAAAGAGTTCCAGTTGGTCTCGAAGAGGTTCTGGCAAACTGTCCGGCAGCTCAGAAGCGGTAAGCACCTCCATGTCCACACTGTGTATGGTTGGATGGAAAGCTGCTGATTTTGACTGATGATATTGTGAAACAGTGGAAGGAATACTTCAAGGATCTCCTCAATCCCACGTCTTCCATAGTGGAAGTGGAGCCTGAGGACAAGGGGGAGTACTCTCTCCCATCACAGGGACTGAGTTTGCCAAAGTGGTTAAAACATCTTCAGTGGCAGGGCCCCTAGGGGTGGATGAGATTTGTCCTAAGAACCTCAAGGCTCTGGATGCTGTAAGGTTGTCTTTGCTGACACTTCTATGCGATGTCACGTGGAAGTTGGAGACAGTACCTTTGGCATGGCAAACTGGGGTGGAGTTTCCCCTCTTCAAGAAGAGGGACCAGAGGGTGTGTTCTAATTTTAGAGGGATCACATTCCTCAGCCTCCCTGGAAAGGTCTTGCCAAGACGATGGAGAGGAGACTCCGGCTGTTGGTTGAACATCAGAATCAGAAGGTTTTCATCCTGGTCGAGACACATCGGAGCAACTCTTCACCCTCTGAAGGATCCTCATGGGTTCGTGGGAGTTTGCCCAACCAGTCTACATGTTTTGTGGACTTGGAGAAAGCTTTCAACCGCATCCCCCGTGATTTCATGTGGGAGGTGCTCCCTGAGTATGGGGTATTGGGCTCATTGCTACGAGCTTTTCAGTCTCTATACGACCATTGCAAGAGTTTGGTTCATATTGCCAACAATCAGTTAAACTTGTACCTGGTGAGAGTTGGACTCCATCAGGGCTACCCTTTGTCACCGATCCTGTTCATAATTTTGATGGACAGGATTTTAGGTGCAGCCAAGAAATGAAGGGTGTCATGTTTGGTGACCACAGGATCTCATCTCTGTTCACAGATGATGTTGTCCAGTTGGCTTCATCGAGCAATGATCTACAGGTCTTACTGGGACAGTTTGCTATGGAGTGTGAAGTGGCCAGGATGAGAATCAGTACCTCCAAATCCGAGTCCATGGTGCTCAGCCAGAAAAGGGTGGGTTGTCCTCTCCGTGTTGGGCCCAAGGTCCTGCCCCAAGTGGAGGAGTTCAAGAATCTTGGGGTCTTACTCACGAGTGGTGGGAAAATGGAGCCGTAGATTGACAGATGAATTGGAGCAGCACCTGCAGTGATGTGGAAGTTGTACTGGTCTGCAGTGGTGAAGAGGGAGCTGAGCTCTAAAGCAAAGCTGTCGATTTACCACTCAATCAATTTTCCTACCCTCACTTACCATCATGAACATTGGGTAATGAGCAAAAGAAAGATCGCAGATACAAGTGGCTGAAATGAACTTTCTCTGTAGGGTTGCTGGACTCATCCTTAGAGACAGGGTGAGGAGCTCAGTCATCTGGGAGAGGCTCAGAGTAGAACCACTGGTCCTCGACATCAAAAGGAGCCAGTTGAGGTGGTTTGGCGATCTAATTAGGATGCCTCCTGGACACCTCCCACTTGAGGTGTTTCGGGCACATTCTACTGGGAGGAGACCCTGGGGCAGACCCAGGACATGCTGGAAAGCCTATGCCTCACAGCTGGCGTGGGAATGCTTTGGTCTCCCCTCTGAAGAACTGGAGGAGGTGGCCTGGGAGAGGGAAGTCTGGGCTTCTGTGCTTGGACTGCTGTCTCCATGACCCAGATTCCCAGAAAAGGGATAGAAAATTGATGGATGGATGGATGGATGGATTAGCTAAAAATAAACTCAATAGAAAGTGTCAACTTTTAGCACTGATTAGCAGATGGCTAAGTATTTCCATCAGTTGTGTTTTAATGGCTATGATTGTCAGATTCTGGGCACGGTCTGGGACTCTGTCCACGCCTTTTGTTCATTTTTGTTCCTCTGTGATTATTATCACTATTATTTAAATGGTAAATGGCATTCACTTATATAGCGCTTTTTCTCATCTCTAGATGACCAAAGCACTTTACAGATCCTGCTATCCACCCATTCACACACACTTTCACACACTGATGGTGGCCAAGCTGCAATACACAGGTGCTGGCCTGAACCACCAGGAGCAACTGGGGGTTCAGTGTCTTGCTCAAGGACACCTCAACATGCAGACTGCAGACAAAGTGGGAATTGGACTCCTGACCATCCAATCAATAGTCGGCCACACTACACCTGAAATGAAGTTTTAGTTATCATTCCTGAAGCTCACAGAGAGAAAATTTTACCAAAATTACATAGTTTGTCCTTTACTCCATCCTAATATGTTAAGAATTTGGGTGTTATATTAGACTCTGAGCTTGGTTTTACTCCACATATTAATAACCCCTTGATGCCTGTTGTCGCGAATTCGCATCAAACCGCTTCCGCTCCAAATGCAACCAAAATATCGTCTGTATTCCTCCACTTCCAGTTGGAGTACTTCCAACACATACCTAGGAACCTTTTGCAAGCATTAGTTTCTCGTAGGAACGGTCAGAGACGGAGCACCATCCATTTCCTGATTGCTAGGGTTAGGGTTAGGGTTATAGTTTGGCAGTCATGAGAGTTGAAAATACTGAAAATAACTTTGTGGCATAAATAAAAGACTCTTCATACTTGAGATGGGAACAGGTGCTTTTTTACCATTTTTTTTTTACCATAGATGCCTGTTGTCACTAATTTGCATCATACCTAAAATTATATCTATTTTAGGTGCTATAGTCAAATTAACTTTCTCAACTTAATTTAGCATCTACTTGAAAGCAAAAACACAAGTGAATTTTTTTTTTCATAATTGGAAATAAATTCAGGTGTTAAGGGTTTAAAAATATAACACAAACAGGATTCTACCACCAAAAGAATATAGTCAGAGTCTGCCCACTTCTCTCTTGAGCAAACACGGAGATACTGATGCTTGCTTTTATCGCCAGCCATATTGATTACTGTAATGCCCTGCTCTCTGGTCTTCCCAAAAAGACAATTTCAAATCTGCAGTTACTACAGAATTCAGCTGCACGTGTTCTGACAAGGACCAGACGGCAGGCTCACATCACACCAGTCTTAAAGTCACTGCATTGGCTCCCTGTGTCCTTCAGGATAAATTTTAAGGTTCTTTTGCTGGTTTATTAATGTCTGTATTTATTTATATTTATTTGTATTTATTTATTAATGTCTCTCAGTCATGAGTCTTGTTATTTATCAGAACTATTTTTAACATATGAGCTCCCACAGCCCCTGAGGTCCTCTGGCACTGGTCTTTTAATTATTCCTACTGTCAGAACACGCACCCACGGTGAAGCTTCTTTTAGCTACTACAGTCCACATCTGTGGAAAAGCTTGCCGGCGAACATCAAGGCTGCCAAGAGTATTCATGTTTTTAAAAACAGGCTCAAGATCTACTATTTTAACTTAACTTTTGATTAGTTTCCTATTTTAATTTTCTTAATTTCAGATTTTAAATTTATTTTATGCTGATCTTGTCATAATTATTCACTTTGTTTTTAAATACAATTACATTTTAAACTTTGAGTTTAAATGTGTGTGTGTTTATGATTATCATTTTATTAAAAATTATGCATCTTATTATTATTATTATTATTATTATTATTCACTGATGGTTTTATTTATCTCATTATCCTGTCCTAACTCCAGAGTTTCCTCATGGGGGTCCCTCCCACTGGGGGTTGCCTTGTTCTGGCTGCAGGGCTCTGGCCTGTGACTGCCCTGGCCTACCCAATGCCTGGTCTTGGGTGGTGGCAGAGGTGGTGGCAGAGGTGGTGCCCCTGTGGCTACGGACTTGGCGCTTCCCTTGTGTTGATGGCTCCCTAAGATGGTGCTGGATCCTTGACGCTTGGCCATGTCTCACATTGATGAGTGTGTGTGTGTCATAAACCCCCCGTGCGCCCATCTATTGCGCACGGTGGAGAGAAGGAAGAATGAGGATTTAACTGCAGGGTTTCACCAAAAACATATTTATTGACATAAACAGTTCAGACACGGACAAACATGTTAGTCAACAATAAAATGAGCATGCGCTCGGGGAGCGAGGAAGACTATGGGGGTAAAACTACTCGGGGGGGGGGGGGGGGGGAATGTAAACTGGGCAACAGCCTAAACGTAGTAGTTATGCTGCAGGGAGGAATGCCACCTGAAGCGTAGCAGACTACTGCGAGAGGAAAGGCTTCAGGTAAAGCGTAGCAGTGAACCACAAAGAGAAACGCAACAGTTTACTCACAAGTAACAACAGTCCCGAAAGTCCAATGCTCCCAGCAAGCGTAACTCAAATGTCCTTCCGACGTGGCAATCACCCCGTGGAGAGCAGGAGTGACTCACTCAATGACCCAGCGACGTTTGTCCAGCAACGAGCTGCTTATGAACATGCGCTGCTGGCGTGGCAAATTGGGAACACCTAGGCGAGGCGCAGAAAGGATGATTAACGGGACTGGGAACAGCTGATGGAATTACAGAGAGCAGGACTGACAGACTGTCAGCAGTGTGGGAAAAAGATCAGAGGCTGACTAACAGCTGCCGGTTGGGCAGTGGCTAAGATGATGGAATGAATACATCAAATGCACATAAACAATGAAGCCAAAACCCACAGAGAGATCAGGGCCGAGCCGGGGAAAACCAAGGGGGCTCGGCTTATGACAGCATGTGTGTGTGTCTGCTAGTATGACGAGGTTGGGTGGGTGAAGGGGTGGGGTGGGAAGGGGCATAATTGTTTTTTAAATTTGTAAAGCACTTTGTGCTACAATTTGTTTTGTATCAAAAGTGCTATATAAATAACGTTTTGATTGATTGATTCACATTGACAATGACAAATTCCCATTTTTCCATTGACTGATTTTGACATTGCATGTAAAAGACACTTAGGTCTTAAGATCATTCTTAGTTAAGCCCAGTTGGTCCAAGACAGTAACAGCAAGCTCTGAATGAATCTTTAGACGAATGTTGATTTTGACACCGATTTTGTTCCCTGTCTTGCCGTGCTCTTTTTTTCTCACTTATTTCTAAATAATTTTTCTTTCACTGGTTTGCTCAAAGTTGTAGGTAGAAGTTTGCATTTGCTGCTCTTTTTTGCTCCTGTGACACCAGCTTATATCGACACACGCATTTGGTTAAGGCCACAGTTGTGATTACATGCGCCCACTACTGGAGCATCACACTATTGATTTTCCACCCTGTGTAAACGATGACCTAAGGGGGTCCAGGGGTATAATTCACAGTCAGACAACCTAAGATAACATATCTTGAGTTGTTTTTATGGCTTTGTAACTATACTGTATAACTCTTAAAAATTTATAAACTAGATCTAAATACTTTTTTTTTTTTTTTGCCTCTCCTCTATTTAAAATATTGTTTTCTTTAGGTTTACCATGGGTGGCTGTGTTTCTGGAGATGATGGGAAAGTTTGGAGTGACTTCAGCTTTCAGTATTGTCTATGCCATCACTTCAGAGCTCTTCCCTACTGTTATCAGAAATACGGGACTGGGAATTTGTTCCATGGCTGCACGTATAGCCACCATCGTCTCATCCTTCATCATTTTTTTGGGTACGTATATTCAGTTTTATATGAAACCATGCTAAGGCCTAGGAGTGGGAAATATGGCCTAAAGATGATATCGCAATATTTCTGTGAATTTTCACAATAACAACATTTTTTATGATATCACAGAATACAATTTTCTTTCTTTTAAATTTATGCAAAAAGGAAAATTTCACAGTTCAGCATTATTTACCTTCAACATATTTGGGAAAAACAAAACAAAAACTCTTATTTCTCCAGCTTATAAACAGCTGCTCAGATTTAGTTTATAATAATTTTTGTGTTTGGTATCAAATATTACAAGAAAATAATATAAACCATTTCATCTCAAGTGCACACAGATGTTGGGTTTGATGAAAAATCACTTTACCTGCATTGAAACTCTCATTGCATGGACCTCTCCTGGAGCCTCGTGTATAAACGATGCGCACGCACAAAAACATGGCGTACGCTGATTTTCACACACACAGTGGGATACATAAAAACAAGCGTGACATGAGAATATGCGGGCAGAGCCACAAAGTTTCCACCTTCCGTGAGAAGTTGCGGGCTCTGCACAAAATTCTGTTTGACTCTATCAGGTAGGTCTGTTAAACTACAGAGCAGCTGAAACTCACAGAATGTGTTCAATAACATTTCTACTTCAGTTAAAATGATTTGTCTAAGAATTAGTGCTTGAAAAACATGATTATTATTATTATAAGATTTATCTTCACAATTTGGCTGACTGAGCGTAGTGAAACCCTGATGAAAAATAACTAATTTCCCTTAGATATAACCTGCCTCATTCATGGGCCAAAACCAGCACCACTGGAAACTGGATCCCATCTCTGTAAATGTGACATAGATGTAGCGTGAATTGCCTATAAAAATATTTGTCATAAGGTACAGGAATTATTTATTTTATTTAATAGTGGGTGTGAAAGGGGGCGGAGTTAAACCATCACTTCTACACCCGCTAAATTAAATAAAAGCACTTGTAAAAGGGGCACCAGTCCTAACGGACAATAATATTAACTTTAATTTTAATTAATTTTGTACCTTAAATTACTTAATGAATCAGTCTCAAAGTTTCAGTGAGTTTTTGTCCTGCCGTGATTAGGAAACCTGTATATGCGAAAGGAAAACGCTTCAACTTCTATCATTCACCCTTTTATTAAACTCATTCAGGTTACATGGCATGGCGTTCAAATGATGAATAAACAGATTTAAATGATGACAGCGTAATATATCACATCAACTGATATTGGGTTCCTGAACATAACATCCAGCGTTACACCTCTGTAGGACCAAGGAGGGACCAGACTTATGTTTCAACGGTAAATGAGGCTGAAATGTTTTAACAAAACAACGTAATTTTATGGGGAAAATTCATAAGCTAATTATCTAAAAATGACTCCTGAATTAATCTACAAACATTTAAGGGCAGTTACTTAAAAATGACTAAGAGTTTTCCTTCAGTTTGCAGCTCTATCCTGTGGCTGAGAGACTAATTGAGCCCTGAAATACGGGCCATATTCAATTGTAATTTAATTGTTAGGACATCACGTTTTAACCCAGCAGATAGGAGAAATAAGAGTTTCACTCACACAACAGCCATAGGTCCACGTTTCCGCGGGTCGGTACCGCTGGGTTTTGAAGTTAGGACGTAGGAAGAAGCGGCTGCTGTCCTCACAGCCGTGGAGGTGATAACTCAGCTGGGGGCCCTTCAAGGAGACAGTGGCAGCCGTGGATGGTTTGTCTCAGGGCGGCGTGAAAAGTCCTTGGAAAAGAGTCCAAATTTGAGATCTCTTGTAACGGGATCGACCCAAAAACTGAAGGAGAAACTTCTCAGTCTCTGTTCACTTTAAATTAGGCAAATTAAAGGTCCACTTTAATGGCGTGAAAAGTCATGGAAAGAAATGAGAAAAACATTTACTAGGATAAGAATGGCTTCTGAGGTGAAGGAAAAAGTTTGAGAATTTGATTCTCTAAAAGGGACGAGCTCTAAAGAAAAATGGTTTCTCCTCAGTGACCAGAATATAACGAAAGACTTGACAAACACACAGAGAATAAAATAAAACTTCACAGGGCCTTGAAACGGTGGAATAAAATCTTCTTCTGAGATCTAGATTACTATTCTGCTTCTTTAATCTTAATTTAGTTCCTAATCTTTCTCAAAATCTCTTTCTTTCTTCTTTCTGTGTTTCTAATTCTTAATTCTATCACCGTTCTCTATCTTGCTTCTTGCTAATCTTCCTGCCTGTTCTTTGTCTCTACTGTTCTCTTACTGTTCTCTACTCACCAAACTCAAATTTAACTTCTCTCTTTTAAAGTTACCTCGCCGGGTCGTAAAACTGATGATGTCGATCGTAAGACTGACCAATCGACTTTTTCAGAAGCAGTTTGAAATGGCTGCTATCCAATGTGAGGACATTTCTTTGTTTGAGAGCAGCCAATCAAACGAAGACACCATCCCATGAAATTGCAGAGGGAAAATCAACAGTCAGTTCTTATGAAATTAAATGCTCAATATAAAATCTAACTAAATTAAATGACTTGGCTAATATTTGGTGATCATGCATTTATACCATTACTCCAATAACACTCATGAATATAACATTTCTTATACATAATTATAATACATGCATTCACATTTAGATCAAAATGCAGCAAAACATGCAGCAAACCATGGTTGGTGATAAAAGAGGGATGATTTTCAGTGTCCTTAGGATCCAGAGGATAAGCTGAAAGAAACTTAATGTTTAGAACAAATTAAAAGTCATCCTACATACTGAAAACACATTCCGTAGGTATCCGCTAGGAGGTACTGTTGAGCTGTAGATGATTTCCTTTAGTATCTGGGCGAAGGTCTGGACAGCATCGGGCTATAAACCCGTCAGATTAAGTGGTTTATGACTCTTAAGAACATTGGTTTCCTGTGAAAAGGTACGTTATCAAATGCAGTGTTCACGTTGAGAGGTCTGGTCTCCTGAGTTTTATGTTCCTTTGAGCCTTTAAAAGCAAATTCTGATCCTTACAATCTCTGCAAGAGGCAACTGTTTACATTGGGGTCCTGGGAAAGCAAGCATCTTTGGTCAGGCCTGGAAGAAGCCTGCATGAGTCGACATAAAAGCCAGTGATATTCCTGAAAAGGCAGAAAAGTGGTATTCCTGTGTAATGAATAAAGTGAAATTCCTGTAAACTGGAGAGAAGTGATCTTCTGTCTTGGTTTGAGGAGACGATGATGCTACATAGAGATAATAAAATTTACTACACAGTTGACTCACGAGGAAACATGCACGGATCAGTCTCTCCTGGGAGGAATTCTGTTTGGTAAAATGCATTCTAATCGAGCCTCAGCTCCAGCACAATATGTGCTGAGGCAACAAGAAGCCCCTGACTGCAGACTACTTGAAGGCAGCTGGATTGTGGATCTCTGCAGGTGAACCTTGGTAGCTGCAGCGGTGACATTTGCAGCTGTATTGGAGTGAAGAGATGTTTCCATAGTCTAAAATATCTCTGTTTGGAGATTACAATCTAGAAATAAAAGGCTTCTGCTGTTGTGCATAATTTCGATTCTGACAGAGATTTGGTTTGAAATTATAAATTCAGCTGTATGATTGGAGTGGTATTCAATGGCATTTATTTACTTTGTTTCGTTTTATTTACTTTATTATTTTACTCAGTAACATCACGTCTGTTTATGCGGATTACCGAGGGCTTTCTTTCACAGCATTTTTTTTCCCTTGTGTCAGCCCGCCCCCCGCCGTCATACTGTCATATAGTGATCCATCAATAGACTTCAACTTTAATGCTATTTTCTTTTATTTCAGTCTGAGTAAGCTGCATTAACTGAGGTGTAGGCACAAGTTGTTGCTTCAGCCTACACCCCTTCAGTACGAAATATGTTGTCTTTTTCTCTTTCCTTTTCTTTTTTGTCTTGTTATAATCGGACAGAAATTACAAAAAAAAAAAAAAAACAGTGACTGAATGAACTGTCATTGTAACATGGTCCACTCGGTAAACTTAGGTTTATTGTTGATTCCGGATGGTGAGAACAAAAAAAAAATAAAATAAAATACAGTGGTGTAAAAAAGTGTTTGCCCCCTTCCTTATTTCTCATTTTTTTTGTATGTTTGTCACACTTAAATGCTTCAGATCATCAAACAAATTTAAATATTAGACAAAGATAACACAAGTAAGCACAAAATGCAGTTTTTAAATAAAGGTGTTTATTATTAAGAGGGAAAAAAATCCAAACCTACATGGCAAAGTCTGAAAAATTGATTGCCCCCTAAACCGAATAACTGATTGGGGCACCTTTAGTAGCAACAACTGCAATCAAGCATTTGCAGTAACTGGCAATGAGTCTTTTACAGCACTGTGGAGGAATTTTGGCCCACTCAATTGTTGTAATTCAGCCACATTGAAGGGTTTTCGAGCATGAACTGCCTTTTTAAGGTCATACCACAGCATCTTAATCGGATTCAGGTCAGGACTTTGACTAGGCCACTCCAAAGTCTTCATTTTGTTTTTCTTAAGCCATTCAGAGGTGGACTTGCTGGTGTGTTTTGGATCATTGTCCTGCTGCAGAACCCAAGTGTGCTTCAGCTTGAGGTCATGAACAGATGACTGGACATTCTCCTTGAGGATTTTTTGGTAGACAGCAGAATTCATAGTTCCATTTACCACAGCAAGTCTTCCAGGTCCTGAAGGAGCAAAACGGCCCCAGACCATCACACTACCACCACCATATTTTACTGTTGGTATGATGTTTTCTGAAATGCTGTGTTACTTTTACGCCAGATGTAATGGGACACACACCTTTCAAAAAGTTCAACTTTTGTCTCATCAGTCCACAGAGTATTTTCCCAAAAGTCTTGGGGATCATCAAGATGTTTTCTGGCAAAACTGAGACGAGCCTTTATGTTCTTTTTGCTCAGCAGTGGTTTTTGTCTTGGAACTCTGCCATGCAGGCCATTTTTGCCCAGTCTTGTTCTTATGGTGGAGTCATGAACACTGACCTTAACTGAGGCAAGTGAGGCTTGCAGTTCTTTGGATGTTGTTGTGGCATCTTTCGTGACCTCTTGAATGAGTTGTTGCTGCACTCTTGGGGTAATTTTGGTCGGCCGGCCACTCCTGGGAAGGTTCACCACTGTTCCATGTTTTCGCCATTTGTGGACAATGGCTCTCGCTGTGGTTCACTGGAGTCCCAAAGCTTTAGAAATGGCTTAATAACCTTTTCCAGACTGATGGATCTCAGTTACTTTGTTTCTCATTTATTCCTGAATTTATTTGGATTGCAGCATAATGTCTAGCTTTTGAGGATCATTTAGTCTACTTCATATTGTCAAGCAGGTCCTATTTAAGTGATTTCTTGATTGAGAACAGGTTAGGCAGTAATCAGGCTTGGGTGTGGCTAGAGAAATTGAACTCAGCCTTCCAAAGATGTGATAAACCGCAGTTATGTTTTAACGGGGGGGGGGGGAGGTTACTTTTTCACACAGGGCAATGTAGGTTTGAATTTTTTTTATTCTTAATAATAAACACCTTCATTTAAAAACTGCATTTTGTGTTTACTTCTGTTATATTTGTCTAATTTTTAAATATGTTTGATAATCTGAAACATTTAAGTGTGACAAACATACAAAAACATGAGAAATCAGAAAGGGGGCAAACACTTTTTCACTCCACTGTATTTTTTTCTGACCTCCACCTCCGTTATCAACACCTCAGTATCACACTCTGTGATTTATTTTTTTTTTTTGTGCTTCTCTGCAGGATTGACAATCATAGTTTGACAGAAAAGTGACAGAAGGGCCATTTTTTATTCATTTACATAGTCATTAGTGGGGGGAACTGAAGCAGAGTAAAGAGATCGTGCACATGTGCTGGTTTTCACATGAGGTGGGATGTATAAAGAGAAGGAGCGGAGAATCAGGCATGTGCACAGTTTAATAAATCTGAAAATTTTTGTGCGCACGCACTTTTCACATTTCGTGAGTACGCCATCTTTCAGTATGAAATCTGTGCAGTCCTTCATACGTACATGAGGCCCCTGGTACTTTTTGGCTCTCGTTGCACTGAACGGGTGTTTTTTTTTCCCTCTTCGGGTGGTTGAATAAAATCAAAATGAAGCGTCTAAAATGGAAGGAAAATGCAACTAGAGACACTTCAAGCACCACATTGTCAGACATTTACACCGCTCCAGCCTTAAATCTTAAATATTTCCACTCAACTGGATGCAGACGCGCCAACTTCAGAATGGTAGCTGTAGCAGACGTTGTAGACGGCAAAGTGAGCATGGCCTAATATCCAAGACGGTGACCAAAACAAATGACGTCATCAAAGGTCACCAAAAATTCAAGTTCAGTGTTGGGTTTTTGATTTTTTTGATTTGATTTTGTATACTTTATTGATCCCCAGAGGGGAAATTGAGGGCATCCACCTGGATGGATGAAGCAGCCACTTTTATGGTATATCTGGTATTTGACCCTGTCTGGCTAGGATCATGCTCCGGGGGGGAGGGCGGTCCTCCTAACAGTCTAGGTTCAAAGTTAAGTTAATCCCTTCCACAGCATGTGGGATACCATGTGGTGTATGGGGCGGCACCTATCTTCGTTTTACTGACTCTAGGCCACACAGTTACTGTGAGTAGTGAAAGCTACAGAGGGGAGGTCAGTCCTCTGGTAGTTCTGTGTGTTAACTTTCCTTTCCACGTTCTATTATGCTGAGCACCAAGCTAGAAGGCGGAAAGTACCATTTTTATATGGTCTTTGGTATGACCAGGCCGGGACTTGAACCGACAACCTTCTGGTTGTGGGGCGAATGCTCTACCAACTAGGCCACCACTCTGGGTCTGGGTTCAAAGGGGTCATCAAAAGTTTACTGAAAGGGCAAATTCATGCTATTGATTTATGGCATGTCTGACCCTTCCTGTGTCATGCTTGTTTTGCTGTTTCTATGGTAATGCATAATTTCCGTCAATAGCGTAACGGTGTGACATTGTCACGCAGCAGACCACAAATATTGCAACATTCATTTTCACACTGGTATTGTAGAGAGAAATGAGCAGGCGAGACAGTGAGCTGGATCAGCGCCTCCGGGGTGTTCGCCTTGAGTTCCATTTTACGTCGAAGGTCACCAGTGTAGAGAGAAATGAGCAGGCGAGACAGTGAGCTGGATCAGCGTGGACTTTATTCTCTCTAACATCAAGTCAACAAGAAGAATCTCCCAGGTCGCAGGGCATCTCTCTCTTATATCGTACATGCCTTGCCTAGCGACCTGGGGGCTCACACCACAATACACATAATCACAATACACATAATCACAAAGACTGTCGGCTCATTAACATACAGTTCAGTGGAGAAGCCACAGTCTGCCCGGCGCATCAGCCTAACAGTCCTTTAGCATCTCCACCTCTGCTGTCCCGTCTCGACCCCCCGTCGGCTTCTCTCCTCCTGTGCCATTCAGTCTGAGTGGAGAATGTAACGTCTAGGTCCCCCACAGTATCAGCATTTATACTGGTATTATCATGAGTGATATGATATGGCACACCCCTACTAAGGCCTCTGTAATCTCCTCAATACCACAACTTGTAGAATCACAAAGGATAGTAAAGCCTACCACTGCATTTAACTGGTCTTTCTTTGTGTCTTTATTTATTTGTGAATAAACACAAATGTAAACAATGACATTGTTTAAATTTCTATTGTCTCTGGTTTATTCTTAGTGTCTATATTTTTGAATTCCCAGGACAAGAATTCAAGGCTCTCCCATATATAGTAATGGGAGTATTAGCCATCACTGGTGCATTCCTAAGTCTTTTACTGCCAGAAACATATGGGGAAGCTTTGGCAGAGACGATTCCACAAATGCCACAGATATGCAGGAGAGACAGGATGAATGCTGGGATTGTGCAATGCATTTTCCTATTTGTGTCCACTGCAAACATCTACTGTAAACCTTACACTGAGTTCTGCTGTTAAACAAAAAAAAAAGGTAAAATAAACCAAAACTTTTGGAAGGTAAAATTGTGACTAAGATTAAGAATAATTTGAAAGTGCAGCTGTTGTTTGTTGTATTGTTGTATTGTTCATATTAGTGCATTTTTCATAAACCTGCTTGATAACCAGTTAATTTGTGCTTCTGATAGTTTTAACTATCTGTTTTACAGTGTTACAAATATCACTGTAGATTGATTTGCTTTAAAGCAAATACGGTGCCTATTAAAAGTATTCACCCCCCCCCCCAAACTGGATGCTTCAACCTTTAATTGCTTTATCAATTGAAATCATGGTCAAAATAATTTGACTTTTTTTGACAAAAAAATTTAAAAAAAAGCTTCTTTCATGTCAAAGTGAAAACAAATTTTTTACAAATTACTGTCAATTAATTAAAATGATATAAGGTAATGTAAATGATTGCATAAGTATTCATCCCCTTCAGGTCAGTATTTAGTTGATGCACCTTTGGCTGCAATCACAGCACTGAGTCTGTGTGGATATGTCTCAATCAGGCTGGCACATCTGGACACTGCAATTTTTCTCCATTCTTCCTTGCACAACAGCTCAAGCTCTATCAGATTGCTCGGGGATTGGGCGTGAACAGCTCTTTTCAAGTCCAGCCACAAATTTGAGATCTGGGGTTGACTTGGCCACTCCAGAACATTCACTTTGTAGTTTTTGAACCATTTCTATGTGGCTTTTGCTGTATGCATAGGGTCATTGTCTTGCTGGAAAATAAATCTTCTCCCAAGTCGTAGTTCTCTTGTAGATTGAATCAGATTCTCCTCCAGGATTTGGCGATATTTTTCTGCATTCTGCATACTGTTCCCCTCTATCTTTACTAGCCTTCCAGGGCCTGCTGCTGAGAAGTATCCCATATCTCATGATGTTGCCACCATCTCCTTCAGAGTGGCTGTCGGTGTCTTGGTGGCCTCCCTCACCAGTCTTCTTTCTTGATCACTCAGTTTGTGAAAACGACCAGCTCTAGGCAGATTTAGACAAGTGCCATGTGGCTTTCATTTCTTAATGATAGATTTAACTGAAGTCCGTGGGATGCCCAGTGAGTTGGAAATCTTCTTGTAGCCACCTCCTGTCTTATACGTACTTTCCAATTATCTTTTCTCTGAGTTGCTTGGAGTGTTCTTTTGTCTTGATGTTGCAACTGTAGTGGGAATACTGATGAATTAGAGACTGGACCTCCCAGACACAGGTGTCTTCCTACTACAATCACTTGACACACATTAACGGCACTCAGGTAATCTCCATTTCACCAGTTGTGAGACTGCAGACATCAACTAGATGGATCTCTGTTGATTTAGGTCAGTCACTTTAAGATAAGCCTTTAAGATAAGATAAGATAAGCCTTTATTAGTCCCACAATGGGGAAATTCCAGGATTGCAACAGCACAGGGACAGCAACACTCAGAGCAATAATTTAGAAGATAAGAAAATAAGAGCAGTGAATATACATATGTACACATAAATATATAAATATATATACAGTGTGGAGCACTGTAGCTAGATGCAATAAACAGCATAACCGTCTACTGAGTTATCCTACAGAGTATGAATATGTACCCATACATATTGTCACCCTCCGTAGCGACTGATATTGTCCTAGTTGCATACTGGAGGGGACCATTTGTGTAAGTCTGTTGCGTCTTTTGCATTCAATACTATCAGGTTGTCACATTTTTTTTTTTTTTTTTTGCTATCTCTGCGAGCAGCCCTGCTTAGGTTATACAGTCTGACAGCCGTAGGTAGGAAGGACCTGCAAAACCTCTCGGTTGCGCACCTAGGATGATGTAGTCTGCTGCTAAATGAGCTCCTCAGTGTATGTCCTGCATAGGGTGGGACTCGGACTCCAGCAGAGATAACAGTTTAGCCACCATCCTTCTCTCTCCTATCTCCTCAACTGGGTCAAGGCGTTGCCCCAGGACAGAGCTAGCTTTCTTGATCAGTTTGTTCAGTCTCTTCCCATCGGCTGCTGTAATGCCACTGCCCCAGCAGACCACTCCAAAAGTGATGGCTGATGCCACCACCGTGTCATAGAATGCCTTCAGGAGCACCCCTTGTACACCAAAGGGGTTAAAGGGGGAGAATACTTAAGCAATCATTTACTTTACCTTGTATAATTTTAATTAATTGAGAGCAGTTTGCCATAGTAGGGCAGCATGGTGGCACAGTGGTTAGCACTGTGGCAGCACAGCAAGAAGGTCAGGGGATCGATTCCACCCCTGACCATCGTGAGTTTGATCCCACCCCTAGACCATCAGAGACCCTTCTGTGTGGAGTATGCATGTTCTCCCTGTGTCTGCGTGGGTTTACTCCGGGTACTCCAGTTTCCTCCCATAGGCCAAAGACATGCAGGTTAGGTTGACTGGCATCAACTGGGGATTCTAAATTGTCTCTCTGTGTTGGTCCTGCGATGGACTGGTGATCTGTCCAGAGTGTACCCTGCCTCTCACCCAAAGATGCTGGGATAGGCTTCAGCCACCCCATGACCCGACAAAAGATGAAGCGGCAGAAGATGGCTGGATGGATGACAGTCGTTTGTAAAGATTTGTTTTTACTTTGACAAGAAAGATGCTTTTTTTAAAGTCTTTGTCAAAAAAGGCATTTTTTTTTACCATGATTTCATTTTATAAAGCAATAAAAGGTTGAAACATCCAAGGGGAGTGAATACTTTTTATAGGCACTGTATATGCTGTCTCAGAGTTCCTAAAAACCGTTTCCTTTTCATGCAGGAGGAGAGGAAAGAATGAAATGGACATTAAAAATGAAAAGTTCTCAACTGACTTCCAGAGTGAAGAATCCAAGCTGTAGTTGCTTGTAGCTTCTATTTCTGTGTTTGTATTTTTGTTTTGTTCTTTGAAATTACAAATTTCCAATAATCAAATAATGTGCTTTCATATATTCATTGTATTTATTTAGGTATCTTGTTTAATAATAACTTTATCTTGAATCATTTAAAACTCTTCAGTAAAAAATTTACACAAATTAATCTTGGTTAATTTAACAAAAACTATAACTTATTTCAATTTGCCTTGCATATGGGGTCAGATTTTTAAAAAAGAATTACTGACTTATAATAACCGCCTATGCATTTGAAACTGAAACACCTACTGTATATTCTATATATAGGACTTGCATGGACAAAAAAAAAAGAATATATGGAACTTATCAAAAACGAGTGAAGAATAAGGGGCAGATTTACTTAGGCAGTGCAAATAAGCGAGTGCGCAAATTAGGCAAAGCGCCTCGGGCAGGGGTGGACTTAGTCCATTGGGGGGCTAAGGCAACGACAGAAATGAGGCCCTACTTTTTCTTTGCTCAACACGGTCTTTTCATTTTTGTGGGTATGATTTCAATTTTTATGTTATTGATTTTAAAATTGTAACGGGGTAGGCACTATATAAGCACAAGCTTCAGCCTACACCCTTTCAAATGTTCTTACTATGTGTCCTACATATTTATAGTTGTTTTGATTGTATATTCATGACCAAATAAAATTCACATTCATTCATTCATTCATTCAGGCCTTACTAACATCCTACCTGAAACTTATTGTCCTCAGAAGTCTTCAAATGATGATATCATTCAGGTATCAGGAATTATATCTGTAGAAAAACAAAGAAGTTTAAAGTGATACTATATGAGAAAAAAGGCCAAAGTTACAAGAAACTGCAGATTACTGAGAAAGTCATAAAATTTTGTGGAAAATGCCATTCAGAAGAATAAAGATGAAAATTTACATGGAAAAAATGAAAGAAAAAATAAAAGAATAAATGCACTGGTTTGTGTGCAATGATGTGTGTGTGGGGGGTGGGGGGTATTTAACAGTTTGCACATTTGCAGCTCAAGTAATTTATAATTATTGAGTGACATCCTGTTTTTGTATTGAAGTGGATTACTAACCTCAAATCTTAACAAATGCATTAAATGTAGACTCTTGTGTATTATTAACAAACAACACTTCACATGGATGATCTGTTGTTTGGTTACACATACCTACATTTGCCAGCAGGGTCCTGTTCACTAGTCCATTTTGCAGAGGCAACCATTGTGCTCCCTCCTCTGTATTATGTAAGCACTAGGGAGAATATATCACAAACAATAAGGATAAATACAAAAAAATATTAAACAGGCCCTCTCTGAACTAAATAGCAACGTTCTTTGTCTGTCAGGTACTTAGGCCATAATGATGGGTCATCTTTAAGAACAAAGTGGTCAGACTCGTGGTATATAGTTCCCTCATCATCTGCTCCTCTGTGAAGAGTAGCTGTTGACACAGCTGGCATGTCACTTAAGCAACATGAGCTAGCGGTCACGGTACTGTCTACAACGGATACAGGTCAGGTGGATTCCTGACCAAATGAACACCCCAAGTGGACCCCAGGACCCAATCTGTACATGTGCAAGTGAATTTTCATTCCAGTGATTTACAAACTGATTCACAATTTTCTAAAGCCCCATTCAGAACATTACAGTCCCACATACCTATTTTGTGGATTTTCGTCTGGGGGCAGCCAGCCCTGACGAGCAGCAGCAGTGGAAAAGAGAAGTTTTTTGAAAGCAGAAACTGAGTCAAAACCTTCTCTGGGTCAGCTTAGTTGTCATATTTTTTTAAATACACATACATACTACTGTATGTTGTATGTACATACAGTGGTGTGAAAAAGTGTTTGCCCCCTTCCTGATTTTTCATTTTTTGTATAGATATTACACAAAGATAACACAAGTTAACACAAAATGCAGTTTTTAAATGAAGGTGTTTATTATTAAGGGTAAAAAAAATTCCAAACCTACATGGCCCTGAGTGAAAAAGTGATTCCCCTCCCCCCGTTAAAACATAAATTAACTGTGGTTTATCACATCATTGGAAAGCTGAGTTCAATTTCTCTAGCCACACCCAGGCCTGATTACTGCCACACCTGTTCTCAATTAAGAAATGACTTATTAAATAGGACCTGCCTGACAAAGTGAAGTAGACCAAAAGATCCTCAAAAGCTAGACATCATGCTGTGATCCAAAGAAATTCAGGAACAAATGAGAAATTGCTACCTCCATTTTAAATGATGACTCCCACTCCTTGCACTGCCACTTTCAGCTTCTTCCCTCAAGACGGAGGTTTGCTGTCCCTAAAAGTAAAACCCAGCGCTACAAAAACAGCTTTGTTCCTGCTGCTGTCAAAGAGCTGAACAAGTTGTAACAATATATTGCACATAATTAATTGCACATAACCGTGCAGCCATAATCCTGGCTGCACGGTGGCGCAGTGGTTAGCACTGTGGCAGCACAGTTTACCCTCAGCCGGGGGATCGCAGAGATCGTGGGTTCGATCCCTGCCCCCGGCCAACAGTGATCTGTGTGGAGTTTGCATGTTCTCCCCATGTTGCGTGGGTTTACTCCGGGATTTCTCCGGTTTCCTCCCACATGCCAAAAACATGCAGGTTAGGGATAAGGGGCGCTTGCGCACGCAGCAACCGGCAGCTGGTGGCTTGTCACCAGACTGCAAAACAAATCTACCTACGGGTACAAAATAAGTAATAAAAAAAAAATAAATAAATAAATAATTTAGTTATCTATTTATTAACTCCATGTTATATTTACTTATTTTTGTAGGATTTTTATCTGGGTTCTAAATCTTTTATTGGGTTTTAGACCTTTGAGTTTTTAACCTCTTTGACTAGTCTTTAACTTTTTAATATGACCCTTCTCTCTTATCTCTGGTTTTTCTCGTTGTCTTTATATCCTGATTGATCAAATCAAAATCAAATCAAATCAAACTTTATTGTCATATTGCTGTACATATAACTGTAGTGCAGGCAAGATGAAACTGCGTTTCTCTTGGCATCCATATAAATAGAAGCAGCATGATTTAAGACACACTCCCACATAGCTCCACCCCCCACCCCCACCCCCATCCATTCACACATCCCTGAGACATACTTGGGAGAAAAAAAACAACTAACTAACTATAATATACAAATAATATACAAAATGTACGTAAGTGCAGTAGTGTGTATGAGAGATTCCAGGTCAACTGTTCAGCATCCTGACAGCTTGTGGAAGGAAGCTGTTGATCAGTCTGGTGGTTCTGCCTCTGATGCTCCGGAATCGTTTACCAGATGGAAGAAGTTCAAAGTGTTTATGCAGAGGGTGAGAACGGTCCTTGACAATGTTCAGTGCCCTGCTCCTACAACGGTTTTGAAAAAGTTCTTGCACAGAGGGGAGGGAGACTCCAATTACCCTCTCAGCCCCCTTGACTATCCTCTGCAGGGCTTTTTTGTCTGACATACTGCAGCTGGAGTACCATGTAGCAATGCAATACATCAGAACACTCTCCACCACACCTCTGTAGAAGGTCCTGAGGATGCAGATGGGGAGAGAGGCCTGTTTGAGTTTCCTCAAGAAGTGCAGTCTCTGCTGAGCCCGCTTCCTGATCTCCAAGGAATTTTTGCTCCAGGTCAGGTTCTGCGAGATCTGCACTCCGAGGAACTTGATGTTCTCCACTCTCTCCACTAAACGGCCGCCGATGCTGAGGGGGACGTGCTCAGGCTGTGACCGCCGGAAGTCGATAATCATCTCCTTCGTTTTGTCCACGTTGAGCACCAGATTGTTCTCCCTGCACCAGCCCTCCAGGTCTCTCACTTCTTCCCTGTACATTGATTCCTCATCCCTCTGAATAAGTCCCACCACCGTGGTGTCATCTGCAAACTTAATAATCTGGTTCCCCTCGTGTCTGGATACATAGTCATGTGTTAGAAGTGTAAACAACAGTGGACTGAGTACACAGCCTTGAGGGGATCTGGTGCTCAGCGTGACAGAGTTGGAGATGTTGTTTCCAACCCAGACAGACTGAGGTCTCTCAGTCAGGAAATCCAGGATCCAGAGACATGTGGCGGTGTTCAGACCGAGAAGGAGTAATTTCTCCATCAGTCTCTGGGGAATAATGGTGTTGAATGCTGAACTGAAATCAATGTACAGGAGTCTGGCGTAGGTGTCTTTCTGGTCCAGGTGGGTGATGACAGAGTGTAGGGTGGTGACTATAGCATCCTCCGTGGAGCGGTTTGAACGATATGCAAACTGGAGCGGGTTGTGTGATGCAGGGAGGCAGGCTGTAATGTGTGGTTTGACAAGCCGTTCAAAACACTTCATCACAATTGGTGTCAGTGCAACAGGACAATAGCCATTCAAACAGGACACAACTGGTTTCTTTGCCACCGGTACAATGATAGAGGTCTTGAAGCATCTGGGAACGATGGCCTGACTCAGGGAGATGTTATAAATGTCAATCAGGACATCCGCCAACTCACTCGCACAGTCTCGGAGCACACGTCCCGGAATGTTGCAGCTTTGCGTGGGTTGACTCTGGTTAGGGTCCTCCGTGTGTCTGCTGTGTTGATGGTAAAAGCTGGTCCAACCGATGGTGGGGGTGGGCCAGCCCTCCCTCTGATTGTCGAGTTTGATGCTTCAAAACGTGCAAAGAAGTCGTTAAGCCTGTCTGGAAGCGAAGCGTCATCATCATCGACCCCCTGCCTAGACTTATAGCCCGTCAGTGTCCGAACTCCCTGCCACATCTGCTTGGTGTTCCTAGTGTCACAGAGGTGTCCCTGGATTTTCTCCGCATAGGCGCGCTTTGCCGCCTTAATTCCCTTTGAGAGCGCAGACCTGGCTGAGCGGAGGGCGATCCTGTCCTTCGCTCTGAAGGCTGCATCTCTGGCTGTAAGCAACGAGCGCACCTCTGCAGTCATCCAGGGCTTATGGTTACCCCGCATAGTGATGGTCTTCACTGTAGTGACATCCTCTGTGCACTTTGCGATGTAGCTGGTGACTGTATCAACATACTCCTCCACATCTGTCTTGTCTTCCTGGGAGGCTGCTATTTTGAAGACCTCCCAGTCTGTGTGCAGAAAACAGTCTTTCAGTGCAGAGGTTGCACTCTCTGGCCAAATTCTAATTTGTTTCACTGCTGGACTGCTGCGCTTCAATAAAGGTTTGTAGGCAGGCAGCAGCATCACGGACATGTGATCAGAACGGCTGAGATGGGGGCGGGGTATCGCCTTATATGCATCTGTGTTTGTGTACACTAAGTCCAACATACTCTCTCCTCTGGTCTTAAAGTCTAAACATTGTTTAAACTTGGGGAGCACAGTCTTTAGGTTGGTGTGGTTAAAATCCCCCGCAACCACCACAAAACTGTCCGAGTGTGAAGTTTGGATTTCACTAATCGCATTGTGCAGTACCCCGAGTGCCTTCTTAGCATTAGCTTTAGCATTAGGGCTCAGCGCTATGTAAACACCAGCTACATACACGTTGCTGAATTCCCTCTGCAAATAATGGGGCCGACAATTTACAATAAGGAACTCCGCCAACTGAGAGCAGTGTTTAGATACTAACGTGGCATTGACGCACCAGATCTTGTTAACATAGATGCATAGCCCACCCCCCCGGCTCTTACCGGAGCTCGCCATTTCCCTGTCGGCACGGAACATCGCCATATCTTCCAGTTGAATGGCCTCGTGAGGAATGTTGCCGTGGAGTCATGCCTCTGTGAAAACAAACACACAGCAGTCTCTCCACTCTCTCGGGGTTTCTCTCAGCAGACGCAGCTTGTCCAGCTTGTTTTCGAGGGAGCGGACGTTAGAGAGAAGAAGCGACGGTACAGCTGGTCTGGAGGGGTTAGCCTTTAGCCTAGCATGGATCCCGGCCCTTTTTCCACGCTTTTGCTTGTGTTCGCTCCGCTTACGCCTCCTCCTCTCTCAGGTAGCTTCCAGCGGGGACTCCGCCAGAATTCCATGCTGGCGTAGAATGTCCAAATCACAACCGATCGCCGCGATTCTTGCAGCGTGCAGTACCTTGATGTTTAATAAGGTCTCACGGTTGTAAATTTTACAGAATGTACGTCTGGGAAGATCAGAACACTCAAAACTCTCACACTCGCTAATGCCAAGAGGGGCCGCTGCGTCCGAGCGCACTGCAGCCATCTTATATATCTTGATGGAGCCTTGAGCATTTTTATCATGTTTATAGTCAGCTTCATGTGTGCCTGTGTTTGTGTTTATGTTAAATGTAATTGTGGTTTGTAAATATGGATGTCACCAGACTGCAAAACAAATCTACCTACGGGTACAAATAAAGTAACCTGAACCTGAACCTGAGATCATAGGACAATGTGTCTTTATGATGTCACATAGACCACAGAGATCATAGGGCGTCCTATGACACATGGACAAATGTGTATTTATGATGTCATATGATCTCTGCCTGAACATCATAGGACGTCCTATAGGACAGGAGTCCCCAATCCCCGTTCCGAGGACCGGTACCGGTCCGTGGATCATTTGGTACCAGGCCGCAAAGAAAAACAAAATGTAGTTAATATTGAAGCTATTTTTTCCATCAGTCTTGCAGAGATTTTATTTTGAAAAACAACCTTTTCCACCCTCACTTCACAACCGCTCTTGACTCTGGCACAATGTTTCATGTATCAGTGACACAAGCTAACTCTTGAAAAAATGAGCCAAAAACAAAATTCATGGGAAAGCTTTTTCGGGAAGAAATGAGCAGACAATGGGGCTGCAGAAGGATCACGACTGCCTGCAAAAAGAAAGCTACATTTAAAAGAAAATACCATGATTTCTACCTGTTACGGGTTCATCGCAACAGGTGACACAGAAGCTCCACATCCGCTATGCGTAATTTGTGGTGACCGACTAGCTAATGAAGCCATGAAACTCTCAAAACTGCTATGGCACATTGAGACAAAACACCCCACTTTAAAAGACAAGCCCTTGGAATTTTTTGACCTCTTTGCATTCTGGATTAAAGTCAAAGCAGAATATCCAGATATCACCACAAAAGCCCTGAAAGTCCTTCTTCTGTTTCCAAATTCATATCTTTGTGAGGCAGGGTTTTCTGCAGTGACAGCCACCAAGACAAGACTACAGAGTAGACTGGATATACGGAACACAATTTGAGTGTCTCTGTCTCCCATCACCCCCAGATGGGACCATCTAGTTGCAGGGAAACATCCCAGGGTTCCCACTGATTATGGTGAGTTGATATTATGCTGTAGAATCATTGTAATTGCCTAATTGTTTCAGATTACATGCTCTGAACTGACAAAGGTTTTTGTTATTGGACCCCCCCCCCCCCCCCCGGGGGGGGGGGGGGTCCAATAACCCCGGGGGTCTCTACCCGGGACCGGAAAATTTTCATGCATGAAGCTGGTCCCTAGTACAAAAAAGGTTGAGGACTGCTGCTATGGGACACATAGACAAATGTGTCTTTATGATGTCATAGACCATGTGTCTTTGAACTCAGGCATCATAGGACACATAGACAAATGTGTATTTATGATGTCATATAGACCATGTGTCTTTATTATTTTCATGATCCTGTCCATGAACTGGAATTACGACGCACCTAATCCCTAAACCAGTGGTCTCGAAGAAGAAGAAGAAGAAGAAGAAGAAGAAGAAGAAGAAGAAGAAGAAGAAGAAGAAGAAGAAGACCCACCAGATGGAGAGCAATAGAATGACGACAACTGCTGCACGTCAGAAAAGATGCCATGAAGATGAAACACCTGGTGTTCCAGCAGTACATTGCACTGTCTGAGACAGGAGGACACCCTTCACCAGCATAGTGTATGGTAGACTTTAAAGCACGTTTCTAGGACATCATAGGACAGTCTATGATCTCTGCCTCATCATCATAGCGCCTCCTATGAACTCAGGCATCATAGGACAACTCGCCATGCCTACATTACAGCAAATGTGTAACATTATAGGACGACTCGCCATGCCTACATGACGGCAGATGTGTAACCTTGATGAATGCCAGTCTACACTACAAATGTGTAAAATGCCAAGCAAAGCACTGATTTTCTCCGGGTGCTTCAATTTCGTGGTTTTTATAGGCATGCACAGGCCTCCTAAACAGGGTCAAAAGCCACTTTTTCAGGATCGTGCCCATGAACTAGAATTACAACGCACCTATCCCTCAACCAGTAGTCTGAACGAAGAAGAAGACCCACCAGATGGAGAGCAATAGAATGAGGAGAACTGCTGCACGTCACAAAGGATGCCTTGAACATGAAACACCTCAGGTTCCACCAGTACGCCGCAGGCATGACTGTGAACAACACAGCCATCTTGAGACAGGAGGAGACCCTTCAGTGGTCTGAATGAAGAAGAAGAAGACCCACCAGATGATGTCTATATGACGGCACACAGACAGAGCACATGACTCCCTACAAGACATATATAGACACAGGCAAGCAACATAACACAGAACAGCGACAGGCAGGAGAAGAAGTAACAAGCAGGGGCAAACAGCCCCCAGATGGCAAGGCATATTTTGTGTGATTTTTATGTTTTGCTGCATACAAAAGCCGTCATATGTGATTGCCACTTAGTGCTGTGTTGCTATACTAACTGTCCTGTAACTGGCAAAAATTCTGTTCAATGCAGCCCCTCTACGGGCATGCACAGGTTTCTATGGGCATGCACGGGTATGCACTGGTCTGTCTATAAATTTATGAAATCTCTGTGTCTGTCTGTCATAATCATAGGACATCATAGGACAGCCTATGATGTCTGCCCACTGTCCTATGATGATCCTACGATCTCAGGCTACATAGAACTCGCGATGACATCATATAGGCGATGCCGTCATGTAGACAATAGGACTGGCTACCTATGATGTAGTATCCTATGATGCCTGCCTTGATGTCTTTATGATGTCATATAGACCATCATTCACACTGCCTGCCGACCTATGATGTAGTGTCCTATGATGCTTGCCACAGGAGGAGACCCTTCACCAGCATAGGGTACGACAGACAAGGGATGCACAGACAGACAGGAAATGTGTGGCAGTGCGCCATGCACGTGCAGAGTCACTTGAAGCCCGAAATGCCTGCAAAGCGAGCAACGCTGCACACCAGGCAAGGCACAGGCAAGCTGAGACCCAGGAGATGCAGAATAGTTGGCTGGCCACCAACGCTGCATGCCAGGCAAGGCACAGAGAAGCTGAGACCAAATGGGACACACTACTTTAAACCACACCCATTTGAAGCAGGAAATTGGGAAATCTCACTCAGTAAGGCAGAAGGCACTCTATAAATTCAAGAAATATTTGTCAGTGATGCCTGCTGCTTGACTGTGAACAACACAGCCGTCTCAGACAGGAGGAGACCCTGCAGCAACGGGCATGCAAAAATACTTAAACATACACTCTATAAATTCAAGAAATATCTGTGTGTCTGTCTGTGTGTCACAATCTAAATTCAAGAAATCTCTGTGTGTCTGTGTATCACAATCATAGGACATCATAGGACGGCCGATGATGTCTGCATAATGTCCTATGATGATCCTATGATCCCAGGCTACATAGGACTCGCAATGCCGTCATATAGGTGATGCCGTCATATAGACAATAGGACTGGCTACCTATGATGTAGTGTCCTATGATGCCTGCCGTGATGTCTTTATGATATCATATAGACCATCACTCACCAAAGAAGAGATACTCATCACCCGATTACGAACAGGACACTCTGTCACAAACCTCCCCGTGCGCTTTTAAGCAGCGCATGGAAGAGGAGAAGGAAGAATGGATTTACTCGCAGGAATTCACCACAACACATTTATTAACACAAAAGGCAAACAGTTCAAAAAAATAAAGACTTACAAAAATGCAACAGTTGTGCACAAAAGGGCTCACACGAATAGAATGCAGCGGGTAGACCACTGTGCACCTTGGCCGCAAAAACAGACAGAACAAAACAACATAAATGTTCTGGTTTAACTTAGAGTCCTCCAGGATGCTCTACTGACATGGGAGAGGGAAACTGGGCAACTGTGCCAAAGCGTAGCAGCCTGACTGCAAAGAGAAATGCAACAGTTCGTACTCACAGTGCAGGAACAGTCCGAGTAGTTCAAATGGACCGGCAAACACACACAAACAACAACTACACTGAGGGGAATGGTGACAGTGTAGCTCTCCCTCAAAAAAACAGTATGACAATGCAGAGATAAACATCCGCATGGCAATGCACAATGGTCCAGCAGTGTTTAACTGGCAAAGGTCGCCTAAGTACAGACACTGCTGGGTCCACAAACTGGGCGCACCTGGGCGATGTGCATGAAAGACAATTACCAGGGAATCAGCTGGCTGTCAAAGAGAGAGGGGGCATGGTCGGACCGGTGAATGTTAGAAAATGCCCACATGAAAGTGGGTCAAAGAGGCTGCCTAACAACTGCCGGCCAGAGCGGCAGTTACAGGCATGGAAAAGAAAAAGAACACAGACATAAAAACAAAAAGAACTCAAAAGAAAACAATACGTAATAAACCAATGCCTGAGCTGTGCACAGAGAACGGTCAGAACCGAGCCTACAGGATAACACCGGCTCGGTTCGTGACACACACTAATTTAAACAAGATTTTTTTTTTCTCTTCTTGCCTTGAGAGAGAGCAGTCGCATTTTTCTTCCCTCCTCTCGTTTGCCTTCCTGACCTATTCCCAGCTTTGCAATGTTGCGTTTTTGTCTGTGTTTAGTCACTCTTCTTCTGCTGAATCTTAATCTAAACGGAAATTATGGATTTGGAAGCGGCTTAAATGTGCTATTGTCACTATTTTTCAACAAGAATCGGGCCAAGGGGGAGCCCAAGAATTGGAACCTGCGAGGAGACTCATGGACATTGGAACTCATGCGTCTGTGGAAACATTATTGGTTATGATCTCAGGACTTCTATTTTTGGCTGTGAAGTTCCCTGATGCATCAGAAATTGAAGGAAGGTGAGAGAGCTGATCAAAGCGGACCCGGCAAGCTCCTTCATCAAATTCGACCAGTTAGGGAGGGCACGAGCAGCGGCAAACGGTGAACTGAATGACAGTGATTCAGTGGAGGAATACATCTGGAGCCCTGTGCTCTCCATGGAAAAAAGTTTAAGCCTGCACATATGAAAGCACAGAATTGCACGGGTGAGGAAAAATTCTATTCTCTGAGCGCACTGTGCTGATTTGATTTGACCTTGTCTTTGGTGCCCCGTGTTTACATTCCTCCTGATGAAGATAAGCGGAAGGAGTGGCTCTGCTAACCCAAACAATCGACAATCAGTTGTTGTCGTATCAGCGGATTGGACCCTCAAGGACAGTGCCCATGTACCTTCTGCAAGCAAGAGAGATAGACTCTGGACTTGTTTATAAGTCACATGATTATAACATCTATCCACTGCCGGGAGGCGCCCTCTGCTGCTCACTAACAACTGTCACACTTACACTACACAATGCATACAACATTACATGACTGATACAAATATTGATTCATACAAATACACTGCCTCTCTCAACTTTTGTGTTTGATCTCCTGCTAAATGTCTGCTAAATGTGCATTGAGGGTTTTTTTTTGCCTGCAATCAAAATTTCGCTCACACACTGAGCGCCATTTTGATAAAACATGTTTTTTTTCTCTCGCCTACTGTGTCATATCCCTTCCCTTTTTTTTCTTTTTTTCCTTTCTTCTTTATGACTGGCGCCTAGCGGCTGCCCCGGCCTTGGATGCGCTCTGCAGAGCGTGCCCAAATGCCAAGTCACGTTTCGTTACCTTGTATTCATACATGTGTAATGACAATAAAGTTGAATCTCATCTCATCTCATCTCATGCTACATAAATGGAGAGCAATAGAGTGAGGAGAACTGCTGCACATCAGGAAAGATCCCATGAAGCTCACACAGCTGTTGTTCGAGCAGTACCTCCGAGGCATGACTGTGTTGCATGTCAGAAAAGATGCTTTGAAGATGAAACACCTGAGGTTCGAGCACATCAGGAAAGATCCCGGCAAGAGGACACAGCTGAGGTTCGAGCAGTACTTCCCAGGCATTACTGTGTTGCACGTCAGAAAAGATGCCGTGAAGATGAAACACCTAAGGTCTGAGCAGTACGTTGCAGGCATGACTGTGTTGCATGGTAGAAAAGATACTGTGAAAATGAAACACCTCAGGTTCCAGCAGTACGTTGCGCGCATGATTGTGAACAACACACCGGTCTGAGAAATGGAGGAGACCCTTCACCAGCAGAGGGTACGACAGACAAGGGATGCACAGACAGACAGGAAATTTGTGGCAGTGTGCCATGCATGTGCTGAGTCACTTGAAGTCCGAAATGCCCGCAAAGCAAGCAATGCTGCATGCCAGGCAAGGGACAGAAAAGCTGAGACCCAGGAGATGCAGAATAGTTGGCTGGCCACCAATGCTGCACGCCAGGCAAGGCACAGAGAAGCTGAGACCGAATAGGACACACTACTTTAAACCACACCCATTCAAAGCAGTAAATCTGGAAATCTCACTAAGTAAGGCAGAAGGCACTCTAGAAATTCAAGAAATCAATGTCAGTGTGTCAGTCTGTCACTCCATTAAGAATAGGACACACTACTTTAAACTACACACACACATTTGAAGCAGTGCTCATGAAAAATGGCAGTCTACACTATAAATGTGTAAAATGCCAAGATAAGCGCTGATTTTCTCCTGGTGCTCTGGTTTCTCAGTTTTGCCAGGCATACATAGATCTTCCTGAACAGGGTTGAAAGCCACTTTTTGCTCAGATCTATTTTCATGATCCTGTCCATGAACTGGAATTACAACACACCTATCCCTCAACCAGTGGTCTGAACGAAGAAGAAGAAGAAGAAGAAGAAGAAGAAGAAGAAGAAGAAGAAGAAGAAGAAGAAGAAGAAGAAGAAGATCCACCAGATGGAGAGCAATAGAATGAGGAGAACTGCTGCATGTCAGAAAAGATGCCGTGAAGATGAAACATGTCAGGAGGAGACCCTTCAGCAATGGGCATGCAGAAATACTTGCTTATACTTGGTTTCTACGGGCATGGACGGATGGAGATATCTTGAATTATATATAGAGTGATTACCAAGTCAATCAAGTCAGTGGCTGTAATACACATGTTGTTTTCGACAGCCATGCATGGGTCTTGCAGAAGAAGGTCCAAAGCCACTTTTTGCTCAGATCAATTTTCATGATCCTCTTCATGAACTGGAATTATGACGCACCCATCCCTCAACCAGTGGTCTAAACGAAGAATAACAAGAAGAAGAACAAGACCCACCAGATGGACAGCAATACAGTGAGAAGAACTGCTGCATGTCACAAAAGATGCCGTGAAGATGAAACACCTCAGGTTCGAGCAGTACAACACAGTAAACCAAAATACATACCACAAAACCAGCACTACATATCATCAACCATAACACCCTATACTGTAAGTCAAATATATCCCTCATCAAGAGTTAATGGGCACAGCTTTGTTTTTCTTTTAGCCAGCACTTTAGCTTTGTTGTAAACAATTGTATATCTTCAATTAATTTAATTTCAGTTGGCAATGCATTCCAAAGTTTACAACCCTTAATGGAGAAAGCAGACTGTCCAAATGTAGATTTACGATGTAGTATTTTACAGTTACCATTCACCATGCCTTTGGTTACACTGTTACCATCAGGTCTTTGGATGTGCCTGGAAAGAGGTTCTAGGGTTAGATTATGTAAATATTTGAAAATTATTTTGAGAAAACAAAGATCTGTGAAGTGCTCAAAGTTAAGTAAATTATATATTTTTAGTATTTGACAGTGATACCGACGGATGGGTTTTTATCCATTATTTTCAAGGCCCAGTTGTACAGATCAATATATACCTGGTTGTAGATGACGATGCTTGAGCCCAAATTGTTACACAATAGGAAAAATGTGAAAAAAAAACATACCTTTCATAAACATCAGAGCTGCCTGAGTAGATTTATAATTTCTTATTAGTTTAAAACAGTTGAGGCTATTTTTTACTGCTTTTGACATTTTCTTTATGTATTTATCAAATTTAAGTTGTGGGTCTAAGATTTTCCCTAGAAACTTAAATTCAGTCACCTCCTGTATGTCATTATTTTGTAAAATGATTTTAAATGACCAAAGTGTAGTCTGTTTTCTGATCAAAAAACATATTGAAACAGTCTTTTACAAATTGAGTACAAGATAATTATGTTGCAGCCATTGATGGTGTGACGATGGAGTGTCACCACTGTATGACTTGTTGTATATATGATTGTGTTGTATTTATAATATGGTAAATGTTATTATGATTGTTTGTAAAAGTTGCACACATTATTTGGGATCTGTCCTTTGTTTAATTTGAATGCCCTTGGGAGTTAATTGTATGGTTAAGTATTTGGTAAAATAATTGATGATTTATTTCACATACCTTTGCCAACATGCTTCCTGTGGGTGTCCGGGCAAAAGACTCCGTTAGGGGTTGAGGGCCTTATATAGGACACCAGCAGGAAAGAAGCATGTATGGTAAGTTAGAGGGGTGGTTTAGCTTTGTAAATATCCATCCATCCATCCATCCATCTTCTACCGCTTTTCCGGAGGTCCGGGTCGCGGAGGCAGCAGTTCAAGCAGAGAAGCCCAGACTTCCCTCTCCCCAGCCACCTGCTCCAGCTCTTCAGAGGGGATACCAAGGCGTTCCCAGACTAGCTGGGAGACATAGTCTCTCCACCGAGTCCTGGGTCTGCCCCGGGGTCTCCTCCCAGTGGGACGTGCCTGAAACACCTCAAGTGGGAGGCGTCCAGGAGGCATCCTAATCAGATGCCCATACCACCTCAACTGACTCCTTTCAATGTGGAGGAGCAGCGGTTCTACTCTGAGCCTCTCCCGGATGACTGAGCTCCTCACCCTATCTCTGAGGGTGAGTCCAGCAATCCTACGGAGAAAGCTCATTTCAGCCGCTTGTATCCGCGATCTCGTTCTTTCGGTCATTACCCAAAGCTCGTGACCATAGGTGAGAGTAGGAACGTAGATTGACTGGTAAATCGACAGCTTTGCCTTAGAACTAAGCTCCCTCTTCACCACAACAGACCGGTACAACGTCCGCATCACTGCAGATGCTGCTCCAATCCGTCTGTCGATCTCTCGCTCCATTTTCCCCTCACTCGTGAACAAGACCCCAAGATACTTAAACTCCTCCACTTGGGGCAGGAGCCTGTCCCCAACCCGGAGAGGACAATCCACCTTTTTCCGGCTGAGGACCATGGACTCGGACTTGGAGGTGCTGATTCTCATCCCAGCCGCTTCACACTCAGCGGCAAACCGTCCCAGCAAGAGCTGTAGGTCATTGCTGGATGAAGCCAACAGGACAACATCATCTGCAAACAACAGAGATGAGATCCTGTGGTCACCAAGCATGACACCCTCCATTCCCTGGCTGCGCCTAGAAATCCTGTCCATAAAAATTATGAACAGGACCGGTGACAAAGGGCAGCCCTGGCGGAGTCCAACTCTCACTGGGAATGACTCCGACCGAGTGTTGGCAATGCGAACTAAACTCTCACAACGGTTTGTAAATAAGGGTTTTGAATTATTTATTGAATTATTTATATTGTTATTGTTGTTATTGATTGTTATTTATTGTGTGTTGTTTGTATTGTATAGTTGGGAAAATATTTATGCATTTTAGAGATTAGTGGGTATGTGTAAATGATGGAAGGTTTATTGTTTTACCTGGGATTATGGTAGGGGCTGATTAGCCCTAATTATCTCCAGTTAGTATAAAACAGGTGTGATGATTGATAATGTGTGTTTGTTCGTTTGTGGATTGTTGTTGAGAATCATGTCGGATGTTTTTCTGGAACTATTTACTTGTAAGTTATGAAAATAAAAATTGATTAATTGAAAACTGAAATCTGGTCTCGCCTCGCAGTACATTGTGACAGATGGACATGCTCCAGGCACATGATTAGCACCTCAACAGCCTTGCTAGGTGACTTGGCAGATGTATGCAGTGTATAACTGCATCATCTGCATAAAGCCGGCAATTTACTGCTGGACAACTTAAAGGCAAGTCATTTATAAAAAGATTAAATAACAGTGGACCAAGTTTTTAACCTTGGGGTGTTCCCATTTGGTTGTTCACACATTGTTATTAACTTTAACACACTGCTTTCTAGTTTAACGATATGACCCAAACCAATCAGCTGCTTGTTTTAAAAAATTAAAACTGTACAGCTTAGAAGAATACTATGGTTGACAGTGTCAAATGCCTTTTTAGGTCAAGAAACACCACACCCACAACATTGCCCACATCCAAGGAATACTTAATATTTTCAATAAAATGGCAATTTACTGTTCCTGTAGAAGACTTTGGTCTTGTAGCATCAATTCCCTTTGGCTCAAATCAACAAAATTACTCTTCAACTTAAAGAAATCGTTTCACCCAAAAAGTCTGGTCAAGAATTGTTTCCTTCATCTAAGAACCACAATTGGAAAACACATTCCAAGGTAAAATGTACGATAAGGATCCCATTTCTTGCAAGGAACGGATTAGTTTACCATCATAAATAACTGGAACTTCCTCCCAATCAGACAGTTTTATGTATTAACAACCGTTGGAGACATTCCAGATATCCTTTGACTGCATTCCACAAGTTGCTAGGAATTATCCACAGCTCAACATTGCCCCCTTCTGTCAACTCAGGGACATGTTGGATTTAATCAACATTGGAATTTTGACTTTTATCTGTTGAAATAATCCTTTCTCCTCAAGACTTTACTTTTCCAGGAAATACTGCTCAGAACACTGTTGAAGATGACTGCCTCTGTGTTGGACAATGATGGGTTTGAAATGTTTCATTAATCATTAAGTTTAAATGTGTTGCATGTTTAAAATGCTTAAATGAATTTTATTCTAATGCATGTTAATTATAGAAGGACAGGTTTATAAAGGTGCATGCTCACTGAAAATTAGTCACAAATCATTGAAGTTAGCTTAGACTTTATACATAAGTATGTAATTTGAATTTCACAGTCAATATGTGTGCCTTCCAAAACTTAGTCATCTGACTGGCTCAGCCAATCATCAGCTAGTCTCTGTTGGACAATACTCCCTTTCATTCTATTGGTCGGTCACAGACAAAGGACTATTCTCTTATTGGACAGGAGTTCATTCAAACCTCCCACAATGGGAGACAATTGGTTCCCTTTCATGTCAGTCAAGTTGTTCCCATGGAAACTTATTCAGCTAAATGAGGAACACATCAGTTCAGAGAGAGAGCGTGAGAGGAGGGTGGTTCTGTGTGAAAGTTTTGTCTGTGTCCTGCTTTTAATGCTTTTTCCTTTAAATGTCGGGGAAAATACTTTTTCTTCCTTTTTGAGCTCAAATTTCTCTTTTATATGGAGTGAAACTCCATGTTCACTATCAGTCCATGTTTACTGTGTTAAACGTTTTCTATTAACTCACCGTGTTTTAAAGTGGACTGATAGTGATTTGTGAACTTCTTTTCTCGACACTGCCTTACCAATCACCACAGCATCTGCAGAACTTGGATTTCGTGGCTTGAATTTTTTTATTAATCTTGTCTCTCCAATCTTGTGACTTTGATCAGACTTTGAACTAGATCCAATTTATTTGGACCCAAGGAGGCCGCTGAAAAATTCTTGAGTTATCTAACATGGCATATTACATGGCCAGCAGCCTCATTATCGTCCCCTGATCTCAGCTCCTGACTACTGCCCTAGGAAGAAATATCTGCTGGCAGATATTTTCCAGTATCATCAAAGAAAATCTCAGCTCTTGGCTCTAGCTGAAGAAAACACCAACACAAAGTTGATGTGAGCAAGATTCCTTTATTTCATCTGCTCAATAATGCGATGTCCATCTCCTAAATATGCCATAATTTGCCTCAGGTTTAAAACTAGTTCATAACTCTGATCGAAGCTACAGAATTAAAGAGAAATAATATTCCTCTTTTCATTAAATTCAATTTTACTTTCTTTTCTTTTTTTTTGGAGACTTTTTATTTAGCATTTTCATTTTTCACATAAAAAACAACAACAACAAAAAAAGAAAATAAAAAAGAAAATCACAAACAAGCAGACATATATGAAATAAAATTTATAATTTTCTTTTGTGTGTTTCATGTAGGCCTACTAGATCATTTTTTTTCCATAGGCAAGTGTAAAGGGAAAGTCAATCGTTCCATCGTGTAGATTTCTTTAACAATGTCTATCCACCCTAAAAATATTGGTGGTTCCTCACAAGACCATTTTACTTTCACTTTTTCCCATCTACCTTTAGTGTACAATATTTTTATTTTCTGCCTTTTTTTTATAACATATACAAAAAAAACAACAACTTACATATATACAGAAACCCCCTCCCTCCCAATTCCTCAAGGCTTAAAAAAAGGGAGACAGGGTCACCCTGCTGTGTTTTAGCTTATCCCAGATGACACACATTTGTAATCACCTTATGATTTTCCAACCAAACATTTGTTGATTATTATAATACATAATAATAATACTACATAATTTTCAACAAAAAGAAGAGCGCTCAATATAATCTATAAAAGGACTCCATGTCAAGGCAAAGTTCCTACGGGTTCTGCAAACATTATATCTAAGCTTTTCTAGTGGTAGAAAGGAAAGTACCTCCTTTAGCCAATGCGAGAAAGATGGGGGGGGGGGGGTTATTTGACTTCCACTGGAAAAGAATAACCCTGCGGGCAAGTAAAGAATCAAATGCCAGAGCGTTACCTTGATAAGTTGTGAGTTTGCAATCTGGGGGTATTATGCCAAAAATAGCTACAGTATGTGGGAACTGGGGATTATTTCTTGTTTGCAGATATATGAAAAGACCTCAAATATAGATCCCCAAAAATTTGTGAGAGCAGGGCACAGCCAAAACATGTGTCCTAATGAGGCTGGGGCGTGGCTTCATCTTGGGCAGCTAGGGTCAATAGTGGGAAAGATCTTAGCAAGCTTATCCTTTGAATAGTGGAGATGGTGAAGCACCTTAAATTGAATAAGCCCGTGACGGACACACAACGAAGAAGTATGTATGCATGTCAGACCTTCACGCCACTGTACTTTAGATAATTTTATCCCTAAATCTTTTCTCATTCCACTTTTGTTTTATCCCATGATATCGCCACTAAATTTTGTATAATCCCATAAATCGTAAAAATATATTTCTTGGCCCAAGGATCCACATCTAGGATTTCATTTAATTGATTAGTCGGTGTCAACAAAGGAAAAGAGGGACACACTTTTTTTTTTTTTACAAAACTACGAATTTGAAGATATCTGAAAAAGTGGGATCTAGGTATGTCGTAATCTTTTGTAAGCATATTAAAAGAAGAAAATGTTTCCCAGGAATAAATCCTTTAAAAAAAACTAATCCCTGTCTACGCCACAGGCGAAAAGCATCATCAAGCACGGAGGGTGTAAAAAACTGATTATTTGCTATTGGGCAGAGCATGCTAGCCTGAACTAACTTAAAGTGCCTTCTGAACTGGAGCCATATTTTTAGACAGGATCTAATCACCGGATTCAATATCTGTATGCGATGAGTATATGGCAACGGTGAGGATAAGATGGGTAACGGGTTGGACAGAAGCTCCATCTCAACTCAACTCAGGCCCTCCTTATTACCTCCGCCAAGGAGGTTATGTTTTCATCGGCGCTGGTTTGTCTGTCTGTCTGTTTGTTTGTTAGCAACATAACTCAAAAAGTTATGGACGGATTTTCATGAAATTTTCACAGATTGTCAGAAATGGGGTATCCTACAGATGATTACATTTTGGTGGTGATCCGGATCACCGTCCAGAAGAAAATCGCCATTACGGAAAATGCGATTTTCGTCAATAACTACTGAACCACTAATTCTATCATTGTCAATCCAATTGGTAGTCATATGTTTTCATGGTCAAGGAATCTGAAAACGTACACACAAACACTGTATGGGGGGAACTGTGGCGCTTGGCGGAGGTCTGCGCTCTCCGAGTGCTTTTCTAGTTCTTATATGTATCAATCCAATGTAAAAATTTTACCATGTTTGCTGCCCAATAATAAAAAATAAAGTTAGGTAGGCCCAAACCTCCTGCCTCCTTTGGTACCCCCAAGTACTTCCTTATCATCCTGGGATTTGAACTGTTCCAAATGAATGATGAAATCAACCGGTCTAGTTGTTGGAAAGCTGTTTTAGATATAAATGTGGGGATCATTTGGAATATATATAAAAATCTTTACAGAATTGTCATTTTGTGGCGCATGTATTTTTGCCTACATATGTATGAGTATAAAGTGAGATGCTTAGGATTGCATATGTGGATTGACCTCACGTCTTAGGATGGGACAATATGTCTGGACCGCCTGTGGATAATAGCAAGAGGACGGAGGTACCGGATAAGGAGCTGAAAGGACTTCCTGACCTCCTGGGGCCAGGCGGAGGACTAAGGGACTCGGGGGAGAGTTATTGTCAATGCGGGGTTTTGACAGGGATGTGTGAGTCTTCCTTTGATGTTGATGTATAAATGTGGGGGTTTTGATGCAGCTCTCTCTCTTCTGTTCTTGAGAGATCGCTGGGGATGTGAAAGCTACATTAAAACCTGAATTGAGAAATAATTCAGCCTCGTTATTTCACGCTCCCCACATTGGTGACCAGAGACGTGAGAATGCCTAGAAGCGAGTCCCCCGATCCAGACTCGTCGGAGTCTGCCCGAGCGAGCGCCGTCTCCATAAAGCTACCAGAATTCTGGCAAGACAACCCGGACTCGTGGTTCCTCCAGGCCGAGGCACAGTTCGCACTCGGGGGAATAACGGCAGATGACACTAAAGCCTGTTTTCCACTAGCCCAGCACACCTCGGTACGGCTCGATTCACTTCAGTACGGCTCGGAATGCTTCTGTCTCCATTAGCACGGTGTTGTGCTTGTGCTGTGATGGTTTGTGTTAGGAGGTTTTAGAAGCGGGGCGGCGGCAGATTCCCAGCGAGGCGGGGCCACACTCCCGTGACGTTACGCACCCGACTGAGTCCTTATTTACACGAGACAAAAAATGGAGGATCCAAGGATTATTGCCTTGCTCGCTCTGTGGTTTTATCTCACAATTAATTTTATCTCATAATTAAGCTGCAACAACACAAGTCACTTTTGTTTTGAATTAACTGCCAAATGACCTAGAAATAATGAGCTGAAACTTGTTTTTATTCGTATTAAATAATGAGACGGTGGCACACTGGCCAACACTAAATTGTATTATTTTTTACATCCTAGGGCATTTTGGATGTACTGAATTAAAAAAATTCACGTTTTTCACCTTCAGGTCAACGTTTGGAACAACAGTATTATTATTTTCCGTTTAGATGATGCTACACTCCTTCTAAAGTATTGTAAATCTCTGAATTTGGAATGCCGATAGAACATTCAATTTACATATACTTGTACCTACTTTGACTTGGTGCTAATTTTTTATGATATTTCAATAAAAAGAACAGAAAGCTTACAAAAAGATTTCTTTTTTGGTCTAGTTTGGTCTAGTGCCTCAATGGGATCACCACCTTATCGTGGTGGGGCACTTTGAGCGTCTCCATGACCCCTAGAGCTATGTTGGCCGGAGTCTCGTACTCTTGGCAGGGTCACCCAAGCCGAACAGGTCGAAGGGTAGAGGCCAGACTAAGAGTGATCCCGAAGATGAAGACCTCAACGGTAGAGCAGGCAGAAGCTGGTGGTAACGATAAACACCACAATGGCTGTAATAGCGGACGAAGGCTAAGGGAGCACACCCTGACAAAAAGCAAGCTGGTGGTGGCACGCTTTGAGGCGGTTTCCCAAAAATCTGGATTCCGGCAGCCTCCTGCAGTTGTGAGAAGATGCCTGTCGTCTAGGGTCTCCCTTGCCACTGGAACCATCTTCTCTACAATCAAGGTAGTGGCATTGGGAAAAGCGCACCCCCCATGCCACTCTAAAAACCATCACTGCGCAGGTATCTTCTTTACCTGAGTTTCCGACCTCTAAAGTCTGGCGGCGATGGAGCATCCAGTAACGGGGACAGGTTTGAATGAGCTGGAAGCTTCTAGCTGGAACTCTGCACGTCAGTGGCACAGGACAACGGTCGTTAGCAGTTGGGATTGAGTGGCAGCTGCTTCCGGCAGACTCCTGTGCGTCTGAGCAGCCCTATTTAGGGACCGCACTGCTCACCCCAACTGGGGAAAGGCCTAGAAAAGGTGGCCTAAACATTGCCCACTCAGCACAGCACCCGGATAGGAAACCGCACCTGTCGGGACATTCCACTATGCGGTCGAAAAATAAAAACAATACCATTTAGAATTGCAGCATGGAACATAAGGACACTCCTGGATGCCAATCCGGACAGACCACAGCGCAGAACAGCACTCGTTGCCAGCGAGCTAAAGCGTTACAATGTGGATGTGGCAGCACTCAGTGAGACACGACTCCTCGAGGAAGGCTCACTCAATGAAGTAGGAGAGGGTTATACATTCTTTTGGAAAGGATACCCCATTGGCAGTCAACTCCTTCATGGAGTTGGTTTTGCAATCAAGAACAGCCACCTGCACAAGCTCACAGAATCACCAGTGGGTGTCAGTGAAAGGCTCATGACTCTTTGTATCCCCCTTGCAAAATGCAGGTATGTCACTTTGGTAAGTGCCTATGCACCAACTCTGTCATCGAACGCTGAAGAGAAGGACCGCTTCTACCAGGCACTCGATGACATCCTCAGTCACATCCCGAAGGGTGACAAAATCATGCTGCTTGGTGATTTCAACGCAAGAGTCGGAAAGAACTTGCAAAACTGGAATGGTGTGATCGGTGCCCATGGCATTGGAAAAGTCAACCCCAATGGCATGAGACTTCTTAGTCTCTGTGCAGAACATGATCTTACCATCACTAACACAATCTTCCAACAAAAGAACAAATATAAGGCATCCTGGATGCATCCCAGGTCCAAACATTGGCACCTGATCGACTATGTGATCGTGAGGAGGGATGACCTCAAGGACGTGCTCATCACAAGAGCTATGCGAGGGGCAGACTGCTGGACCGACCACCGCATGATTCTGTCAAAGGTCAGAATGCATGTTAGGCCCCTAGCTCGCCGCGGTGGCCCAAAGAGGAAAACACTCCACTGTGCCAGACTCTCCAGCAGCGACATCTGTGACAACTTCCGTCGCTCCCTAGCTGAGAGGCTGGAAGGTATTGAACAACTGATCATCTCAGAGTCTGGGATGGATGAGAAGTGGACCGCTCTATCTACCATTCTCTTTGACATTGCAGCCCAAGCCATCGGTTTCAAAACCAAGAAACATCAGGACTGGTTTGACCAGAATGCTGGAGAGATCTCCACCCTCCTGGACAGAATGCACAGGGCACACAGAGCCACCTTGAACAACCCACAATCCCAATTCCATAAGAAGCAATGGCAAGCCCTTCGTTCTGAGGTCCAAACAACTCTCAGGAAACTGCAAGATGAGTGGTGGATCTCAAAGGCCAACGAAATCCAGACTCATGCTGATAGAAACGATATGCACAGTTTCTATGATGCAGTCAAAACCATCTACGGCCCCAGAAACTGCTCCCTGGCACCTGTGAGATCTGTTGATGGCTCTTCTTTAATCAAGGATCAGGCCATGATAGTGGAGCGGTGGGCTGAGCATTTTAACACCGTGCTTAACCAGCCCACCTCAGTGGACCCAACTGTCATTGCAGAGCTCCCTGAACATCCTACCATGCCAGATCTCGACCTCCCCCCAACCTTCAAAGAAATCCTGCAAGCAGTAAAAACCCTGAAAAACAATAAATCCCCTGGACCTGATGGCATCCCAGCTGAACTTCTCAATGAAGGAGGCTACCTCTGTACTCGGACATTGTATCTCTATATCTCAGAGGTGTGGAGACGAGAGTGTGTCCCACAACAGTGGAAAGACAGCAACATTGTGACCATCTACAAGAACAAAGGAGACAAAGCCATCTGCTCCAATAGTAGGGGTATCTCTCTGTTGGCTACTGCTGGAAAGGTCCTTGCCAAGGTCATGCTCCGCAGACTCATCTCTGCAATATCAGAGCGGGTCACCCCAGAGTCACAGTGTGGTTTTTGGAAGGACAGGGGAACAGTTGACATGATCTTTGAGACGCGTCAGCTCCAAGAGAAATGTCGGGAGCAGCATAAGGACCTGTTCATTGCCTTTGTCGACCTGTCAAAGGCATTTGACACAGTGAACAGGGAACTACTGTGGCAAGTCCTAAAGAGATTTGGGTGTCCACCCAAGTTTCTCACAATCCTTGCACAGTTCCATTCTGGGATGATGGCCTGAGTGGTAGTGGGAAGGCACAGCTCAGAACCTTTTGGAGTGCAAACCGGAGTGAGGCAAGGCTGTGTGCTGGCCCCAGTTCTCTTCAACATCTTCCTTGTCTGTGTAACAACTCTGCTACGTAGGAGGGTGGAGAAACAAGCTGGAGTTACCATTGACTTCAGGCTTGATGGTAACCTGTTTAACATCAGGAGGCTACAGGCAACTTCCAAACTGACATCAGAGACCATCATTGAGCTACAGGACGCCGATGACTGTGCCCTGGTTGCTCATACACCAGACGCTCTACAAAACATCCTCTCAGCAGCTGTAACTGCATACACCAGAATGGGACTGACAATCAACACCCAGAAGACAGAGGTACTCTGTCAGTCCAGTACCGACCCCCCACAAAACCCAATAACCCTTACAGCAGCAGGGTAACAGCTGCTCACAGTGCCCACATTCAAATACCTGGGGAGCATAATGTCTGACACCTGCTCAATGGATGACGAGATCCAGAACCGCCTCAAGCAAGCATCAGCATCTTTTGGTCGTCTAAGGAGAAGGGTTCTTCAGAACAGCAATCTCAAACTCCACACCAAAGTGCTGGTCTACAGAGCTGTATGTATCACCACCTTACTATAAGATAAGATAAGATAAGATAAGCCTTTATTAGTCCCACAACGGGGAAATTCCAGGATTGCAACAGCACAGGGATAGCAACACTCAGAGCAACAATCAGAAGGCAAGAAAAAACAAGCAAGCAAGAGCAGCTAATATACATATGTACATATTACTATAAAATATATATACACACACACACACACACACAGACACACAGTGCAGAGCATTGTAGCTGGATGGAATAAATATATGAATATATGAACACACAGTGCAGAGCATTGTAGCTAGATGGAATAAATATGTAAATATATAAACACCCACAGTATGGAGCATTGCAGCTAGGTGGAATAAATATGCAAGTATATAAACACACACAGTGCGGAGCAATGTAGCTAGATGGAATAATATGTAGATATATAAAAACACAGTGCGGAGCATTGTAGCTAGATGGAATAAATATATAGATATATAAATATAAACACACCCAGTGCAGAGCATTGTAGCTAGATGGAATAAATATGTAAATATATAAACACACACAGTGCAGAGCATTGTTGCTAGGTGGGATGAAACAGCATAACCGTCTATTTAGTTATCCTACATGGTATGATTATGTGCCCATACATATTCTCACCCTCCATAGCGACCGGTATGTTCCTAGTTGTATGCCGGAGAGGACCATTGTGTAAGTCTATTGCATCTTTTGCATTCAAAAAAAAAAAAAAAAAAAAAAAAAAAAAAACTATTAGTTTGTTACGTGTTTTTGCTATCTCTGCGAGCAGCCCTGCTTAGGTTGTACAGTCTGACAGCCGTTGGTAGGAAGGACCTACGAAACCTCTCGGTTGTGCACCTGGGATGATGTAGTCTGCTGCTAAATGAGCTCCTCAGTGCATCCAGTATGTCCTGCATAGGGTGGAACTCGGACTCCAGCAGAGATGACAGTTTAGCCACCGTCCTTCTCTCTCCTATCTCCTCCATCGGATCAAGGCGTTGCCCCAGGACAGAGCTAGCTTTCTTAATCAGTTTGTTCAGTCTCTTCCTATCGGCTGCAGTAATGCCACTGCCCCAGCAGACCACTCCAAAAGTGATGGCTGATGCCACCACCGTGTCATAGAATGACTTCAGCAGCGCCCCTTGTACACCAAAAGACCTGAGTCTCCTCAGCAGGAACAGCCTGCGCTGTCCCTTCTTGTAGAGTGCGTCAGTATTGTGTGACCAGTCTAGTTTATTGTTCAGATGAATACCCAGGTACTTGTAGGATGTCACCATCTCGATGTCTGTTCCCTGTATATTTACTGGTGCTGTGAGGGGCTGCCCATGCCTGCGGCAGTCCACCACCAGCTCCTTAGTTTTCCTCGCGTTGATCTGGAGGCAGTTCCGATGGCACCAGTCCACAAAGTCCTGGATAAGCCCTCTGTACTCAGCTTCATCTCCGCTGGAGATGAGACCAACGATCGCAGAGTCATCAGAGAACTTCTGTAGATGGCAATGTGTTGTGTTGTGTGAGAAGTCCGCAGTATAAAGAGTGAACAAGAAGGGAGCCAGCACCGTTCCCTGGGGGGCCCCCGTGCTACTGATGATCGTGTCGGAAACACAGTCCCGGGTTCTCACAAACTGAGGCCGGTTCGTGAGGTAGTCCAGGATCCATGATGACAGGTGCTGGTCCACCCCTGCGCGCAGCAGCTTGTCCTTCAGGATCATCGGTTGGATGGTGTTGAAAGCACTGGAGAAGTCAAAGAACATGATCCTCACCATATTCCCGGGCTTCTCCAGGTGGGACAGAGAACGGTGAAGGAGGAAGATCACTGCATCCTCCACCCCAATGCCATGCTGGTAGGCGAACTGGAGTGGATCCATTGCTGGTTCCACCAGGGGGCAGAGATGAGCAAGGAGCAGTCTCTCCAGGGTCTTCATCAAGTGGGACGTCAAGGCCACCGGTCTGAAGCTGTTCAGGTCTTTGGGGTGGGAAGTTTTTGGTACAGGTACCACACAAGATGTTTTCCACAGCTGTGGTACCCTCCCCAGTTTCAGGCTCATGTTGAAGATATACGTCACAATCCCACACAGCTGGTCTGCACAGGACTTGAGGAGCTTTGCGCTGATGCCGTCCGGTCCCGACGCCTTCCTCGCCTTGATCTTCCTCAGCTCCGTCCTCACCTGGGTCTTGGTCAGGGTCAGGATGGGGGGCTGTGTGTTGGGAGTGGGGGGGGGTGTCGGTGGAGTGGGGAGTGGGTAGCAGGACTTGATTTCTTAGAGGCAGCAGTGGTTGTTGTGCAGACAGGGGGGAGGGCGGTTGGTCAAATCTATTGAAAAACAGATTCAGGTTGTTCGCCCACTCCCTGCCCCCCGTGGCCTGGGGGGAGGTATTCTGGAGCCCCGAGATGGTTTTGAGGTTTCTCCAGACCCCGCTGATGTCGCTCTGTTGCAGCTTGTCCACCATCTTCTTCCTGAAGCTGTCCTTGCCTTCTCTGATCTTTCTCCTCAGCTCCCTCTGTACGGACTTCAGCATCTCCCTGTTCCCCGACCTGAAGATCCTCTTCTTCTCTCTCAGAAGTGTTTTTATCTCAGGGTTGATCCAGGGTTTGTTGTTTGAGTGACGCCGTATGGTCTTGGTGGGAACGGATTTGTCCACACAGAAGCTGAGGTAGCCCGTGAAGGTGTGAATGAGGCCATCGATGTCCTCACCATGTGGATCGCAGAGCTGCTTCCAGGCAGTGGCTTCAAAACAGTCCTTTAGAGTGTCCATTGTCTCCTCAGACCATAACTCCACAGTGTGCATGGCCGGAGGTTGTCTGTGCACTAGGGGTTTGTACACCGGTCGGAGATGAACCAAGTTGTGATCCGATCTCCCAAGTGGGGGGAGTTGTGATGAGGTGTACGCCTCCTTAGTGTTTGCGTAGAACAAATCCAGTGTTTTATTGTCTCTAGTGTGGCATGTGACATACTGGGTGAAAGTGGGCAGAATGGGAGACAGTGAAACGTGGTTGAAATCGCCTGAGATGAGGAGAAGAGCATCTGGGTGTTCTGTCTGCAGCCTGCTGGTTACTGAATGGATGACGTCACGCGCTGTCCCAGCGTTCGCCGTCGGATTTGCATAAACAACAATGCAGATCACGTGTGAGTGTTCTCTCGGGAGATATGTAGGCCTCATGCTAACAGCTAGCAACTCAATGTCTTTGCTGCAGTGTCGTTGTTTAACAGTGATATGTCCCGGTCTGCACCAGTTGTTGTTAACATACATGATCACTCCACCGCCCCTAGTTTTGCCACTCTCTGGTGTTCGGTCAGCTCGTATCGTGTGAAAACCCTCCAGCTCAATGTTAGCATCTGCTGCTAGTTCAGTTAGCCACGTCTCAGTAAACAAAAGGAGAGAGCACTCCCGGTAAGTGCTATCATAACGGGAGATAGCCGCTAGCTCATCTAACTTTCCCAGTATCGACCGTACATTTCCCATGACAACAGATGGAAGGGAGGGTCTGTACCTTATATTTTTTGTCCTCCGCCTAACTCCAGCCCGGCAGCCGCGGCGTTTTCGCCTCAGTTCTCTCGGTATGTCGAGTTTTTCCAGTGGGACCGGGTGGCGGTTAAATGCTAGCAGCTCTTCCCTGTTATATCGTATCCTGCTATAAACAGTGGCTCCGTCCACCGGCTCAGGAGACATTTGGGATGATCTGTGTGTCCGTGATATAAGTGGGGTGAAAAAAAAAAGTGATCAAAAGAGAGAGGAAGGGAAAAAAAAAACTCGGAATCGAGCCGCTGTTGCAAAAGGCAGCCGACTGGTGTGGCGCCGAGAGGAGAAAAAAAATAAATAAATAAATAAAAAAAAAATAAAAAAAATCTATATGGATGTGAGGCATGGACTATTTACAGCCGCCATCTGAGAAGCTTGGAGACCTTCCATATAAGATGTCTCCAGAAGATCCTTGGCATCACTTGGAAGGACAGAGTGCCGCACACAGAAGTGCTGGAGAGAGCTGGCAGCTGTAGCGTGGAGTCCATCATGGCCCAGCATCAACTCAGGTGGTTGGGGCATGTCATCCGGATGCCCAGCCACAGACTCCCACGCAGAATCCTGTATGGTCAGTTACACCGTGGCCAACGCAGCGCTGGTGGGCAGAAGAAGCGCTTCAAAGATCAAATGAAGTCCATCCTGAAGAGATGTCAGATCAACCCCTCTTCACTGGAGGAACTCGCTTCCTGCCGAGACATCTGGCGCTTCCACTCCTCACAGGGAGTGGATTATATGGAGGAACAGCGCACACAACACCGGACAGCAAAGCGTGCAAAGAGGCATGCTCGCCAAGTCCCCCCTGCTCCCCCCAGCACCTCCTTCACATGCCTGGTCTGTAACCAAATCTGCAGATCCAGGATCGGACTATTCAAACACCAGCAGACTCACAAATAAAGAAGATGGTCATCATCGAATCGATGGACTACCAGAGAGAGAGACAGAGTAGAGTGCAGCATTCATAGTTCCATCTGTTACAGCAAGTTTTCCAGGTCCTGAAACAGCAAAGCAGCCCCACCACATTATGCTGCCACCACCATGTTTGACTGTTGGTATGATGTTCTTTTTATGAAATGCCGCATAACTCAGCATAGCTGTAGTGCTGTGGAAAAGTATTTGCCCCCTTCCAGATTTCTTATATTATTTATTACACTTAAATGTTTCAGATTAAAAAAAAATGTAATTAGTCAAAGATAACCCAAATAAATGCTCAGTGCATCTTATAAATGATGACTTCATTTATTAAGTGAAAAACCTATCCAAACCTACCTGGCCCTATGTGAAAAAGTAATTGCCCCCCAAACCTAATAACTGGTTGTGCAACCCTCACTGGCAACAACTGCAATCAAGTGTTTGAGATAACTGGCAATGAGTCTTTTACATCACTGTTGAGGAATTTTGGCCCACTCTTCTATGCAGAATTTTTTTAATTCAGCCACATTGGAGGGCTTGAGCTTGAAGTCACGAACTGATGGCCAGACATCCTCCTTCAAGATTATCTGGTAGAGAGCAAAATTCCTGGTTCCATCAGTTATGGCAAGTCGTCCAGGTTCTGTGGTTCCAAGGTTGTCATAGCCAGGAGCGGCACTGGGGTTAAGCTCCCGGTGCTCATAAAATGCTCCTTACGGCGTGCGTCTCGAAAAGCCTCTGACAACTAAGTCCAACTCCTAGCCTGCCCGTGTGGTTTAATCTCTAAGCCCGGCGGAACTGCTTTTACTAATAGGAGAAGGGGTGAGGGCTGATCTCTGGCGCCTTAAAACCAGATGCTTCGGGTAGATGGTGGCTCGTCAACCTGGGAAGGCAGCCCATCTAGGGGAAGGTAAACCCTGATTTCAAACCTCCGCTGCCTTGCGGCACACCCGGTCACGGGAAAGGCTTCGGGAGTCAACCCTGAGGAAAAATCTGGAGTCGGAGCCCCTAAGGCAGTTCTCTGTTGTGCTCAACATCGTTCTGGCAGCTCCTGCGACGGCGCTGGTGCCAAACTATAGCAGCCCTGCTGTTCCTTTGGATTCATCAGTGACGTGGAGAGGGGGGACATGCTGCATGGGTAACATCTTGTCCTCCATATCTTCCTGCCCAGGCTTGAATCCTACCAACGCCCAACGCTGGAAGGTAGAACACCGGTGCGCATTGGCCTGTTCAGCCACAGGTGGTGCTGTTCCAGCAGAGTAGATGTTTAGGATTCTCTTCCATGGTCATCATAGACCGACGGAGGCCGACGACGACGACCTAGTTAAAAATTACATTACCTTTACAATGGTTGACCCCTGACAGGATGATCAGCATCATTTTGATCAGACTAGGCAATGGAATTTCTATGTAATTATACTGTTTTATAATTCAGTGTTATAACAGACAAACCACACTTTCCAAAACAATTCCATTTTATTATATACAAAATATTAAAAGAAAAAAAAAACTTTGCAACACAACAAGAAGGTTAATCGACATTTTATACACGCCGACCACTGAGTGCCTCTACACCAGCTTCCCAAACTGGGTCACGAAGACTCGGTTGAATGAAGTCGTCTCTGCCAGCTGTGGGTCATGAAGGCTCAGCTGAATTAATCTGTGCGGGCTGTCGCGGCGGACGCGTGGGATGATTCTACAAGGAAAATGCACACAATAAAATACAGCACGAAAGTGCAAGATATACAGAAAAGACAATAGTTTTTAACAAGAATACATAAGCTTATTTCAGTGTATTGTTCACATGAATAATTAAAATAAAAGCTTTAGTCCGCAGTGTGCTGCAATAAAGCAGCGATCCATCCACAAATGAACAGCTTTTTTATTGCATAAATAAACTGAGCGTCTTACCGAATATATTTGCGAAAAAACGCACAATAAAAAAAAATTAAAACTCACCGTTAAAGGACTCCGATGTCGAGACCTCCTGGTATATTTTTTCATTCCGGGCGGCTCCGTCTAACTCGCGCTGAATACGTTCGTCTGACAATGCAGTGAGCAGACACTGCACCTCCTTATTGGTCCATGGAACACCCTTATTACGCGAAGCCATTTTTTGATAGAGAATAAATGAAAATAGCACAGCAATACACTGAAAATAAACCGCCAACAGTGGTTGCGTGCTGAGTAAAGGCGGTCGTGAAGATTCTTTGTTTTTTTTTCAAAAACTTTATTGAGAAGGTCGTGAAGATTTGGTAGATGAGGAGGAGGAGAGGGGCGGTTCCAACCTGACCAATCAGCGCCGGTTACGACCTGACCAATCAGCGGCGACCAGTCTGTTAACGTCACAACACGGCACAGCTCAGCACTGCTGTACCCTGCCCTGGAGCGAGGCTGAGAATCGCGGCTGTTAAACCGTGTTGGGGCTTGTGGAAAAGCGTACAAAGCGTGCTGAGCCGTCCCGTGTCGCGCTAAAGCGTGCTAGTGGAAAAGGCCCTTTTGTTCTACCACGTCATCGCAAAGCTCGACAACTGCACAGCTCGGTGCATGTGGAGCCTGGTGCAGCAACCGCCCACTGATGACAAATACGGCGAGCTGAAGACTGCCCTCACCCAATGCTTTACGCCCTCAGCCGAAGAGAGGGCTAGGAGACTCCTGGCTATGCACGACCAGGGCGGACACAGGCCAGTCGACCTTATGGAGGATATGCTGCAGCTGAGGGACTCAGACAACGACAATTTCTTGTTTAAGCATATCTTCCTGAGAAACCTCCCCGTGCAGATGAGAGGGACCCTTTCCAGCATGCGTTGTGTGACCCAGCGGGACTTCAGCGCTGGCCCGGGAGGCACAGCGGCTCCTCGACTCCTGCGGTGAGCAGACGGCTACAGCAGCAGCGGCAGACCTCGGTGCGGCGTCCGGGAGCAGCGAATGGCCGGAGACAGCAGAACCAACCCCACCAACAATGGCAGCGGCGCGTTCCCGACGCAGCGGGGGAGATGGCCTCTGCTTTTATCATCGGCGTTTCGCAGAGAAGGCGCACAGATGTGTGCCACCGTGCAACTTCAAGAGCTCGGGAAACTCCAGGACTGAGAGTCGTTAGCAGCCTCGGCTCTCGGAGAACGGAATAAGCTGCTGTACATCACAGATGCGAGTTCCGGGCGACACTTCCTCATGGACACCAGGGCCCAAGTGAGTTTCATCACCCCGACCTATGCTGACCGGCTGGCAGGCCCCCGGGGTAACGGGTCAATGGCGGCGAACGGCTCGAGCATCGACACCTTTGGAGAGAGGACTCTGTTTCTGTCCTTACACGGCCGCACTTATGAATGGACTTTTATTATTGCGGCGGTGAGTTTCAACATGTTAGGTGCTGATTTTCTGTGCTCACATGGTTTGTTAGTTGATCTTGCCAATAGGTGGCTGGTAAATGCACTCTCTTTTTATTCTATTCCTTGTGCAGCTTGAGTGTCCCCGTCACCAGTGCAGACCAACGTCGCCACAGCAGGCGGTAAGTTTAACACACTACTCACCCAGTTTCCAGCGCTCACAGTCCCCACATTTTCGGCAACAGTTGCGAAACACGGGGTGGAGCATTTTATCACTACAGCTGGCCCCCCCGTCTTCGCGAAAGCTCGGCGCTTGGATGCCGCTAAGCTCTCCATAGCGCGCGAGGAGTTCGCCAGCCTGGAAAGGCTGGGCATTATTCGCCGTTCGAAGAGCCCATGGGCCTCGCCGCTGCATATGGTCCCTAAAGCTGACGGCTCGTGGAGACCTTGCGGCGATTACCGCAGACTAAACAACGCCACAACGCATGACCGCTACCCAATCCCACACATTCAGGATTTTTCGGTGCATCTAGCGGGGGCGCGCATTTTTTCTAAAATAGACCTGGTTCCCGGCTACCATCAAGTTCCAGTCCGGCCTGAGGACATTCCTAAAACAGCAGTAATAACCCCTTTTGGACTTTTTGATTTTTTGCGCATGCCGTTTGGTCTTAAAGGCACTGCACAAACATTCCAACGCATGATGGATGCCGTGTTATGCGATCTCCCTTTTGTGTTCGTCTACCTCGACGACATTTTAGTCGCCAGTACTTCCGAGGAGGAACACAAAAAACACCTCACTGCAGTTTTTCGGAGGTTGGGAGAGCACGGGTTAATAATTAATCCAGCCAAGTGCCAGTTTGGCGTGGCGCAGATCGATTTTTTGGGGCATCGCGTTTCCCCAGAAGGGGCAGTTCCGCTACCGGACAAGGTGCGCACAGTGGCAGATTTTCCCCGACCACAAACGGTCAAATCATTACAGGAATTTTTAGGAATGGTAAATTTTTATAACCATTTCCTACCCCACGCAGCGCAGCTCATGCAACCGTTATATGCCGCGTTTAAAAAGCAAAAACCCTCGAATACGATTGAGTGGTCCCCGGAGCGGGAGCGCACATTCGCGGAGGTTAAAAAAGCCCTTGCTGACGCTGCGCTCCTAGCTCACCCAGACCCAACGGCCCACATAGCGCTCACCACTGACGCATCAGATTTGGCCATAGGGGCGGTTGTGGAACAGCAGGTTGCCGGGGTTTGGCAGCCGCTGGCATTTTTCAGCAGATCCTTGCACGGGGCCGAGCTGAAATACAGCACGTTTCACAGGGAGCTGTTAGCGCTCCACTTAGCCATTCGCCATTTCCAGTTCTGGCTGGAAGGTTGGCATTTCACCGCGTTTGTCAACCACAAGCCGCTCACTTTTGCGATGGCCAAAATTTCAGAACCTTGGTCGGGCCGGCAGCAGAGGCAGCTGGCCGCAATTTTGGAATTTACTACTGATATCCAGCACGTAGCGGGTAAACTCAATGTAGTGGCAGACTGCCTCTCTTGCACGGTGACAGCACCCGCCCGCGCGGGGGTAGATTATACTACCGCAGCCGCAGGGCAAAATAGCAGCGCGGAAGCGCACGCGGCCCCAGTTCACGTGGGGATAGATTATGCAGCCATGGCGGCGGAACAGAGTAGAGATGCGGACGTGTGCGCGCTCCAGTCTGGACCAACAGGGTTAAGGCTGGAGAGTAGGAGTTTGCAAACCGGTATGCCCCCTCTAATCTGTGATATCTCTACTGGGCGACCGCGCCCGGTGGTACCGGCCGCTTGGCGCCGCCGCGTTTTTGACTCGGTTCACTCCCTGGCACACCCAGGGGTGCGCGCTTTGGTGAAAATGGTAGCGGAGAAGTTTTTTGGCCGAGCCTGCACAAGCACGTGAAAGAGTGGGCAAGAACCTGCATGGCTTGCCAGCGGGCCAAAATTCACAAGCACACAAAAGCCCCCTTTGAACCGTTCCACATTCCGGCCAAGAGGTTCGATTATGTGCATGTCGACCTCGTGGGCCCCCTACCGTCGTCGCAGGGGTTCACACATCTTTTGACAATGGTGGACCGAACCACACGCTGGCCAGAAGTGGTCCCACTAGCATCGACCACGGCTGCAGAGGTGGCTCGCGCATTTTTGACGGCCTGGGTAGCGCGTTTCGGGGTCCCGTCGGATATTACGTCCGACAGAGGGCCTCAATTTGTCTCTGAGCTTTGGTCAGCGATGGCCAGCAGCTTAGGGGTGACAATTCACTGCACTACTGTGTATCACCCCCAGGCTAATGGTTTATGCGAGCGTTTTCATAGGTCCTTGAAGGCAGCCCTCAGAGCGTCGCTTACGGATGCAGATTGGGTAAACAAACTACCATGGGTTTTATTGGGGTTGCGTGCTGCGCCCAAGGAGGATTTAAATGCCTCCCCAGCGGAGTTAGTTTTTGCACAACCTCTCAGGCTGCCCGGTGAGTTTCTACCAGAGCACCCAGAGCCCGGGCGTCCCCCAGCTCTGGGGCCACTGAGTGGCACAGGAGCAGACATGCTCCCGGGCCCCGTTCATCACACCTTTCCGCGTGTTTTCGTTCCCAAAGCTTTAAAAAATGCCAAGTTTGTTTTTGTCAGGCACGAGGCTTCACGATCAGGCCTCCGCCCACCATATGATGGCCCATTTAGAGTGCTGGAGACAGGTGATAAGCATTTTGTGCTAGATTTGGGGGACAGAAAGGAAACAATTAGTATTGACAGACTAAAGCCTGCCTTTGTGATGAACGATGAGTCTGTACGGGTAGCGAGGGCTCCTTGACGTGGCAGACCTCCCAGGGAACAGGTCCTGGAGCCCCCGCAGAGATCAAATAACCATTCTCTTCCTCAGTCGGCAGATTCTTTGCTGGACGGCGCCGCAGGGACAGCGAGGCCTGCTTACAGCAGATTTGGAAGACGTTTGAAGCCCAGACGGCGTACTGACTGATGTGTGATTTGATCATGTTGTGTAAATCATGCTGTTGATGTTGTCATATTTTGTGAACTATGAGATATTGTCCATTATTCGACGTTTGGGGGGGGTTTATGTGGCGCATGTATTTTTGCCTACATATGTATGAGTATAAAGTGAGATGCTTAGGATTGCATATGTGGATTGACCTCACGTCTTAGGATGGGACAATATGTCTGGACCGCCTGTGGATAACGGCAAGAGGACGGAGGTACCGGATAAGGAGCTGAAAGGACTTCCTGACCTCCTGGGGCCAGGCGGAGGACTAAGGGACTCGGGGGAGAGTTATTGTCAATGCGGGGTTTTGACAGGGATGTGGGATTCTTCCTTTGATGTTGATGTATAAATGTGGGGGTTTTGATGCAGCTCTCTCTCTTCTGTTCTTGAGAGATTGCTGGGGATGTGAAAGCTACATTAAAACCTGAATTGAGAAATAATTCAGCCTCGTTATTTCACACTCCCCACAATTTTTACTATACTTATCCGGCCTGCTAATGAAATGGGTAAGTTCGACCATTTTTTAATGTCTTGAGCTGTCCGTTCAATTAATTTTCTAAAATTATGATTATATAATCCACCTACTGAACGAGTAATCTTAATATCTAGATACGTGAATATATTCTTTTCTAATTTAAAGGGAAATCCAGAGTAATCACCATCTACATCGTTAATAAGGAATGACAAACTCTTAGAGTAATTAATTTTATAGCCTGAGAGATAACCAAAATTATCAAAGATACATAATAATTTGGGTATGGTTCTTTCTGGGTTAGATACGTACACTAGTAGATCGTCTGCATACAGCAATACCTTGTGAAGTTTATTGTCCCGTGAAATGCCTCTCACCCCGTCTTCTTTTCTAATCACTATGGCCAGCGGTTCAATCGCTAGGTTTAGTAGGTAAGGAGAGAGGTTGCAGCCCTGTCTGCAACCCCTGTAAAGCCCGAAATAATCAGAGAGTGTGGTATTTGTCCGTACTGCTGCCATAGGGGAATCATATATTATTCTGATCCAAACTTGAAGTGATGGACCAAAACCAAATCTTTCTAAAACAGCGAATAAGTATCGCCACTCAACACGATCGAACACCTTTTTGGCATCTAACGAAATCACTATTTCTGTTTCTTCGGATGTAGTATGTGGTATATACAGTATATTCAGAAGACAACGCATATTATAAAAAGATTGCCGGCCGGGTATAAAACCAGTTTGGTCATTGTTCACAATTGATGCTATAACTGTCTCAATGCGAGTGGCCAGAATTTTTGTAAGAATTTTATAGTCACAATTTAACAAACTTATCGGGCGATATGAGTCGCATAATAAGGGGTCTTTATCTTTTTTAATCAAAATCGATATAATTGCCAGCGTCATGGTCTGGGGTAATTTCTGTTGGTAGAAAACATCAATGTATACTTGTTTAAGAATTGGAGCCAACTTAAGGGCAAATTCCTTATAAAATTCAATAGAGCAGCCATCGGGGTCTGGGGCTTTATTACTCTGCATAGATCTTATTGCTTGTAATATTTCTGCTGTCAATATTTCTCTGTCCATTTGTATGCAGTCCTCTGGCATATTTTTTGGAATAATCAGACCATCTAAAAATTCGGATACATGTGAAAAATCTCTGGAGATTTCAGGAGAATAGATACTAATATAAAATTGTTTAAATTGCTCATTTAAATCATCTGGGTTGGCGGTTTCTGTTCCTAATGATGTGTGGATTTTAAGAATGGTGTTGGCAGCCGCAGATTGTCTAATCTGGTCCACCAATAATTTCCCCGCTTTCTCTCCACGTTCGTAAAAAGTCTGTTTGGATTTGAAAAACAATTGCTCTGTATGTTTAATAGACATATTATTGAATTCTGCTTTTAAAAGTAACTTTTTTTTATATAATTCAGGCGTAGGAGAAACAGTATATAGGCGATCTGTTTCTGCTATATTCTGAGATTGTTCTATCATACGTTGTTGGGTTTTTTTCTCTCATATGCAGTATATGAAATTATTTGGCCTCTGAGATAAGCTTTGAGTGCTTCCCAAATCACAGATAATTGAACATCAGGAGTTTGGTTGATCTCCATAAAATCTATGATTTGTTGTGAAAGGAAGTTTTTGAAGGAGTCCTTAGAAAGCAGGAGAGGGTCAAACCGCCAGGTGCGCTGGGGTCTAGGGCAATCTGGGAAGCTCATATCTAATTGTACGGGGCTATGATCAGAGATAACAATAGCATTATATTGGCACCCCTTAACCATGGAGGAGGTTCTGCCATCTAAAAGAAAAAAATCAATTCTAGAGTAAAAGTGATGTACAGGGGAAAAAAAAGAGAATTGTTCTGTAGTTGGATTATTTTTTTCTCCAGGGGTCAAAAAGAGCATACGAGTCCATAAACAACTGAATGACCCTACCTGCCCTTGAAATCTTACTGTTGGGTCTTGGATTGGACCTATCTAAAAAAGGGTGTAATACACAGTTAAAGTCTCCCCCCAGTATCAGTAGATAATCGTTAAAATCAGGGAGGGTTGTTATAAAATTACTGAAGAAAGAGGGATCATCCCAGTTCAGCCCATAAATATTCGCTAAAACCACTCGTGTACCAAATATATTGCCCATGACCACTACATACCTTCCACGAGGGTCAGAGATGGTTGATGAAGAGATAAATGGAACACCCTTCTTGATCAGAATGGCTGTGCCCCGTGCTCTGCTCTCATATCTCAAACTAAAAATCTGTCCAATGCAGGCTTTTTTTAGTCTTGTATGTTTGGTTGATAGGAGGTGCATTTCCTGTAGAAACATGATATCAGAACCAAGAGATTTTAACTGTCCCAGTGTGGCACGTATGTTGGTTACATATTCTCCACAAATGTGTTGCTGTATGTTTATTGTGTGCTTCACGTCTCATGGAACAAAAGGGACTGAGACTCTGGGATTCAGCAGAAGAGTGTGAGATTCGGCCTTTGTTTCCGGGAGACGACCGGGGAAGATTTCCGGACCACAGAGACTAGAGGACAATGGTGTGAGATCAAAGGGGTTACTTTGTGATTGAGATTAAGTACCATGTGACTGTATGTTTGATTAAACACCATTTGACTGCTGTTTCGTGCCCGGGGTATAAAACCCCTGATGTGAGATGAAAACTTCCTCTTGACTTGCTTTGAGATTGTTGGAGATGTGATCTGTGAATAAAGCTGAATCTGAGGAACAAACTCAGCCTCATCCTTGAACACATTCTCCACACTGGTGACCTTACGACGTAAAATGAGCAGAAATAATTCTCCCGAGCGGGGCTTGGCAGAAGCCAGCCTGATGGATGCCTCCACACTCCGGCTGCCCGACTTCTGGCAGCATAGTCCGCGCTCCTGGTTTAGCGCGGTCAAGGCGCAGTTCAACCTCCAGAGAATCTCGAAGGACGACACGAGATTCTACCATGTGGTGGCGAAGCTGGACAGCCACACAGTCCAGAGGGTGGAAGACCTGGTCAACCACTCACCGGACGGCGACAAATACGGCGCCTTGAAAGCTGCGCTTATCAGCCATTTCACCCCCTCCGTGCAACAGCGAGCAGAGGGGCTCCTGGCGTTGACGGAGTCGGAGAACGACAGACCCCTAGACCTGATGGTCAAAATGCTGAGGCTGAAAGACTCCGAGGACTGCGAATTTAATCTTCGCCCACCTTTTCCTCGGGACCCTGCCGCCAGCGGTGAGAGTTACCCTGGCAGATTCACCCCGGTTGGCCAAGCGAGACTACCACGGGCTGAGCAAGGAGGCACAGTGACTCGTCAACGCCCACAAGTGGAGCGCAGTTTTGGCTGCAACATCGGAGCTAGGAGCGACGCCCAGAGACGGCATGGGGCCAGTGGTTGCAGCACCAGACGCGCCGACGACGGCAGCAGTCAGCACCAAGCGACACGGAGCGGGCGACGTCCTTTGCTTCTATCATCGCCGTTTTGCAGAGAGGGCACACAAGTGCCTCCCACCGTGCCACTTCAAGCATTCGGGAAACGCCAAGACCAAGGGTCGGTAGCGGCTGCGGCCCTCGGGGACGAGAACAAGCTGCTTTACCTGACGGATGTACGTTCGGGGAGACAATTCCTCATGGACACAGGCTCCCAGAAGAGCTTCATCATGCCTTCCTATGAGGACCGGCTGATGCCGTCCAAGGTTCCCCGGGTGTCAGTGTCAGCAGCGAACGGCTCAGCTATTAAGACCTTCAGTGAGAGGACTCTGCTTCTGTCTTTGCAGGGTCGTTCATTTGAGTGGACTTTTGTTGTAGCTGCAGTCAGTTTCAACATGTTAGGGGCTGATTTCTTGTGCTCACATGGTTTATTGGTTGATCTTGCTAATAGACGTCTGGTTAATGCACTGTCTTTTCTCTCTATTCCCTGCACAGCACGAGTGGCACCGCCAACTGCACAAGCCAACGTCACAACTGTGGGTGGTAAGTTCCACGTGCTCCTCACTCAGTTCCCAGCACTAACAGTCCCAACGTTTTCGGCGACAGTGGCCAAACATGGGGTGGAGCATTATATCACTACTACCGGGCCGCCCGTTTTTGCAAAAGCTCGGCGCCTGGACTCAGCTAAACTGACCATAGCGCGCGAGGAGTTTGCCAACCTGGAAAAACTGGGCATCATCAGACGTTCGAAAAGCCCCTGGGCTTCACCATTGCACATGGTCCCAAAGACTGATGGCTCGTGGCGACCTTGCGGTGATTTCCGCAGGTTGAATAACGCCACTGCACACGACCGCTACCCGATCCCACACATTCAAAATTTTTCGGTTCATTTGGCAGGGGCGCGCATTTTTTCTAAAATAGATTTAGTGCGTGGCTACCATCAGGTTCCAGTGCGCGCCCAGGACATACCCAAAACAGCGGTAATAACTCCTTTTGGGCTTTTTGAGTTTTTGCGCATGCCTTTTGGACTCAAGGGGGCCACGCAGACGTTCCAGCGCATGATGGACGCGGTGCTGCGCGACCTCCCTTTCGTTTTCGTCTACTTGGATGACATTTTAGTAGCCAGCACGTCCGAAGACGAACACAAAAACCACCTCACGGCAGTTTTCCGGAGGCTGGCAGAGCACGGGTTAATAATTAACCCAGCGAAGTGTCAGTTTGGGGTAGCGCAGATTGATTTTTTTGGGGAATCGCGTTTCGCCAGAAGGAGCGGTCCCTCTGCCCGATAAAGTGTGCACAATAACAAGTTTTCCCCAACCTCAAACGGTCAAAGCATTACAGGAGTTTTTGGGAATGGTTAATTTTTATAACCGTTTCCTCCCAAGCGCAGCGTGGCTCATGCAACCAATGTACGCGGCACTAAAAAAACAAAAAACCACAAATAAAATCGAATGGTCTCCTGAGCGGGAGCGCGCATTCTCTCAAGTCAAAACAGCGCTGGCAAACGCGGCTTTGTTGGCACATCCAGTTCCAACAGCCCGCATGGCCCTCACCACTGACGCGTCCGATTTAGCGGTAGGGGCGGTCGTTGAACAGTTTGTAGCGGGGACCTGGCAACCGCTCGCGTTTTTCAGCAAAACCTTGCGCGATAGCGAGCGAAAATACAGCGCGTTCGACAGGGAGTTGTTGGCCCTACATTTGACCGTCCGCCATTTCCAGTTCTGGCCGGAAGGGCGCCGTTTCACCGCGTTCGTGGACCACAAACCGCTGACTTTTGCGATGGCCAAGATTTCGGAACCTTGGTCGGGCCGGCAGCAAAGACAGCTGGCCGCGATATCAGAGTTCACCACCGATATCCAGCATGTCGCAGGTAAACATAATGTAGTGGCAGACTGCCTCTCGCGTGCTGTGCCGGCGCCAGACCGCGTGAGGGCAGACTCTGCAGACATGGCCGCGGGCCAGGGTAGCGATGCGGGAGCGTGCGCGGCCCCGGTCCGCGTAGGGTTAGGTTATGCAGCCATGGCCGCGGAGCAGGTTAGCGATGCGGACGTGCGCGCGCTCCAGTCTGGACCAACAGGGTTAAGGCCGGAGGACAGGGTGCTGCAAATGGGTATGCCTCCCCTAATCTGCAATGTCTCCACGGGACAGCCGCGCCCTGTGGTACCAGCTGCGTGGCGCTGCCGCGTTTTTGACTCGATCCATTCTCTGGCGCACCCAGGGGTGCGCGCATTGGTCAAAATGGTGGGGGAGAAATTTGTATGGCCGGGGTTGCGCAGACAGGTCAAGGAATGGGCGACAGCCTGCGTAGCGTGTCAGCGAGCCAAAATACACAAACACACTAGGGCTCCTTTGGAGCCTTTTCACATTCCTGCTAAGCGCTTTGATCATGTGCATGTCGACTTGGTAGGCCCCCTTCCGTCGTCACAGGGGTACACACACCTTTTGACAATGGTGGACCGCACCACGCGTTGGCCGGGAGCGGTCCCTCTGGCATCAACCACAGCGGAGGAAGTGGCGCACGCATTTTTAACAGCTTGGGTAGCGCGTTTTGGAGTTCCGTCAGACATAACATCGGACAGAGGTCCTCAATTTGTTTCCGAACTCTGGTCGTCGATGGCCCACAGCCTAGGGGTAAAGATCCACCGCACCACCACGTACAACCCCCAGGCTAACGGTTTATGCGAGCGTTTTCATAGGTCATTGAAAGCGGCCCTCAGAGCGTCGCTTACAGATACAAATTGGGTTGACAAGTTACCATGGGTCTTATTGGGGTTGCGTTCTGCACCTAAGGAGGATTTGCAAGTCTCTCCAGAGGAATTAGTTTTTGCACAGCCTCTCCGTCTGCCAGGGGAATTTCTCCCCGATAATCCTGCCCCAAATTGCCCCCCCACTCAGCTGTTGCAGAGCGGCACAGGATCAAACACGCTTCCTGGCCCGGTTCATCACAGTTTCCCATGCGTTTTTGTGCCGAAGGCTTTAAAAAATGCGGAATTTGTTTTTGTGAGACATGATGCTTGTCGCCCCAGCCTGCGCCCACCTTACGATGGGCCGTACAAGGTGCTGGAAACAGGAGAGAAGCATTTTTTGCTAGATTTGGGAGACAGAAAAGGATTGATTTGTATAAACAGACTCAAACCCGCTTTTGTTTTGGCGGATGAGGAGGTGCAGTTGGCGAGAGCCCCCCGTCACGGTAGACCCCCTAGAGGACATTCTACAGGACTCCCACAGAGATTGACTAACAGTTCTAATCCACAGGTGCAGGAGGACGCTGCAGAAGCAGCAAAGCCGGCTTTCAGCAAATACGGCAGGAGACTGAGAGTTAAGCAACTGGTGGATTGATGTGTAGTAATGTTATTATGTCATGTGTCTCTGGTTATGTTTGTCCCATTTTAGACGTTTGGGGGGGGGTCATGTGGCACATATGTTGGTTACATATTCTCCACAAATGTGTTGCTGTATGTTTATTGTGTGCTTCACGTCTCATGGAACAAAAGGGACTGAGACTCTGGGATTCAGCAGAAGAGTGAGAGATTCGGCCTTTGTTTCCGGGAGACGACCGGGGAAGATTTCCGGACCACAGAGACTAGAGGACAATGGTGTGAGATCAAAGGGGTTACTTTGTGATTGAGATTAAGTACCATGTGACTGTATGTTTGATTAAACACCATGTGACTGCTGTTTCGTGCCCGGGGTATAAAACCCCTGATGTGAGATGAAAAATTCCTCTTGACTTGCTTTGAGATTGTTGGAAATGTGATCTGTGAATAAAGCTGAATCTGAGGAACAAACTCAGCCTCATCCTTGAACACATTCTGCACACCAGAACCCTATTACATTTCACAGGATTATGAATTCCTTTCACATTCCATCTCAGGAAACGAAGAGAGCTTAGAGTATGAGTGTCAGACATTGAACCTTTATCAAAACACAAAGAAAGAAAAGCAAGTGATCCTGTCTACAAACAAACAAGAAAAATCCATCCATCTTCTTCTACCGCTTTTCCGGAGGTCCGGGTCGCGGAGGCAGCAGTTCAAGCAGAGAAGCCCAGACTTCCCTCTCCCCAGCCACCTGCTCCAGCTCTTCAGAGGGGATACCAAGGCGTTCCCAGACTAGCTGGGAGACATAGTCTCTCCACCGAGTCCTGGGTCTGCCCCGGGGTCTCCTCCCAGTGGGACGTGCCTGAAACACCTCAAGTGGGAGGCGTCCAGGAGGCATCCTAATCAGATGCCCATACCACCTCAACTGACTCCTTTCAATGTGGAGGAGCAGCGGTTCTACTCTGAGCCTCTCCCGGATGACTGAGCTCCTCACCCTATCTCTGAGGGTGAGTCCAGCAATCCTACGGAGAAAGCTCATTTCAGCCGCTTGTATCCGCGATCTCGTTCTTTCGGTCATTACCCAAAGCTCGTGACCATAGGTGAGAGTAGGAACGTAGATTGACTGGTAAATCGACAGCTTTGCCTTAGAACTAAGCTCCCTCTTCACCACAACAGACCGGTACAACGTCCGCATCACTGCAGATGCTGCTCCAATCCGTCTGTCGATCTCTCGCTCCATTTTCCCCTCACTCGTGAACAAGACCCCAAGATACTTAAACTCCTCCACTTGGGGCAGGAGCCTGTCCCCAACCCGGAGAGGACAATCCACCTTTTTCCGGCTGAGGACCATGGACTCGGACTTGGAGGTGCTGATTCTCATCCCAGCCGCTTCACACTCAGCGGCAAACCGTCCCAGCAAGAGCTGTAGGTCATTGCTGGATGAAGCCAACAGGACAACATCATCTGCAAACAACAGAGATGAGATCCTGTGGTCACCAAGCATGACACCCTCCATTCCCTGGCTGCGCCTAGAAATCCTGTCCATAAAAATTATGAACAGGACCGGTGACAAAGGGCAGCCCTGGCGGAGTCCAACTCTCACTGGGAATGACTCCGACCGAGTGTTGGCAATGCGAACTAAACTCTCACAACGGTCGTACAGAGACCGAATAGCTCGTAACAACAAGCCCGATACCCCATACTCCCGAAGCACCCCCCACAAAAATCCACGAGGGACGCGGTCAAATGCCTTCTCCAAGTCCACAAAACACATGTAAACTGGTTGGGCAAACTCCCACGAACCCTCAAGAATTCTCGAGAGGGTAAAGAGCTGGTCCGATGTGCCACGGCCAGGACGAAAACCACATTGCTCCTCCTGAATCCGAGGTTCGACCAACGGCCGGACTCTCCTCTCCAATACCTTGGCATAGACCTTCCCAGGGAGGCTGAGGAGTGTGATCCCTCTAAAGTTGGAGCACACCCTCCGGTCCCCTTTTTTGAAGAGAGGAACCACCACCCCGGTTTGCCATGCCAAAGGCACTGCCCCCGGCCTCCACGCAATGTTGCAGAGGCGTGTCAACCATGACAACCCAACAACATCCAGGGCCTTGAGGTACTCGGGGCGAATCTCGTCCACCCCCGGGGCCCGGCCACCAAGGAGATTTTTAACCACCTTGGCGACCTCAGCCCCTGTGATAGGCGAGTCATCCCCCTCGTCCCCAAACCCTGCTTCCTCTGTGGAAGGCGTATCAGTGGGATTGAGGAGATCCTCGAAGTATTCCTTCCACCGCCCGACGATATCCCCAGTTGAAGTCAACAGTGTCCCATCCGCACCATACACAGTGTGGACGGGGAGCTGCTTTCCCCTCCTGAGCCGCCGAACAGTTTGCCAGAATCTCTTTGAAGCCGACCGAAAGTCTTGTTCCATGGCCTCACCGAACTCCTCCCATACCCGGGTTTTTGCTTCAGCAACCACCCGAGCTGCACTCCGCTTGGCCTGCCGGTACACCTCAGCTGCTTCGGGAGTCCCACAAGCCAACCAAGCTTGATAGGACTCCTTCTTCAGCTTAATGGCCCCCCTCACCACTGGTGTCCACCACTTGGTTCGGGGGTTGCCACCACGAGATGCACCGACCACCTTGCGGCCGCAGCTCTGGGCTGCCGCTTCAACAACAGAGGTGGAGAACATGGCCCATTCAGACTCCATGTCTCCAGACTCCCTCGGAATGTGGTTGAAGTTCTTCCGGAGGTGGGAGTTGAAGACCTCCCGGACAGGGGCCTCAGCCAGACGCTCCCAGCACACCCTCACTATACGTTTGGGTCTACCAGGTCTGAATGGCTTCCTCCCCTGCCATCGGATCCAACTCACCACCAGGTGGTGATCAGTTGACAGCTCTGCACCTCTCTTTACTCGGGTGTCCAAGACATACGGTCGCAGGTCTGATGATACGATAACAAAATCGATCATCGACCTGCGGCCTAGGGTGTCCTGGTGCCAGGTGCACATATGGACACCCTTATGCTTGAACATGGTGTTCGTTATAGACAGACTGTGGTTAGCACAGAAGTCCAATAACTGAACACCACTCGGGTTCAGATCGGGCAGGCCGTTCCTCCCAATCACCCCCCTCCAGGTTTCACTGTCGTTGCCCACGTGCGCATTGAAGTCCCCCAGTAGGACAATGGAGTCTCCAGGAGGAGCACCCTCCAGCACCCCAGTCACAGACTCCAAAAAGGGTGGGTACTCTGAAACATCATTTGGTGCATAGGCACAAATGATGGTCAGGACCCGTTTCCCAACCCGAAGGCGCAGGGAAGCAACCCTTTCGTCCACCGGGGAAAACTCCAATATAGAGGCAGCAAGGTGGGGCGATACAAGAATACCTACCCCTGCTCGTCGCCTCTCGCCCGGGGCAACTCCAGAAAAGGCCAAGCTCCAGCCCCTCTCCAGGAGACTGGTTCCGGAACCGGAGCTGTGTGTTGAGGTGAGGCCAACTATATCTAGCCGGTATCGCTCAATCTCGTACACCAGCTCAGGCTCCTTCCCCACCAGAGAGGAAGAAAAATAAATAAATAAATAAAGTCCTGAAGACCCCATGCTGATCCAACAAATCCTTCAGGATCGCAGTTCCCTTTGCTGGTATGACACAGTCAATGCACATAGAAAAAAGGAAAAAAAAAACTCTCCTAGCGGGCCTTGGCTAGAGTAAACAGTCCACAGATATGAATAATAGGAAAACAGGAGAATTGCACTTAGAATAAGGGACATTTTAAATTTCAACCCTTGGATTAACATTTTCGGCCTGGCTCTCTGATGGTGGGTAAAGCTAAATTAAATTATCTGTGATAATGTTTAAAAAAAGGGGGGGGGGGGGAGAAGGGGAAAACAACTCAATCCAGAAGCACTTTGGGGATAATCCATTCTTTGTTTTCATTTAGTTCAATTTTTTTCTTTTCTTTTCCCCCCTTCCTTTCTCTATTTCCCCCTCCCTCCCCTCCTCTGCGCTCTAAGTAGAAACAGCAGATCACTAGTCCAGTCACCTAGGTAATCTTATTCATTTTAGCCACACACTCTTATGCTTAGTTCATCAAAAAAAAAAAAAAATGAATAAATAAATAAATAAAATTAAAAAATGAATAATTATACATATATACAATACATATACATATATATATATATATACACAACGGAAAAAAGAAACGAAAAAAGGAGTGATAAAAAAGGGACAAATTTACAGTGAGATAATTATTCAACTTATAAGAAAACCTGTACTTATAAGAAACTTAAAAAAAAGAAAATTCAAATTTCAAATTTCAAAAATTCAAATTAAAAAAAAAATCATATTTTTTAAACCGTGTGAAAAAAATAAATAAAAAATAAGGGGAAAATAAGGGGAACATATATATAGAACATTTTTTTAGAAAAAATAAACACAAAATTAACTAATTTAAACTGAGAAAAATATGACAATTTCTTGGAGGCAAGGAATTTTAAACAGCATTACCAATAGAGGGGCACGTTATAAAAGATAGGAAAGACTACTAGGTGAGATCATCGATTGTTTGTTTGTTACCGTTCCATCTGGAGAACTGTACCAGTCACTGTCCTTTAGCCATCTGCGCCCGTTAACAGCCGGAGTCCGTTAACCACTACCAACACTTTGCATTCTTCTTTAATATGTCCGTGGTGTCATGTTTTATGGCTGCAGGTTTTCCCTGATATAATCCATCGCTGCAGATGGGTCCTCGAAGCGTTTATCCAACCCGGCTGGTAGAGTAATGCGGAGAACCGCCGGGAAGAGGAACCCATACTTGACGCCCTGGCAGCCCCGAAGGAGCCGCTTGGCTTCAGAGAAAACTGCTCTCTTCTTCGCCACGGCAGCCGTATAGTCCAGGAGAATGCTCACTCTCCTACCTTGGAGGTTAAGCGGAGCCAAACGTGATGCTTTACAGAGGACCTCCTCTCTCTCCTGAAGATAATGGAATTTTGCCACAATCACCCTAGGGGGTTCTCCCTCCTTAGGTGAAGGGCGTAGGCTGCGATGGGCCCAATCCAACATCGGGGTGAAGTCAAGCTTCAGTAGCTCCTGTAGGGTCCTAGCAACGGTCACCGTGGGCCTCTGGCCTTCACTGTTCTCCAGCCCTTCCTTTACACCAGTGATTTGTATATTGCACCGACGTTGTTGCCCCTCCAGGTCTTCCAACTTCAGGCTCAGTGCGGCAACTTCTGATTTTAGCTGGCCAACATCATCATCCAAATACGTATTTAGGCCATCCTCCAGGTCTCCTAAATGGGTCTCTTGCCTTGCCATATCCTGTGTGATAGAATCCATTTTTGCATCCAAATTTTTCATCTTTAAATCTATATGCGCCAATATCCTGCTTTCACTGTTCACAATAGCGGCCATCACCTCGGACAGATCGACTGGTTCCCGCTCAGAGGCCTTAATTAAGCCAGAGGCTTTAGCGGCCTGCTCTTTACTGGATTTATTCCTGCTCATGGCACCTTCAGAAAAGTCGTTGGGAAGATATAAGGTTGAAATTCCGGTGCCTAAGCGTTTTAGTCTGGTGTATATTCAGCCCAGTTTATCTAAAATTGGTCAAAAAATGTTGAAATATTCATTAAAAGTTCACCCTAGCCAGGAGCCCAGTAGAAACACGTCCTCACATGATACTGCTCACCAGCCCGTTTTTACTTTCTTAGAGTAACTCAGAATTTCTTTTCCATATAATTATTTTTTATAATGTTGTTCATAATACCATGTGATATATAACATTTCATCACCATCACCCACACCATAGCAGTCTGTCATGGGCGACAATGACTGTTTCATTTCGGTCTGACCAGATTCCTCCACGCAGCTCTGTCCTTCACCTTCCGCTGCCAGAAACTCCTGACCTTGTTAACCCGGGCGACGTCCAAGCTGGGATCAGTTGCTCTCTGACTGACCATTTCATGAAACTGCTTGCAAAGTATTTGAGTTCCGCTAGCTTTTGCTGGACTAGTGGCACATTCATAATACTATGATAAATACCAGAACAAGGATTCAGTGTACCCCGCACAGTATGGGGTTACCGGGGCCCCACCCAGGAGCCAGGCCTGGGGGAGGGGCTCAATGGCTAGCGTCTGGTGGTCAGGTTTCCGCCCATGGGACCTGGCCGGGCTCAGCCCAAAGGAATCACATGGGTCCACACTCCAGTGGGCTCACCACCTGCAGGAGGGATCATGGGGGTCTGGTGCTATGTGGATCAGGTGGCGGTCAAAGGCCTTGGTGGTCTGATCCCAGGCTTCCTAAACTGGCTTTTGGAATGTGGAATGTCACCTCTCTGGTGGGGAAGGAGCCTGAGCTGGTGCATGAGGTTGAGAGATACCGGCTAGACGTAGTCGGCCTCACCTCAACACACAGCTCTGGTCCTGGAACCAGTCTCCTGGAGAGGGGCTGGAGCTTGACCTACTCTGGAGTTGCCCCGGGCGAGAAGCGAGTATTCTTGTATCCCCCACCTTGCTGCCTCTATATTGAAGTTTCCCCCAGAGGACAAAAGGGTTGTTTCCCTGGGCCATCAGGTTGGGAAACGGGTCCTGATCATCATTTGTGCCTATGCACCAAATGATGGTTCAGAGTGCCCACCCTTTCTGGAGTCTCTGACTGGGGTGCTGGAGATTGCTGCTCTTGAAGACTCCATTGTCTTACTGGGGGACTTCATGTGCACGTGGGCAACAACAGTGAAACCTGGAAGGGGGTGATTGGGAGGAACGGCATGCCTGATCTGAACCCGAGTGGTGTTCAGTAATTGGACTTCTGTGCTAACCACAGTTTGTCCATAATGAACACCATGTTCAAGCATGAGGGTGTCCATATGTGCACCTGGCACCAGGACACCCTAGGTTGCAGGTTGATAATTGATTTTGTTATCGTGTCATCAGACCTGCGACTGTATGTCTTGGACACTGGGGTAAAGAGAGGTGCAGAGCTGTCAACTGATCACCACCTGGTGGTGAGTTGGATCTGATGGCAGGGGAGGATGCCATTCAGACCTGGTAGACCCAAACGTATAGTGAGGGTGTGCTTTGTACATCTGGCTGAGGCCCCTGTCCGGGAGCTCTTCAACTCCCACCTCCGGAAGAAGTTCAGCAACATTCCGAGGGAGTCTGGAGACATGGAGTCTGAATGGGATATGTTCTCCACCTCCATTGTTGAAACAGTGGCCCAGAGCTGCAGCCGCAAAGTCGTTGGGGCATCTCATGGTGGCAGCCCCCAAACCAATTGGTGGACACCAGTGGTGAGGGGGGCCATTAAGATGAAAAAGGAGTCCAATCAAGCTTGGTTGGCTTGTGGGACTCCCGAAGCAGCTGAGGTGTACCAGCACCCAAGCGGAGTGCAGCTTGGGTGGTTGCTGGAGCAAAAACTCGGGTATGGGAGGAGTTCAGTGAGGCCATGGAACAATACTTTCGGTCGGCCTCGAAGAGATTCTGACAAACTGTCTGGTGGCTCAGGAGGGGGAAGCAGCTCGCTGTCCACACAGTGTATGGTGCGGATGGGGCACTGTTGACTTCGACTGGGGATATCTTCGGGCGGTGGAAGAAATACTTCAAGGATCTCCTCAATTCCACTGATACGCCTTCCACAGAGGAAGCAGGCTTGTGGACGAGGGGTACGACTCGCCTATCACAGGGGCTGAGGTCGCCAAGGTGATTAAAAAATCTCTTTGGTGGCCGGGCCCCGGAGGTTGATGAGATTCCCCCTGAGTACCTCAAGGCCCTTGATGTTGTAGGGCTGTCATGATTGGCACACCTCTGTAACATTGCGTGGAGGTCGGGAGCATTGCCTTTGGCATGGCAAACTGGGGTGGTGGTTCCTCTCTTCAAAACAGGGGACCGGAGGGTGTGTTCCAACTTTAGAGGGATCACACTCCTCAGCCTCCCTGGGAAAGTTTATGCCAAGGTACTGGAGAGGAGAGTCCAGCCGTCGGTCGAACCTCAGATTCAGGAGGAACAATGTGGTTTTAGTCCTGGCCGTGGCACATCAGACCAGCTCTTTACAGTCTTGAGAATCCTCGAGGGTTCGTGAGAGTTTGCCCAACCAGTTTACAAGTGTTTTGTGGACTTGAAGAAGGCATTCGACCGTGTCCCTCGTGGTTTTTTCTGGGGGGGTGCTTCAGGAGTATGGGGTATCAAGCTTGTTGTTACGAGCTATTCGGTGTCTGTGCGACCATTGTGAGAGTTTGGTTTGTATTGCCAACACTCTATCAGGCTCATTCCCAGTGAGAGTTGGACTCCGCCAGGGCTGCCCTTTGTCACCGATTCTGTTCATAATTTTTATGGACAGGATTTCTAGGCGTAGCCAGGGAATGGAGGGGGTCATGCTTGGTGACAACAGGATCTCATCTCTGTTGTTTGCAGATGATGTTGTCCTGCTGGCTTCATCCAGCAATGACCTACAGTTCTTACTGGGATGGTTTGCCACTGAGTGTGAAGCAGTTGGGATGAGAATCAGTACCTCCAAGTCCAAGTCCATGGTCCTCAGCCTGAAAAAGGTGGATCGTCCTCTCCGGGTTTGGGGACAGGCTCCTGCCCCAAGTGGAGGAGTTTAAGTATCTTGGGGTCTTATTCATTAGTGAGGGGAGAATGGAGCGAGAGATTGACAGACGGATCGGAGTAGCATTTGCAGTGATGCGGATGTTGTACCAGTCTGTTGTGGTGAAGAGGGAACTGAGCTCTAAGGCAAAGTTGTCGACTTACCAGTCATTCTACGTTCCTACTCTCACCTATGGTCACGAGCTTTGGGTAATGACCCAAAGAATGAGATCGCGGATACAAGTGGCTGAAATGAGCTTTCTTTGTAGGATCGCTGGACTTACCCTCAGAGATAGGGTGAGGAGCTCAGTCATCCGGGAGAGGCTCAGAATAGAACCATTACTCCTCCACATTGAAAGGAGCTAGTTGAGGTGGTATGGGCATCAGATCAGGATGCCTCCTGGATGCCTCCCACTTGAAATGTTTCGAGCACATCCCACTGGGAGGAGACCCCGGGGCAGACCCAGGACTCGGTGGAGAGACTATATCTCCCAGCTGGTCTGGGAATGCCTTGGTGTCCTCTCTGAAGAGCAGGAGCAGGTGGCTGGGGAGAGGGAAGTCTGGGCTTCTCTGCTTGAACTGCTGCCTCCACAACCCAAACTTCCGAAAATGCAGTAGAAGATGGATGAATGGATGGAAAATCTGCATCCAATTTTCTTCATATTTTTGTTACAGTTATTGCAGTCTACATTTTCATCACAGTTACAAATTAATACTAAGGTTTCCTTGGTTCCACAAAAGTGATTACACCCTTTTGCTCAATAATCCATGACCAATTAATATGATATTTGACACTTGTTGATCATTTCACCTGCTTACACATCAGTTGAATGTAATGTCATTTAATCTGAGTCTGATCATTAAAACTATAAACGTTATACAGAAGTTTTTGTTGATTTCTTTTCCTGTTTGTTTCTAAAGTCACCCAGTAGAATTCAAGAATATCTGAGACTGATTGATTGAAGGTATAAAGATTAGTTATTAATAAATTGTCCAAGCTTGTGGACTGGTGCCCCAAAACGAGTTTTTCCGGTGTGTGCGTGGACTCAAAGTAAACCTCCTTTTCCACATACACCTCTAGGTATAAATTAAATAATTTTTGTACCTTATAAATTAAATGTTGCTACAGTCTAAAGCCAAATTGTTGTGGATGAAGGAGTTGATTGGTTTCAAGATGTTCGATCAACTGTGCTGCTACAATCGTATCACAGTCTTTTACTGTTTAGACATGTAAGTGGTATAGTTTCCTGATATCTCTTCAAATTATGCTTAAGTAGTTTATTGGTTCTATGGACCGCTTGCACATTGTAGAGTTACCTCCGCATTCCAGACTCAGAGCAGCTCCAATTCCAGTTGCATTATGCATTATTTGCACATTCCCTGGTGCTTTCTCGTCAATAAATCAATTTTGTCACTTCATTGTACATATTCGAAATAGTGTATGGATAGATTGTTTTTTCTTTATAAAGTTCATGTTTCACATTTGTTCCTTTTTTGTAACCCGTACTGTGCCGTTTTATAGTTCACCAAATTAGCTTAGCATCGCACAACTGTCGTGGTGTTTATGTCTCTCCTATACCAAATACCACTGCATGGGCTGTCATGGACCTGTGTAATGGACATGTATTGTGCAGTCTGCATGAGCTCATTCATGTTCTTTTGAGTCCATGCAACATTATTAGGAGTGAGTCTATGTAATAATATTTGCGGCAGCAGGCACTGAATTTGAATTTGAATTATTTGAATTTGAATAACTGAATTTGAACCTGAATTAATCAGTATGAATAATTGCTTTTAAAATTTGAATCTGAATTGCCTAATTTGAAAATGAATCTATTGGTTTGAATATGTATTGCAATAAAATTGAAAGTGTATTTCATTTATTTGAAAAATTTGGCTCCCTAATTCATTATCAGAATTCAGTTTCACTTCTTGTCATACAAATTCAGTTTTTTATTTCAGGTTTGTCTGCCATACATCCGGGACCTAGCTTCAGTCAAAACTAGTCAAACGCAGATAGAAAGAACTCTGTTTTATGCCTGTAACTCTCGCTTTACATGCAGTTTACCTGTTAAACACCCGCACAGACTTGAGTGGTTAATTCAAAGTGATGTCCAGCAGCCACACTCCAGGTTTATAAAAACAATAATAATGACATGTATGAGAAGAGGCGTCATGTATGCATACAAAACATCATTAGCCAGGGCAACAGATTGCAGAGATTAACAGCACAGCCTCCATTCAGGTGTGTGGAGGTGTAGCAGCCCAGGAGGAGGTGATTATGCTGTCAGGACACTGCTCATTCAAAAACCAGAGGCTTTCTGTGAGACATGTTTCTTCTACACAAAGTTCAGTGGAGTCAGAAAGTGGACAGAGGTCAGTAACTTGTGTTAATCTTGGCTATTTAGCATCATAGAAGACATAATTATGCAGTAATAAGAATGAAGCATTCTGCCTTCTCTGAGTAACTAAGAGGATGGAGACTGTAGTTACAGTGGTTGTATGTCCTTTAAAATTAGGATTTAAACTAATAAAATGGTTAGTTGGTTGGCAAGTAAATTAGTAGTGTTGTTAGCTTGATAACTAACCACAGTCAGCTGGTAAGATGCTAACGTCAAAAACCAGCACTTAAAATTACTTTAGATATAATTGTCATGATTGATTATAATTAGACACCTCACGTACATGGAGTAACACCAAAGGAAGCACACTGAGACACAGAGTGACAAGTTTAAGATGAATTTTATTAACTGCAAGAAAACGCCTCCTCAAAACTATCACTCGCCAGGAAAAGCACACAGACTGTAATGAGAAACGAGAGCAGGTATATTAGGAGGGAGGCTAGACAAAGGGAAAATAGGACCACACTCACGTGGGAAGAATTGGGGACCCAGCAGATGAACCCAGCACTTACGGCGAGCCTCCCGATGAAACAGGATGGCACAGTGATAGGATACTTTCAGGTTTCATTGATTATTCTATATGATTTTAATGCTGTATTATTCTATTTTATATTATAATTGTATCTGGTGCATATAATTAGCCAATGTCTGATTCACTGTGATTTTTTCATTGTCTCACAGCTTGAAAAGACTGTCTGTTTTTCAGTGTAAGATTAGGTTGAGCAAGATTGTAAATAATGATGAAGGTTTCAGTGTTTTATCATACCAAGCTGTACTGTACTGTATGCCTGAAGTTAGGGTGACTTAGCTTGACCAGGTCATGTAAAGATCATAGCAAAATGTTCAGTGCTGACCATAAATTAGAAGCAGTCTCTTGGAGAGATGGCTCCAGCCAGTCTAGCTTAGATAAGGGACTGAGGTATAAGAAGCAACATCCTTGAACACATGTTAGGGAGTTGGTGCTGTGAAGCTCTGAGGCAAGTTTTGCTGTTACTGATTACCTCTTTTCTGATTAGAAAGAGAGTAAATGGCTCAGACCTTGGAAAACCGCCTATTGATTACTGATTCAGTCTCAGTCAATTCATTTTTGATCTAACATTATTGGCGCCCAACGTGGGACCCACATAAAGGGGTCCATGGCGTTTTCCGATGGACCCGGACTTGGGACAAGTGCACAGTCAAAGGAGAGGAGAGGCCCACACTTCTGGGAAGCACTAACCCCCCCCCCCCCCGCTGAATTTCCCTCTTCAAAAGCCCTGGTGATGTTGGGGAGCGACGTGGAGCTCTGACGGGTCTACCGGAACTCAGAGGCAGATTCCAGGTGTGAGTAATTTATTCCAGTTTTTGTTATTGTTGTTATGGCCAGCGAGTGATTACCTAAACCGATTGTACCCTGGTGAAAGACTGAAAGAATGAGACTAACGGCCTAATTGATGAGTTATTTTACTCACGGTGTGAGTATCGCAATAATACCTTGGGAAGAACGAGTTTTGCCTTTGCAAACGGTGATTGATATTTCAAGACCCGGGGTAATTCTTAGAAATTCGCTGTTCTCCAACGCTCAAGTAAGTTCAGTGGAGGTTTAGAAGCTACATGTAGAGGGAAAGATTCGTGTCTTGTTCCTGTCCGGAAGAGTCACATGATCCCAGAGAAGTGAATTTTCGGGGTAAGATTCGTGCCTCTTGGGACTGCTTCTGCTTATGGTCCAGTTTTGGACCTTCAGCATTAGTGGGGAGGCTACGTGAACCCCGAAGGGAAAAGGTTTTTTCACCGAAGATTCGTGCCCTTATCGGGTCTGCCTCATTGCCCATTACCCCCGCTACAGTGAGCTACTGCAAGATGCCGAGGGAGGAGGCCTAACTTTGGGCTTTAGGCACACAGCAGGTGGCTTAACGTGACCATTGAAATATTTTATTTTGTGAGTTTGTTGAAGCGCTAGAAAGAAAAAAAAAAGTTACTGCGGTCTGAAGCTGTTTTGTCTATGTTACATGAAATCCGCTCTGGTGTGAAACACAGAGAGACTGAGTTCTCACGGAGGCGGAGTTAATAAGGTGTGAAATTGATATCTGTGATTTTTTTTCTCCTTAATATTTGTGGAGCATAAAAGGGTTTGTAAGTTAATTATCTTTTGGGAAGTGTTTAAAATTATAGGTATTTGAAAATAGTAGCCTTGAGCAAACATAACAATTGGAACGATTAGCTGCCCTGGCCGTATAATTAGCATACCTCCACCATGTATTGGCAGCATATTCATGTTTGTGATGGTCATGTAGCTCTAGCCAATTATGCTGAATATGTGCAAGGTCCCTATCACTACGATGTATGGTTTGTGGTGCAGCTAAAAGAAACCAGAGTAATAATGTCGCTCCTAGGATGATGAGGTAAAGAAAACAACAACAACTACACCATTGGATGATTGAATGTCTTCCTTCCGCTTCTTGTCTCTTCATGATGGTCAACCACTTGCTTCCCTATCCCAAGCCGGTACTTGACACGACGTAGGGCATCGTCAGTCGACACTTGTATAGGGAAACAATTAAGAAAAAGTCTCTTGCTGAAAGTCTTTAATGGAATGAAGTTGAAAATATTTATTCAGTAGTCCCTAGCTGTGAGTTCAGAGTAGGGTAAAGTTTACAATGTGTTAAATGCACCCACGAGTCCCGTCCTTCAATTTTCACCACTTTTGGCATTGACAAAACAACCTTATGTGGTCCTTGCCAGGGTGAATCAGTCCAATTCTTCTTTTTGATAGCTTTGATGAGGATGAGGTCTCCTGGCTTGGCCAAGATCGGTGCAGTTTCCTCGTGAACCCTCCTGGGGAGAGTAGCAGCAATAAAATCTCTGTTAGTCAACATCCTTCTCATGTAATCTGCTAAACACACTTCTTCATCACTAGGACTGAATAGTCTCAAAGGTGGCAGCATGTATGGTTTGCCATACATGATTTCAAATGGAGACGACCCCCCTTTGGTTGGGATTATCCTCATGTAAAACAAAACTAATGGAAGGCAATAAACCCAATTTTGCCCTGTTTCTGCCATTGTTTGTCTGAATCTTTCTTTAATAGTTCTGTGCATTCTACCAATCCTGCAGATTGTGGGTGATAAGCTGAATGATTCTTCAAACTGATGTTCAGTGCTGTGCCTAAATGTGATATAATTTGATTTACAAAAGGTGTACCATTATCTGAGTAAATTTTCTCAGGTATTCCAAACCTAGGTACAATTTTGGCAAGCAATTTATTTGCCACTATAATTGCATTTGGATGTGTGCAAGGAAAAGCTTCTGTCCATTTAGAAAACATATCACAAATGACCAAACAATATTTCTTGCCTTCACATTTATTCAGTTCAATAAAATCCATGCAAATGTTCTGAAATGGATAAGTAGAGGCTGGAAAAGTGCCTCTCTCATGTTTGAAATTTCCCTGTGCATTGTTTTTTGCATAGATCAGACATTTTTTTTTTTACAAAACTGTGTGGCAAACTGGCTAAACCCATAAGCAGTAAAGGTTTTATTCAATGTAGATACCATCCCCCCTATTGCTACATGCAAAACGCCATGGAGGAAGGTAGAGACTTGGTGAAACAGTTTGTGTGGTAGAATAGGCTTGTTTGCCTTACATTTGTAGAGCTTTGAGGTGTCATCAAGAATAGCTCCCTTCTTTATCCATTTGTAAATTTCAGCCTGCTGTACTGCTTTTTGAGCCTCAACAAAAACATCATGTGATAGCTCTTCAGTCAGTGTCAGAACAGAATCAAATGTGCTTTGTCTAGGTTGCAAGCCTTGCGCGACCGCCTTTGCAGTTTGATCCGCAAAATGATTACCTTTAGAAACCGGATCATTGCCATTTGTATGAGCAGCACATTTGCATATGGCCAGTTGTGATGGCAGTTTGACACTTTCAAGCAGCTCCAAAATGAGGTGTTTGCACTTTTTGTGCAAAGTGGTGAATAGTGTAAAATGCATACTGGCTATCAGTGTAAACTGTGAGTTTTTTATTTTGTCCCAATTTGCATGCTTCAGTTAGAGCAATCAACTCTGCTTCAGGTGTCCACTCAATCTTGTCCACCTGTGCCATTGGTTTTTTGTAAATGAGGTCAGACAATGGTTGCACTTCAAATGAATAATTTGCAATCCAGGAGCGACAATAGTTTAATGTCCCCAAGAATGACATCATGTCTCTTTTTGTGATTGGTTTAGGTGCTGCCAAAATAGTCTCTTTGCGAACAGGATTCACATGTCTCCCTTCTGCTGACAAAATATGGCCTAAGTATCTCACCACAACGAGGACGGCAGCATAAAAATCACAGTCTACAGGAAACCAACCCACACAGATCAATACCTACTTTGGACATCGGAACACCCCACTGACCAAGTCCAACCTGTATCTGCTGCATCTGTTCAGCAGCAGTCTTCCATTTACCAACTGACACAACATAACAAACTTTAGAATTAAAACAAACAAATCAACAACAAAAAACAGAACTTGTACTTGTATCATCACTGGTAGGTTGATGACTAATGGGTTAAAGAGCAACATTTTTATGACTTGATACTGACAAAAAAAATCACTAAATGGTAGCTTAACAAATGGTTTTTTTATTGCAAGATATTCGACTGCTTGATGTTGAGATAAAACCTTATTGTATGAACAGACACTCCCCCAAGAGGCTACAGAATCTTTATGGTGGAATACTTAAGTTGTATATATTTTTAAGTAAAACAAGCATACCATTTTTTCCCAAAACTGACAGTCATTTAATGTGATAGTGGTATTGAACAAGGAGGAAAGTACACACCCCAGGGCTGTGTACTTTCCCCCCTACTCTTCTCCCTTTACACCAACTCCTGCACCTCCAGCCACCAGTCTGTCAAGTTGATCAAGTTTGCGGACGACACCACCCTCATCGGGCTCATCTCCAACGGCGACGAGTCCGCCTACAGGAGAGAGGTGGCCCAGCTGGCGTCCTGGTGCAGCAATAACAACCTGCAGCTGAACGCTCTGAAGACAGTGGAGATGATTGTAGACTTCAGGAAAGTCACTACTCCTCTGCCCCCCCTCACCCTCTCAGGCTCTCCCATCACCACTGCTGATTCCTTCCGCTTCCTAGGCACTACCATCACCAGGGACCTCAAATGGGAGCTGACCATCAGCTCACTCATCAAAAAAGCCCAGCAGAGGATGTTCTTCCTGCGGCAGCTGAGGAAGCTCAAGCTACCCACCAAGATGTTAGTGCAGTTCTACACAGCCATCATCGAGTCCATCCTCACCACCTCCATAACCGTGTGGTACGCAGGAGCCACTGCCAGGGACAGACTAAGGCTGCAGCGCGTCGTGCGCACTGCTGAGAAGGTGATCGGCTGCAAGCTCCCATCTCTCCAGGATCTGTACATCTCCAGGACCCGGAGGCGTGCTGGCCGGATCATAGCCGATCCCTCACACCCTGGTCATGTACTGTTTGCCCCCCTCCCCTCTGGTAGAAGACTTCGGTCCATCCAGACTAAAACCTCCCGTCACATGAACAGCTTCTTCCCCTCTGCCATTAGACTGCTGAACACTAAGTGACTCTCGTGCACCATGTACAGCAGCTCAACCAGACTCATGTCAATCATCACTGTTTTCTTCCTGCATTACCGACTGCACTATATAGTTCTCCACAGTATCTGCTGCTGGCTAATATATATTTTAACTGTTGACCAGTATCACTTAATCTTATCCTACACTTTATTACATGTATAGTTTATTTCTCTTATCTTATCATGTTTAATGTTGCAGCATTGTACCGAGACAAATTCCTAGTTTGTGTACTACATGAACAATGGCAATAAACCTGATTCTGATTCTGATTCTGATTCTGATTCTGAATAAAAATAAACACACTACAAAACTTTATTTATATTTATTATTAGCCCATTTTATTTAAGTATTTTTTAAATAAATACAGACCTGTAGATAACTACAGTCGATGTGGAAGAAACACCATCATGAGATCAAAGGAACCCTCCAAAGCTCGAACCTAAGCTTAACAGTTATTTTGGAGCTATTTGTTATTGGTTGATATTTAGTTTTATTTGCTGGCTTTGTTTAGGATTAAACAAATTATATTTTGGTAGTGTTTTATTTGGTATTTTTTTTAAATTTTCTTTATTTAGTTTATGAGTAGTTTATTTGTTTTGTTTACATAATTAATTAGGCTTATTTTGGGTTGTCTGGGTAACACTATGGGCACCTAGGTTATATACAGTAGGTAAGGCAGGCAGGGATTGGACTATCATGCACCTGAGTGGGCCTATGATTTTTACCAGAGCAGGACAGGCGGGAGGAAATTGGATTGTGTGTTTGCCTGGTTTGGGAGCAAATAAATAAATCACTTGAAAATGTCAAAAGTTGTTTGGACAATGGACTTCTTTTTCCTGTGTAAACAACAAACCAATGGTGCAGTAGTATTCATTTGAGTTAAAGTTAAGTTCACTTTTTTTATAAGTTTAAGTTTGGAATTTGGACAAAAGGTCACTACTGTCACCACCCGAGTGCTGGTCTCGTCCGCGCTCAGGTCATACATTATCTTTTCCAGGCTTTGACAGCAGTGGGTCCCTTCTAGCTCCCCGGGCTCTTATTGTGACAGCGCCCGGTGGAGCCTCCTGCTGTCAAAGTCATCAGCTGTGCTGCATTCGGGGTCATTAGTGACTGGTGTTAAAAGCGGACGCTGAATGCACCCCGATGCAGCAGTCTCTGTTATACTACCGTCTGTTATACTTCCCGACAGAACGTCACATCGTCTGGCGCTTCGGGCGTTCCCCGGCTCAGACACTGTTCATTCATCGTCAGTCTTGTAAGTTACCCTGTGATCATCCTACCCTCATTGTCGTGTGTATTTTCCTCTGTTCCTTCACCCCTCAATAAAACATCACTGCAACTCACCGGTGACTGCTGGCGTCTTACGGTGGCTCGCGAGGGCCGCCGTGACAGTAGACTGCTGCCAGAACGTCTAGAGAGAGGCGTCGCACCAAGACGCCATTCACCGTGAGTTTTTGCAGTATTGGACTGTTGTTCCTACCTGTCTGGGTACTGTGCTGAAGCATGCCGTCGCGGAGGTCCCGCACTCAGAGTCAGAGTGATGTCCTTGCAGACGCCCTCGAGTGCGTGGACGAAATCCTCATTACCGCCTCCCTCCTCGACTTCAACAGCGACGTGCCCCGGTACCTGGACCAAGCCGAGGATATCCTCAATTATCTCCCCCGCTTCGCCGACCACCCTGAGGTAAGTGTGAGGAGAGATGACATCGCTGCACAGCGCGAGATACTCCGTGGGCTGGAGGGAAATCCCGGCAGGAAGCTGAAGAGGAGGAGACGTCGCCCCTCGCTTCGGGATCCCGCTCCTGCCTCCGCTCCGGCCCGGGAGTTCGCACCACCCGGAGGTCTTTCCCCGTCAAGCATGTCGTCACTCGGGATTCCTCCAGAGGAGCTGCAGCTGACAGCAATCAGGATCTGGGACCAAGTGGCTGCTGCTCGCTCCGCTGTGCATCCATCGTTAATCATGAAGCATGTGGAGGCGGCAGTTAGACTGGTGGAGAGGAATCCAGAGTTGCGTGAGTTCCCTGAGTTTGCCGACCTGCTCGCCTCTGTCTCTGCACAGGAACGGTGATTCCCGTATCTCACCTTCGCCTCGCCCCCTGCAAGAAACCGTCGTCACACCGGCTGTCAACCTCGGCTTGAATCCCGTCCGGATCCAGTTCCGGGTCGCCGCAAGGGCTCAACCCCCCACACAGCTGCCACTCCTGCGCCTCGTCAGAGGGGAATTCCCGCAGCCTCTCCCCCCCGGGCCATCTTCTCCTGCTGTTCCGTCAGTGTCCCGTGCCCGGCTCGTCTCGGTTGTCACCCCCTCCTCCTCGTCGCCTATCCCTGCTGCTGTGTGTCTCTGGAGTCCTGTCCTGGCGAGCTCCGTTCCGGAAACATCACCAGCGGTTCCCCCTTGTCCTTCCAGGGATCCCGCTGTCGCCGTCCGGCGGGGAAAGGGAGGAGCAACGTCCGCCGCAGCAGGCACCATCCGGCCTCCAGGAGACAGGCAAGTCCAGGTTTATCCTTATTCTCATGATTGTGATTTGCCTTGTCAGACTCCTGGGGGTGGAGTTCGGGGTTCGCAGCCCCCCGAGCTCCCTCCACCTGCTGTGGCTTTAATTATTAGTCCCACATCCTCTGTGTCTCCCTCCGCTGAGCGGTCCTCGATGCCAGGCCAACGTCGCTGGATGAGGAGGGGGCCTGCGGTTCTGGAGAGCCTGGCTCTGGTCCTGCAGCCACGTCGTGGGCGGAGGAGGAGGGCGGACTGCAGCGTGGAACCTGCGCCGACGAGGAAGTGTCCCCGGGTCTCCACGGATGAGCGGTCCGATCCAGCGGGTCGAGGGTCCCCTGCCACTACGCCGTGCAGGCCATCGGCGTGGGCTTCGGTGCCGGAGGATCCAGAGGCTGCAGACACCATCATGCCAGCTGCGGAGCCCAACATAGATGAGTGGGACCCTGACGACGACCTCCTGCTGTCTGAGCCCGGATCTTCGCAGTCCTGGACGGCGTCAGAACCCGAGATCAGGCAAGTGCTCTGTATTGTCTTTCTCCTTTCCGTCTTAGAGCATTTTAGCCTGTCTCTTGGGGAGATGAGCCGGGAGCAGCCACCCGCTGCGTCCGAGCTTATCTCTCCGGGTTCTGGTGCTGCCGGTGATCCTGATCCCGGTTCTTCTCTCTCTCCCGAGCCTTCTCCCAGGGTCGCCGGTGAGGAGCTGCTTTCGCCCGCTGTGCCAGGGGTTCCAGGTTCGGGGTTGGAGGTCGGTTCTGGTGCGGCGCCGACCCAGTCGGGGTCCGACGCGGGTGCAACCGAGACCCAATCGGGGTCAATCGCGGGAGCAACCGCGACCCAATGGGGGTCCGACGAGGGTGCAGCACCAGCGGTTTCCAGGTTCGGTGAGGGAGCTGCAGATCCCCTGCCGCCGGATACTGGACGGGCTCGTCTCCTTCTTCACCTCATCATCACCGTCACCCTCCTTGTCCTCCTGAGGAGCGCAACCCATTTCCACCTGGGGCCGTTGGGGTTCCGAATGCTCCGCCTGGTTCTCCCTCGTCCCCCCCTTCTCCAGGGAGGCCGCCTTCCACTTCTCCCCTACAGTCCTGGTTGTCAAGCGATGCGGGTCGGCCGCCCGAAGGACTACCGCGCCCATTTGGCTCTCTGGGCCGGCCACCTGACCCACTGGACTACCTGTTTGGCAACCTGGTCCGGCCGCCTGAAATTCATTGTTTCCGGGCATGGGACTGGGGTGGGCCACCCGAACTTTCTGCCTCCATACCTCAGAGCCAGGACTGCCATCATCCCGGGTTTTTTCTATCATTATCATGTGTGTAAGCTTTTGGGATGTGTGGGGGGGCCTGGTATCTGTAATTTTGTATCTCACCTTTTTCCCTTAGCCGGTGATTCAATTCAACTTTATTTATATAGCGCCATTTCACAACAACAGTCATCTCATAGCACTTTCAACTGTAGGGGGAACCCCCACAGTTGCAGAAAGACCCCAGCAAACAGGCGATCCCCTGTTAGCAAGCACTTGGAGACGGTGGAGAGGAAAAACTCCCTTTTAACAGGAAGAAACCTCCAGCAGAACCAGGCTCAGGGAGGGGCAGTCATCTGCTGCGACTGGCTGGGGGGTGAGGGGATAGAGAAGATGAAAAGGACAGCTTTTTGTTCTTTTCGCAGCTGATTTTTTTTTCCTCCCCTCTGTCTAATGTCCATCTACTGTTTGAAACTGATATATGTATTGCCTGTTGGGTTCTGTGCTTGTGTTACCCACACGTTATGGAGTATTGTGGGGGTTTTTTCTCTCTCTCCCCACAGTACTCTGTAATTGCTTTGTTGGTCCCCTGTCATCATTTTGGTTTTTGCTTCTCCTCTTTTTGACTTTCTCCCTCCTGCTGGCGCCCCATCTGCCCACCCTAGGGGGGGGGGGGGGCTTGGGTGTTATTTGGCCGTTCAGGAGCTCGGCCTCTAGGGGGAGGTACTGTCACCACCCGAGTGCCAGTCTCGTCCGCGCTCGGGTCATACATTATCTTTTCCAGGCTTTAACAGCAGTGGGTCCCTTCTAGCTCCCCGGACTCTTATTGTGACAGCGCCCGGTGGAGCCTCCTGCTGTCAAAGTCAACAGCTGTGCTGCATTCGGGGTCATTAGTGACCGGTGTTAAAAGCGGACGCTGAATGCACCCCGATGCAGCAGTCTCTGTTATACTACCGTCTGTTATACTTCCCGACAGAACGTCACATCGTCTGGCGCTTCGGGCGTTCCCCGGCACAGACGCTGTTCATTCATCATCTGTTGTAAGTTACCCTGTGATCATCCTACCCTCAGTGTCGTGTGTATTTTCCTCTGTTCCTTCACCCCTCAATAAAACATCACTGCAACTCACCGGTGACTGCTGGCGTCTTATGGTGGCTCGCGAGGGCCGCCGTGACAACTACAAGTTAAATTGTCTTGCAGAGCCATAAACAGTAACTGTCACTGGAGGAATTTTTAATAAAGAAGGCTTTAAAGAAAAGAAAGGGGGGAGCTTTATCTTGTACACCCCAAAAGCTCTACTAAGGCATTGGTGGACTGATGTCAGACTTAGTTCACTGTCTTGGTATGAAGGTCAAATATTTCCCCCTTGTTTCCAAGTTCTGTCATGAGCGAAAGCAACACTACAAAACACAAAACACTACAAGAAGTGCATCTGGAGCCTATGACTGATTAATTACTATGATAGCAATCTAAATGGATGGCCATGGTACAGTTGCAATCAGAATTATTCAACTGCTTAATGACAAGCATCTTTAGTACCGAGCAGAGCACCGTTTTGCAGTTATGACCTGTTGCAAACATGATGCATAGCCAGACACCAGCATCATAACATGCAATAAGGCTGCACGGTGGCGCAGTGGTTTAGCACTGTGGCAGCACAGTTTTACCCTCGGCCGGGGGACCGCGGGGATCGTGGGTTCGATCCCAGCCCCCGACCAACAGTGAGCTGTGTGGAGTTTGCATGTTCTCCCCGTGTTGCGTGGGTTTACTCCGGGATTTCTCCGGTTTCCTCCCGCATACCAAAAAAAAACCATGTAGGTTTAGGGCGCTCGCGCACGCAGCGACCAGCAGCCGGTGGCTTGTCACCAGACTGCAAACCAAATCTACCTACGGGTACAAATAAGTAACAAAAAAAAAAAAATAAATAAATAAAACGTCACCTTCAACAGTCCAGGTATTTGAGGTGCTCAATCCAAGCGCACCTGATGTAACTAATGAAGCCCTTAATTGGTTGCATCAGGTGTACTTGAAAAGACACCTGATTTGCAAATGTGTGCTCTTATGAGGAATTCTATTCATGGGGCTGAGTAATTTTGAGACTGCAGTAGTCACTGAAAGCAGGATTTAGTGTTAAATTTGGATAATATCCTTGTAATATCAGTTTAACTATTTAAACTGATCTTGTGTGATTTGTTTATTGCAAACACCAGGAAAAAATGTATTTTCCAATAAACTTAAAATGCAATGGGGGGCTGAACATTTTTTACTGCAGCTGCAAACAAATAAAATGTTTTGGGGCCTAAAAATCAATGGAAATGATTCTTTTCTTGAAATGTAATGTGTCACTTACAGTATCCCACAGACCTAAATCACAGTATTTCCTCCTGTGTTTCAGAGCTGACCATGTATTATTCCCCTTCCACTAGTTTTACATTGCTTACTGTAGCCAGAGAGCACCCCTGTAGCTCTATTTGACAATAGTGGCTGGATGCCAAATGATTTATTTAAATACTGCTTTGCAGATTTCAGGCTTTGCTGATAATGCAGTATGCAGGTCAAAAGTAAGAGAGTTTTAGTTTCCTTCTGTGCAGTATGTACAGTTTTCTTATCTTAGCTTCCACATTTCCTCCATAACTGTTATCATTTTATAATATTAAAACATACACAAAAAAATGTGGCAAACTTTACAGTAACCTTTTATGCTTTATGTCATGATTATTTGTTAGATCTTACTTTAGCAGCTGACAATTCCTATAAGGTGATTATTTCTGTAAACATTTTAATTTAATGGTGCTTTTAATAATTTATACATTTAGAGTGTGTTTTTTTCTTAAAATGCAAATAATGTGTAGCTATTTTTAAGTTAGACTTTTGGTCATTGATGCAAGTTAGAAAACATAGAACAGCAGCACGCATGGAGTTAAAGTTTCAGTCTCTGTTCAGTTTTGGTGTACTGATATGATGTTAAGGTGACCTATTGCTTATCTTTACGATTTGATAAATATAATTACCTGTGGAGGGATGATAGCTTTGTGCCAATCTTGAGTCAGGTTGACCTCAGGCACCAGACGGTGGTGACTCTGAACATCCATCAGGAAAATGAGAGCTAAGGCACCACATTCATTTGGCAGAATGCTGGCACCAAGCAGGAAGAAAACACACTGCTGAAAAGGTCCACACTAACCAAGAAATGATGTGATGTCGTAATCCTGCATTTTCTCAGAAGCCTAACAGTTTTGTCCTATCTATCTATCTAATTGATAAGATTAGCCTTTATTAATCCCACAATAGGGAAATTACGTTTAACAAATTTTAGCTGCAAAAGATTTTAAAAAGCTGGTCTCCCTACATAGGAAAAAAAAAATTACAGACTTGGAAAAACTACCTCCAGGGGCCACTGAAACTTCTGAAGGCCAGTTTGCCTATATAGGTAGGTGTCATGATCATGCCCGTGCCCTTTCTCCAGTTTTAGTCTTTTTCTGTTTATTTTGAGTTGTCCTCATAGTCTTGTCCGGTTATTGTGTTATTTTGTATCCCAGGGATTATTGTGTTTTGGCGGTGTGTTATATTATCTTTCTTTGGGGATCCTTTTCCTGTTACTTGGGTTTGGTTATTTCATTAGTTTCTGTATATTCGTTTTCTGGTTTGTCATCCTGATTATTGCAGGTGCTGTGACAGCTCGTGTGTCACTTCTGGCTGTCAGATTCTGTTTGCGGGCTGTCACAGTTGCTGGTAATTATCCGTAGTCATGATCCCACAGCTGTTCTCTATCCAGGTCTCCTTATTTCAGCCAGTTGTGCCACTTCCCTGGGCAACGGTGAAAACCTTTCCAGTCGGGTATCCCCCGTTCCTCACAGAAGCTGTAAGTTATTTACCTGCCTGTGTTCTTGGGTGTGTTCCACGCTTCTGCCCATTTATCCTGGCGTTCAGTGCCCCAGCCTTAGAGCTGGGTTTTTCGTTAGCCTGTTGTGCCTTAATGTTTCGTGTATGAGTGTTTTTCTGTTTGATAAACTGGCAAACTCACAGCCTGATCTTGACGTCCACCTGTTTGCTCTCAGAGAGGGCAGTTTATGACAGTAGGTTATTGATTGCAAAGGCAATAAAAATGATGCTTTTCCATGTGGGGTGGTACTCTTTGACCAACCATGTGATAGACAAACACAAATCTTTAAACCTGCGCATGACTATTGAAATGGTGGAAATCTGGTGAGTGACTTTTTGTGTTTCACAATAACATCTAGTCTGTAAAGTATCAAAGCATGAGATTAAAACATATTCAAGGAGGATTTATTACATTCTTTTACTTAATGAAAACAAACTTAAAGAACTGATGTGATGCATGAATGGCATTTTCAGTAACAGTTTTTGAGTGCTTATTTGCCACTAATGTGGCAATGAATGCTAAAATATAGTCTTAATATATCAAATACTGACACACATTGAAAAAGAAACCAAATATATCAAGCTACTGTAAAATACCTAAAGAGAAAGAAATCAGATTAACTTTACAAGACAGAAAAACACCACAAAAAACCTAAAAAGTCCAGTGTGAAAATCTGTAAACAGTCCGAACTGGACCAGAGATCAATGTGACATTCACAGGCCACTGTCCAGCGGTGCCACAGGTACAACTGTCTTTTTTCTGCCAGTGCATGGAAACAGTATCCTAAAAAGAAGAAAAAGATATCAACTTAATATACTTCTTTAGTCCTATGTGTAAAACATGAAAAAGAACAAGTTCTTTTTGGCAGAAATCAGATTATCAACAAGTTTTGTACATGTTCACTGAAACACCATGCTGACGTTCGACTTTTCCTGAATTTAGGAGGATTTATGATCATTTTGTATTTCATATTTATTTTAATATGCAGTTTTATATCAGTCTCAAAAAAGAAAAAAGGGCATAGGGATTTAAAAATGGTCCACACTAATGTACTTTTCTGCTTTTAAAAGCTACTTCTTCACTCATCCTGCAATAACATGTTTGATCACCTGAGTGAAGCAGATGCTTGGTTTAAAATATACATCTTCACTTCTGAAGTGGCACAGTTCAGGTTTAGGAGAATACTATTCTTTATTGCCATTCACCTGAAACAGGAGGGGAGCTACTGATCGATGGTTGTATACAGGTGTATAATTAAAAACGTGTAATTAAAGCCATTTAAATGAAAGCACCAAGGTGCTGTGCCTTGATGCCTGTGGCATGGCAGCATGGGTGGCTATAAAAAAAGTGGCACTCGGACCTCTACTGGCCCGGGAAAGTTATTACATACTTTTTTTTTTTTTTTTTTTTGCTGCAGCATTGACAGAAATGGTGAGTTGGGTTTATTTTAAAAACAAAGTGTTATTTCAAAATTCTGGCAAATTAAGTCAAAAAAAATATGGTCATACAATGATACAAGCCTTTACATAGTTGCTGTTAAAATTAAATTTTAAAATTAAATTGTTAAATTTAATTAAAAAATTAATTTTAAAATTAAGCCCCCCCATGACACGAAAAGGATTAAGCGGAAGATGGATGAAAATTAAATTAATATTAAATTCTGTGGGGTAACTACAGACTCAATACATTTATTATAATAAATATATTGATTCTGTAGTTACTCCACAGAATTTAATAGTCTGCCTACTGAACCATCAGTTTGTAACCACTGAAACTAACTACCATTTATCATATTTAGCTATTGTGGCTCTCATTCTTATGACTGTGTTCACAGAGTAACAGTAACAGGGCACAGAGATGTTGACAAGTCAATTTTGCAAGTCCCAGTCAAGTCTTACATCATTTTGTAGTTGTAATGAGCAACTTGTCATTTGTTGCATGCATTTGATCAACACAGCCATGATGATTAACAATTCAAATTTAAGATGGAACACTACTGTAACATTCACTCTTTGACCACTGTATGCAATCCACGGTGTATATATTTTCCTGCATTTATAAAAATAATTAGTCTCTTTTGCCCTACACTCCCACACCATCTCCCTGTGGTTTATTTGTGTTGTTTGTAGGCTGGCATCCAATTTTCTAACTCAGAGCGCAAGATCTAATCTGGCAAAAAACTTTGGAATGACATCAAAAAGATGGCGGAGTAGGGGCAGAGAAAAAGAAGAAAAGGCTATGAGATGAGGCTTGTGCATCACTGTCAGGTATGCTTTGAAATGTTAATAAAATACAGGAAAATGTGCTTGAACCCTGTAACAAAAAACTGTAGGAAACATGTTGAGCGAGGTTAGCTTGTTAACTGCTGCATAATGTTGCTGCGGCTGTAATCAGACATAACAGCTCGCCTGTAGCAAGTGTTCGTTCTGTGAGAATAATATATGATTGCCGTGCCAGCAATTATCTGCTATCAGTTTCAACTACATGTAATGGTGAATAACTAAGCATCGAATGCTTTCTAATGTTAGAGCTCTGACTATAGTTTGGGAGATGGGAGGATGTCTGTCACAGAGCTTCATGAAATATCAGACTGACAGTGAAATCTCATCTCTGATCAGATAAGCTAGTATCTCACGGAGTAGCAAATGCTGACGAGTGTTGTGATTTTTGGATTTGCCAACTTTTCTGACAAATGTTTGTGAAAATCAGGGTTCACCTGTCATTAGCGACGTTTAACAACAACTAGCAACATTCACGCAAATGTTTGTGAAAGTGTTTGTGAAAGACAGTTAGTGAACATTAGTGGTTGTTGGCAAATGTTAACGACAGTATTTGCAACAATTTGCCACTCTTGCCACTGTTTGGGAACATTTGGGACCTTTTTCCAACTCCAGGTAAAATACCAGGTGAATGTCAAGCAAATCTTGGAGCCGACCCTATAAAAAGAGTGAGCAAACCCTCCCCAGCATTCAGATTTTGTAAAAGTTCATACGCGTTCTAAACAGTTGCCAGTGTTCATTAATTCAATTCAGCTTCATTTATATAGTGTCATTTCACAGCACTAGTCATCTCATACTTGGCGATAAAAAAAAGAACTTTAGCAACACATGTTACTGTCGTGTCTGAGCCAGTGCTCAGACTCTATATGTATTTTTGAGTATTTTTTGTCAGTTATTATTTTCCTGTCTGTTTTCTGTCATTTTTGGATGTTACTTTCAGAGTCTCCTTTTGTCATAAGTGCCTCTCCGAGGCGCAGGGAGGACAGATCCAATTGCAGGTTGTGTGAAAGACATTTATTAACAAAAGGTAACATACAGTAAATGCCAAAAGGTACCCACAACACAAAAATGAAAACAGGAATCACTTACTCCGGTGCCTCAGAGCAGACGCACTCTGGAGAAGATTAGGCTTCAGAGGCTGCCAAAGAGTAGCAAGGAGATGATTGAGGACTAGCAGACAAAGCAATTTAGCCGCAAAGCACAGACAGAGTCCACGGCTAAAATACAGGGAGGTAAACTGGGAGTAATGAGCCGCAGTTGCGGCGAGGAGCGGACAATGACTTAATTTCAACATCTCTCACGGTTGAGGTGAACTGGGGAAACAGGCTGTGAGAGGGTGTGTCTGGGAACAGAAGAAATAATGGCCCTGTCACAGAGAAAGGTGCACCAGTCTAAAAATACATGAATAGACCATATAATGCCAATACTGAAACACAAATAATAAATAGGAGGATAAATCATCAGGAAAACAAACACAAAAGACACCACAAAGCTAGGAGAAAATAAAGGGAAAATATATGAAAAAATCGAGAGACTGAGCCGGATAGAACCCGTGCTCAGTCCTGACACCTTCCTCATTCACTCACCTTTCACCCACAGTCTGTTCCCCAGTTCTCAGCTGTGGGTCAATGTCTAATTAGGTCACCTTTCCCTGCTCGCTCAGGTGCTCACATCTGTTATTGATTGTGTTAATTGTACTGCTGCCTGTTTTAAGGGGGCTGCACCATTGTATGAGGTAGCCTCCTACTCTCAAGTCACTCTCAAGCCATTTTTCATACACGTAAGTGCTCAGTCTTTCGCTTCATGTATTACTTGTTGTTTGCAGGTTGGGTTGGTGAGCATGATCGCCTTAGTTAGGTTATTTTTGCTCCCTGTTCCTCAGTGTTTTTTCCCAGGTTAGCCGGCGATCATGCTCACCTTAGCCGTAACTATTTTTGCCGACCTGTATTCTTTTTTTCATAAGTACAAGGAAGAACTGATTAAATTTTGGTGGTGATCCGGATCACCGTCCAGAAGAAAACCACCATTACGGAAAATGCCATTTTCGTGAATAACTACTGAAACACTAATCCTATCATTGTCAAGCCAATTGCTAGTCATATGTTTTCATGGTCAAGGAATCTGAAAACGTACACACAAACACTGTATGGAGGGAACTGTGGCCGCCATTACGGGAAAAGGCATTTTCTTGAATAACTACTGAACCACTAAACATATCATTGTCAATCAAATTGCTAGTCATATGTTTTCATGGTCAAGGAATCTGAAAACATACACACAAACACTGTATGGGGGGAACTGTGGCGCTTGGCGGAGGTCTGCGCTCTCCGAGTGCTTTTCTAGTTTAATAAATGTTGCAAACTCACGGCCGGTGTGTGGTGCCTTTCTCTTTCTGCCCCGAAGGGGCATTCATGACAGAAGGAGGCTACCAGTGTGGGCACCAGCAGCCGTGAGTTTTCCCTTTGTTTTTGCTTCCCTCCCGTGTTTTTTCTTTAAAATCCATTATCCCGCTGGCATGGCAGTGCTTTTGGATGATCATCTATGGGGGCTCAGTGAGGAGGAGTGTTTTGCTCTGAGCGTGATAAATAACATCTTATCAGAGGCTCATATTTCCTGCACTCCCGAAGCGGTACAGGAGTGCTGGGTTGGAGCTGCACAAGTTCTGGAAGCATGCCCCTGCCTGTGGAACCATCCTGAACTTACAGACCTTCTCCTCTCCATTACAAACTCATCATCCATGCTCCACCGGCTGGGGAAAATCTCCTCCATTTTCCCCATAAAATTGCATTCTGTTTTTGTTAGACATTTCAGCCTTCATTTACCGTTGAAACATAAGTCTGGTTTCTCCTTGGTTCTACAAAGGTTTAACGCTAGATTTTATGTTCAGGAATCCACTAACTGTTGACGTGATATTAGACACCTGTTTATCATTTGAATCTGTTTATCCATCATTTGAATGCCATATCATGTAACCTGAATGAGTTTAATAAAAGGGTGAATGAGAGAAGTTGAAGCGTTTTCCTTTCGCATATATATGTTTCTCAGATCAAGGCAGGAAAAGAACTCCCTTAAATTCTGAGACTGATCCATTAAGTAATTGAAGGTACAAAATTAAGTAAAACTAAGTTTAATATAAGTGTCCTTTAGGACTGGTGCCCCTTTTTATGAGTGGTTATTTATTTTATTCAGCGAGTGCAGGAGTGACGGTTTAACTCTGTCCCCTCGCACACCCACTATTAAATAAAATAAATAATTTCTGTACCTTATTACACAATATTTTATTAAATATCTGCTACACCACTCATATATTGATGATACCGATGTCACCATTATGACACGAGTTGCATCTCATTAGTTGACACATTTCCTGGAAGATGGTCTGTTCAAGTCTGTTCATCCCCATCAAAGATGGGTGCCAGAACATTAAATTTGCTCATATCTTCAAAACTAAACAGCAAAACATCCATCCATCCATCTTTTGCCACTTTTCCAGTGAACCGTCTCACGGAGGTAGTAGTCCAAGTACAGAAACCCAGGCCTCCCTCTCCTCAGCCACCAGCTCCAACTCTTTAGAGCGGATACCAAGGCATTCCCAGGCCAGCAGGGAGACAGTCCCTCCAACATGTCCTGGGTCTGACTTGGGATCTTGTCCCACTGGAAAGACGTATAGGAGGCAATCAAGGTGAGAAATACAGTGCATCTGGAAAGTATTCACAGTGCTTCACTTGTTCCACATTTTATGTTCCAGCCTTATTCCAAAATGGATTAAATTCCTTTTTTCCTCAAAATTCTACACACAATACCCCATATTATGACAACATGAAAAAAGGGTTGTTTTTTTGAGATTTTTGCAAATTTATTAAAAATAAAAAACTAAGAAATCACATGTGCATAAGTATTCACAGCCTTTGCCATGAAGCTCAAAATTGAGCTCAGGTGCATCCCGTTTCCACTGATCATTTTTGAGATGTTTCTACAGCTTAATTGGAGTCCACCTGTGGAAAATTCAGTTGATTGGACATGATTTGGAAAGGCACACACCTGTCTATATAAGGTCCCACAGTTGACAGTGCATGTCAGAGCACAAACCATGCATGAAGTCAAATGAATTGTCTGTAGACTTCCGAGACAGGATTGTCTTGAGGCACAAATCTGGGGAAGGGTACAGAAAAATTTCTGCTGCTGTGAAGGTCCCAATGAGCACAGTCTATCATTTGTAAATGGAAGAAGTTCGGTACCACTAGGACTCTTCCTAGAGCTGGCCGGCCATCGAAACTGAGTGATCGGGGAAGATGGGCCTTGGTTAGGGAGGTGACCAAGAACCCGATGGTCACTCTGTCAGAGCACCAGCGTTCCTCAGTGAAGAAAGAAGAACTTCCCAGAAGAACAACCACCTCTGCAGCAATCCACCAATCAGGCCTATATGGTAGAGTGGCCAGACAGAAGCCACTCCTTAGTAAAAGGCACATGGCAGTCTGCCTGGAGTTTGCCAAAAGGCACCTGAAGAGCTCTCAGATCATGAGAAACAAAATTCTCTGGTCTGATGAGACAAAAATTGAACTCTCTGGTGTGACTGCCAGGCGTCATGTTTGGAGGAAACCAAGCACTGCTCATCACCAGGCCAATACCATCCCTGCAGTTAAGCATGGTGGTGGCAGCATCACACTGTGGGGATGTTTTTCATCAGCAGGAACTGAGAGACTAGTCAGGATAGAGGGAATGATGAATGCAGCAATGTACAGAGACATCCAGCATGAAAACCTGCTCCAGAGCGCTCTTGACCTCAGACTGGGGCGACGGTTCATCTTTCAGTAGGACAACGACCCAAAGCATACAGTCAGGATATCAAAGGAGTGGCTTCAGGACAACTCTGTGAATGTCCTTGAGTAGCCCAACCAGAGCCCAGACTTGAATCCAATTTAACATCTCTGGAGAGATTTCAAAATGGTTGTGCACCGACGCTTCCCATCCAACCTGATGGAGCTTGAGAGGTGCTGCAAAGAGCAATGGGCGAAACTGCCCAAAGATAGGTGTGTCAAGCTTGTGGCATCATATTCAGAAAGACTTGAAGTTGTAGTTGCCGTCAAAGGTGCATCAACAAATTATTGAGCAAGGGCTGTGACTACTTATGTACATGTGATTTCTTAGTTTTTTTTTATTTTTAATAAATTTGCAAAAATCTAAAAAAAAAAACACTTTTCATGTTGTCATTATGGGACATTGTATATAGAATTTTGAGGGGAAAAAAAGGAATTTATTCCATTTTGGATTAAGGCTGTAATATTACAAAATGTGGAAAAAGTGTTGTGAATACTTACTGGATGCACTGTAAATTGTGTAGCTGCTGAATATGTGCTACTTTTCACCAACAATCACTATTTTAAAAGTTCAGAACATGATCAACTGTTGACAGAAACTTGTAGGAGGTGCTGTAAAAAAGATTGCAATGCCACCTACTGACCCAGAATAGCTACAACAGAAGTTTTTAATACCTTGGGTTGTTGTCTGTAACACTGACATATGCACACAGATCTTTTTTTCCAGTGTTAACAAAAACGTTTTGTGTGCACAACCCCTAAAACAATCTATTGTGAGCTCAGTTAGCTTTGTGAAACCGTTGATCCCTCACAAGAACCTTTGAGGTGAACAAATTTGTTTTTTTGTTTTGTTTTTATTTATTTGTCAAGGCCCATGTACAAAAAACATTAATCTCATAAGAGTAGAGATGTATTGTACCAGATTTAGTCACTAATCTGGTACAATCATGGCTTATCTTGACAACAAAGACTTATCTCAAAATTCTGGAAATTAAAAGTCAAGAAAACACTGTGATACATTGATCCAAGCCTTTAGTTCCACTTGATTTTGACTGGGAAACCTGAAAACCTGGTAACACACACACTGACACTTTACTGAATGTGCAGCCTCACTGAGGCTTAACAAAACATTATTTATGAGTCCCAAATCACAAGTCAAAGTCAAGTCTGAAGTTACAGGTATATGCCACTTAAGAGTGACTTGAGTCCAAGTCACAGACTTAGGTTCCCATCTCTGAAAAGACATAATTAGTATTTCCTGCATATAGCGTATGGTGGTTCTTGCAAAACCTAAATAAAACCTAAATAAAGCAGAATAAATTAAAGCTTTTGGCTCCAGTGTCCATAGTCATCTTTGCCAGTTTTTTGTTGACTTACATATATAACATATTAGATGTACAATGAACATTGTTAAAATGCTTTTTTGCTTTGTACAGTATAACACAAGAAGAAAAAAAAATTCTTAGCAGCCTACTGTAATGTGGCACTACAGGGGTTAACAAGCGCCGGCATGGTGACACAGCCATCAGTGTGACGTCATCACGCCGGACGGTTATAAGGGGAGAGTTGGCCGTCTTATGGCCTCTTTCCTGGCTGGCTCAGTACACAGCAATAGACCTGTATTGTATGTTATTTAGCTTGTATAAAAGTTTGTGTTCCAAGTCAGCACCACCCTCTGTGAGTCTCTCCAGTTTACAGACATAACACCTACCTTTCTCTTGTCTGCATTTGTTGAATAGTTTCAGGTAGAGGATGCTTAAAAGTCTCTGGCAGGAAAAGGGCAGTCAAGGCACTCAAAAGACTTAGAGTGCCCAAAGTGACATATGGCAGGTACTTAGAGTAAATACCTAAAAATTAAAAGATGAACACATTAGATGACAAAAGGATTTTTCATGGGTTAGCATTTAACAAAGCCAGTTTACTCACTCAGATTCAGCAGTGAAGGGGCAACACAACTCCCTATTCTAGAAGCAGTATTACATGTCCCAGTTGCTGTGTTCCTGAGCCCTGTAGGGTAAATCTCTGAGATGTAGGCAAACATCAGCGAGAAGCCAGTGGTAATAGCAAATTTACCAAACATCTCCAGTGCAAGAGACAGATTTGACAGATCTGAAGGATAAAAAATGTTTTTAATTTGTTTCAAGTGAATACAACACACCTGCTTAAGTAGAATTAAATAACTGTTCTAAGCTTTTTTTCCCCTTTGCTTCTATCATATCACCACTTCATCTGAAAACAAAAATTTAGGAAAAAATAAGAATATGATATTTATATTTTTAGATAATGTATATTTCTATCAAGTGTGATATAAATATTGTTAATTTACATTTTATGATGAAGTTGTTCATAATATTGTCAGGGCCTGGACGGGGGAACCCATGTGCAGATCCAGTAGTCTGGGGCAGGTGTGTGCTAGGGGGCTATGGGGCATCAGGGCTGGGTGAACTCGGGGATAACGGAGCTGGACAGGAAAATATACTTAAGATTTCAGGCGGGGGAAAAATGAGTTTGTAGCTAAATCTGGGCAGGGGTGAGTTCAGGGAATGAAGTGAAAACCTACAGGGAGTTCAAAGGATTCAGGGCAGGTAACTGGAAAAACAAAAGTTACGACTGTAACTATAGTTGTATGAGTCCCAGATGACCGCCAGGTGGTGCTGAAAGCACTGGATACTTCCCCTCACACTAGTGAATGCCGAATACAAATAGCAATGTCATGTGTGACCTCTGCATGACCCCCCAGAGGCTACAGTATATCTTCCGGTGAGTGCAGATGTTTGGGTCCTAGAGTCTTCTTCCGAGCGTGAGACTTCTGAGTGACGAAACATCCTGGCAGTCATCCAAGACTCATAGAACCATAGCTACGGTCGTAACTTTTGTTCTATCTTGTCCCTTCATGACTGCCAGGCGGAAAGCACTGGATGGCCAATACCAACGTCACAAAGAAACCCAAGCACATATCTGACTAACCTGAGGCAGAGGAATATGGGAGCAGGACCACCCCCAGTGGGTGGGGATTGGTGACATTGATCCTGTAGAATTGTGCAAAGGTGTCAAGTGATGCCCATGAAGCTGCCACACAAATGTCTTCCAGTGATACTCCCTTCAGAGTGCCCCAAGATGCAAAGATGCACCTAGTGGAGTGACACCTCACTCCCAATGGTAAGGGACAGCCAGTGGATTTGTATGCACACCTGATAGCATCAACCACCCAATGGAATAGGCACTGTTTAGAGAGAGCACAACCTCGGTTAGGACCACCATAACAAATGAAAAGCTGCTCCGACTGTTGTATAGATGCGGTAGCAGTAACATGAATAGTAAGAGCCCGAACCGGGAACAACAAGCTTGACCCACCCTCTGGAGACGAAGGGTCGAACTGGGCCAGCTGAATTGGTCGACTGGCAAACGTTCTTGACAGGACCTTGGGGACGAATGCCACATTTGGCGACAGTGTAACACCCAAACCATCTGGATTCCACTGGAGACATGAATCACTGACCGACAGGGCATGCAACTTCCCCACTCACTTCGCCAATGTTATGGCAAGGAGAAAGGCAGTTTTTATAGATAGCCACTTCAATTCCACCTGAGCCAAAGGCTCAAAAGGTGGAGCAGAGTGAGCACCCAGCACCAGCAGTAAATCCCATACTGGGAACCTGTGAACCCTCGGGGGTGGAGCCTCCAAGCCCCCTTGAGAAAAAGAGAAATTAACCGGTGGGACCACACAGTGGTGTCCCTGACCAAGGCATGTCGAGATGAAATGGCTGCCACATACACCTTTAAGGTGGAGTGTGTGAGGCCATCATAAAGAAGGGACTGCAGTAACTCCAAGATCGTAGTCACAGGACAGAGCACCGGGTCCTCTGCCCTGCTTGCACACCAGTCAGACAACAACTTCCACTTAACCCTCATATAGAAGGCAGGTGGACAACACATGGGTGGTCGGGATAGTGGACCTGACCAGTTCAGTGCAACTTGCCAGGAGTGGGTCGGGCCCTGCAGTGGCCAGACCCAGAGCTGAAGGTGACGGGGGTCACCAGCTGTGTTAGGAGGTGCTTCCTGTGTGGGAGGCACCATGGAGAACTGCAACAGAGCCTCCGCAGCAGTGGAAACCAGTTCTTCCTGGCCAAGAAGTGGGCCACCAGGAAGAGTCTGTGGCCCTGCTCGAGGACTGTCTGTAATGTTGGGAGAATCAGAGTTAGTGATGGGGATGCATAGAGGAGCTTGTTGGGCCACTCATGCCCCAGGGTGTCCTGTCCCAGTGGAGCAGTCTCCTCTGTCCAAGAAAATCAGAGGGGGCAATGAGTTGAATCCTCTGAGGCAAAGAGGTCCACCTCTGCTCTGCTGAAAATGCTCCAGATCATCTCCACCACCTGGGAATGAAGCTGACATTCTCCCTGTGGAGGCCTGCACCAAGAGAGAAAGTCCGCCACCTGATTCTGCTCCCCCAGCAAGTACATGGCCCACAAGTTGAGCAGACGATGAGCGGCCCAGGTCAGGAGTCACCGAGTCACTCGCAGCAGCCATGCTGACCTGGTGTTGGCCTGATGGTTGATCTGGGAGACAGTGGACATGCTGTGTGACCGAACCAGCACATGTATTCCCTGCAGGTCAGGCAACAAAGGCTGCAGTGCTAGATAATTCAATTCAACTTTATTTATAGAGCGTCATTTCACAACAACAGTCATCTCATAGCACTATCAACTGTAGGGGGAACCCCCACAGTTGCAGAAAGACCCCAGCAATCAGGCAATCCCCTGTGAGCAGGCACTTGGCGAGGGTGGAGAGGAAAAACTCCCTTTTAACAGGAAGAAACCTCCAACAGAACCAGGCTCAGGGAGGGGCAGTCATCTGCTGCGACTGGCTGGGGGGTGAGGGGATAGAGAAGAAGAAAAGAACAGACATGTAGAGAGCAAACAGCACGATGGGGACTCAATCTATGGGAGAGAACAAACAAATGTTAATGACCAGCAAAAAAAATATTTCATTGAGAGTGAGAAAAGGAGTGAGGCCCAGTGCATTACTGGAGGTCCCCCGGCTGACTAAACCTATTAGCAGCATAACTAAGGGAGGGTTCAGAAACACATGATCCTTCCCTAATTGTAAGCTATATCAAAAAGGTAGGTTTTAGCCCTATTCTTAAAAACAGAGATCGAGTCTGACTCCCGAATCCAGATTGGCAGCTGGTTCCACAGGAGAGGAGCTTGATGACTGAAGGCTCTGCCTCCCATTGTACTTTTGGAGATTCTAGGTATTACAAGTAATCCTGCATTTTGGGAGCGTAGTGCTCTGTTAGGGTAATACGGTAGTATCAGATCTTTTAAATAAAAAGGAGCCTGATTGTTTAGAGCTTTGTAAGTAAGAAGAAGGATTTTAAACTTAATTCTAAACTCTATGGGAAGCCAATGAAGGGAGGCCAGAACCGGAGAGATATGATCTCTCTTTCTAATACCTGTTAAAACTCTTGCTGCAGCATTTTGGATCAGCTGAAGACTTTTTAAAGATGTTTTAGGACAGCCTGATAATAAAGAATTACAATAATCTAATCTCGAGCTAACAAGAGCGTGGATCAGTTTCTCAGCATCACTCTGAGACAAGATGCTCCTAATCTTGGCAATATTACGCAAATGATAGAAGGCAGTCTTAGAAACAAATTTAATATGTGAATTGAAGGACAGATCCTGATCAAAAATAATTCCAAGGTTCCTCACAGAGCTATTAAGAGAAAGAGTAACCGCATCCAAACTGAAAGTTTGATTTGAAAAGGAATTTCTAGATAAGATAAGATAAGATAAGATAAGCCTTTATTAGTCCCACAACGGGGAAATTCCAGGATTGCAACAGCACAGGGATAGCAACACTCAGAGCAACAATCAGAAGGCAAGAAAAAAAAAAAAAAAAAAAACAAGCAAGCAAGAGCAGCTAATATACATATGTACATATTACTATAAAATATATATATACACACACACACACAGACACACAGTGCAGAGCATTGTAGCTGGATGGAATAAATATGTAAATATATAAACACCCACAGTACGGAGCATTGCAGCTAGGTGGAATAAATATGCAAGTATATAAACACACACAGTGCGGAGCAATGTAGCTAGATGGAATAATATGTAGATATATAGAAACACAGTGCGGAGCATTGTAGCTAGATGGAATAAATATATAGATATATAAATATAAACACACCCAGTGCTGAGCATTGTAGCTAGATGGAATAAATATGTAAATATATAAACACACACAGTGCAGAGCATTGTTGCTAGGTGGGATGAAACAGCATAACCGTCTATTTAGTTATCTTACATGGTATGATTATGTGCCCATACATATTCTCACCCTCCATAGCGACCGGTATGTTCCTAGTTGTATGCCGGAGAGGACCATAGTGTAAGTCTATTGCATCTTTTGCATTCAAAAAAAAACAAAAAAAAAAACAAAACAAAAAACTATTAGTTTGTTACGTCTTTTTGCTATCTCTGCGAGCAGCCCTGCTTAGGTTGTACAGTCTGACAGCCGTTGGTAGGAAGGACCTACGAAACCTCTCGGTTGTGCACCTGGGATGATGTAGTCTGCTGCTAAATGAGCTCCTCAGTGCATCCAGTATGTCCTGCATAGGGTGGAACTCGGACTCCAGCAGAGATGACAGTTTAGCCACCGTCCTTCTCTCTCCTATCTCCTCCATCGGATCAAGGCGCTGCCCCAGGACAGAGCTAGCTTTCTTAATCAGTTTGTTCAGTCTCTTCCTATCGGCTGCAGTAATGCCACTGCCCCAGCAGACCACTCCAAAAGTGATGGCTGATGCCACCACCGTGTCATAGAATGACTTCAGCAGCGCCCCTTGTACACCAAAAGACCTGAGTCTCCTCAGCAGGAACAGCCTGCGCTGTCCCTTCTTGTAGAGTGCGTCAGTATTGTGTGACCAGTCTAGTTTATTGTTCAGATGAATACCCAGGTACTTATAGGATGTCACCATCTCGATGTCTGTTCCCTGTATATTTACTGGTGCTGTGAGGGGCTGCCCATGCCTGCGGCAGTCCACCACCAGCTCCTTAGTTTTCCTCGCGTTGATCTGGAGGCAGTTCCGATGGCACCAGTCCACAAAGTCCTGGATAAGCCCTCTGTACTCAGCTTCATCTCCGTTGGAGATGAGACCAACGATCGCAGAGTCATCAGAGAACTTCTGTAGATGGCAATGTGTTGTGTTGTGTGAGAAGTCCGCAGTATAAAGAGTGAACAGGAAGGGAGCCAGCACCGTTCCCTGGGGGGCCCCCGTGCTACTGATGATCGTGTCGGAAACACAGTCCCGGGTTCTCACAAACTGAGGCCGGTTCGTGAGGTAGTCCAGGATCCATGATGACAGGTGCTGGTCCACCCCTGCGCGCAGCAGCTTGTCCTTCAGGATCATCGGTTGGATGGTGTTGAAAGCACTGGAGAAGTCAAAGAACATGATCCTCACCATATTCCCGGGCTTCTCCAGGTGGGACAGAGAACGGTGAAGGAGGAAGATCACCGCATCCTCCACCCCAATGCCATGCTGGTAGGCGAACTGGAGTGGATCCATCGCTGGTTCCACCAGGGGGCGGAGATGAGCAAGGTAAAGCAAGCAAGATAAACAGCTCAAAGCTCCAGTACATTAATGTGGTATGTGCAGTCCCAAGCAGACCACCATCCCTGGGCAAGCCCGCCATGCCAAACCACACCCCATCCTGAAAGGGAGGCATCTGTGATGACAGTTTCCTGAAAAGATGAAACAACTCCCAGAGCCATGCCCACTAGGAGGAACTTTCTGTCCTTCCAAGGTGTCAAGGCACGAACACATGCCTGCAACACCCTGACTAGCCTGCACCTGTATCTCCTGGCATCCAGGTGGAGGTTGTTCAGCCACCTTTGCAGGGGGCGTAGTTTCAGTAGACCCAAGGGGACAACAGCTGAAGCGGCTGTCAACTTGCCCAAAAGTCACAGGAATTTGATGTAACGCAGTTCCCTACCCCTCCTGAAGTGAGGAAGGGGTTGTAAAATGCCAGTCACACACTGTGGTGACAGGCAGACCCTCATATTGACGGAGTTGAATACCAACCCCAAGTAGGTCACCTGCTGGGTAGGAACCAGACAGCGCTTTTCCCTGTTTTCCATAAGACCAAGTCTGGCTACATACAGTATGACAGCAGGCAAGCTGTATCCTGTGCCACCTGGTCTTGGGATGGTCCACATACCAGCTAGCCCTCCAGGTATTTGAGAATCCTCATGCCCTGGACTTGCAGGGGTGCAAGGGCTGCCATGATATACTTGGTAAAAACCCTTGGGGACCAAGAGAATCCGAAGGGAAGCATCCTGAACTGATAATGGCGGCCCTGGAAGGCGAGCCTCAAAAAATGCTGGTGATGTGTGGCGATCAGCACATGAAAGAAAGCATCCTTCAGGTCCACTGAAGTAAACCACTCCCCCTGACTTACCACCTGCAGAGCATCTGCTGTGGTTAGCATCCGAAAGGGCAGAACCTTCAAATATTTGTTGAGGCCCCTGAGGTCCAGAATGGGATGAAATCTAACGTCTTTCTTGCTGACAAGAAAGCAGATCAAATAGAACCCCCCAGGCTGCCATGGGGGGGTCCACGAGCATGATGACGTCCTTGGCCAGGAGGACGACAAGTCTTGAACCAGAGCTTGGGCTCATGGGTGGCGTTAGGCCTTTTTTTAGGGGTGCTGTAGCACCCTTAAATTTAAAGTCAGCGCCTCTAAAAGTTGGAGTGAGAAAAGTTGTGATTATAACAGTTTAGTTTGTCTTTGACAAGCTGAAATAACATCCAAAGCATATTCAGTAGTTTGTCGTTTAAACTTTATAAAAATGAAAATGACAACATCCCCCCCCACCACCACACAAACGGTATGATCCCTCCTCTCACACGTTCTCTCCCCTGTACCTGCACGCGCTGCAGCCATAGTGCAAAAACACAGAGAGGTCCCTCTCTCCTTATCCCAACAGTGAAAAGTGAGGGGACAGGAGGCTGCTGTAGCTCTACAGGTAACACTGTCATAATGATGTACGACACCAGCCTCAGCTGGAATATTCTGCAACGTTATGAACAGTTTTGGGGTCTGTTGGTTTTTGTTCGGTAAGAGTATGATGCATACCTGCAGATATTTAGGTTTCAAAGTACATGAGGTTTTCACCTGGGATGGGGGTTGGAAAATAGGCTATTAATAGGCTATAAAAAGCCTAGCATGTAATAGAAAATACTACATGTTTGCTCATTTTATTTCTGATTTTGAATTTATAAAGAAAAACCTCACAAATTTATGAGAGTAAAGTCTTAAATGTACAAGAAAAAAAAGCTTTAAATTAATACTAAACACAAATTATGAGAAAAGTTGATTTAAGTGGGAAAAAATCTCAAATTTACAAGGAAAAAGTAGTAAATTTTGATAAATAAATAAAACTGCCATACATTTAGGACAAAAACCTCAAACTGTCCAGACTAAAGTCACATCTCAGTAACTTCTTTACTATTTTGTGGTAACTACTCTTATGTATTTTTGAGTGATAATATACAACGATAACCTGCATTTACTTGTGTGCAATTTCAGGCTACTCTATCACCTAAACTAAATATTTTTTTTTAACCCTTATTGTGGCAAGCTTTCATGGACAGATAGTGTCCCACTGCCACAGGCGCAGCACTGCGCCTGTCATGTGATGTTATATGACGTGGCCAAAAACTCCCCAGTTGATTTAATTTGTACAAAGGATTCCACCTCACAAGGTGGCAGACACGTATAACTTACTGCTCTTGCCTTGGAGGACTTATGGCGGACATAGAACAATCCTGAGACCTCACCAGAGAAGAAGAGTTTGTAAACAAATTTAAATCTTACTTGATCGCAAGACTGAGGAAGACTGAGAAAGCATTTGCTCCCGAATTTGCCAACTATGATTCTATAAAGAGATTATTTAGCTTATGAAGGTAAATATCTACATTTTGTTATAAGAGGGTGGGCGAAGCTGGTTGATGTTCACCTGCTATCAACGCCATCGCCATGTAACTGGGTAGAACAATTGCGCCGGTTCTGTGTCGCCATATAAGATAAATAGCGGCGGGATAAAAGCGAAATTGAGGTGGAATAATCATAACAGTTTGTGGATGTGAGGGGAAAAATAAAATGACAGACAGAAGAGAAAAAAAATGACCAGGATGCCACAAAAGGACGAAGCAAGCGAGCCGCCCGGTCAGCGGTAAGTGACGAATTTGTTTGTTTACATTGTACTGATTTTCTGGTTCATATACTTTGAAGATAAGATAACAAAATGCCCAAAACAAAAAACGGTGACAAAAAACAAAACCATTCTTTGTGTAAATATGTCCAAAGTCCACTTTTGACTGAAAGTTATATAATTTGATATGGCTGCCATGGCATTATGCAAATTAGATGCATAAATTTACTCCTATCTCAAACTTTGCATCATATTCTACATCTTTCTAATGGACAGTAAGCCATTATTTCTTACCACTTCCAAGGTATAGCCATGGAAATCTCTGACATCCGAACTGAATATTTTCTTGAAAAAAATTTCGACCCCTAGGGGCTTATGGTGCAACGGCACACCTGTGGCAGTCACTGGGTTAAATTGAAAATGAGAATTTTTTTTATGTGAATTTGGAGAGTGCTCAAAAATTACCTACTTTTTCTTATCATTTTTTTCCTTTTTTAATTATAGACTTAAGAAGCTTTGTGAAAAAAAATTTTTGCTCATGGATTGACAATTTTTTCTTGAATTTGTGACTTTTGCATAATAAAGTGGCATCTTTTTTTCTTCCGTCTTTGCATTTTTGCCTCAATAATTTTCTTTCATCTTTACATTGATTTTTTTCGTATTTTTTTTTTTTTAAGTATTGCAAATGAGCTATATTTCGCTTGTGATTTGACCATTGTCTCAACAATTTATTAATTTAGTAAATCTTTTGAATAACGTCCTGTGTTTACATTCTCAATGACTGTAATTGTACATATGTGATTTTTTTCCTTATAAATTTGCAACATTTGCCATGAATTTGTAACTTTTATCATTTAAATTCAAGTTTGTTTTTCTTGTAATTTTGCATTTTCTTTCTCTCATGAATTTAGTATATATTTTAAATAGATGGACATTTGTCCCTATAAATTGGTTACATTATTATAGTAAATTTGAACTGGAGTGGTGGCCTAGAGGTACAGCATCTGCCCCACCACCGGGAGCCCAGGGTTTGAGTCGCAGCTGGGTCATGCCAAAGACCATAAAAATGGGACTTCCTGCTGTCTAGCTTGGTGCTCAGCAAAAATGGAACAGAGGAAGGAAGTGTTGGTTACCCAGCCACAGGGGGTGCACAAGCCAGTGTACTCCCTGTGCTGGTCCCAAGCCCGGATAAATGGCCAGGGTTCCATCAGGAAGGGCATCCGGCATAAAAATCTTTGCCAAATGTACATGCGGATCATTGCGATATCAGGTGACGATACGTTGTGGTGAACCCTAAAGGGAAAAGACAAAAAAAAAAAAATTCTAGTAAATTTGAAGCTTTTATTGTATATGTGTTTGTGATGTTTGTTTGTTTGTTTTTTTTCTCCTTGTAATTGTGTAGCTTTTTCTCAGAGCTTTGGACCTATGGAAAAGTTTGAGACTTTAAAATTATGAAAAAATATCTATGCAAAATAGATAAAGTATCTTTCTTTCTTTCTTCAAAACCATAAGGATTCACTTGTTAAGGGCAAAAGTGGTATAATTCTGACTTCGGATTAAATGTGATGGCTGAATGTTGCCACTTCACAAATTGGACCAAAAATGCCAGGGACGATTTTTTTTGTTCCAGTCCAGCCCTGATTAAGACAGCTAGCAGATGTTTTTCTTTAATGGTTGCATTGTCAACCACTGTGTGCTGTTTGAATTTGAAAGAAAGAAGCTGTTGTTATTTTGCTATCAGCAAAATATTAAATCCAAGATGTCACTGTTTTTATGTATCATTATGTACCATGTTCACTAACTAGAAGCCAGGGAGGATATGTATGAAAGATGATAACTAACAAAATAATGTGAGAGAGAGAGAGAGAGAAAGAGAGAGAGAGAGACTTTGACTTTTAAAAAAGGCTTTATTGTACATTTCAAGAATGCAAAAAGACCAATATCACTGGCCCTAGTGTGTCACATCTCAAAAGTGCAAACATAACTCATCCCCCTGACCCACAGAGCACAAAACGTTCCCTACAGTCCATCTATTGATGAATGCCTCCAAATTGTCCACCATTTGATAGTAAGAGAACTCCACCTGTAGTCTGGCTTTCAACAAGACCTTGAAAGCAGACACAGGATCCACATTGCCAGCGTTGCTAGCCCGATTTTTCCTCGTCAGCCAGATGGCAAGTTTAGCAGTACCAGATAGGAAGTTCATCAAAGTGTGGGCAGCCTTCCTTGCCACTTTATACTTTGGACCATAAATGAACAGACCAAAAGAGAAACGTTCACCCAAAGCCTGAAACCACTCGTGCAAAATATCAAAAAGTCCAGATAAACGAAAACATTGGACAAACAAATGCTCCAGGGTCTCAACTTGGGAACAAAACAAACATTCCCCCCCCCCCCACAGTCGGATCAAGGCGTGCTCTGTATTTATTCGTAGCTATTGCCCCATGCACAATCCTCCACTGGAGATCTGCTGTGCGTTTCTCAATAGGTAGCTTGTACATGCACCGCCAGCTGCCTTTCAGGGAGACCTCTGGGCCCAAAAAACCCGCCCACCTCAACTCTGTGACATCCATCAGATAGCGCAGATTCAGAACCTTCACACAGATGTGATACACCGCCCTTGTCCCGACAAACTGGAACTTGCCCAGGCAAGGAGTTCTGAAGGTCAGCAGGTGATCCTCTACTCCCTGCCACTCCCCCACAGCTGGAGTTATGGAAATTGCAGGAAAGGTGGACACAGTGTCGTCATCCCATTGATTGGAAAGAGTGCGGTTTGTCGCAAACGCTCGAAGAGGTTGTGGCAGGGCGGCGCACACGTCCCCCACCACCCTTTGCAGCAGTCTGACAGATGTAATGTTGGTACTCCGCCTCAGCGTATCCATCGATGTGGTCAACATCTTCATAAGATGACCAAGCTTGGTACAGCGTGCCTCTGGCATACAAGTCCGCAGACTGACAGACTGCAGCACCTCAGCATCGATGAATCGATTGAAAAACAGTGGCTCCTCGAACAGCCACATGCCCGGTGTCTCGTCATGGAAGCGGGCCACGGTGAAGACTCGCCATGCATGCAAGACGGACATGTAAAAAGCAGATAGTCCAGTAAGGTCCACCTCCCCAGATGTCACGAGGAAGAGCTGCTTATCATAGCCCAAGCGACCAACTCTCCTCAGGAGCAGTTTAGCAGTGTCCATCCAGCAGGGTCCGCATCCGTAAAGGAGGCGTTGTGCAGTTCGAAGCCTGAAGCAGGCGATCTTGGAATGTATGTCCACCAGGCCCTGTCCCCCCTCGGTCACAGGCAGGTAGAGAACAGACGCACGGACCCAGTGGCGACCAGACCAAAAGAAGTCCACGATGATCTTCTGTATCTCCTCCACGAGGCTCCTGGGTGGTGTCAAAGCCACCAGCCTATGCCAAAGAGCCGAGGTGACCAGATTATTTGCGACCAGAACCCTGCCCCTATATGACAGCTGTGGTAGCAACCATTTCCATTTAGAAAAGCAAGCACACACCTTGTCCTTAACACCCTCCCAGATCTTTCGTTCAACAGCCTCCGAACCCAGAAAAACCCCCAACACTTTGAGACCGGCCGTCCCCCACTGAAGACCGCCGGGTAGGCGAGGGACGCCTTGACGCGACCAGTGGCCCACCAATAGACCCTCACTCTTGGCCCAATTCACCCGTGCAGAAGATGCCCTTTCATAAACTGACAAAGTGTCCACCAGACGCTGCACATCCCCGTGCGAGGTGATGAAAACGTTAACGTCATCCGCATAAGCAGACAAGACGATCGGGCGGCAACAGCTTGATGGCCCCGGCAGAACCAGACCACCCAGCCGAGTGCGCAACCTGCACAGCAAAGGCTCAATAGCCAAGCTGTACAGCTGACCCGAGAGTGGACACCCCTGGCGTATTCCCTGGTGTACAGGGATTGGCCAACTCAGGCCTGCCCCCATCTTTACCAAACACTGAGCTCCAGTATATAGCAGACTGACCCACCTCAAAAACACATTGCCAAAACCAAACCCCCTCAGGGTGGAAAACAAATAGGAATGGTCAACCCTATCAAACGCCTTTTCTTGGTCCAAAGACACAATTCCGAACTGTAAGTCATGACATTTACTGAGCTGGAGAACGTCACGTATGAGGAAAACATTGTCCATAATGTTTCGGTCAGGAATACAATATGTTTGATCCTTATCTACGATCAAACCCAAGACAGTGTTCAGTCTGTTTGCCAGGGCTTTAGAAAGCACCTTGTAGTCCGTGCAAAGAAGAGCCACGGACCTCCAGTTTTTCAGCAGGGCCAAGTCCCCCTGCTTAGGCAACAGAGACAGCACTGCACAGCGGCAGGAGACAAGTAATGTTCCCTTTCTGTAACAGGCAGTCAGAACGTCATAGAAGTCTGATCCAATAATATTCCAAAAATGCTTAAAAATTTCTGAAGAAAGGCCATCAAGTCCAGGTGCGCGTCCCTGAGCCATCTGATTTACAGCCACAGTTAACTCATCCAAAGTCAGGGCACAGTCCAGAGCGGCCCTGTCCTCCGGGCCGAGCACCGGAAGGGCTTCGAAGAGCTGAGTTTGAGATTCTTTGCAACACGTTCCCGCAGCAAACAGGGCCCCGTAGTAATCCACTGCATGGCGCCGCATCTCGGATGGGTTCGTAGTCAGCCGACCATCTGGGAGTGTCAAGCAAGCCATCAACTTCATTTTCGCAGTAGACTTCTCCAAATTGAAGAAGAAGGACGTTGGTGCATCCATGTCCTGCAGGCGAGTGAAGCATGGCCACACTAGCGCCCCCTCCACTCTTTCTGCATGAATGTGCGCAGGGCCGATCTCTTCTCCTGCAGCAAAGGACCAGCGGCAGAATCCTGACCCGTAACCAAGCCGGCCTCCAGCCTCTTGGCAGCGTCCTCAAGTTCACTGACCTTGGCCTTGATGATGGCAGTTGAGTTTGCAGCGTACCGTTGACAAAAAAGGCGAATTTGCACTTTGCCAACGTCCCACCACTGTTCGAGGGAACTAAAATGAGCCTTTGTGGTCCTCCAGTGTTCCCAGAAGCTCACAAAATACTGACAAAAGGCGTTGTCCTGAAGGAGCTTGTTATTGAAGTGCCAATAAGATTTTACCCGTTTCCCTGGTGAGTTCAGTAACACCGCAGTAGCCAGGTGATGATCCGTGAAACCGACAGGACTTATGTTACTGTGAAGGAGCCCGGGGCTAAAGGTTCTAGAAACATATATCCTGTCTAATCTAGCAGCACTGACAACACCGTCAGTGACCCTGACCCAGGTATACTGTCTCGCATTTGCATTTTTAGACCTCCACGTGTCCACTAAGTCGAACTGTACAGTGAAAGTTTCCAAGATTCTAGAAGACTGCAGATGAGGTTCTGCATTAGTGCGATCTACAGTGAAGTCCAAGATACAGTTGAAATCACCAGCAACAACAAGTTGTTCTTGGTGATAGCGCTGCAATTCAGTAGTCAGTATATTGAAAAAGGCAACCCTTTCAGCACCGTGGTTTGGCGCGTAAACATTAACCAGGCAAAACACGGAATCCCCTATTTCAGCCCTAACAAGAAGCAGCCTGCCCCTCACCATCTCCACCACCGATAAAACTTGTGCATTTGCTGATTCCCCAAACAAAATGGCCACTCCTGCACTAAGATTGGTGCCGTGACTGAGTGAAAAAGGGCCTTTCCACCACAAGCCCCAGTCAACTTCATCTGCCGAAGTGGTATGAGTTTCCTGCAAAAACAAAACGTTGAGACCTTTCCGTCTGAACAGGTCACTAATGAATCCCCTCTTATGATTACCCCTCCCACCATTGATGTTTAAGCACCCTAATTTTATTTTCTGCATTAGGGGATCGATGTGAGGAGCACCGTGCTGTTGCCATGGAAATCGTTCCATCTTTGTGCGCTTGGCCTTTTGTCCCCCTGCTGATTTACGCAGGGCTGTGATGTGCTTCTTCAGGCGGAAGCATTTTCTTTCATCCAGGAGGTCAACACCAACCTGCTTCTTCAGTACATTAACAGACCGAATGAATTTGTCAGTGTCACTGAAGTAATCAGCGACGTTAATGGCCCTATTATTATAGGTTCCATCCAGGAAAGCATTTATTTCTTCTAGTGAATACAAATCTGCATTGGCATTGCCAGTTGCCCCAATAGACTCATTTTTAGCAGACACAGCGTCAGATTCACACTCCATTCCCTCGTCAGCACAACTCTGCTGACTGTTAGATCCAGCTGGCACATCAGCTGGTGCAGCTGATCCTTCATCAGCCACGTGTTCCGGGGCGGCGCCTATATCAGGCGACCGGCGTTGTTGCGCCTGCTACTCTGAAGTGGCAGCAGGCTGCGGAAGCACAGCCGCTGATGTCACACAGCGCGATGCTGAGTCAACGTCATTGACTGCTTGGGCGCCATCACCAGTCACGCCCCCAGCTGCAGGCCGCGCTGCGGGCACCACAGGCAGACTGTCCACAGACACAGCGGCAGGCTCTGGAGCAGGAGTGGCGGAAGGCCCCGCAACGTCGTCCGCAGCAGCGGTGGGTGCGGAGGCCTCACTGGCAGGCTGTGCAGCCCCGCCGCGGCGGAAGCCCCCGCAACGGCGTCCGCAGCAGCGTCGCGAGCGGAAGCCGCACCGGCAGCCTCAGCCGCGGCTCCACCAGAGCCCCCCGCCGGGCGCCTGTGCGGGCGGGCAAAACGTTTATGGCCCACATCGCCACATTCAAAACACTTCATCTGTCCCGAGCTCACATACACCATATAGTAGCCGTCCCTGTGTTTGACCCGGAAGAACACTTCCAGAGTTTGTGTGGGCGAGTCTAGAAACATGAACACCTGTCGCCTGAGTGATTTCACATGTTTAAACTCGGCTTCCCTGATTCCCAAACTCACGTGTCTAAACGGGCCCGCAAACTTCCCGAATCTGCGGAGCTCCATCGCCAACTGCTCGTCAGTAATGAAAGGTGGAACACCCGAGATGGTGATAAGCGTTGATGGAACTGATAAGGGGGACACCTGTACAGACATGTCCCCGATTACAATACCACTCGCAACCAGAGCATGGACATTCTCCTCAGTAGCCAGAAACACAACTACAGCTCTATTCATCCTGGACGCATAGCGGATCGCATCAGGGCCCACCTGGGCACCCACAGCCATAAGGACCCCCCTTCACAGTAACAGTGTCGTCCGGGGGAACGATCCGCACCCCCTGGCGGATAGATGGAGGTGGCATTTCCAAGGTCGCCATCCTCCTCCCCAAAAAAACAAAAGTTAATTATGCGGGCAGTGATGGAAAAATGAAAAAAAAGTCCAAAAGACCACGGAGTTCCCTATTTCCGTCTTCCTCCTTCAGCCAGCGGATATATATATATAGAGAGAGAGAGTTTTGAGTTTTAAAAAATTCCTTTATTGCACAATTCAAAAATGTAAGATCACCAATATCATTCCACCAAGTGTCTCACATTTCAGAAGTGCAAACATAACTCATCCCCCTCTCCCACAGAACACAAAATATTCCCTACAGTCCATCTATTGGTGAATACCTCCAAATTGTCCACCATTTTATAGTAAGAGTACTCCACCTGGAGTCTGACTTGTAGCAAGGCCTTGAAAACAAACACAGGATCCACATTGCCAGTGTTAGTAGTCCGATTTTTCCTTGTCAGCCAGATGGCAAGTTTAGCAGTACCAGATAGGAAGTTCATCAAAGTGTGCACAGACTTCTTTGCCACTTTATACTTTGGCCCGTAAATAAACAAACCAAAAGAGAAACATTCACCCAAATCATGAAACCACACTTTCAGAAGATCAAAAAGGCCAGATAAACGAAAACATTGAACAAACAAATGCTCCAGGGTATCAACTTGGGAAAAAAACAAACATTTCTCCCCCACATTCGGATCCAGGTGTGCTCTGTATTTATTCGTAGCTATTGCCCCATGAACAATCCTCCACTGGAGATCTGCCGTCCGTTTCTCATTAGGGAGCTTGTACATGGACCGCCAGCTGCCTTTCGGGGAGAATACCGGCCCCCAAAACCCCGCCCACTTCGACTCTTTCAAGTCCGTCAGAGAGCGCAGATTCAGAACTTTCACACAGATGTGATACACCGTCTTTGTCCCCACAAACTGGAACTTGCCCAGACGAGGATTTCTGAAGGACAGCAGGTGATTCTCTCCCTCCTGCCACTCTCCCACAGCTGGACTTATGGAAAGGGCAGGAAAGTTGGACACAGTGCCCTCATCCCATTGAGTGGAAAGAGTCCGGTTTTCCGCAAATGCTCTAAGCGGTTGTGGCAGGGCAGCACACACTTCCTTCACCACCCTATGCACCAGTCTGTCAGATGTAATGTTGGCACTCCGCCGTAGCGTTTCTATCGACGTGGTTGACATCTTCATAAGATGACCAAGCTTGGTACAGCGTGCCTCTCTTAAACAAGTTCGCAGACTAACAGATTGCAGCACTTGAGTGTCCATGAATTGATTGAAAAACAGTGGTTCCTCGAACAGCAACACGCCTGGTGTCTCCTCAGGAATGCGGGCTACTGTGAAGACTTGCCATGCATGTAAGACAGATGTGTAGAAAGCAGAATGTCCAGTAAGGTCCACCTCCCCGGACTTCACGAGGAAAAGCTGCTTATCATAGCCCAAGCAGCCAACTCTCCTCAGGAGCAGTTTTGCAGTGTCCATCCAGCAGGGGCCACATCTGTAAAGGAGCCGTTGTGCAGTCTGAAGCCTAAAACAGGCGATCTTGGACTGTATGTCCACCAGGCCCTGTTCCCCCTCGGCAACAGGCAGGAAGAGAACAGCCGCACGGACCCAATGTCGACCAGACCAAAAGAAATCCACAATGATCTTCTGAACCTCCTCAACCAGGCTTCTGGGCGGTGTCAAAGCAATAAGCCTATGCCAAAGAGCCGAAGCGACCAGATTATTGGCGACCAGAACCCTTCCCCTACAGGACAGCTGTGGTAGCAACCATTTCCATTTAGAAAAGCGAGCCCACACCTTCTCCTTAATTCCCTCCCAGTTCTTGCGTTCAAAGTCCTCAGAACCCCAAAATACCCCCAACACTTTGAGACCGGCTTTCCCCCACAGAAGACTTCCAGGAAGCTGAGGAATGTCCTGATGTGACCACTGGCCCACCAATAGACCCTCACTCTTGGCCCAGTTTACCCGTGCAGAAGATGCTTTCTCATAAAAGTAAAGTAAATGCTTTCTCATAAAGTGTCCACCAGACGCTGTACATCCCTGTGGGATGTGATGAAAATGTTGACGTCATCCGCATAAGCAGACAAGACGATTGGACGACAACTGCTGGAGGGCCCCGGCAGAATCAAACCACCCAGCTGAGTGCGCAACCTGCACAGCAAAGGCTCAATAGCCAAGCTATACAGCTGACCTGAGATTGGACAACCCTGCCTTATTCCCCGACGTACAGGTATTGGCCGACTCAGCCCTGTCCCCATCTTTACCAAACACTCAGCTCCAGTATATAGCAGATTGACCCACCTCAAAAACATATTGCCAAAACCAAACCCCTTCAGTGTGGAAAACAAATAAGAATGGTCAACCCTATCAAAAGCCTTTTCTTGGTCCAAAGACATAATACCAAACTCTAAATCATAACATTTACTGAGATGAAGAATGTCACGTACGAGAAAAATATTGTCCATAATGGTTCGGTCAGGAATACAATATGTTTGATCTCTATCTATGATGAAACCCAATACATTTTTCAGTCTATTTGACAGGGCTTTAGAAAGCACCTTGTAGTCCATGCAAAGAAGAGCCACAGGCCTCCAGTTTTTAAGCAAGGCCAAGTCCCCTTCCTTAGGCAGCAGAGATAGTACTGCACGCCGGCAGGAGACAGGTAAAGTTCCATTTCTGTAACAGGCAATTAGAACGTCATAAAAGTCTGATCCAATAATATCCCAAAAATGCTTAAAAAAGTCAGAAGAAAGACCGTCAATTCCAGGTGCACGTCCGAGAGCCATTTGATTAACTGCTACAGTTAACTCATCCAAAGTCAGTTCACAGTCCAGAGCAGCCCTGTCCTCTGGGCTGAGCATGGGAAGACCTTCAAAGAGTTGGTTCTGAGATTCTATGCAACATGGTTCTGCACCAAACAGGGCCCCGTAAAAATCCACTGCATGGCACCGCATCTCAGATGGATTTGTAGTCATTTGACCATCTGGGAGTTTTAAGCAAGTCATCAACTTCTTTTTTGCAGCAGACTTCTCCAGATTGAAGAAAAAAGATGTTGGGGCATCCATGTCCCGCAGGCGAGTAAACCGTGACCTAACAAGTGCCCCCTTCACTCTTTCCTGCAGGAAAGAGCTCAGGGCTGATCTCTTCTCCTGCAACAAAGGACCTGCGGTATAATCCTGATCCCTAACCAAACTGGCCTCCAGCCTCTTGACAGTGTCCTCAAGTTCACCGACTTTGGTTTTGATAATGGCAGTCGAGTTCGCAGTATACTGTTGACAAAAAATGCGAATTTGCACCTTGCCAACCTCCCACCACTGTTCCAGGGAACTAAAACGAGGCTTTGTGGTCCTCCAGTGTTCCCAGAAACACACAAAATATTGAAGGAGCTTGTTACTGAAGTGCCAATAAGATTTATTTCTTTCCCCTGGTGAGCTAATTAACACCACAGAGGCCAGATGATGATCTGTAAAACCGACGGGACTTATGTTACTGTGGAGGATTCCTGGGCCAAAGGTTTGAGAAACATATATTCTGTCTAATCTAGCAGCACTGACCATATCATCTGTGACTCTGACCCAGGTATACTGTCTAGTGTTTGCATGTTTAACTCTCCATGTATCCAATAGGTCGAACTGTACAGTGATATTTTTTAAAACTTGAGAAGACTGCAGATGAGGTTCTGCATTAGTGCAATCCAGAGTGAAGTCCAAGGTGCAGTTGAAATCACCAGCAACAATAAGTTGGTCTTGGTGATAGCTCTGCACTTCATTTGTCAGTGTATTGAAAAAGGCAACCCTTTCAGAACTCTGATTTGGAGCATAAACGTTGATCAAACAAAACATGGAATGCCCTTCACTACCTCCACCACAGATAAAACTGTTGCATTTGCAGATTCTCCAAACAAAATGGCTACTCCTGCATTAAAATTTGTACCATGGGGATTTCCGGGAAGATGGTGGAGAGGCATAAGGCTTAAACAGAGAGCTCTCCCTAGTCGGATTAAAAATCTTTGGTAAATGACCAACTCGACATAAATAGGTCAATAAACCAAGGGATGAAAGCACGAAGAAGCCGGGCACACGGACAAAAGCAGGGTAAAACTAAAGAATCCCTCTTCAACAGCACTGGAGAAATCGCTGAACACGAGGCCAACAAAAACGAGGAGACTTCAAAGAAAATGGAAGACGCCAATCTCGATGCAATGAACACTAGCTTCGCCAATATAAGTAAGGACATAAAAGACCTCAAGCGACAACTCCAACAGGATTTAACGGCTCTTAAGGAAGAACTGAAAAAAAGAGATGAAGGAGGAAATTATGGGTCTCCGAAAAGAAATGGACCGCAAGCTAGCAGAAACCATAGAGGACCTGCGCACTCAACGGGCGTGCATGGTGGAAGCACAGGCTCGAATATCAGAGTTGGAAGACTGGAAGACAGCGGAGATGATTGTGGACTTCAGGAAAGTCACATCCCCCCTGCCCCCCCTCACCATCACAGGCTCTCCCATCACCTTTGCAGATTCCTTCCGCTTCTTGGGCACCACCATCACCCGAGACCTCAAATGGGAGCCAACCATCAGCTCCCTCATCAAAAAGGCCCAGCAGAGGATGTTCTTCCTGCGGCAGCTGAGGAAGCTCAAGCTACCCACCAAGATGTTAGTGCAGTTCTACACGGCCATCATCGAGTCCATCCTCACCTCCTCCATAACTGTGTGGTACACAGGAGCCACTGCCAGGGACAGACTAAGGCTGCAGCGCGTCGTGCGCACTGCTGAGAAGGTGATAGGCTGCAAGCTCCCATCTCTCCAGGACCTGTACATCTCCAGGACCCGGAGGCGTGCTGGCCGGATCATAGCCGATCCTTCACATCCTGGTCACGTGCTGTTTGCCCCCCTCCCCTCAGGTAGAAGGCTTCGGTCCATTCGGACTAAAACCTCCCGGCACATGAACAGCTTTTTCCCCTCTGCCATCAGACTGCTGAACACTAAGTGACTTTTGACTCTCGTGCACTATGTACAGCAGCTCAACCAGACTCATGTCAATCATCACTGTTTTTCTGTTGCATTATTGACTGCACTATATGGTACTTCACATTATCTGCTACATGCTAATTTTTTAAAACTGCCTTGACTAGTACTACTCATTATTACTAGTATTATTATTATTATTACTTATTATTACTTATTTTTCTACACTTATTGCACGTTTCTAGTCCTTTAGTTTTTTAGTTTATCCCTTTTTCTCATTATGTTTTTAATGTTGCAGCATGGCACCGAGACAAATTCCTAGTTTGTGTATCACATGAACAATGGCAATAAACCTGATTCTGATTCTGATTCTGATTCTGGAAGACCGAGGCAAGCGAGCTGCTACAAACCCTGATGGCACAAACACAGAGGATGCAGGAAAAAATAACCGACCTGGAGAGCAGGTCCAGACAGAGCAATATACGCATCTTCGGGATTCCGGAGGGCACTGAAGGCAACTCGATGACGAAATTCATAGATCAGTTCTTAAAAAAAGAGCTTGAGCTGCCCAATGAAACAGACCTGCAGATCCAACGAGCGCACAGAGCCTTGGCACAGAACCCGAATTCAAACTCTACACCCAGGTCAGTTGTGGTAAACTTTTTAAAATACGATGTAAAGGAAAGAATCCTGACACAAGCGTGGAGAAAAAAGATACGAATTGGCGACAAACAGATATTCTTTGACCATGACTACCCGACAGAAATTGTGCAGCAGCGAAAGAAATATGCCAACATTAAAAAAATGCTGAAAGAGAAAAAAATTAGATTCCAAACGCCGCTAACGAAGATGAGAATTCATTGGGATGACAGCATGAAAACCTACAACACGGCCAGAGAGGCAGCGCGGGACATGACGGAGCAAGGCTTTGTGGTGAGCGTACTGCAGGAAGCGGCTGGAGCAGCGGCGGCACGGAGCACACCGAGACAGCCGGAATGGAGGCGAGTGAACGGCAGAGGACGGGAGATGGACGTGGCGCACCGAGCCCAAGAAAAACTGCAAGGCTTTCAACGGAAAGCCTAGATTATAACAAAGTTTAAGAAGAGCACAGAAGAAATGAAGGCCAAGAAGACAAGGTAAAAAAGAAACAAATGGCTAGGAGAGGTTAAAGTGATTTTTGTTGGACATTTCTAGACTAATGACTGTTACTTGGATAGTAACTACAGGTCTAGGGAGGGCCCCTCACTCGGTGAGGACATTCCCTCCACCCTCCAACAGGGACCAGTGGGCAGAAGAAAGGCCCAAAGTGCGGAGGTCGAGATTCGTTAATGTGTTTTTGTACATATATGTGTTAGTTTTGTTGTTAAAGGGGCTAGGAGCACAAGTTAAAAAAATGGAAAAACATGAATATGGTTAAAAATCTTAAGATAATGACATTAAACATGAATGGTCTGAACTCACCTGTTAAAAGGGAAAGAACAATAAGAAAATTCAAGAAAGAAAAAGCCAAAATTATATTTATGCAAGAGACACATTTGAACAAGACAGAACATGAGAAACTAAAGAGATTTGGTTATAAGAACTCCTACTACAGTTCATTTAAGGGAGGAACAAAAAGGGGGGTTATGATACTAATTTCAAATAAAATACAATTTGAATGTGAACAAGAAATCCAGGATAAAGAAGGCAGATATGTAATAGTAAAGGGAAGAATAGATGGTATGCAGATCACATTAGTGAACATCTATGCCCCACCAGAAAGTGACAAGGGTTCTTTTCAACATCTGTTTGATCTCATAGCAACACACAGTGAAGGAGTCCTAATTTGTGGAGGAGACTTAAATGCTGTCATGGATCATGAAGTTGATACAACAAGTGTTAAGAAGACAAAAAAACATGTAACAAAGTTCATAAGAACTTCACTGGCAGAAATGGGTATGGTAGACATATGGAGGGACCTGCACCCACTCGAAAAAGACTATACACATTATTCAGCAGTCCATAAAGTACACTCTAGAATAGATTACTTCCTTATGAATGAAGGCGACAGACACAGGGTGAGAAATTGTCGGATTGGAGGGGCAGAAATATCAGATCATAATCTCATATCCATGGAAATATATTTAAACAATAGAAAACGACAAACAACATAGAAACTTAATGTAGGACTATTAAATGATGAGAAAATGAAAGAAAGAATAAAGTTAAACATAAATGAGTATATCGAGGAGAATGATAATGGAGAAGTGGACCCAACAATACTATGGGACGCACTAAAAGCCGTGTTAAGAGGTAAATTAATTGTTGAATCAGGAAAAGCAAAAAAGTCTAAACTGGAATCATATGAACAAAGATGTGAGAGACTGAGGGAATTAGAACGTAAACATCAAAACACAAATGACCCAAAAATATATCAAGAAATTAAGGAAGAAAAAATAAAGATAAAAGAAATACAAATAGATGAAATTGAAAGGAAAAATAGATATTTAAAACAAAAATACTATGAAACGGGGCCAAAGGCCACAAAACTGCTGGCAAAACGGTTAAGAAAACAACAAACAGTGAATAATATATATAAGATTAAGGACTCTATCACAAATAAATCCACAGTTACCCCAGAAAACATTGAAGAAATATTCCATAAATTCTATCAAGAACTATACTCGCAACCTGAAGAGACAAATGTTAAGGATATTAAAAAATTTCTAAACACATTGGACTTGCCATCAATAGGAAACCAACAAAATGAAAAGCTAACAGCAGAAATAACAACACAAGAGATTAAAGATGTGATTAAGTCATTAAAAAATGGTAAATCACCAGGTAGTGACGGATACCCGTCTGAGTTTTACAAACTGTTTATAGAAGAACTCACGCCACAGCTCCTAAAGTCATTTAATTGGACATTAAACAACAACAAAATACCTCCATCATGGAACGAAGCCATTATTTCAGTTATTTTAAAGCCAGGGAAAGATAGGGAACAATGCGGAAACTATAGGCCAATCTCTTTATTAAATGTGGATTATAAAATATATACAACAATTATCTGTAAACGAATAAAGACATTCTTGACGGAATTGATAGAGAATGATCAAACTGGTTTCATAGAGGGACGCCAAACACATGATAATATCAGGAGAACAATACACATAATTAATCAAATACATAAATAAAAGAAAAGCGCAGTAATAATGAGTTTAGACGCAGAAAAAGCATTTGATAGGGTTAATTGGATGTTCCTATATAATGTGCTGGAACACTTTGGATTTAACGAAAAGTCAGTGCAATGCATAAAGACACTGTATCAAAAACCTGTGGCAAGAATCAAGATAAACGGTAGCTTAACAGACAAAGTAAAAATACAAAGATCAACTAGGCAGGGATGCTGCCTGTTGCCCACCTTGTTTGCTCTGTTCATAGAGCCACTGGCTCAAGCGATGCAACAAAATAAGAAATTAAAAGGTGTAACAATAAAGGGAGCGGAACACAAGATTGGGCTGTTTGCAGACGATATTATAGTTTACCTTGAACAACCAGATGAATCAATAATGGAAATGATGGACTTGATAGAAAATTTTGGAAAATTATCAGGATACAAGATAAACATAACAAAAACACAAATACTGACATTCCACTATAACCCTTTAAACCAGATAACTGATAAGATCAAACTAAACTGGAAACAAAAAGAAATAAAATACCTTGGAGTGAACATACCTAAAGATTTAAGCAAAATCTATAAAGCAAACTATGATAGATTAGAACAAGAAATAAAAAAAGATATTGATAGATGGTCAATCTTAAACATGGATCTGAATTCAAAAATTAAGACAGTCAAAATCAGCATACAACCTAGACTGCTTTACCTCTTCCAGGCTCTACCAACAGAGATTCCTGGTGCCCAGTTCTCAAAGTGGGACAGGATGATATCGAGATTTGTTTGGGGAGGTAAAAAGCCAAGAGTGAAATATAAAACTCTCCAATTGCCAAAAGAGAAAGGAGGCATGAGCCTACCGAGTCTAAAGGAATATTACTACTCAGCACAAATAAGATATATCATATGTTGGTGCGACAGAGGATACGAGGCAAAATGGAAAGAAATGGAAAAGGAAATTGAGGGACTCCCAGTACAAAGCATAATAGGAGATACGGATGCATATAAGCAAATCAAACAAATAGACCCAATCACTAAATTTACTTTGGAACTGTGGTATAAAATAGTACAAATGTATAATATAAAGGAGGACATAAAACTATTGAAATGGGTAGCATTTGACAGTCAGTTTGAACCGGCAAAGCAAGATAGGGGATACAAAAATCTGGTGAACAAGGGAATCACAGCATGGGGCAATATGGGAAAAAAAGATTTCGGGAGTTTTGTAAACATGAGAAGAAAATTTAAACTAGAAAAATCTGAATTCTTCAGATATCTGCAGATGAGAGATTATTATATGAGGAAGATTAGACATAACCTCCACACAGATGTGAGCAAGATTATACAATTCATTTTAAGCTCGTATGCAGGAAATAAAATAAGAATTATTTCAAAGCTATATCAGAAACTTACGGCAAACAAACATTCAAGTAACTATATAAAGGAGAAATGGGAGAAAGAACTAAATTTAAACATAACAGAAGAAAACTGGCAAGAAATATGGAAAACACAACACACATCAACAAGTTCAAGGACATGGAGGGAATTTGGATGGAAAAATCTGATTCGCTATTTCATTACACCACAGATCCAAAGAAAGTATTCAAATACCAAATCTATATGCTGGAGGGGCTGTGGGGCTCAAAATGCAGACCACTCGCATATGCTTTGGAAATGCTGCAAAATCTCATCATTCTGGAAATCTATACATGTGACAATACAGAGGATATTAGGATATAATATACCAATGAACTGTAACTTGATGTATTTATGTGATCTTAAAAGAGACGATGTAATACAGGCTGAGGACAGATATTTAGTTAAAATCATGCTGATTGCATGTAAAAAAACAATCACAAGAAAATGGCAATCAGAAGTTCTTCCTGACCAAGAGTAATGGACAGACATTGCTGAAGATATACGTTTAATGGAAAAACTAACATATCGACAAAGAATGCAAGAAGGACAATATGAAAAAAAAATGGTGGAAATGGACACACTACAAAGTGCAACAACGGGACAGAAATTGAAAGAATAATCAAAGACACTGAAAAACCAGAAGAATTAAGAGATGGAAACTAAAAACTTGATGCTCCAACATTTGCCCCCCCCCTTTTTTTTCTTTTCTTCTTCTAGCTCCTTTTTTTTTTAAATATAGAGACTGTGATCTGAATGTAATATGTATGACAAAAAGTGAATAAAAATCAAAGTTACAAAAAAAATTTGTACCATGACTGAGTGAAAAAGGACCCTTCCACCACAAGCCCCAGTCCACTTCATCTGCTGAAGTGGTATGAGTTTCTTGCAAAAACAAATGTTAAGATTTTTTTGTCTGAACAGGTCACTAATTAATCCCCTCTTATGAATGGCCCTCCCACCATTGATGTTTAAGGATCCTAATGTTATGGTTTGCATAGAGAGATAGATATAAGGAACACCGTGCTGTACCCATGTAAGTTATTCCATCTGTTGGGCGTGCTTGACCTTTTGTCCTCCTGCTGATTTACGCAGGGCTGTTAGGTGCTTTTTAAGGCAAAAACATTTTCTTTCATCCAGGAGGTCAAGACCAACCTGCCTTTGTAGCACATTAACAGACCTAATAAATTTATCAGTGTCACTGAAGTAATCAGTGACTTTAACGGCTCTGTTATAGGTTTCATCCAGAAAAACATTTATTTCTTCCAGTGAATACAAACTCATGTTTCTACTGCATGCTGCCCCAATAGACACAGTGTCAGAATCAGAATCCATTTCCTCGTCAGCACAACGTGGCTGACTGTTTGATACAGCTGTCCCAGCTGATTCATCATGATCTACATTTTCCTGAACGCCACCTACAACAGCTGACTGGCGTTGTTCTGGTGGCTGCTCTGAAACGGTAGCAGCCACCGGAAACACAGCCACTGATGTCACAAGCTCTTTCTCACAGCTAGATTGTGACGCACCATCAGTGACTGTTTGGGCGTCATCACCAGCGACGCTCCCAACCGTTAGCTGGGCTGCGGGCGCCACAGCCAGGCTGTCCACAGACACAGCAGCAGGTTCCACAGCAGGACCGGCGGAAGGCCCCGCAACAGCGTCCACAGTAGCAGCGTCAGCGGAGGCCGCACCGCCGGCGTCAGCTACAGCGCCATCAGAGCCTCCCGCCCGCTGCTTGTGCGGACAAGCGAAGTGTTTATGGCCCACGTCTCCACATTCAAAACACTTCATCTGTCCTGAGCTCGCATACACCATATGTAGGAGCCGTCCCCATGTTTGACCCGGAAGGACACTTCAAGTGTTTGAGTGGGCGAGTCCAAAAACATGAACACCTGTCGCCTGAGTGATTTTACATGTTTTAATTTGCTATCCTTGCATCCCAAACCCACAGTTCTAAACAGGCCCGGAAACTTCCCAGACCTGCGGAGCTCTGTCTCCAACTGCTCGTCAGTGATGAAAGGAGGAACACCTAGACGGTGATACGCGTTGATGGGACAGATAAGGGGGACACCTGTACATACATATCCCCGATAACAACACCGCTTCCAATCAGACTGTGGACACACTCCTTCCCAGCCAGAAACACAACTACAGCTTTATTCATTTGGGACGCAAAGCAGATCGCATCATGTCCCACCTTCTCACCCACCGCAAGAAGGACCTCCTCCACAGTAACGTTGCTATCCGGGGGAACGATCCTCACCCCCTGGCGGATAGACGGAGGTGGCATCTCAAAGGTCGCCATCCTCCAGCCAAAAAAACAAAAACTGAATATGCGGCCAGTAGAGAGAGAGACAGAGAGAGAGAGGTTGAGGTTTGAGAGAGAGAGAGAGAGAGAGACCTTTGACCTTTTAAAATAAGCCTTTATTGCACACTTCAAAAAAATGTGAGCACACCAACATCATTCCACCAAGGAGAGAGAGAGAGATAGCGAGAGAGAGAGAGAGACATTGCAGATTTTATTGCTCAATTCCAATTTTTTTGCACAAATGTGACCCATATCTGATTTTTTTAATGACTGTCTGAACAGCACATATCCGATTTTTTCACACCAGACCCAGGCCACTTTCATATGTGGTACTAATTCGGATACATATCTGATATTTTCCAAAGCGACCTCAGTCTGAACTGTCATGTCGCATTTCATCCGACTTTTTCCTCATTGAAGTGAGACAGACGCTACAATTCTGCTGTGGAGGATGCAGCCAGCATGGCAGACACAGCTGATTTGTGCTCTCTTTATAATCAACCTTCCCTTTATCACTGGATTGTAATTTTGTCAGCTCCAGCTGCACAATAACTTCAAATTTTTATTTTTTTTTTGGGTGGGGGGGGGGGTTCGGGGCTGAAGCAGGTGCACTAACGGCACATTTACTGGACGCTGCAAATTCCTTTTTCCCTGTAAATGGCACACCGTGAGTCCTGGCTGCTGTAATATCTAAAATGTAAAGTAAACATGGACATGACTGTGGAGCAGAATGGCCAGATTTTAGCATTTCATTTTGCTGCACTGCATCAAGGTGAAGAAGTTCTGTCCCCCAAACACAACGGTGTGTCTGATGTTATGTTTTCTTCTGCACATGTGGGTCACTTCATAGCTGTAGATCGTTCACACTGGAGTCTGATGGGGGTCGCATTTAAATAATAATGTGAACGCCCACACAAAAAAAAAATCGGATCTCAGCAAAAAATTGGAATTGCGCATCAAGACCTGCAGTGTGACCGTACCCAGAGAGAGAGCAAAGGATGGGTGTGTGGTGGAGCTCATTGGGTGCTGTGCATCCCTAAAGCTCTGATCCAAGAACCACCCCTGCTTCGGCTTTTTCCAGGTTGCTGATGACTGTCATTATAACCCAGCCTAGGATTGGTGGCCCGTGTCAGAACTGCAGTTTGTACCCTTGGGTCAGAGTGGAAATCACCCAAGGGTCTGTCGAGCATGCAGCCCAGTAACTGAGCTGCTGCTGGGAAAAACAGCCGACGGCCGGCCCCGAAGCCCTAGCACTGCCTCCCTCAGCCTCTGGAAGTGCCGGGGGGCTTGCGGTCAGATTCAGGGCCTTGATACCGCGTAGAGGATCGGGGTGCTGGTGGGCAAAAACCAGCAGCAGGCTGTCCCGTAGGCTGCTGGGGGGGCCAGCCAGCTACTATGTGCGCATACCTGAGACTGATGCCTAGAAGTAGGCAAGGAGGCCCTCTGATTTGCTGAGGGGAGGCGCCCTCCAGTAAAGGCTTACAAGCTGCCTCCTAGTCTTGCTAGCCACTGCAATACGGTCGAATGCCTCCAGAGCAGCCGATCTAAACAGCTCCCTTGGTTCTGCCAGAACCTGACAGAGAACCTTCCGAGTAGCCTCTGTCAAAGGGGACTGCGCCAATCAGACATGACGGCATGCATGCACCAGGGCGGACATCAATCGGCCTAGCTCCCTAGTCTGGAAGGCAAAGGCCTGCAGAGAGACATCACAGATATCCTGGACAAAATCCCCTGCCTGTGTATCCTGCAGAGAGGTTGAAAGAGCCAGCAGCAGATGAGACATAGTATTACCGAGTCTGCCAACATGTGCTGCCGTATCATAGGCCTTACAGAAGAGGCAAGGTGGACACGAGAGACATTGATGTATGGCCAGAAGATTCAGTGCACAGCCTCCAGGGATGCTTTGACTGTACAGACTGGGAGATGTTCACACTGTCCTGCGGGGTTGATTTGGACTCTTTGGTGGACGTCACATGCTCATACATGGCTTTCTGTAAAAATAAGATTGTTCCACGTAAACGTGTCAAAATATATCCCAACAACAAACCATGGGTTACAAAATCAGTTAAATCCTGCTTACAGAGGAAAGCACTTGCCTTTAAACAGGGGTCTGTTTCTGAGCTACAGGTTGCCACAAAGGAGCTGAAGGCCAAAATTTTAAGAGCAAAACAGAATTAAAATTAATTAAATTAAAATTAAATCACCCTTATTGTCATTCAACCATACAACCAATCATGTACAGCAGAATGAGATTGTGCTTTACCTATCTACAGTGTAAATTACACACACCCCAAGTGCAGAATCAGAGGGCTGCTGCCATGCAAGGCGCCGCCACAGAGTTCCCTCCTCCATTCCATTTATTGCTGAGCACCAAGCTGGATGGCAGGAAGTTCCACTTTTTATATGGTCTTTGGCATGACCCGGCCGGGATTTGAACCCCTGCCTCCCGGGTGTGGGGCGGATGCTCTACCAACTGAGCCACCACTCCGGTGGCTCAGTTATAAATTATAAATTAGTTATAAATTAGTTATTAGTTATAATAAGTTATAAATTATAAATCAGAGCTGGAAAGCAAGATGGCAACAAAGAAACTTGGTTCAGCCTGGGCCATTATGAAAACTATTGCAGGCCTTCAGAGCACAGAGCGCAGTAATCGTGTGTTTTTAGATGGTTTTAATTCAGACACAGAGCTGGCTAATGCTCTTAATTGTTTTTATGGTCATTTTGACTCCTTTGATTTTAGCACAGAAACCCAAGATTTGAAACAGAAACTCAGAGACAATCAGCACTTTAATATTGAGGTGCAGGATGTTAAAAGGGAGTTCTGCGCTGTAAAAGTGAACAAAAGTCAGGGCCCTGATAATATATGTGGGCGCTTGGTAAAGTCCTGTGCACATGAACTGAGTCCTATATTTCATTACATTTTCAATAAGTCCTTACAGACACAACATGTGCCTAAGATCTGGAAAGAAGCCATGATTGTTCCCGTTCCAAAATCCAGCTGTCCTAAAACGGTAAACGACTTTAGACCAGTTGCTCTGACTTCAATTTTAATGAAAATTTTTGAAAAACTGGTCAGATGTGAGGTCCTAAAGCAGACTGAGCATGCATTGGATCCTCTGCAGTTTGCCTATAGGCCTCACAGAGGAGTGGAGGATGCCACTGTCACTCTGTTTAACATGCTTTTTAAACATCTGGATTTTAATGGGACACACGCCAGACTTTTATTTGTGGACTTTTCCTCCGCCTTTAATACAATCCAACCTCATATCTTAGTTGAAAGGCTCCTGCAGGAATTTGATTTGAGCAAAAATCTGGTGGGTTGGATTCCGGATTTCTTAACTAACAGGACGCAGAGAGTAAGGGTCAATGGTACATTGTCTGACCTAAAGTGCTCTTCTACTGGCTCTCCTCAGGGGTGTGTGTTGTCACCACTACTCTTCATCCTGTACACAAACATGTGTCGGAGCAGACATGACAACAGACACATTATAAAGTGACTCAGTTATTATCAGTCTCCTCCAGGATGGTGAGAGTGGCCACGGCCCAGTAGTTGATGATTTTGTTCACTGGTGTGAGGATTCCTATCTGCAGCTGAATACGACAAAAACTAAAGACATGATTATTGATTTTAGGAGGAAAAATCCCAGGCACAAAGTCACCGTACTAAAAGGCCAGACCACCGAATGTGTACAATCCTACAAATATCTTGGGACGATTATTGATAGTAATTTAAAGTTTGAAGAGAACTGTGAAAGGGTGTGCAAAAAGGGTCAGCAACATTTGCATTGCTTGAGAAAACTTGCACGCTTCCAAGTTGACCGAACCATAATGACAATGTTTTATTGGGCTTTTATTGAATCTGTTTTATCCTTTTCTTTAGTGTCATGGTTTGGTCAGATAAAACTGAAACAGAGGAAATCCTTGGATCAGGTAGTTAGATGGTCCAGTCGTTTGCTTGGTGAGCCACAGCTGAGCCTGACATCCCTGTACACCAGACAAGTACAGAGGATGGCTACCTCCATTTTAAATGATGACTCCCACCCTTTGCACTGCCACTTGCAGCTTCTTCCCTCAAGAAGGAGGTTTGCTGTCCCAAAAAGTAGAACCCAGCACTACAAAAACAGCTTTGTCCCTGCTGCTGTCAAAGAGTTGAACAAGCTGTAAAAATATATTGCACATAATTTAGGTACCTATTTATTAACTCCATTTTATATTTACTTATTTTTGTAGGATGTCATTTGGGTTCTAAATATTTTATTGGGTTTTAGACCTTTGAGTTTTTAACCTCTTTGACTAGTTTTTAACTTTTAATATGACCCTTCTCTCTTACCTCTGGTTTTTCCCCCGTCTCTTTGTCTTTTTATACCTTGATTGATGGAGTCTTGAGTATTCTTATCATGTTTATAGTCAGCTTCATATGTGCCTGTGTTTGTGTCTATGTTGAATGTAATTTGTGGCTTGTAAATATGGAAGTCACCAGACTGCAAAACAAATCTACCTACGGGTACAAATAAAGTAACCTGAACCTGAACAGACGTAACCATCTGTGATCCTACACTGGTCAGAGGGGCACCTGGCATCTGACTTCAAGGTCTAATTGGGGGCTACAATCAGGGCTGCTACAGAGGGCTCAACTGCAGGCATACTGACTCTTGCTTCTCCATCGCAGCTAAGGTGCACTTATCCGACGTGGGTCTGGAGAGGGCTGAAACATCTCTCCAACATGAATGCAACTCCTTCAGAAAGTCTGGAAAATGCAGGATGGTGAACTTAGCCGGAGAAGGGTTGCGCCTATGAAAGGCACTAGTGGGTACATGCCCTGGTGGGGAATCAAGCTTCAGATGTGCCAAGGCAGTGCGGACAATTGCCCCCATTGAGGAGTCATCTGACCCCGTTGAGAGCTCCTGGCCGATGAGTGTGGGGAATGCGCCGAGGCCTGTGAAGCTGGATCATCTGCTGAGATGTTAAACTAACTCGCCAAAACTGCAATTGAAATGGCGTCCTCTGGCGACAGCACCCCCAAGTGCATGCCCCATACTTATAGGTTCCACCCTATCAATAGCCGGCTGTAGCTTGAGAAGAAGCGCCTTTATCTGTTCCACATACGCAGCCAAATGAGCCACTTGGCTGGCAATCTGACCCCCTACTTTTCTCCGCTTGGGGGCACCCCCTGTGCACTGCAATGAGGGCCTCTTCAGTGCTCCCCTTTCACCAGATTCATCTGGTAGGGGCTGGGATGATGGAAGGCTGGGCTGTGACTCAAACTGCACTAGTCTTGTGACTGTCACTGACCGAGGCATAACGTTGCAATTCATGCAGGCATTTTCAGTGAGGGCCTTCTGAAGGTGCCCGAGGCCAAGGCAGGAGGGACACATATCATGGCCATCCACTGGGTCCGGGGGGGGGGGGGGGCACCACATCCAGCACAGGATTGCTCCATTACCGGGCAATGTGTGACAATGGTGGGAGAGGACGGCGAGCACACCACCTTCACCAGCAAGGCAACAAGGCTTCCTTGTTTTCTTCAAAGGAAGAACACACTGCCTTCAACAGCTGATTAGCTAAGATATTACTCTTTTTTTTTAAAGAAAAATAAGCAGCAGAACTGGGAGAGGGGAGTGGACACACTACCTTCACCAATAGCTAAATAACTCAGAAGAATGAAAAAATAAGCAGCAAACAGGAAGAGGGAAGCAGACACGCTGCCTCCAGAAACAGCTGAATAACAAAAAAGTTTAATACTCCATCCTTACTTTTTTTCAACAAAAGAAAAGTTTAGCAAAACAAGGAGAGTAGACACACTGCCTTCGCTAACCGATGAATAACCACAAGATTAACACTTTATCTTTTTTGCATAAAAGAAAGAATAAGCAGCTTGATTAAAATTTGCTTTTCTTTGCTTTTCAGAAACAAAACAGCAGTGGGCCAGAAGAGAACAGGGGCCACGCTGCTTACAAGCAATTAACCAAGCCAACAGCTTTCTCAAAACAGGGAGCTTGCACACTACCCAATAGCCGATTAATATTAGCTTGTGGGAATGTGAAAATGATGACACAGATTTCTCTCAAGGCTGCTTTATTCACATTCGCCAACATCTCAAAGAAGAAAGAGGACATTACAGGGAACTCTCGTCCTTAAATACCCGGACTCTCACAGTTCACAAGTCTCATTGCATCACAAGTCACATTGCATTATAATCGCCAGTAACAATGCATCTCCTCTCTAATCCTCTAATATCACCCCCACAGTCTCAAGCCCTGCATACCAAAGCTAACATCCTCGCAGCTTCCTGTTATCTCCAAGGAAGCTCTGTCTTTGTTCTGATCTAAAATGTGAGGCCTTACATCAGTCACAAAGTAGGTCACATATGTGGGGCCACACCCCCCCCCCCAAACATTTTAGAACAACCAAGAGAATAACAGCATGCATGCCGTGATAGAATCAATACACATCAGTCCGCATGCTGTCTAGGCTTCAGTCTCCTGCCGTATCTGCTGTAGCTGGGATTCGACGTCTCCGCGGTGCTGTCACGCTGGGGGCTTGCCGTCTGGGGGTGGAAACCTTTTGTCAGTCCCTGCGGGTGTTCTGGGGAAACATTACTCTGTGAAGCCCCCCGTGGGGGTCTACCTCGTCGCGGGGCCCTTGCCAACAGCACTTGCTCATCCGCCACCACAAAAGCGGGTTTGAGTCGGTTTATGCCAACTTTTTCTTTCCTACCCCCCAAATCTAGCAAAAACTGCTTGTCCCCTGTTTCCAGCACTCTGAAGGGTCCGTCATAAGGTGGTCGCAGCGAGGGTCGATGCGCATTGTGTCTGACAAAAACAAACTCTGCGTTCTTCAAAGCTTTAGGCACAAAAACACGCGGAAAACTGTGGTGCACGGGGCCGGGCAGCATGCTTGATTCTATGTTACTCTGCAACAGCTGAGACGGGGAGGTGTCTGGCGCAGGGTTATCTGGGAGAAACTCCCCAGGCAGCCAAAGTGGTTGCGCAAACACGAGCTCCGCGGGGGAGGCTTCTAAGTCCTCTTTAGGCGCAGAACGCAACCCCAATAAAATCCACGGTAACTTGTCTACCCAATTTGCATCCGTCAGTGACGCTCTGAGAGCCGCTTTCAATGACCTATGAAAACGTTCGCATAACCCGTTAGCCTGCGGATTGTACGCGGTTGTGCGGTGAATTGTGACACCCAGGCTGCGGGCCATTGTCAACCAAAGATCGGACACAAATTGAGGGCCTCTGTCGGACGTAATGTCCGACGGAACTCCGAAACGCGCCACCCAAGCTGTTAAAAACGCGCGCGCTACCTCCTCTGCCGTGGTTGATGCCAGCGGAACCACTTCAGGCCAGCGCGTGGTGCGGTCCACCATTGTCAGAAGGTGTGTGCACCCCTGTGACGGTGGGAGGGGTCCCACGAGGTCCACATGAACGTGATCGAACCTCTTGGCCGGAATGTGAAACGGCTCCAAAGGAGCCCTCGTGTGCCTGTGTACTTTGGCTCGTTGACACGCCGTGAAGGCTGCTGCCCACTCTTTAACTTGTTTGCGAAGACTCGGCCACACAAATTTCTCTCCTACCATCTTGACCGACGCGCGCACTCCCGGGTGCGCCAAACAATGAATCGAGTCAAAAACGCGGCGGCGCCACACGGCCGGTACTACTGGACGCGGCCGTCCAGTGGAGACATCGCAGATTAGGGGGGGCATACCGTCTTGCAGCACCCTGTTCTCCAGCCTTAACCCTGTTGGTCCAGACTGGAACGCGCGCACATCCGCGTCACTAACCTGCTCCGCGGCCATGGCTGCGTAATCTATTCCTACGCTGACTGGGGCCGCCACGGCGCGCGAGAGGCAATCTGCCACTACATTCAGTTTACCCGCCACATGCTGAATATCAGTGGTAAACTCTGAGATCGCGGCCAGCTGTCTCTGCTGCCGGCCTGACCACGGTTCGGAAACCTTGGCCATCGTGAATGTTAGCAGCTTGTGGTCAACGAACGCGGTGAAATGGCGTCCTTCCAGCCAGAACTGAAAGTGGCGGATGGCCAAATGGAGAGCTAGCAGCTCCTTGTCGAACGCGCTGTATTTACGTTCGCTATCGCGCAAGGTCCTGCTAAAAAAGGCGAGGGGCTGCCAAACCCCGGCTACATGCTGCTCCACGACCGCCCCTATGGCCACATCTGACGCGTCAGTAGTGAGCGCTATGCGGGCCGTTGGGTCGGGGTGTGCCAACAACGCAGCCTTTGCTAAGGCTGCTTTTACTTCCGAGAACGCTTGGTCCCGCTCCAGGGACCACTCGACCTTATTCGCGGGTTTCTGTTTTTTGAGTGCGGCATACAGCGGCTGCATGAGTTGCGCCGCGCGGGGGAGAAAGCGGTTATAAAAATTCACCATTCCCAAAAACTCCTGAAACGCCCTGACCGTCTGCGGCCGGGGAAAATCTGCTACCGCGCGCACTTTGTCAGGAAGCGGAACCGCTCCTTCGGGGGAGACGCGGTGTCCTAAAAAATCGATCTGCGCCACCCCGAACTGACACTTCGCTGGGTTGATTATTAACCCGTGATCTCCCAACCTCCGGAAAACTGCGGCCAGGTGGTTTTCGTGTTCGTCTTCGGACGCGCTGGCTACCAAAATATCGTCCAAGTAGACAAACACGAAAGGGAGATCGCGAAGCACCGCGTCCATCATGCGTTGGAACGTCTGTGCAGCCCCTTTGAGCCCGAATGGCATGCGCAAAAACTCGAATAGGCCAAATGGAGTTATTACCGCTGTTTTGGGTATGTCCTCAGCGCGCACTGGGACTTGGTGGTAACCGCGGACCAAATCTATCTTAGAAAAAACACGAGCCCCTGCCAAATGAACGGAAAAATCTTGGATATGCGGAATTGGGTAGCGGTCGTGCACTGTAGCATTGTTTAACCTGCGGAAATCCCCGCAAGGTCGCCATGATCCGTCAGCCTTCGGGATCATGTGTAGTGGGGAAGCCCACGGACTGTTTGAACGTCTGATAATGCCCAACCTCTCCAGGTTGGCGAACTCCTCGCGCGCTATGGCCAGTTTAGCTGCGTCCAAGCGCCGAGCTTTTGCAAAAACGGGCGGTCCGGTAGTAGTAATAAAATGTTCCACCCCGTGTCTAGTGACGGTTGCCGAAAATGTGGGGACCGTGAGTGCTGGGAACTGAGTGAGCAGTGTGTGGAACTTACCGCTTGCAGCTGTGACGTTGGCTTGTGCTGTTGGTGGGGCCACTCGCGCTGTACAGGGAATAGAATCAAAAGAAAATGCATTAACCAGGCGCCTGTTAGCGAGATCAACCAACAAACCATGTGAGCACAAAAAAATCAGCTCCCAACATATTGAAATTCACTGCTGCTATAACAAAAGTCCACTCAAATGTACGGCCGTGTAGAGACAGAAGCAGGGTCTTCTCACCAAAGGTCTTAATCTCCGAGCCGTTCACTGCTGCCACCCCGGGACCTCTGGAACCTGCCAGCCTGTCCGCGTAGGAAGGTGTGATGAAACTCAACTGGGAGCCTGTGTCCACGAGGAAATGCCTCCCCGAGTGTGTGTCCAACAAGTAGAGCAGCTTGTTCTCCTCCCCGAGGGCCGCGGCTGCTACCGACCCCCGGTCTTGGCGTTTCCCGAACGTTTGAACTGGCACGGTGGTACACATTTGCGTGCCCTCTCTGCGAAGCGGCGATGGTAGAAACAAAGGACGTCTCCTCCGCGTTCCCTGGTTCCCGCCGCCGCCGTCGTCGGTGGGTCTGCTACTGCTGCCCCTGGCCCCCTGTCATCTCCGGTCATCGCGCCGAGTTCCGCTGCTGCAGCCGTGGCCGCGCGCTGTCTGCTGGCGTTGACAATTCGCTGCGCCTCCCGGGCCAGCGCGCGGTAGTCCCGCTGGGCCAACAACGGCGAACTGGTCAGGGTAGCTCTCGTCGCTGACGGTAGGGTCCTGAGGAAGAGGTGGGTGAAGATGAAGTGGTCATCGTCTGAGCCTTTCAACCTCAACATCTTCTCCATAAGATTAACGGGCATGTCTCCCATCTCCCAACTCAGTCATCGCTAGGAGTCTCTCTGCTCGCTCCTCAACGGAGGGGGTGAAGTGCTGGATGAGTGCAGCCTTCAACGCGCCGTATTTGTCGCTGTCTGGCGGCTGCTCGATAAGGCTCTCCACATGCTGAGCTGTGTGGTTGTCCAGTTTTGCGACCACATGGTAGAATTTTGTGTCGTCTACCGATCTCCCCCGGAGGCTGAATTGTGCCTCAACCGCGTGGAACCAGGTGCGCGGATTGTTCTGCCAAAAGTCCGGTAGCTGGACCGTAGTGGCATTCGCTTGGCTGGGGGCTCCTGATGAGGCTGGCTCCGGGGAATTCTCCTGTCGCTGCATGCTACGTCTTGGGTCACCAGTGTGGGAATGTGAAAATGATGAGACAGATTTCTCTCAAGGCTGCTTTATTCACATTCGCCAACATCTCAAAGAAGAAAGAGGACATTACAGGGAACTCTCGTCCTTAAATACCCGGACTCTCACAGTTCACAAGTCTCATTGCATCACAAGTCACATTGCATTATAATCGCCAGTAACAATGCATCTCCTCTCTAATCCTCTAATATCACCCCCACAGTCTCAAGCCCTGCATACCAAAGCTAACATCCTCACAGCTTCCTGTTATCTCCAAGGAAGCTCTGTCTTTGTTCTGATCTAAAATGTGAGGCCTTACATCAGTCACAAAGTAGGTCACATATGTGGGGCCACAAGCTCTAGTATATCAGCCACAGCTTCTCAGAGGACGAACAAATCGTTGCTCTTACCTTAACAGCACGAAGTTGCACAGGGCTGAACAAAGCAATCGGTTAGCTCATACCTTGTACTCTTGATGTGATTGCGAGAAGAAAGAAGGAGCCGAACACCTGCAGACACCTGATGATACAGCCTCTGGAGGGTCATGCAGGGGTCACATGTGACATTGTTGTTATTTGTAGTCGGCATTCACGGAGATCGCTTGCGGTCATGAAGGGATGAAATAGAATTAAGTTTAAGTACAGAGGCTGGAGAGTGACGGGAATTCAGGTCAACTATCTGGAATTGACTGACACACCTGGTTCCACTACTGTGACCTAATTACTCTGCTGCTGCAGAGGCAGCAGCCCTGACACATATACTGTTTTCTGTTGCAAATAACAATATTTGCTTCACTATTAGTGGGTTGAATACTTGTATGTATTACTAATTATACTGTTAATGTATTTATTGTCTTGCATTTGTTATGAGATGGCCCTCGCAGACCATCAATGAGACGCCATAGGCAGCTGATGAGTTTGCATATTTATTAACAAGGGTAAAGGATGACAAAATAATGAGCCACGAGGGGCAAAAACACATACAAGAATTACAGCCAAGGCACAGTAATAATAAACTCAGGCACTTCCGGTTATGGCGGCCACGTAGGAAGATGTGTTTCACTCTGCTCTGCTCCTAATAATAAAAAATAGGCTAAAACTCTCTCAATTGGAGCAAAAACCTATCCTAGCATTTAGGCGCGGATATGGTAAAAACCAAGGCTGTGAAATCAGGCGGAGGAAAAACTGATTCGTCGAAACAATCCAAGTTAACGGACTTCCACGCTAGTGACGAAGCAGGAAAATCTCCAGGGACCATGGCTGAGGACGGAGCTAGCGGCGGAGCGGTGACTGCCGAAGGAACGAATGCGGTCCTTGCTGCTATCAGCGCTATGAGAGCAGACTTTTTGTCTAAGTTTGACGGGATTATAGCAGCGATAGAAGGCATGAGAAAAGAAATAAGCGACTGTATGGAACGAGTATCGCAGGCAGAGCTCCGGATCTCCAACGCTGAAGATGACGTCACCAGCCTACAATTAAAGGTCCAAACATTGGAATTAAAAAATAAACGTCTGGAAGATAACGTCTTGGACTTAGAATCCCGGTCGAGACGGAATCATTTAAGGCTGGTGGGCCTCCCGGAGGATACGGAGGGACAGGATGCATGTTCCTTTTTGGAAAAGTGGATTCCAGAGGCGCTGAACAACGCAGATCTACAGTCATCGGTCGTCTTGGAGAGCGCACATCGAATCGGCCCACCGAGAGATAAGAAGATACCACCGAGGACGCTGATTATGAAGTTCCTCAACTACAGAGACAAGATGACGGTCTCCAAGGCAGCGCGTACTAAAGGAGAAATCAAATACCAGGATCATCAGGTGCGGTTCTACCCAGATTTGGCCACAGGAATCCAACAATTAAGGAAACAGTTTGACCCCGCCCGTAAAGAGCTGCGCAGCCTCGGGATTCATCACGGGGTGATTCATCCGGCAAGACTGCTGGTCACATATAAAGGGAGAACCCATATCTTCAAGACCCCTCAGGAGGCACAGGAGCTCATTAAACAGATCCAAGGAGAGACTGGCGGGAGCTAAGCATGAAGCAAGAACAAGCTATAAAGGCAGAATATTTAAGCATGTGTACAAGTATCTGACTGATCTGAAACACATAGCATGTCAACAAAATATAGATTGTATTATATATACAGTATATATAAAAAAAGCTATGATGTACAAAGTTGCTATAAAATTTTGGAGTTAAGTTGGAAAAACTACAGAAGAGACTTATTGTCATGTCATTAAAAGTAGCAGAGACAGGGTGATTGAGAGGAGGAAAGAGTGAGTGGTTTGACTGAACCTCGCGGGTGAGGAGCAGCCACTGGCTATAACGGGAGACAGAATTTTTTTTTTTGATTTTGGGGGGATTACCATGAATGTGGGGAAGGGGAATTTGTTTTTGTGTAGTTTGTGGGATGAATGTTCAACCATCCATGTTTTTGCTTCTCTCTATGAGCATGCTTATTTTGCAAGGTAATCTCAAACTCTTTATCGATCATAGACCAAAGCATTAATCTTAATTTAACATCATGGAATTGCAGAGGTCTACAAAATCTAAAAAAACTTAAACAAGTTTTGAATAAAATAAAAGATATAGGTTCAAAAATTGTGTTTTTACAAGAAACTCATCTAATAGAGGAGGATGTAAAAAGAATAAGGAGAAGATGGCAGGGAAGTGTGTTCACCTCATCATTTTCATCCCGAGCCAGGGGAGTTATGACTCTCATACATAAAACAGTTTCATTTCAAGTGAAAAATGTAATTGGAGATAAATTGGGAAGATATCTAATCATACAAGGATCTTTGTTATTAGAAAATATAAATCTGGTGAACATATATGGTCCCAATATAGATGATCAAAACTTCTTTGTTAATTTATTTCTTACTTTAGCATCACTCACAGGGCAACATATAATAGCAGGGGATTTTAATTGTACATTGAATCCCAGTATAGATAGATCAACAGGACAGGACTGTATGCACAATGGATGTAGGATGACCATTAATCATTTTATGAAAGAATTGAGATTGCTAGATATATGGAGAGAAATAAAACCACAAGTCAAAGCCTATTCTTGCTATTCTAATACCTACAAGACATTTTCACGTATTGACTATTTTTTGATCTCCACAGAATTAAGGTCCAAGATTCAAAATTGTTTCATATACATTATATATTGTTCTATATATATTGTTATATATTGTTATTGTTATATATTGTTATATATTGTTCATATACATATATATTGTTTCAAGTACATAGAAAAACAGATAGATGAGTTCTTTGATATCAATACTGTCATGACCCGAGCACTATGCCTTGGTGCTCGGGTTAATCTTGTCAGGGTTTGACAGCGGCGTTATGATTCTAGCTCTCCGAGCTCTTAGTGTGATAGTGCTCGGGGAGGCTTCCGCTCAGCTGTCAAACTCTGAACAGCTGTGCTGCATTTGTGGTCATTAGTGCAGGACTATTTCTACCCTCCCTAGTGACCACATCCTTGCAGCAGTGTCTGTAAACTCTCCGTCACGCGACGGATGCTTAGGATTTATTCCTACCACGTCTGCTTGGTTAGACCGTCGAGCCCCTGGACCAGTAAGTGTGCTGTATAGCCTTACCCCTCTCGGTGTGTTTCGATCTCTGTGTGTCTCTGCCTTAGCAGCTGGTGTAATCATTATTTTCACCAACCTTGCCTGCCTAGTGTATGACTGTCTCCTGCTATGGACCTGTAGAGCTGTTTAGCCTATGCCTCCTGTTGTGAGTAGATTCAAGAGTCATTGTCTCCGCAGCTTGTGTTGTCACTATTCTCACCATAAATAAAACTCACTGTACTCACTGGTGACTTGTGGCGTCTTATGGTGGCTCGCGAGAGCCACCCATGACAGTACACTGCTGCCAAAACGGCGTTTACGGTGGCGCCAACCCGAGACGCAATTCACCTGTGAGTTTTGAGTTTTTGGACAGTTGCTGTTCCCGTCTGGGTACTGAGAGTGTGGGGAGAATGCAGTCGCGGAGGGGCCGCGCTGGGAGCCCGAGCCTCGAGCTGACAGGCTTCCTGGAAGTCGTGGATGAGATGCTCATCTCCGCTTCCCTGCTGGACTACCATCACGGTATACACTGGTACCTAGACACTGCTGAAGACGTCCTTCGTCATCTCCCTTCCCGCTGGGCCGACCACCCGGAAGTCGACGCGAGGAGGGAAGATATCGCCGCACAACGCGAGATTTTCCTGATGCTGGAGGAGGAACGCGGCGTGAAGCAGGAGAAGAGGCACTCCTGCTCGTGGCCTACGGATCCTGATCCCGTCCTCGATCCAGTCCTGGAGTTCGCACCATCTGGGGGCCGGCGGAGGCGTCGGCGCCGCGGCCAAGCACGTCTTCAGCAAGCTCCTGTTCCGGATCCAGTTCCGGGCCGCCGGGATGACCCCCTCAATCAGCCAGCTGCTGTGAGTGAGCTGAGTCCTGTGCCGGTGAGCTCCGTCCATGGGTCCAATGTTACCATCCAGCGAGCGAGGGAAGGAGCAACGTCCTCTTCAGCTGGCACCATCTTACCTTCGGAAGACAGGCAAGTTCAATTTCACTTTTCTAGTCATTATAGTGATTTGTCTTGTCTGACTCCTGGGGGTGAAGCTCGGGGTTCGCAGCTCCCCGAGTTTCCTTCTCCAGCTGAAGTCAGTTATACTGAACCTGCTGCCTCTGTGTTTCCTCCTGCGGAGCAGTCCTCGGCGTCAGTCCCACACCATTGAACGAGGGGGAGGCCTGCAGCTCTGGGAGATATCCCGGCCCTGCAGCCTTGTGTTGGACAGAGGAGGAGAACGAACTGCGGTGAGGAGCCAGAGCTGATGAGTGAGCGTCCCCAGGGTTCCTCAGAGATGCAGCCCGAGTCAGCAGGTCGAGGGTCCTCTGCCCCCACGCCATACGGGTTATTGGCGTGGACGCCAGCGTGAGAGGATCCAGCTGCAGAGACCATCAGGCCGGCTGTGGAACCCGACGCAGCCGAGTGGGAGCCCGACGACGAGCGTCTGTCTGAACCTGGATCGACGAAGTCCTGGACGGCTCCAGAGCCCGAGTGCAGGCAAGTGCTCTTTCTTGTTTTCCTTTATGGTGTGTTAGAGCATTTTTGCCTGCCTCATGGGGAGGCGAGCGAGGGGCAGCCGTCTGCTGCACCCGAGCTCATCTCGCTGGGCTCTGGCGCTGCCGGTGGAACTGATCCCGGTCCTCTCTCATTCTCTGAGCCCCTCCACAGAGTCACTAGTCTGGAATCTGTCAAGGTCACGGGACTGGAGGTTCCAGGTTCGGGGATGGAGGTAGTCGCCGAGGTGACCCAGTCGGGGTCCGACGCGTGGGCCGAGGTGACCCAGTCGGGGTCCAACTCAGGTGTGGCTGTGACTCAGTCAGGGTCCGACGTGGGTGCAGCGGTGACTCAGTCGGGGTCCGACGCGTGGACCGAGGTGACCCAGTCGGGGTCCAACTCAGGTGTGGTTGCGACCCAATCGGGGTCCGATGAGGTCCAGTGGGGGTCCAGCTCAGGTGTGGCTGTGACCCAGTCGGGGTCCGACGTGGGTGCAGCGGTGACCCAATCGGGGTCCAACGTGGGTGCAGCGGTGACCCATCGGGGTCCGTCCTGACCCAATCGGGGTCCGACGAGGTTCAGTGGGGGTCCAGCGCAGGTGCGGCTGTGACCCAACCAGGATTCGAGGAGGTCCAATTTTTTGATTGTTCCCCTCTCAGGAGCCACCAGCCGGGGGCCGTTGGAGGGTTTTGTCTGACAGACTGGCGCCCTCATGTCTTGTCGTCATTTGGCGGGCGGCTGCATGCAATTCCTCGACGGTCCTGGTGGCTGTCGGATGCGGGTCCGCCACCCGAGGAACTGCTTTGTGCGTTCAGCGTCTTGGATTGGTCGCCCAATAAACTGTGTTTGCTACGGGGTGACCTGGTTCGGCCACCAGAGGACTTGTTTCTGGGGGCCTGGGACAGGAGCAGGCCGCCTGACCATGTACTGTGTTTGTGGGACTATCCGTGGGCCCATACGGTGTCTAGTCATGTCAAGTTACGTTTAGCAATTTTTTTTTGTTGTTTCATGTATCCATAGTCAAGTTATGTCAGAGCAATTTTAGATTCCCTCATGTGTTTTGAAAGCCACAGTCAAGTTATGTAAAGCAATTTTAGATTGCCTCATGTGTTTTGTAAGCCATAGTCAAGCCATAGTCAAGTTATGTAAAGCAATTTTAGATTGCCTCATGTGTTTTGTAAGCCATAGTCAAGTTATGTAATGCAATTTTAGATTGCCTCATGAGTTTTTGTAATCCATAGTCTGGGTCTTTTTTTTGTTGTTTGTTTGGTTTCCCCCTCTTCCTTTGAGGGGCTATGGCCATGTTTTGCTTTTTGTTCGTTCCCCTCTTCTTCTTGAGGGGCCATAGTATTGTGTTCTCATTCATAGTATCCCGGTGTTTACAGGTATTTCTGGTTTCGTGTGTTTGTTTTTTCCATGGTCACGGTGTGTTAGCACATATTTCTTGTGTTTTGTTTTTTTCTCATAGTTGCCGTGTGTGCAGTTATTGTTTTTCTCATAGTTATCATGTGTTAGTATGCATTTTTTGCTCTTAGTCATGTTTGTATTTACGTTTTGTTTCCATAGTTACCGTCATGTAATTATTTTTTTTTTTTGCCATGGTTATGTGTTTGTATTTATTTCCTGTTTTGTTCCTATAGTTACTGTGTGTTGGTTTATATTTTTTTGGGCTAGGTTATGTACACTGGGGTTAGACGGGTTGTCTGTGGCCTCGGTGGGAAAATTTTCAGGGTCAAGTGTTTTTTGCTTTGTTTGTGTTCTCCTTGTTTTGTAGTCATGTCTTGTTTTGTTCTTTCGTCATTGTTCTGGGGGAAATAGGATGGATATTTTCAAGTGATGTATTCATTTCTTTTCCTGTTTTGGGTGTTACTTGACGTTCAGAGCCCGTCAAGTGAGGGGGGCCTACTGTCATGACCCGAGCACTATGCCTTGGTGCTCGGGTTAATCTTGTCAGGGTTTGACAGCGGCGTTATGATTCTAGCTCTCCGAGCTCTTATTGTGATAGTGCCCGGGGAGGCTTCCGCTCAGCTGTCAAACTCTGAACAGCTGTGCTGCATTTGTGGTCATTAGTGCAGGACTATTTCTACCCTCCCTAGCGATCACATCCTTGCAGCAGTGTCTGTTAACTCTCCGTCACGTGACGGATGCTTAGGATTTATTCCTACCACGTCTGCTTGGTTAGACTGTCGAGCCCCTGGACCAGTAAGTGTGCTGTATAACCTTACCCCTCCCGGTGTGTTTCGATCTCTGTGTGTCTCTGCCTTAGCAGCTGGTGTAATCATTATTTTCACCAACTTTGCCTGCCTAGTGTATGACTGTCTCCTGCTATGGACCTGTAGAGCTGTTTAGCCTATGCCTCCTGTTGTGAGTAGACTCAAGAGTCATTGTCTCTGCAGCTTGTGTTGTCACTATTCTCACCGTAAATAAAACTCACTGAACTCACTGGTGACTTGTGGCGTCTTATGGTGGCTCGCGAGAGCCACCCATGACAAATACTACACAAACATCAGCATGTATAAAGTGGGAGGCTTTCAAAACTTTTATTAGGGGGCATATTATTAGTTATACAGGTTCAAAATCTAGGAAGACTCGAGAGGAGAGAGTCCAATTGGAACGTAAAATAAAAATTCTTCAAGAAAAAGTGTATGCAGGAAGTAATCCAAAATTAGAGAACGAATTACTGATTCTGAGAGCAGAATATGACAAAAAAAATCAGCGAATAGAGCTGCCTCAAGTCTTCTAAGATTGAAGCAAACCTTTTATGAACACGGTGAAAAATCAGGAAAATTATTGGCATGGCAGATTAAACAATTAGAATTTAAAACACCAATTACCAGTATTATAAGTAACAGACAGGCAGTTGTAGATCCTTTAGAAATTAATAGTGTTTTTAGAGATTATTATGAAAAATTATATGATACAAAAAATGAAACTGACTTAACAAAACTAAATGGGTTTTTGGACGGATTATCTATACCATGTATTCCAAATGAAAATAGGGAGATACTGGAGTCAAAAATTAGTCAAGAAGAAGTTGGGCTAGCCATTGATAATATGAAATCAGGAAAAAGTGCGGGACCTGATGGGCTTCCAGTTGACCTCTATAAAAAATTTAAGAATAAATTAATAAAACCATTTTTGGAAATGGTTTTAGAAGCATTTCAAAATAGTAACTTACCACCATACATGAATAATGCCTTAATTATACTGTTGCCAAAACCAGGTAAACCCTCTAATAAATGTGAAAACATGAGACCAATAAGCCTATTAAATGCTGACCTTAAGATAATCTGTAAAATTTTAGCAAGACGACTACAAGAAATATTACCAAATATTAACCGAGATCAAAATGGTTTTATAATGGGAAGACAAGGCTTCCATAATGTAGGAAGACTATTTAATATTATTTATTCTAATAAAGAAGCACCAGATGCAGCTCTCCTATCACTGGGCGCTGAAAAGGCCTTTGATAGGGTCGAATGGCCCTTTCTTTTTGAAGTCCTACAAAGGTTTGGACTTGGAAATAATTTCATAAAATGGGTTCAGATAATATACAATAATGCTACAGCAGAAATCCTAACAAATAGCAATATCTCAAAATCAATAAAAATCAATAGAGGATGTCAACAAGGTTGTCCACTTTCACCTTTACTGTTCACTATGGCAATTGAACCTTTAGCGATGGCAGTACGTTTACATCCACAAATATATGGAATTAAAGTAGGACCAACAGAACATAAAATCTCCCTGTATGCTGATGACATAATTTTGTTTATGTCAAATCTTAAAAAATCAATTCCGACCTTGTTAAATTTAATAAAGAACTTTGGGGAAATATCAGGATATAAAATAAATAAAACTAAATCTTCAATATTAATGCTAAATGAGACCCAGAGAAATCACCCAGCTCCTGAGGTAAATCAATTCAATGTTGTAAATCAGTTTAAATATTTAGGAATTCAAATTGTGCCTAAGTTAGAATCAGTCGCCAGTGCCAACTATGAAGCCTTAATGACAGATATTAATGAGTTGCTTCAGAGATGGATGTCACTACCAATGTCGATGATCGGGAGAATTAATATACTTAAAAGTAATATCTTACCCAAAATACTATATTTATTTCAATACATTCCTTTACCACCACCTTCAGATCTATTCTCTAGAATTAAAAAAAAGTTAGTGGAATTTATATGGAACAATAGGAAGGCTAGATTACGTCTGTCCTTACTATATTTACCATTTGATCGTGGAGGTCTGAAATGTCCAAACTTTTTGTTGTATTACTGGTCAGCACAACTGAGGTCTATGACATATTATTTTTCATCAAATGATCTCCCTCACTGGATTGAAATGGAATCATACAATTTACCTTTACCTCTTCCCTTATTCATATACGTACTCAGACTCGGCTAAAAAATTACAGAAACAAGTTAAAAATCCTATTGTAAAGCATATGATCAAAATATGGTGTGAAATCAAAAAATATTTAAAAGAACCACACTTATTGTAACAATTTAGCCCAATATGGGGTAATCAATATTTTACACCAGGGAGAGCGGATGCTGTATGTAAATTATGGAATTTAAAAGGGATTCAAAAGATTCAAGACTTATATTTGTCACGTTCAGATAACATAATGTCTTTTGAAGAACTGAGGGTCAAATTTAATCTTAATAGAACACATTTTTTAAAATATCTTCAGCTTAGGAATTTTATTCGATCAAATCAAAATAATGTTCTCACCCGACCTACTTATTCATCCTTGGAAAAAATTTTGACGAAAGATAGTAAGAGAAAGGGTATTATTTCAGAGTTTTATAACTCATTGACACTATCCTCAAGTGAAAACTCACAGAAAAGAATGCATTATTGGAAAGAAGACCTGCAAATTGAAATTTCAGAGGAACAATGGGAATTGGCTTGCACAGAAGCTCAAACCAAATCAATAAATGTACGTCTTAAATTGATACATTTTAAATGGTTAATGCGGATGTATGTTACACCGGTGGAGTTAAATAGATATAACAAAAACATACCAGATACGTGCACAAAATGTATGGAAAGTAAAGGAACCCTATTTCATTGTTTATGGGAATGTAGTAAAATTACAATGTTTTGGGAAGAGGTGAGGGTAACAATTGAAAAAATAATTTCAAAACAATTCATATTGAACTCTAAACTGTTTTTGTTGGGTCTGTATCCAGAAAAGCATAATTTTAATAAGAGTGAAAGAACATTCATAGACCTCAGTTTGCTTAATGCCAAAAAATGTATTGCACTATTGTGGAAAAAGACTCATAGACCAGATGTGACTCAGTGGTTAAGACAGATGCTAACAAACCTTCCACTAGAAAGAATAACATACATACTGAAATCAAAGGAAAATGTGTTTGAGAATATATGGAGACCTTTCATTGATTATGTAAAGAAATTAAACATAACTTCTGAAGAAGAATCAGAATCAGAAAAGCTTTATTGCCAAGCATGTTAAAAAAAAACATTCAAGGAATTTGACTTGACATTGGCGCGCTCGATAAGCGCTTCCCAATGACACGGCAGCCATGCAAGGCGCCTCATCAAAACAGTGGGGGGTAAAGAGGGGAAGAGGGGAGGGGATGACACATTGGGCAGAGAGAAAAAACATAGTTTATCAAAATAAAGCTCGTTGAATGAGCAAGATTGTGATTACAGTGATCCCTCGCTACTTCGCGCTTCACCTTTCGCGCCCTCAGTGCATCGTGGATTTTTCAAAAATATTCATCAAAAATTCAAAATTGAGAAATAATGGGCGGGCGCTAGCAGAAGGCAGGGAGACTACATTAGACCATCAGGTATCAACACGGACAGCCGCTCAACTCTCTGTTCGCTGTTCTCGTGTTGGCTCGGCTCGGAAATCTCGCAAGCTGATTGGCCGAGACGTTTCACCCCGCAAGCTGATTGGCCGAGACGTTTCACCCACCTCCTCTCCCTGCCGAGCACCCAAGAAGGGAAGGAAGACCGCATTCATTGCTTTTTATCGCTCGTGTTACCTAGTCTCGCCGCGTGGAACTTTTTGCTGTTCTCTTGTGCCATTTTGTGCGAAATAGTCTTCCCGTCGAGCCACTACGCCGCCTCCTGCAGCTTCAGCTCTATCGGAAGCTGCCCTCGATGATCCTGCGCCTCCAGCACCTCATGATGAGGCGTCACCTGAGGAGCAGTAAAGCTCTCATTAACCTGTGCAGTAAATCATTTTCATCTTGAGTTACGTATCTTGTTATAAGAATAAAAGAGTTCTAAAAACATATTTATGTATACTTTGTTTACATCTACGTATGTATGTACACGTACACACACACACACGTATCATATGAGAGAGAGAGAGTGAGAGAATGAACGTACGTATTATTTATGGATGACGTCATTAGGGGTGACGCTACTTCGCAGTTTTTCACTTTTCGCGGTCGGTTCTGGAACCCATTAACCGCGATAAGTGAGGGATCACTGTACATAGAAAAAAAACCCTCTAGTTGCACAATTAGCAGACAATACAAATCCACACAAAAACAAAGAAAAAGAGAGAGACCAGTGTGTGTATATCAGTCATGTGATATCAGTGTGAGTGCAGTGTGAATGTATCAGTTACTGGAGCACAACAAAAATCGTTTCCTAGGCAACGGCTAGATGTTATATTCATGTATTATAAACACAGTTAAGCATGTCCTCAGAGTTTATCTCTCTTGATGCCAGATGGTAAAATTCCATGTTAGTCCCATGACAACGCTGTCCTTGGAGAGTTCAGATTATTGTACAGCAGCAGATGTTTGGATTAAACTCTCTTCTGCCTTATCTTCTCTCCTGGAGGAATGAATGCAAGGGCGCCGAATCAAGGCCAAATGAGCACAGTTCACTTAGAGCAGAAATTTCCTCTCTCATGCGATTCTGAGCATCACAATTTAAATTACATAGGCTTTAAAATCATTCCCTGGAGAGCACCAAGTGACTCCAGATGTTTCCCCTTCCAAACATAAACATGTCCGGCAGAGTCCATCTCTCTACAGTGCATGCCAGATGGTAAATTCCATGTTAGTCATTTGCCGCTATCAGCCGCTATCAGCACTATCCCCAGCTGGTCGAATTGTTGAAGAAGCAGCTACGCCGGGTCCGCATTTTGATTAGCTCTTCCAACTTCTTTAAATTTTCGATACACCAGGAAAACTCCACAGCCAATCAGCAGAAAATCCTGTGATCATGAAGCCAAAACAGGTAGATGTCTTCCACATCTTCAGTCGAATCACGCAGACACATGAGTTCCAATTGATCCATGAGTCTCTCCATTGGGGCTCCCCCTGGCCCGAATTTTTGTAAAATGGTGCCAATAGCATTAAAGCCCGCTCATCAATTCCATAATTTTCCATTTGGATCGAGATTCAGCCAGAAGAAGAGCGACATAGACAGGACACAGCAAGCTGGGATAGTGAAGAGGGGAGAGGAATGAGGAGAGGGGAAGAAATGCGTCTGCTCTCTCTGAAAGCCGGAAGAAGAAGCCGGAAGAAGAAGAAGGTGAATGATGTGTGTGGACCTTGTAAATTCCAAATTGGTGAATGTATAATATGTATACTTATGTAATGGATTACCTAGACTAAACAGAGGAGCATTGTTTGACTTGCTTTTGTTAATGGTTGTTGGTGTTTTTAGTATTTTTTTTCTTTTATTTTTCAAATTACTTTCGTGTTAGTGTTTGATTGTTTGTGTCATGTTTGTTAAAAAAGGTTCAATAAAAATATTGTGGGAAAAAATAATACACTCAGCCTAAGGAGTAAACTTACTGAGAACGGGAAGGAACGAGAGGGTGACTGGAGCCGGGGTTAGGGACTCCAGCCGAACTTTGTGAGGAGCCAACATTGTGTGAGGTCGCAGCCTGGAGTAACCTCAGCTGCTCCCTTAAATAAGGCGCTTAGATAATCAGGAAATGAGACAGTAATCAAAGGGAATGTGAATCAGCTGGCTTTGACAGCCGGAAGTCCCGCCGTGACGCTGTCACAATAAAGGCCCTGGACGGCCTTAAGGAACACAACACAGAATAATGGGGAAAATACTGGATGATTCCAGCGCGGACAATATCAGTGCTCAGACCATGACAGCATTATTCAAAATCTCTGTGGCAGCTACTTGTACACAACATCTGATTGTATTTCTGACATTACAAAAGCCCCAATAAAATATCGTTGGGGTGGAGGGGAGGGGGCACAAAAAACTAATGTGAACTTTATTATTTTAGCACTACATTTCAGCAGTATTTTATACCACATGCAACAGGGAGTATTAACTCATGTCTCAGTGCTAGCAACATTACCTATAAACAATACCAAAACCAATGTTTATGGAAGCAGGCAACATAAAAAAAAAAAATAAAATAAAAGTAATCTACTGGGGACATCAATTTTTCATATGTCAGACACACACAAGTGAAAAGGGGAAACCAGAGGCATATAGATTCCACAGAAGCAGCTCATCATTCTTTTCTATGATGCCTGAATAAGATCATTGCTACATTGGGATCACGTCACTGTTTTCGTGCCTGAGTAAAGTAAAGCCAGAACTAAACATGAGACTTTTCATTTGTTACCTGCAGTAGTAGGTTATAGAATGTTGTTCTTGATCTTACTGTATATAGCTTATGCTAAAAACAGTCATGTCAATGTCAAACTTATTCAGACCGATTCCAAACAAAAATTGTCAAGATGAAATCATAGCTTCCATTAGCATAAATTAATACCTAAACAACCCTGAATAGCTTTTTCAAACTGCCAGCAGAACAGGGTCTGATCCCCTTCAGATGAGCTTACAATTCTCTGGTGTGTCAAGTTTGAAGTCTTCACATTGCTGATGTCACACAGATATGCCAGTCAGCCTGGAAGCTGGCAAGATAAAGTCACCAGTATGTTTACAAGTCTTTACAAGTCAAACTTACACCTCAGCCACAGTATCCAAGGACGGCCTGGTGGTGCCCCAACAGTGACTGTCAACAACCCTGGCCCCAATAGATCCTTAGGAGATTGACAGAAAAGCAATGCACAGATAGGAGTGCAAGGCTCATTTGTCCATCCATCCATCCATCCATTTTCTACCGCTTTTGCGGAGGTCCGGGTCACAGAGGCAGCAGCTCAAGCAGAGAAGCCCAAACTTCCTTCTCCCCGCCCACCTGCTCCAGCTCTTCAGAGAGGATACCAAGACGTTCCCAGGCCAGCTGGGAGACGTAGTCTCTCCAGCGTGTTCAGCTTTGCTTTAGAGCTCAACTCCTTCTTCACCACAACAGACCGGTACAGCGTCCACATCACTGCAGATGCTGCTTCGATTTGTCTCTCAATCTCTCACTCCATTCTCCCCTCACTCGTGAATGAGACCCTGAGATATTTAAACTCCTCCACTTGGGGCAGGAGCTTGTCCCCAACCCAGAGAGGACAATACACCTTTTTCCGGCTGAGGTTCATTTGTGTCAAAGATTATTATTATTATTATTATTGGTTCTTGCACCTATGTCGGTGATCATAGGACCATCTACAGGATGTCTATATGACGTCAGATAAACTGATGTCTGCATGGTGTCCTATGATGTTCCTATGATGTTGCTGATCATAGGACCGTCTACAGGATGTCTATATGACATCAGATAAACTGTAGCTTTTGTGACGTCAGACAAACCGTAAGGCTGATGTTCCTATGATCTCTGAAGGATGTGTATATGACATCATACAGACCGCAGCACTCGCTAAAAGACATATAGTATATATACAGTATATACAGTATACAGTATATACAGTATATATATACTGTATATATATATATATACACACACACTACCGTTCAAAAGTTTGGGGTCACTTAGAAATGTCCTTATTTTTGAAAGAAAAGCACTGTTTTTTCAATGAAGATAACTTTAAACTAATCAGAAATACACTCTAATATCTAATATACATTGCTAATGTGGTAAATGACTATTTTAGCTGCAAATGTCTGGTTTTTGGTGCAATATCTACATAGGTGTATAGAGGCCCATTTCCAGCAACTATCACTCCAGTGTTCTAATGGTACAATGTGTTTGCTCATTGCATCAGAAGGCTAATGGATGATTAGAAAACCCTTGTGCAATCGTGTTAGCACAGCTGAAAACAGTTTAGCTGGTTAGAGAAGCTATAAAACTGACCTTCCTTTGAGCAGGTTGAGTATCTGGAAAAAATATTATTTCAAATACAAATCATTATTTCTAACCTTGTCAATGTCTTGACTATATTTTCTATTCATTTTACAACTCATGATGGTAAATAAGTGTGACTTTTCATGGAAAACACAAAATAATTGTCTTGGTGACCCCAAACTTTTGAACGGTAGTATATAGTATATATATATATACAGTATATATATATATATATATATATATATATATATATACGGAGACCACCCACAAGTGCGACCTGTGTGACAGGGACTGCCATTCGCGCATCGGCCTGTTCAGCCACAGGCAGTGCTGTTCCAGCAGAGTAGACGTTTAGGATTCTCTTCCATGGTCATCATAGACCGACGGAGGCCGACGGACGGATATATATATATATATACACACACGCACACAGGTATCTGGTCAGACCTAAATGAAACCGTCATTGTCGCCCACGACAGACTGCTATGATGACGATGATGAATCAACATAACCCGAAATTGTTCAGAACTCCTTACCGGCCGACATGCCACGGTCAAGATGTGTAGAGTGATGATATAAAGTGAAGTGATGATATAAAGTACGAGGAGACAAAGAAGATGATGTCTGAAGATAGAGTTGACGTTCGATTGAACACAGCAATGATGATAGGACTACAGCTCCCGACCAGATAGAGTGATGATATAGACTGAAGTATGTGGCAGTAATGCACCTGTAAGCTGGTTGCCAACCGCCAATCAAATCTAAAAGAAGAAGAAGACAGGCATACACAAAGTGTGTGGCGGTAATGCACCTGTAGGCTTGTTGCCAGCCACCAATCAAATCTAAAAGAAGAAGAAGAATCAACATAACACAGAACAGTAACAGGCAGGAGAAGAAGTAACAAGCAGGGGCAAACACAGACGGCACGGCATGGTTACAGAAAATGGGATGGGCGGGGCTGCACAGATAATCACACACAGAGGACACAACACCGAGGCAATAATGATAATGATAATGATGATAATAATAATAATAACAATGCTGATAAACTAAAAGTCAGAGGAAGACCAGTGAAAAAATAAATGCAACACAGAATAATAATAATAACAATAATAGCAACCCAGGAGAATAAGAATAACGTGAAATACAAAAAATCCCAACTTAAAGCGAGGATCTCGCCTGGGACTATGATGTCATATAGACCATCACTCACCAAAGAGATACTCATCACCCGATTACAAATAGGACACAGCACTTTAAACCACACCCATTCGAAGCAGTGCATTTGACCAACAAAACAGACATTGCAATGGCTCAAGATACATCATTGAACAAATACATCCTCACCTGTTGGTTGCAACATCTGAGATTGGTGTCAATGCTGGACGCAATCTCCTGATTCCATGAATCACACTCACACCATCTGACAACATGTTTCCATTCACCTTGCGACGTAGTTTCCAGTAAGACCCTGCTTTGCCATGACTGTGAACAAGTCACAGGGCCAGTCTTTACAGCGCATTGCTGTTTTCTGCACAAGAGATTTCTTCAGCCATGGCCAATTCGGCATTGCCGCGAGCAGACTTGGCAGATCAAGCAGTCTTCGTATTCTTGCTCAAGATGAAGAAACTAAGCAAAAGCGTCGCTTTCTGAGCAATGTTGTTTTTAAGGAGGTGCTGACACAGTAAAAACATGTAACCTTGAAGAACGGCAGTCTACACTACAAATGTGTAAAACGCCAAGCAGACCGCTGATTTTGTCCGGGTGCTCCAGTTTTTTTTACTTTCTACAGGCATGCACGGGTCTTCCGGAACAGGGTCGAAAGGCACTTTTTGCTCAGATCTATTTTCATGATCCTGTCCATGAACTGGAATTACGATACACCTATCCCTCAACCAGTGGTCAGAAGAAGAAGAAGAAGAAGAAGAAGAAGAAGAAGAAGAAGAAGAAGAAGAAGAAGAAGAAGAAGAAGAAGAAGAAGAAGAAGAAGAAGAAGAAGAAGAAGAAGAAGAAGAAGAAGAAGAAGAAGAAGAAGAAGAAGAAGAAGAAGAAGAAGAAGAAGAAGAAGAAGAAGAAGAAGAAGAAGAAGAAGAAGAAGAAGAAGAAGAAGAAGAAGAAGAAGAAGAAGAAGAAGAAGAAGAAGAAGAAGAAGAAGAAGAAGAAGACCCACCAGATGGAGAGCAATAGAGTGGGGAGAAGTGCTGCACGTCAGAAAACATGCCGTGAAGAGGAAACACCTCAAGTTCCACCAGTACGCCTCAGGTATGACTGTCAACAACACAGCCGTCTCAGACAGGAGGAGACCTTTCATCAACGGGCATGCAGAAATATTTGCTTATACTTGGTTGCGACGGTCATGCACAGGTATGCATGGGTATGTACTAGTTTATTGAAAGAAAATTGCCCCACTGAGCTGATGAGAAAGTTTTGCAGTTATAGTGGACAGAGGGTGATCTATAGTAACAGTTACAGGTTAGAATAGATCACTGTTAGTGTAATAATATGTAATAATATGTCAAAATGACAAACAACCTTCAGATTTTGTTGCAATTTCTGTCTCAAGGACTATGTCCTCAAGCCACTCCAAGATGGCGCCCACAGCGGCCGCCGTGGTGTATCGCTGCCCTTTAATTTTTATAATTTGTCTGTTTTTGTTCACTGATTGTGCATCTGCCGGTTCATACTCCCGTGAAGAACTACTAAATATCAGGACTCTCACCCCCATGGACCTTCTTCCAGTTTTTTTAGCTCCTGCCGCTGATCTGATCCATTGTTTGGGCAAAAAAGCAAGACGGCGGAAAAGAGGGAAGAGAGGAGGGATTCTCACTCGACTACGAAAAAGAGGCTCGCGAACAGCCTTGCCTGGCATATTTCTATCCAATGCCAATTCTCTCCTGAACAAGGTAGAAGAATTAAGACTGCTGATGCGTTTCAAGGACCTCGCTTCCTCGTCTGTCATCTGCTTCTCTGAGACCTGGCTTAATGAGAACATTCCAGATAGCGCGATCAGCCTCGAGGGTTTCCAGCTGATTCGTGCTGACCGCGTCACAGAGCTGTCCGGTAAGTCTATCGGAGGAGGAGTGTGCTTCTATATTAACAACAGCTGGTGCTCTGATGTAACGGTGATTTCCAAACACTGTTCTCCCGCCCTGGAATTTCTTTTCATTAACTGCAAGCCATTTTATTCCCCGCGGGAGTTTGCCTCATTCATTCTCGTCGCTGTGTACGCCCCTCCTGACGCGGACACGCGCGAAGCTCAGCGCGTGCTCACAGACCACATCCAACTTACGGAGCGGAACTTTCCAGACTCCCTGGTTATCGTGGTGGGCGATTTTAACCAGAGCAATCTGAGTCACGAGCTCCCCCACTACAAACAGTGTATTAAATGTCCAACCAGAGGAAATAACATGCTAGATCACTGTTATACTTCAGTAAAGGACGCATATCGCGCTGTTCCCCGCGCTGCGCTGGGACTATCTGATCACGTGATGGTTCACCTCATCCCCACATACAAACAAAGACTGAAACTCACTAAACCTGTTGTGACCACCACAAAGAAATTGACCAGTGAAGCTGGAGAGAAACTGAACACATGCATGGAAATAACTGACTGGGGCATGTTTAAAAGAGCCACACATGATCTTAATGAGTACACAGACACTGTGAACTCGTATATCAACTTCTGTGAAGAGCACATTCTCCCATCGCGCACCAGGATAAGATATTCTAATGACAAGCCTTGGTTCACAGCTAAGCTCAGACGGATCAGGAAGGAGAAGGAAGCAGCGTTGAAAAGTGGAGACAGGGACTGCTACAGGGAGGTCAAATATCGGTTTAACAGAGAGCTGAGGAGAGCTAAATCTGTGTATTCTGAGAGACTCCAGCAGCAGTTCACTGCTAATGACTCGGCTTCTGTGTGGAGAGGACTGAGGCAAATCACCAACTATCGGCCTCAGGCTTCTAAAGGTCAGGATGACAAAGCCCTTTGTCAAAGACTGTCCCAACACTATGCCCGTTTTGACACCTCGTCAGCTGTGTCCAACTCACCCACTCCACCCAGCTCCACTGCCTCCTCAGCCCCTAATTCATCAAAAGTGGTCCCCCGCTCCTCCTCCTCCTCCCCCCCCCCCTCCCCTTGTCATCAGTGAGCAGGACGTGCACAGACAGTTCTCCAGACTGAACCCGCGCAAGGCCCCCGGGCCGGACGGTGTGTCTCCCTCCACCCTGAGACACTGTGCGAAAGAGCTGGCTCCTGTCTTCACAGACATTTTTAACACCTCCCTTAAGCAATGTCACGTGCCGACGTGCCTCAAATCCTCCACCATCATCCCTGTCCCCAAGAAGCCACGGATTACTGGACTTAACGACTACAGACCTGTAGCGCTCACCTCTGTAGTCATGAAGTCCTTTGAGCGCCTGGTCCTGTCTCACCTCAAGTCCATCACCACACCCCTCCTAGACCCGCTGCAGTTTGCCTACCGTGCTAACAGGTCTGTGGACGACGCAGTCAACCTGGCCCTCCACTCCATCCTGCAGCACCTGGACTCCCCGGGAACCTACGCCAGGATTCTGTTTGTGGACTTCAGCTCCGCATTCAACACCATCCGCCCCGATCTGCTCCAGGACAAGCTGTCCCTGCTCAACGTGCCTGACTCCCTCTGCAGGTGGATCACCGACTTCCTGACGGACCGGAGACAGCATGTGCGGCTGGGGAAGTCTGTCTCAGACTCTGTTAGCATCAGCATTGGATCACCCCAGGGCTGTGTACTTTCCCCCCTACTCTTCTCCCTTTATACCAACTCCTGCACCTCCTCCCACCAGTCTGTTAAGCTGATTAAGTTTGCGGACGACACCACCCTCATCGGGCTCATCTCCAACGGCGACGAGTCCGCCTACAGGGAAGAGGTGGCCCAGCTGGTGTCCTGGTGCAGCCACAACAACCTGCAGCTGAATGCTCTGAAGACAGTGGAGATGATTGTGGACTTCAGGAAAGTCACATCCCCCCTGCCCCCCCTCACCATCACAGGCTCTCCCATCACCTTTGCAGATTCCTTCCGCTTCTTGGGCACCACCATCACCCGAGACCTCAAATGGGAGCCAACCATCAGCTCCCTCATCAAAAAGGCCCAGCAGAGGATGTTCTTTCTGCGGCAGCTGAGGAAGCTCAAGCTACCCACCAAGATGTTAGTGCAGTTCTACACGGCCATCATCGAGTCCATCCTCACCTCCTCCATAACTGTGTGGTACGCAGGAGCCACTGCCAGGGACAGACTAAGGCTGCAGCGCGTCGTGCTCACTGCTGAGAAGGTGATAGGCTGCAAGCTCCCATCTCTCCAGGACCTGTACATCTCCAGGACCCGGAGGCGTGCTGGCCGGATCATAGCCGATCCTTCACATCCTGGTCACGTGCTGTTTGCCCCCCTCCCCTCAGGTAGAAGGCTTCGGTCCATTCGGACTAAAACCTCCCGGCACATGAACAGCTTTCTCCCCTCTGCCATCAGACTGCTGAACACTAAGTGACTTTTGACTCTCGTGCACTATGTACAGCAGCTCAACCAGACTCATGTCAATCATCACTGTTTTTCTGTTGCATTATTGACTGCACTATATGGTACTTCACATTATCTGCTACATGCTAATTTTTTAAAACTGCTTTGACTAGTACTACTCATTATTACTAGTATTATTATTATTATTACTTATTATTACTTATTTTTCTACACTTATTGCACGTTTCTAGTCCTTTAGTTTTTTAGTTTATCCCTTTTTCTCATTATGTTTTTAATGTTGCAGCATGGCACCGAGACAAATTCCTAGTTTGTGTATCACATGAACAATGGCAATAAATCTGATTCTGATTCTGATTCTGACGTGATGATAGTCATGCCTTAAGATAAGCCTAACAAAGGCTTATCTTATCTTTCATCCTGTGTTCACCCACATGAGCTATTCAAATAATTGTAAATCAAAGGTGAGGTGCTTGCAGAGTCAGTCTAACCAGGAAATGTTTTCCAGGTGGTCTTTTCAAACTGAGACACAGCCCTGGGACTTTAATGGGACTTTAAGCAATATCATGCTATTTCACAATCTAATGTTCTCTGTATTATGAATTTCATTTTCTTCTATACATTTTTATTTATATCCTATGTTGATGTATTTATATGTATGTGCCCCATATATTTAATAGTTCCACAACCCGGGAAGATGCATTAAGTGCTAAAATATTTGATGAATAGCTTCACTGGTACAATTGCTGTTGAGCTTTGAAAATAATAATACATATAACAACTCTTGGCAATGCTGTTGAATTTTAGAGAGTAGATGCTGATTGCTCCAAAATGATTTGCAAACATAGTTTTCATTGAAATTAAAGAATGTTCTGCTTACCACTGGGTACCAGTTGAATGAAGAACAATGGGAGTCCTCCGAGGATCAAAGAAGTGATGACTGACACACGTCGTGGGAAATATTTTAGAGCCAACCAGCTGGTGATATACGCTGGAATCTCTATGACTGCTGAGATGAAACAGCTAATATAGGGGTCAGCGTGCAGTTGGGCTGTATTGAAGGATAGGCTGTAGTAGGCCATAGTTACAGTAAACCTGAGTAAATCAAATTAAAGAGTGTTTGAATTTCGTCTTATTAAAAAAAATGCTCACATGGACAATTTATATTGTAATTCACTGTGTTATAATGTAACTCCTCCCCCCATCCCCAATTTCTTAGAGTTTCACTGCTGTGTTGGTGCAATAAGGAGGAAACTCCACTGATATTTAAAAATAAAAAAAAAAAAACTGTCAAAAGTTAACATTATGGACTCTCCAGTAGTTTATTCCTCATGAAGAATGTTTACTCACAACACCAAGCATACAATGAGCGTCGTGGATCTGAGGCTGCTGTGTCTCAGTAGATCAAACACATTGTGTTTCACTTTTGGATCTGTCTTTGTGTTGCTGATCTGTAAGGACTAAAAATATGAACATACAGTATATGAAATAACAAATATGACAGTTACTTACATTTTAATAAATTTGCCTCATGTAAAGTCTTAGACAAGAAATGCATACACACAGAGCAAAAGGAGATATTGATATTGACAAGAAAAAAAAAACAAAATTAGAGATAATGCCATACATAATTTTATAACTTTTTAATCAAAAAGTTCTGCCATTTTTAAGTATTTTTAAGTATTCTTCTTCATTGTGTTTTGCTGGTCTTCCCTGAACTGTTGGCTACTCGTTACCCCTGAGGGCTGTGGTGGTGCAGTAATGTTTGGTCTGTATTTGTATGCCTTGAAATATGTGCAGAAATTCAGATGGAATTAAGATAAATGAGCCTTAAAAATACAAGTGTTTAAAATTTACTAAATTCTAGTGGTCAATTCCAAGAAAGCAACAATCTCTCAGTGCCCGAGTCACCCTACCCCCTCCCAAGTTCAACTGTGGACAGACCATGGCTGTCAGGTGACAAATCTTCCCAACATACATAAACTGGCTAATGTCTTAATATGTCATCTGTAACTGGATCCAGTGGTCTTCTTTCTAGTGATGACTACACTAAAGGTGAAATATTTCACAATTGTCATTTTTCCCTCCCTCTCTTACTCATCTTTCTCACTAAGTTTTTAGGGCTGTTTGTCCAGTTGAAGCTACTGTAGAAAGATGGCAGCTCACATATGTCCATTCCTTAGGGTTTCCACTGCTAACATTTCTGAGTGGCAGGCCATCACACTAAAAACTGATCGCCATGCTAAGAAAATGAATGAACCAATGTAAATGATATTAGTCTCTGCAGGCCAATAAAAACTTTATCCAAAATTAAGGACTTCATTATTTTTAAAAATAAGAAACAAGCCTTAAATTCCTGTTCAATGACCTTAAAAATTGTAAACCATAAACACTGGATTCACTGGATATGACCAAACAGAATTCTGAATTAGTAACTTTTTTTAACCCATGCACATAACTCAGCACTTCTGGAATAATTCAAAATACAAGCCCTCTATAGTTTTTCTGACAATTTATAGATAGAAATAAAACTTTGTGAAGAAGTGAAAAGATTCTAGTTGTCTGACAGTAATGTAAAGGTGAGCCTTTTATTATCTCAGCCAAGGAGGTAATGTGATCGTGGTGGTTTGTTTATCTCTTAACAAGATAATGCAAAAACTATAGGATGGATTTTGAACTGGTGGCTTGGGCTATGGATGAAACCATTAGATTTTGGAGATGATTCAAGAGTCAATACCTCCACCAAGGCTTGTTAGTTTGTTTGTGTGTGGGATTACATAAAAGCTACTTGACGGATTTTGATTAAATTTTCACCAAAGGTGGCCCTTGGGCTACAGATGAGCCCATTAGATTTTGGAATTGATCCAAGAGTTCATACCTCCACAAAGGCCATAGCTCATAGTGCTAAAGACTGTGAAAAAGTGATCCAGAATCCGCATCCTGACCCGGCTCTCCTCCAAAATCTAATGGGTACATCCGTCACCCATCGGCCACCCCTGGTGAAAATGTCCTCAAAATTCATCCAGCACTTTTTAAATTAAATCACCCTTTACTGTCATCCAACCAATCATGTACAGTAGAACGAAATTGTGTTTTTCCTATCTATAGTGTTAATCACACACACACCCCATATGTAGAATCAGAGGGCCACTGCCATGCAAGGCGCCGCCACAGATTTCCCTCCTCTATTCCATTATTTGCTGAGCACCAAGCTGGACGGCAGGAAGTTCCGCTTTTATATGGTCTTCGGCATGACCCGGCCGGGATTTGAACCCCTGCCTCCCACGTGTGGGGCGGATGCTCTACCAATTGAGCCACCACCACGGTTAACCACAGTGATTTTGGCTTTGCATAATCCTCTTCACAAACAGAAGGACCTTGGCAGAGGTGTATGCTCTCTAAGTGCCTAGGATGTTCTCAACTTTTTTCTCTGTAGGGTCACTGCTAGCTTGTTAGCTAATGCTGAGAATGGGGCACTGGACAAGAGAATTAGGATGTGTGCATATATACAGCTCTGGAAAAAATTGTAAGGCCAAAGAGACCATTGAAAAATTATCACTTTTTACAATTAAGACGCATGTGTTTGGATAAAATGAACAATTTTGTTTTATTCTCTTACTTACTGAAAATAACACCCAAATTCTAAGTCAAAATATCATCATTTACATTTATTTAGAAAACGACAACTGGCTAAAACAACAAAAAAAAGATGTTGCTTTTAGATGTTCTTTCAGATCAAATAATGAGAGCAAAATCAGTTCATGATCATTCTTAAACACTACAATACTTAAGTGTTAACTTAGGAAGAACTCCTAAATCTATATTTGTGGAATAGTTCTGATTTTTATACACAGCTTTTGTAAAATAAAACAATGGAACATATCATTGAAGCATGCTCGCTTCACAGACTGAAAGGAGGGCTGGGTGCCCTCCATACCGCAGATCAGGAAGCAGTTGTTTGGCTTGAGAACTTTGCATTTGCATTTGCATTTGCTAAATTAATGATGCAGCTTTTATGTATCTTACCATGCTTAGAATGCTCAGCACTGGGTGTGTTTATATTTATATATCTATATATTTATTCCATCTAGCTACAATGCTCCGCACTGTGTTTTTATATATCTACATATTATTCCATCTAGCTACATTGCTTCGCACTGTGTGTGTTTATATACTTGCATATTTATTCCACCTAGCTGCAATGCTCCGTACTGTGGGTGTTTATATATTTACATATTTATTCCATCTAGCTACAATGCTCTGCACTGTGTGTTCATATATTCATATATTTATTCCATCCAGCTACAATGCTCTGCACTGTGTGTCTGTGTGTGTGTGTATATATATATATTTTATAGTAATATGTACATATGTATATTAGCTGCTCTTGCTTGCTTGTTTTTTTCTTGCCTTCTGATTGTTGCTTTGAGTGTTGCTATCCCTGTGCTGTTGCAATCCTGGAATTTCCCCGTTGTGGGACTAATAAAGGCTTATCTTATCTTAGATGATCATCCAATCAGTACGTCCTTAAGTAGACTGGTGTCCTTGTGTTGGAATTCAACAGATACTCAAATTACATGGCTGCCATACATGTAGAGATGCTAATTTAATAAAGACTTTGCAGTGGTCTGTCATTTTTTCCAGAGCTGTATACATCTTTTTTCAATTTTTTGGCAGAGGTCTAACATTTGCCGCTCCAGTAGCTCACACGAAGTGTTTTTTTAGAAAGTTATTTTAAATCAGCATATAAAATTATATGCAGAAAAGTTATCATTAGGCAACTATCCACTAAATGCAAAGCACTTAAAAGCAATCGGTAAAAGATAACAATTTATATTAATGGCTATAAATAAGGAGTTTTCAGAGTAAACACAAAATGAGTATGAAAATTAGCTTCTTTTAAATTAATCTAAACTGTAGTCTCTAATTTAAAAAAATGTCTGGAGCTAAAGCTGTGTGATCACTACTGAAAGTGAAAGATTGATGACATTTTTTTTTACCTGATTTTAACACAAACCTTATGGTACTGCCTAGACAAACCATCAGTGATGTAACCTGTGGTCATTGGGTATTTCGGTTCATTGTACATCATACACCCTCGCACAATCAGACCCTGACTTGTATCTAGGTAGCTTGAGAGGTCCACGGATCACTCCTGATCCACAGCCATTGTGATGCTCTTTTGGCAGCATCAGTGATGTTCCTGATGGCTTTCTTGTTGCATTTCCCCCGATCCCCAGCTGCTAGACGGCCCTGCAGAGTGATTGGCCGGCAAATCCTCAGCAGCCAACCTCTATGGGGTAGAACCAGGTCTTCCATCCCCTGCTACGGCAATCACCAACAAGCTCCCCGTACTTGGCCATCTTCCTTTCAAAGGCCTCTTTCATCCGGTCTTCCCAGGGCATAGTCAGTTCCAACAAGACCACCTGCTTAGCAGATTCTGACACAAAAACCATGTCTGGTCTAAGTGTGGTCATTACAATGTTGTCAGGGAATCTCAGCCGTCTCCCCAGGTCGACCTTCAGTTGCCAGTTTCGGGCTGTTGCCAGAAGCCCCCCCCCCCCCAATAGGTTTGTGCCATGCTGTAGTTTCTCACTAGCTTTGATGAAGACTATGGCATGCTCTGCTGGGTGTTGCTGCCTGCTGAAAGAGATTCTTGCACTGATGGACTCTGCAACAGCCTTCAGTACCTGGTCATGCCTCTACCAAAAGTGCTCCTCACTGAGGGCTCTTGGGCAACTGCTTAGAATGTGTTCTAGTGAACCTCTCTGGTGGCAAAGAGGGCATGCAGGGGCTTGTGTCAGGTCCCAAGAGAAGAGGTTGGTTGGGCTTGGAAGAAGATCGTAGACGACTGGATCAAGAATTTGATCTGATGTGGCTCCGCTCTCCAGAGCTCTGAAAATGAGACTTTGTTCCATTGCCTCCTCCCACCTGGTCCATGCCCCCAGCTGGCACAATACAACTATCCTGCTGGTTCATGTTTCCTCCACCCCCGCTCTAATTTCATCCTGGACCAACTGGCGTCTTTCCTTTCCCCGGGCCTTGCTGTGCTGAGGTCTTGGGCTGCTCCCAAGGCCTGCTCACCCTGCTGCAACTGGCCCACCAGCTCTTTAAACCACAGCCGTACCTCGGCCTGTTCAACAACTTCATGTGATTTGAATTTCCTGCCCATCTTGACCTGAATGCCAGCCGATGAGACTTTGATGTCACTGGAGTCTCTGTACAGCATCACCTCTCTTGCTCAGGAAACTAAGAATTCCTCTGACAGACTGATGAAGGGGAGTTGTAGCTTACTGTTACTCCCATATAAGACGATGCTGTTGAGGCTGCAAGGCAGGCCCAACCACCTATGCAAGAAGTGGCTGATCTTCTTCTCAAAGCCTTCAATGACACTCAGTGAAATGTCATGTCCATTTGTCCCCAGCTAATGAGGCATTCAAGGCCTTGAAGGATCCACCTGCAGCCTGGGACCAATGTTGTGGTCACCATCAAATCATCCATAAATGCTCTAATGGGGGATTGTTGCACACCTGATCTGGTGAGTGGACCTCTGCACTTCGTCTCTGCTGACTTTACAGACTACAGATGCAAATTAGCAGTATTGCTAAATCTGGCTTTACAGTTGCATTAATATCCATTAGTTAGAGTCTCCACCGGAGTGGTGGCTCAGTTGGTAGATCATCCGCCCCACATCCGGGAGGCAGGGGTTCAAATCCCGGCCGGGTCATGCCGAAGACCATATAAAAGTGGAACTTCCTGCCGTCCAGCTTGGTGCTCAGCAATAATGGAATGGAGGAGGGAAATTTGTGGTGGCACCTTGCATGACAGCGGCCCTCTGATTCTACACTTGGGGTGTGTGTGATTAACACAGTAGATAGGTAAAACACAATCTCGTTCTACTGTACTTGATTGGTTGTACAGTTAAATGACAATAAAGGATGATTTAATTTAACTTAGTATGTATTGTCCCTTTTAAATAAACAACTAGAAAAGCACTCAGAGAGCACATACCTCCGCCAAGGCTCCTACCATTTCTCATGGATCACCTCCAAAACGTAATGGGTTTGTGTGTAGGCCTATAGCCACTTGCGGTGAAAATTGCATCAAAGTCTGTCCGTTAGTTTTGGAGTATTGTTGCTAACACACTGTGAGATGATAAGAGCCTTGGCTGAGGTATGCCTTCTCAGATCATCACCAAAATATAATGGGTTCCTCTCTAGCCTAAGAACCACCTCTGGTGAAAATTTCATCCAAATCTATCTAGTAGTTTTTGTGTAATCCTGCTGCACAAATACAAACAAAGGCCTTGGTGGAGGTATGCACTCTCAGATCATCACCAAAATCTAATCATCTGTTCTCCGTGCCATTATACACCTTTCCTGAAAATTTCATCAAAATCCGTTCATAACTTTTGGAGTATTGTTGCTAACACACTGTGAGAAGATAAGAGCCTTGGCCGAGGTATGCATTCTCAGATCATCACCAAAATATAATGGGTTCCTCTCTAGCCCAAGAACCACCTCTGGTGAAAATTTCATCCAAATCCATCCAGTAGATTTTGTGTAATCCTGCTGCACAAATACAAACAAAGCCCTTGGTGGAGGTATGCACTCTCAGAGCATCACCAAAATCTAATCATCTGTTCCCCGTGCCATTACACACCTTTCCTGAAAATTTTGTCAAAATCCGTTCATATGTTTTTGAGTTATGTTGGTAACTGACAAACAGACAGACAGACAGACAAACCCCGATAAAAACATTACCTCCTTGGCGGAGGTAATAAACTAAACTACAAGCATGTTCATGGCCAGGGCAAATAAAAATCCCTGCAATAGTGCAGCTGGTGATGATTCCCTTCTCTAGCCGATGATGGAATAAAGATATTACTGTTCCAGAGGTGACTCTCAAGCTGAAGCAGTTGTAGTAATTCATGATTAGGTCTCTGATATTGATTGGAATATGGTGCCGCATAAGTGAGATTTCCACCAGCTTATGGGGGATTGATCCATAGGCGTTTGCAAGGTCAAGCCACAGTACTGCCAGATCACCATTTTCTTCCTGAGCTTCACGAATAAGTTGTGTGACAGGTCCTGTGTGTTCAGTGTAGCCTGTCACATTTGGGATTCCACCTTTCTATACAGCTGAAAATAATTAATGATTGTGCTGATGTCAGGTGTATATACATACTATTTAAAATTTTTTATTGGCCCCTACGCCTCAAACATTCCCCTCCATAGTGTACAGTATATGTCATGATTTCCTGCTTCTTTGAGGCAGGAGAGACTGAAACCCAAATGCAGGAGATGTACAGACGTGGACAAAATTGTTGGTACCCCTCTGTTAATGAAAGAAAAAGCCCACAATGGTCACAGAAATAACTTGAATCTGACAAAAGTGGTAATAAATAAAAAATCTATGAAAATTAACCAATGAAAATCAGACAATGCTTTTGAATTGTGGTTCAACAGAATTATTTAAAAAAAAAAAATCATGAAACAGGCCTGGACAAAAATGATGGTACCCTTAACTTAATATTTTGTTGCACAACCTTTTGAGGCAATCACTGCAATCAAACAACTTCTGTGACTGTCAATGAGACTTCTGCACCTCTCAGCAGGTATTTTCGCCCACTCCTCATGAGCAAACTGCTCCAGTTGTCTCAGGTTTGAAGGGTGCCTTCTCCAGATGGCATGTTTCAGCTCCTTCCACAGATGTTCAATAGGATTTAGATCAGGGCTCATAGAAGGCCACTTTAGAATAGTCCAATGTTTCGCTCTTAGCCATTCTTGGGTGTTTTTAGCTGTGTGTTTTGGGTCATTATCCTGTTGCAAGACCCATGACCTGCGACTGAGACCAAGCTGTCTGACACTGGGCAGCACATTTCTCTCTAGAATACCTTGATAGTCTTGAGATGTCATTGTACCCTGCACAGATTCAAGACACCCTGTGCTAGATGCAGCAAAGCAGCCCCAGAACATAACAGAACCTCCTCCATGTTTCACAGTAGGGACAGTGTCCTTTACTTGGTATGCTTCATTTTTGCGTCTGTGAACATAGAGCTGATGTGCCTTGCCAAAAAGTTCCAGTTTTGTCTTGTCTGCCCATAGGACATTCTCCCAGAAGCTTTGTGGCTTGTCAACATGCAGTTTGGCAAATTCCAGTCTGGCTTTTTTATGATTTGTTTTCAACAGTGGTGTCCTCCTTGGTCGTCTCCCATGAAGTCCACTTTGGCTCAAACAGCGACGGATGGTGCGATCTGTCACTGATGTACCTTGACCTTGGAGTTCACCATGAATGTGTTTAGAGACTGTTCTGGGCTCTTTTGTTACCGTTCGTATTATTTGTCTCCTCCTGTGGCCACGTCCAGGGAGGTTGGCTACAGTACAGTGGATCTTAAATTTCTGAATAATTTGTGCAACTGTAGTCACAGGAACATCAAGCTGCTTGGAGATGGTCTTATAGCCTTTACCTTTAACATGCTTGTCTATAATTTTCTTTCTAATCTCCTGAGACAACTCTCTCCTTTGCTTCCTCTGGTCCATGTTTAGTGTGGTACACACCATGTCAACAAACAGCACAGTGACTACTTGTCACCCTTTAAATAGGCCGACTGATTACAAGTTTGTAGACACTTGTGATGTTAATTAGAGGACACATCTTGGTTGAACATGTCCCTATGGTCATATTATTTTCAATCTTTTCTAGGGGTACCATCATTTTTGTCCAGGCCTGTTTCATGAGTTTGTTTTTTAAAATAATTCTGTTGAACCACAATTCAAAAGCATTGTCTGATTTTCATTGGCTAATTTTCATAGAATTTTTATTTATTACCACTTTTGTCAGATTCAAGTTATTTCTGTGACCATTGTGGTTTTTTCTTTCATTAACAGAGGGGTACCAACAATTTTGTCCACGTCTGTATTGCATTTATTGAACAAAAGATAAAAACACAGTCCAAACAAACAAACAGACGATAGCACAAGATTCCCAGGGATGATACTCAGGACGCTCTACAGCTCGCAGGTGAGTACAACATGGAGAAAAAGACCCAAGGCGCTTCAGACGTGACTGGTAAGCGGGGGGGGGGGGGAATAAAAAGTATTCACTGGGCTGGAGAAGTCTGAGTCAATCCAAGAGAAAAATCCTGGCAGTACAGAGACGAAGCTGAGGACAATGCAGGTGGACAATGCAATAATCCGGCAATGCACAAGTGCACAGACAGAGCTTAAATTAGACCAGACATCAAGAGCAGAGTGACTGCAGGTGTGAGTGAGTGTGTGCATGTGTGTAGGAATATATGGCTGTGTGTTGAGCGGAATAAGCACAGGTGTGAGTGAGTGTGTGCATGTGTGGGTGTGTGTTGATCTAAAGTGAGCACAGGTGTGGGTGAGTGTGTGCATGTGTGAAGTATGTCTGTAAGTATGTGCATGAGTGTGGGTGTGTGAACCTGAGCAGACAATGACGGATTGGAATCACCTGTCAGAACCTGACAGAAGGGGAGGGGCCCAAAGGAACCAAAAATACAACCAAACATGGTAAACAATGAAACACAAAATGGAACTCAAAAGGTAACAGAAAGCACAGATCATAAAGGAACAGAAAAATGCCATGAAGCCGAGCTTGGGAGAATCCCAAGCCCGGTTCATGACAGTATATGGGCTTGCCACAACAAAGGTATCAATAAAGTACTCATTCTAAGAGAATAAAACCACAAGAAGTAATTTATCAGTGAATGAATAGTAATAGAAACATAGTTTTAGATAACATTTTCATTTTTTTTTCTTTTGTTTAAAGGGGTCAACAGGTCAGCTCATTAAAATGTCACTGAAAGTTTACTTACGTAGTAGTCTTTAAAGATGTCATCAGGAGCTTGAACCTTGTTCCATTTTGCAGCTTTCCTTATTATGGCCTCAGCTTCCTCAACTCTGCCCTGAGAAAGCAGCCATCGAGGAGACTCAGGGAGGACCCTGGCACATTGTTCAACACAGAGAGAAAACAGTTCAGATAGAATCAGAGGAACATACATCACAAACTCTATAGAGTTAAGAATTACAGAGCCAGTTTATTAACTGCCTTTGACTTGAATGTAAACTGAATTACATGGAGTGAATTTGTATCTAAGAATTCCTTCTGGTGTATTTATAGGCAACTAACTTTAAAAAAGTAAAAGTTGGTGAAAATTATTGAATGAAGCCTTTAATTTACGAAAATTTGTCTGTCACACCGCATTTGCTAGCCTTCTGGATTTCAAATGCTGTGTATTTTAAATTGCAAATTGACAATTCAGATCTTCTTCTCAGTGTTGCAGAGGCAGCGTCTATAGGTAAGTGTAAGAGAGAGAGACCAGGAGAGAGCAACCTACCACCAGAAGGGGAGGTAGGCCAGGCATGGAACAGACAAAGCTAATAAGAGAGATTTCCAGTCTCTTAAAAAGTAAGCAATAAGAGGCAGCATCATATAGCCAGCAGCAAAGCCAAAACATGTGCCCAAAGATGAGTAAAGGATGCGAACATCACCAGTCAAGATCTCGGAACCTGAAAACAAAGAGGAAAAAAAGATGAGGAATGACACGTTTTATAACAACATACAGTATTTGCATATTAAATCTTTATCTAAAAATGCTAAAACAACTATCGTAATCATGAAAGAATAAAATCTTCATAAATATTGTACCTAGCACCAAAGCAGCTACATAGTTGGACATCTGTCCCAAACCATTGATGAGCAGGATGATGATGAACATAGTCCATGAAACAGAGAAGACTTGAGCAAATGTAAAAACTGTCTGCACTATCAAGGTTGCAAAAAGAACAGGTTTTCTTCCATATCTACAAGAAAAGAAGAACCATTAAAAAATGCCATCAAATTTGAAACATCACAGTTCAAAAGCAGCTAAAATTCATGACATAACATTATTATTTAGCATTTTATATGGCAAGACCATATATACAGTGGTGTGAAAAAGTGTTTGTCCCCTTCCTGATTTCTCATTTTTTTTTGTATGTTTGCCACACTTAAATGTTTCAGATCATAAAACAAATTTAAATATTAGACAAAGATAACACAAGTAAACACAATGCAATTTTTAAATGAAGGTCTTTATTATTAAGGGGAAAAAAATCAAAATCTATATGGCCTTGTGTGAAAAAGTGATTGCCCCTAAACCTAATAGCTGGTTGGGCCACCCTTAGCAGCAGCAACTGCAATCAAGCATTTGCAATATCTGGCAATGAGTCTTTTACAGTGCTGTGGAGGAATTTTGACCCACTCATCTTTGCAGTATTGTTGCAGTTCAGCCACAATGGAGGGTTTTCGAGCATGAACCGCCTTTTTAAAGTTGTGCCACAGCATCTCAATCGGATTCAGGTCAGTACTTTGACTAGGCCACACCAAAGTCTTCATTTTGTTTTTCTTAAGCCATTCAGAGGTGGACTTGCTGGTGTGTTTTGGATCACTGTCCTGCTGCAGAACCCAAGTGCGCTTCACCTTGAGTTCACAAACAGATGGCCAGACACTCTCCTTCAGGATTTTTTGGTAAACAGTAAAATTCATGGTTTCATTTACCACAGCAAGTCTTCCAGGTCCTGAAGCAGCAAAACAGCCTCAGACCATCACACTACCACCACCATATTTTACTGTTGGTATGATGTTCCTTTTCTGAAATGCTGTGGTACTTTTATGCCGGATGTAAGGGAAACATACCTTCCAAAAAGTTTAACTTTTGTCTTGTCAGTCTACACAGTATTTTTCCAAAAGTCTTGGGGATCATCAAGATGTTTTCTGGCAAAACTGAGATGAGCCTTTATCTTCTTTTTGCTCAGCAGTGGTTTTCGTCTTGGAACTCTGCCATGCAGGCCATTTTTGCCCAGTCTCTTTCTTAAGGTGGAGTCATGAACACTGACTTTAACCCCTTGCACTCCAGTCAATTTCCCTAAAAACGCCAAAAAATAACGTGCCCAAAGTAAATCAAAAGCTGTTCTTCAACCCTTTGCAGCATCCAGAACCGGTTCCGCCAGTTCGGCGGCACCACATGAGTTGGCTGCCTTTTGCAACTGCCTTTTTTTTTTTTTTATCTTCCTTCTTCTTTCTACACCTTTCACTCTATATATATATCACAGACACACAGATCGCCCCAAACGTCTCCCGAGTCGGCGGACGGAGCCTCTGTTTATAGCAGGAGACGATACAGCAGGGAAGAGCTAGCTAGCACCCAACCGCCACCCGGTGCTAACGGAGAAACTCGACATACCAAGGAACTGTAGTGGAAACGACGCGGGTGCCGGGCTGGAGTTTAGGCGGCGTGCAAGAAATATAAGACAGAATAATAAAGAGCGATGGCAAGAACCAAGCAGACCGCCCGTAAAATCTACTGGAGGAAAAAGCCCCCCCAGGAAGCAGCTAGCCACCAAGGCTGCTCGGAAAAAGCGCTCCAGCCACCGGCGGAGTGAAGAAGCCTCACCGTGGCTCTGAGAAAGATCCGCTGCTATCAGAAATCCACGGAGCTGCTCATCTGTAAGCTGCCCTTCCAGCGCCTGGTGAGAGAGATTGCTCAGGACTTCAAGACCGACCTGCGCTTCCAGAGCTCCACCGTCATGGCTCTGCAGGAGGCCAGCGAGGCCTACCCGGTGGGTCTCTTCGTGGACACCAACCTGTGCACCATCCACGCCAAGAGGGTCACCATCATGCCCAAAGACATCCAGCTGGCCCGCCGCATCCGCGGAGAGAGAGCTTAGACTTTCTGCTGCACATTCACCAACCACAATGCTCCGCACTGTGTGTCTATATATATATATATATATATATATATATATACACTACCGTTCAAAAGTTTGGGGTCACTTAGAAATTTCCTTATTTTTGAAAGAAAAGCACTTTTTTTCAATGAAGATAACTTTAAACTAATCAGAAATACACTCTATACATTGCTAATGTGGTAAATGACTATTCTAGCTGCAAATGTCTGGCTTTTGGTGCAATATCTACATAGGTGTATAGAGGCCCATTCCCAGCAACTATCACTCCAGTGTTCTAATGGTACAATGTGTTTGCTCATTGCGTCAGAAGGCTAATGGATGATTAGAAAACCCTTGTGCAATCATGTTAGGTCTGCAATGCTGTAATTGCTGCAAATGGAGGATTCTTTGACGAAAGCAAAGTTTGAAGGAAAAAATTATTATTTCAAATACAAATCATTATTTCTAACCTTGTCAATGTCTTGACTATATTTTCTATTCATTTTACAACTCATGGTGGTAAACAAGTGTGACGTCTCATGGAAAACACAAAATAATTGTCTGGGTGACCCCAAACTTTTGAACGGTAGTGTATATATATATATATATATATATATATATATATATATATATATATATATATATATTAATATGTACATATGTATACTAGCTGTTCTTGTTTTTTCTTGCCTTCTGATTGTTGCTCTGAGTGTTGCTATCCCTGTGCTGTTGCAATCCTGGAATTTCCTGGACTAATAAAGGCTTATCTTATCTTATCTTATCTTATCTTCATGGGGTTGGTCTCATTTAAAAGAAAACACTTTGAATTTTTTGGCAAAACAGTCATAATCTCTCTAAGTGCTCCGGCCACTGAGTAACAGTCATCTAAACATACTGAACTTGAAGAAAATAAATTTCGCCTGGGTGTTTTTTTGGATACAAATGCTTGCAAATAACACACAGCTTCAGATCCGGGCTGGAAAATGCAACAGAAATGTATAACCAAGTGTTATCCAGCTGAGGTCAAAATTTTGTAACAATACCACAAAAAATGAATATATTACACAGCTTTGTTCTCAGGTAGTTCCCAGGCGTTTTTGAACTGTGCCAAATTGTGCCAAATGGCACAGTTTGGAAAAACGTCTGTAACTTTTGAATGATTCAATATAGAAGCTTCATCTTGGGCTCTAATGAAAACACTCAGGGCTGTGTGTGTGTGTGTGTGTGGGGGGGGGTGTTTATTCATTCATTCATGAATGAATGAACAAACAAGCCCCCACACACAAAGAAGCATGCCACGTAAAAAATGTGTGGCTTTCTTTTACAAGAAAAAATAACCTACAGTGCACTAAAAATTATTCTAAAACATTTGTAATGTAGAAGATAACAACTCCTCCCCCCTACACACAGAAGACGGACATCAGCCATCGCTACATCACGGAATAGTCATGTGGCAATGTGGCGACTGCGGCGCAGTCACCGCGGCTCCCCACCCCCACCCCCGCTACAGAAGAGTAGCGGGGGAGGGGCGTTCACGGTCCGGACGCAGCGCACGAACCGTGTACCTCTACCACGTGCCTACGACGTGCCCATCCGTGGTACACCGGAGTGCAAGAGGTTAACTGAGGCAAGTGGGGCCTGCAGTTCTTTGATTGTTGGGGGGTCTTTTGTGACCTCTTGGATGAGTCGTCGCTGTGCTCTTGGGGTAATTTTGGTCAGCTGGTCACTCCTGGGAAGGTTCACCACTGTTCCATGTTTTTGCCATTTGTGGATAATGGCTCCCACTGTGGTTTGTTGGAGTCCCAAAGCTTTAGAAATGGCTTTATAACTTTTTCCACACTGACAGATCTCATTTACTTTGTTTCTCATTTGTTCCTGAATTTCTTTGGATCGCAGCATGATGTCTAGCTTTTGAGGAGCTTTTGGTCTACTTCACTTTGTCAGACAGGTCCTATTTAAGTGATTTCTTGATTGAGAACAGGCGTGGCAGTAACCAGGCCTGGGTGTGGCTAGAGAAATTGAACTCAGCTTTCCAAAGATGTGATAAACCACAGTTCATTTATGTTTTAATGAGGGGGGCAATCGCTTTTTCACACAGAGCCATGTATTTTTTGATTTGTTTTACCCTTAATAATAAATACCTTTATTTAAAACTGCATTTTGTGTATACTTGTGTTATTTTTGTCAAATATTTAAATTTATTTGATGGTCTGAAACAGTCCGCCAAGGTCTCCGCCTTTGACCGCCACCTAATCCACATAGCACCGGACCCCCATGATCCCTCCTGCAGGTGGTGAGCCCACTGGAGGGCGGACCCATGTAACTCCTTCGGGCTGAGCCCGGCCGGGTCCCATGGGTGGAAACCCGGCCACCAGACGCTAGCCTTTGAGCCCCTCCCCCAGGTCTGGCTCCAGGGTGGGGCCCCGGTAACCCCATACCGGGCGGGGTACACCGAATCCTTGATATAGAATTTATCATGAGAGTATGATAGATGATGAGAGGATGATAAATTTTGTTATCGTGTCATCAGACCTGCGACCGTATATCTTGAGTTGGATCCGATGGCAGGGGAAGAAGCCATTCAGACCTGGTAGACCCAAACGTATAGTGAAGGTGTACTAGGAACGTATGTCCGGGAGGTCTTCAACTCCCACCTCCGGAAGAACTTCAACCACATTCCGAGGGAGTCTGGAGACGTGGAGTCTGAATGGGCCATGTTCTCCACCTCTGCTGTTGAAGCGGCGGCCCAGAGCTGCGGCCGCAAGGTGGTCAGTGCATCTCGTGGTGGCAACCCCTGAACCAAGTGGTGGACACCAGTGGTGAGGGAGGCCATTAAACTGAAGAAGGAGTCCAATCAAGCTTGGTTGGCTTGTGGGACTCCCGAAGCAGCTGAGGTGTACCGGCAGGCCAAGAGGAGTGCAGCTTGGGCGGTTGCTGAAGAAAAAACCCGGGTATGGGAGGAGTTCGGTGAGGCCATGGAACAAGACTTTCAGTCGGCCTCGAAGAGATTCTGGCAAACTGTCCGGCGGCTCAGGAGGGGAAAGCAGCTTCCTGTCCACACTGTGTATGGTGCGGATGGGACACTGTTGACTTCGACTGGGGATATCGTCGGGCGGTGGAAGGAATACTTCGAGGATCTCCTCAATCCCACTGATACTCCTTCCACAGAGGAAGCAGGGTTTGGGGACGAGGGGGATGACTCGCCTATCACAGGGGCTGAGGTCGCCAAGGTGGTTAAAAGTCTCCTTGGTGGCCGGGCCCCGGGGGTGGACGAGATTCGCCCTGAATACCTCAAGGCCCTGGATGTTGTTGGGCTGTCATGGTTGACATGCCTCTGCAACATTGCGTGGAGGTTGGGGGCAGTGCCTTTGGCATGGCAAACCGGGGTGGTGGTTCCTCTCTTCAAAAAAGGGGACCAGAGGGTGTGCTCCAACTTTAGAGGGATCACACTCCTCAGCCTCCCTGGGAAGGTCTATGCCAAGGTACTGGAGAGGAGAGTCCGGCCGTTGGTCGAACCTCGGATTCAGGAGGAGCAATGTGGTTTTCGTCCTGGCCGTGGCACATCGGACCAGCTCTTTACCCTCTCAAGAATTCTTGAGGGTTCGTGGGAGTTTGCCCAACCAGTTTGCATGTGTTTTGTGGACTTGGAGAAGGCATTTGACCGTGTCCCTCGTGGTTTTTTGTGGGGGGTGCTTCGGGAGTATGGGGTATCCAGATTGTTGTTACGAGCTATTCGGTCTCTGTACGACCATTGTGAGAGTTTGGTTCGTATTGCCAACACTTGGTCGGAGTCATTCCCAGTGAGAGTTGGACTCCGCCAGGGCTGCCCTTTGTCACCAATCCTGTTCATAATTTTTATGGACAGGATTTCTAGGCGCAGCCAGGGAATGGAGGGTGTCATGCTTGGTGACCACAGGACCTCATCTCTGTTGTTTGCAGATGATGTTGTCCTGTTGGCTTCATCCAGCAATGGCCTACAGCTCTTGCTGGGACGGTTTGCCGCTGAGTGTGAAGCGGCTGGGATGAGAATCAGCACCTCCAAGTCCGAGTCCATGGTCCTCAGCCGGAAAAAAGTGGATTGTCCTCTTTGGGTTGGGGACAGGCTCCTGCCCCAAGTGGAGTTGTTTAAGTATTTTGGGGTCTTGCTCACGAGTGAGGGGAAAATGGAGCGAGAGATTGACAGACGGATTGAAGCAGCATCTGCAGTGATGCGGACGTTGTACTGGTCTGTTGTGGTGAAGAGGGAGCTTAGTTCTAAGGTAAAGCTGTCGATTTACCAGTCAATCTACGTTCCTACTCTCACCTATGGTCACGAGCTTTGGGTAATGACCTAAAGAACAAGATCGCGGATACAAGCAGCTGAAATGAGCTTTCTCCGTAGGATTGCTGGACTCACCCTCAGAGATAGGGTGAGGAGCTCAGTCATCCGGGAGAGGCTCAGAGTAGAACCGCTGCTCCTCCACATTGAAAGGAGTCAGTTGAGGTGGTATGGGCATCTGATTAGGATGCCTCCTGGACGCCTCCCACTTGAGGTGTTTCGGGCATGTCCCACTGGGAGGAGACCCCGGGGCAGACCCAGGATTCGGTGGAGTGACTATGTCTCCCAGCTGGTCTGGGAACGCCTTGGTATCCTCTTTGAAGAGCTGGAGCAGGTGGCTGGGGAGAGGGAAGTCTAGGCTTTTCTGCTTGAACTGCTGCCTCCGCGACCCGGACCTCCGGAAAAGCGGTAGAAGATTGATGGATGGATGGATGGATGGTCTGAAACACTTAAGTGTGACAAACATGCAAAAAAATGAGAAATCAGGAAGGGGGCAAACACTTTTTCACACCACCGTAATAAAGGCTCCAAGTGTTAAATTATTATAGGACAACTTTTAATAAGCGGTCATGTAACTGGTGTTTTACAGATTGTAAGCCTACCTGTCAGACAGCTGTCCTGAGAAGAATGATCCAAAAAGTGCCCCCACAAAGAAAACTGTTTGAGTAAATGGCTGCTTCCATTGGTCACTGCACACCAAGTCAAACTAAAAATGCAGACATTAACAGTTAATGATTACATATCTTCTTCTTCTTCTTCCGGCTGCTCCCTTTAGGGGTCGCCACAGCTGATCATCTGCCTCCATCTCACCTTATCCCTTGCATCTTCCTCTGTAACACCAACCTTCTCCATGTCCTCCTTCACTACATCCATGAATCTTCTCTGTGGTCTTCCTCTTTTCCTCTTGCCTTGCAGCTCCATCTTCAACAACCTTTGTCCAATATATCCACTATCCCCCCTCTGCACATGTCCAATTCACCTCAGTTTTACCTCTGTTACTTTGTCTCCAACCACTCAACCTGAGCTGTCCCTTTGATATACTCATTTCTAATCCTGTCCCTCCAAGTCACTCCCAATGAAAATCTTAGCATCTTCAACTCTGCCACCTCCAGCTCTACCTCCTGTCTTTTTGTCAGTGCCACTGTCTCCAAACCATATATCATAGCCGGTCTCACTACCGTCTTTTAAATCTTCCCTTTGACTCTTGCTGCTTCCCTTCCATCACAAATCACCCCTGACACTTGTCTCCACCCTCTCCACCCTGCCTGCACTCTGTTCTTCACCTCTTCTACCGCTACTCTTTCAATCTTCACCATGCATTTATCTTCAGTAAACTGGACTACTGTAACGCTGTCCTCACAGGTCTCCTTAAAAAGTCCATCAGACAGCCACAGTTGGTTCAGAACGCTGCAGCTCGACTTCTCACTAAGACCAAGAAAGTGGATTATATAATTCCAGTACTCAGATCTTTACTCTGGCTTCTTGTCTGTCAAAGAATAGATTTCAAAATACTGCTGTTGGTTTATAAAGCTCTGAATGGTTTAGGGCCAAAAAATTTTCAGATCTGCTAGTCCATTATGAACCCCCAGAGCCCTCAGATCATCAGGGTCAGGCCTACTATCTGTGCCCAGAGTTAGAACCAAACATGGTGAGGCAGCATTCAGTTTTTATGCCCCTCACATATGGAACCAACTCCCAGAAAGCATCAGGGCTGCTGAAACTCTCAGCTGCTTTAAATTGAGGTTAAAAACTCTCCTGTTTGCCGTGGCCTTTCAGTCAAACAATTGTTAATCTCCTACAATGTACTCTAACTTTTATTTCTGTTGTATTCTATCTTAGCTTGTTTTTGTTTCTCTTTAATTTACTTATTAGTTTGCTTTTAAATTCTTATGTATTCCTTTTGCAACTTGCTGTAATGCTTTAATGTTTTAACGTAAATCACTTTGAATTGTCTTGTACACGACATGTGCTCTGCAAATAAACTTGCCTTGCCTTCACTGTTGCACCTGCCTCCCTCTCATTCACCCTCATGTATTCTGTCTTGCTTCTACTGACTTTCATTCCACTTCTCCCCAGAGCATACCTCCACCTTTCCAGGTTCTCTTCCACTTGCTCCCTATTCTCACTACAGATCACAATGTTAATGATTACATATTTACATCAGGATATACAGTAGGTAAACACCTATATGCTCTCAGTTTCCTTCATATATACAGTTTCAGTTACAGGTTTGTTTTCTATGTCTGTTCTAGCCAGTGTTACATGCAAATTACCAGATACTGCATTGTTTTCAGTTAGTATCTAATAATGTCAGGTTTTCTGACTTGCAATTTTGGAATACATCCAACAAGTTAGCGGCCTGTGCAAGTATGATTTTTAATTAGAGATAAGGACCTGCATCTATATAGCTTCTTTCTAATCTCAGAGAAGACACAATGTGCCTAATGAATAAATAACAATATCCCTCTATCCTATGAGCTTAATAGAGACAGATACGGGAAATTTAGAATAACCAAGTAACCTAACATGCATATCTTTGATTTGTGGGAAGGAAACTGGAAAACCTGGAATAAACTCACACATGCACGGGAAGAACATGCAAACTCCACACAGAAAGCCTCCTGCCTATCTCAACCCAGGACTGTGATGACAAAAACCTGTTGCTAATAAGGCATGAAGCCAGTGATGATGGCAGAAAAGCTCTGAAAATGTTAAAAGAGCATTATTCTGGAAGGAGCAAGCCAAGAATAATTAGTCTATATATGTTTGTCATTGACCAAGCTACACATGATGGACAATGAAAGTGTTACAGACTATCTGATCTGAGCTCAAAACATCATTACAGCCTTGAGAGATGCAGGTGAAACAATGAGTGCCAAGATACTAGCTGGGCTACCAGACTTCTTTAAGTCACTAGGTGTCTGTGTAACACAAAATTAAGACAATGTTACATTGACAGACTTTAAGAGGAGAGCCAGGATCAAAACCAGGAACTTTCTAGCTGTGAGACAATAGTACTAATCATAGTTTTGCCATGCTGCCAAATACACATATGAAAAAAACATCAGATTTGGCGATAAAAGACCTCAGAGTCCATTTAACCTTGTTAATCTTTAGTATCACCAATCTCCCAAAATATCGTATCTCTCGAACTGTAAGTGTTAGAAAAGAGTTACAAATGTGCATAACATTCATTTTAAGTCTGTCAAGTTAATGGGGAATTCATGATGAAGTTATTAAGCAATAACAAACGCTATTATCTGTTCTTTCTTAAGATGCAATGACTGACTTTAAAGGAATGACAACTGACTGCTCTGTACCTATCGAACAGTTCATTATGTACTAAACTAACTGTCTGTCACGAACCGAGCCCGGGTTTTCGGTTGGCTCGGTTCTGATCATTCTTGGTGGCTCATGAATTGGGTTTATCATGTGTTGTTTTCATGTCTGTTTATTGTTCCTTTCCATGCCTGTAGCCGCTGCTCTGGCAGGCGATCGTTAGACAGCTGTTTGACCCACTTCCTGGTGGGCGCTGTCTAACGTTTGCCGGTCCGACCACGCCCCCATCTCTCTCTGACAATCAGCTGTTCGCCCCAGTAATCATCTTTCCGGCGCCTCACCCAGGTGTTGCCAGATTGTCATGCCAGCGGTGTTTGTACTTAGGCAGCTCTTTGCCAGTCAAACACTGCTGGATCATTGTACGTGTTCACACGGTTGTTCTCCGCCGTGTGACCGTCACGTCTCTGAAGGATTGTTTTGTTTGTGTGCTTGTTGGCAGACTTGGACAACTCAGACTGTTCCTGCACAGTGAGTAAGAGCTGTCTGTGTTTCCTGTTTGCCGTTGTGCTGCTATGCTGGTCTGTAGCGTTTCCCCTTTGCGGCACAACTGCTACGCTTAGGCACTTTTGCCCAGCTTCTTCTCCCGTGCCAGTCGAGTGTCTTGGAGGACTCTAAGTTTCACCTGAGCTGTCTGTCATTGTGGGGAAGCACACAGTCATGTTTTAACTGTGTGCTAGAACGTATTAGCCACCTCCACTGCTGCCGTGGTTCCCAGCATCTTTTGAGCGATGTCTGCTCCAGGACGCTCCGGTGGTTAATTACGTCCCCTCATGCGTTCGCTGGGCGATACCGGCCCAGGAACACCCAATGTAAGTGTGTTGGTTTTTTGTATGTTTTCACCATTTGGGACTGTCTATTTGTGTATTAAAAAATGTGTTTGGTGTAACCCTGCGCTTAAATCCATTCTTCCTTCTCCTCCTCTATGCACTGTGGAAAAGCGCACAGGGAGTTTATAACAGAATGATCCAGCCCTAAAAAGTATTTAGCGGGTTACACCCACACAAACCTTTTTTCATTTTTTGGACTGTTTCCGTTTCACCCATCTGTTTGATTGGAGCACGATGTCCCCGGCTCGTTGACCTCGTCCAGGGAGAGGTGGATTGGCAGCGGGGTCTCCAAGCCTGGAGGAGGAGTGGGCAGCGGATTTCATCCGGGGCTATGTGGATGAGTTTCTCGCCGCCCACGGACCCGAGAGGGATTGGTGGAGCGTTTATGGAGTGGCGGGGATTCTGGAGATGCATCCTGGCCTCTGGAGGTACTCTCAGTACGCGGAACTGCTGGCTACGGTCACTGCGCTCCAGCACTCGTTCCCCGGGCTCAAGATGGAGTCACCCCCCGCTGGGCCGCAGCATGCACAGAGCCGCGCTCCACGGAGGAGCATTTCCATTCCCTCCGCTCCTGCTCCAGTTACCCCAGCTTCACCACCGCAGAGTCATCCTGCTAGAAGACACCGGGAGAAGCCCTCCTCGTCTGCAGCGATCACGGTCATTCCAGCTGCTGCAAGGTCCGCTGAACTTACCCTGGCCACGCCCACCTCTGTCGTCGTGGAGATGGCTCCTCCGCCCATTTTCAGAGGGGCCCACGTCACCGCTGACAGGGAGAGGGATGACTGTCTGCCACCTGCAGCTGCTAACATCAACGACCGGGATGATAGGCAAGTATTTTTTCTTTCCATTCCATCTAATAGTATTGACTCTTGCCTGTCTCCTGAGGGAGAGGCCCAGTTTCAGCAGTCTGCTGGGTCCTCTCCTCCAGCTGCAAATATTAATTTATTTTTCCCCTCTCTGTGTCTCCTCCAATTCTCCCTGAGGGCCTATTGGCCCAAGGTCAGGGCCATCAGACAGTGGAGGAGCCAGTGGTTTCAGAGGATTCCTCCGCGGAGCCAGCATGGAGAAGTTCCCCTGCAGCCACGCCGGAGGGATCCCCAGCGTTGGAGCCACTGCAGGTGGATATTAGGACTGTTACGACCATCTCGCCTGCTGTGGAGGCTGTTGCAGCGGAGTGGGAGCCTGAGCTGGACTTCCTGGAGGCCGGGCCCGAGTCTTCATCGTCGGGATCGACGGAGTCCTGGACAGCAGTGGAGCTCGAGTTCAGGCAAGTTTTCTCTCTTGTGTTTCTGATGTCAGTTCAAAAGAGATCTTGCCTGGCTCAAGGTGAGGAGAGTCTGGTGCAGCGCGAAGCTGCCCCTGAACTCCCTTCGCCAGGTTCTGCCACTACCGGTGACCCTAATAACTTGGTTTTGTCTCCTGCTCCTGAGTTTTCTACTAGGGTTGCCGGAGAGGAGCCATAGTCACCAGGGGTCGCCTTGGAACTGGGTCCACCGCTTAACGACACTGTGGGTCCCGCTCCCCCACTGCCTGAGGCCGTCTCATGGGTCCCTCCACAGGCTGTGTCTCCGTGGGTGCGGCAGGCTGGTTTCGGACCATCGTGGGGGCTGCCCTCCAGGATTTGCCCGACATGGGTGCTGCGCTCCTGCTCGGACCCGTCATGGAAGCCACACTCCAGCGTGGATTCCACTGCGAGTACAGCCTTGGCCCAGTCGGGGTCCACCGCAGGTGCCGCTGAGCTCCAGCTGGAGTCCACCGCGGGTGCTGCAGAACTCCAATCGGGAGTCACCGCAGGTGCAGCGGAGCCTCAGCAAGAGGTCACCGCGGGTGCAGCGCTGCCTCAGTCAGTGGTCACCACGGGTGCAGCGGAGCCGGCCCAGTCGGGGTCTGCAGCAGAGCCGGCCCAGTCAGGGTCCACCGCGGGTGCAGCAGAGCCGGCCCAGTCAGGGTCCACCGCGGGTGCAGCAGAGCCGGCCCGGTCTGGATCTACCATGGGTACAGCTGTGTCCCAAGCCAGGACCACCGAGGGTGCTGCGGATCACCATGAGGATGCCGTGGTCCCCTTCTCCTCCCTATCCTACACCGTGGGGGTTCCCTCCCTACGGTCTGGTCGCCCACTAGTGAGCCGTCCGGTGGGCAGGCCGCCTCCTGCTTCATCCTGCCGGCCCTGGTGGCTTTACAGCGCTGGCCGACCGCCTGAGGGACTGAGTCTCTAGGCCAGATGGCCCATGTTTTCCGGCAGGCCATCAGACTGGGTTTGATGAACTGCCTGCTGGGCCTTGGACTCCAGGTGGCCTCCCGAGCCTCCACGTTGTTGGACTTGGGGAGGGGGGGTAGTTGTGGACCCTGGGCGGGGCATTGTGTTCCCTCTTTTCCTGTTCCCCCTACCTCCCACCCGGGTTCATGTTGTTGTTCCTGTTGGGGTTGTTGGGGGGGGGGGGTTCTTTCCTTTTGATGTTATCGTTGGTGTCTGGTATCCACCCCTAGAAGGAGGGGCTCTGTCACAAACTGAGCCCAGGTTTTCGGTTGGCTCGGTGCTGATCGTTCTTGGTGGCTCATGAATTGGGTTTATTGTGTTGTTTTCATGTCTGTTTACTGTTTCTTTCCATGCCTGTAGCCGCTGCTCTGGCAGGCGATCGTTAGGCAGCTGTTTGACCCACTTCCTGGTGGGCGCTGTCAAACATTCGCCAGTCCAACCATGCCCCCATCTCTCTCTGACAATCAGCTGTTTGCCCCGGTAATCATCTTTCCCGTGCCTCGCCCAGTTGTTGCCAGATTGTCATGCCAGCGGTGTTTGTACTTAGGCAGCTCTTTGCCAGTCAAACACCGCTGGATCATTGTACATGTTCACATGGTTGTTCTCCACGGTGTGACCATCACGTCTCTGAAGGATTGTTTTGTTTGTGTGCTCGTTGGCAGACCTGGACGACTCAGACTGTTCCTGTACAGTGAGTAAGAGCTGTCTGCGTTTCCTGTTTGCGGTTGTGCTGCTATGCTGGTCTGTAGCGTTTCCCCTTTGCGGCACAACTGCTACGCTTAGGCACTGTTGCCCAGCTTCTTCTCCCATGCCCGTCGAGTGTCCTGGAGGACTAAGTTTCACCCGAGTTGTCTACGTCATTGTGGGGAAGCACACAGTCATGTTTTAACTGTGTGCTGGAACGTATTAGCCACCTCCACTGCTGCCGCGGTTCCCAGCATCTTTTGAGAGATGTCCGCTCCAGGACGCTCCAGTGGTTAATTACTTCCCCTCATGCGTTCGCTGGTCGATACCGGCCCAGGAACGCCCAATGTAAGTGTGTTGTCTTTTTGTATGTTTTCACCGTTTGGGACTGTCTATTTGTGTATTAAAAAATGTATTTGCGCTTAAATCCATTCTTCCTTCTCCTCCTCCGTGCACTGTGGAAAAGCGTACGGGGAGTTTATGACACTCATCTTGAGACACTTCCAGAGATCTGGGTTAGGTTTGTGCTGACAAGAATAAAGAGCTGCAGAGAATTAAAACTGTGAGGGTATGTCGGTGGATTCAGAACAGTGACAATAAATGCTTTCCCACATATATGTAGAATAGAGATTTGACACCCACCTCAGAGATTATAGTTGACTGATAGATATCTTTGCTGTAGCGCCATCCCTCCATGCAGGCTTCCTCCTCCAGATCAGTGAGGTTGATATCTCTGCCAGGAATATAGCCCTGAACAGAGAGGTTTTGGACTACATCCAATCTGTACCTGCTGCATCTGCTCCCCACTTGTTTTTCATTCACCACCTTAACATCACAGTGACACAAACAGGGCTTGACATTAACGTTTTTGCTCACCAGCCACTGTGTCTAGTGATTTTCTTAAGTTACTAGCCACTCAGCCTTTTCACTAGCCACAGTTTTGTGGTTGGAAAATTAAATTATGTTTAATATGATCAAATTTGAGTATTGCATGCTAAAATTTACTTGAACTAAATTTACAGCCATTTTAAATGTAAATGACCCTTATCCCCTTGACGCCTGAATTTATTTCCAACTGTGAACAATTTTTTTTTTTCAGAATTGAAAATCGTTGTTATTTGTTTTTTGTTTCTTTTTTTTTGGATTGATGCAAATTCGCGACAATAGGCATCAAGGGGTTAAACATACATAAAAATGGCAAGAGAAACAGTGTTGAATTATTCATTAACAGCAGTAAATGTGTAAAACAGTCTAGAACAGGGGTGGGCAGTGAGGGCCATTCCACTGCAGGTTTTTTGTTCCACCCAGTCTCTTCAGCAGGTGTGTGCTCTGACCAGCTTCAAGGATTGCTAATCATTGAAAACACCTGCTGAAGAGACTGGGTGGAACAGAAAACCTGCAGTAGAATGGCCCTCCATGGCACATGATTGCCCACCCCTGGTCTAGAAAAATATTTGCATTACGAGAGTGAAGTGCAGGTAGATTTGGGGTCTGTCCCAGTTCTTATTTATATCCCTACCCCTTCCCCTTTGCCTACTCCTAGCTCTTGGCCCTTGATAGAGGTTGAAAATTACCCCTCTGAATTGGGACACCCATTCAGGGCTGCACGAGGTCATTAGTAGTTGCTGATGAATTTAATCTAAATCAACACTACCCATTTTCACCAGAAAAAAAGAAGAAAAAGAAAACTGATGATGAAAAAAGTCTCATCTTAAGGAGAAAAATGTCTCAAATTTACATGAACAATTCTAATTAGTAGAAAAAGTCAGAAATTTACTAGAAAGAAAGATATAAATTCAAAGAAAAACTTGGATCTCCTGGCGGGCCGTTTTGGCCTGTGGGCCACATGTTTGACACCCATGGACCAGCACATAAAAAATACATAATTAGAGGTTTTACTTCCATAAAAAAGTTGTATATCACAGGTAAACAAAAGTTCATCTCGGAAGAAGCTTCATTTGCTCTTTTACAGTCAACAAATCAAAGTTTAGTTACTTTTTCTGTCATAGGAAAACTTAAATTTGCAAAGCTGTGGACTGTAAATGGGAGCTTCTTGTTCTAAAAATAATCCTATTTAACCAAAGAGGTAGGAGCCAATGTGGGGGGAGAGTGCATTTTATCAGCTACTGACACTGGGACAATGGAGAATTAGGTGAAATTCTCCCTGCCAAACTGGCTAGTTGTAGTATAGGGATACTACAAGGGGTTAACTGGCATCAGCGTGATGACGTAGCCGTACGGTGACGTCATCACACCAAACCGTATATAAGGAGAGAGTCGCCATCTTACAGCCCCTTTCCCAGTTGGCTCTACACAGTAGCAGAACTGTACTGTATGTTTAATAGCTTGTTGTAATAAAGTTCGTGTTCCAAAGCAGCACCACTCTCTGTGAGTCTCTCTGGGTTTCCAGACATAACATTTGGCGATGAGAGTAAAATCATGGAGGCGTGCTTGAGGCCACCACAGCCGTTTCTGGAGACTCTCGGTGAGCTGTTTGTCCTGTTGCGCCGCTGGTTCAACATGTTTAAAAATTATGTTGACACGGTTGGCCTGAGTGACGCTGACAATGAGAAGCTGAACAGCGTACTGGTTCTCAGTCTAGACAAAGAAGGGCGGCGCGTGCTCCATACTCTCGGACAAGCAGACTCATTCGGCAACTGTGTGACTCTGATGGAGATACAGTGGGGTAAAAAAGGATTTAGTCAGCCACCAATTGTGCAAGTTAAGATAAGATAAGCCTTTATTAGTCCCACAACGGGGAAATTCCAGGATTGCAACAGCACAGGGATAGCAACACTCAGAGCAACAATCAGAAGGCAAGAAAAAAAAAAAACAAGCAAGCAAGAGCAGCTAATATACATATGTACATATTACTATAAAATATATATATACACACACACACACACAGACACACAGTGCAGAGCATTGTAGCTGGATGGAATAAATATATGAATATATGAACACACAGTGCAGAGCATTGTAGCTAGATGGAATAAATATGTAAATATATAAACACCCACAGTACGGAGCATTGCAGCTAGGTGGAATAAATATGCAAGTATATAAACACACACAGTGCGGAGCAATGTAGCTAGATGGAATAATATGTAGATATATAAAAACACAGTGCGGAGCATTGTAGCTAGATGGAATAAATATATAGATATATAAATATAAACACACCCAGTGCTGAGCATTGTAGCTAGATGGAATAAATATATAGATATATAAATATAAACACACCCAGTGCAGAGCATTGTAGCTAGATGGAATAAATATGTAAATATATAAACACACACAGTGCAGAGCATTGTTGCTAGGTGGGATGAAACAGCATAACCGTCTATTTAGTTATCCTACATGGTATGATTATGTGCCCATACATATTCTCACCCTCCATAGCGACCGGTATGTTCCTAGTTGTATGCCGGAGAGGACCATTGTGTAAGTCTATTGCATCTTTTGCATTCAAAAAAAACTATTAGTTTGTTCCGTCTTTTTGCTATCTCTGCGAGCAGCCCTGCTTAGGTTGTACAGTCTGACAGCCGTTGGTAGGAAGGACCTACGAAACCTCTCGGTTGTGCACCTGGGATGATGTAGTCTGCTGCTAAATGAGCTCCTCAGTGCATCCAGTATGTCCTGCATAGGGTGGAACTCGGACTCCAGCAGAGATGACAGTTTAGCCACCGTCCTTCTCTCTCCTATCTCCTCCATCGGATCAAGGCGTTGCCCCAGGACAGAGCTAGCTTTCTTAATCAGTTTGTTCAGTCTCTTCCTATCGGCTGCAGTAATGCCACTGCCCCAGCAGACCACTCCAAAAGTGATGGCTGATGCCACCACCGTGTCATAGAATGACTTCAGCAGCGCCCCTTGTACACCAAAAGACCTGAGTCTCCTCAGCAGGAACAGCCTGCGCTGTCCCTTCTTGTAGAGTGCGTCAGTATTGTGTGACCAGTCTAGTTTATTGTTCAGATGAATACCCAGGTACTTGTAGGATGTCACCATCTCGATGTCTGTTCCCTGTATATTTACTGGTGCTGTGAGGGGCTGCCCATGCCTGCGGCAGTCCACCACCAGCTCCTTAGTTTTCCTCGCGTTGATCTGGAGGCAGTTCCGATGGCACCAGTCCACAAAGTTCTGGATAAGCCCTCTGTACTCAGCTTCATCTCCGCTGGAGATGAGACCAACGATCGCAGAGTCATCAGAGAACTTCTGTAGATGGCAATGTGTTGTGTTGTGTGAGAAGTCCGCAGTATAAAGAGTGAACAGGAAGGGAGCCAGCACCGTTCCCTGGGGGGCCCCCATGCTACTGATGATCGTGTCGGAAACACAGTCCCGGGTTCTCACAAACTGAGGCCGGTTCGTGAGGTAGTCCAGGATCCATGATGACAGGTGCTGGTCCACCCCTGCGCGCAGCAGCTTGTCCTTCAGGATCATCGGTTGGATGGTGTTGAAAGCACTGGAGAAGTCAAAGAACATGATCCTCACCATATTCCCGGGCTTCTCCAGGTGGGACAGAGAACGGTGAAGGAGGAAGATCACCGCATCCTCCACCCCAATGCCATGCTGGTAGGCGAACTGGAGTGGATCCATCGCTGGTTCCACCAGGGGGCGGAGATGAGCAAGGAGCAGTCTCTCCAGGGTCTTCATCAAGTGGGACGTCAAGGCCACCGGTCTGAAGCTGTTCAGGTCTTTGGGGTGGGAAGTTTTTGGTACAGGTACCACACAAGATGTTCTAAGATGTTCTTTTAAGTTCTCCCACTTAAAAGATGAGAGAGGTCTCCAATTTTCATCATAAGTATACCTCAACTATGAGAGACGAAATAAGAAAAAAAAATCCAGAAAATCACATTGGATTTTTAATGAATTAATTGGTAAATTCCTCGGTAAAATAAGTATTTGGTCAATAACAAAAGTTCTTCTCAATACTTTGTTATATACCCTTTGTTGGCAATGACAGAGGTCAAGCGTTTTCTGTAAGTTTTCACAAGGTTTTCACACACTGTTGCTGGTATTTTGGCCCATTCCTCCATGCAGATCTCCTCTAGAGCAGTGATGTTTTGGGGCTGTCGCTGGGCAACACAGACTTTCAACTCCCTCCAAAGATTTTCTATGGGGTTGAGATCTGGAGACTGGCTAGGCCACTCCAGGACCTTGAAATGCTTCTTATGAAGCCACTCCTTCATTGCCCGGGCGGTGTGTTTGGGATCATTGTCATGCTGAAAGACCCAGCCACGTTTCATCTTCAATGCCCTTGCTGGCGGAAGGAGGTTTTCACTCAAAATCTCACGATACATGGCCCCATTCATTCTTTCCTTCACACGGATCAGTCGTCCTGTTCCTTTGCAGAAAAACAGCCTCAAAGTATGATGTTTCCACCCCCATGCTTCACAGTAGGTATGGTGTTCTTTCTCCTCCAAACACGACAAGTTGAGTTTTTACCAAAAAGTTCTATTTTGGTTTCATCTGACCATATGACATTCTCCCAATCCTCTTCTGGATCATCCAAATGCTCTCTAGCAAACTTCAGACGGGCCTGGACATGTACTGGCTTAAGCAGGGGGACACATCTCGCACTGCAGGATTTGAGTCCCTGGCAGCGTAGTGTGTTTCTGATGTAGCCTTTGTTACTTTGGTCCCAGCTCTCTGCAGGTCATTCACTAGGTCCCCCCATGTGGTTCTGGGATTTTTGCTCACCGTTCTCGTGATCATTTTGACCCCACGGGGTGAGATCTTGCGTGGAGCCCCAGATCGAGGGAGATTATCAGTGGTCCTGTATGTCTTCCATTTTCTAATAATTGCTCTCACAGTTGATTTCTTCACACCAAGCTGCTTACCTATTGCAGATTCAGTCTTCCCAGCCTGGTGCAGGTCTACAATTTTGCTTCCGGTGTCCTTTGACAGCTCTTTGGTCTTGGCCATAGTGGAGTTTGGAGTCTGACTGTTTGAGGTTGTGGACAGGTGTCTTTTATACTGATAACGAGTTCAAACAGGTGCCATTAATACAGGTAACGAGTGGAGGACAGAGGAGCCTCTTAAAGAAGAAGTTACAGGTCTGTGAGAGCCAGAAATCTTGCTTGTTTGTAGGTGACCAAATATTTATTTTACTGAGGAATTTACCAATTAATTCATTAAAAATCCTTCAATGTGATTTTCTGGATTTTTTTCCCCTCATTTTGTCTCTCATAGTTGAGGTATACCTATGATGAAAATTGGAGACCTCTCTCATCTTTTAAGTGGGAGAACTTGCACAATTGGTGGACTAAATACTTTTTTGCCCCACTGTACATTACAATGGCACAACCAACATTACGGCCCGAAGAATTGTCTTCTTCTGCCGCAAACATTATGTGGGTGAGTCACCTCAACGTTATGTTACAGAGCTCCGAGTCTTAGCAAGCATGTACGCCTTCGGGCCCTTAGAAGAAAAGCTAATCCGTGACAAGCTAACCGAAGAGCACAGTACAGAGAGTGAACACAGCACAGAGGGTGAACATGATACAGAGAGTGAACGTGACATGGAGAGAGAGCAGTTACCAGACTTGCCTCCGTTCCTCGCCCTGCATGAGCCTCAGGAAACTGCTGCAGGAGAGGGAGCCCACGTCTATCGGGAACCCCGGGACACAAGGGCCTGGCGCGCATCCCGTTACCGACAACAGCGGCACATCACCCCAACCTCAACCACCACCAGGTAAAAGAAAGAAGGAACTGGACTGCTTCTGAATCCACGCACAGCACCAGCCTGCAGAAGCCGCCACTGAGCTGCAGGATGAAGAGTCGGCGACTGAGCAGAACGCAACAGAACCACCGGACATCTTCCGAATCCACAACCGGCATCAGCCTCCAGGAGCCGCCGCTGAGATGCAGGATGAAGAGTCCGTGACCCAACAAGATGTACCAGGACCACTACAGCCTGGAGAATGCCCCCCAGCAAATGTGAGAGCCACACTATCACAACCACAATGCTGAATGCAGCAGTACAGAGCACGACTCACAGTGATGAACTGGGTTTGGGTCCGCAGAACTAAGCGACCAGGCTCACAGCCGGCCTTAACATCATCACCACCACCAACACATACGAAGATCGCGGCACAGCTGAGACCAGTTGCTGTTCAAATGGACGGATCAAGTTGGCAGGTCAGCCATCTACGGAGGATGAGGGCAGCTGCTGCAGATCAAGAAGCAGCGTTGCAGCTGACCCAGCTGGTGTGAGATCCAGACTGGGACATTGTTGACGAGCATGCCACAGCTCCAGCAGGATAGCAACTGGGCCTGCTGAAATTGGCGCCTCACGGGGCGCCTCTATCACAAGCTCGCCTCAGGGCCCCCCAACTGAACTGCCTCCTCAGAGAAGAGGAAAGAGAGGACTGTTTAGCTAGGGGTGCGGCTGTCAACAAAGAGTGGCAGAATGACCCACTCAGCCGCGTTGGGCTGTGCGGTGGTCTACTTGCTAGCCCTAGCTAGTTTGTGTTACCAATTTGGAGAGGGGGGGTAATCTGAGTGTATAATGTTCTGTGTTTTTCCAAGGGGGGTGGGTTAATGTAGTATAGGGATACTACAAGTGGTTAACTGGCATCAGCGTGATGACACAACCGTACAGTGATGTCATCACACTGAACCATATATAAGGAGAGTTGCCATCTTACGGCCTCTTTCCCAGTTGGCTCTACACAGTAGCAGAACCGGTCTGTATGTTTAATTGCTTGTTGTAATAAAGTTTGTGTTCCAAGGCAGCACCACTCTCTCTGAGTCTCTCCGAGTTTCTAGACATAACACTAGTGGGAGTGGCTGTCTTACCCACCACAGGTGTGTGTTAATGTCAAGCCCAGGACACAAACACTGTTAATGAAACCTGAAACATTCCAATGTCACACGTATGTCACTTTGATTTTTATAGAGCAAAACCTGTACATGTCCATATTGTGTAGGTCTCATATACTGTACACTATCCTGCTATACCATACAATACACTGCAATAATGCTACTAAACAAGGAAGTAGCTTTGTATTCTTTGTAGGAAAAGACACAATGTCAAACACACATAATTACAGCCATAAACACTTTGGGGCTCTACTCAAAAATGCTGGCAACTGCATTAGTTTTTATGCAACTACATGTGCCCGTGTTCTGACATTTTGCCATACTTTGTCAAAATACCATACCCGTGCAGCAAACCGATAGATATAACTATCGGTTTAGCATACTTTGTCAGAATAGCATACCTACATACCTGTTGGTACATTTAAGCTGTACAGCAGTGTTTTTTTAACTGCAGCCTGACTATATAACAGATATACTGCAACAACAAAATTAATAATATGCAGCTCCATATTGTTATATAACAGCTGCATTGCAAATATGGCTGTCATGTTTCAATAATAATAATAGACTCAAAAGCAGGCTACAGAGAAAATTGGTGGTGAGTTAACAGTGATTTTATTAATAAATGTGCAAGAAGAGAACTGCGATGGGTCTGGCAACCAGGTGCTGTGAGGGAGCTGGGCGGTGAAGGAGAGGCTGGAACCCTCAGCGCCGTAGCAAGAAGGTGAATGCTTGTGGGGGGCGCAAGTTAGGGAATGTTGGTAAGTGTACTTACAGGTTACAGGTAAAGGATCCAGGTGAAGCCTCCACAGTACTGATGTCCAATCCGCCGGGATTGGGTCCACTGTCCGCCTGGGGAGTCCTGGAGGAGGGAAACGGGAATAGTAGTTGAAAGAATACTTCTCTTTCCTTTGCAGGGACGTGGGAGGAGAGGTACTGGATGCACATGCGACTAGGTGGCATGAAGTCATCAACGATCTCCTGAAGTGTGGAGAACACTGGAGCTATTTAAGGAGTCGGCTGATTACTTGCAGATGGTGAGTACAGCTGTGGAGAATGAGGTTAATTAATGAGGGAGAGAAGCAGTGTGCAGCCAAACCATGACGATGGCACTAACATTACATAATTGCTTACCTTGCGTCAGATGTATCGGTGTCTCTGGTGGACCGCCATATGCTATTGTTTACCTTCTGTCAGCTGTATTGAGCGCATTTCCTGTTATACGCATACGCATTGCTTACTTTCTGTCAGCTGTCCATCAGCTGTATCAAAGGCTGTTTCTCAATATACAGTATGTACTTGTGTGGACTTGTGTTCTTGTGAACTTGTGAAACATCATCAGTCACAGCCCAAGTCCTGTTAGCATAGAGAGCCTAAGTCATGCCCCCTCTACTTCCGCATATGGGACCTTAAATCAGAAAAATTCTCCATTGAAATGAATGGCAAGAGCAAAAATATCTTTTGGTCCCGATCAAATTTTGCCACAAGTTGCAAGATAATTTTCCATGCAAATAACGGTGTAGATTTTGCAGAACATTGCTGACTGTTGTTTGTTGTAATAAAGTTTGTGTTCCAAAGCAGCACCCCTCTCTCTGAGTCTCTCCGGGTTTCCAGACATAACACTAGTGGGAGTGGCTGTCTTTCCCACCACAGGTGGGTGTTAATGTCAAGCCCGGGACACAAACACTGTTATTAATGAAACCGGGGGATCCTGGGTTTGATCCCAGCCCCCGACCAACAGTGATCTGTGTGGAGTTTGCATGTTCTCCCCGTGTCTGTGTGGGTTTACTCCGGGATTTCTCCGGTTTCCTCCCACATGCCAAAAAAACATCCAAGTTAGGTTAATTGGCATCAAGCTGGGGATTCTAAATTGTCCTTAGGTATGACTGTGAGAGTGAATGGTTGTCCGTCTGTCTGTGTTGGCCCTGCGATGGACTGGCAATCTGTCCTGGGTGTACCCTGCCTCTCGCCCAAAGATGCTGGGATAGGCTCCAGCCCCTCTGCGACTCGAAAAGGATTAAGTGGAAGAAGCACAATGAATGAATGAATGAATGCTGACTGTTGTGCATTTAAATGAAAATGCAGAAAGTGCACAAAAGACAACAGTGGCAGGGAAAGAAAAATTTGGATTGTACTTCCCCAAGTGAATAAAGGTGGTTATGTAGTAAGGAAACTTCTAGAAGATCCTACTTTTGGTGAGTTTTACTGGTTCATTTCAATATAGTAAAAGCCATAATTATTTCAAATAATTTATTATATTCCAAACAATATTTAAAAAAGAAATGTTATAAACTGAAATATTTCTGATAATGTTTATTCACAAATTTTATGGCTTATTTAATACAAGGAATTACTAGTATCACCTCAATAGTATATCTGAATCAGGATGTTAATGTGAAAATGTTTTTCTTTTTGGGCAGACTATGTGGCTGATGTAGTTACAGAGGTACTTGCTCTCTGCCAAAGTGGAGATGAGGACCAGCCTGCATATCACATAGAAGAACCTCTTCCTCTGAGCAGCGACTTCCAGCACCCTGACAAAGACACAGCTGTTGCTGAAAGATATTCCAGATACTAGTCTCATTCCATATGAGGGAAATGAAAGCCAGTATAATCTGCTGCAGTATGGGGACACACATTTGTGACCTGCTTTTGGACTCACATTTTAGACCACAGCAAGGGCAGAGCTTCTGTGGTTATTACAGTGAGCTGCAGGAGAGTTAGCTTTGGTATGCAAAGCTTGAGACTGTGGGATATTATGAGGGGATGCATTGTAGATAGTGGTGTGATATCATGCAGAGAGGATGCATTGTTGCTGTCTTTATAATGCAATGGTTTTGTGAGACAGGATTAATGAGGGGATGCATTGTAGATAGTGGTGTGATATCATGCAGAGAAGATGCATTGTTGCTGTCTTTATAATGCAATGGTTTTGTGAGACATGTGGCCTGTTAACTGTAAGAGTCCTGGTATTTAAGGACAAGAGTTCCCTTTGTCGCTCTTTTTATTCTGCTTCATGATGTTGGAAGATGTGAATAAAACTGACTCGAGAGATAAACTCTGCCTCGTCATTTTCACATCTCCACACTGGTGACCCTAAGACGTATCATGAAAGAGGAGAATTCCCCCGGGCCAGCCTCGTCAGGAGCCCCCAGCCAAGAGAATGCTGCTACAGTGCAGCTACCGGACTTCTGGCAGAACAATCCACGCTCCTGGTTCAACACGGTTGAGGCGCAGTTCAACCGCGTTGAACTTTCAACAGTTCAACCATTACACAATGGTCCCCTCCGGCATACAACTAGGTCGCTATGGAGGGTGAGAATATGTATGGGCACATAATCATACCATGTAGGATAACTAAGTAGACGGTTGTGCCGTTTCATCCCATCTAGCAATAATGCTCTGCACTCTGTGTGTTTATACATTTACATATTTATTCCATCTAGCTACAATGCTCCGCACTGGGTGTTTATATATCTACATATTATTCCATCGAGCTACATTGCTCCGCACTGTGTGTGTTTATATATTTACATATTTATTCCACCTAGCTGCAATGCTCCGTACTGTGGGTGTTTATATATCTACATATTTATTCCATCTAGCTACAATGCTCCGCACTGTGTGTTTATATACTCATATATTTATCCCATCCAGCTACAATGCTCTGCACTGTGTGTCTGTGTGTGTGTATATATATATATATATATATATATATTTATAGTAATATGTACATATGTATATTAACTGTTCTTGCTTGCTTGCTTTTTTTTCTTGCCTTCTGATTGTTGCTCTGAGTGTTGCTATCCCTGTGCTGTTGCAATCCTGGAATTTCCCCGTTGTGGGACTAATATCGGTTAGATATTATACCGGATATCGGTAGATGCCACAAGATTCTACCATGTAGTCACAAAGCTGGACAACAACACGGTTCAGCATGTGGAGAGCCTGATCGACCAGCCGCCGGACAACGACAAATACGGCACGTTGAAGGCTGCACTCATCCAGCAATTCACCCCCTCGGCGGAGGAGCGAGCAGAGAGGCTCCTGGGGCTGACAGAGTCGGAAAATGACATGCCCGCAAACCTGATGGAGAAGTTGTTGAGGTTGAAAGACTCTGACGACGATCACTTCATTTTCACCCACCTCTTCCTCAGGACTATACCGTCAGCAGCGAGAGCGACCCTCGCCTGTTCGCCACTGTTGGCCCAACGGGACTACCACGCGCTGGCTGAGAAGCGCAGCGGATTGTCAACGCCACCAAGCGGCGAGCAGCCGCGGCCGCTGCAACAGAACTCAGCGCGGCGACCGGAGACGACAGGAGGCCAGAGGCAGCGGTACCAAACTCATCGACGGCGGCGGCAGGGGCAAGGGAACGCGGATGGGAAGTCCTCTGTTTCTACCATCGCCGCTTCGCAGAGAGGGCACGCAAATGTGTACCACCGTGCCAGTTCGGGCGTTCGGGAAAACGCCAAGACCGGGGGTCGGTAGCAGCCGCGGCCCTCGGGGAGGAGAACAAGCTGCTATACTTGTCGGAAGCACGCTCGGGGAGGCAGTTCCTCGTCGACACAGGCTCCCAGTTGAGTTTCATCACGCCTTCCTACGCAGACAGACTAGCTGGTTCCGGAGGTCCCCGGGTGTCAGCAGCGAACGGCTCGGAGATTAAGACCTTCGGTGAGAAGACTCTGCTTCTGTCTCTACACGGCCGTACATTTGAGTGGACTTTTGTTGTAGCAGCAGTAAATTTCAATATGTTGGGGGCTGATTTTCTGTGCTCGCATGGTTTGTTGGTTGATCTCGCTAACAGGCGCTTGGTTAATGCACTTTCTTTTGATTCTATCCCCTGCACAGCGCGAGTGGCCCCGCCTACAGCACAAGCCAACGTCACAGCTGCAAGCGGTAAGTTCCACACACTGCTCACTCAGTTCCCAGCACTCATGGTCCCCACATTTTCCGCAACAGTCGCTAAGCACGGGGTGGAGCATTTTATTACCACTACCGGACCGCCCGTTTTTGCAAAAGCTCGGCGCTTGGACGCAGCTAAACTAGCCATAGCGCGTGAGGAATTTGCCAACCTAGAGAGGTTGGGCATTATCAGACGTTCAAACAGTCCGTGGGCTTCCCTGCTGCACATGGTCTCGAAAGCCGACAGATCATGGCGACCTTGCGGGGATTTCCGCAGGTTAAACAACGCTACAGCTCATGACCGCTACCCAATCCCGCATATCCAAGATTTTTCCGTTCATTTGGCAGGGGCGCGCGTTTTTTCTAAAATAGACTTGGTCCGCGGTTACCACCAAGTCCCAGTGCGCACTGAGGACATACCCAAAACAGCGGTAATAACTCCGTTTGGCCTCTTCGAGTTTTTACGCATGCCATTCGGACTTAAAGGGGCGGCTCAGACGTTCCAACGCATGATGGACGCGGTGCTTCGCGATCTCCCTTTCGTGTTCATCTACTTGGATGATATTTTAGTAGCCAGCGCGTCCGAAGACGAACACGAAAAACACCTGGCCACAGTTTTCCGAAGGTTGGGAGATCACGGGTTAATAATCAACCCAGAGAAGTGTCAGTTCGGGGTGACGCAGATCGATTTTTTAGGACACCGCGTCTCCCCCGAAGGAGCAGTTCCGCTTCCTGATAAAGTGCATGCGGTGGCAGATTTTCCCCGGCCACAGACGGTCAGGGCGTTGCAGGAGTTTTTTGGGAATGGTGAATTTTTATAACCGTTTTCTCCCCCGCGCGGCGCAACTCATGCAGCCGCTGTATGCCGCGCTCAAAAAAAAAGAAACCCGCGGATAAGGCCGAGTGGTCCCCGGAGCGGGACCAAGCGTTCTTGGAGGTGAAAGCAGCTTTGGCAAGGGCTGCATTGTTGGCACACCCAGACCCAACAGCCCGCATAGCGCTCACCACTGACGCTTCAGAGGTGGCCATAGGGGCGGTCGTGGAGCAACATGTAGCCGGGGTTTAGCAGCCCCTCGCTTTTTTCAGCAGGACCTTGCGCGATAGCGAACGTAAATACAGCGCGTTCGACAGGGAGCTGCTCGCTCTCCATTTGGCCATTCGCCACTTTCAGTTCTGGCTGGAGGGACGCTCTTTCACCGCGTTCGTTGACCACAAACCGCTCACATTCGCGATGGCCAAGGTTTCCGAACCGTGGTCAGGCCGGCAGCAGAGACAGCTGGCCGCAATATCAGAGTTTACCACTGATATCCAGCATGTGGCAGGCAAACTCAATGTAGTTGCAGACTGCCTCTCGCGCACTGTAGCGGCCCCAGTCAGCGTGGGAATAGATTACGCAGCCATGGCCGCGGAGCAGGGTAGTGACGCGGACGTGCGCGCGCTCCAGTCTGGACCAACAGGGTTAAGGCTGGAGAACAGGGTGCTGCAAGACGGTATGCCCCCCCAATCTGCGATGTCTCCACGGGTCGGCCGCGACCAGTAGTACCAGCTGCGTGGCGCCGCCGTGTTTTTGACTTGATTCATTGTTTGGCGCACCCGGGAGTGCGCGCGTCGGTCAAAATGGTAGGAGAAAAATTTGTGTGGCCGAGCCTCCGCAAGCAAGTGAAAGAGTGGGCAGCAGCCTGCATGGCGTGTCAACGAGCCAAAGTACACAGGCACACGAGAGCTCCTTTGGAGCCGTTTCACATTCCGGCCAAGAGGTTTGACCACGTTCATGTGGACCTCGTGGGCCCCCTCCCGCTGTCACAAGGGTGCACACACCTTCTCACAATGGTAGACCGCACCACGCGCTGGCCTGAAGTGGTGCCGCTGGCATCAACCACAGCCGAGGAGGTTGCGCGCGCGTTTTTAACAGCTTGGGTGGCGCGCTTCGGCGTTCCATCAGATGTTACATCCGACAGAGGACCTCAATTTGTTTACGAGCTTTGGTCGACAATGGCCCGCAGCCTGGGTGTCACAATTCACCGCACAACCGCGTATAATCCGCAGGCTAACGAGTTATGCGAACGTTTTCATAGGTCATTGAAAGCAGCTCTCAGGGCGTCACTGACGGGTGCAAACTGGGTAGACAAGTTACTGTGGGTGTTGTTGGGGTTGCGTTCTGCGCCTAAAGAGGACTTAGAAGCCTCCCCAGCAGAGCTCGTGTTTGCGCAGCCACTCCGGCTCCCTGGGGAGTTTCTCCCAGATAACCCTGCGCCAGACACCTCCCCGTCTCAGCTGTTGTGGAGTGACATAGAATCAAACACGCTGCCCGGCCCCGCGCACCAGTTTTCCGCGCGTTTTTGTGCCTAAAACTTTGAAGAACGCAGAGTTTGTTTTTGTCAGACACGATGCGCACCGAACCCCGCTGCGACCGCCTTATGACGGACCCTTCAGAGTGCTGGAAACAGGGGACAAGCAGGTTTTGCTAGATTTGGGGGGTAGGGAAGAGAAAGTTGGCATAAACAGACTCAAACCCGCTTTTGTGGTGGCAGATGAGCAAGTGCTGTTGGTGAGGGCCCCGCGGCGAGGCAGACCCCCGCGGAGGGCTTCACAGAGTAATGTTTCCCCAGAACCCCCACAGGTGCTGACAAAAGGTTTCCACCCCCAGACGGCAAACCCCCAGCGTGACAGCGCCGTGGAGACGTCCAACCCCAGCTACAGCAGATACGGCAGGAGAAGGAAGCCCAGACAGCTGGTGGACTAATGTGTATTGATACTATCGCGGCATGCATGTTGTTTTTCCCTTGTTTGTTCTAAAATGCTGGGGGGGGGGGGCTTTGTGTGGGGACATACATTCGTGACCTGCTTTTGGACTCACATTTTAGACCACAGCAAGGGCAGAGCTTCTGTGGTTATTACAGGAAGCTGCAGGAGAGTTAGCTTTGGTATGCAAAGCTTGAGACTGTGGGATATTATGAGGGGATGCATTGTAGATAGTGGTGTGATATCATGCAGAGAGGATGCATTGTTGCTGTCTTTATAATGCAATGGTTTTGTGAGACATGTGGCCTGTTAACTGTAAGAGTCCTGGTATTTAAGGACGAGAGTTCCCTTTGTCACTCTTTTTATTCTGCTTCGTGATGTTGGAAGATGTGAATAAAACTGACTCGAGAGATAAACTCTGCCTCGTCATTTTCACATCTCCACAGCAGGAAAATTGTTGCGGATCTTATTAACCACACATGATGGAAGTGGTACACGTCTTCCCAAGTGTCCCCAGCACATTTGTACGAACTGTCTGTATGCTGTGTACCAATACTTTCTGAAAAAAAAAAATAGAGATAATATGTGACTAATGAAGAAATAATTTACATGTTCATGTATCATTATTTTGTTTTACTGTGTGAATGTAGTAGATTTCTTACTCGTGTTCTTGAGTATGCTCATCATCATGCCTCCTGTACTGATCAATGTAGGCAAAGTTTGCTATTCATAGCACATCAATATTGAGACATGTCTCAAAGCTAGAGAGCTGTGTGACACATCTCACATCTTCGCCTTTTCTCAGTATTTCATCTTGCACTTTTTGTATTTCTTGACAACACTGGTATTCAATAACCTGTGGCATAGCCTGGCAGTTGTTACAGGTACACCTGAAAAATAAACATTTTATTATTTTAGCTGGTGAATAAATACATGTATGCATATATAGTAATGTATGTTTGTTAAAAGGTACAGTATAGTATTACTATAAAAAGACTTTGGCATCCTATTCAGATTGTATTTCACAATTACTAATCAGAAGTTAATGTTGTTTCAAAAAATGCAATAAAAAAATGACATATTACAAACTAAATGTGTTTATTCATACAAAAATATTTGTGTAAATAAAATAGTTACAGTTACAAAGGAATACCATATATGTCGAATACATATGACAATTTGGACCTTAAAATAAAATTGCTTGAGTATGGTTTCTTAGTGCTGTAGCAATATTTAATAAAATATAGTGTAATAAGGTACAGGAATTATTTATTTTATTTAATAGTGGGTGTACGAGGGGACAGAGTTAAACCGTCACCCCTACACTCACTAAATAAAATAGGAAAGCACTGGTAAAAAAAGGGCGGGGCACTAGTTCTAAAAGAACAGCTTGTATTATTCACTTAATTTCAATTAATTAATTTCCGTACCTTCAATTACTTAATGGATCAGTCTCAAAATTTAAGGGAGTTCTTTTCCTGCCGTGATCTAGAAAATATATATGCAGAAGGAAAACGCTTCAACTTCTCTCATTTACACTTTTATTAAATTAAACTCATTCGTGTTACATGGCATTCAAATGTTGGATAAACAGATTTAAATGATAAACAAGTGTTTAATATCACATCAACTGTTAGTGGATTCCTGAACATAAAATCTAGCGTTAAACTTTTGTGGAACCAAGAGGAAACCAGATTTTTTGTTTCAACTGTAATGCAATGGAAAGCTGAAATATCTAACAAAACCAGAATGCAATTTTATGGGCAAAAATTTCATGAGCTGATTATCTAAAAATAAACTTCTGAATTAATCTACAAAAATGAAAGGAGGTTACTAAAAAAATGAATAAGAATTTTCCTTCAGTTTATAGCTTTGTCCTATAGCTGAGGGACTAATTGTACCATGAAACACTGGTTATGTTCAATTGTAATTGAAATTTTTGGACATCACGTTTAAACCCAGCAGATAGGAACAATAGGAGTCTCACTTACGAACAGCTGTGGGTCCAGGTGTTCAGCGGTGGTATAAGTTCGGGAAGGCTCAGCAGCCCTTCCAGACAGCGTTCGGAACACCGGGGGAAAGCGACTGCTGGTCAGCTTTCAGATGGTTCACAACTGTAAGAAGCGTAGACTTGGCCAGGGGCTCACAGTGCGGACAGTGAACAGGCAGCAGTGAAGGCTGTCTCGGAGCAGACGTGGAGTCCTTTGGCAACCGGTCCGAATTTAATATGTCTCCAGCCCATGGAACAAAACCAAAGACTGAAGGAAGAATGTTTTAGTCAGTTTCACCCACGAGCTCCTAGTTTCTTTACGGGGTCAGGAGTGGATGAGGCCAGAAAAGAATGTCCAAAAAAATCTCTCAGTTCACTTTAAAATAGGAAAATTAAAAGTCCACTTTAACTTCATGAAAAGTCAGAAAAGTCAGAAAAATCAAAGAAAAAAAATTCAACTAGGATAAGAATGGCTTCTGAGGTGAAGAAAATAAAGATTTTGAGAGTCTGACTCTCTTTAAGACGAGCTCGTAAGAAAAGAATGGTTTCTCCTCAGTTAACCAGAAAAAAACAAGGAAAACTAACGTAGGATTTGACAAGGTTCACACACACAAAAAGAACAATTTAGACAAAGGAAAACTGCAAGGAAGTACAAGGAAATCTGAAGAAGTGAAAACAAAAACTTTCTTTTGTTCTTTTTCTGATCTAGATCTTTTTTCTTTTTTTCTTTTCATAACTTCAAAAAAACTTCTTCTAACTTCTTCTCACTTCTTCTAACTTCAGGGCGTCTCTCGTGCATTTAACTGAAGCGCGCTGCTGGGTCATAAAACAGGGCCAGCCGCAAGACAGGCCAATCAGCTTTCATAAAGAGGAGTTTGAATGGGCTTTTGTCCAATGAGGGAACATCTCTTTGTTTGGGAACAGCCAATCAAATGAAAAGGGGCATTATCCAGTGGTAGGCAGCCTAGTGATTGGTTATCATGAGTGATAGCGTACGGAAATTGATACACATTCAGTTCTTATGAAATTATGTGCTCAATGTAAAATCTAACTAAATTTAGTGACTCGGCTAATATTCAGGGATCATGCATTTATACCATTTCTAGTAGGGATGTAACGATATCAAAATCTCACGGTACGATACGATTTCGATATTGATCTCACGGTACGATATTTGTTGCGATATTGTGGAGAGGCTCACGGTATTGTAAAATAGCTCATAATATTGTATTTGTGATGATAATAACCAAAAACTGCCATTAAATCTGTTGTTGCCAGTCACCAGGCCATTTATTTTTATATTTACGGATCATGACAACATAAAATGCTGATCACTTAGTGCTTTTAAAGTGCAAGTTCAAGTCAGGAACATCAATATACCATTTGGTAATATTTGGTAATATTTGGTCACATAACTGATTCTTCTTATGTGCAAGGATCATACTAAGCAGCAACTAGAACAACTGTAAACAACAATAGGGAATTCCCTTTAAGAGCAAACAAAGATCAAGTTAAGCCAGGTTCAATGTGTAAAGTAAAATTAATCATAAATGTGCTAGGCAAATAAAAACAGCCTGTTGAAACAATTAAGTCAGGCAAAAAGCCTACTGGAAAAACACTGACCTATCCTTTAGCTTATGTTCAAGTTTTCCTTCAGAAAGATCAAAAGATCTACATTGCAAGGGAGAAGAAGAGACCTCTGGACATTTACAATATCCCCTGCTGTAGAAAATACTCTCTCACTGGGCACTGAGGTAGCGGGTATACATAGGTAGGTCTTTGCTAATGAGGACATTATCTTTGCTAATGAGGCCATTGTCTGTCCTCCACCCTCTCTCCTTTAGTGTTTTTAGACACAGCAAAACCAAAATGCCTCCACACATCTGATTTAAAAGTTGCTGGGGCTTGCACAATCTCAACTTCGGGGGCGTTTTCTTCAGTATTTACGTGAGCCGAACTTTGTCCGTCGCTGTCTGCCGCCATGTTTGTTGTGTGGACAGCATGCAGCATGCACTCCTATTGGCTCAACAACAGTTCTTGTGACAACGCAGCGCAAAGGATCACGGTCTGTGTAGTTTACAATGCTTTGTTGTGCGGGAGCCTACTTATTTCTTGTTGTTTTTTGACAGATACCCGCCCTCTTAATATCGTAACACGACCACGACGGTATCGAGACACTTATACTACCGCGATATCGCGATAACGTCAATATCGTTACATCCCTAATTACTAGTAATATTAACATTCATTTGAATAACACTCATGAAAATAAACATTCCTAATACATGTTCCTAATACATGCACTCACATTTACACTACCGTTCAAAAGTTTGGGGTCACCCAGACAATTATTTTGTGTTTTCCATGAAAAGTCACACTTATTTACCACCATGAGTTGTAAAATGAATAGAAAATATAGTCAAGACATTGACAAGGTTAGAAATAATGATTTGTATTTGAAATAATAATTTTTTCCTTCAAACTTTGCTTTCGTCAAAGAATCCTCCATTTGCAGCAATTACAGCATTGCAGACCTAACATGATTGCACAAGGGTTTTCTAATCATCCATTAGCCTTCTGACGCAAGGAGCAAACACATTGTACCATTAGAACACTGGAGTGATAGTTGCTGGGAATGGGCCTCTATACACCTATGTAGATATTGCACCAAAAACCAGACATTTGCAGCTAGAATAGTCATTTACCACATTAGCAATGTATAGAGTGTATTTCTGATTAGTTTAAAGTTATCTTCATTGAAAAAAAGTGCTTTTCTTTCAAAAATAAGGAAATTTCTAAGTGACCCCAAACTTTTGAACGGTAGTGTAAATCAAGGAGTAATGAATTACTGCAAACCCTGGTCGATGATCAAAAGGGTGATGATTTTCACAGTGTCCTTAGAATCCCGGGGAGATGATAGCTGGAAGAAAAGCTCAATGTTTAGTCAGAATTGACAGTCAGATTACACAATGAAACGTATTCCGTAGATGCTGCACGGTGCACGGTGGTTAGCACTGCGGCAGCACAGTTTACCCTTGGCCGGGGGATTCTGGGGATCGTGGGATCGTGGGTTCGATCCCAGCCCCCGACCAACAGTGATCTGTGTGGAGTTTGCATGTTCTCCCCGTGTTGCGTGGGTTTACTCCGGGATTTCTCCGGTTTCCTCCCACATGCCAAAAACATGCATGTTAGGTTAATTGGCTGTTCTAAATTGTCCCTAGATATCTGTTTCCTATAGGCCCTTAGAATAGAGGGTTAGTATTAATGAAAGCGCTTTGAGTGGTCTTTGTGACTAGAAAAGCGCTATATAAGTGTAGGTTAGTTAGTTAGTTAGTTAGATGTCCACTAGGAGGTACTGTTGAGCTGTAGATAATTTTTAGGTCTCTGTCATGTGAGAGGGGAGGGGGTCTAGAGGGCTCTGGAAACTGTCTAAATGAAGGAAGAAGGCCATATATCTGCCCGCTTAAGAAGTTTATGACTTTTTAAGAGCATCAGTTCCTGTAGAGCGGATGCTATTAGCATGAACTGTCCATTTTGGGATCTTGACTTCACGAGTTTATGGTCCACTTAAGCCTTTAAAAGCAAATCCTTATCAAGTCTCTCTCTACAAAAGCGAAACTGTTTACACTGGGGTCCTGTTGTAGACGTAGCATTCTTGACCAGACCTTGAGTGAGAGTTGCTTTAAAATGAAGAAAAGTAAAATTTCTGTAAAATGAAGAAAAGTGATCTCCTGGATTGGCCTGAGGAGACGATGCTACAGTGCCTACATTCAGGCTATTACAGTATTGACTACATGGAGGCCAACTGCTGCTTGCAATGTCAGCTAACAGACAATGAGTATAACATTTTTCGTAAAATATATGCACAAAATCAATGCTTATGGTTGACATTTACAACGGCTGTAGCCAAGTGGCCGCGAGCCAGCTGTCTATGCTTACAATAATTGGCTGGGAGTCGGTCCTCTGTGCTTGAATTGATATTAGCCATTGTATTATTTAATGCAGCTGTTGTATTTACTTGTATTATTTGCATATTTGTACTTTGTGTGTTATTGGGTATTTTTTTCCTATTATTGAATAAGAAGCATAAAAAGTATCTTGTTGTATTATTTGTAACTTGTAAACTGTGACAAACACATACAGTTGTGCATTTTTTATATTTTTTAAACAAATAACCAAATTAGGGGGTATTTACTTGTATTATTTGCATATTTGTGATTTGTGTGTATTTTTTTCTACTATTGAATTAAAAAAAAGAATCGCAGGCCTTTTGGTGAATTTAAAAAAAAAAAATTAGGGGTAAAAGAGAATAACCACTGAAATGAAGGAGACCGGCTCTTAGTCGTCTAGCCACTTCGATTTACAACATAGCAAAGGTACCTGATCAAAGTTGCACATCCAGTTCTTTTAGATCTATCGGTATTGTAGCATCAACGTCTCCTCAAACCAATCCAGAAGATCACTTTCCTCCATTCTACAGGAAGATCACTTTTCTTCATTCTACAGGAATTTCACCTTCCTCCATTCTACAGGAAGACCATTTTTCTTCATTCCACAGGAATTTCACCTTTCTTCATTCTATGGGAATCTCACTTTTCTTCATATTAAAGCAACCCTCACTCAAGGCCTGACCAAGAATGCTGTGTCCCCCACAGGACCCCAAATGTAAGCAGTTGGCCTCTTGCAGAGATGATAAGGATCAGAATTTGCTTTTAACCCCTTGCACTCCGGTCAATTTCCCTAAAAATGCCAAAAAATAATGTGCCCAAATTAAATCCAAAGCTGTTTTTCAACCCTTTGCAGCATCTTCATGGGGTTGGTCTCATTTAAAAGAAAACACTTTGAATTTTTGGGCAAAACAGTCATAATCTCTCTAAGTGCTCCGGCCACTGAGTTACAGTCATCTAAACATAGTGAACTTGAAGAAAATAAATTTGGCCTGGGTGTTTTTTTGGATACAAATGCCCCTGTCAGAGGTAACGTCCAAGGGGACACCAAAACGGGACACCCAAGAGGAGATAAATGCCCGGGCAACATCAGACGCCGTAGATGATGCCAGGGGAACTGCCTCCGGCCACCGCGTAGTCTGGTCCACCATAGTGAAGACGTGAGTAAAACCATGAGACAGAGGAAGAGGTCCGACCAGGTCCACCTGAACATGATCAAAACGTCGCTCCAGAATCCAAAAAGGCCCCAATGGAGCCTTTATGTGGCGCTGCACCTTAGCATGCTGGCACGCCACACAGGTTGTCGTCCAAGTCTTCACATCCTTTCTGAGACCCGGCCATACAAACTTGGCGCTCACCAACTTAACTGAAGCCTTAACCCCAGGATGCGACAAAGAGTGAACAGCGTCAAAAACACAACGACGCCAAGCCGCAGGCACCAAAGGTCGTGGTTTTCCCAATGTAGTGTCACACAGAAGAGTGGTGCCACTGTCTTGAAAGCAGACATCCTCCAACTGCAAACTGGACTCAGTGGAACGAAGCACCTGCACCTCCGGGTCCAACAACTGATCGGCAGCCATCTCAGCATAGTCCATGCCCAAATGAACAGCAGCAACTGGGGCACGAGAAAGGCAGTCCGCCACCAAGTTGGTCTTACCAGCCACATGCTGAATGTCAGTAGTGAACTCGGAAATAGCCGAAAGCTGCCGTTGTTGCCGAGCTGACCAAGGTTCAGTGGACTTGGCCATGGCAAACGTGAGGGGTTTATGGTCCACAAAAGCGGTGAATTTACGGCCCTCCAAGAGAAACCTGAAATGCCTTGTCACCAAGAAAAGGGCCAACAGCTCCCTGTCAAAAGTGCTGTACTTCCTTTCTGACTCGCGTAACTGTCTACTGAAAAAGGCTAGAGGTTCCCAGGAATTGCCCACCCACTGCTCACAAACTGCTCCGACAGCATAATCGGATGCATCGGTGGTAAGAGCAATGGCGGCCGTGGGGTCTGGATGAGCCAACAAGGCAGCATCAGCCAGCGCAGCTTTAGCCCCATCAAAAGCACATAACCTCTCATGGGTCCATTCAATGTCCTGATTACCCCTCTTACCCTTCAAGGCCTCATACAGCGGGTGCATAATATGGGCAGCATGAGGTATAAAACGGTTGTAAAAATTGACCATGCCCAAAAACTCCTGCAGGGGCTTGACAGAGGAGGGGCGCGGAAAAGCTAAAACCGCTTCGACTTTAGCCGGGAGGGGTACGGCACCCTGCTGGGATACCTTGTGCCCCAAGAACTCAAGTTCTGAGAGCCCAAACTGACACTTTGCGGGATTCACTATCAGTCCATGGTCACAGAGGCGCCTGAAGAGCTGACGAAGGTGCGACACATGTTCCTCCACCGAAGTGCTCGCCACCAGTATATCGTCTAGGTATACAAACAGGAAAGACATGTCCCGTAACACAGAGTCCATAAGCCGTTGAAATGTCTGTGCAGCACCCTTAAGGCCGAATGGCATTCTCAAGAACTCGAACAGTCCAAATGGAGTGATCACCGCTGTCTTGGGGACGTCCTGGGGATGGACAGGCACCTGATGATAACCACGCACTAAATCCACTTTAGAAAAAATGACCGTCCCTGCCAGACGTGAAGAAAAATCTTGGATATGGAGGACTGGGTACCTGTCGTTGGTAGTAGTGTTGTTAAGGCGCCTAAAATCTCCACAAGAGCGCCAACCCCCATCTGACTTAGGGAACATGTGGAGGGGAGAGGCCCACGGACTGTTGGAACAGCGCACAATACCCAACCGCTCCATATTGGCAAACTCATCTCTAGCGATGGCTAACTTAGCAGCATCCAGACGGCGTGAGCGGGCAAAAACAGGTGGACCCACAGTAGTAATATAATGCTCAACCCTCTGGCTTTTTTAACCATGTGTAATCATGTGTTTTATGAAATTGCATTGTCCCTTTTCAAATAAACTAAACTAAACCCCATGCTTGGCTACTGCTGCAGAAAATGTAGGCACAGTAAGTGCAGGAAACTCAGAGAGAAGGCGCTGGTACCTGTCTCCTGAGGCGAGCATGTTAGCAAGCAGTGGACCAGCCTCACCCAGTGTACATGGATAGGAATCAAAAGACACAGCATCAATCAAACATCTGTTAGCTACGTCAATCAACAGCCTGTAAGCACACAAAAAATCTGCACCAAGGATAGGGACTGCTACAGATGCTACCACAAAGTCCCAACTAAATTCACGACCGTTAAAACATACAGTAATAAACCTGGTGCCAAAGGTGCAAATAGGAGTACCATTAGCAGCGTCCAGTGGAGGTCCATGTCCATATCCCATGACGTCAGCCGAAGAGGGGGGAACGATGCTCCGTTGCGCTCCTGAATCCACCAAAAAGTGACGTCCAGCAGCGCAGTCCTCAATAAAAAGCAGCTTATTGTTGGTGCCGGTGCACGCAGCTGCTAGCGAGCACCAGCCTTCTCGTTTCCCTGTGGCTGGAAAGAGCACGGTGGAATACAGCGCCGAGCCTTCGGTCCAAAACGGCGGTGGTAGAAACACAGGCCGCTGTCTTTCTTACGGCGATCCGAAACTGCGGCCACATCCACCGAGACTTCTCCATCAGACTGCCCAGGCAGCAATGCATGCACAGACAAATGACGAGAAGCCAGCAAAAGCCTGTCCACTTCTTCAGCTAAACCCCGGTAATCCTTAGTACGAATGAGGGGCAAGCTGGCCAGGACAGTGCGCACTGTTTGCGGAAGCTGATGCAGAAACAGGTGGGTGAACAGAAATGAGCTATCTCCTGAACCAAGAAGTGCCAACATATTCTCCATCAGCTCAGAAGGTTTGCTGTCCCCCAAACCAGTCATAGACAGAAGACGATCAGCGCGCTCTATATCAGAGAGCTGGTACAGCTGCAGAAGAGCCCTCTTCAGAGTGATGTACTTGTCAACATGGAAATACTTCGTGTCATCTGTGGCTACTCTGCGCAGATGGAACTGAGCCTCGACATGCTGAAACCAGGGCTCCGGGTCGTGCTGCCAAAAGTCCGGTAGTTTAATGGTAGCCGCAAAAAACAGTCGGTGCGGGAGCCACGGTGGATACAAATGCCGTGGCGGCGATATCAGAAGAGGTCGCCTGAACAGACATTCTTCAAACGTTGGGGTCACCAATGTGGAAGTTGCAGAAAAACAGACGGAACACGCGTAAGTCTGTCTGAAAAAACTATTTATATTTTTCCACTTCTTCCTTTTATCTCCGTCCAAAACGGAAAAACTCCGCCTTCACATTAAAAGATCAAATTTGTGTGTGAGACCAACAACTAATGTCACCACACTATAACCTTTACAGGTGAACTTAATTTGACCTTCTCTAACTTTTTGAATGTACATTTCCAACTATTCAGTGTTTCAGTACTTTTTGCGTAATTTGCTGTTCTCTAACAAGGTGCTTAATGGCAAAATTCACAACAGGTGTTTGAGCCATGAACTGACCAATAAATTTTCTCGTTCAATTAGAATTGATATTTAAGCAGTCCTCTTCATCATGCTGCTCACATTTTGACATCATGAAACCAAGATGACACCTCACAATTGATCCGCAGTACCATATCATTGCAAGGCTTCAAACAGGATGTTCTCAGAGGGAAGTTGCCACTAAGCTTAGTGTCACAGAGTGTCATCAGCAGATACAAAGAGACCGGAAGTGCCACAGAAAGGCATAGAAGTGGATGTTCTGTGGCCACATCCCACGCTGATGACCACTTCATTGTGAACAGTGCCCTACTGAACTGGATGATGAATGCTATTCAACTCCAGGCACATTTAAGAGGAGGTGAGAAGCACCCAAGTGTCACGTCAGACCATTCAAAACCGTTAACATCAGCGTGGTCTGCATGCTAGACGGCCTGCAAGGGTACTTTATGACACCACCAGGCACAGGTGACATCATCTTGCATGGGCCAGGTAGCACTGTATTTATTTTATTTACATGTTTATTAGGGACAAATGCATTAAACATTGCTTCATAAAACAAAAAGCAGATGCCATGCATACAGGTTCCTAGCCAAGGCTAATTTGGCAACCCCTGTCACTGGTTAGGCTTCCAAATTTAAAACAAAAAATTGGGTTTAAAATGCTACAACCATTAATAAAAAAAAACAAAAAACATACAGTAAAATATTGGATTTCACACTGTTTAATGTGTGTGTACGTGTGTATGTACTTCCAAGTCGAACTTGACAAGTCCTAACTCCCAAGTCCACATGAACGAACTCAGCGAACTTGGTTCTGAGAAATGGCCGAAGTCTCTGGTGTATGCTGAAATTATGGGCAGTCGCATATTTCCTGTTGCGCAGCTACTAACTAACCTGCACTTATATAGCGCTTTTTCTAGTCACAAAGACCACTCAAAGCGCTTTCACTAATATTAACCCTCTATTCTAAGGGCCTATAGGAAACATATCTAGGGACAATTTAGAACAGCCAATTAACCTAACATGCATGTCTTTGGATTGTGGGAGGAAACCGGAGCCCCCGGAGTAAACCCACGCAGCACAGGGAGAACATGCAAACTCCACACAAAGGTTCCAACCCCTGCCAACCTGGGGATTTGAACCAGGAACCTTCTTGCTGTAAGGCAACAGTGCTAACCACTGCACCACCGTGCTACCCAGGGAATGGCCGTTCTGACAAGTATGGCAAAATGACAGAACACCAGCAACAAAGATATTAACCCTTTCCTAAAAGCCAAACGGCAGACCTTTGAAGAATATAAAATATGTGATAACAAGGGTGTTAAGAGGTTTTGGTAATAACTTAAATTTTCTGATGTGCAATGTCAGCAGCCTTCATTTTGTGGAGTTATTGCCATACACTATCATATAGATGAGTCCTCTTCACCTGGTGATAAATATAATAGCAAACCTACTACAATTGACTGATTTAGATAACCAAAGGAGAAGAGTTCTACAAAAAAAAAAAAAAAAAAAAGTATAGAAATATAGGCTATATTGTTGGAATAAGAAAATGATTTCAAAGAAAACATATCACAAAACATTACATCATCCTGTAAAAATCTGACTGAATAGCTATTTTGGAACTCACTTTTATTGGGATGATGCTTTTTCGCCAGTCTTCAGTGAGGTTGACCTCATCTGACACCAGACAGTGATGATTCGGTACATCAGCCAGAAAAACAAGAGTGAAAGCACCAAATCCATTTGGAAATATGGTGGCACAGAGCAGAAAGAACATCATCTGCTGGTAACGTCCCCACTCTCCCAGAAACGCAATGGTATCAGCGTAATTCTTCATAATAAAATCCTAGTTCTCTTCTTTCCCGGCAAACAGTTCACCACTACGACATGTATCATGTATCTTTTTTCATGCAGCTGAAAGAAAAAAAAAACAAAACAAAACACTAGTACACTCCACCCATAAGGAAGCACAGTTGCTGGTGCATGTTAAAAGTAATCGCCCAACCCTTCCAACTTGCATAAATATGTAGAAGACTGAATTATCAATTTGGGCAACTATTCATTCGCCAGTAGCTCAATCTGACTCATGAAAAAAAAAAAAAAAATGAACTGATGAATACCAGCAGTAACAAACCCAGTCTCCTCCCTCTCGTGACAGTTCTACTGAACAAACGCTCTGTTACTTGAAATTAGCTTCAAATAATTTATAGACATAGCTTAATTTTTCATCTTGTGATTCTAACTCAAGAACTTCTACTCACCGATCTTTCTCCTACTGTCTTTGAAACGACATGTACTCTTGTTCTAACTGTAGCTGCGAAGGGGAGCTTTCCTGTCCTGAACAAACACGTTCTTGTCAATCATCCCTCTAGGCACAATGAAAAACAGGCTGCACTGAAAACAAGCACAAGCGTGCAAACACAGGGCGAAGGTACAAGAATGAAAAGCTCTCAGTTACGGAACTGAGATCAGCGGGTGGTGCACCAAAAAGTACCTGTGCACACTCCCAGCTGGTGCGGCTGTTGTATGTAGGAAATGATAGAAGTATTTCTTGCATTGTTTTAGAGGTTTGTCTTCGACTCACTCAAGAATAAAAACATATTGAAGTTGCTCTTTTATACCTACTGTTATGACCCCTCAGTCTAGGGGTGAGAGGGGTGTAACAAATAACCAGATGGAATTCATTGTAAAAGCAAAATTGTATTAATGAGTTAAAAGAGGCTTTCTGCCAAAATGATAAATACATAACATGGTTGGAGAACAAAGGCCTAGAAAAAGTACTACTCAAACCAAAGAAAGAAATATAACCAGACTAAAATACAAAATGTAGTACCTCTAAACCTAAATGTGTCTAACAAAAGTTACCTGCAGTGATGTGTATAGAATTGCAAACTACAGCCTTGGCCCAGTCTCTCAACCTGAAAGATGGATAACATTGGCAGTAAGATAATAGAATGAGCGTTAACAAAATATAATAAGTTACAGGTACTGTATTGGTCACGTGACGCTAGCGTGTCGAAACACTGACGCGCCAGCGTTTATAAGGAAGCGCATCTGTCAACGGGATGTATTTACCCAAAGACTCTCGTATGTGTTGCGGACAGTTCTTGTGCAAATTTATCACAAATTATGGAGCACGAGCAGCCTCAAGGAAAAAGAAAGGTTTCCGCCGTGTGGGACCATTTTGATCTGATGTCGGAAAATAAGGTATTTAAAAATAGTATTTTTAAAATACTATTTTCTTCGTTTTAAATTCCTTGTCGTTTCATCCTGTTCCTCTCAGAGTTTCCACTTGATTTATCTGAATTCAAATCCATTTGAAAATGACTCTTAGTTTACTCTTCATATTTTCTGTAGGCTAAATGTCGCATTTGTTCGACAGAGCTGTCGTATTTAAACAAAAGCACCTCCTCAATGCTGAGGCATTATAGGGCCAGGCATGAAAATGAAGTCCCGGATACACCCAGGATAGACTCAGGTATACAGCCCTTCTACTACTTACTCTCTGTTACTTTATTGATAATTAATTCCTATTAATTTATTTTTTTACTTCATTTTTAACCATCAAGCTTCCAGGAAGCAGATGCTGGATGAGGCTCTGCTGAATTTAATCCTGAAGGACTGCCAGCCCCTCAGCATTGTGGAGAGTGAAGGGTTCAGGGAACTGATTCAGGCCCTTCAGCCCTCATATGTTTTGCCCACCAGAAAGGTTTGTGGAAATTATCTAAAGTAGTATTTGATATATCCAATTTATTTAATCTTTAATTTAAATATATGGATTTGCTTTTGGTTTGACTTGGTGTAATTTTCAGACCATCAAACAAATGGTGGCCAAAAAGCATGAGGAGGAACAGGAACGAGTGAAAATGCAAGTACAGCAAGCTGTGGCAGTGAGTATAACAGCTGACATGTGGACATCTATGAACATGGAGGCGTACTTGGCTCTTACCTGTCACTACATTAATGAGAATTTGCAGTTGTGTATGTCTGTGTTGGGAGTGCAATACTTTCCACAAAGTCACACTGCTGGCAATTTGGCCCAAGTCAAAAGGGGCATGACGGAGGACTGGGCCATAACCAATAAAGTGTTTTGTGACCGACGCAGCACCAAACATGATTGCATCCACTAGACAGCTCCAAATTCAGCACTCAATTTGCATTGCACATAGTCTCAATTTAGACGGGACCATCTTCACAACAGCTGTCTGCACCCACTTCAGCCATGTTATTCAGCATTATTTGTTTATTGTTTGGAAATCATGTACTAAAATGCCAATTTGTTGTTTTTTTAGATAACCTTTGGCAACATCTCAACATCGAAGTGGGCAGGCAGACCAAAAGTGCCACAGCTGATGCCATCCAGGAGGTGCAGAGATACCTGGCAGAGGGCAATATTGCCAGGTCCCAGGATCCTATGAGATACTGGGACAACCAAAAGACCATCTATCCAAACCTCTTTCAGCTTTCCTTACAATTTCTCTGCACTCCAGCCTCATCTGTGCCGTGTGAGCGGGTGTTTTCTACAGCTGGAGAAGTTGTATCAAAAAAGCGTAACAGACTCGATTTCAAAACGTTGGAAAAGCTTTTTTGTTTTAAATAAAAATTTGTAAAAAAAAAAAAAAAAATCCCAGTCCACAAGCATCTTCATTCACAACACGTTCACTTAGAATTTCACGTTATGATACATGTTCACATTATTTATTGACTGTATCTAAAAATATCAATGACATTTGAAATTAAAATGAAGATATGAAATAATACAATATAAAATACAATGACTTAAATTATATACTGCTCAAAAAAATAAAGGGAACACTAAACATCCTAGATTTGAATGAAATATTCTTATTAAATACTTTGTTCTTTACATAGTTGAATGTGCTGACAACAAAATCACACAACAGCATGTGAAATTGATTGTCAATCAGTGTTGCTTCCTAAGTGGACAGTTTGAGGGACAGTGTTCCCTTTATTTTTTGGAGCAGTATATTACTGTATATACTAGGTCATCAAATCAGTGTCAGTTGAGTCTGTCAACAAGGTTGCCTGTAGGGATTTTTAAGGTCCAGCAGGTGTCAGTATTCAGTGACACAGTATCAACACCGTATCAATACAGTTTTGCAATGTGCCGAAACGCATCATGACGCCTCATGGACCCATCACTACGCAATTACCACAACGTGCCTTGTAAAGAAAAAAAAAAGTACTCTTGCACAGGACAAACAATTCACCAGTGGGAGCAAAAGTGGCAGACTGCTCACATTAAATCACAGCCACACCTGACTAATTGTTTAGCTGGAATTTATAGCAGGTGGCTGATTGAAGGTGAGGCTTGATTGGTGGAATGTTGCAGCACCGAAAAAGATTTTTGTCAGGGGCTAGATGGGGTAGGAGACAGCCAAAACACAGACTTTAAACCAGAAGAGCTGCACAACTGAGGGCCTCTTTCCACCAAACCAGTTCCAGTGCTAGTTTGGTTCTGGGGCTGGTGCTAGTGCTTAACCAGTTCTTCTGGAGTGGCTCATAAGAACCAGTTGGCTTTCCACCGATATGGAGCTAGTCGGGAATTATGTCAGAGCTACGTCATTACGTAGTGTGAAGCGCCCAACCCCCGCAGAACACCAGAGAAGACGGAAGGTGGCGGTATGCACCTCTCACTTGTTTGCTATCCGCCAGTAACCGAGAGAAGAAGATTTTTTGGGGAGTGCTGCTTTTATTCCAAACCTGTATTACCATCCAAAAACAGTTTTATACTTAATGGCAGAGAACGGTGGCTACGTTTAAGGACACCGGTAATTATCAATATTTCAGTTATCAGCCGTTGTTAGATAAAGTCTGTAGCGCGAGCATTGACTACACTTTTAAACATAATATTTATGTCATTTCTGTAATAGGTGGTGTTACGGCGCATTACGAGACGGAGGTCACCTGTTCTGTCATGCCAAAAAGTGATCAGCTGTCACAAAAAATGATCTCCAGGGGCCATATTGTTATGGGTTATATTAGCCGGTAAATATACGTATATATTTCAACAGATAAACAGTACTTAGTTAGGTATAACAAGATATATTTAACACTTACGATGCATTTTGAACCCAAAACAAACTTGATCTGGGATTAAAAGCAATTAAAATAATGCAGTCACAAGGTTACATGGAAAAATGTATAGATTTACTGCATATATACATGAAGATACTGTATAAATGCATATTCTATGCACCTCCAAACTACAGAGTTGTGAAGGGTATACCCTTCTGTACTTGTGTCACCTATTCTGGTTAAAGTACTGATTCAAGTTTTTATTCATGTAGAGATAACAAGAGACAGACTGTAAAGTGTTCAAAGTTCTTTCCCCAGAAATGATCTTGTCCAGAGCTGACAGAATGTCACGTGGTACGTTGTCAAAACAAGATAAACTCATCATTTTTGAAGCTGGCAACTTGGAACATTTTCCACAGAAAAAGTACATAGATTTAAAGTTTGTTGCAGCTTGTTCTTTAAAAAATGTGAAAGAAGTTGTCAAAAATATGAGTAAGTCCACAAATAACTGATATATTGTCCAATACCAGGAAAAATGAACTTAAGTGCAGTAATTCAGTGCTTGTACTTTCACTTCCCACCACTACAATGTTATAGTGATTTGCATTGTCCTAAATAACTTTATATTTCATGCATATGAAATGTAAAGTCTAACTTTTTAATATGACCCTTCTCTCATGTTTTTTCTCTTATCTCTTTGTCTTATGTCCTGATTGGTGGAGCCTTGAGCACTTTTATCATGTCTATAGTCAGCTTCATGTGTGCCTGTGTTTGTGTTTATGTTGAATGTAACTGTAGTTTGTAAATATGGATATCACCTGAGTGCAAAACAAATCTACCTACGGGTACAAATAAAGGAACCTGAACCTGAATATGTTTGGTGTGAGGATAACAATGTAGAAGCAGCAAAACACTTAAGGAAAGAAAGCTTTTATTTCCAAAATGTGCAAAAACTTCAGACTGCTACATATGAAATATTATGTACACACAGACAAAAATATCAATGCTGTGATAGTTACTTTTTTTTACAGTCCCTCAAGCACAGACACAACACGTCCCATCAGTCCAACAAGGGTGTTGGTCTGCTTTGCAGCAAAGCGAAGTTCAGCTGCTCCTCCCTCCTGCTCTGCTCCTGCTGTCTCATCTGACCGTAGTCAAGAAGGAGGTCCATGTTTGTGTCACACTCCTGTTTCCCTGTTTTAAAGTACAAAAATAAGCAATATAAAATAACCACACACTGAAAAATGCAGGAATCGTCATTCCAAGATTGAATGCGTCTATTCAACATCCATTTACTGTTAGGGGCATCACAACATTCAATTCAAGTGTATAATTGGTTTAATTCACTCCCTCCTTTGTGTGACTGGGTCATGATCCATCCAGGTGGATGCCCTCAATTTCCCCTATGGGGATCAATAAAGTACACAAAATCAAAATGATCTGAACATAAATTACCTAATCTGGTCTGATTAGAAGAGCAGGAGGAGGACAAGCTTGGAGCTGGTGAAGGTGAGCTGGACACCACAGGTCTGGCTGCTTCTCCCTCATCATCCAGCTGTGATAAATCTATTAAAAAAAAAGTGTTTTAGTTTGTGCAGTGAACAACTTAAGCCTTCCATTAAATGTGCAGACATAGAAGACAATTTTATTCAATATCAATGTTAGCAAAGCTTACATGTCTGATTATGGAATAGAAGAATAGGAATAGATGAAACTTCATTGTACTGTACAGTTGTACAGTACAATGAAACTGTAGGTGCTCCACCAGGCTAGTACGCAATAAAGTAAGAGAAGGATTAGATAAAATACGGCTACACAACATACAATTAAACACGAGTGAAATTTTTTTTAAAAATGGCCTAAGATTATGGAAATATTACCAAAATAGTAAAAAAAGATGACGTTATTAGTGTCTGGTAGAAAAATCTCCCATAACACAATGCAAGGCACCCATTCATACACAGTATTCATACCACAAAAAACGTATTTTGCGCTGGATGTCTTTATAAAAAAAGTATTCTGTAAGATGCTAAGATTTCTGTTCTAGATTCTCAAACGCGCATTTCTGTATGGCGAGGAAACGTTCGTGCTAAAAACAGTTAGCTTGTTAGCATAGCTCACCGAAAATACTATGGCCACAAGAGTGAGTAAAAAAAAAAAAAATAAAAAATCTGCACTTTGGCCGTTACATATCAATACAAGCGGTATACATCTGTCAGCAGAGACGACCTGTTCATTTCTTTATGGCGAGGAGAAACGTTTGGTCATAGTAAAAGTACTGTTAGCTTGTTAGCATAGCTAACCGAAAATACTAGAGCCACAAGAGTGACTAAAAAAATATCCGCACTTTGGCCATTACATATCAATACAAGCGGATATATATGTATACATACTGTATATTGGTTAACGTCTGGCATTTTAAAGACAATACACTTACCAGCGTGTTTTAAGCAGTCTGTTGTCCAGACTAATCCACGGCAGTGACAATGGTCCGGCTGGCTGGCCTGTCCTCCAAAACAGTTCAGGTGAGTGGCCCCCTCCAGCTGATCTTGTACTTCTGCTTATGTCCATAGAGCCAAGAAATATGTCTCCTCTTCACTCTAAATCTGTTTGGTTTTGGAATCCGTTGCGTGCTCCGCTGTTTGGAAAGCAACATGGTGGTCAGTAATGTTTTGAAGCTGGTCAGTTAACCACGCCCATGGCTGTGGACCTAACCAACGTAAACTGGTGCTGCCGTTGGCCCAGCTAGGAGTTGGGGCCACGGTAGCCCCACTTTTGGGAGCCCGGGACTGGTGCTTAAGTCGGTGGAAACCCAAAGAACTGGTGCTAATGACGCAATGGCTCCAGTTAAGCACTGGAACCGGTTTGGTGGAAAGAGGCCCTGAGTGACATAAGGGAGGGAAACAGACAATTTATTTTTCTCTCGGCGCCACACGAGTCGGCTGCCTTTTGCAACAGCGGCTCGATTCCGAGTCTTTTTCCCTTCCTCTCTCTTTTGATCTGTCTTTTTTTTTCACCCCACTTATATCACGGACACACAGATCGTCCTAAATGTCTCCTGAGCCGGTGGACGGAGCCACTGTCTATAGCAGGATACGATACAGCAGAGAACAGCTGCTAGCATTCAACCGCCACCCGGTCCCATTGGAAAAACTCGACATACCGAGTGAACTGAGGCGAAAACGCCGCGGCTGCCGGGCTGGAGTAAGGCGGAGGACAAAAAATATAAGGTACAGACCCTCCCTTCCATCTGTTGTCATGGGAAATGTACGGTCGATACTGGGAAAGTTAGATGAGCTAGCGGCTATCTCCCGTTATGATAGCACTTACCGGGAGTGCTCTCTCCTTTTGTTTACTGAGACGTGGCTAACTGAACTAGCAGCAGATGCTAACATTGTGCTGGAGGGTTTTCACATGATACGAGCTGACCGAACACCAGACAGTGGCAAGGCTAGGGGCGGTGGAGTGATCATGTATGTTAACAACAACTGGTGCAGACCGGGACATATCACTGTTAAACAACGACACTGCAGCAAAGACATTGAGTTGCTAGCTGTTAGCATGAGGCCTACATATCTCGCGAGAGAACACTCACACGTGATCTGCATTGTTGTTTATGCAAATCCGACGGCGAACGCTGGGACAGCACGTGACGTCATCCATTCAGTAACCAGCAGGCTGCAGACAGAACACCCAGATGCTCTTCTCCTCATCTCAGGCGATTTCAACCATGTTTCACTGTCTCCCATTCTACCCACGTTCACCCAGTATGTCACATGCCACACTAGAGACAATAAAACACTGGATTTATTCTACGCAAACACTAAGGAGGCGTACACCTCATCACAACTACCCCCACTCGGGAGATCGGATCACAACTTGGTTCATCTCCGGCCGGTGTACAAACCCCTAGTGCACAGACAACCTCCGGCCATGCACACTGTGGAGTTATGGTCTGAGGAGACAATGGACACCCTAAAGGGCTGTTTTGAAGCCACCGCCTGGAAGCAGCTCTGCGATCCACATGGTGAGGACATCGATGGCCTCATTCACACCTTCACGGGCTACCTCAGCTTCTGTGTGGACAAATCCGTTCCCACCAAGACCATACGGCGTCACTCAAACAACAAACCCTGGATCAACCCTGAGATAAAAACACTTCTGAGAGAGAAGAAGAGGATCTTCAGGTCGGGGAACAGGGAGATGCTGAAGTCCGTACAGAGGGAGCTGAGGAGAAAGATCAGAGAAGGCAAGGACAGCTTCAGGAAGAAGATGGAGGACAAGCTGCAACAGAGCGACATCAGCGGGGTCTGGAGAAACCTCAAAACCATCTCGGGGCTCCAGAATACCTCCCCCCAGGCCACAGGGGGCAGGGAGTGGGCGAACAACCTGAATCTGTTTTTCAATAGATTTGACCAACCGCCCTCCCCCCTGACTGCACAACAACCACTGCTGCCTCTAAAGAAATCAAGTCCTGCTGCCCACTCCCCACTCTACCAACACCCCCCCACTCCCAACACACAGCCCCCCATCCTGACCCTGACCAGGACCCAGGTGAGGACGGAGCTGAGGAAGATCAAGGCGAGGAAGGCGCCGGGACCGGACGGCATCAGCGCAAAGCTCCTCAAGTCCTGTGCAGACCAGCTGTGTGGGATTGTGACGTATATCTTCAACATGAGCCTGAAACTGGGGAGGGTACCACAGCTGTGGAAAACAGCTTGTGTGGTACCTGTACCAAAAACTTCCCACCCCAAAGACCTGAACAGCTACAGACCGGTGGCCTTGACGTCCCACTTGATGAAGACCCTGGAGAGACTGCTCCTTGCTCACCTCCGCCCCCTGGTGGAACCAGCGATGGATCCACTCCAGTTCGCCTACCAGCATGGCATTGGGGTGGAGGATGCGGTGATCTTCCTCCTTCACCGTTCTCTGTCCCACCTGGAGAAGCCCGGGAATATGGTGAGGATCATGTTCTTTGACTTCTCCAGTGCTTTCAACACCATCCAACCGATGATCCTGAAGGACAAGCTGCTGCGCGCAGGGGTGGACCAGCACCTGTCATCATGGATCCTGGACTACCTCACGAACCGGCCTCAGTTTGTGAGAACCCGGGACTGTGTGTCCGACACGATCATCAGTAGCACGGGGGCCCCCCAGGGAACGGTGCTGGCTCCCTTCCTGTTCACTCTTTATACTGCGGACTTCTCACACAACACAACACACTGCCATCTACAGAAGTTCTCTGATGACTCTGCGATCGTTGGCCTCATCTCCAATGGAGATGAAGCTGAGTACAGAGGGCTTATCCAGGACTTCGTGGACTGGTGCCATCGGAACTGCCTCCAGATCAACGCGAGGAAAACTAAGGAGCTGGTGGTGGACTGCCGCAGGCATGGGCAGCCCCTCACAGTACCAGTAAATATACAGGGAACAGACATCGAGATGGTGACATCCTATAAGTACCTGGGTATTCATCTGAACAATAAACTAGACTGGTCACACAATACTGATGCACTCTACAAGAAGGGACAGCGCAGGCTGTTCCTGCTGAGGAGACTCAGGTCTTTTGGTGTACAAGGGGCGCTGCTGAAGTCATTCTATGACACGGTGGTGGCATCAGCCATCACTTTTGGAGTGGTCTGCTGGGGCAGTGGCATTACTGCAGCCGATAGGAAGAGACTGAACAAACTGATTAAGAAAGCTAGCTCTGTCCTGGGGCAGCGCCTTGATCCGATGGAGGAGATAGGAGAGAGAAGGACGGTGGCTAAACTGTCATCTCTGCTGGAGTCCGAGTTCCACCCTATGCAGGACATACTGAATGCACTGAGGAGCTCATTTAGCAGCAGACTACATCATCCCAGGTGCACAACCGAGAGGTTTCGTAGGTCCTTCCTACCAACGGCTGTCAGACTGTACAACCTAAGCAGGGCTGCTCGCAGAGATAGCAAAAAGACGTAACAAACTAATAGTTTTTTGAATGCAAAAGATGCAATAGACTTACACAATGGTCCTCTCCGGCATACAACTAGGAACATACCGGTCGCTATGGAGGGTGAGAATATGTATGGGCACATAATCATACCATGTAGGATAACTAAGTAGACGGTTATGCTGTTTCATTCCATCTAGCAACAATGCTCTGCACTGTGTGTGTTTATATATTTGCATATTTATTCCATCTAGCTACAATGCTCCGTACTGTGGGTGTTTATATATTTATATATCTACATATTATTCCATCTAGCTACATTGCTCCGCACTGTGTGTGTTTATATACTTGCATATTTATTCCACCTAGCTGCAATGCTCCGTACTGTGGGTGTTTATATATTTACATATTTATTCCATCTAGCTACAATGCTCTGCACTGTGTGTTCATATATTCATATATTTATTCCATCCAGCTACAATGCTCTGCACTGTGTGTCTGTGTGTGTGTGTATATATATATATTTTATAGTAATACGTACATATGTTTATTAGCTGCTCTTGCTTGCTTGTTTTTTTTTCTTGCCTTCTGATTGTTGCTCTGAGTGTTGCTATCCCTGTGCTGTTGCAATCCTGGAATTTCCCCGTTGTGGGACTAATAAAGGCTTATCTTATCTTATCTTATCTTAAAGATGAGCAACATTGTCAAAATAAAACAGGAGGCCATGGGCCATAACACCCCTCCCCTTAAAAAAACAACAACAAAAAAAAAACCTTGGTTTGTGTGGTCTATATTAAGCATATATTCAATAACCTACATATGTTTAAGCATGTGAGAATGTTTGGTGATTACATATGTAAGGCGACTTCACACCTCAGAACAGGACAAAGAGTCTCAACCGCCAGTGAAGATCAAAGAGCATCCGAGGCGCTGCGGTGGAGACCGGATGGGTTGCCCTGACCCCCCAGGGCCAGGCGGAGGAGTACGAAGACAATGGGGGGATTAAGATAATGAGGGATGTCAGCTTTTGATATGCATGTCTTTTGTTATGTGCGAGTATAAGTTCGTAGAGCCGAAGGTGTTTGCGCTCTTACTTCTTCTGCTGCTGCACCTAGATGAGACTTGTTAGAGGAGCTGATAATAAACTTTGGTTTATGAATCACATCGCCTCGTTATTTCAAGCTCCTCTACACTGGTGACCCTGACGCGAGAATGGACCAGAGGCGTTCCCCCGCGATCGACTCATCTGTGGCGACCCAGGCAGACGCCGGCGCCCATGCAGACAGGGGAACAGATGGACGACGTTCCCCCACGGCAGAAGTGATAGAGAGGGCTCAACCGAGCACCAGCGCCGCTGAGACAGCCGAAGCAAGGCACTCTCACCCTGCGGACACATCAGTGACGGTCCACACAAACGGCATCACCGTCTACCTGCCGGACTTCTGGCAGGAAGACCCCGCCTCGTGGTTTCAGCAAGCTGAAGCCCAGTTTGCACTTGCGGGCATCACGGCTGACGATACAAAGTTCTGTCACATCATCGCCAAACTCGACGCCGCCACTTCGAGATGTGCGCAGAGCATAATCCAGCGGCCGCCGGCCCAGGACAAATATAAAGAACTGAAAGTGACCATCGTGGCAAATTACGTCCCCTCAGCCGAGGAGAGAGCCGAGAGGATCCTGGCGGTCTACGGCCACAGAGGAGGCAGACCCAAGGCCCTCATGGAAGACTTGCTGCAACTTAAAGAAGAGGACAATGACAACTTCCTCTTCCATTTCATATTCCTCAGTACGCTGCCGCCACACATGAGAGGGACGCTTACCAACATGCGATGCAGCACCCAGCAAGACTTCCGCACGCTGGCTCATGAAGCTCAACGGCTCGTCAACGCCTGCAAGGAGCAGACACCCACAGCAGCATCCACAGACCTCAACGCTGATGTCCGGAGCCACGAGGAGCTACAAATCACCGAGCAGAATCAGCCCGCGGTGACAGCGACACGGCCAAGACGCAACAGACGGAGCGACGTTTGTTATTACCACCACCGCTTCGCCGAGAAGGCTTACAAATGCGTTCCCCCCTGCAAATTCACGATTTCAGGAAAACGCCGAAGCCGAGAGCCGTTAACAGCGGCGGTTCTCGGCGAAAAAAGCAAGCTTTTATATGTGACAGACGGACACACCGGCAAGCGGTTCCTTATCGACACGGGAGCTCAACTAAGTTTTGTCATGCCCTCCCAAGCAGACCGGGCCATGGGCCCCCGGGGCAATGGAGCGGTGGCAGCCAACGGCTCCATCATCGACACTTTTGGCGAAAAGAGCCTGCCCCTCTGCATCCACGGCCGCAACTACAGATGGACATTTGTTGTAACGGCGGTGAGTTTTAACTTGTTGGGCGCAGATTTTTTGTGTGCACATGGGTTATTAGTTGATCTAGCGAACAGACGCTTGGTTAATGCACTGTCCTTTGCTTCTATTCCCTGCTCAGCTCGACTTTCTCCACCACCCGTGCAGGCTAGCGTCACCACAGCAGGAGGTAAGTTTGATCAACTCCTCACCCAATTTCCAGCACTCACAATTCCCAAATTCTCAGCCACATTGGCTAGACACGGGGTCGAACACTTTATTCCCACAACGGGCCCACCCGTATTCGCCAAAGCTCGGCGCTTAGACGCGCCATAGCTCTGGACGAGTTTACTACCCTTGAAAAATTAGGCATTATCAGACGCTCGAAAAGCCCCTGGGCATCACCACTTCACATGGTCCCGAAATCCGACGGGTCTTGGAGGCCGTGCGGCGATTACCGCAGATCAAACAATGCGACAGCGCATGACCGCTACCCAATTCCTCACATTCAAGACTTTTCACTACATCTGGCGGGTGCGCGCATTTTTTCAAAAATAGACCTGGTCCGCGGTAATCATCAAGTCCCAGTTCGAGCAGAGGACATTCCTAAAACAGCTGTAATAACCCCCTTCGGTCTTTTTGAATTTTTGTGGATGCCTTTCGGCCTCAAAGGCGCTGCTCAAACCTTTCAGCGGATGATGGACGCAGTATTACGCGACCTCCCTTTCGTGTTCGTCTACCTCGACGATATGCTGGTAGCCAGCTCGTCTGAGGAAGAACACGAGCGGCATCTCACTATGGTTTTTCAGAGACTAGAAGAGCACGGGTTAATAATCATTCCAGCCAAATGCAAATTTGGCGTGTCACAAATTGATTTTTTAGGACACAGAGTTTCTCCGGAGGGGGCAGTCCCACTTCCAGACAAAGTTCACACAGTAAAAAGTTTCCCACGGCCACAAACGGTCAAATCGCTGCAGGAATTTTTGGGCATGGTTAATTTTTACAACCGCTTCCTCCCCCACGCAGCTCAGCTCATGCAGCCCCTATATGACGCGCTCAGAAAACAAAAACCTTCCAACGCGGTCGAATGGACCCCGGAGCGCGAACGCACCTTCGCGGAAGTAAAAAGCGCCCTAGCTAATGCCACATTGTTGGTTCACCCCGATCCCTCGGCCCACATCGCGCTAACCACAGACGCTTCAGACCTGGCCATAGGGGCAGTTGTAGAACAACACGTCGGCGGAATCTGGCAACCTTTGGCATTCTTCAGCAAATCGCTAAACCAAACTGAGCGTAAATACAGCACTTTTGACAGAGAGCTACTAGCGCTCCATTTATCCATCCGCCACTTCCAGTTCTGGTTGGAGGGGCGGCGTTTTACGGCTTTTGTAGACCACAAACCGCTCACCTTTGCTATGGCTAAAATTTCCGAACCGTGGTCAGGCAGGCAACAAAGACAGCTAGCTGCGATTTCAGAGTTCACCACAGACATTCAACATGTGGCAGGCAAACTTAACGTGGTAGCAGACTGCCTCTCTCGCGCTGTGACATCGCCAGAGCGCGAGGAGACAGATTATACTACCTCAGCCGCGGAACTCTTCGCCAACGCGGACACATACGCAGCACCAATCCACGCAGGGATAGATTATGCAGCCATGGCAGAGGAGCAAAGTAGTGACGCGGACGTGCGCGCACTCCTGTCTGGACCAACAGGGTTAAGGCTGGAGGAAAGGGGTTTACGCGACAGTGTGCCCCCCCTAATATGCGACATCTCAACCGGCCGACCTTGCCCATTAGTTCCAGCTGCATGGCGCCGCCGTATTTTCGACTCGATTCACTCCCTCGCGCACCCAGGTGTGCGCACTTCAGTTAAAATGGTCGCCGAAAAGTTTGTGTGGCCGGGCCTGCGCAAAAACGTAAAAGAATGGGCAAAGACTTGCATTTCTTGTCAGCGCGCCAAAGTACACAAACACACAAAAGCCCCTCTGGAGCCTTTTCAAATCCCTGCTAGAAGGTTCGACCACGTTCATGTCGACCTCGTGGGGCCGCTACCTTCCTCCCAACGTTTCACACACCTGTTAACAATGATAGACCGCACCACGTGCTGGCCAGAGGCAGTCCCTCTGGCGTCAACCACAGCGGAGGAAGTCGCTCGCGTTTTTTTGACAAACTGGGTTGCACGTTTCGGCGTCCCATCGGACATCACGTCCGATAGGGGGCCTCAATTTGTCTCGGAGCTTTGGTCAGCCATGGCCAGCAGCTTAGTGGCGACAATTCACCGCACCACCGCTTATCACCCTCAGGCTAATGGGTTATGCGAGTGTTTTCACAGATCTTTAAAGGCCGCCCTCAGAGCCTCACTAACGGATACAAATTGGGTAAATAAACTTCCCTAGGTTTTATTGGGGTTGCGTGCTGCGCCCAAAGAGGATCTAGACGCCTCTCCAGCAGAATTAGTTTTTGCACAACCTCTCAGGCTCCTGGGTGAATTTTTACCAGAGAACTCAGAGCCAGGGCATCTCCCTGCCCCGAGGTTTTTAGGCAGCAACGGACCGGACTCTCTCCCCGGACCGGCACATCACTCTTTTCCACGGGTTTTTGTCCCACAAGCTTTAAAGAACACTGAATTCGTTTTTGTTAGGCATGAAGCTTTAAAACCAACTTTCCGCCCACCATACGATGGGCCATTCAGAGTGCTGGAACCTGGTGATAAACACTTTGTGCTTGATTTTGGGGATAGAAAAGAAACAGTCAGCATTGACAGACTTAAACCTGCCTTCTTGTTGAGAGACGAGCCTGCACGGTTGGCGAGAGCACCTCGGCGGGGTAGACCCCCCAAGAGAAAAGACTCAGCCCCCCTGCAGGGAACAAATAATCACTCTCCTTCCCAAGCTGCAGATTCCTTACAGGAAGGTCCCAGCAGGACGCCCAAGCGGACCCACAGCAGATTCGGGAGAAGATTAAAACCCAGACGGCACAGAGACTGATGCAAACTACTCAACAGTTGCTCACTAATTGTGCTGTAACAGTTTAGGACTGACTTGTGATTTTACTATGTTGTTATGATTACCACTGAACTCTCTTAGGAGCATGGCTGCTGGAAAGTTTCTTCTGTGGCAAGAGGTGTAGCAGTTAGTATGTCATAATAATTATCTTAAACTGTGAATTTTTCTATTGTCCTTTTCTTAGTCGTTTGGGGGGGGCTGTGGTCTATATTAAGCATATATTCAATAACCTACATATGTTTAAGCATGTGAGAATGTTTGGTGATTACATATGTAAGGCGACTTCACACCTCAGAACAGGACAAAGAGTCTCAACCGCCAGTGAAGATCAAAGAGCATCCGAGGCGCTGCGGTGGAGACCGGATGGGTTGCCCTGACCCCCCAGGGCCAGGCGGAGGAGTACGAAGACAATGGGGGGATTAAGATAATGAGGGATGTCAGCTTTTGATATGCATGTCTTTTGTTATGTGCAAGTATAAGTTCATAGAGCCGAAGGTGTTCGCGCTCTTACTTCTTCTGCTGCTGCACCTAGATGAGACTTGTTAGAGGAGCTGATAATAAACTTTGGTTTATGAATCACATCGCCTCGTTATTTCAAGCTCCTCTACAGTTTGTATACAATGCAAGGAATTCCTTACAAAACTATCACCAGTCATCTTCTGAAATACTTGCTGAAAATAAACGTTCTTAGAAACTTGTTTGTCATAGCTCCAGAACAAAATGCATAAGTCTGTCAGAATTAAATAAGACCAGAACCAACTTGCTGGGGTACATTAGGGCCTAGGCCGGGTCTCGCAGGATGAGTGCCAAGGTACAGGGCAGTTTCAGTCTCAGGTTGAATGGTGGAACTGGTGCATCCCAACCACCGCTGGCACCGGAGAGACAAGCCATGCTGGTATTAGACATAGCCATGTACAGTCAGTCCATAGGTAGACATCCTCTCATTCCTCCTGAGTTGCATGCACAAAAGAAGGAGCTCACCACCCTTGAAGCATTCCCCCACTGTAGAGAAGTCCAGCTGTTGAATGAAGGGGAGGGAAAAAAAAAAAGGCCATGGTCTGGCAACACAAAAAAGTGACAGACTTATCTTTGAAACTAGAATGTAGAGCACAGAGTAGTTTGGAGCAACCAGTCTTTAGAGTTAGTGTAGAAACTTTACTCCAGCTCATTGCCCACACAACACCTGACAACAATAAACTCATTAAATTACAACTTAGCCTTGGGACCAGGGTAAAAATATCCCAGACAAGCCCCCACTTATGTTACGACCCTTAATAATTGACATTACCAGGGGAGATAAGATAACAGGACGTAACACAACCACTGGCTGCAGCACACCAAAGGAGAATCGACTCAAAAACACCATGGGACTGCTGGTTATCAAAATAATAAGTGTAGATTTATTTACAAGTGAAACTTAAACCTAACAGAGGAAGAATAAAAGGAAGCAACAACAGCTTCAGGGTTCTCCCAGGCCTAAATAAACAAAACCCCCACTCTTTCTAGAAAGGAAAAGAAGACTACCCTAATGAAACAGATATACAACAAACTTGCCTACCTGGCTCACCACAAAACAGGAGAAAATGTGAGTCAAAAAGAAATGACAGAACCCCTACAGTCGCTCCTTTAACTCTAAACACTTCAAAGTGCATAGGCATTAAACATGCCAGCAAATACTGAAAGTCCAATGCACTGTACAAAAAGCTGAACCAAAACAGTCAACACACTAAAGCCCAGTGGCCAAATGGCACAGAACTACTTCTGATGTTTTATGGCGGTTGGCAAACAGCTTGTAGGTGCATTACCGCCACCTTCTGGAATGGAGAGTGATTTGAAATGGCATTACTCTCCTTGAAATTAGTCCTGTAGCCCTAATAAATCTAAAAACTGCCTTATAGACCGCATCCCCTAAACTTCTCTGCAAAATTAAGCTTCACTGGCAAACATTGACTGAAATGCAAGTGGAAGCAGATATTTTTAGACCAAAACTCAGTTCAGACATGCACGGACGAAAAAGAAATGGAGAGAAGGGGGAATTTATTAAAAAAAAAGAAAATATATATGTTAGATGACAATGTACAATATTTGTTTGGTGATAACATGGTGTGTATGACATGTTTTTTTTTAATCTACAGGACACACACACACACACACACACACACACACACAATGGTGTGAAAAAGTGTTTGCCCCCTTCCTGATTTCTCATTTTTTTGTATGTTTGTCACACTTAAATGTTTCAGATCATCAAACAAGTTTGGATATTGGACAAGGATAACACAGGTGAACACAAAATGCAGTTTTTTGAACGAAGGTGTTTATTATTAAAGGGGGAAAAAATCCAAACCTACATGGCTGTGTGTGAAAGAATGATTGCCCCCTAAATGTAATAACTGGTTGGGCCGCCCTTAGCAGCAACAGCTGCAATCAAGCATTTGCGATAACTCGCAATGAGTTTTTTACAGCACTATGGTGGAATTTTGGCCCACTCCTCTTTGCAGAATTGTTGTAATTCAGCCACATTGGAGGGTTTTTCAGTGTTTCCTCTGGCTTAAAGACCTTGGCGCGGTGTCAGCATATTTTTCCCCCCAGGGGGGGGGGGGGTGTGTGTTCAGTTAACATACCGGAATATGTTAATTTTATACTATTTGTTTCTTTTAAAAATCTTACACAGTAACGTTGCATATGGAACTTACCATTTGAGGTATTGTACAACCGAGGCTTGAATATTGGGCCAGTTGGGGTCCCACCCAGACATCCTGTGTTTAGACTTTTTAGTGGTGTGATCCTTCTCTCCTTCCTCTGCCTGAACACTTTCCTCTCCTTGGCTCCTCTCTTCTGTCTCATCTTGCCCTCTCTGAGCTCTGTCTAATTCAGGTTCTCTCTCCGTCTATGGTGGTATACAAACAGGTTAGAAAATATCAAGTGTCATGTTTTGTCCTGCAGGATTTTTTGTCATGGTTTACATAAATGACAAAAATATGTGTATTTTTTGTATTTTTATTCTAGTGTTTCTTTTTTTCCCATCGAGAGAGTAGGGAAGGGAAAGAATCATTCATAATAGTAATGTACTCATGCATACTTAAATTATATGATCAGGTGGGTATAGTAACCAGAAATTCTATTCATGTAAAAGCAGTGCTTTGAAATTAATAATTATCAATCAATCAATCAATCAATCAATCAATCAAAGACTTTATTCCAGACTCATGGTCCATCAAAAAAAAAGATAAAAGATAAAATAAAATAAAATAATAACAAGACAGTTGAAAAACAGTTAATAAGAAAAACAATCAAAAAGTTACAAAAAACAATAAGACACAACTACTAAGAGAAGTACAAAGACAGTACAGACTTTAAAAAGACTTAAAAAGACAACTTACCAGTGCCTTCTAAACTGTGACTGACAGCGAATAGAACTGAGCTTAATGCTAGACATGACTTGAATGATTACATTTCTAGATACATCAAGCCGACAGATGAATTTATACATAAGATTCCTTATTACTGCATGCAGTGTATTACACGTGATGAGACAAATAACTCGGAAGCACTGCACCATCGAGGCTTTTTAAGTAAAATTCTTAAAGCATCATTGTAAGCAACCTGTAATTTCTCCATACTTTGTTTCCTATAATTTATCCATAAATGAGCAGTGTATAAAGGTGTACAATAGGTTTTAAAAAGAACCAGTTTCACCTCATCTGAACAAAAACCAAACCTGCGTGCAAGAATATTGGCTTGCATGTAGATTTTGCAGCGTTGTCTGAAAATATCATCATCATCAGTCATTCTATCATTAATAAAATGTCCCAGCTATTTAATTTTATCCCTGACAATTAATTCCCTGCCTGACAATTCAAAGACAGGGAATTTCATTAACAAATCTTCTTTAGTGCGGCAAATCAGCACACAACTCTTATTTGTATTATATTTTATGTCATTTTCCTCTCCATAAGCACTACACACTCTTAATAACTCCTGAAGACCAGCACTACTTGGACTGAGAATAACTAGATCATCAGCATACATAAAATGATTCACTAACTTATTCCCTATTAAACACCCAGTTTTACAGGCATTCAGTTGTTTTGACAACTCATCCATATAAAGATTAAATAGAATAGGGGACAATATACTGCCCTGTCTGACACCACTGCTCACACCAAATGGGGATGAATGACTCTTCCCCCATTTCACCAGCATCTTCTGATGTGCGTACCAGTAAATCAGGATACGTACGAAGTACTTGGGAACCCCCCTGTCAATCATTTTCCTAAACAATATCCTGTGATTAACACGATCAAACGCCTTGGAGGCGTCAATAAAACACAGAAAAACTGAAGAATTTTGATTTCTGTACTTATTTATAATTTCCTTTAGAGCATATATGCACAGATCTGTTCCATGATGGGGTTTGAATCCAAATTGATGATCAGTAGATTTGATGAATACATTTAATTTTTCAAACATGATTCTTTCCAGTACTTTAGATATTATATTGGCTAAATTAAAAGTAGACAACCAAAAATTTGTAATTGAGTTAAGGGTGCAAAGAACACCCACTTAAAAACTTGAGTAATGACTTCAGTCTTGAAAGTTTGAGGATTTTCTCAAAAATTTATTTTCTTATAGTTTTATACTATTCTCTGTAAATCTATCGAAAGTTGAAACAACGTTCCTCAAATTTGTAATTTCCTCTTGTAAAATTGACTTTTCTTGTAAATTTGAAACTTTATTATAAATTTGTGTATTATTTTATGACTAATTTTTGTGGGTTTTTTTAGTGTTTTTTTTAGATAAATTTGAAAGACTGTGTGGTAATTGTTTTTTACTTTTTCCTTATAACAATTTATATTTTTGACCATAATTTTGCAGTCAGAACAGAACAATAATTTAACTCTGATTACAAAGAAAAAATATTAATAAAATTGTATTTAATGAAATAAATTAACTTAAATGACCAAGGATGCCATTATTTCTGTTATAATATTTCTTTATATTCATAGTTTTTTTTGTTTTGTTTTGTTTTGGTTTTTTTTAGAAATCTTCTCACCCAGACAGCAGGAAAAACCTCCCTTATTTTGAAGTCAAATGTTGGCACGTTTAGTTTGTCTGAAGGCTGCTGACGGATTAAAGCCATTGACTTGGTGAATTTCGGTCATCTTAACCTGCCAGGTACATAATAGGGAACTGTAGCAGACTCTAAAGACATAATTCACCACAGTATGTGTTCATATACAGAATGATCTGTTTAGGCAGTTATAATTGTGCTCTCATGCTTCCTCATCAGGCACCTCTCTAGGCAGCCGCTGAAGGACCTCAGTTTAAAGTGAAGAGAGCTAGCGTTTTTAGCTGTTGCTTTTTGTCACTGCTGCTGGAGAATAAAAACAGCACGCCTGCTCGTGCGAGAAAAGAGAGAAATTGCCAGTCTCTTCATTCCTGCAATTCCTACAGAACATAACTTAATATTGTAGTGGCTGGTGAAATATTATTTTCCGGTTCTGGTTCCGCCGGACCGGCGGCGCCACACGAGTTGGCTGCCTTTTGCAACTGCCTTTTTCTTATCTTCCTTCTTCTTTCTACACCTTTCACTCTATATATATATCACGGACACACAGATCGCCCCAAGGGTCTCCCGAGTCGGCGGACGGAGCCACTGTTTGCAGCGGGGGACGATACAGCAGGGAAGAGCTAGCTAGCTGGCTAGCTAGCTCCAACCGCCACCTGGTGCTAATGGAGAGGCTCGACATGCCGAGGAACTGTGGCGAAAACGACGCGGGTGCCGGGCTGGAGTTTAGGCGGTGTGCAAGAAATATAAGACAGAATAATAAAGAACGATGGCAAGAACCTAGCAGACCGCCCGTAAATCTAAGATAAGATAAGATAAGATAAGCCTTTATTAGTCCCACAACGGGGAAATTCCAGGATTGCAACAGCACAGGGATAGCAACACTCAGAGCAACAATCAGAAGGCAAGAAAAAAACAAGCAAGCAAGAGCAGCTAATATACATATGTACGTATTACTATAAAATATATATATATACACACACACACAGACACACAGTGCAGAGCATTGTAGCTGGATGGAATAAATATATGAATATATGAACACACAGTGCAGAGCATTGTAGCTAGATGGAATAAATATGCAAGTATATAAACACACACAGTGCGGAGCAATGTAGCTAGATGGAATAATATGTAGATATATAAATATATAAACACACACAGTGCAGAGCATTGTTGCTAGATGGAATGAAACAGCATAACCGTCTACTTAGTTATCCTACATGGTATGATTATGTGCCCATACATATTCTCACCCTCCATAGCGACCGGTATGTTCCTAGTTGTATGCCGGAGGGGACCATTGTGTAAGTCTATTGCATCTTTTGCATTCAAAAAACTATTAGTTTGTTACGTCTTTTTGCTATCTCTGCGAGCAGCCCTGCTTAGGTTGTACAGTCTGACAGCCGTTGGTAGGAAGGACCTACGAAACCTCTCGGTTGTGCACCTGGGATGATGTAGTCTGCTGCTAAATGAGCTCCTCAGTGCATTCAGTATGTCCTGCATAGGGTGGAACTCGGACTCCAGCAGAGATGACAGTTTAGCCACCGTCCTTCTCTCTCCTATCTCCTCCATCGGATCAAGGCGCTGCCCCAGGACAGAGCTAGCTTTCTTAATCAGTTTGTTCAGTCTCTTCCTATCGGCTGCAGTAATGCCACTGCCCCAGCAGACCACTCCAAAAGTGATGGCTGATGCCACCACCGTGTCATAGAATGACTTCAGCAGCGCCCCTTGTACACCAAAAGACCTGAGTCTCCTCAGCAGGAACAGCCTGCGCTGTCCCTTCTTGTAGAGTGCATCAGTATTGTGTGACCAGTCTAGTTTATTGTTCAGATGAATACCCAGGTACTTATAGGATGTCACCATCTCGATGTCTGTTCCCTGTATATTTACTGGTACTGTGAGGGGCTGCCCATGCCTGCGGCAGTCCACCACCAGCTCCTTAGTTTTCCTCGCGTTGATCTGGAGGCAGTTCCGATGGCACCAGTCCACGAAGTCCTGGATAAGCCCTCTGTACTCAGCTTCATCTCCATTGGAGATGAGGCCAACGATCGCAGAGTCATCAGAGAACTTCTGTAGATGGCAGTGTGTTGTGTTGTGTGAGAAGTCCGCAGTATAAAGGGTGAACAGGAAGGGAGCCAGCACCGTTCCCTGGGGGGCCCCCGTGCTACTGATGATCGTGTCGGACACACAGTCCCGGGTTCTCACAAACTGAGGCCGGTTCGTGAGGTAGTCCAGGATCCATGATGACAGGTGCTGGTCCACCCCTGCGCGCAGCAGCTTGTCCTTCAGGATCATCGGTTGGATGGTGTTGAAAGCACTGGAGAAGTCAAAGAACATGATCCTCACCACATTCCCGGGCTTCTCCAGGTGGGACAGAGAACGGTGAAGGAGGAAGATCACCGCATCCTCCACCCCAATGCCATGCTGGTAGGCGAACTGGAGTGGATCCATCGCTGGTTCCACCAGGGGGCGGAGGTGAGCAAGGAGCAGTCTCTCCAGGGTCTTCATCAAGTGGGACGTCAAGGCCACCGGTCTGTAGCTGTTCAGGTCTTTGGGGTGGGAAGTTTTTGGTACAGGTACCACACAAGATGTTTTCCACAGCTGTGGTACCCTCCCCAGTTTCAGGCTCATGTTGAAGATATACGTCACAATCCCACACAGCTGGTCTGCACAGGACTTGAGGAGCTTTGCGCTGATGCCGTCCGGTCCCGGCGCCTTCCTCGCCTTGATCTTCCTCAGCTCCGTCCTCACCTGGGTCCTGGTCAGGGTCAGGATGGGGGGCTGTGTGTTGGGAGTGGGGGGGTGTTGGTGGAGTGGGGAGTGGGCAGCAGGACTTGATTTCTTTAGAGGCAGCAGTGGTTGTTGTGCAGTCAGGGGGGAGGGCGGTTGGTCAAATCTATTGAAAAACAGATTCAGGTTGTTCGCCCACTCCCTGCCCCCTGTGGCCTGGGGGGAGGTATTCTGGAGCCCCGAGATGGTTTTGAGGTTTCTCCAGACCCCGCTGATGTCGCTCTGTTGCAGCTTGTCCTCCATCTTCTTCCTGAAGCTGTCCTTGCCTTCTCTGATCTTTCTCCTCAGCTCCCTCTGTACGGACTTCAGCATCTCCCTGTTCCCTGACCTGAAGATCCTCTTCTTCTCTCTCAGAAGTGTTTTTATCTCAGGGTTGATCCAGGGTTTGTTGTTTGAGTGACGCCGTATGGTCTTGGTGGGAACGGATTTGTCCACACAGAAGCTGAGGTAGCCCGTGAAGGTGTGAATGAGGCCATCGATGTCCTCACCATGTGGATCGCAGAGCTGCTTCCAGGCGGTGGCTTCAAAACAGCCCTTTAGGGTGTCCATTGTCTCCTCAGACCATAACTCCACAGTGTGCATGGCCGGAGGTTGTCTGTGCACTAGGGGTTTGTACACCGGCCGGAGATGAACCAAGTTGTGATCCGATCTCCCGAGTGGGGGGAGTTGTGATGAGGTGTACGCCTCCTTAGTGTTTGCGTAGAATAAATCCAGTGTTTTATTGTCTCTAGTGTGGCATGTGACATACTGGGTGAACGTGGGTAGAATGGGAGACAGTGAAACATGGTTGAAATCGCCTGAGATGAGGAGAAGAGCATCTGGGTGTTCTGTCTGCAGCCTGCTGGTTACTGAATGGATGACGTCACGTGCTGTCCCAGCGTTCGCCGTCGGATTTGCATAAACAACAATGCAGATCACGTGTGAGTGTTCTCTCGGGAGATATGTAGGCCTCATGCTAACAGCTAGCAACTCAATGTCTTTGCTGCAGTGTCGTTGTTTAACAGTGATATGTCCCGGTCTGCACCAGTTGTTGTTAACATACATTATCACTCCACCGCCCCTAGCCTTGCCACTGTCTGGTGTTCGGTCAGCTCGTATCATATGAAAACCCTCCAGCTCAATGTTAGCATCTGCTGCTAGTTCAGTTAGCCACGTCTCAGTAAACAAAAGGAGAGAGCACTCCCGGTATGTGCTATCATAACGGGAGATAGCCGCTAGCTCATCTAACTTTCCCAGTATCGACCGTACATTTCCCATGACAACAGATGGAAGGGAGGGTCTGTACCTTATATTTTTTGTCCTCCGCCTTACTCCAGCCCGGCAGCCGCGGCGTTTTCGCCTCAGTTCTCTCGGTATGTCGAGTTTTTCCAATGGGACCGGGTGGCGGTTGAATGCTAGCAGCTGTTCTCTGCTGTATCGTATCCTGCTATAAACAGTGGCTCCGTCCACCGGCTCAGGAGACATTTAGGACGATCTGTGTGTCCGTGATATAAGTGGGGTGAAAAAAAAAGACGGATCAAAAGAGAGAGGAAGGGAAAAAGACTCGGAATCGAGCCGCTGTTGCAAAAGGCAGCCGACTGGTGTGGCGCCGAGAGAAAAAAAAAAAAAAAAAAAAAAAAAAAACTGGAGGAAAAAGCCCCCCAGGAAGCAGCTAGCCACCAAGGCTGCTCGAAAAAAGCGCTCTGGCCACCGGCGGAGTGAAGAAGCCTCACCGTTACAGGCCCGGTACCGTGGCTCTGAGAGAGATCCGTCGCTACCAGAAATCCACGGAGCTGCTCATCCGTAGGCTGCCCTTCCAGCGCCTGGTGAGGGAGATCGCTCAAGACTTCAAGACCGACCTGTGCTTCCAGAGCTCCGCCGTCATGGCTCTGCAGGAGGCCAGCGAGGCCTACCTGGTGGGTCTCTTCGTGGACACCAACCTGTGCGCCATCCACGCCAAGAGGGTCACCACCATCATGCCCAAAGACATCCAGCTGGCCCGCCGCACCCGCGGAGGGAGAGAGAGCTTAGACTTTCTGCTGCACATCCACCAACCACAATGCTCCGCACTGTGTGTCTATATATATATACTGTATATATATATATATATATATATATATAGTATATACGTATATATATATATTTATAGTAATATGTACATATGTATACTAGCTGTTCTTGTTTTTTTTTTCTTGCCTTCTGATTGTTGCTCTGAGTGTTGCTATCCCTGTGCTGTTGCAATCCTGGAATTTCCCCATTGTGGGACTAATAAAGGCTTATCTTATCTTATCTTAAAATTTCCTTCATTCTGAGCTGGGTTTTGTTCCTGTATAGACTGTCCACCAATGCTAACCATGCAAACTCATACTTTGGACAGTGCATAAATGTATGTTCAACTGTTTCATTGTTTCCACAATAATCACATTTTCCATTTGGGTGTTTCTTCATTATAACTAATGTACTATTCAGCCCTGTATGACCTAATCTTAACCTGGATATGATGTCCTCCTCCGTCCTACTCCTGTGAACTTCTCTAGCTCCCCCTGCTTTCTTTTGTATGCCATACAGGCTCTGTCCTTTACTTCCTTTGTCCCACTCTTCCTGCCACTTCTTTTTAATTCGCGTTTTGATAATGCCCTTGACCTCTGCTTTACTATGTTTCACATTCCAACTAACTTGACTCATCCTAGTTGCCCTTTTTGCACATTTATCTGCTAGCTCATTCCCCTCCACTCCAATGTGCGCCGGGATCCAAATGAATCTAATGTCCACACCTGCCTTTGAAATTTTCCCTACTGAATGTACAATTTCTATCACCAAATCCTGTCTTGACTCTGAATGCATCTGCCCAATACTTTCCATTGCACTGCTAGAGTCAGACCCTATCAAAACCTTTCTGGGCTTTACTTCTTCCACCCAGCCCAATGCCAAACAGATTGCCAAAAGCTCACCAGTATACACAGCCAAGTCATCACTAACCCTTTCCTTCTTCATGACATCTAATTCTGGAATGATGAATGCTATTCCCACAATGTTCTTTGTTGATTTAGATGCAGCCGTATAAATCTTTATAAAGTCAGGATAGCTATCATCTAAATAGTTATTGACCTCATTTTTGTTTATCCTCCCTCTTATGTCATTTGTTAAGTCTAAAACCCACCTTTACTTCTTCCAGACACCATGGTGGTTCTGCAGAAATAGGGACTGTTGGACATACTGCTTTATCGGCAACCCTTAGCAAACTGACTTTATTCTCTTTTGTCCATCCAAAGCTTCTCATTTGTCTCTTTTCCTTTTCTTGGCAAGGTTTCAGTACACTGTGTACTGGGTGACTGTCACTAAATCCTCTGATGTTGGCCCAGTATGTAGCTGCTCTGTGACAACAGAGTGACAACTCTGTTAAGAAACAATTTAGTTTAAGAATTTGGCAAATAATAAGCTAAGCATTAATTAATATTTTCATTGACAGTTATTTAGATCAGTCTCATAATCTGGGCATCAGTTCTTGACCCTGAGCGATTCTGCATTCTGAACACACAGTCACACTTGATTTAGTCATTTTAATTAAAAAAATGATAATAGATATCTGTCTGTATAAAATGAAGAGATAATCGGGGTGGCATTAACAGTGGTAAATTTGCATATATGAAAAAAGAACAATATTTACAGATCTTGTATATGTGAAATATAGCTGAGACGTGATTTGGTATCTGGATGGGGAATTAGTGAAACAACCATAGAAAAATTGAGTACAATGCAAAGCTAGTGAAAAGGGAATTTGGGATAAATGTTCTGAAAAGAAAAACAAATTAACTTTACGAGATGCTGAAAAAGGAACGGCCATTACAGAAAAGGTTATGGTTGAGGTGACTAAAGGCGCTTTTCCATTAGCCCCGAATAGAAAACCCGACTCGACTCACCTCGATTCGGTTCTGCCTCGGTTACTTTTCGACATTACTGCTGGCACACCTGCTGGCACACCGGTAGTGGGTGGGATTTCTTGAACAGCGAGGCGGCGCCACACTCTCGTGACGTGAAACACGCGACCGAATCCTCCACAACAAAGAAAATGGCTGATGACGAGGAGAGAAGGAAGGAGGAAGGAGAGAGGATGACTGTGACATGAAACTGGTGAAATCTGTGGTGCTAACTTGTTGTGCTCTGCATAATCTGTGTGAGAGTCATGGAGAGACGTATGATACTACATTGGATGATGCAGTAGATGAACCAGTGGTGGCAGCGACCCAGGGAGCAGAGGAGCAGGGTGCCGATATACGAGATGCTGTGATGCAGTACTTGTCTAGCAATAGGTAGAAATGTAATTTCGTCCACATTTATCCATCCATCCATCCATCCATCCATCGTCTACCGCTTTTCCGGAGGTCCGGGTCGCGGAGGCAGCAGTTCAAGCAGAGAAGCCCAGACTTCCCTCTCCCCAGCCACCTGCTCCAGCTCTTCAGAGGGGATACCAAGGCGTTCCCAGACTAGCTGGGAGACATAGTCTCTCCACCGAGTCCTGGGTCTGCCCCGGGGTCTCCTCCCAGTGGGACGTGCCTGAAACACCTCAAGTGGGAGGCGTCCAGGAGGCATCCTAATCAGATGCCCATACCACCTCAACTGACTCCTTTCAATGTGGAGGAGCAGCGGTTCTACTCTGAGCCTCTCCCGGATGACTGAGCTCCTCACCCTATCTCTGAGGGTGAGTCCAGCAATCCTACGGAGAAAGCTCATTTCAGCCGCTTGTATCCGCGATCTCGTTCTTTCGGTCATTACCCAAAGCTCGTGACCATAGGTGAGAGTAGGAACGTAGATTGACTGGTAAATCGACAGCTTTGCCTTAGAACTAAGCTCCCTCTTCACCACAACAGACCGGTACAACGTCCGCATCACTGCAGATGCTGCTCCAATCCGTCTGTCGATCTCTCGCTCCATTTTCCCCTCACTCGTGAACAAGACCCCAAGATACTTAAACTCCTCCACTTGGGGCAGGAGCCTGTCCCCAACCCGGAGAGGACAATCCACCTTTTTCCGGCTGAGGACCATGGACTCGGACTTGGAGGTGCTGATTCTCATCCCAGCCGCTTCACACTCAGCGGCAAACCGTCCCAGCAAGAGCTGTAGGTCATTGCTGGATGAAGCCAACAGGACAACATCATCTGCAAACAACAGAGATGAGATCCTGTGGTCACCAAGCATGACACCCTCCATTCCCTGGCTGCGCCTAGAAATCTTGTCCATAAAAATTATGAACAGGACCGGTGACAAAGGGCAGCCCTGGCGGAGTCCAACTCTCACTGGGAATGACTCCGACCGAGTGTTGGCAATGCGAACTAAACTCTCACAACGGTCGTACAGAGACCGAATAGCTCGTAACAACAAGCCCGATACCCCATACTCCCGAAGCACCCCCCACAAAAATCCACGAGGGACGCGGTCAAATGCCTTCTCCAAGTCCACAAAACACATGTAAACTGGTTGGGCAAACTCCCACGAACCCTCAAGAATTCTCGAGAGGGTAAAGAGCTGGTCCGATGTGCCACGGCCAGGACGAAAACCACATTGCTCCTCCTGAATCCGAGGTTCGACCAACGGCCGGACTCTCCTCTCCAATACCTTGGCATAGACCTTCCCAGGGAGGCTGAGGAGTGTGATCCCTCTAAAGTTGGAGCACACCCTCCGGTCCCCTTTTTTGAAGAGAGGAACCACCACCCCGGTTTGCCATGCCAAAGGCACTGCCCCCGACCTCCACGCAATGTTGCAGAGGCGTGTCAACCATGACAACCCAACAACATCCAGGGCCTTGAGGTACTCGGGGCGAATCTCGTCCACCCCCGGGGCCCGGCCACCAAGGAGATTTTTAACCACCTTGGCGACCTCAGCCCCTGTGATAGGCGAGTCATCCCCCTCGTCCCCAAACCCTGCTTCCTCTGTGGAAGGCGTATCAGTGGGATTGAGGAGATCCTCGAAGTATTCCTTCCACCGCCCGACGATATCCCCAGTTGAAGTCAACAGTGTCCCATCCGCACCATACACAGTGTGGACGGGGAGCTGCTTTCCCCTCCTGAGCCGCCGAACAGTTTGCCAGAATCTCTTTGAAGCCGACCGAAAGTCTTGTTCCATGGCCTCACCGAACTCCTCCCATACCCGGGTTTTTGCTTCAGCAACCACCCGAGCTGCACTCCGCTTGGCCTGCCGGTACACCTCAGCTGCTTCGGGAGTCCCACAAGCCAAGTCCACATTTATGTGCATACATATTTCAAAAATGTTTTTTGTAAATAAAATGTTGTGCATGTTCCATCTACCTGTCCTCTGTTGTTCATAATGCTTATCTGTTAAGGTATGGGTAATTACATACCTGTCAAGGCATACCTCATGCCTCCCTTACTGGGGGGGCTTTCACACCTGTACTGACCTCATGCCTCCCTTATTGGGGGGGCTTTCACACCTGTACTGAGTACTTAAAAACTGTATTTATCGGCAGATGAAAGAAAACTGAAGTAAAAAAAAAAAAAAAACTAAACAAACAGCAACTGCAACATGAACTATTTCAAACATATTTATTCAAATGTACACTTATATGGACACAATCTTGAGCCATAACTTTTTGGTAATGTGAAAATAATAAGCCAAGTAGCACAAAAAAATAAAAAAAAATAAAAAATGAATAAATAAAAAATAAATGATATTAATAATAAATAAATTAAAATAAATAAATTAAAAAATATTTTTCAAATTTGCATTAGCACAAGGTAGATTGCTTAATTTGAAAGTACACGATAAGAATTATTCTGAATATAGTTCTTAATTGTCAGCTAGATACTGTATATACACTTAGAATTAAAGAGTTTTTAATTGTCAGCTTTGTACACTAATGCACTTAGATGAACTTGAAACAAGAAAATGTTCACTGATGCTGCTTGTTATAGTTCCAAGTAGCAGCCTTTGCTGACTCTAGCATTTCTGAAGTGGCAGATCAGATCAGGTGGCAGATCAGAAGTGATCTGCCACCAATGGGGGTAGATTGTGCTCTGCCACAAAATGACAAACTATCACTTCTGCTAGTGATGCATTGGATTTGGAAGGCATCGGTTCTCTCACTGGCTGAAAATGTTCATCCATCCATCGATACGTTTTCGATTTGGCTACACAGTTTTTGTGGCCCTGTGTAGCGAAGTGCGACTTCAGGTAGAAAATCCCTGATGCACTCACTTTTATGCTCTTCCTACATGGAACACAGAAGGAGTGTGTAGGGCCCTCTGGAGAAGCCTTTATCCATCCAGCGATTCCTTTCTGTTCCGGAGTTGCAGGACAACAGAATGTGCGAGGCCATCAGCATAATGATTAGTCCACACTTCTCACTGTTGTGATAATTGCTCACGCTGAGCGCTCTGCCAGCCCCGTATGCTGTGGGGGTCACACACACGACGTGTTCCTCCACACTCTCAATAATTTTTTTTCCCGTATATTTTTCTTTTTGGCGTACAGAAATGGCAATACGCCCGTATTTGCTAAAATTGCATTTTCCCCGTATTAAAATACGGCGAAACAGTATCACTTGACAGGTATGTAATTACATGCACAAACACCGCACAGGCCATCTTCACAAAAGTCCAGCTCGACAAGCCACTTTTGCTTAGGTGGAAATGCAAATTGAACTATAAATCATGTGCTGATACATGTCATATTCCCATGTAAAGGTCTCCCACTTTTACTTACAAATTGATTTTTAATTTTTGGGAAAAGGGAATATAAATTTTGCACTTGTTGGTAACAACAGTTGTGTGCAACAAAAACACAGTTGTGTATCCTTGTCCGATTTGTCTACTGTTATCAGTGCCAAATTTTTGCTAGATTCCTTCTTAATTTATTAAATTTTGACTGGTGATGCAACATTCAATTTACATGTACTTACCTTTATCAGTGTCTACTGTACAAGTTAAAGTACACCTGTACAACTGCTTATAACATAAAAAATGTACCCGTTCAAGAGAAATGGATTCAGCATTGCAAATTTGTCTAAAATTAAAAAAAAAAACCTAACAAGACATTACATTTCGTTGTGTTGTTAAAAATTAAATTACCACTAGAAGGCTATACACCTGACCTGATGAACAGCAGCATGTGGAGTGAACAGAGAATGGAATGTGTATGTAATTATTGGCTTTTCTCATACTGTGTCATAACAGATAAACCAGACTTTTGATGCAAACAATACAATTTTATTCCAGAAGCAAAATTTACAAACAAAAAAACAGACTGGGCGTGGGGAGACATGGTTAGACACGCCGACTGCTAAATGCATCCACAAGCCTGCCAAATAGGGTCAGGAAATCTCTGTTGAATGTTGACATCTCTGCGAGCTCTTCCCTTCATAACACAGCGTCCTGCTCCAGGGCTTCATGCGCATCTGCCCGCACATCTGCGGCCACCTGTTGCAAATGCTGCATGTACTCCTGATGGTGTTCTTGCCGCTGGTCATGTTGCCGTTCCAAGAGCCGCATCTCCTCGTCATGCATGTTGACCATCGCTGATGTAAGGTCAGCAATGGAGTTGCTCCTTTTCCTCTTGGCTACATTGAAAGACAGAAAGGCATGGTTGTTAAAGCTGGATCATTACATGTATTATAGAATTACACTGGTGAAAGTCTGTGGTGGAATGTCACTATTATATTATGCATGCTTCATTGCTGTATATAAGCTGAACTGTCATATTGCTGCCCCTCAGTAGAGCGGATTTTGCAACACGCAGGGTGCTGTCTTCGGCTGCAGCCCCCCTGCAAAACTAAAAAGGATTAAGATTAAGAATATGGATGGATGGATGGGTAATGTTTAAAATAGTTGCTTGTAGTGTGGCCGCAGAAATCTGAATGGGTTAATACAGTCAGCTGACGCGAAGCATTTCAATGAAGCATGTTGATTTCAACGGCAGTTCATGAGCTTTATTTGTTTTTCTAAAACAGGAGCTACAACAGCACTTCAATCACCACACCTAAAAATGGGACCGGGTTGTGGAACACCGATAATAAGTGAAGACCAAAGAATAACCTTTTTGTACATTTAAAAAGACATTTTCAATTAATTAATATGCACCTACAGGAAATTGCATTAATCAATTTGGTACATAACTTGTTAGGCTCCAGCCCCCCCACGACCCGTAAAGGATTAAGCGGTAGAAGATGGATGGATGGATGGATGGATTTTCTACCCTGGTTTCCGCTGGACCTGTTTCAACAAAAAAAAAAAAAAAAATTGTGGTTATTGTGCCTTACCAGCACTTGAACGTGATCCAGATGGAGCTGGTGATGTGGCTGACATCGGAGTCGATCCAGCTGGTGCTCCGCCAGACGCAGACGCAGACGCAGGAGAGTCCGGTGTGTCCATGTCCACTGAGGTGGACCCCTGTGATATGAACTGCCATTCTAGAAAGAAAATGCACACAATTTAAAACTTAACACCAAAGTGCAACATGTACACAACACTCTAAAGTTTTTAAACGGAATACAATAAGCGTAATTCAGCGTTTTGTTCACGCTAATACTTAACACAAAGCAAGCGTGAATCTGCAGTTAGCTGCAAAACAATAGGCAAGCCTCAGTAACAACCATTACCCACAATCTAACAACCTTCCTATTTCTTAAAAATAGTGAGCTTGGCACAGAAAGGATAAATTGGCGAAAAGACGCGCAATATCAAAACAACACTCTCCACGGTTTCCAAGGCCGTGTCGAGCCCAATGTCTCTCAGCGAACCACTTCCATTCCTTCCGATCCGCTCCACTTCGAGCATTGTGGTCCTTCACTGCTCGGTAATCGCTTTTCAGCTTCTTCAGCTTCTCCCGACACTGTTTGGCAGTACGGATGTGCCCTTGGGAACCCATCTGCTCGGACACCTACTGGCATATTTTTTTCATTTCGAGTAGATCCGTCCAACTCGTGCTGGATGCGATCGTCGGCTAATATAGAAAGAAAATTGCGCACCTCCTCGTTTGACCAGGGAATAGCCTTACGAGAAGACATCTTCAGAGTGTGAAAATACTGTATTAAAGAGGCGCACTGTGTTCACTGGCTAAACAACTACAAATGGCGGTGGTGTAGTAGATTCAGCAGAAAAAGTCGCTTTCGTGACGTTACGACCTGACCAATCAGCATCGACCAGTCTGTTAAAGTCACATCACAGCCATACTCAGCCCTACTCAGCTCAGTTAGACCCTGCCCTGGATCAGGTACTAAAACAGCGCCTGCTAACCGGTGCTGGGGCTAATGGAAAATGCTCAAACGCGGGCTGAGTGGTGCGGTGTAGGGCTAAGCGAGGCTAGTGAAAAAGGCCCTTAAAAGTCTATCCCTGAAACTAATGCTGTTGGCTGCCTTATTTTCTTGGAACGACTGGATCCTCAGAAGACTCAGACCAAAACCAGAATGAAATAGTCAAGCCTCATTGGGTCGCACATGCTGGAGGATTGAGCTTCTGGCAACACAGCTTTGTCCAACCTGGGTTTGTGATAGGGCCTTGATGACAGTGTTTCTCTTGGTGGTTTTGCACCCAGGATCTTGACTTGGGAATGTTCTCACAGGCAAGTGCCTGGCTTGGGGCCGGTAGCTTAAGTTTGATGGTGTCTTCTTTAGAACAATGGATTGCTGTCTAGGACAGTGTTTGTTTGTCACACATCTTTCACTGCAAAAAAAAAAAAAAAAACATCCCAAATTTAATTACAACTTTTTAGAATAGCTCCTGCAAAATCAGGCTTTTTGGGCTGCAAATCACAAAAACACCCCACAAAATCCTGGAGAGACTGATTTTTAGAGCAACATGGACTTGAGGTCAGATGGCTTTTTTATCACACTTTCATTTTACTTTTGTCACAGGGTGACTCGTGCCCCGTAAAATGTCTTTTGGATTAGCCAGCAGCACACTGAAGATCCTTAATTTTCTTTGCACATCAAGCCAGCCAACTGGGGGTTTAAGTGTTTGTTTGCTGAGCTAATTGCTTTAAGATATTGGTCTAACATTTCTTCAGTGAGAAATATATGGGAATCATGGAGTGGTTACCTTTTTTGGTTGTGGTGTGTGGGTTCTTCCATTTTGGTTTCCTGGTGGGTGTCTGGGCTGACAAACAGGAAGAGGAGGATTCCAGTTCCTTTTATAGCAGAAGCAAACTGGGAGAAACTATGTTGTGTAGAAACAAAGGGGAGAATTCTTGTTTTTCCCATTAATCACTATTTTAAACATGATATACAGTGTTGCACTGTATATTGATGACCTGTATAGGTGTAAACTTGTAAATGGAATGTCCTTTGCACTACCAGAGATTCTGGAATGTGCTACTGTTGAGATTGACCAAGATAAAACAAGATAAAACAAAAAATCTAATTATAAGTTGTATATATAGAATGCCGGGAACTTGCATTGAGACATTCAGAGATAAATTAGTCGAGCTGTACAATAATATAACTAGTAAGGAAATGGTTGTAATCTGTGGAGATTTCAATATTGATTTACTAAATCCATTTCAACAAAATATAATTACAGAGTTCATGAATTTTATATACAGTATGAGTCTATATCCCACAATAGCACATCCCAGTAGAATCACAGTTCACACTGCTACACTTATTGATAACTTGTTTGTTAATATTATTGATAAGAAAATAGAAAGTGGATTATTGATAAATGACATAAGTGATCATTTGCCAGTCTTTGCACTTATCCATGGCCACACGGGGGCCAATACAGAAAAAACTTTAAAATCTTTCAGATACAAATCACAAATTGCAATCAGTTCTTTTAAAGAAGACCTGCTGAAGCAAGACTGGACAAAAGTCTATGTATCAGATGTAAATGAAGCCTATGACACATTTATGAACATTGTAACCACTCTTTATGAAAAAAAATTGTCCATTAGTAAAGACAAAGCTTAAACAGAAATTTGTTGACAAGCCACAGTTAACCAAGGGATTACAAAAAGCGTGTAAAAAGTAAATTCATTATATAAAGCTTTTCTAACGAAAAGGACAAAAGAAGCACAGCAGTGGTATAAAACATACAAAAATAAGTTAACATATATAATGAGATGTAGTAAAAGAGACTATTACAGCAATGTGGAGAAAAGCAGAGATAATATTAAAAATACATGGACAATACTTAACAATATTCTTGGAAATAAAAACAGAAATACAAGCTATCCAACCAATCTTTCAAAACAAAAAAACAAAAAAACAAAAACGACTCAGGGTGTGAATGCAGTCTCACCTGCAGATGAATTTAATAAAATTTTTGTTAACATTGGTCCTAATTTGGCTTGAGAAATACCTATTATGGCACCTACAGGTGATACAATAAGCAAAAACATTGCTATAAAAGACTCCATTTTCATAAAGAACACAGACGAGAGAAAGAGGTCATTGAAATTGTTAAATTGTTTAAAAGTAAAACATCTACAGATTGTGATGGTATTGACATGCTTTTAGTCAAAACTATCATTGAATGCTTAGTGAAGCCACTGACGTATATTTGTAACCTGTGTCTCCAAACCGGTATATTTCCCAGTGCAATGAAAATAGCTAAAGTAATTCCAATATACAAGACGGGTGACAGAGGGGAATTTTCAAACTATAGACCAATTTCACTATTGCCGCAATTTTAAAAGATACTTGAAAAAATGTTCTGTGAGAGAACTGACAACTTCATAATGAAGAATAATTTATTGTGTGAGCAGCAATATGGGTTCAGACACAAGTAGGCCGTGGGGCGAGGTCTGAAAAGATGAACTTTCGTTTGACGACTCACCGAACCAAGTTCTGTTAGTTGCATCTTAAAGATGACATATACTGTAATATTAAAACACATTTTTCTGGAAAAATAAGTTGCACATTAAATTATAGAACTAATTTAAAACCTTATCTTTACAGCGACCCAAAACTGACTCCTGCCTAGTTTAGCACTTTCTCTCACTTTTCTCACTTTCTAGATGGCCTATGTGCAGTTAGCTAGCCATTCAAATTGCTTGTCTCATTCCCAGCCAATCAGAGATGTTTTTACAGTCTGATATTTTCCAAGATGGCAGCCTCCATGGAATGTTGTGTACACATTGTCGCCGACGATAATACTGAGGTTATAAAGCTAACTGTGGCTAAATATAAGAAGATATGTCAAAGTATTGAGCAGTGGAAGGATATAGATAGCAGAGAAGGGGAAATTGCACTGGAATTGTGTGGAATAGAGGGAAAAGGCCCCAACCATGTGACTCTGTTCTCAGGCGAGGATTTCTGCACAGAATGTACCGTATGTTTACCAATGTTACTATCCAACTTTGGCAGTCACAAACGATGTTATGCTAAGTTTACTGATGTCACCAGAATCAGAGATGCGAGAAAGAGGATCAAAAGGCGGAAAAGTGATCCAGAACCAAGTACTTCCAGGAAGCGTCAATCTGAACATTTCCTTCGATCAGCCCTTGACAATCCACCAAAAAAAGTAAGGCGTACAAAATCAGCGGATTTTGAGGAGAACAGGAAGCGACTGGATCTGTTCCCGGCTGAGTGCTGCATCTGTAAAAGGAATAAATATGAGAAGGACTCTCACAGGAAAGTACGGAAATTAGCACCGCTAACCCAATGCCTGACATATCAAGCAGCTGATGCACTGAAGGAAGCAGCAAAAGAAAAGAACGATGAGGAACTGCTTTTGAAAATAAGGCAAGTAGACATAGTTGCAAAGGAAGCAAAGTATCATAAATCTTGCTACAGGGAATATACAAGAACAACATCTTGCAGCAAAGAAAGAGCAAGTGTCAGTGATACAAATACGTTTGACAATCATTTTGCAAAATTTTGCACTGACATCATTGAACGACGAATCATTGAAAGTGGGGAAGTCATTAGGATGAACAAGCTGACTCATATCTTTGTAGAATATCTGAAAAAAGAAGCTGGTGGTGAGCCATTTGAAGACATATTTAGGAATTGTCAACTGAAAAGGCAACTCGTGAGCAGATATCCTGGCTTAATCTTTGTCAGAAACAAAACTAGGAATTTATGTGAACTAGTTCTTAGTGAAGTAAACAATGTTTCCAAGGTGATAGCTCAGGATTTTGGAAGCACAACTGAGACTGAAACTGAAGAGACAGAGTCTGAAAGTAAGGATAGTGGTGGCAATGCTGAAAATGCACATGTTTATCTAGAAGAACAACATCACTTGTACACAACATCGCTCTTCCTTCGAAACAAGATCAGTAAACTCCCAGATCAACAAGGACCATGGCCACCTACAGGCAAATATTTGGATGAAAATGCAGTGAAGGCATTTGTACCCCATGAACTTTTTAACTTTCTTGCGTGGTGTATTGGTGAAACAGACATTATTAACTTTGAGGATTACCTCAGTGTCAACGCTGAAGCAGAACGCAAGATTCTTTCTGTTGCCCAAGATATAGTGTATCTAGCATCTTGTGGGAAAAAGTGCACACCCAAACATTTGGTTCTTGGCATGACTGTCCGCCACTTGACTGGATCATCTAAGCTTGTAGGAATTTTGAACAGCCTTGGCCATACCGTGTCACATTCCAAACTTCTGGAGTATGACACAGCTCTAGCTGAATGTCAAGCTGCTTTAAATGATGCTCTACCCCCAGGTTTGAGTAAGAACATTCCCACCACATTGGCATGGGACAACAACGATGTCGGTGAAGACGCTCAAACAGGTGCTGGCACAACCCACAATACAAATGGTATTGCCATTCAGCGGAACATGCAGGTGGACAAAAATCCCAATGATTTTCATCCACTTACAAAGAAATCACGCAAAAGAACCCTTGCGACGCCGGAGAAGAATCTGGCCCATTATTATGGTGGGAAGAAGGTTGGACCACCACATTCACTTGAAAATCAGGGCATTCACATAGATAAACTGGAAGAAAACAAAGCTGAGCATGTTGACTTGGCCTATGTTGTGACCAAGATGGCGGACACGGAGGATCCTGTCCCTGGTTGGACTGGTTTTAATACTCTACTACAAAGGGACATTCCTTCCATGAGCACTGTAGCATACTTACCAGTTATTGATGCTAGCCCAACAGACATGTCCACTGTGAACACTGTTATACAAAGAAGTCTACTTATTGCTGAGAAGCTGCAGTTGGAATGTATCGTGTTGGTCTTTGATCAGGCAATATACCATAAAGCCCAACAGATCAGATGGCAAAGTGAAGACTTGCAGAGAAAGCTAGTAATCAGACTTGGCCAGTTTCACACAGCTAAAGCTTACCTTGCAGTGATGGGCAAACGCTTCAGTGGTTCTGGTCTTGAAGACATCTTTGTGGAATCAGGGATTGTGGCTCAAGGTTCAGTAAATGCAGTCCTCACAGGTAACCATTACAATCGGAGTGTCCGTGCACACAAAACCATGTACGAAGCCCTTATGAGGCTATGCTGGATGGAATTTCTTAAAAGTCTTCCAGAAGAAAGATGCTGTCAAGTTCAGGAAATCAGCAAAGAACTTTCATCAGCTTTTCCAACCGCTGTTTTTCAGGATGTAGCTGAATCAGAGGAGTTCAGTGCACTTAGTAGTGCTTTCAACAAGTTTGTGAGTGACAAATGTAATGAGAGCCAAACCTTTTCATTCTGGTGGTCATACATCAAAATGTTTGGATATTTCTTGATGTTTGTCAGGGCCTCCAGACAAGGCAACTGGGATCTTCACCTGTCTTCACTGGCAAGATTAATTCCTGGCTTCTTCGCCTACGATCGCACCAATTATGCCAGGTATGCCCCAGTTTATCTCCATGAAATGATGAATCTTGCAACAACGCATCCAGAAATCCATGCAGACATGAAAAGTGGAGGTTTTGTGGTTCAAAGGCAGCAACTCTACGGTTTCAGTCAAGTTCCAGTTGATCAGACCATTGAGCAGACCATGAACCGGGACTCCAAAACAAAAGGTGGATTGACCGGGATCACATTGAAAAAGGGAGCTGTGCACAGGTGGATTTTTTCTTACCCAGCTAGAGCTGAACTTTGTGCAAGATGCGAAGAAATGGCTGGCAAAACTGATCAGACCAGATCATGGAAGGATCTCGACAAATCCAGAATATCTTCTGATGAGCAGGCTGTACAAAATATGATGACAACAGTTAATGCCATGTGCAATCCTTTTGCAGTGGATGAGGACAGACTGATGAATATTGCTACAGGCAGAATAGCTCCAGCAGAGGTTGAGAATGACTTAAAGAGAGCTGAAGAAGTGGGGCAGTTGGCCTTCCAGAATTACATTGAGGAGAGACTCGTTGAAGAAAATAAAGACATATATTCTCCGATCAAATGCATGAAGTTAAAGACGTTTTCTGATGTATCAGGTAGTGTGCCAACTAAGGAGAAGTCCCAAAGTGTAGCCATTTAGGCCAGTACAGACCTGCTAGGGAGAATTATTGTTATAGGCAGAATAAGGAATGTTGACATGAAAGAGGCTCCGAAGTACAGCCTGCACTCGTTTCCTCCATCTATCGCGACGCTTGAGGGAACGCTGGCAAAAACTGACAAGTCAAAGCTACGGAAGCATCTGATGAGCCTAGCACCAACTGATTCTCCTGAAAGTCATCAGATTCAAGAGTCAACAGCATGCATTATGGATGGCATGGCTCTAATTCGAGAAATGACTGACGTTCCATCCACTTTTGGGAAGCTGGCCAAGCAAGTTCTTGAAAGGTTGGTTTCAGTTGCATTTCGACATGGTGCCAAACGAATAGACTTCGTTCCAGACCGATATCCAGTACACAGCATCAAAGGAGGCGAGAGGGATAGGCGTGCATCTCATGGCACAGAAAGAATGAAAATTACAGGTGCTGATCAGAAAACCCCGCGACAGTTCAGAAAGTTTCTACTCTGTGGAGAAAACAAGGAAAATCTGATTGAGTTCTTCTTCCATCAATGGAAAAAACACAGCCCGATCAGATTAAGGACATTCATGTTGTAGTAGGTCATGGACCAGAGTGCCACCAGCTTTATGTTCAAAATGGGTGTGTCACAACATCAGCTGTTGAGGATCTCTGCTGTGACCACAAGGAGGCTGACACACGAATGCTGCTCCATGCGCAACATGCTACTAACCAGGGTGGTTTCAAAAATGTCGTCATTTGTAGTCAAGACACAGATGTATTTGTGGTAGCTGTGGCCTTTTCGGAGGACATAGCAGGCCAAAACCTGTTCCTACATCTAGGCCCATGGAGTGAATTCCAGCTGGTTGCCGTCAACCCACTTAGTAGACACCTAGGGGAATCCATCTGCAAAGCCCTCATTGGTCTTCACTGCTTCACCGGATGTGATAGCACCAGTGCCTTCAAGGGGCAGGGAAAGGTCAAAGCATTCAATATCATGATGAAAAACAGCGCCTATCAGACCTTATTCCAGGCCCTCGGTGCTGAATGGGACCTTCCTGAAGCGTATATGGACGATGTGGAAAAATTTGTCCGTGAACTGTATAGCAAGAGTGACATAGATTCGGTTGATGAAGCCAGGAATTGTATTTTTAGATACAAGTTCAAAATTGATGCTGCCTTGCCCCCCAACAGAGATACTCTCTTGAATCTGGGGTCTTTCTGCAACTGTGGGGGTCCTCCCTACAGTTGATAGTGCTATGAGATGACTGTTGTTGTGAAATGGCGCTATATAAATAAAGTTGAATTGAATTGAATTGAATTGAACCACACAAAAAGGGTCAACTACCAAGCAGCAATTCATCGCCGGTGTCTGAAGCAGCGCGTGGAATGCCCCAGTCCAGTTGGCTTTGGATGGCACATTGCCGACAACTGTTTGCTGCCAGTCTGGAATACACTACCATGTGCCCCTGATTCTATTTTGAAACATATTAAGTGTGCTTGCAAGAAAACAGGCTGCACAAAAGGAAAATGTTCTTGCCAGGAGCATGGATTGAGCTGCACAGAGCTCTGTCAGTGTATCGGCTGCAAAAACATAGATGAAGACAGTGCTGATGTGACTGTAGAGGCAGATTCAGATCCTGATGACAGTGACGAGGAAAGCATACTTTAAAAGTGAATGCAGGTAAGAATCTATAATTAAAAATTTGTCCCTAAAGGCTTTTTAAATCTGTTAAGTATTGTTGGTATTGAGGTCGGTGAGACGGGATGACTTGAAAGGTAGAGAGTTCAGTGAATAGGAAAGAATTTCTTAGCAAACCAATTTGCATTTAATTCTTATTCAGATATATTTCAGTTTGGATTTTAATGACAGGGTAGGAATGTTTCTTTTAATCTAGTACAGCTCTAAAATATTTCTGTACTGTTATGTATTGGTCTTTCTCAATATCTGCAGACTCGTGTCGGACTCGTCATTTTCCATAATTTGATCAAAATATAATATCTGGGTCAGTCAGGTGACTAAAATCAAACATTTTTGGGGTCTTTTTTGCATCTGTGACACAAAATAGTTAGTTTCCTAGAAAAATAATATAAACTTTCAGTATGTAAGATACTTAAGAATAGTTTGGTGGACAGCTAGCGTTTTTCCCTGCTCATTAGTAGCTAATTATGTTTTGATTAATAGCTAATTAACGTGCAAATTTACAATCCAGAAAACTTTATTTTTGGAAAGAGCACCCTCAAATTACCCTAAAACAAGTGTTCTTTTTTGGTTCGCTCACTCATTTCCAGCCACAATTTCTGGTCTCGTCCCATGGCCTAAAGAGGACAACTGCATTTGCTCTAAAGGAATTTATAGAAAAAATGTCAACTGCCGTTGAAAATAAAGAGTGTTCAGCTGGGGTATTCCTGGATCTTAAAAAAGCATTTGATACAGTGGATCATAATTTATTATTAAAGAAACTACAAAATTATGGTATTGGGGAGTAGCACTGTCCTGGTTATGTAGTTACTTAAAGAACAGATATCAGTATGTATGTGTTGGTAGCAAAAACTCACAGTTACTGAAGGTTACTTGTGGAGTACCACAGGGTTCAGTTTTGGGGCCATTGTTATTCAATATGTATATAAATGATATATGTAAAGTTTTGGAAAAAGTGGATTTAATATTGTTTGCCGATGACTCTAATTTATTATGCAGTGGAAGCAATTTGGAACAACTTTTGGATACACTCGAAAAGGAATGAGGAAAGCTTAACTGTGGTTTGATTCAAACAAATTAATGCTCAATTTAAGTAAGACAAAATTTATAATTTTTAACAACCATCACAACAACTCAGTATCTAAACTCAGTGTAAATGGTGTAGAGATTGAAAGGGTATCCCGAAACTAAATTTCTTGGAGTAATAATTGATAATAAACTGTGTTGGAAGTCACATATTAATTATATTAAAGGTAAAATATCTAAATCAATTGCAGTACTACACAGAGTGAAATATTTGCTGAATCAACCCACACTATATCCTTTGTATCATTCATTAATGCTCCCTTACATGACATATTGTACTGAAGTATGGGGAAATACATATAAAACAAACATATATCCAGTCTTTATGCTTCAGAAGAGAGCTATTAGAATAATAAACAAAGCTGCTTACAGGGAACCAACAAACCCACTTTTTCTTAAATTAAAAGCTCTCAAGCTGAAAGATCTGGTTGACTTTAAAACTGCAGTAATAATGTTTAAAGTGAAGAATCTATCACTGCCCGCAAATATCCAAAAGCTGTTCCAAATAAGGGAGAAACAATATCATTTCAGAGGAACGTGTATATTTCAAAAACCTTCAGTGAGAACTACTACCAAGCAACACTGTGTCTCAGTGCAAGGAGTCAGGTTGTGGAACGCTTTTGGACCTGAATTAAAATCATGTACAACGCTTGGACAGTTTAAATAAAAACTAAAGGAAGAAATACTCCAAACATATATACAAGATGACATGTAAAATCACATAAGGATTATCATATTCAGTCTGTGTTGTGTTGTTGCTTAGATTTTTGTTACGTTTTGTCCTAGCTTTGTTCTGAATTGTAATCGCTTTTGTTTTTCTTTTGAATCCTTGGATGGAATATGGGTGGGCAATAAAAGCTGCGGCTTCAGCCATCACCCATTTCGGATAACTTATGATGAACTGTATAATCAGAGGAGTTATTGTTTAATTTGACCTTTTAAGATGTTTTTTTTTTCTTTCCCCTTTGTTATATTATTCTGTTCCTTTCTTCTAATCTTTACTTTTAATCTATCTGAAATAAAGATTCATTCATTCATTCATTCATAAATTAATTAAATGTAGTTTGTATTTTTTTATGAGTTCAATAGCAGCAATTGGAATTCATTTAGGTGGTTTTGGTGTTAAATTATCATTTGGTTAACTTAATTGATAATCTTTATGCCTGGTTTAGTCTAGCGCGAGAGGATAAAGGTATATAAGGCCGAGTAAAGAAGCCCTCTGGAATGTTAGACAGACTGTCATAGAATGTTCAGGTTAGAGCATTTGCTAGTTACCCAATAGCCATGGACCTAGCTCCAACCATTTGATTGTCTGATGATAGATTTCTCTTATGTTGGGTTTCCTTTGGGATTTTAAAAACCAGGAGTTTGTCTGATGCTGCAGTATTTTTAAAATGGACACTGTAAATAAAAGCTCCACTTGGTGAAGAAGATTCCTTGCTTCCTGTACACTTCCTCCACCACTCGGCCAGTCCTTATAACTTTTTTCTAGTCTTTCTCCATGGATATATATTTCCTTCCTGAAATGTCATAAGGAGTCAAGTGTATCATTATGACACACAGATTATAAATAAAGGTAAGGAGAATGATTAAGGAGATCTGCCTTAGCTTATTGTCACAAAATCAGTCATCCATGCTTTACTGAGTTAATCAACACCATAGCAGCACCTCCCTTTTCTCTCCTGCCTTTTTGGTCATTGCTTTCTTTTCACATCAGGCTTCTGTGTTCTCTCTCTTCCTTCTCATCGTCAAGGTACAGTATGTTTAATAAATGCTTTCATACAAATTCATGTGTCAGTAAGCTTTGTTTATAGAGAATGAAACACTCATTTCTGTGACACCCTGTGCTATAATGTGCTTTACGTTGTTAATATAATCATTTGACATTTTATAGTGTTGCAGTATTCATGGTTGAACTTCAAAGAAGGCAACACAACTACTTTGACCAACACTGCTGTAACTATTTGACCTAAAACTACAATTAGAACAAATAATGTGATTTATTTCAAAGCTGACAGTACAATTATTGAAAGTTAACATATCAATTCTGACTGAATTACCCATTACTAATGTCTTCCAAGGTCAACCATGGAAAATCAGTCCAGACTACAGGGAGTGAAAACTGTGGCATCTACACTCTACAAAATCCCCCTCCTCTTTTTGCTACTATACCTGTTCGTGTGCTCCCTTGACATATTAAGCTCTGCCTTTCAACTAGCTGGAGGTAAGCACTGGCAAGTGAATGTTTCAATTAGTCCACAGAATGCAGGCTAATCCTGAGTTTCAAACTTCACATTATAGCCCTTTGTCTTTGTTGGTCTGTCTCTTTCTTTAGGCAGAGTAGCAGGGGATATTTTCCAGAAAAATGCTATTCTGTCAAACCCCATAGCAGGGCTTATGGTTGGAATCCTGGTGACAGTGTTAGTCCAGAGCTCCTCCACCTCTACCTCCATTATAGTCAGCCTTGTTTCCTCTGGTTGTGAGTTAAATATCAGTTTCTGGTCAACACTTACTAGATTTGCTTCTCTAAATAAATGTTTTGGAATTTACACATAATGGCATCTAGTTAATTGATGTCTTTTTTTTGCAGTGTTGGATGTGCAGTCAGCAATTCCTATTATAATGGGCTCCAACATTGGAACATCAGTTACAAATACAATTGTAGCTCTAATGCAGGCTGGGGAGAGAGAGGAGTTTGAAAGGTATAGTTGTGTATATGAAGGTGGCTCATGAAAGATTCCCCCCAATCCTCTTATGGTTATTGCAAGAGGCTGAACTTGCACATGTATGATTTGTTGGTACCCCATCTGTTAATGAAAGAAAAACCCGCAATGGTCACAGAGATAACTTGAATCTGACAAAAGTGGTAATAAATAAAAATTCTATGAAAATTAACCAATGAAAATCAGACAATGCTTTTGAATTGTGGTTCAACAGAATTATTTTAAAAAACAAATTCATGGTAAATTGCACTCACTTGTATAGTGCTTTTATTCTCATCTCTTGATGGCCAAAGCGCTTTACAGATCCTGCTATCCACCCATTCACACACACATGGCGGCATGCTACCTAACATGGCACTTCCAGACCCACCAGGAGCCATTGGGGGTGAAGTGTCTTGCCCAGGGACACAACGGCAGGATATCTGGGGAGGGCGGGATTTGAACCGCCAACCATGCGGTTATTGGATGACCTGCTCTACCTCCTGAGCCACTGCCGCTCAGTGGCTCAGGAGGCTCAGTGGCCTGTTCAGTGGCCTGCTCAGTGGCCTGTTTCAAATTCATGAAATAGGCCTGGACAAAAATGATGGTACCCCTAGAAAAGATTGAAAATAATGTGACCATAGGGACATGGTCAACCAAGATGTGTCCTCTAATTAACATCACAGGTGTCTACAAACTTGTAATCAGTCAGTCGGCCTATTTAAAGGGTGACAAGTCGTCACTGTGCTGTTTGTTGACATGGTGTGTACCACACTAAACATGGACCAGAGGAAGCAAAGGAGAGAGTTGTCTCAGGAGATTAGAAAGAAAATTATAGACAAGCATGTTAAAGGTAAAAGCTGTAAGACCATCTCCAAGCAGCATGATGTTCCTGTGACTGCAGTTGCACATATTATTCAGAAATTTAAGATCCATGGGACTGTAGCCAACCTCCCTGGACGTGGCCGCAGGAGGAGATGGATAATACGAATGGTAACAAAAGAGCCCAGAACAACCTCTAAACACATTCATGGTGAACTCCAAGGTCAAGGTACATCAGTGTCAGATCGCACCATCCGTCGTTGTTTGAGCCAAAGTGGACTTCATGGGAGACGACCAAGGAGGACACCACTGTTGAAAACAAATCATAAAAAAGCCAGACTGGAATTTGCCAAACTGCATGTTGACAAGCCACAAAGCTTCTGGGAGAATGTCCTATGGACAGACGAGACAAAACTGGAACTTTTTGGCAAGGCACATCAGCTCTATGTTCACAGACGCAAAAATGAAGCATACCAAGAAAAGAATACTGTCCCTACTGTAAAACATGGAGGAGGTTCTGTTATGTTCTGGGGCTGCTTTGCTGCATCTGGCACAGGGTGTCTTGAATCTGTGCAAGGTACAATGAAATCTCAAGACTATCAAGGTATTCTAGAGAGAAATTTGCTGCCCAGTGTCAGACAGCTTGGTCTCAGTCGCAGGTCATGGGTCTTGCAACAGGATAATAACCCAAAACACACAGCTAAAAACACCCAAGAATGGCTAAGAGCGAAACATTGGACTATTCTAAAGTGGCCTTCTTTGAGCCCTTATCTAAATCCTATTGGACATCTGTGGAAGGAGCTGAAACATGCCGTCTGGAGAAGGCACCCTTCAAACCTGAGACAACTGGAGCAGTTTGCTCATGAGGAGTGGGCCAAAATACCTGCTGAGAGGTGCAGAAGTCTCATTGACAGTTACAGAAATCGTTTGATTGCAGTGATTGCCTCAAAAGGTTGTGCAACAAAATATTAAGTTAAGGGTACCATCATTTTTGTCCAGGCCTGTTTCATGCGTTTGTTTTTTAAAATAATTCTGTTGAATCACAATTCAAAAGCATTGTCTGATTTTCATTGGTTAATTTTCATAGAATTTTTATTTATTACCACTTTTGTCCGATTCAAGTTATTTCTGTGACCATTGTGGGTTTTTCTTTCATTAACAGAGGGGTACCAACAATTTTGTCCACGGCTGTATCACTATAGGTCACGTGGTAATTCGCAGCTCTGAATTCCTAAGGTTCCTGGACTTGAGAGGCCTGCACATCATGGGAGATGTTTGAAATGAAAGAGACGAACAGGGAGGATTCCCCATTGTAAGATGTAGTTATGCAGTGGCATCGACAGTTCAAATGTGGTCAAACACTGGCATAAACAGCACGGATTCCAGGGCGATCACAGTGCGCCATTGATGAAGACACCATCCGGCAAGTGGAGGCCACAGTTTTAGAGGATGACCACATAACTGTTCACCAACTAACCCAAGATCTCAAGATCAGTGTGGGACCTATATATAAATAATTATATGATATAAATAATTACAGACCAATCAGTATTTTACCAGTAATTTCAAAAATACAGTGGTGTGAAAAAGTGCTTGCCCCCTTCCTGATTTCTCATTTTTTTTGTGTTTGTCACACTTAAATGTTTCAGATCATCAAATTTAAATATGAGACAACGATAACACAAGTAAACACAAAATGCAGTTTTTAAATGAGGGTATTGATTATTAAGGAGAAAAAAAAATTCTAACCTCATGGCCCTGAGTGAAAAAGTGATTGCCCCCTAAACCTAATTACTGGTTGGCCCACCCTTAGCAGCAACAATTGCAATCAAGCATTTGCAATAACTGGCAAAGAGCCTTACAGTGCTGTGGAGGAATTTTGGCCACTCATCTTTGCAGAATTGTTGTAATTCAGCCACAGTGGAGGCCATTTTAAGGTCATGTCACAGCATCCCAATTGGATTCAGGTCAGGACTTTTACTAGGTCACTCCAAAGTCTTTTTGTCATTTTGTCATTTTGTTTGTCATACAGTCAAACAAAATGTATGACAAAATGTTTGTCATACATTTTGTTTGTCATACAGTCATTTTGTTTTTCTTAAGCCATTCAGAGATGGACTTGCTGGTGTGTTTTGGATCATTGTCCTGCTGCAGAATCCAAGTGCACTTCAGCTTGAGGTCACGAACAGATGGCCAGACATTTACCTTCAGGATTTTTTGGTAGACAACGCAATTCATGGTTCCATTTACCACAGCAAGTCTTCCAGGTCCTGAAGCAGCAAAACAGCCCCAGACCAACACACTACCACCAGCATATTTTACTGTTGGTATGATGTTCCTTTTCTGAAATCCTGTGTTACTTTTACGCTGGATGTAATGGAACACACACCTTCCAAAAAGTTCAGCTTTTATTTTGTCAGTCCACAGAGAATTTTCCCAAAAGTCTTGGGGATCATCAAGATGTTTTCTGGCAAAACTGAGACCAGCCTTTATGTTCTTTTTGCTCAGCAGTGTCTTTTGTCTTGGAACTCTGCCATGCAGGCCATTTTTGCCCAGTCCGTTTCTTATGGTGGAGTCCTGAACACTGATCTTAACGGAGACAAGTGAGGCCTACAGTTCTTTGGATGTTGTTGTGGGATCTTTTGTGACCTCTTGGATGAGTCATTGCTGTGCTCTTGGGGTAATTTTGGTCAGCCGGCCACTCCTGGGAAGGTTCACCACTGTTCCATATTTTCGCCATTTGTGGATAATGGCTCTCACTGTGGTTTGCTGGAGTTCCAAAGCTTTAGAAATGGCTTCATAACCTTTTCCAGACTGATAGATCTTGATTACTTTGTTTCTCATTTGTTCCTGAATATCTTTGGATCGCAGCATTATGTCTAGCTTTTGAAGATCTTTTGGCATACTTTGTCAGGCAGGTCCTATTTAAGTGATTTCTTGATTGAGAACAGGTGAGGCAGTAATCAGGCCTGGGTGTGTCTAGAGAAACTGAACTCAGCTTTCCCAAGATATGATAATCTACAGTTAATTTATATTTTAACGGGGGGGGGGGGTCACTTTTTTCACACAGGGCTTTGTAGGTTTGGATTTTTTTACCCTTAATAATAAACACCTTCATTTAAAAACTGCATTTTGTGTTTACTTGTGTTATCTTTGTCCAATATTTAAATTTGTTTGATGATCTGAAACATTTAAGTGTGACGAACACACAAAAAAAACGGCAAAATCAGGAAGGGGCAAACACTTTTTCACACCACTGTAATAGAGAAATGGATGGCTAAACTTTTAACAGAACGCCTGAACACGGGCCATACTCATCTGCATCCTATACAGTTTGGATTCCATACCCTTCATTCAACAGAGACTGTGATCAGTGTGTTCTTAGAAAAAACTACAAGTTTTCTGGACAGGAACATGTCATGGTCCGAGCGCCGATCTCATCCGCGCTCGGGCCATACATCTTCTCCACCAGGTTTGACAGCAGTGTTACCTTCTGGCTCCCCGAGCTCTTATTGTGACCGCGCTCGGAGGAGCTTCCTGCTGTCAAAACCTAACAGCTGTGCTGCATTTACGGCTCATCAGCAGCCCGGCATTTAAGCAGGCGCTGAAGAGCAGTACAATGCAGCAGTCTTGTCGATTATCCCTCATCAGACGTTGAGCGAGCGTTCCTCATCTCAGATGTCAATATTCCTTTATGATTCCACATCTACGATCATCCCTCGTCCTTATCCTGAAACGTAAGTGAGCTTGTTCAGCCTTACGGTCTCAGTATCTAGTGTAGTGTGTTTTAGCCCATCGTGGCTCATTAGTTTGTTACTTTGTGTGTTATCTTTTGTTCGTATTCATTAATAAAACATCATGCAAACCTCACCGGCGACTGTTGGCGTCTTATGGTGGCTCGCGAGGGCCACCGCTTGACAGTAGACTGCCGCCAGACTGAGACGTCTGTCGCCGTGAGTTTGCATTATTGGACATTTGTTCTTCCCTGTCTGGGTGACTGCATGTTGGGAGGATGTCATCTTTCAGGTGCAGCGTTCTGCACCTGGGCTACGAGCTAGCGGAGGCTCTGGACTATGTCAATGGAACACTTTTCACCACTACACTGTACGACACCCCCAGCGATATACGCCGGCAGCTGGATCTCGCTGAGGACATTCTCAATCGCCTTCCTCACTATTCCAACCACCCGGAAGTCACAGCGAGAAGGCTTGACATCGCTTCACAGCACAAGATACTCCGTGGGCTGGAGGGAAACTCCGGCAGGAAGCCGAAGAGGAGGCATCCTCGCTCCTCGTTTCGGGATCCCGTTCCTGTCCCCGATCCGGCCCAGGAGTTCGCACCATCCTGGGGTGATCCCCGAGTGAATGTGACGTCAGCCGGGATTCCCCCGGAGAGGCTACATTTGACAGCTGCTTCCATCAGAGACCGTGTAGCAGCTGCTCGCTCAGCCACTCACCCTTCACAAATCATCAAGCATGTGACGGCGGCTGTCAGGTTGGTTGAGAGGAATCCCGAGTTGAGTGATTATCTGGAATTCGCTGACTTGCCCGTCTCCGTTTCTGCACAAGAGCGGTGTTTTCCGGACCTCACCTTTGCCTCAACATGAGCCAGTGAACGTTGGCGCCACGCTCCAAACAAACCCCAGTGAGAACCCCGTCTGGATCCGTTTCCGGGTCGTCGGAGGAACTCTGCCTCCCAGCCAGCTGCTCCTTCGGTGTCACGACAGGAGGGAATTCCCGCAGCCTCTCCCCCCGGGTCACCTGTTCCCACTGTCCCGTCAGCTCACTGTGCCCGGATCGTCTCAGCTGTCGCCCCCTCCTCTTTGACGTCACCTCCAGCTGCAGAGAGAGTTCTGAGTCCTGCCCCGGCGAAGCCCGTTTGTGGACCATCGCAAGTGGCTCCTCCTCATCCTCCGGGGGGCCCCTCCATCACCAACCAGCGGGGAGAGGGAGGAACAACGTCCGCTACAACCGGCACCATCTATCCTCCAGGAGACAGGCGAATACAAGTTCACTCTTCTCCACATAATGGTGATTTGCCTTGTCTGACTCCTGGGGGTGGAGCTCGGGGTTCGCAGTCCCCCGAGCTCCCACCACCTGCTGTAGCTTCTGTTATTAAACCTGCTGCCTCTGTGTCTCCCTCCGCTGAGCGGTCCTCGACGCCAGGCCAACGTCGCCGGAAAAGGAGGGGACCTGCGGCTCTGGAAAGCCTGGTTCCAGCGCCGTAGCCACGTCATGGGCAGAGGAGGAGAGTGGACTGCAGCGTGGAGCCTGCGCCGACAACGAAGCATCCCCGGGTCTCCACAGATGAGCGGTCCGATCCAGCGGGTCGAGGGTCCCCTGCCACCACGCCGTGCAGGTCGTCGGTGTGGACGTCAGTGCCGGAGGGTCCTCAGGCTGCGGAAACCATCATGCCAGCTGTGGAGCCCGACGTAGCTGAGTGGGAGCCGTAAGACGATCTCCTTCCGCCCTGATCATCGGAGTCCTGGACAGCAGCAGAACCCAAGTACAGGCAAGTGCTCTACTTTGTTTTTTTCCTCTCTATTCTGGAGTATTTTTGCCTGTCTCTCAGAGAGACGAGCCAGGGGCAGCCATCCACTGCACCCGAACTCGTCTCGCTGGGCTCTGTCGCTACCTGTGATCCTGATCCCGGTTCTTTTCTTTCTCCCGAGCCTTCTCCCAGGGTCACCGCTGCGGAGCTGATTCCGATCGCTGTGCCAGAGGTTCCGGGTTTGGGGTTGGAGGTCGGTACTGGTGCTGCGCCGACCCAGTCGGGGTCTGACGCGGGTGCAGCCGTGACCCAATCGGGGTCCATCGTGGGTGCAGCGCCAGTAGGGTTCAAGGTCGGTGAGGGAGCTGCAGATCCCCTGCTACCTGACATTGGACGGGCTCGTCATCATCTTCTCTCCCCTCATCCAAGTCACCGCCCCTGCTCATCGTCGCCGAGGGCCGTTGGGAGTCTTCTACGCTCGGCCCGGCTCTCCCACATTTTTTCCCCCCCAGGGAGGCTGCCACGGGCTGTTTTTCCACAGTTCTGGTGGCTGAGGGACGCGGGCCGGTCACCCGAGAAACTGTTTCGCCGGTTTGGCACCTTGGGTCGGCCACCCGACATTCTGTGTTTGCTGTGAGGTGACCTGGTTCGGCCGCCGGAGAATTGGACTTTCCGGGCCTGGGACTGGGGTAGGCCGCCCGATCACGTTCTGATCCTCTTATTCCCCTGTTGGCCTTGGGATGCAGGGAGACCACCGGAACTCTTCCTGTGGGTTTTGGTCTCCGCCTGTCGCCATTTGTCTGAACTGTCTGGATTAAAGGTCATGCTGGGTGATAATTTTGCTCTATGTTTTACCCATGTTAATGTGGGTTTTTTTCTGTCTCAGCCGTCCTGTGTATTTTTGTGCTTTTGGGAATATGGTATTTTCTGTTATCGTGCCCTGTAATTGTTTCATTTTTAGTCTTCCTTAACCATGGTTTTTGCTTTTGGGAATATTGTATTTTCTGTTATCGTGCCCTGTAATTGTTTCATTTGTTGTCTGCCTTAATCATGGTTTTTGCATTTGGGAACATTGTATTTTCTGTTATCGTGCCCTGTGTTCTGTGTGGTTCATGTATTTGGGAGTTTTTGTTGTTTGTTTTTTTTTCCTCTGGTTGTCTCTGTGTTTCTGTTTTCATCATGTCTTTTGGTCTATGGCTGGGCCTCTCCCTCCTGGCCTGTTCCCCCATCCGCGCACCCTGGGGGGGTGGGGGGGCTTGGGTGTCCCTGGGCCTTCGGAGCCCACCCTCGGGGGGAGGTACTGTCGTGGTCCGAGCGCCGATCTCATCCGCGCTCGGACCATACGTCTTCTCCACCAGGTTTGACAGCAGTGTTACCTTCTGGCTCTCCGAGCTCTTATTGTGACAGCGCTCAGAGGAGCTTCCTGCTGTCAAAACCTACCAGCTGTGCTGCATTTACGGCTCATCAGCAGCCCGGCATTTAAGCAGGCGCTGAAGAGCAGTACAATGCAGCAGTCTCGTCGATTATCCCTCATCAGACGTTGAGCGAGCATTCCTCATCTCAGACGTCAATATTCCTTTATGATTCCACATCTACGATCATCCCTCGTCCTTATCCTGAAAAGAATGTACTCATGTATGAATTATTTGTCTGCAAAGTGAGAGTGAATGAAGGGAAGGAGTGACGGAGTGACGGAGGGAGGAAGGCCTGAAATAGGCAAATGTGAGTTATGTTATATGTGTTAAATGTGAGTCAGGCTGTTATATTTGTGTATTTATAATATTTATGTTAAAGGTGAGTCAGGCTGTTATATTTGTGTATTTATAATATTTATAATATTTATAATTGTGTATTTATAATTTTTCTGCATTGATGTATGTGGTTATTGTGTATATTTTTATCTTGATTCTTTTTTCTAAAGCCCATCCAGGGACAAGAGTTGCAAATTAGCTAATAGCTATACACTCTATGTGCAACACATCAGATTGATTGTCTTTGATTAATTGTCTATGTTTATTGCACTGTCCCTGTCAAATAAACTAATCTACTACTACTACTACGTAAGTGAGCTTGTTCAGCCTTACGGTCTCAGTATCTAGTGTAGTGTGTTTTAGCCCATCGTGGCTCATTACTTTGCTACTTTGTGTATTATCTTTTGTTCGTATTCATTAATAAAACATCATGCAAACCTCACCGGTGACTGTTGGTGCCTTATGGTGGCTCGCGAGGGCCACCGCTTGACAGAACAGTTGTGTTGGTGCAGTATTCCTAGATCTCAAGAAGGCATTTGACACGGTAGACCACAAAATCCTTTTAGCCAAACAAACTCACTTCAGCTTTTTAGAACAAGCTATTAAATGGATCAGATCATACTTTACAAATAGAAAACAGTGTGAAGTGGTCGGCGGTGTCAAATCACCTTATATGGAGTGCACAACGGGACTCCCACAGGGTTCTATTCTTGGGCCAATACTGTTTTCGTTATATATCAATGACCTTCCTGATGCAGGCAAATACATTCATATCCAAATATACACTGATGATGCAGTAATATATACACCAGCAAAAAATACCCAAGAAGCTGTCTGTATTCTTTCATCAGCAATGCTTTAAATTCAAGATTGGCTTTCAAAATCATGTATTCTCCTAAATACTGAAAAAAAAAAAAAGTATATTTGATGTTTTCAAAACAACTAAACATCATCATTGACTGGAATGTATTCTTGGGAAGATGTTGCGCCCTCTGCTCCACAGTTCGGGAGAGGTACGTGGTACTTTTGAACAAGAAATAATGAAGAGAGTCGCGGTCTACGTCTTCACTCCATTTCACTTTATTCAAAAAGAACAGGGACACTTCTGCGCAAGCGCACAACACAGTTCCCTCTCCGGGCAAAAGCAATCAATTTGTGAATCATTGAACTTGGACGCTTCTGCACAAGCGCACAACACAGTTCCCTCTCCAGGCAAAAGCAATCAATCTGTGAATCATTGAACTCTCAACAAACCGTAAACAGTGCACACAGCATACAACTTACAACTTAGTTTATTTCGAACACAAAAATATAACAAATACAAGCAAATGGCAAATGCAATAAAGTAACATTATACACTGTTCGAAAGGGAGAAGGAAGAAGTGAACACTTATTAATTCCATCTCCTCTTTTCCATAGATACACCCATGTGAATTTTATACAAATTACCACCTTTAAGACCCCAAGTAAACAATTTACTGTATTTTTTACAAATCAACATTAACACCCATCCATTCTAACATACAATGATGTCCATACAACAAAACCAGCCTCAAACAACACAGATATACACAGTGCTGTCCTACCCACCATTCCATAGTGTCCCATAATATCCCAGAGTGAACATAATGAATTGTACATATAACTACTACCCTTCTAACATATACCCTTTCAGCAAATGGTGCTTATACCTCTTTTTGAATTGATTTCTGTTTGTACATAGTTTCAGTTCCGGCTCTAGACTGTTCCACAAATCCACCCCACAGACAGATATGCACATACTTTTCTTGGTAGTACGTATCTTGGGTTTTGTAAAGTTTAAGTCTCCCCTCACGTTATGATCATTGTCTCTTTTTTTAAATATTTTTTGTATATTAGTTGGTAGTTGATTATTAATTGCCCTGTACATTACTTGTGCTGTCTTAAATTTAACTAAATCGATGAACTTTATGACATGTGACTTTAAGAACAACGAATTGGTATGGTCTCTATATCCTGCATTGTTTATTATCCTTATAGCTCTTTTTTGTAATGTGCATATTGACTGTAGGTTGGTTTTGTAGGTGTTTCCCCAGACTTCTACACAGTAGTTAAGATAAGGTAAAAACAGTGAATTGTACAATAAGACCAATGATTTATAGTCCAAGAAGTGTCTTGTCTTCCCCAGTATGCCTATACATTTTGCTAATTTGGCCCGGATGTGACTGATGTGAGGTTTCCAGCAGATTTTATTGTCAAGCGTCACCCCCAGAAACTTATTTTCCTGTACTGTTTCTATTCTGGTATCATCTATCGTTACCATTATTTCATGATTTATTTTATAATTTCCAAACAACATAATCTTTGTTTTTTTTAGATTTAGAGATAATTTATTTTTGTTGAACCACTGCGTTAATTTTTTCCATTTCAGTTGTGACCACCTCTAAAACCTGCTGCAAATTCTCACCAGTGCAAAGGATATTTGTGTCATCCGCAAACAAAATAAATTTCAGAATTTTTGATACTTGGCATATGTCATTTATATATAAAATAAAGAGTTTGGGTCCCAAAACTGACCCCTGGGGCACACCACAAGTGATGTCCATGAAGGGTGATTTGGGCTCTCCAATTTGTACAAATTGTTGTCTGTTACTTAAATAACTTTCCACCCAATTCAGTCCAATCCCTCTTATCCCATACCTTTCCAGTTTCCTTAGTAGTATTCTCTGGTCAATGTGTCAAAAGCTTTCTTTAAATCTATAAATACTCCTACAGCAACATTTTTTTTTATCTATACAACTAGTAATTTCTTCTATAAGTTCGATCAGTGCCAAAGATGTAGATTTATCTGCTCTAAAACCATACTGGCTATCTGTAAGGAGGTTGTGTTTTTCAGTGAAGTCATCCAGTCTCTTAGTGAAGATTTTTTCAAGTATTTTGGAGAATTGTGAGAGTAAAGAGACTGGCCTGTAATTTGTGAAGCGATGACTGTCTCCTATTTTGTATAGAGGTATTACTTTTGCTATTTTCATTTTGTCTGGAAATGTACCAGTTTGAAATGACAGGTTACAGATGTGGGTGTCATTCAAACAGCATTCAAACCTTTTTAGCACTGTATTAATGTTTTTAAATGTAACAATCATGTGCAAAAACAATAATGAAACATTAATCTTTTTAACTCTCATCCCTAATTATATATATTGTCTACATTCAGCATTTTAACTTACTTTTTAACCTGTAATCTGCTTCTTAACCCGTGTATGATACGCTCTTAATTAACCCATTAATCCCCTTTTTTAACCCGTCACAAAGACAGGAATTGGAATTAGTGCAAGAATTCAAATACCTTGGTGTCATTTTCAATGCTTCTTTAACCTTCAAAAATCACATTAAAAAATATCAAACAATTAAATTTAACCTAACTTTAGACAGATGAGATCAATGTTAAATACTCATGCCACAAGAATGTTTTTGCATATGATGATTTTTTTCTCATATAGAATATTGTTTCACTAATTGGTCTCTCCCTGGTACAATTCTACTCAACAAATAGAATCATTATATAAAACAGCTCTAAAAAATTTTGACAAAAAACAATTTCACATCATCAATGTCATATTTTGGAGAAATATAACTGAAGTTTTTAAAGTTTCAAAAATTTTAAATATGGTTGTATTGTATAAAAGTACTTAATGGACTTGCACCACCACCACTAAAAGAATTCATTAAACTAGAATCAGTAAAAGGCACGTCTACTAGGGCCACAGCCAGAAGGGACTGTGAGGTACCATTTAGACGTACTACTTATTTTCACTTGGGTTTATCACTCAGGGGCATCAACATATCGAACGATATACCTTATATAATAAGAGAACAGCCTACATATAGCACCTTCAAAACACATCTTAAACATTGGCTCAAATCAAAACAACATTGTGATCATTCAGACTGACACATTTTGTCTCACACAGCATGATACATTCAGTTGTGTTCAAAATAATAGCAGTGTGTTGAAAAATGTGAGTAAACGTCAAAATTCTTCAAATAAATTGTATTTTAATGAACACAAATGCATTGGGTTCACTGCACATTTAAAGCAAGAAAATTGGAAAAAGTAATTGAATTTGATAATATTTTACAGAGAGTCAAGAAATATAATGTTCAAAAAAATAGCAGTGCTGACATCTGTCTTTAGTGTGTTTGGGGTTATTGTTTTGTTGAAACACGCATTTCAAAGGCATTTCCTCTTCAGCATACGGCAACATAACTTCTTCCAGTATTCTGATGTACTCAAACTGATCCATGATCCCTGGTATGCGATAAATAGGACCAACACCATAGTACGAGAAACATCCTCATATCATGATGCTTGCACCACCATGCTTCACTGTCTTCACTGTGTACTGTGGCTTGAATTCAGTGTTTGCAGGATGTCTGACAAACTGTCTGTGGCCCTTAGACCCTAAAAGAACAATCTTACTCTCATCAGTCCACAAAATATTACATCATTTCTTTTTAGGCCAGTCAGTGTGTTCTTTGGCAAATTGTAACCGCTTCAGCACGTCTTTTTATTAACAATGGGATTTTGCGGGGGCTTCTTGCTGGTAGCTTGGCTTCACATAGACGTCGTCTGATAGTTACAGTACTCACAGACAACCTTAGATCTTCTTTGATCCTCCTGGAGCTGATCATTGGCTGAGCCTTTGCCAGTTTGGTTATTCTCCAATCCATTCGAATAGTCGTTTTTCTTTTTCTTCCTTGCCTTTCTGGTTTTGGCTGCCATTTTAAAGCGTTTGATATCATTTTAGCTGAACAGCCTATCATTTTCTGAACTTCTTTATAGGTTTTCCCCTCTTTTATTAATTTCTTAATCAAAGAACGCTCTTCTTCTGAACAGTGTCTTGAACGACCCATTTTACTCTGTTTTTCAAGGACAAATGCACAGCCAGCATATGCAGCGTCAGTTGCTTTGATCCTTAAATAAGGGCCATCTGTTTAACACCTATTTTTTTCACAGAATCAATGACCTCACTAAGTGAACTCAGCACTGCTATTTTTCTGAACACACCCCTTTCAGTTAATTATTCAGTTTCACAGAATCAGCAGCATGCACGTCATGCCTGTTGGGTCTGTTGGTTTTCTATACCTTTACTAAACCTTCTAGAAACTTACTTGCAGTGTAGAAGTTGAAATTCTAACAAAAACAGTGATTTATCTTGCTAGTGATGTGGGACTGCCATGTTTTGTGAGTTTGTAGGGTTTATATGTGGTGCATACCTGCATATATGTACTGTTTGTGGACATGCACCACATCATTATCTTTATCTTTATTTTTATTTTATTTGCTCTATTCTATAATATTGTTGTGTTTGGTTTTTGTTTACTGTATTGACTGTACCTTTTTCTTGATGGTCAGTTTCCCCTAAAAGCTTGGTCTTTTCCAGGCGGCAGGCACAGACCAACCCCTTTTGGAAAGAATTATTTATCTTCTGACATACACATACTTGTTGTTAAACATACCATATACTAACTTTCATATTCTATTTCAGTTATGCACCTAAGCAAATATGCATTTTGCAAATTATGTATTTTATAGACCCTCTTGTTCTTATGGTTAAATGTGTGTTGTTTGCCAGAATATGTGCTTTCTGTCTTGCGTTGTTGTTGAAATCACTGTTTACGTATATGTAACATTTCTGTTCTTTCACCTGCCAAAGGGACTCCGAATGTAAATTAGCTGTTGCTGACTTCGGCAAATTTACGTCTGTTTTTTTTTTTTTTTTAACTGATGTTCATTAATGTTCAGTGTCCCTTTAAATAAATAAATAAATGTGAAAAAAAAAATCATCCGTGACCATTTGCACATGCAAAAGTTGTCTACACAATGGATTCCCTGGTTGCTCACACTTTTCCAGAAGCAGGAACGAGTCCTATGCTCCCAGGCTCTTTTGGGCATGCGCCAAAAAAACCAGGAAGACTTCGACAGACTAATCATGCAGTATGAAACATGGGTCCATCATTATAATCCAGAGACTAAAGCTCAGTCAACGCAATGGAAGCATTATGACTCACCACCTCCAAAGAAGGCACATGTCCAACCCGTAGCGGGAAAGGTCATGCTTGCTGTCTTTTGGGACCTCGTGGCAGGGCATGGATGATGGATTTCCTGGCAAAGGGTATCACAATTATCAGGACTTACTACACTTCAGTGCTGCAGAAATTGCAGAAGGCCATTAAAACCAAGAGGCTTGGCATGCTGACAGAAGGGGTCACCCCAGTCACAACTCACATGTCTAGACTGAAGTATGGTCCTGCAGCCTCATTCCCCTTACTCTCCTGACCTCACACCATCTGACTTCCAGTTCTTTCCAAACCATGAAATCATTTTTTAAAAAGCAAGCACTTCCAAGACCATAAAACGCTGATTTCCGAGGTCAAGTCATGGCTTCTGCAACAACCTGCAGACTTCTACAGGTGAGGTCTCTACAGCTGCAAAAAGCAATGGGAGCAGTGTGTGACCCTTGGTGGTATCTGTAACCTCTCCCAAAGTCTTCTTCTAGGTCAGAAAACCACGCTCCAACTGATGTTGACAGGTTTTTTGTTTATTTTGCCACAGCAAATCTTCGCCCTTAAACACCGTGAAAAACTAAAAATACAGACATAAGAAGCATGAATACAAATGAATTATAACACTTAACAAATGTTCATAAACAAAAATAATCACATACCGTGTGCGCCTTCTGCCTAGAATTTAGGAGTTGTTAGTCATGTCTCAAATTTCCCAAACAATGTCCTCTCTCCGCATCTGATTGTGGACAGCCTCCAGCAGCCATGTGACTCTTCTAATCAGGCATGTGAACAGCGCATGCCTACCACCCATTTTTTCACCATATCAGGTCCAGGTCCGCCACTGGTTTCCTCACAAACATGGAGGACATTTAACAGTCCGGCTGCCTGCAGGAAAAACACTCCGTCCTCTCTCCCGACACTCGCTCACACAATGGCGCTGATAGGCAGGGTGAGACGCCTGCACGAGCCCCCTTCATGAGCTCTCCGACTCACCCGTGAGCTCGGCAGCACGAGCGCATATGCGCCGCGATACGGAGGGACTGAAGGCGGAGAAAAGGACACCGCTAACATCCGCAACACTGGCGCACACACCCATAAACAAACATTATTTCAGAAAAAGAACCATCCATCCATCCATCCATCCATCTTCTACCGCTTTTCCGGAGGTCCGGGTCACGGAGGCAGCAGTTCAAGCAGAGAAGCCCAGACTTCCCTCTCCCCAGCCACTTGCTCCAGCTCTCCAGGGAGGATACCAAGGCGTTCCCAGACCAGCTGGGAGACATAGTCTCTCCACCGAGTCCTGGGTCTGCCCCGGGGTCTCCTCCCAGTGGGACGTGCCTGAAACACCTCAAGTGGGAGGCGTCCAGGAGGCATCCTAATCAGATGCCCATACCACCTCAACTGACTCCTTTCAATGTGGAGGAGCAGTGGTTCTACTATGAGCCTCTCCCGGATGACTGAGCTCCTCACCCTATCTCTGAGGGTGAGTCCAGCAATCCTACGGAGAAAGCTCATTTCAGCCGCTTGTATCCGCGATCTTGTTCTTTCGGTCATTACCCAAAGCTCGTGACCATAGGTGAGAGTAGGAACGTAGATTGACTGGTAAATCGACAGCTTTGCTTTAGAACTAAGCTCCCTCTTCACCACAACAGACCGGTACAACGTCCGCATCACTGCAGATGCTGCTCCAATCCGTCTGTCAATCTCTCGCTCCAGTTTCCCCTCACTCGTGAACAAGACCCCAAGATACTTGAACTCCTCCACTTGGGGCAGGAGCCTGTCCCCAACCCAGAGAGGACAGTCCACTTTTTTCCAGCTGAGGACCATGGACTCAGACTTGGAGGTGCTGATTCTCATCCCAGCCGCTTCACACTCAGCAGCAAAACGTCCCAGCAAGAGCTGTAGGTCATTGCTGGATGAAGCCAACAGGACAACATCATCTGCAAACAACAGAGATGAGATCCTGTGGTCACCAAGCATGACACCCTCCATTCCCTGGCTGCGCCTAGAAATCCTGTCCATAAAAATTATGAACAGGATCGGTGACAAAGGGCAGCCCTGGCGGAGTCCAACTCTCACTGGGAATGGCTCCGACCGAGTGTTGGCAATACGAACCAAACTCTCACAACGGTCGTACAGAGACCGAATAGCTCATAACAACAAGCCCGATACCCCATACTCCCGAAGCACCCCCCACAAAAAACCATGAGGGACACGGTCAAATGCCTTCTCCAAGTCCACAAAATACATGTAAACTGGTTGGGCAAACTCCCACGAACCCTCAAGAATTCTCGAGTGGGTAAAGAGCTGGTCCGATGTGCCACGGCCAGGATGAAAACCACATTGCTCCTCCTGAATCCGAGGTTCGACCAACGGCCGGACTCTCCTCTCCAGTACCTTGGCATAGACCTTCCCAGGGAGGCTGAGGAGTGTGATCCCTCTAAAGTTGGAGCACACCCTCCGGTCCCCTTTTTTGAAGAGAGGAACCACCACCCCGGTTTGCCATGCCAAAGGCACTGCCCCTGACCTCCACGCAATGTTGCAGAGGCGTGTCAACCATGACAGCCCAACAACATCCAGGGCCTTGAGGTACTCAGGGCGAATCTCGTCCACCCCCGGGGCCCAGCCACCAAGGAGATTTTTAACCACCTTGGCGACCTCAGCCCCTGTGATAGGCGAGTCATCCCCCTCATCCCCAAACCCTGCTTCCTCTGTGGAAGGCGTATCAGTGGGATTGAGGAGATCCTCGAAGTATTCCTTCCACCGCCCGACGATATCCCCAGTCGAAGTCAACAGTGTCCCATCCGCACCATACACAGTGTGGACGGGGAGCTGCTTTCCCCTCCTGAGGCGCCGGACAGTTTGCCAGAATCTCTTTGAGGCCGATCGAAAGTCTTGTTCCATGGCCTCACCAAACTCCTCCCGTACCCGGGTTTTTGCTTCAGCAACCACCCGAGCTGCACTCCGCTTGGCCTGCCGGTACACCTCAGCTGTTTCGGGAGTCCCACAAGCCAACCAAGCTCGATAGGACTCCTTCTTCAGCTTAACGGCCCCCCTCACCACTGGTGACCACCACTTGGTTCGGGAGTGGTTCGAAACCACTTGGTTTTGAGAGCCGCGAGGGCTAGGCCGCGACGAGTAGGAAGGACGCCGCGGTGTGCACGGAAGCCTAGGGCGTGAGCCCGGGTGGAGCCACCGCGGGTGCAGATCGTGGTGGTAGTAGCAAATATTCAAACGAGAACTTTGAAGGCCGAAGTGGAGAAGGGTTCCATGTGAACAGCAGTTGAACATGGGTCAGTCGGTCCTAAGGGATGGGCGAACGCCATTCAGAAGCTCGGGGCGATGTCCTACGTCGCCCCCGGCCGATCGAAAGGGAGTCAGGTTCAGATCCCCGAACCTGGAGGTGTGGAGATAGGCGCCGCCAGGCGCCCAGTGCGGTAACGCAAACGAACCTGGAGAAGCTGGCGGGAGCCCCGGGGAGAGTTCTCTTTTCTTTGTGAAAAGAGAACTCTCACCGGAAAGAAAACCAAGTGGTTCAAAATCTTTGGTTCGAAAAAGAACCAAAGATACATAAACCTTTTCACTGTGACAGCTACACTGCCACCAAAATTACAAAGATTTATATTCACTCAACTTTTAACAAACAAAATTAAATCTTGTAATTTTCCTTGAAATAAATGTAAATCTTCAAATCACATGTTGCTTTAATAGCATTGATATTATTCACTTTCTAGACTTAAGTGTTTCTTTGTCATTACTGTATCATCTGACTTTCCTTGAGTTTGTGCCAGGACTGAGCTCATTGCACTCCTGACTGTACGGATCTGACGTTCCCAAACACCTCCTCTATGGCTTGCTTCAGGAATGTTCATTTGAAAGTCACACTGGTTTTGTGCCAGATAGGTAGAAATCCTCTCCTTGTCTAACTCCAACAGACTTTTCTCCAACTCATTCCTTGCCCCGACAAAATTTGTCCCTTGGTCAGATCGAATCTGCCTCACTGGTCCTCTGATTGCTATGAAGCATCTTAAGGCATTTATGAATGCATCGATAGTGAGATCTTCCAACATTTCGATGTGAATAGCTCTGGAGCTTAAACATGTGAACAACAAGCCATATCGCTTACATTCCTTCCAACCTTGTTTGGTGTAGAAGGGGCCAAAACAGTCAAGTCCAATGTATGAGAAAGGAGGGGAAGGGTCAACTCGGTCTGCTGGCAATTCAGCCATGCACTGTTCTTCGGTCGGCCCACGCACCTTTCTGCACGTGACACAACTCTTAATATGCTTAGCCACTACCTTGCTAGCACCTATTATCCAAAATCCATTGGCTCTGAGTTCATTTAGTGTTTGGCCTCGGCCTTGGTGTTGTGTTTTCTTGTGACAGTAGTCAAGAATTAGTTGTGTTACAATGCCTTCTTTGGGAGGCATTGTAACACAACTTCTTTTTGTACAATGCCTTCTTTTGTCTGTTCTTTTCATCTTCTCTATCCCCTCACCCCCCAGCTAGTCACAGCAGATGACTGCCCCTCCCTGAGCCTGGTTCTGCTGGAGGTTTCTTCCTGTTAAAAGGGAGTTTTTCCTCTCCACCATCGCCAAGTGCTTGCTCACAGGGGATCGCCTGATTGCTGGGGTCTTTCTGCAACTGTGGGGGTTCCCCCTACGGTTGATAGTGCTATGAGATGACTGTTGTTGTGAAATGGCGCTATATAAATAAAGTTGAATTGAATTGGACCTCCCTCCAACTCTAAGGAGGTTATCTACAAGGACAGGATCAAGCTAATGCATTTTGTGAGTTTTTGGTAGTTTAGCTGATTTCTGACTGAACCATTTCAGCTCATCTTCAAATGCCTCCTTTTGTGCTGCCCGAATGAGTGTGAGAGAGGCAACTCTTCTCTCCTCTACACTAATTGGACTTGACCTGTCTTCTTTTGCCAGTCTTTTAATACTTGCTACAACATTGATGGCTGCATTCCAGTCAGAAAATCTTGAAAACCTTTCAAGAAAGTTGTCTCTTTCAACAGCATCTGTCTTCAAAACCTTTACTTCAGGGTCACCTACGAGAAGCTCTGGTGAATGTTGAACTGTGACAATTTCACGTTCCCATAAAAACTCAGGCCCAGTGAGCCAGTTTGAGTCAATCAGCTCTTCCACCTTGAGACCTCTAGAAGCATGGTCTGCTGGATTTTGATTGGTTTCAACGTAGAACCATTGCTTTGGATCTGTAGTGTTTCTTATTTTCTGGACGCAATTGGCAACAAACACATGGAAGCGCCGGGCTTCATTCTTGATGTACCCAAGCACCACTTGAGAGTCTGTCCAGAAAAACTCTTCGTCGATCTTCAGCTCGAGCTCTGCTCTGAGAAAGTTACTCACACCAGCTGAAACTGCTGCAGCAGTCAGCTCAAGATGTGGGATGGTGACTATGCTTGTGGGTGCCACTCAGGCCTTACCCATGACAAGAGTACAATGAACTTGCACATCAGAAACAATCCTGATGTAGGAACACTGTCCATAACCACTGCTGCTACCATCTGAAAAGTGATACAACTCAATTTTTTGGATTGTGCCGAGGTATTCAGGAATGAGGCATCTTGGTATTTTAATGTTTTGAAGATTTTCCAAATCCTGGAGCCATATTTCCCACTTGGCCTGGATTTGAGGGGAAACAGGTTCATCCCATCCAACACCCCGCCTGCACATGTCTTGCAGCAGTTGTTTGCCAGTCAAGATGTAAGGAGAGAGAAATCCTAGTGGGTCATACACACTCACAACTGTTGCTAGAATTCTTCTTCTTGTGGCTGTTTTTTCTTTGAGGATGACACTGAATGAGAACACATCAGCTTCCACATTCCACTTTATCCCTGGTACACTCTGCATTGGAACCTCAGTGTAATTCAGATTTACATCTTTCTTCTCACTTGCATGTTCTGTTTCTGGTATCACCTCCAGGACCTCTTTGTTATTGCACACAAATTTGTGTAAGTGCAGCCTTCCTTTAGAACAGACTTCTTGTGCTTCCTTGACAATTTGTTTTGCCCTTTCAACTGACTCAACGCTGATAAGACCATCATCCACATAAAAGTTTTTGCGAATGAAGCTGGCTGCCAAAGGGTATTCCTTTTCATATTCACTTGCAAGGTGTTTCATGCCGTAGTTAGCACATCTTGGAGATGATGCTGCTCCAAAAATATGCACTCGCATGCGATATTCCTTGGGCTCAGTGATCATGTTTCCATTTTCCCACCACAGGAATCTAAGGAAATCCCTATCTTCTTGGCTAACATGAAAGTGATGAAACATTTTTTCCACATCGCACATGATTGCGATTGGGTGCTCACGAAATCTACACAAAACCCCAGCCAGAGCATTTGTCAAATCTGGTCCGGTAAGTAGGTGATCGTTCAGAGAAGTGCCTTCAAATCTGGCAGAGCAATCAAAGACAACTCTGATTTTCTCTGGCTTCCTTGGATGGTATACTCCGTGATGCGGAATGTACCAGGTGCTACCATCCTTTGGTGTGGCATTTGCTTCTTCTGCATCACCATCTTCAAAAACACCAATCATGAACTTGATGTAATCCTCTTTGTACTTGGGATTTTTTTTCCATTTTCCCCTTTAAATGCCTCAATCGAACTGTAGCAAGCTGCTTGTTGTTCGGAAGCTGTGGATACTCTCTAAAGGGTAGGGGCATTTCCAAATGTCCTTCCTTGTTGTAGTGAATGTTTCCGTTCAAGAACTGGAGAAACTGAATGTCCTCTTGGGATATATTTCCTTCTCTTGGATTTGTGTCCAAGAAATCCCATTCCAGGACTTTGATCACAGAGGAAGGTGTGATGGATGGAAACTCCTTTACAGAGACACGACTGCAGACTCCTATTACCTCCATTAGACCAGTCCATGGTTTGATGGAACCCACAATAGTCCAGCCTAAGTCTGTTTTGACTACATATGGATCATAATCATTTCCTGGTATGACCTTCCGTGGTTTTAATGCTCTTGCACAGTCATAGCAGATCAGGAGCCCTGCAGGACAGTCTAACAGATCTGGCATCTTTTCTGCAATGCTTAGAAGGTGAGTCCACTCTTTCGCTGTCTCACGAGTTGGGATACTGTTTTTCTCAAGTGGAATGTATTCCCTTGTATAAGTAGGTGGCAAGACAACATACTCTTGTGAATGGTAACCTCTTACTTTGAGCCCATCTACTCTTTGGCAATGTACAGTTGAACCCCGGTCAGTCATTGTTGTCAACCTTAACTTAACAGGTTCTGTTTTTGCATGAATTTTCTCACAAATATCTTGATCAATGAATGTATTGCTGCTTTGAGTGTCCAGAAGTGCATACACCAAGGTCTCTGGACTGTTTTCTGCTGCACAATAGAGCCATACTGGAACAATCATTGAAGTACGCTCACTGTTGCCCACCTTTACACTACATGCAACTGTGGAAGTGCTTTCCTCTTGTGGTGGCATTTCTGGCTTTTCTCCTTGAGGACGCTCCTTGTGAAGTGGAGAGGGGTGGCTTCGCCTGCAAATATTGCAAGTGACCTTCTGTCGACAGTTTTTGGAGATGTGACCAACTCTAAGGCAAGCAAAACACGTTATTATCAATGACAATTTTTTTCCTGTCTTTGAGAGGCGTTGCTGCAAACTTGTCACACTTATAGATAAAGTGATCTTGCTGACAGCAAATACACTTAATCTGCTTCTTATTCTGAGATGCTAAAGAGCTGGGCTTGGAACCTTTGCCACTTTGGGATGTGGCCTTTGAGGTTTGTTTTGGATAATTTGGTACATTTGTTGAAGCTACCAGGACACTGGCCTTGACACGTTTTTGTTCCTTCTCTAGTTTTTCACTTGTATGCTTTAGCGCATAAAGGGAAGAAATAGGATTGCATGCTATGCGCGCTTCTTCTGCCACAAAGTGTGCAAACTCTTCGAAACCTGGATATGCCTTCCCTTCATCCAATGTTTTAGTGACATGTCTGTTCCAGCGAGTTGTTGCCCAGTCTGGAAGTTTCAGCAGTAATTTCTGATTTTCCTCACAATCATCCAAAACTCCAAGTCCTTGCACATGGGGCATGGCATTTTTACAAGAGATGAGGAAATCACTGAACTCTCTTAGTTTAAGGGAGTCTTTTGGTCCAATCTTTGGCCAGGAACTCAGTTTCCCCCTGAAAGCTCTTTGGACTACAAAGGGGTGGCCATAGCGCTTGTTTAAGGGATCCCAAGCCTGTGTGTACGCTTCTTCATCACTACGATAAAAGGTTCCTTCTAACACTGAAAGCACCTCACCACTTATGTATTTTTTCAAATAGAACAGCTTATGCGCTGGATCTGTACAGCTTGTTTCTATCAAAGCCTTGAAGCAAGTGCTCCACTCTGTGAATTTAAGTGAGTCTCCTGTAAACACAAAAGGCTCTGGTGCCGGAAGTTTTGTCATAGCAAGGGATTCCTTGGACTAGTGAGACTTCGCTCTCTCTGGGCTCGGATATCCTGCCAGAGTTGTGTGGGACTGATGCACTGTGGAGAATATTGATGTGTTTACTCTCAGAGTAAGGAGGGGCAGATACATTTTGTGGAACTTGAGTGCATGGAGGGCTACTATGCTGCATTGGAAGCTGACTTGGAGGCAAAGTACTTTTTACTTCAACATTCCTTATTTCAGCATTAAACCTTGATTCCTCTTCAGCATACACATTGTATTCAGCCTCTATGACTTCAAGATCCCTTTAATCTTCCAGCCATTTTAGTTTTTCTTGCTGAGCCAAAATCTCCTTTCTCTGGGCAGATATTTCCATCTCCCTGTTTATTTCAGCCCGTTTTGATGCCAAACGTGCAGCTGCATCTGTTTTTTTTGCCGATACATGACTTCCCTGCTGACTATGACTTGACTGACTGCTTTGACTAGTTCTAGACACAGTTGATCCATAAATTGACCTTGCATCTTCTCTTTGGAGTAACTGAAAGGGAGATTCCTTTACAGCTACTGCATCAAATTCCTTAGTATCAACATCTGCATACCGTCTTTGCAGGAGTAGGATTATTTCAGTTGTAACTGAAGTGCAACTATCAATCTTCCTTCTCATGTCTTGAGAGGTAAAGTAAGTGCACGTAAACTCTCATACCTTTGCTTTAGTTCTGACTCACACTTTTATATTGAATGGCTCATTTCACCCAACTCAGTTTTAGAGCACTCTTCCTTAAGTTTAGATCTTGTTAGTTGAATCTCTGCTTTAAAGTTAAGATACATCGACATAAACTTTCTTTCTCTCTCTGTTATTTCCTTTCTTTTAAACTCAACGATTTTTTCTGTAGGGCGTCTCTCCCTTTCTGATCGTCTCACTTGCGTTTCGACTTGAGATGATGATGGTAACCCTATCTTGTGTATTTCAAGATCTCCAATTATTTTTCCTATCTGTGTCTCAATTTCTCGTCTTTTTAAGTCGACAGATTCAGTTTTTAATTTCTCTTCCAACTTTACTTTCTCATCTTCTAGAGCTGCAAGTATTTCCTCTAATGTACGAAACTCACTTGTGCTCTGCTCCATTTTCAGAAATGATTTGAACTAACACTTTTGGAATTTTACAGTGAAAGGAAAGTTAGAAAACTGCTGGGAGAACATGCAATAGGAAACAAGTGACACTCTTCAGTAATTTACAACACTTCAAGAATAGCTTTTACTTCTGTTTCTTTCTCAATTTAACTTAGGAATTAAAAGGTTCCAAACTGAAAATATACCATCTAACCTGGTACCTTAAAGGTGTTGTGACCTTTTGCAAACTGCATTGTCCATAAATGTCGCTCTGGTACCTCTTCTGTCCGGCTGAATGTCCAGCGGATGTGGGAAGAAGCATGCACATCTTTTATTTGGGCAGCAAACAAAGTCCTTGAAGCATGGCCCTGCAGGAATCTTGCTGCTTGCTCCTGGATTAGGCACGTTTTTCACTGTAACCACTCCCAAAGTCTTCTTCTAGGTCAGAAAACCACGCTCCAACTGATGTTGACAGGTTTTTTGTTTATTTTGCCACAGCAAATCTTCGCCCTTAAACACCGTGAAAAACTAAAAATACAGACATAAGAAACATGAATACAAATGAATTATAACACTTAACAAATGTTCATAAACAAAAATAATCACATACCGTGTGCGCCTTCTGCCTAGAATTTAGGAGTTGTTAGTCATGTCTCAAATTTCCCAAACAAAGTCCTCTCTCCGCATCTGATTGTGGACAGCCTCCAGCAGCCATGTGACTCTTCTAATCAGGCATGTGAACAGCGCATGCCTACCATCCAATTTTGCACCATATCGGGTCTAGGTCCGCCGCTGGTTTCCTCACAAACATGGAGAACATTTAACAGTCCGGCTGCCTGCAGGAAAAACACTCCGTCCTCTCTCCCGACACTCGCTCACACAATGGCGCTGATAGGCAGGGCGAGACGCCTGCTCGAGCCCCCTTCACGAGCTCTCCGACTCACCCGTGAGCTCGGCAGCATGAGCGCATATGCGCCGCAATATGGAGGGACTGAAGGCGGAGAAAAGGACACCGCTAACGTCCGCAACACTGGCGCACACACCCATAAACAAACATTGTTTCAGAAAAAGAACCAAAGATACATAAACCCTTTCACTGTGACAGCTACAGTATCCATGTACAGAAAGACTAATAACAGCGCCAAGTTTGGTTCCTCTCAGTCCATGGGAAATGAGTCAGGGGAAATCTTTAATGAATTACCTTCGTATACTGTTACTAAAGGTAATTTTTTAAAATAAAATATAACTGATACTGTTTTTTTCATTTCAGAGCTTTTTCTGGAGCTACTGTCCATGATTGTTTTAACTGGTTGTCTGTCTTGGTGCTTCTGCCTCTGGAAGCAGCCGCTGGGGTGTTAAGACGACTGTCACAGGCAATGATTGTGACATTGCAGCTCAGTAGTGGAGAAGAAGCTCCTGAACTTCTTAAAGTCCTGACTGAGCCGCTGACTAAACTCATAATCCAGGTACAATGAATGTGGATGGATATCTATTCTTTGTTACTAATCAATACAGACAAAGTAAATTTAGCAAAATAAGAAACAGAAAGAAAAAAAGCATAGCACCGTATAGTGTTGATAAATAATACTGCAGCTATGAATTAAATTCAGATACTTAATAAAACTAGCCAAGCCTTTTTTGTTTAACTTGGTTGAAAATTAACTTGTTTACCCCACTCAGGACACAAAAGGAAAAGAAAATATGAAGCATAACCTATTAATAGATTTTGCAAAATTATTCCACATTAAATGTTACATATTAAACTGATTTTCCATTACTACAGGAGCTGAGGCTCAAAGCTCAAAAGACTCAAATGTCATTTGTGACATTGGAGACATCTGGAAGAAATAAAGTTAGATGTGAAAATTGCAATTTGAACCCTTTACAGAGATGTACACCATAAGGGAGAATGGTGGAAAAGCATGCCACGGCTCAGTTGGATCTAAAAATACATACTTCCAAAAGACACACTTCTTTTAAGTATGAAGCCAAGGGGACGGGCAGTTAAGCCCAACTGGTGGCGTCCAACCGGGGTTCAAACCCATAACCTCCAGTTCCAGAACTCTACTTGTGTCGTCAAGAGGATTGACCCACTTGGCAAGCCAAGTAGGAATGCTTTTATTGACTCTGCTACATATCCCCCCCCCCCAATTTTGACATCGTCCCGATGATAGAGCTGTATTTAGCTTTTACACCACCAGGAAGTTCTGCCAACAATGCCAATTGTAGCTAAGGGGATGGGCAGTTACAGTCATGTGGAAAAATTTGGACACCCCTTTAAATATTCACTTCTTTATAAAGAAATGTTCACATATCTATGTCTAACCTTGTTTTTGTTTTTATTTGTATTTTTTAACATTTATTTTAGCCATTTTAAGTGGGAATGAATGTGGGGGTGTCCTAAAAAGATGGGGGGTGTCCTAATTTATTCCTCACTGTTTGTTTAGAATTATTTTTTACAGAAAATTTGAAAAAAGTCTTTAATTCATTGTTTAATTGTTTAGTTGTATTACATGAATCTCCCAGCATTTTTAACATTGATATTAAATATCCATATGTCCAAAAAACACACAGGCTTATACAGGGTGTCCTAATTTTTTCACATGACTGTAAGCCCCAACTGGCGGTTCAAACCCACAACCTCTAGCTCTAGAGTCCAGCACTCTACCTGTGTCGCCAAGAGGGTCGACCCACCTGGCAAGCCAAGTAGGAATGCTTTTATTGACTCTGCTGCAGGTACCTAATGTTGAGCCTGAGCTGATTCTGGGTCAACTGCCAAAAAAACAGACAAACAAAAAACAAATGCAATTGTAAATGTGTTCTTGTAGTAGTCCTGTGCTACATTTGGTGTTGATTTCTGCAACTGTCCTTGTTTTAGGATCAGGGAATTAAAATTAAACACTTTGTGATAATTGTAGCCTTGAGCTCTTATACCAAAATAAATGCATGTGTATAAGTTTGCTTGTAGTACCAAGGTTGGTGTTGATATCTGTCACGCCGCGCCATTCATCAGCGGCGCCACCTGCTCACGCACCTGCTACTCGTCAGCGGCGAAGGATAAAAGCCGCCTCGCCCTGAGCGTCGGCCTGAAGCCGTAGACTTCATTTCCTTTGTATGGACTTCTACCACATTCTCTTCAGCATCCTCATCTCCGGTAAGAAGTTCACTTACCTCATCTCTCCAGTCTGCTCCCCTGTGCACAGGTGGATTCCTCGGCGGCGGACAATCCCGTCCCTCGTCTCTCCTCGCTGCTGCACCGAGCCCTGCAGGTGGCTGTCTCCCGGGCTTCCATCCTTGAAGCGCCAGTCATCTGCCCAAACAAGTAAGCTTCTCTCCCTCGCCTATTCTCCTCCCGTGTTGGTGTGTGCTCATCACCCTGTGTCTGATTTCTCCCATAGGGTTGCCGGCTGAACGGTCTCCTGCCTCTGGGTCCGAAGCAGACGCCACCACCAACACATTAACATTCCGCAGACACGCACCCAAACATCCCTGTTGTTAATAAACAGTTTGAACTACTCTGAGCCTCTGTGTGTGCGTCTCCTGAGCCGAACGTTATGTCAGTACGGCTTCAGCAGAGCGGCTCGGCGGACGGCGGGCTCGCACACCGGTTTACCATCCTCGAGGCTCGGGTGGATCAGATTGTTTATCAGCAACAGGTGGTTCTTCATCAATTATTAGAACTGACTAACCGATTGAACCGCTTGGACCCCCAACAGCCGTTCCTCCCGACTCACCAGGGTGGCGCGGCTCCTGCTGTTCCAGCGGCCGTCCAGCCGGCTCCAGTGGCACCGGTTCGGCTCACGCCGATTCCGACCCCCGCCCGCTTTAGCGGTAAGCTCGGCGGAGCGCGGGGGTTTATTATGCAGTGTGAGTCCGTGTTCCACCGTGTGCCCGGAGATTTTCCCTCGGATCACAGCCGAATTGGTTACATAGGGAATCTTCTGGAGGGGCGTGCGTTAACCTGGACCTACGCCGTAATGGCGAGGCCCAGTTATGCCACCCTCACCTATGACCAATTCGTGAGGCGCTTTCTGGAGGTCTTTGACCACTCACAAACCGAAACGGTCCAGGTCGATCGGCTTCTCGCTCTCCAGCAGGGAAGCCGGTCGGCAGCGGACCACTCGGTCGACTTCCGGGTAGCGGCGGAGGAATTGGGCTGGGAGGAACGCTCCCTCTGTGGCCTGTTCCTCCGCAGCCTCAATAGTGATCTGAGGGATGAACTGGCTGGTCGGGATATCCCTGGGACGCTAGCGGAGCTGACATCCTTAGCGATAAGTTTGGATAACAGGCTGCGCGAGCGCTCCTCGGGGCGGAGGTCTTCTTCTTCTCGCCCTCGTGGAGCCTCGCCGCACCTGTTCCAAGCTCGCCCCCTGGCGGCGCCGCCAGCATCGCGCCCCGAGGAGTCGGAGCCGATGGTGACGGGCTGGACTAAACTTTCCCCTGTGGAGAAACAACGCCGCCGTGAGTTGGGCCTCTGCATGTATTGCGGAGGCGACCAACACACCGTGGAGCGTTGTCCACGGAAAGCCAGTCGGTGGGGTCCGCGAGTCACTGTTGGAAGCCTCGCGGATGTCAATCGGTTAGGATCACCTTCTCAATTGAAGCTGCCCATCCGTTTCTGCCATAACCCTACTGGGCACCTCACCCACGCACTGGTGGATTCGGGCGCAGAAGGCAGCTTCATTTCTCAAAGCCTGGCAACCCGATTGGGCATCCGCTGCCAGGCACTCAACACTCCCATCTCCCTAATCCACCTCTCCCGTGCCACCCTCGGGAGAGTGACACATCAAACTGTTCCCCTACCGGTCATCATCTCGGGAAACCACCGGGAGGAAATGACCTTTTACGTCCTTCCCAACTCTGTGTCGCCCGTCATCCTGGGGTATCCCTGGCTCCGCCTTCACAATCCGGTCCTGGATTGGAAATCAGCTGGGATCTCGGCATGGAGTACGTTCTGTATGGGCACCTGCCTTCAGTCCGCTGCCTGCTCTCCGTCCGCTCCTCCCCCTGCTACGGACGCTGCACCCCCGGACCTGTCTCTGGTGCCCCCAGAATTTCACGACCTGGGTATAGTGTTCAGCAAAGCGAAAGCTATGTCTCTTCCCCCTCATCGGCCCTATGACTGCGCCATCAACCTCCGCCAGGGGGCTCCCTTACCCTCTGGTCGCCTTTACAGCCTGTCTGCGCCGGAGAAGGAGACGATGAACGCCTACCTGAAGGAATCATTGAGTGCTGGGATTATCCGCCCATCATCGTCACCCGTGGGGGCAGGGTTCTTCTTCGTGGGGAAGAAGGATGGGTCCCTCCGCCCTTGTATCGACTACCGGGCCCTCAACAATATCACGGAGAGGGACCGTTACACCCTGCCTCTCATGGACACTGCCTTCCACTCCCTCCAGGGGGCGACCTGGTTCACCAAGCTGGACCTACGCAGCGCTTACCACCTCGTCCGGATCCGGGAGGGAGATGAGTGGAAAACGGCCTTCCGTACCCCGAACGGCCACTTTGAATATCTGGTGATGCCGTTCGGGTTGACCAACGCTCCTGCAGTCTTCCAGCGCCTCATTAATGACGTCCTCCGGGACTTCATTGGCCTTTTCGTGTTCGTCTACCTGGACGATATTCTCATCTTCTCCAAGTCCAGGGATGAGCACCAGGTCCACGTGAGGCGGGTCCTCCAAAGGCTGCTGGAGAATCGTCTGTACGTTAAGGCGGAAAAGTGTGAATTTTACGCCAGGAGTACATCCTTCCTGGGGTTCATCATCGCCCACGATAAGGTGCTCCCCGACCCAGAGAAGGTAAAGGCGGTGGTGGAATGGCCCACACCTGCATCTCGGAAACAGGTGCAGCAATTTGTTGGCTTCGCCAATTTCTACCGCCGCTTTGTCCCCAACTTCAGTGCCATCGTGGGACCACTGACCCGCCTCACGTCCCCGAAGGTCCCGTTCCGGTGGACCGAAGAGGTTGCTGCCGCCTTTGAGGCGCTGAAGGCGGAATTCTCCTCCTCCCGGGTCCTTCGCCAGGTCGACCCCGCGCTGCAGTGCATTGTAGAGGTAGACGCCTCGGACACGGGAGTGGGAGCAGTGCTGTCCCAGCGGTCACCGGACGATGGCGCCAAGCGACCGTGCGCCTTCTTCTCCCGGCGCTTGTCCCCGGCGGAGAGAAACTACGATGTGGGGGACAGAGAGCTCTTGGCTATCAAGCTCGCCCTGCAGGAGTGGCGCCACTGGTTGGAGGGGGCAAGCCTGCCGTTTGTGGTCCTCACGGACCACAAGAACCTGGAATACTTACGGTCTGCCAAGCGCCTGAACGCCCGCCAGGCGCGCTGGTCTCTGTTCTTCGCCAGGTTCCAATTTTCCATCACCTTCAGGCCTGGCTCTAAGAACGTCCTGCCTGACGCCCTCTCCAGGCAGTTCGCCCCCGTGGAGTCGGAGGAGGCGCCCCACTCCATCCTGCCCAGGTCGTGCGTCGTGGGAGCCATCTCGTGGGACATTGAGAGCAAGATCCGGAAGGCACAGGAGGTGGAACCTGACCCTGGCGGCGGACCGGAGGGGAGGCTGTTCGTGCCATCCGCGGTCCGAGGAGAGGTCATCCACTGGCTCCACACCTCCAAGCTCACCTGTCACCCTGGCACCTCCTGGATGATAGATCTCCTCCAACGGTCCTTTTGGTGGCCAGGCCTGCGGAGGGATGCAGCCCGCTACGCCCGGGCTTGCCCAATCTGTGCCACCTGCAAGTCGGGAAATGCCCCTCCAGCGGGTCTGCTCCAGCCCCTGCCCGTCCCTGGCAGGCCCTGGTCGCACATCGCTCTGGATTTCGTCACCGGACTCCCCATCTCCAACTCCTATGACACCATCCTGACCATCGTGGACCGCTTCTCCAAGGCCGTGCACTTCGTCCCCCTGCGAGGCCTCCCTACTGCCCTGGAGACGGCGGACCTCCTCGTCCAACACGTGGTCAGGCTGCATGGGATTCCGGTGGACGTGGTCTCGGACCGGGGCCCCCAGTTTTCATCTGAGGTTTGGAGGTCTTTCTGCAACGCCATCGGAGCCAAGGTGAGCCTCTCCTCCGGCCATCACCCCCAATCCAACGGGCAGTGTGAGAGGACCAACCAGGAGCTGGAGGCTGCGCTCCGCTGTGTGTCCAGATCCAAACCCGCGTCCTGGAGCAACCATCTTGCCTGGGTTGAATATGCCCACAACACCGCTCGCTCTTCTGCTACAGGGATGTCCCCCTTCAAAGCGTCCCTGGGTTACGACCCCCCGCTGTTTCCGGAGCAGGAGAGTGAGGTAACTGTCCCGTCAGTTAGGGCCCATCTCAGGCAGTTCCGCTCCACCTGGGCTGCCGCGCGCCATGCGCTATTGCGCACAGCGGAGCGCAACAGGACTGTGGCGGACCGGCGTAGGAGACCTGCCCCGGCGTACAGAGTTGGGCAGCTTGTTTACATTTCCACCCAGGACGTCACTCTAAAAGGCGAGAGGAGAAAGCTGGCACAGCGCTTCATGGGTCCCTACCCCATCACCCGGATCATCAACCCGGTGGCTGTGCGCGTGGCTATTCCCCCCCTCCCTCCGCATTCATCCTACTTTCCACGTGTCGAAGGTGAAACTGGCGGTTACTGACCCCCTTTGCCCTCCTCCTGCAGCGCAACCCGCGCCCCGGATGATTGGTGGCCATCCGGCCTGGTCCGCCTCCTCCATCCTGGACTCCCGGCGCCGGGGTCGTGGGTTGCAATACTTGGTGGACTGGGAGGGCTATGGGCCCGAGCATCGACAGTGGGTGCCCCCGTCGTTTGTGTTGGACCCATCGCTCATCGCGGACTTCCACCGAGCGCACCCGGATAAGCCATCGCCAGGAGGCGCTGCTAGAGGGGGGAGTACTGTCACGCCGCGCCATTCATCAGCGGCGCCACCTGCTCACGCACCTGCTACTCGTCAGCGGCGAAGGATAAAAGCCGCCTCGCCCTGAGCGTCGGCCTGAAGCCGTAGACTTCATTTCCTTTGTATGGACTTCTACCACATTCTCTTCAGCATCCTCATCTCCGGTAAGAAGTTCACTTACCTCATCTCTCCAGTCTGCTCCCCTGTGCACAGGTGGATTCCTCGGCGGCGGACAATCCCGTCCCTCGTCTCTCCTCGCTGCTGCACCGAGCCCTGCAGGTGGCTGTCTCCCGGGCTTCCATCCTTGAAGCGCCAGTCATCTGCCCAAACAAGTAAGCTTCTCTCCCTCGCCTATTCTCCTCCCGTGTTGGTGTGTGCTCATCACCCTGTGTCTGATTTCTCCCATAGGGTTGCCGGCTGAACGGTCTCCTGCCTCTGGGTCCGAAGCAGACGCCACCACCAACACATTAACATTCCGCAGACACGCACCCAAACATCCCTGTTGTTAATAAACAGTTTGAACTACTCTGAGCCTCTGTGTGTGCGTCTCCTGAGCCGAACGTTATGTCAATATCTCTATAAACCCAAATGAGCTAAAATGTAATGGTTGAAAATATCTTCTTATATTTAATTTTAGAACATGTTTTTCGCTAGTCTGAAAAGGGATGGCACTAGTAAACTATAACTCACATGGGTAAATGTAACATGATTTTTTCTGTGCAGCTTGATAAGTCCGTCTTAACAGCAATTGCAACAGGAGACCAGAGTATGCAAAACGTGAGTCTTGTGAAGCACTGGTGTCAAACAACAACCATGAAGGTACAACACCAAAATACAATCTTAATGTTGATAGGAGTAAAATTTCCTGTTTTTAATATTCTGGCTGAAATGTCTCACTCTGAATGTACTATATTCCCTCATTTTAAAGATATGTACAAGACAGACTGAATATAAGTATTATGTCCATAACTTGAGCTGACAATGAACAGACTGGAGGTGCAGTAGAACACAACCTTATTATAGCAAACCACAGTGATACGGGTGCTTTGTACAGGCCAAGGGGTCGATGGAGAAAGAGACTGATCCATTCCGCATCAGCCCTTTATACCCCAGAGTGACGGTGCAACCAGAAAGGCGGGGCTGTCACCCCCACTACATCCAGGGTACACCCAGCGCCATATTATTACACTACACCCCGCCCCCACCCAGTAAAAAAATGCAAAGCACACTAATTAGACCTTCTCAAATTTAAACTCATCTCACACGCTAATAACAATATATACAGGTCTATCCATTCACACAACACAACTACCTACAGGGGAGCAGGTAGACTACTGCCCCCCCTCACACACAGCTAGATGGGTTATTCTGCCATCTGTGAAATTATAGGGTCCTTGAAAACAAAATAGCCGTGTTCCTAAGACTAAAATAATCCCAGAACATACACAATCAAAACTCATCTAACAATATGAACCAATAACATCAGCAGTTAATATGTACATTCCTAATTTGCTGCCAGCCCCCCACCCCAACGCACCTACCCCATAACTTGGGCTTTTCACCAGCAAAAAAAAAAAAAAAAAACATATTTCAAACACAATACAAACAGTGTTGGGGATTCTTACCTATATATATATATATATATATATATATATATATTTATTTATATATATATATATATATATATAAAACACAGGGCAAAATGAAACAAGTACATATAACCATGGACGGGGTGATGTGTCAGTTCCATTCCATGATTTGTGGCTGTAGTTCCCTGATTATTGTTAAGTATTCCCAGCTGGCAGGTTATTGGAGCCTCTGAGCCCTGGCTCCCTGCCACGCCTCCCTACAGCCACGCCTCTCCCTCCGCCGGCATCCACCGGCTGTCTGTCATTTTCATTTGTCCATGCACTCTCACCCACTTACACACATACACGCACATGTACACACATACATCTCACATCCTCACTCACTCACTCATGCACCGGCTTCCGCCACGCACCTGCTTCCACTTGTCACTCATTAGTTTACGGGGTATTTATTTGTGGCAGTGGGAGCACTCGGTGTGGCGGCGTAAGTCAGAAGTCAATGCAAGTCTACTTTACACTCAGTCAATGTTGATGTCCTGGAGCTGTTGGTTTCCCGTCTCATTGGACTACTCCGGTGTTGTTTTTCCCAAAGGCAGTTGCGCTCTGATGCCTTTTTGTAAGTCTTTCTCTTTATTATTATTAACTGCCCTTCCTCTCCACTCCAGCCCCGTCTGGGAGCGCGTGGGGCTCCTCCTCCTCCTGCCAGCTGAGCTCGGTCATCCGTCACTTTGTGTTCCAGACTGTTTCTTATTAAACATTTTTGTGTTTTTCCCTTTCGTTAATAAACACGTTTACTTCACCTGCATTTGGGCTCGTACCAATTCATTTGTGCACTGTGCAAAGATGCAGCATACATAACAGTATGCCACCAACACAAATTGAGCCCAGCGGTGAAGTAGCGCATCATTTTTTCATCTTTATTGGTGTTTTTCCACCTGTGTGATCTAAAGCAAGATGTCCTCGATGTGTCATTCACACACTGGCAGAGGTGGACGAGCAGCGGGGCATCCAAGTGTGGAGGAGGAGTGGGCAGCCATATTCATCCGGGGTTTCATGGATGATGCCGATGAGGCCTATGGCCCTGGAGAGAAGTGGGGCTGCCTTAAAGGGGCTCTGGATGTTCTGGAGGCTCACCCCGGCCTCTGGAATCTTCCCCAGTATTCTGAACTGTTATCTGTTGTTTAACTGTTGTTTAAAGAGAGACTTCAGGACTAAAGAGAGACTTCAGGAGCCTTCTGTCCACTCTTTTGAACTGTGGCAGATGTGTGTTTATTTCTGGACCACTGGCCCCTTTAGAAGAGGTTGCAATCATTTTAGCAGAACTCTCAGCCTTAATACCTGGTTGTGTTCTATATGTCCTACTTTTAACATTGGTTTTGTAGACAATTTCAGCCTGTTTTGGAACCACCCATCATTTATGAGGCCAGATGGCATCTATCCAAATAGACTTGGTGCACGTGTTTAAAGGGACAATCTGTTCTATTCCATCCAGCATTTTTTAGTACAGTGACTGAAATCTGGTGTGTTTACTCACCCCAAAGTTCCTGAGTCTGCCAACCAGCCCTTCTTTGCTTCCACTGTCACGGTGGCCCTCACGAGCCACCATAAGACGCCAAAGTCACCAGTGAGTTTGCAGTGATGTTTATTTACAGTGCAGGTTGGATAAGCACAGGACAACACACAATGAAAAGGCGACGTCTGAGCCGGGAACACCCGATGCGTCAGACGAAGTAATAATGCAGGTTAAGTCTCACAGAACGTACCTGATAAGATGATAACGTTAACAGATGGGTTACAGGAGATTCCCAGGTCGGTTAACAACGATGAACTGTGGAAAACAGAGACTGCCACATCGGGGAGCATTAAGCACCTGCTTTTAACTCTGGCAACTAATGACCCCGATGCAGCACAGCTGCTGAGTTTGACAGCAGCGCAGCAGCTGACTCTGACAGCAGGGAGCTCCCCCGGGCGCCTTCACAATAAGAGCCCGAGGAGCTAGAAGGAATCCTCTGCTGTCAAAGCCAGGGAAATATGATATACGACCCGAGACTCGGGTTATGACACCACTTTCCATATTAATCCTATTAATCCAAATAATTCTCACTGTTTAGATCAGTCTTCAGTTCATAACCCCATAGAGATTATGTCTGTTTCCCGTTACCCAAAACATTATAACCCAAGACAAATACAACATAACTTAATAAATACATGTCCCTCTGCAGCTCCTCCTCACCCGTCACCCCTCAACTTAGTCCCCATCTTCCCCATCAGAGAATCTTTGTCTACTCCCCCCAAAGTTAATAAAAATATGATGTATAAGCATCCCAAAGTGATTAAACAAAAAGTTGGTAAAACTCAAATTAAACATCAAGTCTCTAAATTTAATGATTTGGCCTCTCTTCCTCCCCATAATTTAAAAATTAAATGTGGTTTGTTAAACATTAGGTCTCTAACTCCCAAGTCTCTGCTAGTCCATCATCTGTTAATTGATCATCACATTGATTTAATATCCCTTACAGAGACTTGGTTCGGGCAAGATGATTATGTTGATTTAAATGAATCAACTCCCTCTGGTTCATTCAGACTCCAGGAGTCTGAATGGGCCATGTTCTCCACCTCTGTTGTTGAAGCGGCGGCCCAGAGCTGCGGCAGCAAGGTGGTTGGTGCATCTCGTGGTGGCAACCCCCGAACCAAGTGGTGGACACCAGTGGTGAGGGGGGCCGTTAAGCTGAAGAAGGAGTCCTATCAAGCTTGGTTGGCTTGTGGGACTCCCGAAGCAGCTGATGTGTACCGGCAGGCCAAGCAGAGTGCAGCTCGGGTGGTTGCTGAAGCAAAAACCCGGGTATGGGAGGAGTTCGGTGAGGCCATGGAACAAGACTTTCGGTCGGCTTCGAAGAGATTCTGGCAAACTGTTCGGCGCCTCAGGAGGGGAAGCAGCTCCCTGTCCACACTGTGTATGGTGCGGATGGGACACTGTTGACTTTGACTGGGGATATCGTCAGGCGGTGGAAGGAATACTTCGAGGATCTCCTCAATCCCACTGATACGCCTTCCACAGAGGAAGCAGGGTTTGGGGACGAGGGGGATGACTCGCCTATCACAGGGGCTGAGGTCGCCAAGGTGGTTAAAAATCTCCTTGGTGGCCGGGCCCCGGGGGTGGACGAGATTCGCCCTGAGTACCTCAAGGCCCTGGATGTTGGTGGGCTGTCATGGTTGACACACCTCTGCAACATTGCGTGGAGGTCGGGGGCAGTGCCTTTGGCATGGCAAACTGGGGTGGTGGTTCCTCTCTTCAAAAAAGGGGACTGGAGGGTGTGCTCCAACTTTAGAGGGATCACACTCCTCAGCCTCCCTGGGAAGGTTTATGCCAAGGTACTGGAGAGGAGAGTCTGGTCATTGGTCGAACCTTGGATTCAGGAGAAGCAATATAGTTTTTGTCCTAGCCGTGACATCGGACCAGCTCTTTACCCTCTCAAGAATTCTTGAGGGTTCGTGGGAGTTTGCCCAACCAGTTTTCATGTGTTTTGTGGACTTGGAGAAGGCATTTGACTGCGTCCCTCGTGGTTTTTTGTGGGGGGTGCTTCGGGAGTATGGGGTATCGGGCTTGTTGTTACAAGCTATTCGGTCTCTGTACGACCGTTGTGAGAGTTGGGTTCGTATTGCCAACACTCGGTCGGAGTCATTCCCAGTGAGAGTGGGACTCCGCCAGGGCTGCCCTTTGTCACCGATCCTGCTCATAATTTTTATGGACAGGATTTCTAGGCGCAGCCAGGGAATGGAGGGTGTCATGCTTGGTGACCACAGGATCTCATCTCTGTTGTTTGCAGATGATGTTGTCCTGTTGGCTTCATCCAGCAATGACCTACAGCTCTTGCTGGGACGGTTTGTCGCTGAGTGTGAAGCGGCTGGGATGAGAATCAGCACCTCCAAGTCCGAGTCCATGGTCCTCAGCCGGAAAAAGGTGGATTGTCCTCTCTGGGTTGGGACAGGATCCTGCCCCAAGTGGAGGAGTTCAAGTATTTTGGGGTCTTGTTCACGAGTGAGGGGAAAATGGAGCGAGAGATCAAAAGACGGATCGGAGCAGCATCTGCAGTGATGCAGACGCTGTACCGGTCTGTTGTGGTGAAGAGGGAGCTGAGTTCTAAAGCAAGGCTGTCGATTTACCAGTCAATCTATGTTCCTACTCTCACCTATGGTCACGAGCTTTGGGTAATGACCAAAAGAACAAGATCGCGGATACAAGCAGCTGAAATGAGCTTTCTCCGTAGGATTGCTGGACTCACCCTCAGAGATAGGGTGAGGAGCTCAGTCATCCGGGAGAGGCTCAGAGTAGAACCACTGCTCCTCCACATTGAAAGGAGTTAGTTGAGGTGGTATGGGCATCTGATTAGGATGCCTCCTGGACGCCTCCCACTTGAGGTGTTTCGGGCACGTCCCACTGGGAGGAGACCCCGGGGCAGACCCAGGACTCGGTGGAGAGACTATGTCTCCCAGCTGGTCTGGGAACGCCTTGGTATCCTCTCTGGAGAACTGGAGCAGGTGGCTGGGGAGAGGGAAGTCTGGGCTTCTCTGTTTGAACTGCTGCCTCCGCGACCCGGACCTCCGGAAAAGCGGTAGAAGATGGATGGATGGAACTCCCTCTGGTTATCTAAACTATCAAAATCCCAGAAGTTCTGGTCATGGAGAAGGAGTAGCGGAATTTTACCATTCTAAATTACTAGTTAATGTAGAGCAAAAAACATGTTTTAATTCCTTTGAGGGCCTGGTCCTCAGTATTGGGCATGTTAGCAATTTCAGCTTAAACCCAATTTTTTTTGCCATAGTTTACCGTCCTCCCTCAGCCTACTTAAAGTTTTTATCCAATTTTGCCAAATTCTTAGCTAATCCTACCGAGACCCGATCGGACCCTGATCCTACCGAGTGGGGTCCGATCGGACCCCACACATATGTTCTTATGCACAACACGGACATATTATCGATCACAGCTATCATGCTTTCTGACTTTGTTTGTCATCATCTGTGAATCACAAAAAATAAATCTGATTTAAAATACAGTTTTCTTCTGTACTGTCAGTTCAGATTTTTCATTGGGGTCCGATCGGACCCCAGGGAAAAATATGATGTTAATGATATTAAATGTATGAATTTTGTGTTATATTTCAGTGAATGATGGCTCAACGAGGTAGACTTTGGTCAGAGAAAGAAGGAAGACCTATCTTTAGTGCCACCATGTTGCGAACTAGGTTCACCACCATTTTTTCAACCAGTGTGCCCTGGTGCGTTCAGGTTTACTTTGCCATTGTTGTGCATGTGTTCTGTAGGCCCTACAGAACACATGCACAACAATGGCAAAGTATTTGCATTTCTTGTACCAATTAAGAAGTGAAATTAGATAATTTCCCACAAAAACCTGAACGCACCAGGGCACACTGGTTGAAAAACACATTACAACCGGGCTACTCGTCCTGAAAGGCAGGCAACCGACAAACTAGCCCCATTCCGGGAGTTTTGGATCATGTTTCAAGCACAACTCTTTGTTTTAACCAAATAAAACATTTTAAGTGAAAAAAATACTTTGGTATTGCTTAATAATCCAATTAACAGTTAAATTTTGTGTGGGGTCCAAACGGACCCCAGATGGTACTATTTGTATGTAAATATGTTGGTAGGATGAGGGTTAATAAGTTATTTAATTCAATATTAGACTCGATGGGGTTTTTCCAGAAAGTAGAAAATTCTACCCATTATCTCCACCACACATTGGACCTTGTTCTGACGTATTTTTTTTTTTTTTTGTTACTTATTTGTACCCGTAGGTAGATTTGGTTTGCAGTCTGGTGACAAACCACCAGCTGCCGGTCGCTGCGTGTGCAAGCGCCCTAAACCTACATGTTTTTGGTATGCGGGAGGAAACCGGAGAAATCTCGGAGTAAACCCACGCAACACGGGGAGAACATGCAAACTACACACAGCTCACTGTTGGTCGGGGGCTGGGATCGAACCCACGATCTCATGATCCCCGCGGTCCCCCAGCCGAGGGTAAACTGTGCTGCCACAGTGCTAAACCACTGCGCCACCATGCAGCCCATGGCATAGAAATAGAAAATCTGGTAGTGTCTCCTCATAATCCTGTACTGTCAGACCATTGTCTGTTAACCTCTGATTTCACTATTCCTGACTATCTGATTCCTAAAGCAAAATATTACTACAGCAGATGTCTTTCAGATTATGTTGTTACCAAATTTATGCAGATTGTCTCCTCTATGCCATGTGTCAACACAATGGAAATAAGCGATGGAGAGCTTGCTCCTTCCGTAATTGATAGCATGGTAGATAGTGTTACAGCTTCTCTGCATCAGACTCTAGACTTGATGGCCCCTTTAAAAAAGAAAAAGTCCAATCAGAGATTTCTAACCCCTTGGTTTAACAAAGAAATTCGTAGCTTAAAACAGAAGACTCATCAATTAGAAAGAAAATGGTGTTCCACTAATTTAGATGAAATTTATTCAGCTTGGAGAAATCATCTTTTAATTTAGAAAAAAATCTCTTAGAAAAGCTAGAACAAGTTATTACTCTGCATTAATAGAAGATAACAAGAATAACCCCAGGTTTGTTTTCAGCACTGTAGCCAGGCTGACAAAGAGTCAAGACTCTGTCAATCCTCGCATCACCCTTGAGCAAAGGTGTCAAACTCATTCCACGGAGGGCTAAGACCCTCCAGGTTTTACCTCCACCCAGTGTCTTCAACAGGTGATTTCACTGAATTTCTTTCCACTGATTGCTGATCAGTGAAAACACCTGCTGAAGACACTTGATGGAAGTAAAATATGCAGGGTCTAGACCCTCCATGGAATGAGTTTGACACCCCTGCCCTAGAGCTTACTAGTCAGGACTTTATGAATTTTTTCAATCATAAAATTTCATCTATTAGAGATAAAATCAGTCAGATTCTTCCCACTTAAATTTATTTAAATAAACTTAAATACAGTAACTACTACAACTCCCTCAATTGATATCTGTTTGGATAAGTTCACTCCAATTGACCTTTTAGAGTTAGATAAAATAATTTCCTCATCCAAGCCTTCAACTTGTCTTTTAGACCCTATTCCTACCAGGTTATTTAAAAAAGTCTTCCCATTTATTGGTAGCCATATCCTTCAAATAATAATTTCTTCTTTAACATTAGGCCATGTACAGCAGGCTTTTAAAACTGCTGTAATTAAACCCTTACTCAAAAAGCCAACGCTCGATCCAGGAGTTTTAGCCAACTATCGACCAATCTCTAATCTGCCTTTCATTTCAAAAATCTTAGAAAGAGTTGTTGCTATGCAATTATTTGACCACTTGCAGGGAAATGGTTTATTTGAAGAGTTTCAATCTGGGTTCAGAATCCATCGAAGTTCTGAAACAGCCTTAGTGAAGGTCACTAATAACCTCCTTATCGCATCTGATAATGGACTTGTTTCTGTACTTGTCCTTTTAGACCTTAGTGCAACCTTTGATACTATCGACCATGATATTCTACTTGATAGATTAGAACACTATGTTGGACTTAGCCTAATGGAACTTCACTGCAGTGGTTTAGATCTTATTTGTCTAATAGGCTTCAATTTGTTCATGTCAATAATGAGTTTTCTTCCAACTCTAAGCTCAGTCATGGAGTTCCACAGGGATCTGTGCTAGGCCCTACTCTTTTTAGTTTATATATGCTTCCATTCAGCAACATCATTAGAAAGCACTGTATACATTTTCATTGTTATGCAGATGACATACAATTATACTTGTCAATGAAGCCAGATGATAGTAATCAATTAGCCAAGTTAGACGTCTGTCTTAAGGAGATCAAAGCTTGGATGACTTGTAATTTTCTGCTCTTAAATTCAGATAAGACTGAAGTCATTCTGGTTGGTCCAAAAAACCTTAGAAATACCTTTCTAAATCAAACTCTAAGTTTGGATGCAGTTACTCTTTCTCTGAATAGTTCTGTGAGGAACCTTGGAGTTATTTTTGATCAAAATCTGTTTTTTAATTCACATATTAAATTCGTTTTTAAGGCTGCCTTCTATCATTTGCGTAATATTGCCAAGATTAGGAGAATCTTGTCTCAGAGTGATGCTGAGAAACTGATCCATGCTTTTGTTAGCTCTAGATTAGATTATTGTAACTCTTTATTATCAGGTTGTCCTAAAATATCTTTAAAAAGTCTTCAGTTGATCCGAAATGCTGCTGCAAGAGTTTTAATAGGTACTAGAAAGAGAGATCATATCTCTCCGGTTTTGGGCATCCCATCGCTGGCTTCCCATAGAGTTTAGAATTAAGTTTAAAATCCTCCTTCTCACTTACAAAGCTCTTAACAATCAGACCCCTTTTTATTTAAAAGATTTGATACTACCCTATCATCCTAACAGAACATTAAGCTCCCAAAATGCTATATTACCTGTAATACCTAGAATCTCCAAAAGAACAATGGGAGGCAGAGCCTTCAGCTATCAAGCTCCTTTCCTGTGGAACCAGTTACCAATCTGGATTCGGGAGTCAGACTCGATCTCTGTTTTTAAGAATAGGGTTAAAACCTTCCTTTTCGATTTAGCCTACGATTAGGGAGGGATCATGTGTCTCTAAACCCTCCATTAGTTCTGCTGCTAATAGATTTAGACTGCCAGGGGACCTCCAATAATGTACTTGGCCTCACTCCTTTAATGTTTGCTCTGTATATGTCTGTTCTTTTCATCTTCTCTATCCCCTCACCCCCCAGCCAGTCGCATCAGATGACTGCCCCTCCCTGAGCCTGGTTCTGCTAGAGGTTTCTTCCTGTTAAAAGGGAGTTTTTCCTCTCCACCGTCACCAAGCACTTGCTCACAGGGGATCACCTGATTGCTGGGGTTTTTCTGCAATTGTGGGGTTTTTCCCTACATTTGAAAGTGCTATGGGATGACTATTGTTGTTAAATGGTGCTATATAAATAACGTTGAATTGAAATTGAATTGGATTGAATAATCCTCGGTCTACGCACTCCAGCAGGCATTTCCTGACCTGAGGAGAAGGGTGTTCCTTGCTAAGCCCAGGCAGAGACGCTTTTCTCAGCCGGCGGCCATTCCTCCCTCCCGTTCGCCTCCAGCTCCAGAATGGCCGTTGTCAGGTCAGCGGCAGAGACATCGTTGTCTTGTTCCAGATTCCCGGAGGAATAATCCAGCCCCTCGGGCAGTCTCCTTCTCTAAGCCAAGCCCGACTATCCCCGCAGCGGACCTTTACTCATGGGTAGTCCCATCTACCAGATTTCCCTCCACTTCTGCTATGAGGGCTTCTCCCTCGGTGCATCCTCAGACTGCCAAGGAGCAATTAATTTCCTCATCGGAGGCTCCCGTCTCCATGGCCAGAGAGGCGGCTCCTCCAAGATCCTCAGGGGGGCCCACCATGGAGAGGGACGACGTACCGGCTACAACAGCAGGCGACATCCAAGTCCGGACAAACAGGCAAGTTTATTTTAATTTTTCTCCCATTAATGATGAAATGTCTTGCGTGATTCCTCATAGGGAGACCGAGGAAGAGCAGTCCCCTGAGTTCTCCCCACCTGCTGCTGTCATGAGCGGCTCACCAGCCCTCTCCCTGCTCTCTCCTGTTTCCTCCGAGTGTGCACCAGAGCTGAACTGTCAGGACCAGGAGGAGCCAGAGGTCTGGGAGGATTCTTCCCCCATAGCAATGGTGAGCCAGACCCCAGCCACCATGCCGGAGGAGTCACTAGCGTGGGTCACAACTGCTGGAGTAACTAAGACTGCCATTGCCATCATACCTGCTGTGGAGGCCACCGCAGCAGTGTCAGCACTACAGCTGAACCTCCATAAATGTGAGCCCGTGGGAACATCTCCCAGATCATTGGAGTCCTGGACGGCGGTGGAGCTCGAGTTAAGGCAAGTGCTCTCCTTTGTCTTTTCCTTTTCCATAGAGCATTTTTGCCTAGCTCTAGCTGAGGAGAGTCAGCTGCAGCCATATGCTGCACCTGAGCTTGCCTCACCGGGCTCTGCTGCTGCCAGCAACCCTGACCCTTATTCCCCTCTGACTGAGTCCTCCTCTAGGGTCACCGGAGAGAGTTCCACATCACCAGATGAGTCCGAGGATCCAGGCTTGCCACTGGAGGTCACCATGGCTGCTGCCGCCCCCGCTGAGGTCACCATGGGTCCAGCTCCCCGTCTGCCGGAGGCCATGGTTTGGATTCAACCTCAGTCCAGGTCTCCGTGGGTGCTGCGCCCCAGCGTGGAGCCAATGTGGGTGCCCGTGATTAATCGCCTTCTGGCTCGGGTGCTTATGCGGGTCGGCTGGCCCACAATTAAGGCAGCATTGGGGTCAGCAGTGGCCTAGCCAGGTCCCATTGCACGTGCAGCAGGGGCCCAGCCAGGTTCCATTGTGGGTGCAACCATGGCCCAGTCGGGGTCCACCGCGGGTGCAGCAAGGTCCATCCAGGTTCCACCATGGGTGCAACCATTGCCCCGTTGGGGTCCTCCGGGGGTGCAATGCAGGCCCAGCCGGGGCTCACCGCGGGAGCAATGAGGTCCCAGGCCGGGACCACTGATGGTGCAACTTTGTCCCAGGCTGGGACCACTGCGGGTGCAGCAGGGGTCCAGCCGGGTTCCACCGTGGGTGCAACCATGGCCCAGTTGGGATCCTCCAAGGGTGCAGCACAGGCCCAGGCTGGGGCCACCACTGGTGCTATGTTGTTACAGGCCGGGATCACCACGGGTGCAGCCGTGGCCCAGCCTGGGTCCACCGTGAGTGCGGCCGAGTTTCTGTCCCAAGTCAGGGCCACCGAGGGTGCAGCCGGCCAGTTTGAGGACAACGGGGTCTCCTCGTTAACTTCCAGAGGCTTGCTAGGTGTTCCTCGATCTTCTGCTGGGCACCGCCGTGGTCCACCAGGTCCTGCCATTAGTAGCCACTGGGGTCCCCCTTCCCTGGTCCAGCCACCCACCTTTAAGCCTCCCGGCAGGTAGACCACCTCCTCGCTCACCCCTCCGGTCCTGGTGGCTCAACTAAGTAGGCCAGCAGCCCGAAGGACTGGGTCTCTTGGTCAGGCAGCCCATTTTCCCAGGCAGAATCAGAATCAGAATCAGAATCAGAAAAAATTTATTGCCAAGTACATTAACAGATCACTGATAACATACGAGAGAATTTGACTTGACACAGAAAATGAACCTGCATTTCCAGTGACACGGCTGCATCGGGGACGCGCCTGCCCACAGGATAGAGGGTACAGGTTGCATAAGAATAAGAATAATACGAGGAACAATAGGAAGGAGCAAAAAAATCATTGATTCATAATACTCGTTGCATAATCAATCAATATTATGATTACAAGGAAAAAAAAGCTCTCGATGCACATACGCAAAACAGGGATTCACAAGACAAAGACACAAGAGAGCAGTGTGTGTATCTTTATTCAGTTCATGGATCAATGTGTGTGCGCTGTTGAGGCAATGTTGATGATAATAAGAGAACACAAGGGCACTTGGCAGGAGATGTTTTGTCTGGCTGCCGCCGAGTCCTTATCTTGGCAGGCTGTCCAGATGGCTGTCCAAGGCCTTATGCTCGATGATTTTGAAAACACAGGCTGCAGACAGCCAGGAGGAATTTTCATGGGGAAATTGAGCCAAATCGGACTGATCACCGAGAAGGCTTTTTATTTCTTCTGTAGATTCAGTACTTAATCCTTCATTGCGGGGCTTTAAATCCATCGTGGAAAGACCTAAGCGAGACCATGATGTAATCCACCTTCCGAGACAGTTCTCCGTTTGTCGCTATCAGGGTCTTCTCCAATTTTTCAATTTGACAGATGCACCTCGCCTGGCCAGCATTTTGATAGGTTGTATCCATCTTCAGCAATTTGCGGTACACCAGGACAATCCCAGTTCCAATCAGAAAGATCCCGATCACCATTATCACGAAGACATACAAATCTTCAATATCTTCGATAGAGAGATTAGTGAGACACAAGATTTTCCAATTACTTGTGTCACGTAAATAGCCCGCTGGAGCCGTTCCTGCGGGGCAGACAGCTTCCCCCGGAGCACTTTTCCTTGTTGAAAAAATAGTGTCAATTGTGTTCAAAGCCCAGCTTATTAACTCCATAATTTCTTTCTTTCGACGGTCGCAGTTAGACGCAGACAGACAACAGCAAGCTGGAATCCAGCAGTTGGGGGGGAAGGGAAAAAAAAGTCAGAGCAGGAGAGGAGGAAAAAGCGTCTACTCTCTTGGAAGGGCGGAAGTGAAGGCAGGCCACTGGACTCACCTTGCCTGGTGGCCCAGCTGGTGTTGGACTTTGGTAGGCACCTGGCCTGGTTCACATGGCCACCCTTGGGCCCGGGGACTTTGGTCTGCCCCCTGAACTTAGGAACTCTTGGGTTTTGGGGAGGGCTTATTCTTTTTTTGGAGTTGGGAGTTTTTGTTTTCCTGTGTTGTGTTGTTGTGTTGTTTTTTGTTGGTTGTTTCCCTCCTGGCCTATTTTCCTCCACCTCCCGCCCTTTTTAGTTGTGATGGTTTCTGGGTGGGTGGGTGGGTGGGTGGGGCCAGTTTTCCTTTTATGTTTTTGATAGTACGGTGGGTGTCTGGCACCCACCCCTTGGTTGGGGGGGGGGGGGGGGCTCTGTCATCGACGGGGTGATGTGTCAACCCCGTTCCATGATTTGTGGCTGTAGTTCCCTGATTATTGTTAAGTATTTCCAGCTGGCAGGTTATTGGAGCCTCTGAGCCCTTGCTCCCTGCCAGCCTACAGCCATGCCTCTCCCCTCGCTGGCATCCACCGTCTGTCTGTCATTTTCATTTGTCCATGCACTCTCACCCACTTACACACATACACACACATGTACACACATACATTCTTACTCACATCCTCACTCACTCACTCACTCACTGGCTGCTGCCGCACACCTGCTTCCACTTGTCACTCACTAGTTTACAAAGTATTTATTGTACCTGGTACTTATTGTAAGTCATAAGTCAATACAAGTCTACTGTACACTCAGTCAACATTGATGTCCTGGAGCTGTTGGTTTCCCTTCTCATTGGACTACTCAGGTGTTGTTTTTCCCAGAGCCAGTTGCGCTCCAACGCCTTTTGTAAGTCTTCCTCCTTATTATTATTAACTGCTCTTCCTCTCGACTCCAGCCTCATCTGGGAGCACGTGGGGCTCCTCCTCCTCCTGCCAACTGGGCTCGGTCATCCATCACTTTGTGTTCCAGACTGTTTCTTATTGAACATTTTTGTGTTTTTCCCTTTTCTTAATAAATACCTTCACTTCACCTGCGTTTGGGCTCGTACCAATTTATTTGTGTGCTGTGCAAAGACGCAGCGTACATGACGCATATTAACTTTGTGACCTTTGGGTAATTTGGCACATCACTAATTCCCCAACACCATGCCAACAGCCCCCCACAGTCACCTTACGGTCCCGATGGGAGGCCCACCCCCTGGAATTCCATCTGGCGGATCCTTACACCTCTTCGCCTCTGGGGATGAGCCACGTCGGCGTTTTCTCTTGTCCACCCACGGTAGCTCATTGGGGTGTCTCCACGAGTCATTGGACAGTCCAAGGTAGTCATCCTCCCGGGCAGCCACCACCCGCAGCCGCCCCCAGTCATCTAGTCATTATCTCTTTTCATGGACCCCCCTCAGCCAAGCGTCCTCCCTAGGCCGGACCTCATCATTGATCTGCAGAGGAGCTTGGCTTGGTTTTAGATGTCCGCCATGTCGTAACTGGGCTTCCTTAGTGGGTTGAACCGTTCCACCAACCCGATCCGGACCCCTCCTCGGCCTCCAGTGTTGCTGGTTGACGTGTGGTGAAATTGTGCCAGCCAGTCCTGCCCCGCTCTCTTTCATTCCAAGCCCAGGCGAGGCCACTGCAGCTCCTCCCTTCTCGGTATCACCAGGACAAACTCCGGAAGCAGAGGAGGCTAGCATTTTGGCTCCATCAGCCATCCCGGGTGTTCCGCTGTGCCATCCAGTTCCCACATCCAGTGCAACTTGGACACTGGCATCGGAACCCTCCCGTGATAGTGCTCCACAGCGCTGGTCCTGCACACCTCCTAGAATACCAGACCCGTCACGGTTCCAATCCGCATCATCCTCCATGTGCGGAGCAGGCCAGTTCCACAATCCACAGCCCGACCACTCTTCTCTGATGCCGCTGGTGATCGTGAACCCCAGGCCGTAGAACATATCACATCCCATGATGTTTGACCCACAGGCAGTCATCACAAATTGGATGTTTGACATCATCGCCGACTTCTACCTTGCTGTCAATTCCAGCGAACCCATGATGTCCAACATATTTCCTCCATAGCCGAAGTAAGGCGTCGACAGATCACTCATGCGGTAATGCAGGAACAGACTCCTCACAGTGGGCCAGTTCAACAGGGGAATCGTTGATCCCGTGTCCACCAACAATGGCACTTCTACGTCGTCCAGCAAAACATTGCAGTAAATCCATCCATCTGTGCTCGGGGAGACAGTTTGAACAACCGTAGGAGTCGCTGCGGGGAATCCGCCCTATGTCTTTGGTCCCCATGCTCAAAATTCTTGCAGGCTCTGGTGAAATGATGCAGAAGACCACACTTGCCACAGCACTTGCCCTTCACCGGACAGTCTCTTGCCTTATACCAGTGCCTGGTGGACCCACAGCCATAACATCTTGCTGTGCCTGGGGTGGACCTAATTTTTATAGTAGCAGTGTATTCCTCTTCGCTACCCGGGTCTACAGCCAGCGCCTTCAAACGTGGTCCAGCATGCACCAACGTGGTTCTCTCACCAAGATCCTTTGGTATTTTCTCCGCTGCTTCAAACTGCTGCACTATCTTGATTGCCGTGGCTAATGTCAGTTCACCACAGAATGTCAGGAGCCTTGACCGTGCCGCCAAACAGAGTGTGTGTTCCTCCAGTTGGTCACGGATCATTTCTTCCTCTCGGGCTCCAAATTGGCACTCCCCCGTCAGCTGATGTAGGTCTGCAACGTATCGCTGCAGCGACTCTCCTGTCCACTGGTCGCGCTGCCAAAACTGGATTCTCCAAACTATGACGTTTTCCGGGGCACGAAAGTAGCGCACCATTAGCCCCACCACGTCGTCAAAGGTATCAGCCCCTCCCAATGTGCCGAGGATTTGTTGACCCTCCATGCCAAGATTATGGACCAATATAGCTCTCGCATGCAGTTTCTCAAGCTCACTGAGGTTTAAGGCTACCACAAAATTCTGGAAAGCCGCGTACCACCTAGCCCAGGGGACTGGTGGCTCGCCCGGAACCTCCAAAAACAGCCGAAAAGCAGAAACGGCTCTCTCCATACTTTATCCTCGCGCCAAATGTTATGTCCATAACTTCAGCTGACAATGAACAGACTGGAGGTGCAGTAGAACGTAACCTTATTATAGCAAACCACAGTGATACACGTGCTCCGTACAGGCCAAGGGGTCGACGGCGAAAGAGACTGATCCCTTCCGCCTCAGCCCTTTATACCCCGGAGTGACGGCGGAACCGGAAAGGTGGGACCATCACCCCCACTACACCCAGGCTACAACCAGCGCCATATTACTACATTAGAATAAGGACTATTTTCTTGATACTAGGGGCAGATTTACTAAGGCGGCGCAAATTAGACAGAGCGCCTAAGGGAGTGACCAATTTTTGCTAGTGATTTACTAACAACATGTAAAATTATGAACAGAGATGCAGTCATTTCATTTAAATAATGACCACCCATCCACCAAGAGCACGGCAAAATTGTGCACAGGCACACCTGAGGAAACAGGGCATCAACACAGGTGCAGCCAGTTCAGAGGAGCATACCATAGTTTTGTTTTTTTTTTAAGTTTTTTTAAGCTTTTGTGTAAGTGCAAAACCCAGTAAAATAGTTTATATATATATATTTTTTTGGACTTATTTTGTACCCGTAGGTAGATTTGTTCTGCAGTCCAGTGACAAGCCACCAGCTGCCGGTCGCTGCGTGTGCAAGCGCCCCTTAAGTCCCAGGCGTTGGCCCTCTTGTGGCCACTTGATGGTCCCCTTATGGGTTTTCTAGGTAAAAAGGCCAAATGGCCCCTCTCTGGGACTTCTAGTGTTAACTCCCTAACCTGCATGTTTTGGCATGTGGGAGGAAACCGGAGAAATCCCGGAGTAAATCCACACAAACATGGGGAGAACATGCAAACTCCACACAGATCACTGTTGGCCGGGGGCAGGGATCGAACCCACGATCTCATGATCCCCGCGATCCCCCGGCCGAGGGTAAAACTGTGCTGCCGCGGTGCTAACCACTGCTCCACCGTGCAGCCATATTACAAAGCTTTGATATTCATTTCACATGGCAGACTCCTTTGTTTAATATCTATAAATAAAGTATTTGTATATAATTTTAAAAAGGACCACTCATGAATAAAGTGATTATTTGACCAACATGTTGTTACATGCAGTAACATTCTGTGTAACGAAATTACTGTTTAAAAATTCAGTAATGCGTTACATTTACTGAAATTTGATCAGATGCATTACTCGCGTTACTTGTTTTATTAATATGGACAGATATTTATAGCACAAATAAACACAAACTGATGCAGCCGTCAGTCAACCTGTTGCAAAAGAGCCTGTTCACTACTGAACGGAGGAAAAGATGAAGCTACTCTCTTTTTGTGGAAACAGATTATTTTTCCTTTGTCACGGTTAAGGACAAAAGCATATTGGTGAGTTGCACGCTAAATGCGGTTTAGACCGACTGCAATCTCCAGAAGCACCTAAGAACAGCAACAAGATCTTACAAAACTAGTGCTATGCTATGCTAAGCTAACAGTGTTAGTGGATTTATGCTGTCTGAACACCCACGGCTGGATTTCGAGCACAGGTATGTATCTGGACACTTTGTGACCCAGCAAGAATTAAACCAATTGATTGCCAGCTATGTCATTACAGAATGAAGATCTGATAACATTCATTTTCCATCAGACAGCGGAGACTGTGATCCACTGAAGTTTAAACACATCTACTTGCTACCTGGATAAAGATTATTAAAAAATGGATTTGATCTTCAAAAGGACTGGATCATGTCTCTGTCACATCAGACATTTGGACTGTGGATAATGGACATTTTCTTTGGATCACTGCACATCAGATTAAATCCATAACATTAAAGGTAAGAAACTGACAGCTTTATGCAGTGTTGCCAACTCACTTTTTTCCCCTCTCTCTCACTCCACAAATCCTATTTCTCACTCCAAAATGAGGAAATTACTGGCAATTTTGTGTTGATTTTCTTCAGATTTTTCCCACATTAAGAGCTCTCAAGGCAGGATAAAGCAGACTGAACATGTTCTAAAAGCTCTGTCTGAAACAGTTTGTGTTCAGCCTGACATTAATAAGCCCATGATGTAATCCATTGATTAAATTGTCTTGCTATGTGTAAAAGATGATTTAAGTATGCATTTAAAAGTAACATGAAAGTTACTTTTCCAAGTAACTAGTTACTTTAATCATGCAGTAATTGGTAAGTAACTCAATTTTGAAAAGTAACTAGTAGCTGTAATTAGTTACTATTTTTTAGTAACTTGCCTCACTGGTTATAAATGAAATAAATTATTACCTCCGCCAAGAGAGGACGGAGGTAATGTTTTCGGTACCATTGGTTGGTTTGTCTGTGGGTTGGTTGGTTGGTTGGTTTGTGTTACCAACACAACTCAAAAAGTTATTAACGGATTTTGATGAAATTTTCAGGAAAGGTGTGTAATGGCACGGGGAACAGATGATTACATTTTAGTGGTGATTTGGATCACAGTGTGGATGCAGGAATTTTTTGAATATTATTTTATATATTAATCTGGTGCTTTTCATGTACTGCCCCTTTAAGATGTGTCCACTCAGTTACATACGTGGTCATGCCATAGGGCCACACGCCTTGGCAACCTGGAAGCCAAACACTGCAGAAAAGTATTAGGGGGCGTGTCCACCACACTCATTTTTCCTGCTGTGGGCGACTAATTTCTATTCATTCTCTATGTAGTCCAGCGTCTACAGCACTGAGCGCCCTCAGTGCTGAAAGGCTATGAGCAGTGGCTGCTTTTTGTTGCAGTGCTCAGGGCTGAAAAAAAGTCCAATTTGTCAGACTACTGTACAGCTGCGCTTGTCAATGTCAGACCTTTCTAAGCAGCCAATCAGAATTAAGGAAGGGCAAGACATAGGACGCGGGTACAGGAAGACGAGAACGGGAGGTGACGGTGGAGGCTGAACTTTGCTGCATCAAACAATATGAATTTGCAGTTGATAACTGCAAAAATAGGGTATGATACTGCACTGTTGTGTAATACTGCTTAATAATTATGAACCTTGTCAGTAAACTGTAATGGAGAGCAAAGGAGGGAAAGAAATGAAAACGACCCGAAAGATTCTGTTACAAAAATCCTTGAAGACCTTCAGTCAAAAACCAGGCAAGATCAGAGTTTCAGCAAATTTAATTACACTGGCCAGTGGAGAACAAAGCAAAAATAGTCTCAGAGCCTGTTCGCACATCATTCTGACTCAAACACACATCATTCAGTTCTTTAAGCTCCTCGTTATCTCAGAGGTGAAGGAGCAAATTGTCCGTCGTGATTGGTCCAGTACATCTGGTCAAAACTTGGTGTACAGATTAGCTTTTCTTAGGTCATTCCGTCCCAGCCACACAGCAGCCATGCTGACCAGATTAAAACAAGATGATAACTAGTACAGCTGTAGCCATGATATTTTTTACACAAACTATAAGTTAGACTCTGAGGCCAAACGAAGACAAATGCAGAGACAAATATGGAATTTTTCTTTCACCCCCCCCCCGATGCCATAAAAGCATCATAGATGAAAAATGATCTTTGTTCCACCACTCCAATCACCTCACCAGTCGACCAGCAAAACAGTTCATTAGTGGTTGGTGGGCACTGCTGATGAGTCCTGGATTCGGGACCTTTGAGGCACGATTCCATACAGATGATTTCTTTTCCATTGTATAGTCACATATGAATTATTACTCATTGAAATGAAGGCGTTTGCATCTTCACAATGTCCCAGTGATGGCAATCTGGGCCCCTCCTTAGCTGCCTCAGTCTCCTCCTGCACTCCGCCTGAAAGGAAGGAGAAAAGGGTATAAGTCTCGCTTGCAAAATCCAGTAGTGTTTTGTTTTTATTTTTCTTACAATTATAATATTTCAAATTGATCAAAGCAGTAGCAGACAACTCACCCTTGGCCGGGGGATCCTGGGTTCGATCTCAGCCTCCGACCAACAGTGATCTGTGTGGAGTTTGCATGTTCTCCCCGTGTCTGCGTGGGTTTACTCCGGGATTTCTCCGGTTTCCTCCCACATGCCAAAAAAACATGCAAGTTAGGTTAATTGGCATCAAACTGTGGATTCTAAATTGTCCTTAGGTATGACTGTGAGAGTGAATGGTTGTCTGTCTCTCTGTGTTGGCCCTGTGATGGACTGGTGATCTGTCCAGGGTGTACCCTGCCTCTTGCCCAAATATGCTGGGATAGGCTCCAGCCCCCCCGCGACCCGAAAAGGATTAAGCGGAAGAAGATGGATGGATGGATGGATGGATGGATGGTACATCAATGCAATATATAACAAACTGATCTACACATTGGTTAGTTATTCAGTTTCCTGTGTAGTCCATTGTAGTGTGCTAAGGTCACTCCTCTTGACACACACATTCATTCAGCCAATAATCAGGCTATACTCCAAACTTGACCAGATTTGCAAATGTATTATCAGAATCAATCAATCAAAGCTATATTTGTATAGCTCCTGTTATACAAAAACTGTAACCCAGAGTGCATAATGGGCAACAGATAGTTAGGAGTAGGACAAGGGCATTTAACGTTGTTAAATCATATTTCTTTCATTTTCTGTCTGCTCTCACTTTAATCCTGTACAAATTAAAATTGAACTCACCAATAGAGGGCACATCTTCTTAGTTTTATTTTGTTTACTGCTTTTACCTATGGGGAAAGAAAAACAAAAACAACCATATCTCCAAATACTTACCACTTACCTGTATCCAATCTAAATCCAATTCATTTGAAATGTGTTATTGGCAAAACAATATTATGCTTCGATGGTAGACATGCCAAGGCAAGCTTATAGGTTAGTCATCATTCACTGTCTGTGACATGATGGATTAAAAGTGGCAGATTAAGTCGTGATTTCATTCAGTGTTCATGCAACTCAAAGAAAGGAAGAAGGGAAAAAAAGACAATTACCTGCTCGATGGACCCTTGGTCTGCATTTTCCTCAAACCTATAATGAATGTTTAAACCAGTAATTTTCTAGATTTCATTTACCCATAATATACTCACCTTTTATGTCAGTATTTTAACTTTCTTCAGTTTCGTTTTTCCCTGTGTTTATCAATCTGTTAAAAGGTCATTAAATTCATCAACTTTGGTTTAAATTCACTAAAAAAAAAAACTTTTAGCTTATTAATTTATTAATGTAGAAATTCCCATTCTTATCAGGCATACAAAAATTCCTTTCATATATATATATATATATATATATATACAGTATATATATATATATATATATATATATATATATATATATATATACACACTGTATATCCAAGTTAAATTAGCTATAATTTAATTTGTTTGCTTGCCAAATTATTTAACCTATATCAATAATTGTTAATCCCCAATAACTTATTCTTTAAACATCATCTTCTTTTATAACAATGTATCTTAAACCAACATAAATTTAATCAGTTTTGTCTCTAAGTTAATAAGATTTGCCAAACCAATATATAAGGATAGATGAAAAGGAGAAGAAGGGGGGGGGAAGAAATTGCCAACATTTCGTTAACCTTGTTAATATTCCCATCAGCCCCTTCAACCTTCACTTTTCTCGTTTAGGTTCTCTTTTATTTTTTTGTTTTTCCTCATTTTTTTCCCCTCATTGCTCCACGCTGCCGATGGGTGTTATTGGGACGCCGCGGGGTTCAGGTTCAGGTTACTTTATTTGTACCCGTAGGTAGATTTGTTTTGCAGTCTGGTGACATCCATATTTACAAGCCACTAATTACATTCAACATAGACATAAACACAGCCACACATGAAGCTGACTATAAACATGATAAAAATACTCAAGGCTCCATCAAACAGGGTATAAAAAGACAAAGAGATGAGGGAGAAACCAGAGGTAAGAGAGAGGGGTCATATTAAAGTTAAATGTTAAAAACTAGTCAGAGGTTAAAAAACTCAAAGGTCTAAAACCCAATAAAATATTTAGAACCCAAGTGACATCATACAAAATAAGTAAATATAAAATATGTACAATATATTTTTATAGCTTGTTCAACTCTTTGACAGCAGCAGGGACAAAGCTGTTTTTGTAGCGCTGGGTTTTACTTTTTGGGACAGCAAACCTCCGTCTGGAGGGAAGAAGCTGAAAGTTGCAGTGCAAAGGGTGGGAGTCATCATTTAAAATGGAGGCAGCCATCCTCTGTACTTGTCTGGTTTCTGCTTCACCACCAGGGGGCACTGTTTAACTCAGAAAATCAGCAAAATAAAACGATTTAAAAACAAAACATTTAAGACTGTAGTGATAATTAATGTAAAACTGAATAAAGCAATTATGAACCTACTATTAATTACACTGGTCAACACCAAATTTATTGTCTAAGTTTTTTTTAGCTGATTTAGATCAATTTTGATGTGCTGAATCCAAAAATCACTTTGGTTTTGCTCAATCAGGTCAACTTTTTGAATTATGGCCACGTTTTATACGTTTTTGTTTACATATACGGGTATTTTCGCTTTATATGATGCAAAATTCTTTTTTATGTCTTGAAATTCTTTGAATTTTGAACAATGATGACAGATGTCATTTTCAGATTCAGTGGTGCAAAATTGTCTTAAATCAGTTGAATAAACAGACAGCTTACAAAAAAATTATTTTTGTAACCCTGTATTATTAGTCATTAATAATTTCAGTGTCATCACTGAAGGAATAAACTTAATTAGACATTTTTCTTGTAAACTGATGACTAAATTAGTGACTTTTTCTCTATAAATTATTTTAATGTAATTTAGTGAATAAATAAATGCAAATTTTTGCTTCATGACTTTAAGTAAAAATAGTTGTATAACTGCAAAAAAGCCATAAAATTAGTGTCTCAATTTATGATGTAGAGGAAAGATTAAATGAAAATTATTTTACTACAAGAAAAATTACAGCATTATATTAGGAGCTCGGCGCACAAAAAACGGTCCGTCAACGGTCCTTCATGTGGCCATGACAGACTGTTGTAATTACCGATCGGTCAAAAGTCATTTTTATTACTATTTTCATTGATAAAGAATAATTTAGCTTATAACACTTACCTGTCCACAACAGCAGTGTCGTTGGCGAACATCTGTTCCTCATTGTCAGACGAACATGAAGCTGGTCCTGTTGTTACAGACTCGTGGTTCTGGTCACCCGACCCGGTCAAACCATCTCCGCTTCCATGATTGCGGCTTTTGCGAACGATTTTTCAAAACAAATAAGAACAGTAGTAATAAAAAAAGACTGGCTAACGGCTGAGAGTGGCGAATGCTACCGTTACACACAGGTCTCAATGTGTGTCACCCAGCGGCTTAGACAAAACAGATTTTATGCACGGGACGCACGCGTTTCAATCGTCGAACTTCTCTGCTTCAATTGGCTCATTGTATTCGCGGTCGTTGGTAGGCAGGTCCTTCTTGCTAGGTTTTCAGTCATTGGTTCTTCAAGGTTTCAGAAACCCAATTCAAGGCTTTTATTAGTCGAATGAGAGGTCAACCAAATCTAAACCAATCAAACACTCCTTTGGCTTTCTGTTCGCGGCTGTGTCTGTACTGGAAGAATGGAAATGCAGCTTTTTTTTTTCAGTGCGCACTGAGACGCACTAGGAAGCAGAGAAGTGACCACCCGCGGAATCCCGGAGTTCAAGGGGTTAAAAATTAACTTTTAAGTTTTACATTTTTTCTTGAAGTCTGGGCTTCTCTGCTTGAACTGCTGCTTCCACGACCCGGACCTCCAGAAAAGCAGTAGAAGATAGATGGATGGATGGATGGATGGATTTTTTCTTGAATATTTGGGACTTTTTCACCACAAAGTAGCAACTGTGCTATGATCCAAGCGCCATTATTATTCGCGCTTGAGCTATTCCTGTCAGGTCTTGACAGCGGCGTTATTACTCCGGCTCTCCGAACTCTTATTGTGACAGCGCTCGGGGAGGCTTCCGCTCAGCTGTCAAGACCTGAACAGCTGTTCTGCATTTGCGGTCGTTAGCGGCCGGCTTCTTAAGCCGACGCCAGCGGCTGCATCCTTGCAGCAGTGTCCGTCTCTGATCGTCGGAGAGATCGTGCTACATGGATTATATTGCATTGCCCATCTGTGGTGTGACCGTCTAACCCTGTGGACCCGTGAGTGAGCTTGTTGTTAGCCTTACGCCTCCCTGTGTGAGAAGACTATGTGTCATAGCCTCAGCGGCTTGTATTATTGTGATTTCACCATTAATAAAGTCACTAACACAACTCTCTGGTGACAGTGTGGCATCTTATAGTGGCTCGCGAGGGCCACCGCATGATAGTACACTGCTGCCAAAAACGGCGTTTTAACGGTGACGCCAACCTGAGACGCCTTTCGCCAGTGAGGTTGTGTTAATTGGCCATTGCTCTTTTCTTGTCTGGGTACAGTGTGCTGGAGGAATGCCGTCATGGAGGGGCCGCTTTCGGAGTCCGAGCCACGAGCTGGCGGACGTCCTGGAATATGTGGATGAGACGCTCATCTCTGCTTCCCTCCTCGACTACGACCGCAGCGTACTCTGGTACCTGGACTGTGCTGAGGACTCGCTCAATCATCTTTCTCCCCGCTACACCGACCACCCAGAAGTCGCCGCGAGGAGGGATGACATCGCCGCGCAACGCAAGATACGCTGTATGGTGGAGGAGGAATACGGCAAGAAGCAGAGGAGGATGTGTTCACGCTCCTCGCTTTGGGATCCCGTTCCTGTCCTCAATCCACTCCAGGAGTTCACACCATCCAGGGGTCGTCATAGACGTCGGCACCGCGGCCAAGGGCAGCCCCAGCAAGCTCCTGTTCCAGATCCAGTTCCAGGCCGCCGGAGTGACCCAATCAACCAGCCAGCTGCTGTGTGTGACAAGACTCCTGCTTCGGCAAGCCCCGTCCATGGGTCCTTGAGAGCGGCTCCCCTTTGTCCTCCCGTGGGGCCCTCTGTTACCATCCAGCGGGCGAAGGAAGGAGTAATGCCCTCTACAGCTGGCACTGTCCTCCCTCCGGAAGACAGGCAAGTTCAAGTTCACTCTCCTACTTATAATAGTGATCTGTCTTGTCTGACTCCTGGGGGTGGAGTTCGGGGTTTGCAGCCCCCCGAGCTCCCACCACCAGCTGTAGTCATCTGTACTGTACCTGCTGCCTCTGTGTTTTCCTCCGCTGGGCGGTCCTCGGCGTTAGGTCTACGTCGCCGAACGAGGAAGAGGCCTGCGGCTCTGGGAATAATCCCTGCCCCGCAGCCACGTTTTGGACAGAGGAGAAGAGCGGACTGCGGTGTGGAGCCTGAGCCGACGAGGAAGCGTCCCTGGGTCTCCACGGAGGAGCAGCCCGAGCCAGCGGGTCGAGGATCCCCTGCCGCCACGTCGTGCAGGTTATCGGTGTGGACATCAGCGCGAGAGGATCCGGCTGCAGAGACCATCATGCTGGCTGCGGAGCCCGACACAGCTGAGTGGGAGCCCGATGACGAGCTTCTACCCGAACCTGGATCGACAGAGTCCTGGATGGTTCCAGAGCCCGAGTGCAGGCAAGTGTTTTTCTTTGCTTTCTTTTGTGGTGTGTTAGAGCATTTTTGCTTGCCTTGCGGGGGGGCGAGTGAGGGGCAGCCGTCTGCTGCGCCCAAACTCGTCTCGCTGGGCTCTGGCGCTGCCGGCGATACTGATCCTGGTCCTCTCTGTCCCTCTGAGCCTCTTCACAGTGTCGCCGGCTTGGAATCTGTTGAGGTCACGGTGCAGGAGGTCCCAAGTTCGGGGGTGGAGGTCGTCGCCGATGCAGTGCCGACCCAGTCGGGGTCCGATGAGGCCCAGTTGAGGTCCGACGAGGTCAAGTGGGGGTCCGACGCGGGTGCAGCTGTGACCCAATCGGGGTCCAACGCGGGTGCAGCTGTGACCCAATAGGGGGTTCGACGCAGGCGGAGGTACAACGGCCACATCAGTGTGGGTCAAGGTTGGTGGAGGAGCTGCAGACCCTTCGCCGCCTGATGTGATGTGGGCTCATCATCACGATTATTCCCCTCTCAGGAGCCACCAGCTGGGGTCGTCAGCGCTGGGGGCCGTTGGAGGTTTTCTTCCTGCAGGCTGGCGCTCCCATGTAGTTTCTCTGTCAGGGAGGCCGCCGCACGCTATTCCTCCACAGTTCTGGTGGCTGAGGGATGCGGGTCGGCCACCCGAGGAGCTGTTTTGCCTGTCCGCCGCTTTGGGCCGGCCACCCGATGAACTGTATTTGTTACTGGGTGGTCTGGTTCGGCCGCCGGAGGACTTGACTCTCGGGGCCTGGGACTGGGTCAGGCCACCCGACCACGTACTGTTTCCCGTGACCATCCGTCGGCCATCGGACGCAGGGAGACCGCCAGAACTATGCCTGGGGTGTTTGGTCTCTGCCTGCCATCGTCTGTTTGGACTGTATGGTGTGAGGGTCATTTTGAACGATACGATTGCCGCATGTGTATGTTGATGTAGTATTTTTTTTTCCTATCAAAGGGGTTATAGCATGTTACTTTGTGGTTTTTCATAGGCACTCTGGTGTTCGAGGATGATGTGTTTTTTTGGGGTTAACAGTACTTTTGTGAAGAATGTGGCAGGGGTTTCATGCACTTGGGTAATTTTGAAGCATAAACTGATCCATTGTGGCATTTAGGAGTTTGTGTGTGAACTGCGTGGAAGGACCTTCACTCAGATGAGTTCCTTAAGACCACATGAAGTCATGCATACTGGAGTTAAACAGTTTGTCTGTGTCTGGTAAATTATGCTGTGTATGGTTTGTGCCCCGTGTATTGTAACTCTTGCATGTCCTGTGAGTAGTGCCCTATTTGTTTCGTTGTTTTCTGTGGGAATGTGATGGGTATTTTTTTTTTTTTTTGTTACTTATTTGTACCCGTAGGTAGACTTGGTTTGCAGTCTGGTGACAAGCCACCGGCTGCTGGTCGCTGCGTGCGCGAGCGCCCTAAACCTACATGTTTTTGGTGTGTGGGAGGAAACCGGAGAAATCCCGGAGTAAACCCGCGCAACACGGGGAGAACATGCAAACTTCACACAGCTCACTGTTGGTCGGGGGCTGGGATCGAACCCACGATCTCATGATCCCCGCGATCCCCCGGCCGAGGGTAAAACTGTGCTGCCACAGTGCTAAACCACTGCTCCACCGTGCAGCCCCCAGGGTATGTCAGGGGATGTGTTTTTTTTTCCCTCTGGGGCCTTGTTGGTGTTTGTTTCGCTCCCTCCTTGCCTGTTCCTCCATTCACTCGCCCTGTGGGTGGGGGTGGGGGGGGCTAGGTGTTACAGGGCGTTCGGAGCCCGCCTTTGAGGGAGGGGTACTGTTATGATCCGAGCGCCATTATTATTCGCGCTCGGGCTATTCTTGTCAGGTCTTGACAGCGGCGTTATTATTCCGGCGCTCCAAGCTCTTATTGTGACAGCGCTCAGGGAGGCTTCCGCTCAGCTGTCAAGACCTGAACAGCTGTTCTTTATTTGCGGTCGTTAGTGGCCGGCTTCTTAAGCCAACGCCAGCGGCTCCATCCTTGCAGCAGTGTCTGTCTCTGATCGTCGGAGCGATCGTGCTACATGGATTATATTGGGGGGCCTTTATTGGATTATATGACGGGCATGGATTATATTGACGAGCAATGCAATATCTCTAATAATAGAGATATTGCATTGCCCGTCTGTGGTGTGACCGTCTAACCCTGTGGACCCATGAGTGAGCTTGTTGTTAGCCTTACGCCTCCCTGTGTGAGAAGACTATGTGTCATAACCTCAGCGGCTTGTATTATTGTTATTTCACCGTTAATAAAGACACTAACACAACTCTCTGGTGACGGTGTGGCGTCTTATGGTGGCTCGTGAGGGCCACCGCATGACAAACTGATTTGCACTAAACTAGTCACTTATTTCACCCAAATTTGTAAATTAGCTAATTTTCCCCCATGTGAATGAACAACTTTTTCTCTCAAATTAGAAATGTTTAAGTTACTAAAGAAACAAGAAAAAAAAACAACGGAATCACAAGAAAAATATTTAGAAAAATCACTATCAAATATTTCGTCACAATTCATAAGATTAAAAGAAATTCCCAACAAATAAGGAAGCTGTTCCTAAAGTATATTCCAGATATCCCCCTCCCCCCGCTTTTTTTCCCTTCCTTTCCTACATCACCCCAAAGAGAGGTAGACAAACAAACAATTCAGGACAAAACAAACATCAAATAGAAAAGTAGCAGGAGGTAGATGCATCATCTGAAGTCATTCTAACCATAATAACCAGGTCCTCTAAGTCCAGTCTCTAAATATCAAACTAAATGTCAGTAGTCAGTTTACTTTAGAATCAAACTACATTCTATTCAGATTGTCTTGAGGCCTTCTCCCACTGCCAGTGTGTCATCAGGGGTGCCTGTATTTTGATTAAGCATGCTGATAGCAAGGATCCTTTGTCAGTATTATCCTTACTTAACCATCATGTCAAGACATCTTGTGAAACCTTGAATATCACTGTCACTTAGGGCATGAATTCTAATAAACTAAGGTCTCAGTGTCTCAAAAATAAAAAGGCAAAACATTGTTATTGTATCCAAGTGTTATACTTGTTATTATTGTGACATATATTATGGCTGCACGGTGGCGCAGTGGTTTAGCACTGTGGCAGCACAGTTTTACCCTCGGCCGGGGGACCACGGGGATCATGAGATCGTAGGTTCGATCCCAGCCCCCGACCAACAGTGAGCTGTGTGGAGTTTGCATGTTCTCCCCGTGTTGCGCGGGTTTACTCCGGGATTTCTCCGGTTTCCTCCCGCATACCAAAACATGTAGGTTTAGGGCGCTCGCGCACGCAGCGACCAGCAGCCGGTGGCTTATCACCAGACTGCAAACCATGTCTACCTACGGGTACAAATAAGTAACAAAAAAAAATATATATATATTTTTATCTATCTTAAAAATTGAAATAGTCATTTAATAATCATTTTCTTTTAAACTTTTGTATGTATGTGATCACATAATTCAGATTAATCTTTGCTTTACAAACCAAATTATAATTTACTTATTTCAATTTATGGCCATGTAGTCAAAACACTCTAATTACTTGTTAAACTTTGCAGTTTCTGTTTTGCTGATTAACAGTTTATGAAATCAGTTAATCATACAGTTCACAGGACTGCCTCCTTTGGATGCTGATTTTCAAGATTTTCTCCATAATCCATGCTCAAGTTTGACCTGTAATGAGAAAACAGTCATTTTCTATATGTATTTTGTAGTCACCCTTGAAGGCAGAAATCTGAGATGGGCATGAGTAAGATTCTTAATTTTCGGGCAATGGAAGAGCTCTTCAGTTTCTATTTTTGTCATTTTGATCTCAAAATATATTTATTTCATGCTTGGTTCAGATAAAACTTTTAGTAGTTGTCATTTTGGAAATTCAAATATAAGCATATACTTTTACAGTTTTACACTTCTTAAGTATGATGTTAAAAGATGATGTTAAAAGATGTTAAAAGAGATGTTAAAAGATGTTAAAAGATGTAAGATGTTAAAAGATTAACCATTGTCTCAAATTCGTTGACTGCCATTTTAAATAATGTTGCACTTTATTTTTGATGGAAATTTATCAACACTGGTGGTTTAAACACTTCTCTCTCTGGTTTGCAGCTCGTCAAGCATCCATCCACTCATTCACATTCACTCACCTGTCCGCTTTAGTTCTGGTCTGCAATCTTTCTGGTGTGTAATCAATTAAGCGTGAGAGCATTATTATTATCATTGTTATTCTTTTATACTAAAAAAGATGTGATTACTTAGGAAATACTTATTACCGTGTGCTGGTGTAGTTGTATACTCATAACTGTAAACTATATCTCAAATGTGTATGTACTTTAACTATTGTCCTACATATAAAAATATATCATGTTAACAGGTAAAACAAACAAAACGAATAAACAAACAGAAATTGTTGGTGTAGGTACGCTTTACCACAGGGTTTTTTTTTATCCTAACAGCTGGGCTAGTAAACCATGGCAAACAGTGTCCATTCATCCCTCTCTTCGGCACTAAGAGAATGTCTGATTTTCATTGGTTAATTTTCATAGAATTTTTATTTATTACCACTTTTGTCAGATTCAAGTTATTTCTGTAACCACTGTGTTTTTTTCTTTCATTAACAGAGGGGAACCAACAATTTTGTCCATGTCTGTATATTAAAGTCCCCTACTATAATTATTCTATCTGATTTCAGCACTAACTCAGCTAAGAATTTGGCAAATTCGGATAAAATCTCTGAGTAGGTTGATGGGGGACGATAAACTATGGAAAATAAAATTGTGTTTAGCCTAAAATTGCTAAAATGCCCAATACTGAGGACCAGGTCCTCAAAGGAATTATAACGTGTTTTGTGTTTGATGATGCTGGGGTGAGGTTACCAATGAGACAATAAAGATAGCACTGGTCTGCCTTGGTTCAGTTCGCCTCCAAAAAAAATCAACAACAAAGGAGGAAAAGATTCCTGGGATGTACAGTGGTGTGAAAAAGTGTTTGCCCCCTTCCTAATTTCTCACTTTTTTGTATGTTTGTCACACTTAAATATTTCAGATCATCAAACAAATTTACACTACCATTCAAAAGTTTGGGGTCACTTAGAAATTTCCTTATTTTTGAAAGAAAAGCACTGTTTTTTTTCAATGAAGATAACTTTAAACTAATCAGAAATACACTCTAATATCTAATATACATTGCTAATGTGGTAAATGACTATTCTAGCTGCAAATGTCTGGTTTTTGGTGCAATATCTACATAGGTGTATAGAGGCCCATTTCCAGCAACTATCACTCCAGTGTTCTAATGGTACAATGTGTTTGCTCATTGCGTCAGAAGGCTAATGGATGATTAGAAAACCCTTGTGCAATCATGTTAGCACAGCTGAAAACAGTTTAGCTGGTTAGAGAAGCTATAAAACTGACCTTCCTTTGAGCAGGTTGAGTATCTGGAAAAAATTATTATTTCAAATACAAATCATTATTTCTAACCTTGTCAATGTCTTGACTATATGTTCTATTCATTTTACAACTCATGGTGGTAAATAAATGTGACTTTTCATGGAAAACACAAAATAATTGTCTGGGTGACCAGAATCAGAATCAGAATCAGAATCAGAATCAGAATCAGGTTTATTGCCATTGTTCATGTAGAACACAAACTAGGAATTTGTCTCGGTACAATGCTGCAACATTAAACATGATAAGATAAGAGAAATAAACTATACATGTAATAAAGTGTAGGATAAGATTAAGTGATACTGGTCAACAGTTAAAATATATATTAGCCAGCAGCAGATACTGTGGAGAACTATATAGTGCAGTCGGTAATGCAGGAAGAAAACAGTGATGATTGACATGAGTCTGGTTGAGCTGCTGTACATGGTGCACGAGAGTCACTTAGTGTTCAGCAGTCTAATGGCAGAGGGGAAGAAGAAGCTGTTCATGTGACCCCAAACTTTTGAACGGTAGTGTAAATATTTGAGAAAGATAACAAAAATAAACACAAAATGCAGTTTTTAAATGAAGTTTTTTATTATTAAGGGTAAAAAAAAAATCAAAACCAACATGGCCCTGTGTGAAAAAGTGATCCCCCCCCCCGCATATTAACCTCTTGCGCTCCGTTGTACCGCGGACGGGCAAGTCTCTGCATCCTAGAGCGCACGAGGGCGCTCTCGTGAGCTCTAGGATGCATGATGGAGATTGTGATGTAGGTGGTGTATGGCGTCCAAGCGCGCACTGAAAATAAAAGCTGCAGACACAGCCGCGAACAGATTAGTTCATCTGATTGACCTCTCATTCGACTAATAAGAGCCTTAAATTGGGTTTCTGAAACCTTGAAGAACCAATGACTGAAAACCTAGCCAGAAGGACCCGCCTCCCAACGCTGTGAATGCAGTGAGCCAATTGAAGCAGAGAAGTTCGCGAGCTGTTTTTTTTTTAAGGCTGGGTGAAGACTGGCTGCTGCAGCGGATCAAAAAAGGACCCGCAGGAAGAACCCCACAGACCCAGCAGCACGGAGACCATCCACAAATGCAACCTGTGTGACAGGGAGTGCCATTCGCGGATCGGCATGTTCGGCCACAGGCGGTGCTTATTTTGTTTTGGTTCCAGCAGAGTAGACATTATGATTTCTTCCATGGTCATAGACCGACGGAGGCTGACGACGAAGGCTGAGTGACACGCACGCCTTCGCCAGTCTTTTTTTAATTACTACTGTTATTTGTTTTGAAAAATCGTTCGCCAAAAACCGCAATCATGGAAGCACAAAACTGCAATAATGGAATTATGTTTTGATCGGGTCGCGAGACCAGAACCACGAGCAGACCAGCGTCACGTTCGTCTGACAGTGAGGAAGAGAAGTTCGCCAGGACTCTGCTGCTGTGCAGAGGTAAGGTGTTATAAGCTAAATTATTATTTATCCCTAAAAATTGTAATCCAAAATGACTTTTGACCGATCGGTAAATTACAACTGTGTGGTGCGGCGCGGCGCACAAACTGCGCCGCGGTACAAGGGGTTGTTCGCCGTGTACAGACCGTGAACGCTCCCCCCCCACCCCCGCTATTCTTCTGTAGCGAGGGGGGGGGAGCCACGGTGACTGCACTGCTGTCCCACATCGTCACATGAGGGTAATCCGTTGTGTAGCGATGGCCGATGTCCATCCTCTGTAGCGAGGGAGGGGGACAAACCCCCCCCACACACACACACACAGACAGCCCTGAGTGTGACCTTTCATTAGAGCCCAAAATGAAGCTTCTACATTGAATCATTCAAAAGTTACAGACATTTTTTCCAAACGGTGCCATTTGGCACAATTTGGCACAGTTCCAAAATGCCTGGGAACTACCTGAGTATAAAGCTGTGTAATATATTCATTTTTTGTGGTATTGTTACAAAATTTGGAACTCAGCTGGATAGCACTTCGTTCTACATTTCTTTTGCATTTTCCAGCCCGGATCTGAAGCTGTGTGTTATTTGCAAGCATTTGTATCCAAAAAAACACCCAGGCCAAATTTATTTTCTTCAAGTTCACTATGTTTAGATGACTGTAACTCAGTGGCCGGAGTACTTAGAGAGATTATGACTGTTTTGCCAAAAAATTCAAAGTGTTTTCTTTTAAATGAGACCAACCCCATGAAGATGCTGCAAAGGGTTGAAGAACAGCTTTTGATTTAATTTGGGCACGTTAATTTTTGGCGTTTTTAGGGAAATTGACCGGAGTGCAAGGGGTTAAAACATAAATTAACCCTATGACTGTGTATGCCGCCGAATTGCAACATATCCCCACGTGGTCAAGAGTGGTAAATATTTTTGTCAGTAAAATAGTTCAGATTTCCAAGGCTATAACTTGAAAGTGATAAGAAATAATGGCTTGCTGTCAATTAGAAAGATGTAAAATGTGATCCAAAGTTTCAGATAGGATTAAATTTATGCATCTAATTTGCATAATGTCGCAGCACCTCTTTAAATTCCATAACTCAGTCAAAATTGGACTTTGGACATATTTACACAAAGAATGGTTCAGGTCTTTTGACACCGTTTTTTTGTACAGAGGTACCTCATCATCTTACCTTCAAAGTATATGAACAAGAAATCAGTACAATATTAAAAAAAAAACAAAACAAAAAAAACAGAAATTTCTCACTTATTTTCGGCAAAGGGGGGCTGGCTGGCCGGCTGGCTGGCTGGCGTGGTTGCTGCGTTTTCACCCATCATGGTCCTTATTTTGTGTTCTGTCGGTCATTTAAAGTCTCTATCATATCTACAAAGTCTTATGATTATCCCACATAAATTTTGCTTGTATTCCGCGGTTATTTTACGCGTACAAAGCCGAGAAAGTGACGGTAACCGATCGTGGCCATGTTAGCTTTCTGGGCTAAAATGCTAAAAACAGGAAATGGAAATGAGGAGTTCTTCTTCTTTGGTGCATTACGTGTCATCCATTGAGTCCTCCAACAGAATTCTGCCACCTTTTGAAACTTACAAATCAGTACAAATCCCCAATGCAGTCGATCATGTGAGAGTGAGACGACAGGCACAGTGCTGCGCTCTGCCACTAGGGGCACGCAAATTCACACACTCAAAGGGTTAACTATGGTTTATTACATCTTTGGAAAGCTGAGTTCAATCTCTCTAGCCACACGCAGGCCTGATTAATACCACACCTGTTCTCAATCAAGAAGTCACTTAAATAGGACCTGCCTGACAAAGTGAAGTAGACCAAAAGATCCTCAAAAGCTCAACAACATGCTGCGGTCCAAAGAAATTCAGGAACAAATGAGAAACAAAGTAATTGAGAGCTATAAGTCTGGAAAAGGTTATAAAGCCATTTCTAAAGCTTTGGGACTCCAGCAAACCACAGTGAGAGCCATTATCCACAAATGGCGAAAACATGGAACAGTGGTGAACCTTCCCAGGAGTGGCCAGCCAACCAAATTTATCCCAAGAGCACAGCAACGACTCATCCAAGAGGTCACAAAAGACCCCACAACAACATCCAAAGAACTAAAGGCCTCACTGCAGACTCCACCATAAGAAAGAGATCGGGCAAAAATGGCCTGCATGGCAGAGTTCCAAGATAAAGGCCACTGCTGAGCACAAAGAGCATAGAGGCTGGTCTCAGTTTTGCCAGAAAACATCTTGATGATCCACAAGACTTTTGGGAAAATACTCTGTGGACTGACGAGATAAAAGTTGAACTTTTTGGAAGGTGTGTGTCCCATTACATCTGGCATAAAAGTAATACAGCATTTCAGAAAAGGAACATCATACAACAGTAAAATATGGGAGTGGTAGTGTGATGGTCTGGGGCTGTTTTGCTGCTTCAGGACATGGAAGACTTGCTGTGGTAAATGGAACCATGAATTATGCTATCTACCAAAAAATCCTGAAGGAGAATGCCCAGCCATCGGTTTGTGACCTCAAGCTGAATTGCACTTGGGTTCTGTAGCAGGACAATGATCCAAAACACACCAGCAAGTCCACCTCTGAATGGCTTAAGAAAAACAAAATGAAGACTTTAGGGTGGCCTAGTCAAAGTCCTGACCTGAATCCGACTGAGATGCTGTGGAATGACCTTAAACAGGCAGTTCATGCTTGAAAACCCTCCAATGTGGCTGAATTACAACAGTTCTGCAAAGATGAGTGGCCAAAATTCCTCCACAGTGCTGTGAAAGACTCATTGCCAGTGATCACAAGCGCTTGATTGCAGTTGCTGCTGTTAAGGGTGGCCCAACCAGTTATTAGGTTCAGGGGCAATCACTTTTTCACACAGGGCCATGTAGGTTTGGATTTTTTTTTTCCACTTAATAATAAACACCATTTAAAAACTGCATTTTGTGTTTACTTGTGTTATATTTGTCTAATATTTAAATTTGTTTGATGATCTGTTTGATGATTTGAGGTGTTTCAGGCATGTCCCACTGGGAGGAGACCCCGGGGCAGACCCAGGACTCGGTGGAGAGACTATGTCTCCCAGATGGTCTGGGAACGCCTTGGTATCCCCTCTGAAGAGCTGGAGCAGGTGGCTGGAGAGAGGGAAGTCTGGGCTTCTCTGCTTGAACTGCTGCCTCCGCGACCCGGACCTCCGGAAAAGCGGTAGAAGATGGATGGATGGATGATGATCTGAAACATTTAAGTGGGACAAACATACAAAAAAAATGAGAAATCAGGAAGGGTACAAACACTTTTTCACACTACTGTATATTCTGTTCATATAGCATCCACATGGAAATTAAAACTAGGACTTAAATAAAATGTCACTGTTTCTCTGTTTTGGGTGTCAGTCTGTGAGGTCACTGTCTTAATACAATTGGAATATGTGATTCCTTGAAATTTATTTTAAAAAATGTGTAGAATTATATTATTAAGTACAACAAAAAGGGTAAATTAGGTCATAATATATACTTTGATAAATGATACTATTATGTTGTCAAATGCTGCTTCCCCTTTATATATATATACAGTGATCCCTCACTTATTGCGGTTAATGGGTTCCAGAACCGACCGCGAAAAGTGAAAAAACGCGAAGTAGCGTCACCCCCCCCATTTTTTACATACATTTTTTTGTGTATATATAATATCAATAAGTGTATATTAACCCTATAAATGCATATGTTATCATTATAACATTATTCTTATCATTAGAACATTAAAGAATAGTTTGAAACATGTAAATAAAAAAGTTCCACGCGAAAAGTTCCACGCGGCGAGACTAAGCAACACGAACGATAAAGAACAATGAATGCGGTCTTCCATCGCTGGGTATGGGCGCTCGGCAGGGAGAGAAGCTGGGTAAAACGTCTCGGCCAATCAGCTTGCGAGATTCCCGAGCCGAGCATCAGAGAGGTGGATTTTGAGTTGTGTGGGCTCTCCGTGTTGATACCTGATGTTCTAATGTAGTCTCCCTGCTTTCTGCTAGCGCCTGGGCAACTTTCGTGCCATTTTTTCTCAATTTTGAATTTTTGATGAATATTTTTGAAAAATCCGCGATGCACTGAGGGCGCGAAAGGTGAGGCGCGAAGTAGCGAGGGATCACTGTATATATATATATATATATATATAGTGGGGCAAAAAAGTATTTAGTCAGCCACCAATTGTGCAAGTTCTCCCACTTAAAAGATGAGAGAGGTCTCCAATTTTCATCATAGGTATACCTCAACTATGAGAGACAAAATGAGAAAAAAAAAAATCCAGAAAATCACAATGAAGGATTTTTAATGAATTAATTGGTAAATTCCTCGGTAAAATAAGTATTTGGTCAGTAATAAAACTTCATCTCAATACTTCGTTATATACCCTTTGTTGGCAATGACAGAGGTCAGACGTTTTCTGTAAGTCTTCACAAGGTTTTCACACACTGTTGCTGGTATTTTGGCCCATTCCTCCATGCAGATCTCCTCTAGAGCAGTGATGTTTTGGGGCTATCGCTGGGCAACACGGACTTTCAACTCCCTCCAAAGATTTTCTATGGGGTTGAGATCTGGAGACTGGCTAGGCCACTCCAGGACCTTGAAATGATTCTTACGAAGCCACTCCTTCATTGCCTGGGTGGTGTGTTTGGGATCATTGTCATGCTGAAAGACCCAGCCACATTTCATCTTCAATGCCCTTGCTGATGGAAGGAGGTTTTCACTCAAAATCTCACGATACATGGCCCCATTCATTCTTTCCTTTACACGGATCAGTCGTCCTGGTCCCTTTGCAGAAAAACAGCCCCAAAGCATGATGTTTCCACCCCCATGCTTCACAGTAGGTATGGTGTTCTTTGGATGCAACTCAGCATTCTTTCTCCTCCAAACACGACAAGTTGAGTTTTTACCAAAAAGTTCTATTTTGGTTTCATCTGACCATATGACATCCTACCAATCCTCTTCTGGATCATCCAAATGCTCTCTAGCAAACTTCAGATGGGCCTGGACGTGTACTGGCTTAAGCAGGGGGACACGTCTCACACTGCAGGATTTGAGTCCCTGGCGGCGTAGTGTGTTACTGATGGTAGCCTTTGTTACTTTGGTCCCAGCCCTCTGCAGGTCATTCACTAGGTACCCCCATGTGGTTCTGGGATTTTTGCTCACCGTTCTCGTGATCATTTTGACCCTACAGGGTGAGATTTTGCGTGGAGCCCCGGATCGAGGGAGATTATCAGTGGTCTTGTATGTCTTCCATTTTCTAATAATTGCTCCCACAGTTGATTTCTTCACACCAAGCTGCTTACCTATTGCAGATTCAGTCTTCCCAGCCTGGTGCAGGTCTACAATTTTGTTTCTGGTGTCCTTTGACAGCTCTTTGGTCTTGGCCATAGTGGAGTTTGGAGTCTGACTGTTTGAGGTTGTGGACAGGTGTCTTTTATACTGATAATGAGTTCAAACAGGTGCCATTAATACGGGTAACGAGTGGAGGACAGAGGAGCCTCTTAAAGAAGACGTTACATGTCTGTGAGAGCCAGAAATCCTGCTTGTTTGTAGGTGACCAAATACTTATTTTACCGAGGAATTTACCAATTAATTCATTAAAAATCCTTCAATGTGATTTTCTGAATTTTTTTTTTCTCATTTTGTCTCTCATAGTTGAGGTATACTTATGATGAAAATTGAAGACCTCTCTCATCTTTTAAGTGGGAGAACTTGCACAATTGGTGGCTGACTAAATACTTTTTTGCCCCACTGTATATCTCCAGGGGTAAATTGCAGCTTGTGGTGATGCTTCCTGGGCGTTAGTGAGCATGTCATGTGATAGTTATTATGATAGTGTCAAAAGAAGAGATGCTGAGGCGTGATGTCCTGTGTGACCTTGTGCAAAACAAAAAACGTATTGACTGTGAGTGCTTTTCCCTGACCTAATTTACAAGTTTCAGTTAGAGCAACTAATTCAGCTGCTTGTGCACAATAATGTGACGGGAGTTTCATGTTTGCTTTATAAACCATAATGAACCTAAAATAAAATAAAGTAAACCAAAATAAAATAAAGTAAAACATGTTTTCGGCTCAGATTCATCAGGCTATATGAATTTCTGCATCCTTGGACTTGAAATAAAGTCACAAGTGCAACAATAAAAGTGGAAGTAAAATGTAAAATGTGAGCCACAGAATTATTACTAAAAATCCAAAACTGACAAAAGTTATGTCGAGAAGAGAAAAATAAAATCAAAAGAAGAAAACACATTCATTTAAAGAAAAATGCATCTATAGGGCCCTAGTTTCATTTTTCCCCTCTAATATTTATTTATTTATTTTAAATCCTAACTTTGCTCTAATACTTGGGGTCATATGAGCAATGAAACCCTGAATATCACTGTCACTCAACAGCCCACACCTCTAATTGATTCAAACCAGATACTGTTGGCAAAATAAATTTCAACTATATAGTTAGCCAATATGCTTCTGTTTTCACTTTTATACCTTCTTGTGTCCAAATTCTCACACATTTTCATACAAACACATTCTCACACAATGTCCTATAAAACCAATTTATTTTTCATGTACATAATGTCATAATTTATTTAGATGGAAGGAGTTCTCCTTTAGTTATCATACATTCTTATTTTCTGCCTCTAATTGATTCAAACCAGATACTGTTGGCAAAATAAATTTCAACTATATAGTTAGCCAATATGCTTCTGTTTTCACTTTTATACCTTCTTGTGTCCAAATTCTCACACATTTTCATACAAACACATTCTCACACAATGTCCTATAAAACCAATTTATTTTTCATGTACATAATGTCATAATTTATTTAGATGGAAGGAGTTCTCCTTTAGTTATCATACATTCTTATTTTCTGCTTTTTCTGATCTAACTTTTCTTTCAGACAATGTAATCGATGGAGACTAAATGATCCTTCATCTGGAAAACCCATTTCAGACCAGATAGGCACCAGCCAGACATTTCCATCACCATATTTTTGTCTCATATATTTTTACATATGGGAATTGCTGTAAGGGCTCACACTCTTACTTTGAGATGTTTCCTATAGTCCATCTGAAGCCACTGTTGCCCGTGCCTTCAGGCATCCCAAACTAAAGAAAAAAAAAGAAATTTTTTTGCTCTGCTGGCAGGTAATTTTACTTAAAATAAGCAAAAAATTTTGGCGCTTGATAATCGATCCATCCATCTTCTTCCTCTTAATCCTTTTCGGGTCACGGGGGGGGGGGGGTGGAGCCTATCCCAGCATCTTTGGGCAAGAGGCAGGGTACACCCTGGACAGATTGCCAGTCTGTCGCAGGGCCAACACAGAGACAGACAACCATTCACTCTCACAGTCATACCTAAGGACAATTTAGACTCCCCACTTTGATGACAATTAACCTAACTTGCATATTTTTGGCATGTGGGAGGAAACCGGAGTAAACCCATGCAGACACGAGGAGAACATGCAAACTCCACACAGATCACTGTTGGTCAAGACAAAAAAACCCTTCTCCCACCAAGACTAGATTAAATTGCTTAACACAAGTAAAAACTATCATTAAGCAAGCAAAATCCCACAGAAACTGCACAACAAAAAGAAATTACTGTCCAAATTATTGAGATTGTGGAGAGAGTCAAGAACAAGGCAGAGAGGTCCAGATCATATCAGGCTTCATTCAACTCTCTCTCACATTTCTCTAGAAACACAAGCAACAAAAGAGTACAGATCTCAGGCACCTCTGCTCTTAAATAATGCCACTCGGTCAGCCTTCTCTGTGTGCTGCATTAACATTAAAGCCTTTGTAATTCCCATTCTCTTTGTCACTGTTCACATCAACACACCACCCCCGCATCCACACACAAACCCCCCATGACGATTCCTTTTTGTCTTTCAGTCGGAGTGTAAATATACTGAGGTGGATTCCCACAAGATATCTAATACATTTCATTATATCAAAATCCTACAGTTTAGTGTGACCTTATTACAGCTTCAGCACAAAACAAGTTAGTCCTTACACACTTGTTTTGTGCTGAAGCTGTAAGTCCTTACACACAAGAAGAAGTAGAGTGATGTAGGGTGAGGTGTGTGGTGGTAATGCACCTGTAAGCTGGCTGCCAACCGCTAATCAAATCTAAAAGAAGAAGAAGAAGAAGTCCTTACACACACGCACACACATACAATAGCAAGGTCGAATATCAAGCTCAAATGAGCACACACACGTTAGTAAGCAATACCAAAGCCACTTATAATAAGCAAATCTCGCAACCCATGGTTCTCATCTTCAGTCGTCTTCTGCCGCTCTGAAAACACAATCATTTTTTTCTCTCTTTTTTTTTCCTCACAAAGTAACCCGTAAAACATTAAAAACACACACGAACAAGCACATGAACGACTGGACAAACAAACCGCAGTTATTTATTTAATGTATTTATTTTATTATAATTTGGGGTTATTTCTGTCATGTCCGCTGTGTAATTGTGCAGTGAACAAATGAATAAATACGAGAGGGGAAAACAGAGGGGAAAAATATACAAAATATACAAAATGTCCAAACAACAGTCACATGCAGATGGGGAGACAACCGGCTACTAGCTTAGTTGGCGTAGAGGAAATGCCAAGCACACTCCAGGCTGAGCAGAAGCGGAGAGGAAGGCATAATTAAGGAGGACTTACATACATGTAGGAGCGGAAAGGCTCTGGAGAAACTACACGGTTCGGCCCAAGGGAAACCAACAGTCTGCGAGCCAGGATGTCCAAGGTTGACTGACTTAAGCTGCCACACTGACTGCGCACACTGCCTCCCAATAAGTACTCAATATACTAATGAAGGCAAGTGGACACAGCCGTGTGGCAAGCAGATGCGTGAATAATTGGCAATGTGTGTGTATGTGCATGTGTGAGTGTGTGTGCGTGCATGAGTGTGTGAGTGTGTATGTGGTGATGAGATGCATCCGGTGAATGTCTGGTAAGAGGAGGAGGCGTGGCTGTAGGACTGTCAGAGAGCAAGGCTCAATCTGCCAGCTGGAAATAAGAAGTAATCAAAACCTACAGCCACAGGTCATGGACGGGGTAGAACGACCCCGAACATGACAATTTCATCGTGTATATATTTTTAAGGATAATTTTACTTTGTTTTAAACATGATTTAGATTATGCCTTAAGGTACTTTGGTTCTTACTATCACATTAGAGTTTATCCATGTGATATTAGTGCTATTTACCTGTATTTTTAAGGTTAACCCTCACTGTATCGACACTCACTTATGATGTTGATAAGATCTCACATGATATTTCTTAATCAAACCTTAATCAAACTTGAGCCGTGGTTTAATGACAGAACTCCTGCAGTCAGACAGGAGTGCCGCAGAGCTGAACAGAGGTGGAAGAAGGACAAACTGCAGGTGTCACTGCAGATTTTAAAAGACTGCTGGTGTCAGTATCAAAATACTGTCAAGCAGGAAAAAAGCAAATATTTTGCTAATGTTGTTTTATCTCATTGTCATAATCAACGGGTTTTATTTAACACTATTGACTCTGTTCTTAATTCCTCACAGACTGACTGTTTGGAGGCCTCCTCTGAGTTATGCAATGATTTTATGAACTTTTTTATTGGTAAGGTGGCCACCACCAGGGCTCTCCTCTCACCTCCTGCCTCTGATCCCTCTGTCTCTGTCCCTTGTTCTACTGTTTTTAATCAGTTTGAACCTGTGACTCTGTCAGTTTTAGAGGATGTGGTTGGCCACATTAAGCCCTCAGGGTCTCCCTGTGATGCTGTTCCTCCTAGACTTTTTAAAGAGGTGCTTCCCAGTATAAGCCAGTCAGTTCTCACCATTTTGAACTGCAGCCTGTCATCTGGTGTGGTTCCTGCAGATTTTAAACACGCAGTAGTACAGCCCTTGATTAAGAAACCTGGTGTCGATCATACCATGTTGGCAAACTTTAGGCCTATTTCCAAGCTGCCATTTCTCTCAAAAATTTTAGAGAAAATTGTCTATATGCAGCTGAAATGTTTTCTGGATGAACACGGTATTTTTGAGGTTTTTCAATCTGGTTTCAAAGCTCTTCATAGCACAGAGACAGCCTTGTTAAGAGTTTTTAACGATATTCTCTTGGCATGTGATTCAGGTGAATATGCTGTTCTTGTGCTGCTTGATTTAACTGCTGCCTTTGACACAGTGGACCATCATGTTTTAATTTCCCGTTTGCAGCACCTAGTGGGCATTTGTGGCACTGCTCTCAACTGGTTTAGGTCCTATCTGGCAGACAGAACTTTTAAAGTTAGCATGTCTGGGTTTGAATCCTCTTCTGCTCCTCTGCCTTACGGGGTCCCACAGGGGTCAATTCTAGGGCCCATGCTTTTTTCTCTGTATATACTTCCACTGGGTTCCATTTTTAAAAAGCATAGTATCTCTTTCCACCTGTATGCTGAGGACTGTCAGATTTATGTCTATCTAAAACAAAAAGCTGCCTCATCAGTAAACTCACTCCTGGCATGCATTGAAGACATAAAGTCTTGGATGCCCCTAAACTTCATAAATTTTAATGATAAGAAGACCGAAGTGATGGTGTTTGGATCTAGTCGCCCCTGTGAGTCCCTTCCTGTATACTTGGGCCCCCTTACTCCTTATGTTAAATCCACAGCTACGAACCTTGGTTTTATCACAGACAATGATTTTAAATTAGACACGCAGATTCGTTCTGTGGTAAAATCCAGCTTCTTTCCTCTAAGGCGTTTAGCAAAAGTAAAACCCATTCTCTCTAGACCACACTTGGAAACAGTAATCCATGCTTTTATTTCATCTCGGCTGGATTACTGTAACTCACTTCACGCCGGTGTCAGCCAGTCATCTCTTTCCCATCTGCAGCTGGTTCAAAACGCCGCTGCTCGTCTTTTAACAGGTACACGTGGAAGAGATCACATCACACCCATCTTAGCTTCACTCCACTGGCTGCCCATGTATTTTAGAGTTCATTTTAAAATTCTTTTATTTGTTTTTAAATCCTTGAATGGTCTTGCTCCACCTTACCTCTCTGAGCTTCTTATCCCTACGCTCCCACCCAGTCCCTTAGGTCAGTTGAACAGCTGCTTTTGGAGGTACCAAAGGTGAGGCGCAAGCTCAGAGGGGACAGAGCCTTTTCGATCATGGCCCCCAGGTTATGGAATGATTTACCCCTGGACATTAGACAAGCACTTTCACTGTCCATTTTTAAAACACGTCTTAAAACACATTTTTACTCCCTAGCCTTCGACCCCAGTATGAGACATTGATTTTATTGAATGAAATGGATTTTTATTTATTTTACTTTTTATTTTATTTATGTTTTGTTTTTTGTTTTTTTTACTGTGGTTCTTGTATTAGCGCCCTTTGTGTTAGTGCCCTGCTTTTATGTTCTCTTGCTGTACAGCACTTTGTGTAGCGAGTGTTGCTTTTAAAGTGCTTTATAAATAAAGTTGATTGATTGATTGATTGATTGAATCAATGCTCACTTGTGATGTTGGAAAGATCTTACATTGATTTTCCACATATCTATCAGGTCCACTTATGCAGTGGAAATGCACATTCCCATTTGCAGACTCGAACCGGGACAACCAAGCCTCTACCTCGCCCAAAACCCGATTTTAGACTTTGCGGTATCAAACGCTTGGTTTACTCTTTTTACACGTATTCTCACTGCGGACTCGAACCCAGTGTCTATATACTAATTCAATTTACTCACTGTGATCTGCGTGGGGGTTAATCCCACCACTCTCCAGCTCCCAGCGCCTCAGGACCATGCCTCCACTGCCGCAAAAAACCAGGTTGTTGGTCCCAGTCGGGGGACGACTTTTCCCGCAGCCGTATACAGCTGTCCTTGGTCCAAAAATGCTGGAAGCAGAGGAGCGATATATGAGGTTCCTGTGGTTCGGGCACCAAGTATGTTAGAAAAATCCTTGAAGACCTTCAGTCAAAAACCAGGCAAGATCAGAGTTTCAGCAAATTTAATTACACTGACCAGTGGAGAACAAAGCAAAAACAGTCTCAGAGCCTATTCGCACATCATTCTGAGTCAAACACACATCATTCAGTTCTTTAAGCTCCTCGTTATCTCAGAGATGGAGGAGCAAATTGTCCATCATGATTGCACTGCACGTCTTGATGCTCAATTCTGATTGTTTGCTGAGATCTGATTTTTTTGTGTGGGCATTCACATTCACATTACAACTTAAATGCGACCCCCTATCAGACTCCAGTGGGAACAGTCTACTGCTATGAAGTGACCCGTAACGTCAGACACAGCGTTGTAGAACGATTGAGGAAAGGGGGGGGGGGAGAACTTCTTAACCCTGATGCAGTGCAGCAAAATAAAATGTTAAAATCATAAATATGAGACCAGCTTCATTCTTCTACAGGCCAGGTGAGCACTGTGATCAGCTCTGCTTTAATAGAACTGATCGATTACACAGCCCTTAAAATGTGCCTTTACTGTGCACCTGTAATGTGTGACGGTTTCAGCCTCGAACCCCCCTCCCCGCCGAAATTTTGAAGTTATTGTGCAGTCGGAGCTGACAGAATTACAATCCAGTGATAAAGGGAATGAGATTGATTAAAAAGAGAACACAAATCAGCTGTGTCTCCCATGCTGGCTGTATCGTCCACCACAGAATTGTAGCATCTGTCTCACTTCAATGAGGAAAAAGTTGGATGAATTGCGGCATGACCGTTCAGACAGAGGCCGCTTTGGAAAATATCAGATTTGTATCTGAATTAGGACCACATATTAAAGTGGCCTGGGTTTGGTGTGAAAAAAATCGGATATGTGTTGTTCAGACAATCATTAAAAATTAGATATGGGTCACATTTGTGCAAAAAAATCGGAATTTGAGCTTAAAAACCTGCAGTGTGACCGGAGCCTAAGTGTCAGGGATTGCAGACTCAGACCCAGGAGCAACAAGGATTAAGTCAGTAAGTTATGTGACAATAATCTTTATTACAATAATTGTGCAAATGATGTTGATGAACACGTGCAACAAGATTCTGGCAACCTTGTAGGGGAGAGCAGAGGTGAGGATGAATAACACTGGATGGAAAAATAAGAAGAATGTAATACTGGGTATGCTGACAGGGCCATCCGGAGAATCTACCGCAACAGGGTGAGGAACCTCCAGGCTGGGGAGCTAGCTGCCAGCGGTGAGAGTGCTGAAGACAGGCTGGCCAGACCTGAATGCTGAAGAGATGGTGCAAGAAGATGTGATATACGTATGCACGGTGGTAAGTCGACTTACTTGTGGGGGAGTGATGATGTGCACAAATCCAAGAGAGTCCAAATCCAAGTCCTAGATCCAAAGTCCACAGTCCAAAGGCAGGCTAGGGGTCAATACATTGCAGAAGGATAACAGGCGAGCAGAGGCACAGAGGCAGGAGGCTGGTGGCAGGGTCTAGGGAAAACAGAGGTCAAACACGACAGGCAAGAAAGAATGCAATAATATTTGGCAGAGCAAGGATACAGACGGGTGCAGAGTCAGACGCAACCAGGCAGAGTGGTGGGAGAGTCTCCCTTATAAAGTACTCCTCGAATTAGCAGCAGGTGAGGATCAGGGCTGCAAAGAGGATGCTAATCAGCAGGGAGAGAAAAACACAAACACAACAGAGCAGGCAGGGATCCTTACACCATGATGTTGATTTAAGGTGGAACTGCATAGTCCCAGTGTATGGTCAATACAATTATGAAGTCTGTCAGTTATGAAGTATGGGCAATACAATTATGAAGTATTATTATTATTATTATTATTATTATTATGTAGTAGTAGTAGTAGTAGTAGTAGTAAAATATTGTAGTCACATTGTTTTTTGCTGTTGTTTCTCTGTCTGTTAATAATAATAATATTATTAATAAGGATGGATTGCATTTATATAGCGCCTTTCATTCAAATTTTCAGGAAAGGTGTGTAATGGCACACTGAATGCATGATTAGATTTTGGTGATGATCTCAAAATGTATATCTCCGCCAAGGCCCCTATCTTTTCGCAGAGTGTTAGCAACAATACTCCAAAACTACTGGATGAATCTGGATGAAATTTTCACCAGAGGTGGCGCTTGGCCCAAAGATGAACTCATTAGATGTTGGAGGTGATTCGTGAGTGTATGCCTACGCTAAGGCCCTATCTCGCAATGTACAAATGGATGGCGATATGGACGGAAAAAGGGACGGAGGGGAGGACAAAGGGAGGAAGGGATGGAGCCTTGGCAGAGGTATGCGCTTTCTGAGTGCCCTCTAGTTATTATTATTATTATTATTTCATTTCATTATTTGTCCTAAAACAGAAATGCTTGCGCTGGCTGGGCCATGTCACCCGTATGGAGGACGAACACATCCCTACAGATCTCCTTTATGGTGAACTGGCATCTGGAAAGAGGCCAACTGGAAGGCCCCAGCTGCGCTCCAAAGACACCTGCAAACGGGACTTCAGTGCACTTGGCATTAACATCAACACCTGGCAGGCAGTAGCTGCAGACAAATCTGCCTGGAGGCACCAAGTGTGGATAGGACTGCAGCAGTTTGAGAGTAAACTGACACGGCAGGTGGAAAAGAAGAGACTCCAGAGAAAGATTCAGCCACCAGAGGACAGACCCGCCTCAAGTGTTCATTTGTGTGTGCTGTGGCCAGGACTGTCATTCCCACATCGGACTCTACAGTCACAGCAGACGCTGTACTCACCCGGATGTACAGGGCACTACTCCATGATTCTACGGGATCAATGGATGCCTGCCTGTTATTATTATTATTATTATTAGTAGTAGTAGTAGTAGTAGTAGTATTGTTATTATTATTATTATTAGTAGTAGTAGTAGTAGTAGTAGTATTGTTATTATTATTATTATTAGTAGTAGTAGTAGTAGTAGTAGTATTGTTATTATTATTATTATTAGTAGTAGTAGTAGTAGTAGTAGACTATATATAAACAAATTAAATTTAAAAAGTCCTCTGCTGGCTGATGTCCAGTTCAGCACAACATCGACCTCTGTGAGATTGTTTCTGTTCATATAATCTGTTCTGTTATGCCAAATAAAGTCACACACAAAGAGAAGCTTCTGTCTCTTTGGACACGCGCTCTCGGTTCTCACCAGTGTCTCGGCACCAACAATCGCTGTCATGTCAGGTGCAGATGAATTAACACATGCTTTTAGGAAGCATTAAATCCTGGTGCATTTAGCAAGAGATTGGCAACTGCAAACCTTAGTAAATCACCTTGCTCCAGTCATTTAAATACTATTCTCCCTCAAATTTGCGCTTTGACATGACAGCTCCTACAAATACATATGCAATGAGGCCAGGCGCAAAATTAACATAGTCCACGCCTTTCCACCGCTAATTTTGCCCTGCGCCCTTTAGTAAATCTTGACAGTTTTTTAACACCAAAACAGGGTTTTGCAATGGTGCAGCGCATTAGCAGGGTGACCTGCATATTTTTACTGTGTATATTAGGATTGTGAATGACACATATTTATATATAGTCAGCTGCATTAACTAATTTTGAAGAAATTATTCTGGACTTTAGGAGGCAGAATAATGGTATTTTAAATTGTTTTTTTTTAATTAAAATGGTATTTTATTTGTATTTGTAGCAGGTGCTGCTAGATTTCTATTTTTATGCTTATTTAATATGCTGATTGGTGGCATCTTAGGTTTGCTCTAAACAATGTCTCGTTGTGCTTGTGTGCAATGACAGTGAAGTTATTCAGTTACTGTATTTAATTAGTAAATCTGCCCCTAGATTGTTTGATTGTGCCTTCTTTGACAAGAAATGTCAGAAGTTTCTGTATTCTACCAGTTGATTGTTTCTCACAGGTCAGTCAAACAGCATGGGATGCACAAAACCTTTCACAACAAGCACAGAAATGTATGTAATTTTGTATTTTCAAAAAAATATAAATTTTTTCTCTTCTTCCTTTCACATTGAATTTTTAAAGATTGCATTTACCTCATGCCTTAATAACAAAGCACCATTTAACATTACAACACCCATTGCACATAATTACTTCTCCCTTTAACTACAGTATATTAATAGTTTACAGTAATTTCATTTCATCTCCTGACACTGTATCTTTTTCTTTAACTAGGCAGGCATCTCTTTGTCGACTGCTCTTTGTCGGACGTGGGCATAGGTTTGATCCTTCTAGCTTGTTCCCTGTTGGGCCTGTGTAGCTGCCTCATATTGCTGGTTAAACTGCTCAACTCTCTGCTGAAGGGTCAGGTGGCCAGCGCTATAAGCAATATTGTTAACACAGGTAACGCAATGACTTTTAAAGAAAATGTAATTCTAAATTTATTGCAGCTAAATCCACTCTGTCAACATAAATGTTCCTCACAATAGTCACATATACTTTGATGAAACAAAGTCAAATGATTGAATTTTCTCTACCCTACTGTCCCATCTTGCCATGTAGACTTCCCCTACCCTTTTGCCTGGCTGGCAGATTATCTGGCTATATTGGTTGGAGCAGGAATGACGTTTTTGGTCCAGAGTAGTTCAGTCTTCACATCTGCCATCACCCCACTTATAGGTAACCCAGAAAAAGCACCATAAAATAACACTAACCTCTTCAACTGATTTGTAACACTGGTTTATCAACTGTATATTTGAATTTTCACCACTTCATATTCCACACCCACAATATCTGATTATTTGGTTAAATACATTATCCGGTACAATCAAACTTTATTTCTAAAGCAGTTTAAAAACAACTACAGCTGACACAAAGTGTCGTTCATCAAGAATAAATAAAATGTGAAAGACATATAAGACAAAAAGAAATAAGACAATACAATACAACTGAAAAAGTATAAAACAAGAGAGGTAAAAATAACAATCATAATAAAAGCAATAAATCAAATAAAATCAATGTCTCATGCTGGATTGAAGGCCAAGGAGCAAAAATGAGTTTTAAGACAAGTTTTAAAAATGGACAGTGAAGGAGCCTGCCTAATAGGCAAAAGGAGACTGTTCCAAAGTTTAGGAGCAGCAAGAGAAAAAGATCTGTCCCCTATGAGCTTCCTCTTTGATCTCGGTATTTCCAGGAGCAGCTGATCAACTGACCTGAGAGACCGAGCAGGAGTGTAACATTACTATAAGGCTACCAGCTACAGACTTGTGAAGTTTTAAACATCTAAAACAAACCATTTAAACCTTCTAAGCATGCGTGCATGCATACAGTGGTGTGAAAAAGAGTTTGCTCACTTCCTCATTTCTAATTTTTTTGTATGTTTGTCACACTTAAACGTTTCAGATCATCAAACAAATTTAAATATTCTACAAACATAACACAAGTAAACACAAAATGCAGTTTTTAAGTGAAGGTCTTTATTATTGGGGGGGGGGGATCCAAACCTACGTGGCCCTGTGAGAAAAAGAGATTACCCCCTATACCTAATAACTGGTTGGGCCACCCTTAGCAGCAACAACTGCAATCAAGCATTTGCAATAACTGGTGATGAGTCTTTTACAGTGCTGTGGAGGAATTTTCGCCACTCATCTTTGCAGAATTGTTGTAATTCAGTCACAATGGAGGGTTTTCGAACATGAACCGCTTTTTTAAGGTCATGCCACACCATCTCAATCGGATTCAGGTCAGGACTTTGACTAGGTCACTCCAAAGTCTTCATTTTGTTTTTCTTAAGCCATTCAGAAGTGGACTTGCTGGTGTGTTTTGGATAATTCTCCTGCTGCAGAACCCAAGTGTGCTTCAGCTTGAGGTCACAAACCGATGGCCGGACATTCTCCTTCAGGATTTTTTGGTAGACAACAGAATTCATGGTTTCATTTACCACAGCAAGTCTTCCATGTCCTGAAGCAGCAAAACAGCCCCAGACCATCACACTACCACCACCATATTTTACTGTTGGTATGATGTTCCTTTTCTGAAATGCTGTATTACTTTTACGCCGGGTGCAATGGGACACACACCTTCCAAAAAGCTTAACTTTTGTCTTGTCAGTCCACAGAGTATTTTCTCAAAAGTCTTGGGGATCATCAAGATGTTTTCTGACAAAACTGAGACCAGCCTTTATGTTCTTTGTGCTCAGCAGTGGTTTTTGTCTTAGAACTCTGCCATTTTTGCCCAGTCGCTTTCTTATGGTGGAGTCATAAACACTGACCTTAACTGAGGCACGTAAGGCCTTTAGTTCTTTGGATGTTGTTGTGGGGTCTTTTGTGGCCTCTTGGATGAGTCGTTGATGCGCTCTTGGGGTAATTTTGGTCAGCCGGCCACTCCTGGGAAGGTTCACCACTGTTCCATGTTTTCGCCATTTGTGGATAATGTGGATAATAACTGTGGTTCACTGGAGTCCCAAAGCTTTAGAAATGGCTTTATTGTCATGGCTCAGCCTCCAGTTTAGTTTAAGTCCTTCGGTTTGTTTGCATCTCTGTTCATCATGTATTTACTATGCTTATTATAGTTTGGGGGTTTTCATGCATTTCTGTATTTTGTGTGGGTTGTTATTTGTCTCTGTTCTTTTATGAGTTATCTTGTATTCTTAGTTTTGTCATTATAGTCTTGTTTATGTATTTGTGTATCATCTTGTATTTTTCATATTATTTGCATCTCGTGGGTTTATGTTCATTCCATTTTTTGTAGCATTATTTATTTGCTCTGGTGTTTTTATTTTGACAGTGCTCCAAGTACGTCCGGCTGTCAAACTGTTCACGGGCTGCACAGCTTGTCACTTGTTGTATTGATTATTTCTTCCCTCTTGGGATCCACACCTGTCATTCATTGATCATTTTCCCATTTACCTATTTAAGGACAATGGCAACTTTCCCGTTGCCGTGTCCTACTGTTTATCTCCTCAGAGTGATTGTTGAACTCTGAGTGAATGTGTTTTTCGGCAGAGGTGAATGGGTGCTTTCCGTCTTGAATTAATCCTTCTCTCCTCTGTTTTTTCTCAGACGTGAGCCCCGTTTCCCTTCGTGTGTGAATATGTCTAGTTTCTGTCATAAACTCTCTGTGTGCTCTGCCATAGCGCACGGAGAAGGAGAAAGGATGGAAGGATTTAAATGCAGGGTTTCACCAAACACACATTTATTGACATTAACTGTTCACCGACAAAGACAGACAAGTAAATTATAATACAATATGGAAGGCTTGGGAGAGTAGGGAAGACAACGGATAGCTCAACAAACTCGGGAGAATGCAAACTGGGCACAGCCTAAGCGTAGCGGTTAGGCTATGAAAAGAGACGCTGCCAGAAGCGTAGCAGAATACTGCAGGAGAGAAACGCTTCTGGTCCAGCGTAGCAGCTAACCACACCGAGAAATGCTAACAATTTACTCACGAGTTGGAGCAGTCCCAAAAAGTCCAGTACTCTCAGCGAGCATAAACAATGGTCCTTCCTGACGTGACGGTCACACCGTGGAGAATAGGAGTGACTCGTACAATGACCCAGCAGCGTTTGTCTAGCGAAGAGCTGCTTAAATCCAAACGTCGCTGGCCACACAAATTATGAACACCTGCGCGGGAAAGATAATTACCGGGGCTGGGACAGCTGCTGGAATTACGGAGAGTGAAGGGCCATGGTAGAACCGATAGACTGTCAGCAGCGTGGGAAAAAGATCACAGAGGCTGATTAACAGCTGCCGGTCAGGCAGCAGCTAAAGTGATGAAATAAATACACAAAATGCACATAAACAGTGAAGTCAAAACCCACAGAGAGATCAGGGCCGAGCCGGGGAAAACTAAGATGGCTTGGCTTATGACAGAGCCCCCCCTCCCTCTAAGGGGTGGACTCCCAGACACCCAAGGTAACATCAAGAAGCCCCCCCCCAACAGTTGCAACAACAACAAACAACACGAACCCGGGGTAAAATGCCCCACCCAGGGCCCACAATTACTCCCCCCCCCAAGTCCACGGGCGTTGGGGCTCAGGAGGCCGCCCAGAGTCCCAGACCCAGCAGAGGGTCCGGTGGATGGAGTTCGGCGGCCTGCTGGAAAACATGAGCCACCAGACCCGGGAAGTCTCTTCTTCTGGCGGCGTAGTTGAGCCACCAGGACCAAAGGGGTGAACCAGGAGGCGGCCTGCCCACCAGAAGGCTCACTGGTGGACAACAGGACCGGAGAAAGGGGACTTCCATGGCGTGGAGCAGGGGTAAGGGGACCATGGCGTCCTCAGGGTGGTCCGCAACTGCACCTGTGGTAGACCCCGACTGGGCCGGCTCTGCTGCACCCGCGGAGGACCCCGACTGGGCCGGCTCTGCTGCATCCACAATGGCCCCCGACCCGGCCGGCTCCGCTGCACCCACGATGGACTCCAGTGGGAGCCTAGCTGCACCCGCGGTGGCCTCCGGCTGAGGCTCAGCTGCGCCCACGGTGACCTCCAGCTGAGGCTCAGCTGCACCCACGGCAGACCTCGATTGGGCCAGAGCTGCACCCGCGATGGTCCCGGTCTGAGACGTGGCCGCACCCACGGTGAGCGGGCCAACCCGTGGCGATACCAGGCTGAAGAGGTGACCAATGGAGGGAGCCCTGACGACCCTGGCAGGAGGGGCTGAAGCAGCGACGTCCTCCTTTGGCAAGGCCAGACCCTCCGGCAGCGACTCTGCAGCACCAGTGGTGGGCCCCGATTGGGCCAGAGCTGCACCCACAATGGTCCCGGTCTGGGACGTGGCTGCACCCACGATGGGCTCTGGTTGGAGCACCGTTGCACCAACGGTGACCCCCCTTGGGGGCCTCATTGCTCCCGCAGTGACCTCCCCAGCGAGGGAGGTGGTGCTCCTAACTCCACCTGGCGCTGGATCCCAATCCTCAGCAGCCTCCGGCAAAGTCAGCTGCTCTCCGGTGACCCTGGCAGAGGGCTCCGACCCCGGAGGGAGAGAAAAAGAGACTGGGTCAGAGTCGCTGGCAGCGGCAGAGCCCGGTGAGGCAGCCCCAAGGGCTCTTAAGAGCTGCCTCGGGCCTTCCTCACCATGAGTCAGGCAGTGTGACTTTAACATATGTGGAATTGGCACAATGGAACACACTTGCCTGAACCCGGGCTCCACCGCCATCCCAGACTCCGGCGAGTTGGCGTGCATAGCCTCCAATGTCGCGCCTGATGCTCTGCCCCCATCAACTTCCTCGGGGGCCGCCAACCTCTCGCCATTGTCGGTTGACAACCCCGGCGATGACAGCTCCTAGTGAGGGGTTCGACAAGCATGGAAGAGGAGGAAAGGTTAGGCTCACCGGCAGCGGCAGAGCCCGGCAAGGGAAGCCCAGGTGCAGCCGAGAGCCGCACCCAACTTTCCTCCCCAAAAGCCAGAAAGATCTCTCAATTACTGGCAATTGAACTACAGGAGAGATAACTTGCCTGTGCTCAAACTCCACCACCATCCAGGACTCCGATGCTGTCGATGATGATGGTCCGGGTCCAGCCAGTGGGGGGTCTGATCCGGGCGATGACTCTGCTGCGGCGGTCCCTGCAGCAGGCGTGCTGGTGGTAGCAGTCCTGGTTCTCTGACGCCTGCTGTTGACTGCAGAAAGCAGGTTCGCCCCCTCCTCGTCTGAAGGCAAATCCGGGGGTAAAGCAGGCATAGGAGGTGGAACCCTCTCAGCCAGGGAAGCGCGTCCTCGGACCTCCTTCTCACGATGCTCCTCCTCGACCCAGTGGTTGACAAAGGCAAGCAGATTCCCCCACTCCTCATCCGCCGGTGTGATTGTGGGGGAACGCCTCCGTACAGGCTCGTGGACAGGATCATCCAGGGCCTCAACCTCCTCCATTGTCAGGCGGCCTGGGTCTTGGACTGGCAGGCCCTCAGGGAGAATGGGAGGAGACACGGAGAGGGGAAGGAAGCAATCATTAATTGCAGCTGGAGGAGAGGACCCAGTGGACTGCTGATACTGGGCCTCTCCCTCGAGAGACAGGCAAGATTTGGTGTTAATGAATGATTTAGAATGAGAATATGCTTGCCTGTCATCCCGGTTGATGATATCCACAGCTGCACAGGGCGGAAACTCGTCCCTCTCAGTGCCAGCGATGACGTGGACCCCTCCACAGACTATTGAGGAGCCATCTCCCTGACGACGGAGGTGGGCGTGCCAGGGTGAATCCAGCGGGCCTCTCGGCGGCTGAAACAATGATGGCCGCTGCTGAAGAGGTGTGCTTCTCCCGGCGTCTCCTTGCGGGACGACACTGTCCTATGTGTTCCAGGACAGACCATGCTGGAGTGAGTGGAGGGTCGAGCAGAGCTCCACAGAGGCTGCCAGTTTGTGGGAAAATGGACCTCCATCTTGGTGTCGCAGGAAACACCAGACCAGGGAGGGAACGCTGGAGCGAGCAGACTGTAGAAAGCAGATCGGCATACTGCGGGTAGGTCCATAGCCCAGGGTGTGCTTCCAAAATGCCTACTGCGGTGTTCACGTTTTCCAGCATCTCCTTAGGACCCCAGGCAGCTAGGGCGTCATTAACGAAGCCCTGAATGACCTCCACAGCCTGTTCCTCCTCCACCGTGGGGAACCCCGCTGCCGTTCCTTTCCTTCAGCGAGGCCGGGGCAAGACGAACTCCAACACAGGTTAGTCCAGAACAGAGAAACAGTTATAATGAAAAAAGGAAAATAATGTGTGGGTGAACCCGCTAAATCCTTTTAGCGGGCTGGGTCATTCTGTCATAAAGGGCCGAGATCAGGGCCGAGCCGGGGAAAACCAAGCCGGCTCGGCTCATGACAGTTTCTTCTCTTTTTCCCCCCAGCGTTTCCGAGTGACATTTGTGCCCCTTTGTGGCAGAAAGACAGGCCCAAGCACTGAATTGTAATTGTGACGTTTATTAACAAAAAAAATAGTGTAGACAATGCAAAAATGCAAAACAAGAATAACTTGCAGAAATGAGCTCTCCAGAGCCAGCCTAGCTCTGGAGGAGATGGGAGTATGATCAGAATAATGATCAGGGGAAAAATGTTCAAAGGATGTCCAAAGAAGAACCAATATTGCCGCAACGATACAATGACTCAGCATGCTTAAATACAAGGGAATGAATGAGTCGCAGGTGTGAGCCGCTGACCGAGCAGGTGACCTAATTGGGCCAACTGCTCACAGCTGAGATGACCAGGAGCAGACTGTGAGCAGTTAGTGGGAGTGTCTGGGAAAGGAGAGGGTCAAAAGACAACAAACCAAAACGTATACATACACTCACAAAATCAAGCTAACAGATAAACAATACTAGAAATAAATTAAGAGTCTGAGCTCAGTGAACCCACATGCTCAGACACATGACACCGAGCACCTCAGCCTGGGTTTTTCCAGGCTGTTGTCTTTTTTCCCCCAGACATGAGCCCCATTCTCCTCCAGCGTTCCTCTCACCACTCCCTATTTGTAAGTGTCGTGTTTGTGTAGTGTTTGTGTTTATGTTAATAAATGTTGCAAACTCACAGTTGGCATTTGGTTTCTTCTGCTTGCCCTTGCCAGGACGATTCATGACATTTATAACCTTTTCCAGACTGATAGATCTAATTTACTTTGTTTCTCATTTGTTCCTGAATTTCTTCGGATCGCAGCACGATGTCGAGCTTTTGACGAGCTTTTTGTCTACTTCACTTTGTCAGGCAGGTCCTATTTAAGTGATTTCTTGATTGAGAACAGGTGTGGCAGTAATCAGGCCTGGGTGTGGCTAGAGAAATTGAACTCAGCTTTCCAAAGATGTGATAAACAACAGTTCATTTATGTTTTAATGGGGGGAAATCACTTTTTCACACAGGGCCATGTAGGTTTGGATTTTTTTACCCTTAATAATGAACACCATTTAAAACTACATTTTGTGTTTACTTGTGTTATTTTTGTCTAATATTTAAATTTGTTTGATGATCTGAAACATTTAAGTGTGACAACGATACAAAAAAAATGAGAAATCAGGAAGGGGGCAAACACTTTTTCACACCACTGTATATTCATACAATAAGATTTTACTTAAGTCTATTGATTGAAACGTCTTGCTTGGTTTATTTACTATCAACCTGAAGAATGTCTTAAGTGTTTTGTCTACACTGATGTACTGTATATAATTTAGTGTATGTTGTCCATAGTGCTTTTTGTGGTGCAAAATGTGCATATGTCATTTAAGTAGAATTCACTTGAATATTTAACTAAAGGAAGCATTTAATAGGAATTGATGTGATCAGCATTGAAAGAGCCTATCCTTTGACCCTGGGGTCCAACCTTGGAACTACCACCACAGCTATACTGGCAGCACTGGCCAGCCCAGGAGCTAAGCTTGCTGCGTCCACCCAGGTACACAACCACAATTATGGGTATATAGGTGCACAAAAAAAATAAGCTCATGAAAATCAGAAATCTAGTACCTTAAATTATTAGACTACTGTACTTCATTTCAGTTTGAGTACATAAATTACTCATCACAGTCACTGAGAAGAAAGCTAACTTGACAGCTCTCCAGAAGACAATCATAGACACCTTCTACAAGGAGGTGAAGCCACAGAAGATCATTGCTGAAAAGCTGGATGTTCACAGAACATTGCTGTATCAAAGGACATTAATCACTTCTAGTTGTCTTTTTTGTTTGTTTGTTTTTTTGCTCAGAATGCTTTTTTGCTCAGACTGTCTTGTTTCTCTGTCTCTTCTTAACTTGTTTTAGGTTGCCTTATGTCATTTTTTCTTTAACCTCATTGGCATCCTGCTGTGGTATCCCATACCAGCCACCCGACTACCTATACGTATGGCTTGTGCTCTTGGCAAACAGACTGCCAGGTACAGTTAAACTTTTAAAAAAATCTAAACCCACAAAACCTCTCAGCATAGAAGATGATGTAACTTGTAAATTAACAATAAAATTAGGAACTCACTAAACATAACACTCGCCTATCCAGGTACCGCTGGTTTGCTGTTCTGTACCTCCTTCTCGGCTTCCTGATACTCCCTTCCATCATCTTTGCCCTCTCTATGTCTGGCTGGAAAGTGATGTCTGGGATTCTCGTACCAGTCATCGTGTTAATTATATTCATTGCAACAGTTAACGTTCTTCAGGCGCATAAACCTGATTGTTTGCCATATAGACTCAAAAACTGGGAATTTCTTCCTGCTTGGATGATCTCACTGCAGCCTCTGGATGATCTTATTACCAGTGTAACCCTATGGTGCAAGCAGAAAAGCGGTGAATATAAACTTTTTGATATAAACTATATTACTCTATCAAAAGCACAATGGTCCTGATTAACCCCTGCCTTGTATTCATTACTGAAAATTTTTTTCTTGCTGTTTTTCTTGTAGGATGCTGTTTCAAGACAAACAATATCCAAGTTATGTCACCAGAGGATACTACCGTCATCTTGAACAGACAAGTACAGAGGAAATGGGAAAACAATTGGGAGGACACAGAGATTGATGAGAGATGTACAGTGCAACGCGAAATGGGCAACCTTGGGTGTTATAATTTACAATATTGTGAGCACAATAATACAGGCAACTTAACATGCAACACATCTTCAGAGAACAATATGCATAGCGTCACTCAAGTCTTGTCTACAGACACAAACTCGAATATTCACAGTGACCAATTGTTGAGCACTCACTTGTGATGCTATAAACAAATGTCTGAAGGTGTAAGAAAGCAGTTACCACACAGGAAACTGACTCATTTTAAACATGTAGCTGAAAAGCAACAAAAAAAGCCACAATGCAGATTTGCACCACAGCAGCATAAAACTGGCACTAAGCTAGAGATTAAAAGCAGTCACCACACACTGACAAACAATCCTACCCTTGAAAATAAAATGCACTATAATTCACTCAGCTTAAATTTTCAATTTGAGTGGTCCAAAGGTCGTCAGAAAAAGAAAAAAGTTGTGGTTTGTAATCATAGCTAATGCAATTTTCCGTTACTTGCCTGTGAGAAAGTTTAGCAGTGCTGGAGTCTGTGTGGTCACCAACAGCCAAAGCAAACCCTTGCAGAAATGTTCAATGTAAAAAAGTACATGTACACTCTCACAAACACTGCTGAAAGAGTTGAGTTGTCAGACCACAATGCCTTTATTTCACTCCAAGCCTAGAGTGTAGCGTAATGTACTGTATGTACTGTACTATAATGAGACACTAGGCCTTTAATTTGTTAATGCCAAAATGCTCAACTTCCTTTTAACTATTTATTCACCATTATATGTATATGAGTATACAACATCAATTTTTTAAAAAAAACTACGGAAACAGGAGGCATTCACACAAGTGAATATGATTTTGAAATTGCCATGTATTAAGAATTAAGATGATTATATCATATAAGATTTTTTTTTATTATTATTTTTGATTTGATTTTGACTACTTTATTGATCCCCAGAGGGGAAATTGACGGCATCCACCTGGATGGATGAAGCAGCCACGGTACGGCGCTATCCCTTTACCATTCACACACACGTTCACACCTAGGGCCACTTTTAGAGTTTCCAGTTAAACTAACCTGCATGTTCTTGGCCTGTGGGAGGAAACCGGAGAACTCCCGGAGTAAACCCACGCAGACACGGGGAGAACATGCAAACTCCACACAGATCACTGTTGGTCAGGGCCTGGGATTGAACCAGGGATCCTATGGCCAAGGGTGAGTTGCTGTGCTGCCGCAGTGCTAACCACTGCCCCACTGCACCGCCAAGATTATTATCATATTATCATTATGCATACCCAACAGAATTTTGTTTGGTAGCTCTCGACTTCAAAAAGGCCTAAATTACATGAAGAACCATTATAAACATTACAGCTTTGATTATATAAAACTGTATGTCTTCATTAGTATAACATTGACATTTTACTGATTACTACTCTCAAGCTCCTTTTAATTTTTTTCTTTTAGAAAAAAATGTGAATAATAAGTGCAGCAAATTATGTAAGCCCATAGCCATTGTCAATGAAGACTTAGAGCTAATCAAAAATATTATGTTAATTAGCATAAAATCATGGGGCAAAGAAAATCAAAGAGAATTAGAACAAAAAACTCAAATGTTAAGGCTTTATACTTAATTCAAAACATTTCACTCTTCTCTCCCATTTCTGTTTGGCACTGTGCAGTTGGTTAATACAGGATATTCTCAGTAACCCCTTTAAATAAAAACAATTTTGTCCTTTTTCAAATTGTCTTTTTTATTTCACCAAAAATGTCCAGTTAGGTGATATGCATTTTAATATAAATCAAGTCAGAAATGTATTTTTTTTTAAAAACTCATTCCCAGTTGAGGTTTAAGAAACAGTGTATGCCATATTTACGTACATAACCATCAAGTGATCCATTAATCATGAATATTTGCAAGTCCAATTTAAACTGTTGATAAATGTTAATAATGATAAATTGTCTTACTGTTCCCCAGTTAAAAAAGTGATGGAATGTTTGTATCGAGTAAACTGTAAACTGTTTACAGTGCACCCCTAAAATGTCCATCGGACAGCTGCAGTTGGTTCAGAATGCTGCAGCTCGAGTCCTCACTAACACCAAGAAAGTGGTTCATATAACTCCAGTTGTCAGATCTTTACACTGGCTTCCTGTCTGTCAAAGAATAGATTTCAAAATACTGCTGCTGGTTTATAAAGCTCTGAAGGGTTTAAGGGCCAAAATACATTTCAGATCTGCTAGTCCATTATGAACCACCCAGAACTCTCAAGTCATCAGGGTTAGGCCTACTATCTGTGCCCAGAGTTAGAACCAAACGTGTTGAGGCAGCGTTAAGTTTTATGCTCCTCACATATGGAACAAACTCCCAGAAAGTATCAGGGTTGCTGAAACTCTCAGCTGCTTTAAATCAAGGTTAAAAACTCTCCTATTTGACACACCCTTTCAGTAGCCTACAATGTACTGTAACCTTTATTTCTGTCGTATTCTATTTTAGCCTGTTTTTGTTTCTCTTTAATTTACTTTTTAGTTTGTTTTTAAATCCTTGTTTTTGTAAAATAAGTGTTCAAACTTTAAGGGAGGGTTTGAAGCCCCCCTCATAAAAGAAAAGGAGTGGGTTAGAGGCCCCCCTGATAAAAGGAGTTTGAGGCTCTTTAAAGGGATTGACAAAACCTAAGGCTATTTAGATTAATCAAAACATTGTCCATTGCATTGTCCATGTCCATTACATTTGCCCCTCTAGGGCAAAGAGGAGACCCAGGCACTGGACTGTGAGCTTGTGAAGATTTATTGCAAAAAAAGTACAAAGTGGAAAAACGCAAAACCGAGAGGCTAAAGATAGACTGACACGATAACACGGGAGAAAAGAGGACAGGACGTTAAACTTACGTCAGGTGCTTGAAAACCGCAGCGAAGAATAAATGGGCCAGCGGTTCGTCAATAGAGCATGATATCAATGATGACAAATGATAACAGGTGTGGATCAGGTTACTTTATTTGTACCCATAGGTGGATCACCAACACAAGGAGTAACAGAAACAGATGACAGATGTGCAAAACCGTGAAACAAGCTAACAAAGGAAGTCAACAATACACACTGTCAGAATAAAAGCTCAGATAGAAAATGGCAACAGGAAACGAAAGGAACGGGTGAGGGCTCATGTCAACAGGCAGAATGTAATACAATAGAAACAGAACTACAACAAACACACTCAAAACTCATAACCAACCGTACAGTAAAATAATAACACAGAACTGAGAAAATAAAGGAAATAATTAGGGATAAACCGAGAATGTAAGCACGGTGGAAACACCGCCCTCAGCCTTATGACAGAGCCCCCTCCCCATCCCTTAAGGGGTGGATTCCAGACACCCCAGAGTAACAAGGGAAAAAAATAAGAAAAAAAAGGCACACACAACTACCCCCCCCCCTCCCAAATAGGAGCAGAATAGATCAACCCGGGAGGGTGGTGGGGGAAACCAGGCTAGGGGGGAACATAAAACAAGATACTCACTAAGGACCCACACCAGAGCAAAACCGGACACCAAGGACCCCTGGACAGGAGAGCAGAACAGTTCAAGTGGTCGGCTAAAGTCCCAGACCTGGCGCGATGGCATGAGTCAGGTGGTCTTCCAGAGAATGTGGGCCACCCAGCCCAGTGGCACAGTCTCTCAGGCGGTCTACTGGAGTCCTTTAGCCACCCAAACAGATGGAGTAGTCAAGAAGGTGACTGCCCAGCGGGGAAACCCGGTGGCAAGGTAGGCCAACCTGTGGATACCACAGGCAATGACAGGTGACCGTCTGAGGTCTCAGGCAGAGGGGAACCCACGACAGTCTCGGGTGTAGGAGGAAAACCCACGTTGGCCTCGGGCGAAGGAGAGGAAGCCACAATGGCCTCGGGCGAAGGAGAGGAACACATGACGGCCTTGGGCGAGGAAGAGGAACCCTCAGTGGGAATGGATGGAGACTGAGGGCCCACAGCAACCTTGGACAGGAGCGCAGCACCCTCAGAGGCCCCGAACATGGGCTTATCAGCTCCCGCAGTGGCCCCAGACTGGGGTGTGGCAGCACTCGTGGTGGCCCCGGACTGGGGCATAGCAGTACCCACGGGGGCCTCAGACTGGAGCGTAACAGCACCCGTGGTGGACGCAGACTGGGACGTAGCAGCACCCACGGTGCCCCCGGACTTGGGCGTGGCTGCACCCATGGTGGCCCCGGGCTGGGGGGTAGCTGCACTCATGGTGACCCACGGGCTTGGGCATAGCACCCACGGTGGACCCAAGCTGGGGCGCAGCACCCATGATGGTCTCAGGCTGGGGCGCAGCACCCATGACAGCCCCCGACTGGGGAACCACACCCATGACGGCCCGGACAGAGGGGAAGCAGCTCCCCCGGAGGCCCCGGGCTGGGGCGCAGCACCCACAGAGTTCCCAGATGAAGGGGGAGCAGCACCCATGGACACTTCAACCGGAGGTGCTGGACCCATGGAGACCTCAGGCGGCAAGGCTGGACCCACAGAGATCTCAGATGAAGTTGGACAATCATCGGTGACCCTGGGGAAAGGCTCCGACAGGAGGGACAAAGACACAGGGTCAGGGTCATCAGTGGCAGTGGAGCCCAGCGAGGTGTGCTCAGGTGCAGTTGATTGCTTTACTTGGCCCTCCCCACCAAGAGCCAGGCAAGAGCTCTCCAAAACAGAGACAGTGAAAACAGAGAAGAGCACTTGCCTGAGCTCAAGCTCCATCAATCCAGGTGGAGGCATCTCGCGCCCAGTCCTCTGGAGGTCAAACTCTGGCTCTGCGGTGGTGGCCCCCACAGCAGGCATGGTGGAAAAGGCAGACTTGGGACCCCCAGGCGAAGCGACCCAAGCAGGTGCCTCGTCCGGCATGGCAGCTGGAGGTCGTTTCACTGCCGGTGCTGGATTCTGTGCAGCGGAAGCCAGGGGATGCTCAATCGTCAATACAGGCTTCGGATTGCTGGCAACACTCTCCCTCCGTCTGGACCATGACTGCAGAGCTGGGACCAGATCCTTCTGGGCCGCAGGCTCCTCCATTATCTGGTGGCTCAATTCAAGGACCGGCAGACACTCAGGGGAAGTAGGAGGAGACACGGAGGGAACAGGTGAGGAAATCTGCAGCCGGTGGTGAGGACTCAGTGGACTGCAATAACTGAGCCTCCCCACTGGGAATCAGGCAAGATAATTCAGGTTGTGGTGATAGATAATGAAAAAACACTTGCCTGTATTCCCGGGGCACGATGGTTTCAGCGGCAGCAGGCCCAGGATCATCCCTCTCCATGGCTGCAGTGGTTGTGGGCCCCCCTGAAGGACATGGGGTTGCCGCCCCACAGTCACGATGACGGACGGAGCCGAGGAAGAGACAGCTGGACTCTCAGCGGCAGAAGGAGACACCGAGGAGATGAGGGTTGCAGGAGCAATGGAGGAGGAAGAAGCTGACGGAACAGCCGGTGAAGAAGAACTAGAAGGGGGAACTGCTGTGGGAATCTTCTGACTCGGCGATGAGGAAACTGCTGACTGACATGTGGAGGAATTCCTCCTGCGGGATGTCACTGGCAGCGGTGGGAAGCAGAAGGCGACTGACTCAAGAGGCTCTCTACCGCTGCAACTCGAGGACGAGTGGAGGCAGCCCCGGGAGGGTGGTGTATTGAGTCAGGTGAAGCGGGAGCAAGAGCTGGCTAACAGAGGGAAGAGGAAGACGTCTGTCGGGGGGAGCACTTCCTTGATTGCTTCGGTCCCGCTGGAAGCGAACCCATCGTCAGCCCTGGAAATGACTGCTGTAGAGTGAAGACAGTAGCCAACAGTTCCACAAACTGGGGATATCTCCATAATCTGGGATGTACCTCCCAGATCCCAACCGCTCCCTCTACATTCTCCCAGACTCTCTTAGGGCTGCAAGAAGTGAGAGCTTCAGCAACGAAATCCTGGATGAACTGGGCCACCCATTCCTCCTCCAGGCTCGGGGCCCCGGCTACCGATCCTCCTTTACTGGCTGAGGGCCAGCATGCTAGGGACATGCTGACTACTCAGGTGAAAAGATAAGTGAAACAAAAAAACACAGGCCCACAGCAGCTGGATCACAAACTGGCTGCGGTCTTCTGTCAAGTATTGCCCCTCCAGGGCAAAGAGGAGACCCAGGCGCTGGACTGTGAGCTTGTGAAGATTTATTGCAAAAAAAGTACAAAGTGGAAAAAAGCAAAACCAAGAGGCTAAAGATAAACTGACACAACAACACAGGAGAAAAGAGGACAGGACGTTAAACTTACGTCAGGTCCTTGAAGACTGCAGCAGAGAATAAACGAACCAGTGGTTCTTCAATAGAGCATGATATCAATGATGACAAAATTTGTCATCATTGTCATCCACACCTGTTATCATTTAATGATAACAGGTGTGGATCACCAGCGTGAGGAGTAATAGAAACGGATGACAGGTGTGCAAAACCGTGAACCAAGCTAACAAAGGAAGTTAACAATACACACTGTCAGAATAAAAGCTCAAAGAGAAAATGGCAACAGGAAACTAAAGAAACGGGTGTGGGCTCATGTCAACAGGCAGAATGTAATACAATAGAAACAGAACTACAACAAACACACTCAAAACTCATAACCAACCATACAGTAAAATAATAATACAAAACTGAGAAAATAAAGGAAATAGGGATAATGGAAACACTGCACTCAGCCTCATGACATCAAGGCCTTCTAATGTGTAGATTCCTTTTGCACCTTGCTGTAATGCTTAAATGTTTCCATGTAAAACATTTTGAATTGTCTTTTACATGAAATGTGCTATATAAATAAACTTGCCTTGCATCCTGAAAGTATTCACAGTGCTTCACTTTTTCCACATTTTATGTTACAGTGTTATCCCAAAATGGATTAAATTCATTTTTTTTTCCTCAAAATTCTACACACAATACCCCATAATGACAATGTGAATTTTTTTTTTTTTTTAGATTTTTGCAAATTTACTAAAAATAAAAAACTAAGAAATCACATGTACAGTGGATATTAAAAGCCTATCTTTTTATATCCTCTGAATATGTGGTGATGTTTGAAAGTCTGTTCAAATGCCAGGTTTTTGTGATGTAAAAAAAATGAGACCAAGATAAATCATTTTAAAATTTTCCCACCATTAATGTGACCTATAACCTGTACTACTCAATTGGAAAACAAACTGAAATGTTTAAAGGGAAAAATAAAAAATCTTGTCCATGCCTTTATCTTCAGTAAACTGGACTGCTGTAATGCTGTCCTCACAGGTCTCCCGAAAAAGTCCATCAGACAGCTGCAAACATGGTGAGGCAGCGTTCAGTTTTTATGCCCTCACATGTGGAACAAACTCCCAGAAAGCATCAGGGCTGCTGAAACTCTCAGCTGCTTTAAATCGAGGTTAAAAACTTTCTCATTTGCCACTGCCTTTCAGTAGAACAATTGTTAATCTCCCACAATGCACTGTAACTTTTATTTCTTGCACTTTATCTGTTTATTGTCTTTTAGTTTGATTCTGTTTCTCTTTAAGTTGTTTTTAGTTTGCTTTTGAATTATTTTATGAATATATTTTGCTCTTCTGTAATGCTTTAATGTCCCATATAAAGCACTTTGAGTAGTCTTGTACAAGAAATGTGCTATACAAATAAACTTGCCTTAACTGACAAATAAACTGGATGTAACTCCTGTTTTCATATAGTGATACTTACATAAATTATCATGCAAATGATATCCTGACACATTTCTCTGTGTGTGTGTGTGTGTGTGTGTGTGTGTGTGTGTGTGTGTGTGTGTGTGTGTGTGTTTCATCAAGGAAAACAAACAAAATCATTTGTCTGACTGCTGCCAAACAAAAAACACAAATGAACTTGCTGCTACATCTTGGTATTTAGATCATATGCATGTTGTGCATCACATGATGGCATCTGCTTCCTTGATTCACATCACATAAGGAGTGAATGCACAACCCTTCCATTCAGGGGAATTTCACTAGTCAGAAACAAACACCCTGGTATGCATCATGTCCAGCTTTACAGTGAGTTGATATTTTAATTATGAATCTGCTTCTATTTCTAGATATGTCAGATACTGACATGTTGTTATATTCAGTTTATTTTATGACTTGTAGTAATGCTGACAATGAGATCCTTCCAGTTTTCCTAAACTGCCAGAATTTGTTATTCATAAATGGTTTTTTAATTCAGTTGTTAACTTGACTGGACCTTAAATTTCTGATGTATGTTGACTCTTTTTAGCAGAAAAATAACGTGACAATGTACATTAAATGTATGTTACAGACAATGATATTCATCTACATGATCATCACAGCTTTGGCCAAAACTGCTTTAACAAAAGGTATATTATAGTGAAACTGTGACATTTTAAGGGTTCAGTAAGAAAAAATAGTGAGTCATATATTACCATAAAAATAGTGTCTAAATAGATTTAATCTGGTTTAAAAGTAATGTGTCATATTTTCTGTTCAATTTAAACTTTCTCTCTGCATTCTCTCAGACTGTTTTAGATGCAGTTTTTCTGAATCTGAGGGAAATCAGTGTTTTGCAGCAGTAGGACAATGCTTGATTTTTCACCTGTCAAATGACTCCATTACTGAATTCAATGTGATGAAGGATGGAAGATACAGGATTTTGAGCAAACGTCTTCGTGAAAAAGTGAAGTCAAATGAGGATTATGTTAATAATCTGGAGCACATCCAAGGGACATTCAAACTAGGGACTGCCATGAAGAAACACACTGGAAATTACTTGCTGGAAGAATTTGGATTTGATGGCTACTTAGTCAGAAAAGTTGAAGTGCATTTAAAAGTACAAGGTAGGTCAAGCAGGTTTTTTCTCTTGTTATCCATCTATAAATACACAGAACATCTGTCTGTCTGTCTGCCTGTCTGCCTGTTCCTTGTATATCTCTCGAACTGTTCATCAGACTGACCTAAGATTTGTTAAGTGTTTTGCTGAGATTACAAGGGTGTGCAAGGAGTTGTTCAGACAAAATATACAAAAATTTAGCCATCACTCTGTCTCCTCCAGTGCAATATGCCCAGGTTTCTAGAAGTATGAGTGGGGTTTATGGTTGTCTTGGTGCTGATTAGATAAAACTCGGCATCATGGCCAACATTTTTGCAATGTGTTGCAGGCCTGAAATGCAAAAATGAATGTATATTAAAATACAGAAATGAAGTTGACAAGCCAAAACACAAAATATTTTGGACCTCGTCTGCAATGAAAAACAAGTCAAAGTTCTGTAAATGTCAGAATTACAGCATTTTTATTATTTTTGTTGTTGTATCTTCCATACGATCAAAACCCAAGTCAACTACTACCTACTGTAATTTCAAATAAACTTTTACATTAATTTCATTCTTTCCTTAATCACCCCAGAGGACTGAAGCGCTACAAAATCTGGCTCAAGCAATGCAGAAGAGATGACTAAAAGAATGCCATGGCTAATAATACTGCAATAAACAATTATATCTATTTATTATGAGTACAGCTGGTGCCCAGGGACACCAACATTTTACCCAACAAATATGAAGTTAAGAACAAATGTTGAAAAAAAATGGAAATTTGGAATTGTGTGTAAAGTACATTATTTTTTTTTCTTGCCCAGCTCCAGTTTCAAAGCCAGAAGTGTCTCAGATGTGTTTGTCTAAAGAACAAATGATTGTCAGCTGCTTCACTTTGGTGGGAGATGAAGTAGAGTTTATTTTGACCTTGAGTGATGAGTTATTGATGCAAACCAGAGACGACAATCTAAGTGACGCTGAAAAATTCACCATTTCAAGTGTCACCATCAAATTGCCTGGACAGCTGACAGAAAACTTTGGTTGTCAAGTTCAGAACAATGTCAGCAGAGATGTAACCTTTATTCATCTGACAACTTGTTAAGGTACAGAAATTCAGCAGCTGTTTTAAGAGAGTTTGGAATTCTTTATTATTTTCTTTACAAAATGTAACAGAGTAGCGAAGATTGATTCTGATTTGCCATTTTCCTATTCTGTCTACTTCTTTTTTTTCCTTCTTCTTTCAGCTGCTCCCTTTAGGGGTCTCCACAGTGGATAATTTGCCCCCATCTCACACTATCCCTTGCCCTCTCCATGTTCTCCTTCACTGCATCCATGAATCTTCTCTGTGGTCTTCCTTTTTTCCTCCTGCCTGGCAGCTCCATCTTCAACATCCTTTGTCCAGTATATCCACTATCCTTCCTCTGCACATGTCCAAACCATCTCAGCCTTGACTCTCACTTTGCCTCCCGTTTTCCTATTCCATAGTTTGCTTAAATCATGGCGAAAAAAAAGTTACATCTCACAACTTCAACTACCGTCTGCCTTGTTATATAATCAATTTCAAATCCAGTGTGACTGTAGATGTCAGTATATTATTACTGCACAGGAAATTTTTGAGAGGCGTCTCTGTTTAATGTTGTTTTATATTTTGTGCTTTTTTTAAGGTTCACTCTCAACCCTGACTGTGGTTGTTATAGTCGGTAGCATCATTCTTCTGTTTATCGCTTTGAGCCTTGTTATAAGAGTTTTTCATAAGAAACTGAGAACCACACCTTCTGAAGGTTTGTGTACATGTGAATATGAAAAATTATACATGATTTCTTCTACAAAAGCAAAATTTTTTCTCTCCTTTCTCCCAGGTAACTCTGAAGATGAAGTCATCTACAGTGATGTTAAAGTGATGAGACCAAACAGACCCAACTCTGTTGATTAAACTAGTGGTTCATATTCTGTTTTAAGATTAAAAAGTAGTAAAATGTGAGCAGGCATTATGGTCTTTCTTGTTTAATGATTAAAAAAGAAAAAGACGTGCATTTGCCATGCAAATAGGACATTTGTTGAACTCTGAATCATTTTTGCTCTAGGATGATGACTTTTCAGTATTATGGCCAACCATATTCTTTTCTTTTTAAATTAAGATTAACTACTCCAACATGACCAAGCTGTCACAAAAATAGATAGTACACAACATTAATTTTACGTCATCAAAGCAAATTCTTTTTTTATTCAATGTTTAAAAAATTGTGACATGACTTTTATTGGCTTTATTTTGAATTACTATATTTACAATTTTTAGATACGGGACAATCAAAATGCAAAAGTTGCAAATGTAGTCATTCAAATACAGTACCAGTGCAGTAACAAAGAACTTATTTTAATAAAAGCTATAATTATGGTAATTCATTTAAAACTGAAGTGATACTAAACCGATAAGAAAACTGCAGATACTTACATATGTGCCCAAGTCATTTTTGAATGCATCTTCAATGCTGGAACAACTAAAAATTGCATTTCAGAAATAAGAGGTCTTTCTTTTTTCAATAAATAAATATGATTTAAAAAAAACATGCTTTATGCTTTGTTGTTAATTTAACTGAACAGTCAGTATCAAAAACATAGCCTCCACCATCTCCAAATTGACGTAATATATTTTAAATAGCATGCTGTACAGATAGGGGTGTTTTTGTCAGGAACATCAGCAGGCTTGGCTCCCCCCGGCTCGGTCCTGGCCGCTCTATGGGTACGTGCCACATTGTATGTATGTTAGTATGTATTTCTGTGTGCTTTGCCGTGCCCATAGCCACTGCCTACTGGCCGGCGGTGGGGAGGCAGCCTCTTGCGCTCACGCTGGAGTAAGCGCTGTCTAACTGTCTGCCGGTCGGACCACGCCCCCTCTCTATTGTTACCAGCTGTTCCCACTCCCATATTCAATTCAATTCAATTCAATTCAACTTTATTTATATAGCGCCATTTCACAACAACAGTCATCTCATAGCACTATCAACTGTAGGGGGGACCCCCACAGTTGCAGAAAGACCCATATGCCATATCCCATATGCCATCTTCCCGCTCCTCGCCCAGGTGGATCTAATTTGGGAGACCAGCAATGCATGTTTTTAAGGAGCCTGTCTCCAGTCGTGCATTGCTGGGTCATTGTACTCCATCGACGGTTCTTGGATGGAGGCACATCAGCTAAGGACTGTGTTTCACTGTGCGCTTTCAGACTTACTCGGACAGCTCCAGCCTCGTGAGTACGATCTGTGTGTGGTCTTTCCCCAGTCTTCTCTCCTAGACTGTTGAGTGTCCTGGAGGACTCCATAGCCAGTGTAACTTATAGTAACTGTGACTGTTTGTGTGCTCACCATATTAATAAATGTGTTTGATGTTAACCTGCGCTTAAATCCTCGTCCTTTCTCCCCTCGCCTTGCGCATTAGAAAAGCGCACGGGGGTTCATGACAGAATGACCCAGCCCGCAAAAAGGATTTAGCGGGTTCACCCACACATCATGCTTCTCCTTCATGCAGGGCTTTGGTGATGGCGCCCTCGCTGCCCAGGGTCCTAAGGAGACGCTGGAAAATGTGGACCCCGCAGTAGGCATGTTGGAAGCACATCCCGGGTTACGGATCTACCCGCAGTACGCCGATCTGCTCTCCACAGTCTGCTCGCTCCAGCATTCCCTTCCTGGTCTGGCATTCCCAGCAACGCCGAGACAGAGGTCCGCTGTCCTGCAAACCGGCAGCCTCCATGGCGCTCTGCTTGACCCTCCACTTGCTCCAGCATGGTCTATGTACCCCCACAAGCTCACTGGCACCTGATCCAGGTCGTTCGAGGGGAGAGGGACCAGAGGCTCGGGAGGTTCCAGTCCACGACGACACAGGTCCAATGGTTCCTGAGGAGGTCGACGGGCACAGCACCAGTGTGGAGGAACGCAATAAGTGCAGGCGGACATGGCAAGCTGAAGGTTAAAGGTGTTTTATTCCTCCATCACGAGACTCACTCAGCGCTCTATCTGTGCGCTGTGAGTGAGCCCTGAGTGCGTTTTTCAGTGAGCTTTGAGTGAGCACATTTATACAGACAAGAGAGAATGCATGGCACATTTACATAACAGTCAACGCATATCAATTGCTTGATTACTGGCGCCGGAATTCCTCTCTTTGCTCTGGGGATGTATAACAATAGGACAAAAGAGAATGCAAGGCACATTTACATGTTGATATCAGTCCATGCATATCAATCACGTGATTAACTGGTTGTCCCCTGAGGAGCTCTCTGCCCGTATGCCAGTTGTTCTGTTTCGTTCTCAAGCTGAGTGCTCTGACTGTCCAAGTAGATTGTGGTGGGTCACCACACCGTTCCCCCCCAGAGCACTCAGCAGGGGTTGTGACCCCCACCCACCCTGTCGTTTGGCTCCAGCTCCGGTAAAACTGTCCTGCTGTAGAGGAGTGTCGGAGGGCATGTCAGTCCGTGAGGGAGACGGGGGAGGGGTGGAAAGGACAGTGTGCTCCACTCCGAGTTCCAGCACGTTGAACAGCCATGGATCGTGGGCACACGGGCAGGAGTGCAGTCGTGCGTAATGGAACAAGACGGCGATCGGCCGGCTTTGGGAGCGAGGTGCAGGAAAAGCTCTGTGCAGGAAGAGGTGGAGTGGGGTGGGAGTAAGCAAGTGCCCGCCCGGGACGGCAAAGTTGTCTGGGCCGCGCACTTTCCCGTTAAACATAGCGGAGATCCACAGCGGCTGTGAGAAGAAAAAAAAAAATTAGTCTCTGACTCCTCATGCGGGCCCAGTCCTGCAAGGATGTGGGGAAGGCAAACGGCCGAATTCCCCGAGGATATATAGCGGCTGTAATAAACTGAAGCTGTATCAGGGACTCAGCAGTTTGGCATTAGGTGCGGGAAAACAGCCCTAAAGTCATCGGGGAAAGCAATCAGCTAAATTCCCATTGTGCGTCGTGGCTGGAAAACTTATCCAAAGTCCTGTGTGCTGGCTGCACGTCTGCTTCAGGTGCACGAGCAGCCCTGAAGGTTCCGAGGGTGGCGATTGGCCGTTCTTCTCGGGCATGTGCAGCAGCGGGGGACGTTGTTTCAGTCTGTGGAGCCGGTTTGTCCCTGGTGCGTGACGCGCATCTGGCGCAGTGACCACATAGCTGGCAGTAGCGTTGTCCTCGTAATCCCTGCAGTGTGCGCGCACGGTTTCTGTGCGCCGAAGGTCCGTTGACGAGAGTTGAAGTCAGGGTCAGGGAGCTTGATGGAAATCTGCACAGGCGGCGCCAGTGGTCTTCCCTGTTCAGGCTGTTTCTGTCGTTCGCTCGTGTTGGGTCATGGTGCGTTCTGGTCCAAGCGCTGTGCTCTCCGTCCGGTCCTGGAGGTCACCATAGTGGAGAGAGGACAAGGTGCCTTATGTTCCCTTATCCTGAAACATAAGGGACAGTGTCGTCCCGCAAGGTGACGCCGCGAGAGGCCTACCTCGGTAGCAGCGGCCATCGTTGTTTCAGCCGCCATGAGGTCCGCTGGATTCACCCCGGCCACGCCCACATCCGTCATCATGGAGACAGCTCCTCCAATCGTCTGTGGAGGAGCCTCCGTCATCGCTGGCATGGAGGGGAACGAGTTTCCGCCCTGTGTTACTTTGGATGTCATCAACTGGGGAGACAGGCAAGTATATTTCCATTCTAAATCATTCATTAACACCAAATCTTGCCTGTCTCCTGAGGGAGGGGCCCAGTATCAGCAGTCCACTGGGTCCTCTCCTCCAGCTGCAATTAATGATTGTTTCCTTCCCCTCTTCGTGTCTCCTCCGTTAATTTCTGAGGGCCTGCCAGTCCAAGAACTGGCCCACCTGCCGATGGAGGTTGAGGCCCTGGATGGTCCTGCCCAGGAGCCCGCACGGAGGCGTTCCCCCACAATCCCACCAGCGGACAAGGAGTGGGCGAATCTGCTTGTCTTCGTCAACCGCCGGGTCGAGGAGGAGGGCCGTGACAGGGAGGACCGGGGACGCGCTTTCCCAGCTGTCAGGGCTTTATCCTTCACGCCTGCCCAACCCACGGGATTGCCGAGGAATGAGGAGTGGTCGAACCTGCTCGTCACGCTCAACTACCGGGTCGAGGAGGAGCACCGCAAGAGGGAGGCCCGAGGATGCCCCTTCTCGGCTGTGAAGGTTCCATCTCCGGACCTGCCGACGGACGAGGAATGGTCGGACCTGCTTGCTGCACACAACTGCCGGGTTGAGGAGAGGTCAGGCAAGGGTTCTCCACCACTCAAACTCCTTGCAACCACTCCGCTTCCCCCCCCCATCCCCCGGAGGAGACGGAGCCATCCAGCATGGTGCTTTGTGTCCTGGACTACCTGGTTCCTGAGTCGTCCAGGAGGAAAAAGAGGAGGAACCCTGGCTGGAGGAGGTCTCCGGTCTCGCCGACGCTGTATGAGGAGGTACGCCCGGAGGGGGGAGACGTCTCTAAGGCCGTGGAGGACCTCTCATGTCAGGAGGACAGACAAGTTACTTCTCGTTTAACTGTAATGCTTGATGAACAAATTTGCCTGCCTCCTGGCAAGGAGACTCGGGATGAGCAACCCTCCGAGTGACCCGCAACACATGCGATACACTCACACTTAACCTCACCTAACCCCTTCTATGTACCCCCATGAGCTCACTGGCACCTGATCCAGGTCATTCGAGGGGAGAGGGACAAGAGGCCCGGGAGGTTCCAGTCCACGACGACACAGGTCCAATGGTTCCTGAGGAGGTCGACAGAGGCACAGCACCGGGCGCGACAACTGAGGCTACGCACCCCAAATCGCCGGAGTCCTGGACGGTGGTGAAGCCCGAGTTCAGGCAAGCGTGCTCCATTGTGGCAATACCTCAGATGTCAATGTCACACTGCCCGACTCATGGCGAGGAGGGCCCAGGGCAGCACGTAGTAGCCCTCGGGGCTGCCTCACCGGGCTCTGCCGTTGCTGGCGACCCTGACCCAGTCTCTTTTTCCTTTCCCTCCGGGATCAAAGCCCCCTGCCAGGGTTGCTGGAGAGCAGCTGACCTCACCGGAGGTCGCCGAGGATCGGGATGCAGCGCCAGGTGACATTGGGAGCACCACCTCCCTCACTGGGGAGACCACCATGGAAGCAATGAGGCCCCCAATGCGGGTCACCTCTGGTGCAACGGTGCTCCAACCGGAGCCCAACATGGGTGCAGTGGAGCCGGCCCAGTCTGCGGCCATCGTGGGTGCAGTAGAGCTGGCCCGGCATGGGTCCACCGCGGGTGTAGCTGAGCCTCAGCCAGAGGTCACTGCGGGTGCAGCTAAGCCTCAGCCAGAGGTCACCGCAGGTGCAGCAAGGCTCCCACTGGAGTCCATCATGGGTGCAGTGGAGCCGGCCCAGTCTGAGGCCATCATTGGTGCAGCGGAGCTGGCCCGGCCTGAGGTCACCGCGGGTGCAACGAAACCTCAGCCAGAGGTCACCGCGGATGCAGCTGAGCCTCAGCCAGAGATCACCGCCGGTGCAGCTGAGCCTCAGCAGCCGGTGCAGCTGGAGTCCACTGTGGATGCAGTAGAGCCGGCCTGGTCAGGGTCCACCGCAGGTGCAGCTGAGCCTCAGCCAGAGGTCACTGCGGGTGCAGCCAGGCTCCCGCTGGAGTCCATCGTGGGTGCAGTGGAGCCGGCCCAGTCTGGGGCCATCATGGGTGCAGCAGAGCCAGCCCAGTCGGGGTCCACCGAGGGTGCCATTGCAGACCACCCTGAGGACGCCGTGGAGATCCCCTATCCCCAGTCTGGTTACCCACCAGTGAGCCTTTCGGTGGGTAGGCCGCCTCCTGCTTCACTCCTTTGGTCCTGGTGGCTGAGCAACGCTGGCCAGCCACCAGAAAAATTGACTCTCCGGGTCAGGTGGCTCATGTTTCTGGCAGGCCGCCGGACTCCATCCACCGGACCTTCTGATGGGCTTGGGACTCTGGATGGCCTCCTGAGCCCCAACACCCGTGGACTTGGGGGGGGTGGTTAATTGAAGTCCCTGGGCAGGGTGTGTGTTCCCACCTTTCCTGTTCCCCCTACCTCCCACCCGGGTTTGGATTGTTTGTTCCCGTTGGGGGGGGGGGGGGGTTGGGATGTCTCTTTGGGTGTCTGGGAATCTTTGGGTGTCTGTCAGGAACCGAGCCAGCCGGCTTGGCTTCCCCTGGCTCGGTCCTGGCCGCTCTATGGGTACGTGCCACATTGTATGTATGTTAGTATGTATTTCTGTGTGCTTTGCCATGTCCATAGCCACTGCCTTCTGGCCAGCAGCGGGGAGGCAGCCTCTTGCGCTCACACTGGAGTAAGCGCTGTCTAACTGTCTGCCAGTCGGACCATGCCCCCTCTCTATTGCTACCAGCTGTTCCCACTCCTGTATGCCATCTTCCCGCTCCTCGCCCAGGTGGATCTAGTTTGGGAGACCAGCAATTCATGTTTTTAAGGAGCCTGTCTCCAGTCGTGCATTGCTGGGTCATTGTACTCCATCGACGGTTCTCAGATGGAGGCACGTCAGCTAAGGACTGTGTTTCACTGTGCGCTTTCAGACTTACTCGGACAGCTCCAGCCTCGTGAGTACGATCTGTGTATGGTCTTTCCCCAGTCTTCTCTCCTAGACTGTTGAGTGTCTTGGAGGACTCCCTCTCTCTCTATGGTAGTCCATCGATTCGATGATGACCATCTTCTTTATTTGTGAGTCTGCTGGTGTTTGAATAGTCCGATCCTGGATCTACAGATTCGGTTACAGACCGGGCATGTGAAGGAGGTGCTGGGGGGAGCAGGGGGGACTTGGCGAGCATGCCTCTTTGCACGCTTTGCTGTCCGGTGTTGTGTGCGCTGTTCCTCTATATAATCCACTCCCTGTGAGGAGTGGAAGCGCCAGATGTCTCGGCAGGAAGCGAGTTCCTCCAGTGAAGAGGGGTTGATCTTACATCTCTTCAGGATGGACTTCATTTGATCTTTCAAGCGCTTCTTCTGCCCACCAGCGCTGCGTTGGCCACGGTGTAACTGACCATACAGGATTCTGCGTGGGAGTCTGTGGCTGGGCATCCGGATGACATGCCCCAACCACCTGAGTTGATGCTGGGCCATGATGGACTCCACGCTACAGCTGCCAGCTCTCTCCAGCACTTCTGTGTGCGGCACTCTGTCCTTCCAAGTGATGCCAAGGATCTTCTGAAGACATCTTACATGGAAGGTCTCCAAGCTTCTCAGATGGCGGCTGTAAATAGTCCATGCCTCACATCCATATAGTAAGGTGGTGATACATACAGCTCTGTAGACCAGCACTTTGGTGTGGAGTTTGAGATTGCTGTTCTGAAGAACCCTTCTCCTTAGACGACCAAAAGATGCTGATGCTTGCTTGAGGCGGTTCTGGATCTCGTCATCCATTGAGCAGGTGTCAGACATTATGTTCCCCAGGTATTTGAATGTGGGCACTGTGAGCAGCTGTTGCCCTGCTGCTGTGAGGGTTATTGGGTTTTGTGGGGGGTCGGTACTGGACTGACAGAGTACCTCTGTCTTCTGGGTGTTGATTGTCAGTCCCATTCTGGTGTATGCAGTTACAGCTGCCGAGAGGATGTTTTGTAGAGTGTCTGGTGTATGAGCAACCAGGGCACAGTCATCGGCGTGCTGTAGCTCAATGATGGTCTCTGATGTCAGTTTGGAAGTTGCCTGTAGCCTCCTGATGTTAAACAGGTTACCATCAAGCCTGAAGTCAATGGTAACTCCAGCTTGTTTCTCCACCCTCCTACGTAGCAGAGTTGTTACACAGACAAGGAAGATGTTGAAGAGAACTGGGGCCAGCACACAGCCTTGCCTCACTCCGGTTTGCACTCCAAAAGGTTCTGAGCTGTGCCTTCCCACTACCACTCGGGCCATCATCCCAGAATGGAACTGCGCAAGGATGGTGAGAAACTTGGGTGGACACCCAAATCTCTTTAGGACTTGCCACAGTAGTTCCCTGTTCACTGTATCAAATGCCTTTGACAGGTCGACAAAGGCAATGAACAGGTCCTTATGCTGCTCCCGACAATTCTCTTGGAGCTGACGCGTCACAAAGATCATGTCAATTGTTCCCCTGTCCTTTCGAAAACCACACTGTGAATCTGGGGTGACCCGCTCTGATATTGCAGAGATGAGTCTGCGGAGCATGACCTTGGCAGGGACCTTTCCAGCAGTAGCCAACAGAGAGATACCCCTACTATTGGAGCAGATGGCTTCGTCTCCTTTGTTCTTGTAGATGGTCACAATGTTGCTGTCTTTCCACTGTTGTGGGACACACTCTCGTCTCCACTCCTCTGAGATATAGAGATACAGTGTCCGAGTACAGAGGTAGCCTCCTTCCTTGAGAAGTTCAGCTGGGATGCCATCAGGTCCAGGGGATTTATTGTTTTTCAGGGGTTTTACTGCTTGCAGGATTTCTTTGAAGGTTGAAGGGAGGTCGAGATCTGGCATGGTAGGATGTTCAGGGAGCTCTGCAATGACAGTTGGGTCCACTGAGGTGGGCTGGTTAAGCACGGTGTTAAAATGCTCAGCCCACCGCTCCACTATCATGGCCTGATCCTTGATTAAAGAAGAACCATCAACAGATCTCACAGGTGCCAGGGAGCAGTTTCTGGGGCCGTAGATGGTTTTGACTGCATCATAGAAACTGTGCATATCATTTCTATCAGCATGAGTCTGGATTTCGTTGGCCTTTGAGATCCACCACTCATCTTGCAGTTTCCTGAGAGTTGTTTGGACCTCAGAACGAAGGGCTTGCCATTGCTTCTTATGGAATTGGGATTGTGGGTTGTTCAAGGTGGCTCTGTGTGCCCTGTGCATTCTGTCCAGGAGGGTGGAGATCTCTCCAGCATTCTGGTCAAACCAGTCCTGATGTTTCTTGGTTTTGAAACCGATGGCTTGGGCTGCAGTGTCAAAGAGAATGGTAGATAGAGCGGTCCACTTCTCATCCATCCCAGACTCTGAGATGATCAGTTGTTCAATACCTTCCAGCCTCTCAGCTAGGGAGCGACAGAAGTTGTCACAGATGTCGCTGCTGGAGAGTCTGGCACAGTGGAGTGTTTTCCTCTTTGGGCCACCGTGGCGAGCTAGGGGCCGAACATGCATTCTGACCTTTGACAGAATCATGCGGTGGTTGGTCCAGCAGTCTGCCCCTCGCATAGCTCTTGTGATGAGCACGTCCTTGAGGTCAGCCATCCTCACGATCACATAGTCGATCAGGTGCCAATGTTTGGACCTGGGATGCATCCAGGATGCCTTATATTTGCTCTTTTGTTGGAAGATTGTGTTAGTGATGGTAAGATCATGTTCCGCACAGAGACTAAGAAGTCTCATGCCATTGGGGTTGACTTTTCCAATGCCATGGGCACCGATCACACCATTCCAGTTTTGCAAGTTCTTTCCGACTCTTGCGTTGAAATCACCAAGCAGCATGATTTTGTCACCCTTTGGGATGTGACTGAGGATGTCATCGAGTGCCTGGTAGAAGCGGTCCTTCTCTTCAGCGTCCAGGGGACGCTGCGTCCATAGTTAGTGTAACTTATAGTAACTGTGACTGTTTGTGTGCTCACCATATTAATAAATGTGTGTGATGTTAACCTGCGCATAAATCCTCTTCCTTTCTCCCCTCGCCTTGCGCTTTAGAAAAGCGCACGGGGGGTTCATGACAGTTTTACTGATTTTACTGGTTACTGATATTTTCAAATGGTGTTTATATAAAACATGTTCACAGAATTTAAGAACAAATTTAATTTCTTTGATTGATGCTTTTATATTGTTTCCTTTTACATATTTTGTAATATTTGTGATTGTTTTCAGTTATAATAAAGCCTTTCCATACCCATACCCTTTTCACAGTGATGCGCTAACTTTCTGATTTTTTTTCCATAGAGCGTGGCATAAATAAAGAAAAATAAAATTTTTAAGTTAACACAAACTGAACATGAATAAGTGCTTTTGCTCTACATTCATTCATTCATCTTCTTCCGCTTGATCCTTTTCGGGTCGCTGGGGGGCTGGAGCCTGTCCCAGCATCTTTTGGGCAAGAGGCAGAGTACGCCCTGGACAGATCGCCAGTCCATCGCAGGGCCAACACAGAGGGACAGACAACCATTCACTCTCACAGTCATACCTAGGGACAATTTAGAATCCCCAGTTTTGATGCCAATTAACCTAACTTGCATGTTTGTTGCATGTGGGAGGAAACCGGAGAAATCCCGGAGTAAACCCACGCAGACACGGGGAGAACATGCAAACTCCACACAGATCACTGTTGGTCGGGGGCTGGGATCGAACCCAGGATCCCCCAGCCAAGGGTGAGTTGCTGTACATGCACTTGTTAATTTATTCTCAAAGCAAGTTCTGCAGTGATTACAAATGACCACATGATGGGGCAAGAGATTATCGCAGAAAAAGCGATGGTCCTCAAGAAATGAAATTAATAATATTAGTAGCTGAGAATTAAGAGAGTTAATAAATTGTTATCTAATTTCTGCTTTGTCAAAGAAGCCACATGATGCAAAATTAAAATATAAAAAATACTGTTATTAAAATAGCAAAAAGTAAATTAAGAGTCTGAGCTCAGTGATCCCACACGCTCAGACACATGACATCAAGCACCTCAGCCTGGGTTCTTCCAGGCTGTTGTCTTTTTTTCCCCAGACGTGAGCCCCATTCTCCTCCAGCGTTCCTCTCACCACTCCCTATTTGTAAGTGTCGTGTTTGTGTTTATGTTAATAAATGTTGCAAACTCACAGCTGGCGATTGGTTTCTTCTGCTTGCCGTTGCCAGGGTGATTTATGACATTTATAACCTTTTCCAGACTGATAGATCTCAATTAATTTGTTTCTCATTTGTTCCTGAATTTCTTTGCATCGCAGCATGATGTCTGGCTTTTGAGGAGCTTTTTCTCCACTTCACTTTGTCAGGCAGGTCCTATTTAAGTGATTTCTTGATTGAGAACAGGTGTGGCAGTAATCAGGCCTGGGTGTGGCTAGAGAAATTTAATTTGGCTTTCCAAAGATGTGATAAACCACAGTTAATTTATGTTTGAATGGAGGAGCAATCACTTTTTCACACAGGGCCATGTAGGTTTGGATTTTTTTTTACCCTTAATAATAAACACCTCATTTAAAACTACATTTTGTGTTTACTTGGGTTACTTTTGTCTAATATTTAAATTTGTTTGATTATCTGAAACATTTAAGTGTGACAACCATACAAAAAAAAAAGAGAAATCAGGCAGGGGGCAAACACTTTTTCACACCACTGTATATTCATACAACAAGATTTTACTTAAGTCTATTGATTGAAACATCTTGCTTGGTTTATTTACTATCAACCTGAAGAATGTCTTAAGTGTTTTGTCTACACTGATGTACTGTATATAATTTAGTGTATGTTGTCCATAGTGCTTTTTGTGGTGCAAAATGTGCATATGTCATTTAAATAGAATTCAGAATCAGAATCAGCTTTATTGCCAAGTATATTTACAAGTAAACATACGAGGAATTTGACATGACATTGGACGCGCACGTTAGGCGCATCCAATGACGCGGCGCCATGCAAGGCGCCTGTCATACAGTTGAGGTAAAGAGGGGAAGGGAGGGGGAGGAAAACACAATAGGAGAGAGAAAAAACATAGTTAATCAGAATAACGCTCGTATAAGCTCATATAAAGCTCAAATGAGCCAAATTTTGACTACACAGAAAAAAACCCTCTATGCACAATTAGCAGACACCATAGATCACACAAACAAGAGTTGAGAGAGGCAGTGTATGTATGAGTCAGTATATATGTATCAGTTCGTGTAATGTTGTGTGCATTTGTGTAGTGTAGGTGTGACAGTTGCTAGTGAACAGCAGAGGGCGCCTCCAGGCAGTAGATAGATGTTATAGTCATGTGACTTATAAACAAGTCCAGAGTCTGTCTCTTCGCTTGCAGATAAAGGCACATGGACTGTCCTTGAGAAGTTCATCCACTGAAGACAGCAGCTGTCTGTCGATTGTTTGGGTTAGCAGCCACCACTACTGCTTATCTCATCAAGGAGGAATGTAAACAGGGCATCAAAACAAGGTCAAATCTACACAGCTCAGAGCCCATGGAGAATAGAAATTTCCTCTCTTCATGCGCTTGTGCTTCATAATTTTAATATTACAGGCTTAAACAGGCATTCCATTCCATGGAGAGCACGGGGCTCCAGATGTATTCCTTCACTGAATCACTGTCATTCAGTTCACCGTTTGCCGCTACACGTGCACTCCCCAACTGGTCAAATTTGATGAAGGAGCTTGCTGGGTCCGCTTTGATCAGCTCTCTCACCTTCCTTCAATTTCTGATACATCAGGGAACTTCACAGCCAAAAATAGAAGTCCTGAGATCATATCCAATAATGTTTCCTGCCAAATCTCCACAGACGCATGACTTCCAATATCCATGAGTCTCCTCTTGGGTTCCTCCTGACCCGATCTTCTTTTGAAGTGGTGACAATCACAGTTAAGCCGCTTTCCAGATCCATAATTTCCATTTAGATTAAGATTCAGCAGAAAAGTGACTAAACACAGACAAAAACACAACATTGCAAGCTGGGATCAGAAGGGAAAGAGAGAGGATTAGAAAAGGCGTCTGCTCTCTCTTAGAAGCGGAAGTGAAATATTCACTTGAATATTTAACTAAAGGAAGCATTTAATAGGAATTGATGTGATCAGTATTGAAAGAGCCTATCCTTTGACCCTGGGGTCCAACCTTGGAACTACCACCACAGCTATACTGGCAGCACTGGCCAGCCCAGGAGCTAAGCTTGCTGCGTCCACACAGGTACACAACCACAATTATGGGTATATAGGTGCACAAAAAAATTAAGCTCATGAAAATCAGAAATCGAGTACCTTAAATTATTAGACTACTTCATTTCAGTTTGAGTACGTAAATTACTCATCACAATCATTGAGAAGAAAGCTAACTTGACAGCTCTCCAGAAGACAATCATAGACACCTTCTACAAGGAGGTGAAGCCACAGAAGATCATTACTGAAAAGCTGGATGTTCACAGAACATTGCTGTATCAAAGGACATTAATCATTTCTAGTTGTCTTTTTTGTTTGTTTGTTTGTTTTTTGCTCAGAATGCTTTGTTGTTTGCTCAAACTGTCTTGTTTCTCTGTCTCTTCTTAACTTGTTTTAGGTTGCCTTATGTCATTTTTTCTTTAACCTCATTGGCATCCTGCTGTGGTATCCCATACCAGCCACCTGGCTACCTATACGTATGGCTTGTGCTCTTGGCAAAAAGACTGCCAGGTACAGTTAAACTTTTAAAAAAATCTAAACCCACAAAACCTCTCAGCATAGAAGATGATGTAACTTGTAAATTAACAATGAAATTAGGAACTCACTAAACATAACACTCACCTATCCAGGTACTGCTTATTTGCTGTTCTGTACCTCCTTCTCGGCTTCCTGATACTCCCTTCCATCATCTTTGCCCTCTCTATGTCTGGCTGGAAAGTGATGTCTGGGATTCTCGTACCAGTCATCGTGTTAATTATATTCATTGCAACAGTTGACGTTCTTCAAGCGCGTAAACCTGATTGTTTGCCATATAGACTCAAAAACTGGGAATTTCTTCCTGCTTGGATGATCTCGCTGCAGCTTCTGGAAGATCTTATTACCAGTGTAACCCTATGGTGCAAGCAGAAAAGCGGTGAATATAAACTTTTTGATATAAACTATATTACTCTATCAAAAGCACAATGGTCCCGATTAACCCCTGCCTTGTATTCATTACTGAAAAAAAATTTCTTGCTGTTTTTCTTGTAGGATGCTGTTTCAAGACAAACAATATCCAAGTTATGTCACCAGAAGATACTACCGTCATCATGAACAGACAAGTACAGAGGAAATGGGAAAACAATTGGGAGGACACAGAGATTGATGAGAGATGTACAGTGCAATGCAAAATGGACAACCTTGGGTGTTATAATTTACAATATTGTGAGCACAATAATACAGGCAACTTAACATGCGACACATCTTCAGAGAACAATATGCATAACGTTACTCAAGCCTTGTCTACAGACACAAACTCGAATATTCACAGTGACCAATTGTTGAGCACTCACTTGTGATGCTATAAACAAATGTCTGAAGGTGTACCCTGACTTGAGTGTCAAGGTGCAAGAATGCAGTTACCACACAGGAAACTGACTCATTTTAAACATGTAGCTGAGAAGCAACAAAAAAAAAAGCCACAATGCAGATTTGCACCACAGCAGCATAAAACTGGCTCTAAGCTAAAGATTAAAAGCAGTCACCACACACTGACAAACAATCCTACCCTTGAAAATAAAATGCACTATAATTCACTCAGCTTAAATTTTCAATTTGAGTGGTCCAAAGGTTGTCAGAAAAAGAAGAAAAAAGTTGTGGTTTGTAATCATAGCTAATGCAATTTTCCGTTACTTGCCTGTGAGAAAGTTTAGCAGTGCTGGAGTTTGTGTGGTCACCAACAGCCAAAGCAAACCCTTGCAGAAAAGTTCAAAAAAGTACATGTACACTCTCACAAACACTGCTGAAAGAGTCTGAGTTGCCAAACCACAATGCCTTTATTTCACTCCAAGCCTAGAGTGTAGCGTAATGTACTGTATGTACTGTACTATAATGAGACACTAGGCCTTTAATTTGTTAATGCCAAAATGCTCAACTGCCTTTTAACTATTTATTCACCATTATATGTATATGAGTATACAACATCAATTTTCAAAAACTACAGAAACAGGAGGCATTCACACAAGTGAATATGATTTTGAAATTGCCATGTATTAAGAATTAAGATGATTATATCATATAAGATTTTTTTTTATTATTATTTTTGATTTGATTTTGACTACTTTATTGATCCCCAGAGGGGAAATTGACGGCATCCACCTGGATGGATGAAGCAGCCATGGTACGGCGCTATCCCTTTACCATTCACACACACGTTCACACCTAGGGCCACTTTTAGAGTTTCCAGTTAACCTAACCTGCATGTTCTTGGCCTGTGGGAGGAAACCGGAGAACTCCCGGAGTAAACCCACGCAGACACAGGGAGAACATGCAAACTTCTCACAGATCACTGTTGGTCAGGGCCTGGGATTGAACCAGGGATCCTATGGCCAAGGGTGAGCTGCTGTGCTGCCGCAGTGCTAACCACTGCCCCACTGCACCGCCAAGATTATTATCATATTATCATTATGCATACCCAACAGAATTTTGTTTGGTAGCTCTCGACTTCAAAAAGGCCTAAATTACATGAAGAACCATTATAAACATTACAGCTTTGATTATATAAAACTGTATGTCTTCATTAGTATAACATTGGCATTTTATTGATTACTACTCTGAAGCTCCTTTTAATTTTTTTTCTTTTAGAAAAAAATGTGAATAATAAGTGCAGCAAATTATGTAAGCCCATAGCCATTGTCAATGAAGACTTAGAGCTAATCAAAAATATTATGTTAATTAGCATAAAATCATGGGGCAAAGAAAATCAAAGAGAATTAAAACAAAAAACTCAAATGTTAAGGCTTTATACTTAATTCAAAACATTTCACTCTTCTCTCCCATTTCTGTTTGGCACTGTGCAGTTGGTTAATACAGGATATTCTCAGTAACCCCTTTAAATAAAAACAATTTGTCCTTTTTCAAATTGTCATTTTTATTTCACCAAAAATGTCCAGTTAGGTGATATACATTTTAATATAAATCAAATCAGAAATGTATTTTTTTCAAAAAACTCATTCTCAGTTGAGGTTTAAGAAACAATGTATGCCATATTTACCTACATAACCATCAAGTGATCCATTAACCATGAATATTTGCAAGTCCAATTTAAACTGTTGATAAATGTTAAAGGTAAACTGTCTTGCTGTTCCCAGTTAAAAAAAGTGATGGAATGTTTGTATCAAGTAAACTGTAAACTGTTTACAGTGCACCCCTAAAATGTCCATCAGACAGCTGCAGTTGGTTCAGAATGCTGCAGCTCGACTCCTCACTAACACCAAGAAAGTGGTTCATATAACTCCAGTTGTCAGATCTTTACACTGGCTTCCTGTCTGTCTGCCTGCTGTTGGTTTATAAAGCTCTGAAGGGTTTAAGGGCCAAAATACATTTCAGATCTGCTAGTCCATTATGAACCACCCAGAACTCTCAGGTCATCAGGGTTAGGCCTACTATCTGTGCCCAGAGTTAGAACCAAACGTGTTGAGGCAGCGTTAAGTTTTATGCTCCTTACATATGGAACAAACTCCCAGAAAGCATCAGGGTTGCTGAAACTCTCAGCTGCTTTAAATCAGGGTTAAAAACTCTCCTATTTGACACACCCTTTCAGTAGCCTACAATGTACTGTAACTTTTATTTCTGTCGTATTCTATTTTAGCCTGTTTTTGTTTCTCTTTAATTTACTTTTTAGTTTGTTTTTAAATCCTTGTTTTTGTAAAATAAGTGTTTAAACTTTAAGGGAGGGTTTGAAGCCCCCCTCATAAAAGAAAAGGAGTGGGTTAGAGGCCCCCCTGATAAAAGGAGTTTGAGGCTCTTTAAAGGGATTGACAAAACCTAAGGCTATTTAGATTAATCAAAACATTGTCCGTTTTGTTTTATTGTTTTTGTTCACGTATAAAAAAAAATTAAAGGAAAGGAAAGAAGGTTTGATTGTCAAGAACTGACCCTCTAGGACAAAGAGGAGACCCAGGCGGTGGACTGTGAGCTTGTGAAGATTTATTGCAAAAAAAGTACAAAGTGGAAAAACGCAAAACCAAGAGGCTAAAGATAGACTGACACAATAACACGGGAGAAAAGAGGACAGGACGTTAAACTTACGTCAGGTGCTTGAAAACCGCAGCGAAGAATAAATGGACCAGCAGTTCGTCAATAGAGCATGATATCAATGATGACAAATGATAACAGGTGTGGATCACCAACACAAGGAGTAATAGAAACAGATAACAGGTGTGCAAAACCGTGAAACAAGCTAACAAAGGAAGTCAACAATACACAGTCAAAATAAAAGCTCAGATAGAAAATGGCAACAGGAAACGGAAGGAACGGGTGAGGGCTCATGTCAACAGGCAGAATGTAATACAATAGAAACAGAACTACAACAAACACACTCAAAACTCATAACCAACCGTACAGTAAAATAATAACAGAACTGAGAAAATAAAGGAAATAATTAGGGATAAACCGAGAATGTAAGCACGGTGGAAACACCGCCCTCAGCCTCATGACAGAGCCCCCTCCCCATCCCTTAAGGGGTGGATTCCAGACACCCCAGAGTAACAACAAGGGAAAAAAATAAGAAAAAAAAGGCACACACAACTACCCCCCTTCCCAAATAGAAGCAGAATAGATCAACCCAGGAGGGCGGTGGGGGAAACCAGGCTAGGAGGGAACATAAAACAAGATACTCACTAAGGACCCACACCAGAGCAAAACCGGACACCAAGGACCCCTGGACAGGAGAGCAGAACAGTTCAGGTGGTCAGCTAAAGTCCCAGACCTGGCGCGGTGGCATGAGTCAGGTGGTCTTCCAGAGAATGTGGGCCACCCAGCCCAGCAGCACAGTCTCTCAGGTGGTCTACTGGAGTCCTTTAGCCACCCAAACAGATGGAGTAGTCAAGGAGGTGACTGCCCAGCGGGGAAACCCGGTGGCAAGGTAGGCCAACCTGTGGATACCACAGGCAATGACAGGTGACCGTCTGAGGTCTCAGGCAGAGGGGAACCCACGACAGTCTCGGGTGGAGGAGGAAAAACCACGTTGGCCTCGGGCGAAGGAGAGGAAGCCACAATTGCCTCGGGCGAAGGAGAGGAAGCCACAATTGCCTCGGGCGAAGGAGAGGAACACATGACGGCCTTGGGCGAGGAAGAGGAACCCTCAGTGGGAACGGATGGAGACTGAGGGCCCACAGCGACCTTGGACAGGAGCGCAGCACCCTCAAAGGCCCCGAACTTGGGCTTAGCAGCTCCCTCAGTGGCCCCAGACTGGGGTGTGGCAGCACTCATGGTGGCCCCGGACTGGTGCATAGCAGTACCCACGGGGGCCTCAGATTGGAGCGTAACAGCACCCGTGGTGGACCCAGACTGGGGCGTAGCAGCACCCACGGTGCCCCAGGACTTGGGCATGGCTGCACCCATGGTGTCCCTGGGCTGGGGGGTAGGTGCACTCATGGTGACCCACGGGCTGGGGCATAGCACCCACGGTGGACCCAAGCTGGGGTGCAGCACCCATGATGGTCTCAGGCTGGGGCGCAGCACCCATGACAGCCCCCGACTGGGGCACCACACCCATGACGGCCCGGACAGAGGGGAAGCAGCTCCCCCGGAGGCCCCGGGCTGGGGCGCAGCACCCACAGAGTCCCCAGATGAAGGGGGAGCAGCACCCATGGACACTTCAACCGGAGGTGCTGGACCCATGGAGACCTCAGGCGGCAAGGTTGGACCCACAGAGATCTCAGACGAAGTTGGACAATCAACGTGACCCTGGGGAAAGGCTCCGACAGGAGGGACAAAGACACAGGGTCAGGGTCACCAGTGGCAGTGGAGCCTGGCGAGGTGTGCTCAGGTGCAGTTGATGGCTGCACTTGGCCCTCCCCACCAAGAGCCAGGCAAGAGCTCTCCAAAACAGAGACAGTGAAAACAAAGAAGAGCACTTGCCTGAGCTCAAGCTCCACCAATCCAGGTGGAGGCATCTTGTGCCCAGTCCTCTGGAGGTCAAACTCTGGCTCGGCAGTGTTGACCCCCACAGCAGGCATGGTTGAAAAGGCAGTCTTGGGACCCCCAGGCAAAGCGACCCATGCAGGTGCCTCGTCCGGCATGGCAGCTGGAGGTCGTTTCACTGCTGGTGCTGGATTCTGTGCAGCGGAAGCCAGGGGATGCTCAATCGTCAATACAGGCTTCAGATTGCTGGCAGCACTCTCCCTCCATCTGGACCATAACTGCAGAGCTGGGACCAGATCCTTCTGGGCCGCAGGCTCCTCCATCATCTGGTGGCTCAATTCAAGGACCGGCAGACACGTAGGGGAAATAGGAAGAGACACGGAGGGAACAGGTGACGAAATCTGCAGCCGATGGTGAGGACTCAGTGGACTGCAATAACTGAGCCTCCCCACCTGGAATCAGGCAAGATAATTCAGGTTGGTGTGATAGAGAATGAAAAAACACTTGCCTGTATTCCCGGGGCATGATGGTTTCAGCTGCAGCAGGCCCAGGATCATCCCTCTCCATGGCTGCAGTGGTTGTGGGCCCCCCTGAAGGACATGGGGGAGCCGCCCCGCAGTCACAATGACGGACGGAGCCGAGGAAGAGACAGCCGGACTCTCAGCAGCAGAAGGAGACACCGAGGAGAGGGTGGTGTATTGGGTCAGGTGAAGCGGGAGCAAGAGCTGGCTAACAGAGGGAAGAGGAAGACGTCTGTCGGGGGGAGCACTTCCTTGATTGCTTCGGTCCCGCTGGAAGCGAACCCATCGTCAGCCCTGGAAATGACTGCTGTAGAGTGGAGACAGTAGCCAACAGTTCCACAAACTGGGGATATCTCCATAATCTGGGATGTGCCTCCTAGATCCCAACCGCTCCCTCTACATTCTCCCAGACTCTCTTAGGGCTGCAAGAGGTGAGAGCTTCAGCAACGAAATCCTGGATGAACTGGGCCACCCATTCCTCCTCCAGGCTCGGGGCCCCGGCTACCGATCCTCCTTTACTGGCTGAGGGCCAGCACGCTGGGGACATGCTGACTACTCAGGTGAAAAGATAAGTGAAACAAAAAAACACAGGCCCACAGCAGCTGGATCACAAACTGGCTGCGGTCTTCTGTCAAGTATTGCCCCTCCAGGGCAAAGAGGAGACCCAGGCGCTGGACTGTGAGCTTGTGAAGATTTATTGCAAAAAAAGTACAAAGTGGAAAAAAGCAAAACCAAGAGGCTAAAGATAAACTGACACAATAACACAGGAGAAAAGAGGACAGGACGTTAAACTTAAGTCAGGTCCTTGAAGACTGCAGCGGAGAATAAACGGACCAGTGGTTCATCAATAGAGCATGATATCAATGATGACAAATGATAACAGGTGTCGATCACCAGCGTGAGGAGTAATAGAAACGGATGACAGGTGTGCAAAACCGGGAACCAAGCTAACAAAGGAAGTCAACAATACACACTGTCAGAATAAAAGCTCAGATAGAAAATGGTAACAGGAAACTAAAGAAACGGGTGTGGGCTCATGTCAACAGGCAGAATGTAATACAATAGAAGCAGAACAACAACAAACACACTCAAAACTTATAGCCAACCGTACAGTAAAATAATAATACAAAACTGAGAAAATAAAGGAAATAGGGATAAACCGAGAGTACGGTGGAAACACCGCACTCAGCCTCATGACATCAAGGCTTTCTAATGTGTAGATTCCTTTTGCATCTTGCTGTAATGCTTAAATGTTTTCATGTAAAACATTTTGAATTGTCTTTTACATGAAATGTGCTATATGTCATATCCGGCTCTAGGGAGCCGGGCAATCAGAGCCAGGGGCAAGCCAGTGAGTCGTGATATTTTATTCAGGGTAAAGGGGAAGGGATGAGGAGAGCACAGATACTCATGCAGACGTACACTCACAGGTTGCACAGCGCAGAGGTAAGCAGCTCGTACCGGACGTGGGGGTAGCAAGACGTACATACTCACAGCGGGATACAAACACAGGAATGCTGCAAGAGGAGTATAAGCTGACACCAGACGAAGGGGCTTCAGCTTAGCAATGTGTTTATGTCGCAGCCCCGAGTCATCGAGGCTGCTCCTATTTATCCTCATTGGCAGCGCCCCAGCTGATGAAGACTAATTGGCCCCAGCCGTCCATAATGCTGCCAGCTGGGGGCCAGCTGAGATGCTGCTCAATGGGAAGCAGGGATGAGGGAAAACATGGGCTGAGTGCCGAGACGGCATCTCAACCCATGGTGACAGAGCCCCCCCCTCAAGGTCGGGCTCCTGAACGACCAGGAACATCCCAGCCCCCCCCCCCCCACCTAGGGTGGGAGGAAGGGAGGCGGACCGGAGGGGAAGAAGCCAAGGGAAGGACAACACCAATGGGGCAATGTAGGGTAGCGGGAAAGAAAAACCCAAATACAATACTGACAAAACAGAATAATTAACCCAGGTACAGATGGGGAGAAGAACTGGGTCAGCACGCCAGTTACATACTACCCAGAGAGTACCAACCATGCGTGACCCAGAGCAAGGAAAAAAGAACCACCAAAAAGGTACAGGGCAAAAAATGCTGAGTACGGTTAAATAAAGGGGAACCTATACACAGCGCTAATTTAAGTACATACACACACAGTCACCAAGAAAAGTGAGGGTGACTGGAACAAATGACAATTATAGAGCATGGTGTTATGGAAAACAAGGCACATGACTCTATAATGAACCAACAGGACAAAAAAGAAATACTGAGTGCAGGCAAAGAAAAACCCACACACACACGAATATATAAATACCCAGTCACCTAAAGAAATGAAAGTGACTGGAATAAATGGATAACTGCAGAGCATGGTGTTACGGAAAACAAAACATAACTCTACAATGCAAAAACGGGACTAAAAAACATAGTACAACAAGTAAAAATGCTGAGCATGAGCGATGGAAAACACAGCACTATAAAAATGAATCCACCAACAGGACAAAACATTACACCCGAGTGACCTTAATAACAAAAGAAAAAGTGACACCCGAGGTGAATGGCAGGCAGAGTCCAAAAATGGCCGAGATGGCTCCGGAGATCTTCCCGCCTATTGTCCAGCTGGCGAATCAGGGGAAGAGAAGTGTTCGGACGGCGAACTCTGGACCCAGATCCCAGGAATCCAGTCCACCGGCAGCCGAACCAGGCTGCCCAGAGGGAAACACAGACCAGTGGGGGGAACCAGATCACCGAACCGAAAGTTCTGTGGGTCGGGTCGTCGACCCGCATCACTCAACCACCAGGACCGTTGAGACGGGCGAAGGATCAGAGCGGATCCCGGTGGAAGAGGCTCAGGGGAGAGCCGATGACGAGGGCAGCGGGCCTCAGGGAAACGGCCACCTCCTCACCGGACCTGGACAATACTGGGGCAGCACCCACGTCGGACCCCGATCGGGCCTCAGGCGAACCCACGTTGGACCCCGACTGGGTCTCGGGCGAACCCACGTTGAATACTGCACCAGAACCGACCTCCAACGTTGAACCCGGACCCTCCAGCACCATGAGGAACAGCAACTCCTTGCCGGTGACCCTGGAAGAAAGCTCAGAAGAGAAAACAGAACCGGGATCAGGATCACCGGCAGCGCCAGAACCCGGCGAGACGAGTTCAGACGCAGCGGACGGCTGCACCCGGCTCGTCTCCCCTGGAGATAGGCTGAAGTGCTCGGGGATAAAAAGAGAGAAAAGAAAGGAGAGCACTCGCCTGATCTCGGGTTCTGACGCCATCCAGGACTGCGAAGATCCAGGATCCGTCGTCAGGAGGTCGTTGTCAGGCTCCCATCTAGCCGCGTCGGGCCCCGCGGCCAGCACGATGGTCAGCACAGCTTGAGATCCCTCCAGCTCAGGTAACCCCGCCGACGATCCACTCGGCGTGAAGCCAGAAGAATCTCGTCCCGCCGGACCGAACCGCTCCTCCGTGGAGACCCGGGGACGCTCAGTCGTCGGCGTAGACTCCACGCAGCAGTCAGTCCCCCTCCTCCGTCCGCAATGTAGCTGCGGAACCACAGGCCCTCTCCATATCCCACCACGTTGACCCGGAGCCGGGGACCGCTCGGCGGAGAGAGACACAGAGGATGCGGGATTAGGCATACAGGTTACAGCAGGTGGGGAGAGTTCAGGGAGCTGCGAACCCTGAACTTCTCCTCCAGGGATGTGACAGAGCAAATCATTAAGCAGGTGTGAAAAAACAATGACTTGCCTGCCCCCTGGAGGTTGAGTATCGCCTGCTGTAGTGGATTCTGCTTCTTCCTCTCCCCGCCCGGCAATAACGGAGGACCCCCCGGGAATTCGTCTGAGGGTCGCTCGCGTTGTCTCCAGCAGAGAGCTCACCAGGCCGGGATTCCAGGCACACACAGCGGTCAGGAAGCGCGTCGAGGAGGAGGGGGAAACAGCCGGGGTGAGCCAGCCCGAATGTCCAGGAATGACAGCGGGGGAACGAGGCTCAGGGGACGAGGCTGTAGAATCTCCACACTGACGAGGCGAAGGGATGACAGCTGCGTGGGAGGAACGGTCCTGACGATGACCCAGAACTGGATCCGGACGAGGTTCGTGCAGAGGTGACTCGGCGATGTGATGACGACTACTCCCAGGGGACGAAGCGAGGGGGAAACCCAGGATTCGCCGCTCCAGATCGGAGATCGAGACGAGGAAGGCGTCGAGCACGGGAAAGCTTCGTAGCCCTGAAGTCCTCACCATCAATCTCACTGCCGCCGCCACATGCCTGAAGGTGGTGACAGGAAACACAGTAGAGCTCGCGACAGCCACTCGACCCCGGACATAACTGCTGTCAGCTGCGGCTCCTTGAAGGGAATCCCGAGTGACGTGGCGCAGGTCGGGGGAAGTCCTCTGGTTGGCGCGAACTCCCAGACTGGAATGGCGGCAGGAACGGGACTCCGAAGCGGGGAAAGACGTCGCCCACTTCGACTCCCTGCCGGGATTTCCATCCACCCCGTGGAGCTTCTCTCGCTGTGTACCTGCAGCGTCTATCCTGGCACTGTCCTCCAGATGGTACAGAGAGTGAGGGTGACAGTCCAGGAGTTCCTCAGCACGGCCCGGATGCCAGCGTCTCGCGTTGGAGGCGTCGTGCAGGGTGAAGAACGTCCCGTCGACAGCCTCCGAGACGGACCTCAGCTCATCGCCCTGGCGCCGGAAGTGACTCCTGGGAAACGGCATGCTAGCAGCGCTGACACCCGGACAGAAAGGTACATTTCCACGGCGACTCACGGCCGCCGGTAGCTCTTCTGGCTGCGACATACTGTCATATCCGGCTCTAGGGAGCCGGGCAATCAGAGCCAGGGACAAGCCAGTGAGTCGTGATATTTTATTCAGGGTAAAGGGGAAGGGATGAGGAGAGCACAGATACTCATGCAGACGTACACTCACAGGTTGCACAGCGCAGAGGTAAGCAGCTCGTACCGGACGTGGGGGGTAGCAAGACGTACATACTCACAGCGGGATACAAACACAGGAATGCTGCAAGAGGAGTATAAGCTGACACCAGACGAAGGGGCTTCAGCTTAGCAATGTGTTTATGTCGCAGCCCCGAGTCATCGAGGCTGCTCCTATTTATCCTCATTGGCAGCGCCCCAGCTGATGAAGACTAATTGGCCCCAGCCGTCCATAATGCTGCCAGCTGGGGGCCAGCTGAGATGCTGCTCAATGGGAAGCAGGGATGAGGGAAAACATGGGCTGAGTGCCGAGACGGCATCTCAACCCATGGTGACACTATATAAATAAACTTGCCTTGCATCCTGAAAGTATTCACAGTGCTTCACTTTTTCCACATTTTGTTATGTTACAGTGTTATTCCAAAATGGATTAAATTCATTTTTTTCCTCAAAATTCTACACACAATACCCCATAATGACAATGTGAAATTTATTTTTTTTTTAGATTTTTGCAAATTTACTAAAAATAAAAAACTAAGAAATCACATGTACAGTGGATATTAAAAGCCTATCTTTTTATATCCTCTGAATATGTGGTGATGTTTGAAAGTCTGTTCAAATGCCAGGTTTTTGTGATGTAAAAAAAATGAGACCAAGATAAATCATTTTAAAATTTTCCCACCATTAATGTGACCTATAACCTGTACTACTCAATTGGAAAACAAACTGAAATGTTTAAAGGGAAAAATAAAAAATCTTGTCCATGCCTTTATCTTCAGTAAACTGGACTGCTGTAATGCTGTCCTCACAGGTCTCCCGAAAAAGTCCATCAGACAGCTGCAAACATGGTGAGGCAGCGTTCAGTTTTTATGCCCTCACATGTGGAACAAACTCCCAGAAAGCATCAGGGCTGCTGAAACTCTCAGCTGCTTTAAATCGAGGTTAAAAACTTTCTCATTTGCCACTGCCTTTCAGTAGAACAATTGTTAATCTCCCACAATGCACTGTAACTTTTATTTCTTGCACTTTATCTGTTTATTCTCTTTTAGTTTGTTTCTGTTTCTCTTTAAGTTGTTTTTAGTTTGCTTTTGAATTATTTTATGTATATATTTTGCTCTTCTGTAATGCTTTAATGTCCCATATAAAGCACTTTGAGTAGTCTTGTACAAGAAATGTGCTATACAAATAAACTTGCCTTGCCTTAACTGACAAATAAACTGGATGTAACTCCTCTGTTTTCATATAGTGATAGTTACATAAATTATCATGCAAATGATATCCTGACACATTTCTGTGTGTGTGTGTGTGTGTGTGTGTGTGTGTGTGTGTGTGTGTGTGTGTGTGTGTGTGTGTGATCAAGGAAAACAAACAAAATCATTTGTCTGACTGCTGCCAAACAAAAAACACAAATGAACTTTCTGCTACATCTTAGTATTTAGATCATATGCATGTTGTGCATCACATGATGGCATCTGCTTCCTTGATTCACATCACATAAGGAGTGAATGCACAACCCTTCCATTCAGGGGAATTTCACTAGACAGAAACAAACACCCTGGTATGCATCGCATCTAGCTTTACAGTGAGTTGATATTTTAATTATGAATCTGCTTCTATTTCTAGATATGTCAGATACTGACATGTTGTTATATTCAGATTATTTTATGATTTGTAGTAATGCTGACAATGAGATCCTTCCAGTTTTCCTAAACTGCCAGAATTTGTTATTCATAAATGGCTTTTTAATTCAGTTGTTAACTTGACTGGACCTTAAATTTCTGATGTATGTTGACTCTTTTTAGCAGAAAAATAACGTGACAATGTACATTAAATGTATGTTACAGACAATGATATTCATCTACATGATCATCACAGCTTTGGCCAAAACTGCTTTAACAAAAGGTATATTATAGTGAAACTGTGACATTTTAAGGGTTCAGTAAGAAAAATAGTGAATCATATATTACCATAAAAATAGTGTCTAAATAGATTTAATCTAGTTTGAAAGTAATGTGTCATATTTTCTGTTCAATTTAAACTTTCTCTCTGCATTCTCTCAGACTGTTTTAGATGCAGTTTTTCTGAATCTGAGGGAAATCAGTGTTTTGCAGCAGTAGGACAATGCTTGATTTTTCACCTGTCAAATGACTCCATTACTGAATTCAATGTGATGAAGGATGGAAGATACAGGATTTTGAGCAAACGTCTTCGTGAAAAAGTGAAGTCAAATGAGGATTATGTTAATAATCTGGAGCACATCCAAGGGACATTCAAACTAGGGACTGCCATGAAGAAACACACTGGAAATTACTTGCTGGAAGAATTTGGATTTGATGGCAAGTTAGTCAAAAAAGTTGAAGTGCATTTAAAAATACAAGGTAGGTCAAGCAGGTTTTTTTCTCTTGTTATCCATCTATAAATACACAGAACGTCTGTCTGTTCCTTGTATATCTCTTGAACCATTCGAGAGATATACTGACTGACCTAAGATTTGTTAAGTGTTTTGCAGGGGATTACAAGGGTGTGCAAGGAGTTGTTCAGACAAAGTATACAAAAATTTAGCCATCAGTCTGTCTCCTCCAGCACAATATGCCCAGGTTTCTAGAAGTACGAGTGGGGTTTATGGTTGGCTTGGTGCTGATTAAATAAAACTCGGCATCACACAACACATCTGCCTGCAGCACATTGCAGGTAGATGTGGAATTGTGTGGCATTGTGAGGCATTATGAGGCATTGTGTTGCAGGCATCTGCCTGCAACACATTTTTGCAATGTGTTGCAGGCCTGAAATGCAGAAATGAATGTATATTAAAATACAGAAATGAAGTTGACAAGCCAAAACACAAAATATTTTGGACCTTGTCTGCAATGAAAAACAAGTCCAAGTACTGTAAATGTCAGAATTACAGCATTTTTATCATTTTTGTTGTTGTATCTTCCATACGATCAAAACCCAAGTCCACTACTACCTACTATAATTTCAAATAAACTTTTACATTAATTTCATCCTTTCCTTAATCACCCCAGAGGACTGAAGTGCTACAAAATCTGGCTCAAGCAATGCAGAAGAGATGAATAAAAGAATGCCATGGCTAATAATACTGCAATAAACAATTATATCTATTTAATATGAGTACAGCTGGTGCCCAGGGACACCAACATTTTACCCAACAAATATGAAGTTAAGAACAAATATTGAAAAAATAATTGGAAATCCGGAATTGTGTGTAAAGTACTTTTTTGTTTCTTGCCCAGCTCCAGTTTCAAAGCCAGAAGTGTCTCAGATGTGTTTGTCTAAAGAACAAATGATTGTCAGCTGCTTCACTTTGGCGGGAGATGAAGTAGAGTTTATTTTGACCTTGGGTGATGAGTTATTGATGCAAACCAGAGACGACAATCTAAGTGACGCTGAAAAATTCAACGTTTCAAGTGTCACCATCAAATTGCCTGGACAGCTGACAGAAAACTTTGGTTGTCAAGTTCAGAACAATGTCAGCAGAGATGTAGCCTTTATTCATCTGACAGCTTGTCAAGGTACAGAAATTCAGCAGCTGTTTTAAGAGAGTTTGGAATTCTTTATTATTTTCTTTACAAAATGTAACAGAGTAGCAAAGATTGATTCTGATTTGCCATTTTCCTATTCTGTCTACTTCTTTTTTTTCCTTCTTCTTTCAGCTGCTCCCTTTAGGGGTCTCCACAGTGGATAATTTGCCCCCATCTCACACTATCCCTTGCCCTCTCCATGTTCTCCTTCACTGCATCCATGAATCTTCTCTGTGGTCTTCCTCTTTTCCTCCTGCCTGGCAGCTCCATCTTCAACATCCTTTGTCCAGTATATCCACTATCCCTCCTCTGCACATGTCCAAACCATCTCAGCCTTGACTCTCACTTTGCCTCCCGTTTTCCTATTCCATAGTTTGCTTAAATCATGGCGAAAAAAAGTTACTTCTCACAACTTCAACTACCTTCTGCCTTGTTATATAATGAATTTCAAATCCAGTGTGACTGTAGATGTCAGTATATTATTACTGCACAGGAAATTTTTGAGAGGCGTCTCTGTTTAATGTTGTTTTATATTTTGTGCTTTTTTTAAGGTTCACTCTCAACCCTGACTGTGGTTGTTATAGTCGGTAGCATCATTCTTCTGTTTATCGCTTTGAGCCTTGTTATAAGAGTTTTTCATAAGAAACTGAGAACCACACCTTCTGAAGGTTTGTGTACATGTGAATATGAAAAATTATACATGATTTCTTCTACAAAAGCAAAATTTTTTCTCTCCTTTCTCCCAGGTAACTCTGAAGATGAAGTCATCTACAGTGATGTTAAAGTGATGAGACCAAACAGACCCAACTCTGTTGATTAAACTAGTGGTTCATATTCTGTTTTAAGATTAAAAAGTAGTAAAATGTGAGCAGGCATTATGGTCTTTCTTGTTTAATGATTAAAAAAGAAAAAGACGTGCATTTGCCACGTAAATAGAACATTTGTTGAACTCTGAATCATTTTTGCTCTAGGATGATGAGTTTTCAGTATTATGGCCAACCATATTCTTTTCTTTTTAAATTAAGATTAACTACTCCAACATGACCAAGCTGTCACAAAAATAGATAGTACACAACATTAATTTTACGTCATCAAAGCAAATTCTTTTTTTATTCAATGTTTAAAAAATTGTGGCATGACTTTTATTGGCTTTATTTTGAATTACTATATTTACAATTTTTGGATACGGGACAATCTAAATACAAAAGTTGCAAATGTAGTCATTCAAATTCAGTACCAGTGCAGTAACAAAGAACTTATTTTAATAAAAGCTATAATTATGGTAATTCATTTAAAACTGAACTGATACTAAACCGATAAGAAAACTGCAGATACTTACATATGTGCCCAAGTCATTTTTGAATGCATCTTCAATGCTGGAACAACTAAAAATTGCATTTCAGAAATAAGAGGTCTTTCTTTTTTTAATAAATAAATATGATTTTTTTAAAAAAACATGCTTTATGCTTTATTGTTAATTTAACTGAACAGTCAGTGTCAAAAACATAGGCCTCCACCATCTGCAAATTGACGTAATATATTTTAAATAGCATGCTGTACAGATAGGGATGTTTTTGTCAGGAACCGAGCCAGCTTGGCTTCCCTCGGCTCGGTCCTGGCCGCTCTATGGGTGCGTGCCACATTGTATGTATGTTAGTATGTATTTCTGTGTGCTTTGCCGTGCCCATAGCCACTGCCTTCTGGCCGGCAGCGGGGAGGTAGCCTCTTGCGCTCACGCTGGAGTGAGCGCTGTCTAACTGTCTGCTGGTCGGACCACACCCCCTCTCTATTGCTACCAGCTGTTCCCACTCCCATATGCCATCTTCCCGCTCCTCGCCCAGGTGGATCTAATTTGGGAGACCAGCAATGCATGTTTTTAAGGAGCCTGTCTCCAGTCGTGTATTGCTGGGTCATTGTACTCCATCGACGGTTCTCGGCTGGAGGCACGTTAGCTAAGGACTGTGTTTCACTGTGCGCTTTCGGACTTACTCGGACAGCTCCAGCCTCGTGAGTATGATCTGTGTGTGGTATTTCCCCGGTCTTCTCTCCCAGACTGTTGAGTGTCCTGGAGGACTCCATAGCCAGTGTAACTTATAGTAACTGTGACTGTTTGTGTGCTCACCATATTAATAAATGTGTGTGGTGTTAACCTGCACTTAAATCCTCGTCCTTTCTCCCCTCGTCGTGCGTACTAGAAAAGCTCACGGGGAGGTTCATGACAGAATGACCCAGCCCGCAAAAAGGATTTAGCGGGTTTACCCACACATCATGCTTCTCTTTTCATTGCAAACTGTTTCTCGTTTCTAGACTAACCTGTATTGGAGAACGTCATGCTTCGATCTCGCCGAAGAAGAGGAACGGCAGCAGGGTTCCCCACAGTGGAGGAGGAATGGGCTGCGGAGTTCATGCAGGGCTTCGTTGATGGCGCCCTCGCCACCCGGGGTCCTAAGGAGACGCTGGAAAACATGGACGCTGCAGTAGGCATGTTGGAAGCACATCCCGGGTTACAGATCTACCCGCAGAATGCCGATCTGCTCTCCACAGTCTGCTTGCTCCAGCATTCCCTTCCTGATCTGGCATTTCCAGCAACGCCGAGACGGAGGTCCGCTGTCCCGCAAACCGGCAGCCTCCGTGGTGCTCTGCTTGACCCTTCACTTGCTCCAGCATGGTCTATCCTGGAACATAAGGGACAGTGTCGTCCCGCAAGGGGACGCCGCGAGAGGCCTACCTCGGTAGCAGCAGCCATCGTTGTTTCAGCCGCCAAGAGGTCCACTAGATTCACCCTGGCCACGCCCACTTCCGTTGTCAGGGAGACAGCTCGTCCAATCATCTGCGGAGGAGCCTCCGTCATCGCTGACATGGAGGGGAACAAGTTTCCGCCCTGTGCAGCTGTGGATGTCATCAACTGGGGTGACAGGCAAGTATATTTTCATTCTAAATCATTCATTAACACCGAATCTTGCCTTTCTCCCGAGGGAGGGGCCCAGTATCAGCAGTCCACTGGGTCCTGTCCTCCAGCTGCAATTAATGATTGTTTCCTTCCCCTCTCCGTGTCTCCTCCATTAATTTCTGAGGGCCCGCCAGTCCAAGAACTGGCCCACCTGCCGATGGAGGTTGAGGCCCTGGATGGTCCTGCCCAGGAGCCCGCACGGAGGCGTTCCCCCGCAATCCCACCAGAGGACGAGGAGTGGGCGAATCTGCTTGCCTTCATAACCACCGGGTCGAGGAGGAGGGCCGTGAGAGGGAGGACCGAGGACACGCTTTCCCAGCTGTGAGGGCTTTACCATCCATGCCTGCCCAACCCACAGGATTGCCGAGGGACGAGGAGTGGTCGAACCTGCTCGTCACACTCAACTGCCGGGTCAAGGAGGAGCACCGCAAGAGGGAGGCCAGGAGGGAGGCCAGGAGGGAGGGAGGAAAAAGAGGAGGAACCCCGGCTGGAGGAGGTCTCCGGTCTTGCCGGCACTGCACGAGGAGGAACGCCCGGAGGGGGGAGACATCTCTAAGGCCGTGGAGGACCTCTCATGTCAAGAGGACAGACAAGTTACTTCTCGTTTAATTGTAATGCTTGATGAACAAGTCTGCCTGCCTCCTGGCAAGGAGACTCAGGGTGAGCAACCCTCCGAGTGACCCACCCCAGCGGCATGTGATACACTCACACTTAACCTCACCTAACCCCTTCTATGCACCCCCACGAGCTCACCAGCACCTGATCCAGGTCGTTCGAGGGGAGAGGGATCAGAGGCCCGGGAGGTTCCAGTCCACGATGACACAGGTGCAATGGTTCCTGAGGAGGTCGACGGGGGCGCAGCACCGGCCACGACGACTGAGGCTACGCACCCCAAATCGCCGGAGTCCTGGATGGTGGTGGAGTCCAAGTTCAGGCAAGCATGCTCCATTGTGGCAATACCTCAGATGTCAATGTCACACTGCCCAACTCATGGCGAGGAGGGCCCGGGGCACCTCGTAGTAGTCCTCGGGGCTGCCTCACTGGGCTCTGCCGTTGCTGGCGACCCTGGCCCAGTTCTCTTTTTCTTTCCCTCCGGGGTCAGAGCCCCCTGCCAGGGTTGCCGGAGAGCAGCTGACCTCGCCGGAGGTCACCGAGGATGAGGATGCAGTGCCAGGTGACATTGGGAGCACCACCTCCCTCACTGAGGAGACCACCGTGGAAGCAATGAAGTCCCCGATGCGGGTCACCGCTGGTGCAACGGTGCTCCAATCGGAGCCCATCGTGGGTGCAGCGGAGCCGGCCCGGTCTGGGGCCATCGTGGGCGCAGTGGAGCTGGCCCGGCATGGGTCCGCCGCGGGTGTAGCTGAGTCCTCAGCCAGAGGTCACCGTAGGTGCAGCCAGGCTCCCACTGGAGTCCATCGTGGGTGCAGCGGAGCCAGCCCGGCCTGAGGTCACCGCGGGTGCAGCGAAGCCTCAGCCAGAGGTCACCGCGGATGCAGCTGAGCTTCAGCCAGAGGTCACCGCCGGTGCAGCTGAGCCTCAGCAGCCGGTGCAGCTGGAGTCCATCGTGGATGCAGCAGAGCTGGCCTGGTCAGGGTCCACCGCGGGTGCAGCTGAGCCTCAGCCAGAGGTCACCCCGGGTGCAGCCAGGCTCCTGCTGGAGTCCATCATGGGTGCAGTGGAGCAGGCCCGGTCTGGGGCTATCATGGTTGCAGCAGAGCCAGCCCAGTCGGGGTCCACCACGGGTGCCATTGTGGACCATCCTGAGGACGCCGTGGAGATCCCCTATCCCCGGTCCAGTTACCCACCAGTGAGCCTTTCGGTGGGTAGGCCACCTCCCCTTTGGTCCTGGTGGCTGAGCAACGCTTGCTGGCTGCCAGAAGAATTGACTCTCCGGGTCAGGTGGCTCATGTTTTCTGGCAGGCCGCCGGACTCCATCCACCTTACCTTCTGCTGGGCTTGGGACTCTGGACGGCCTCCTGAGCCCCAGCGCCCATGGACTTGGGGGGGGGGGGGTAATTGAAGTACCTGGGCGGGGTGTGTGTTCCCACCTTTCCTGTTCCCCCTACCTCCCTCCTGGGTTTGGATTGTTTGTTCCCGTTGGGGGGTGGGGGGTGGGATGTCTCTTTGGGTGTCTGGGATTCCACCTCTGAAAGGGGGGGGGGCTCTGTCAGGAACCGAGCCAGCCGGCTTGGCTTCCCCCGGCTCGTTCCTGGCCGCTCTATGGGTACGTGCCACATTGTATGTATGTTAGTATGTATTTCTGTTTGCTTTGCCGTGCCCATAGCCACTGCCTTCTGGCCGGCAGCAGGGAGGCAGCCTCTTGCGTGCACGCTTGAGTGAGCGCTGTCTAACTGTCTGCTGGTCGGACCATGCCCCCTCTCTATTGCTACCAGCTGTTCCCACTCCCATATGTCATCTTCCCGCTCCTCGCCCAGGTGGATCTAATTTGGGAGACCAGCAATGCATGTTTTTAAGGAGCCTATCTCCAGTTATGCATTGCTGGGTCATTGTACTCCGTCGACGGTTCTCGAATGGAGGCACGTCAGCTAAGAACTGTGTTTCACTGTGCGCTTTCGGACTTACTCGGACAGCTCCAGCCTCGTGAGTACGATCTGTGTGTGGTCTTTCCCCGGTCTTCTCTCCTAGAGTGTTGAGTGTCCTGGAGGACTCCATAGCCAGTGTAACTTATAGTAACTGTGACTGTTTGTGTGCTCACCATATTAATAAATGTGTGTGATTTTAACCTGCGCTTAAATCCTCGTCCTTTCTCCCCTCGCCTTGCGCGTTAGAAAAGCGCACAGGGGGTTCATGACAGTTTTACTGGTTTTACTGGTTACTGATATTTTCAAATAGCATTTATATAAAACATGTTCACAAAATTTAAGAACAAATTTAATTTCTTTGATTGATGCTTTTATATTGTTTCCTTTTACATATTTTGTAATATTTGTGATTGTTTTCAGTTATAATAAAGCCTGTCCATACCCATATCCTTTTCACAGTGATGCGCTAACTTTCTGATTTTTTTTCCATAGAGCGTGGCATAAATAAAGAAAAATACAATTTTTAAGTTAACACAAACTGAACATGAATAAGTGTTTTTGCTCTACATTAATTCATTCATCTTCTTCCGCTTTATCCTTTTCGCGTCGCAGGGGGGCTGGAGCCTATCCCAGCATCTTTTGGGCGAGAGGCAGAGTACACCCTGGACAGATCGCCAGTCCATCACAGGGCCAACACAGAGAGACAGACAACCATTCACTCTCACAGTCATACCTCGGGACAATTTAGAATCCCCAGTTTTGATGCCAATTAACCTAACTTACCTGTTTTTTGCATGTGGGAGGAAACCGGAGAAATCCCGGAGTAAACCCACGCAGACAAGGGGAGAACATGCAAACTCCACACAGATCACTGTTGGTCGTGGGCTGGAATTGAACCCAGGATCCCCCGGCCAAGGGTGAGTTGCTGTACATGGGCAATTCTCCAACTACAGTCAAATTTGGTCATGATATTTTTCAGAAAATCCAACACATATTTTTAGAAATATTTTGATCTGTTCTACTTCATCACAGTGTGTAGAAACATTAACTGATAGTGGTTGTAATGAAATTACATAAATATTATATATTTTTTGCCATTTTAGTCTAGCATTCAGAGGAAAGCATCATTTCCATCACACCACAAAAAAGGTGTTTTTCAAACAAAATTACTAGCATAACCCTTGTTTTCAAAACATTTAATGAAATTTCATACATAGATGTACCCAAATGTATAACTGTACTTATTTTAAACATTTAAAAGATAATATTTTCTCATCATCTAGATGACAAATTACCTTTTTACTATCTTACTGAAGTCTTTCAATCAGGTTTTTACATGGCAGAATCATGAGTTTTCCAATCCCAGACATGAATTGTAACCATAACTGCATAATTTTCAAAACTCCTAAATATTATTTGTGTAGCTGTGTTATTATTATTACTTTTGTGTAAAAATATGTGTTGTGATGGACGTGACATTGTGTGGTGGAAAAGACAGCACATGTTGGAAATGACATGTGACACAGAGCATTGCTGAACATCGGTCACTTTTATTGTCCTTGACATCAAGTGACATCATTTTTGAAATTTAATGTTGTTTAAACATAAAAATAATGCACATTAATCAGATGGTAGAACATTGCTCCTTCTCTTTTTGTGCTGAAACCTACAAACAAGTTGCAAAACTAGGGCTGGCTGTTGGAAGCAAAACAAACATTCATTAATCTCTCTGTAATTACCTCCGCCAGGCCGAAAAGGCCAGGAGGAGGTTATGTTTTTGCCGGGGTTTGTCTGTGTGTTTGTCTGTTTGTCTGCCTGTCTGTCTGTTGGTTAGCAAGATAACTCAAAAAGTCTTGGGCGGATTTCCATGAAACTTTCAGGCGTTGTTGGAAATGGTACAAGGAAGAACTGATTAAATTTTGGGGGTGATCCGGTTCACCGTCTGGATACAGGAATTTTTTAAAGCATTTTTCAACACTGTGACATACGGCCATTTTCAACATGTGCGCAGGCGCAATGGAGGGCGCTGGTCGTCGTGTCTGCAACACAAACTCTGCGTTCTTCAACGTTTTAGGCACAAAAGCACGCGGAAAACACTGCTGGCCTGGGCCCACCAGCGTGCCTGTGTTTGCGCGCAACTGCAAAACCTCACACGGGCAGCTGTCCGCCGACGGATTCTTGGGCAGAAATTCCCTGGCCAGCCATAGGCGCTGCGCAAAAACGAGCTCTCTGCTGGCGAAGCTTCTAAATTCTCGTTTGCCGTGGAGCGCAACCCCCCAAAAAATAATATAATATAAAATCCACGGCAACCTGTCTACCCAATTTGCATCCGTCAGTGGAGGAGATGGACACAACAGCAACACTTCAGTTTATTACCTCCGCCAAGGAGGCAATGCTTTTACTACTGAACCACTAATCCTATCACTATCAGATTGATTGTCATTGATTAATTGTGTGTTTATTGCACTGTCCCTGTCAAATAAACAAATAATCATTGTGAATCCAATTGCTAGTCATATGTTTACATGCTCAAGGAATCTGAAAACGTACACACAAACACTGTATGGGGGGAATTGTGGCGCTTGGCGGAGGTCTGCACTCTCCGAGTGCTTTTCTAGTTAGTGATTTAATCTTTTAAACAAACTGCCAAACTTGCATATGGATTCATTCCTTTATCCATGATAATCAAGAGCAGAGCATATTTCTGCCCAAACTGTGGGATCCAACATCTTGTGCCTCTTTGTAACTGGTTGAGGCTCTGGGACCAGTCTCAGAATATTTTCAGGTTATGTTATGTTCTTTCTCACTGGCCAGAAAAACCTGTTTTTGCCAGTGTGACTCATGGTTTTCACCAAAGCACGGCTATCATAGCCAACATCCTGTATAATGCCTGGATACGGATCCCCATCGTATGTGACCACACACCATTTTCCAATCAGCCCCTCATGAAGGTCTGCAATGGGCTGAGCTGTGGTGATAGGTGTGCCTGTGGATGTGGGAGGCTTGGTATCACCTGTTACTTCCATGTCTGCTGTCTGGGGACCAAAACATTTGCAAAGCTGGGGCTCTGAGCAAAAGCAGCTTAGAATACGCCAAGATATTTTTCCTGGTCTTGCAGATACTATCTAGGGGAGCACATAGTAATCAGATTACATATTATAAACACAAATAAGCACAATGTTTTACACACATACACACTGATCAGGATGCAGTGAAATTTACCTTTGCCCTCGTCTTTGCAACCTTTTTCTTCCCTCTCTTCTGTGTACAGTTTTTGGGTTCAGGCAGTTGAGGTGTATCAGGTGGTTCGGTGGGGCTGGAGCTGCCCAGTGAGACATAATGCGGGTCAACACCAACGTCCTCTGGTGACAGTGGTGGTGTAGTTCCAGCCATAAAACTCCTAACTTCAGCCAGTGTTTTCATTTTTTTGCGTCTGTTTTGTTGAGCTGCTCACCATTGTCTTCTAACTTTTATTTTCTCCCTGTGTGTCAATTCAGTGACAGATTTGACAACACCTTGTTCTTTTTTTTTCAGGTATCTTTCTCTGTCTTTTCTGAGAAACTCTTGGTATTTAAGCGGATCTGATTTGATCCTTTCTCTATATGCTTTTGATCTCTCTGCTGTGGTCTTGCGTGCCATCTAAAAAACAGATGGTGTCACATTTAAGTATCTATTCTTTCTTGTAGTTTGTGTATATACAAAGTATGAAATAGTGTATAAAGTCTTTTGCATAATTGAATACACAGTATTTTAAGTGATATAAGCCAAATTAGATAAGCCTTTATTAGTCCCACAATGGGGAAATTCCAGGATTGCAACAGAACAGGGATAGCAACACTCCAAGCAACAATCAGAAGGCAAGAAAAAACAAGACCAGCTAGTATACATATGTACATATTAATATAAATATATATATATATAGACACACAGTGCGGAGCATTGTGGTTGGTGGATGTGCAGCAGAAAGTCTAAGCTCTCTCTCCGCGGACGCGGCGGGCCAGCTGGATGTCTTTAGGCATGATGGTGACCCTCTTGGCGTGGATGGCGCACAGGTTGGTGTCCTCGAAGAGACCCACCAGGTAGGCCTCGCTGGCCTCCTGCAGAGCCATGACGGCGGAGCTCTGGAAGCGCAGGTCGGTCTTGAAGTGCTGAGCGATCTCCCTCACCAGGCGCTGGAAGGGCAGCTTATGGATGAGCAGCTCCGTGGATTTCTGGTAGCGACGGATCTCTCTCAGAGCCACGGTACCGGGCCTGTAACGGTGAGGCTTCTTCACTCCGCCGGTAGCCGGAGCGCTTTTCCGAGCAGCCTTGGTGGCTAGCTGCTTCCTGGGGGCTTTCCATCACAACACGACTTTTCCATCACAATAAATAAAGTGATGGAAATGACTGTTGTGGAAATGACAATGTTTAGCATTTCTTTTAAAATCTCATGACATATTAGCATGCTAATCTCTGTTTTAGAGTTAGCATAAAATATACTCAAAGTACACAATATAAAATGGTATTTTTCTCATTATTTGTACATTCAAAGGAAATATGAAATGTTTGGAAATGACGGCCAATAAACCTACTCTTGGTTTTGCAAAACTTTACCTTGATTTTTTTCTTGTTTCCCTTCCTTCCATGGAGCTATCACTGCTATCCTGCCATGAGCTCTCCTGTCACATGACAACTGATGTGGTTGCAAGTAGACAAAGGTTAAAAAAAAAAAGTTAAAAGTTACATTTTGTGGTGGGTGGTGGAAATGACAGTGATCCCTAGGGACAGGTGTTCTTTTTATGAAAAATAAATAAAATACTAATATATCTTTCAAGCACATGATATTTTTCATTAAAATAAGGAATTTCTGTGCCATTTGTCAATAAAGTTCCTGTTGAATCAAATTTAATTTCAGTCTTATGAGGGACTGAGAGTCCAAAACCTGGCCAAGGGTCAAAGGACATATAGCAAAAACACTCAAAATAAAACCATATTTTATATAATAAAAATAGTAATTTATCTATCATAAATTTTTTGTAAGTTCGTCTTTGTGTCTAGTAAGTGCAGCATGAATAAAAAATGACAAACGTGTTTTTGTTTTTCTTATTTCTGCCTGGGACACAAATTCTTTGATAGTTGGAGAATCACCCACACGCACTTATTAATTTATTCTCAAAGCAAGTTCTGCAGTGATCACAAATGACCACATGATGGAGCAAGAGATTATCGCAGAAAAAGAGATGGTCCTCAAGAAATGAAATTAATAATATTAGTAGCTGAGAATTAAGAGAGTTAATAAATTGTTATCTAATTTCTGCTTTGTCAAAGAAGCCACATGATGCAAAATTAAAATACAAGAAATACTGTTATTAAAATAGCAAAAAGTAAATTAAGAGTCTGAGCTCAGTGATCCCACACGCTCAGACACATGACATCAAGCACTTCAGCCTGGGTTCTACAAGGCTGTTGTCTTTTTTCTCCCAGACGTGAGCCCCATTCTCCTCCAGCGTTCCTCTCACTACTCCCTATTTGTAAGTATCGTGTTTGTGTTTATGTTAATAAGTATTGCATACTCATAGTTGGCGATTGTTTTTTTCTGTTTGCCCTTGCCAGGGCGATTTATGACATTTATAACCTTTTCCAGACTGATAGATCTCAATTAATTTGTTTCTCATTTGTTCCTGAATTTCTTTGCATCGCAGCATGATGTCTAGCTTTTGAGGAGCTTTTGGTCTACTTCACTTTGTCAGGCAGGTCCTATTTAAGTGATTTCTTGATTGAAAACAGGTGTGGCAGTAATCAGGCCTGGGTGTGGCTAGAGAAATTGAACTCAGCTTTCCAAAGATGTGATAAACCACAGTTAATTTATGTTTGAATGGGGGAGCAATCACTTTTTCACACAAGGCCATGTAGGTTTGGAATTTTTTTTTACCCTTAATAATAAACACCTCATTTAAAACTACATTTTGTGTTTACTTGGGTTACTTTTGTCTAATATTTAAATTTGTTTGATGATCTGAAACATTTAAGTGTGACAACCATACAAAAAAAATGAGAAATCAGGAAGGGGGAAAACACTTTTTCACACCACTGTATATTCATACAATAAGATTTTACTTAAGTCTATTGATTGAAACATCTTGCTTGGTTTATTTACTATCAACCTGAAAAATGTCTTAAGTGTTTTGTCTACACTGATGTACTGTATATAATTTAGTGTATGTTGTCCATAGTGCTTTTTGTGGTGCAAAATGTGCATATGTCATTTAAGCAGAATTCACTTGAATATTTAACTAAAGGAAGCATTTAATAGGAAATGGTGTGATCAGCATTAAAAGAGCCTATCCTTTGACCCTGGGGTCCAACCTTGGAACTACCACCAGAGCTATACTGGCAGCACTGGCCAGCCCAGGAGCTAAGCTTGCTGCGTCAACACAGTTGCACTGTAGAGAGTGTAAATAACGAGACTGATTCATGTAGCAGACGACTTTATTCACTCTCTCATCAGTCATACACAGGAAAAGCATGTCTCAATACACCATGGGTTCTCCTTTTATACCAACCGCTCATCTCACATTTGCATGACATCTCACATCACAATACATTCATCCTTTCTCCCCCCAACTCCTTCTTCCTGCTATCTCACCATGATCTCCCTAGCTATTGTTCTCATCTGTTTACCCTCTGCATCCAGTCTGAGATGATTAACCCAGTCTCTACCCCCCCACCCCCCCACCCCAGAATCTCAGACAGCATTTCAGTCCTCACGTCCTTTTGGCTTCAGTCTCCTCCCATATCTACTGTAACGGGGGTTTACCGCCTCCGCGCCGCTGCTGTGCCGGCGGGGGGCTCCTGGGGGTGTGTCTGTCTGCGGGTGGGCCATGGCGAGGGGGGAGGAAACTTCGATTTGCCCGTGTGGCTGCTCTGACGAATCCTTTACCTGGGGAGTTCTCAGTGGGGGTCTTCCACGCCGAGGGGCCCGAGCCAACAGCACTTGCTCGTCCGCCACCACAAAGGTGGGCTTAAGTCTGTCTATGCATATTTTCTCCCGACAACCCCCCAAGTCTAACAAAAAATGTTTGTCCCCTCTTTCCAGCACTCTGAACGGGCCATCGTAGAGTGGGCGCAATGGAGGGTGGTGGGCATCGTGCCTGACAAACACGAACGCCGCGTTCTTCAAAGTTTTTGGCACAAAAGTGCGTGGAAAACAGTGGTGGGCCAGGCCCGGCAGCGTGCCTGTGTCTGCACTATGCTGCAAATGCTGAGACGGGCAGCTGTCCAGCGCAGGATTATCTGGCAAAAATTCCCCGGGCAGCCGCAGTGGCTTAGAAAAAACAAGCTCTGCGGGGAAGCCTCCAAATCCTCTTTTGGTGTGGAACGCAACCCCAATAAAACCCATGGCAACCGGTCTACCCAATTTGCATCCGTCAGCGAAGCCCTGAGCGCTGCTTTCAGTGACCTATGAAAACGCTCGCATAACCCATTGGCCTGTGGGTTGTAGGCGGTTGTGCAATGAATTGCAACACCCAGGCTGCGGGCCATTGCGGACCAGAGGTCGGAAACAAACTGAGGGCCCCAATCGGACGTGATGTCCAACAGGATTCCAAAACACACCACCCATGTCGTCAAAAAAGCGCTCGCCACGTCCGCGGACGTGGTTGCCGCCAGCGGGACTGCTTCTGGCCAGCGTGTGGTGCGGTCCACCACTGTCAGAAGGTGCGTGCACCCCTGCGATGGCGGGAGGGGGCCCACGAGGTCCACGTGAACATGGTCGAACCTCTTAGCCGGTATACGAAACGGCTCCAAAGGAGCCTTCGTGTGTCTGTGTACTTTGGCTCGTTGGCACGCTACGCAGGCTGCAGCCCACTCTTTCACTTGTTTGCGCAGGCCTGGCCACACAAACTTCGCTCCCACCATTTTGACTGACGCGCGCACTCCTGGGTGTGCCAGAACGTGAACTGACTCAAACACGCAGCGACGCCATGCGACCGGGACCACCAGGCGCGGGAGTCCCGTGGAGACGTTGCAGATTAGGGGGGGGGGGCTTGCCGTCTTGCAGTACTCTGCTCTCCAGCCTTAACCCTGTTGGTCCAGACTGGAACACGAACACATCCGTATCGCTAATCTGCTCTGCGGCCATGGCTGTATAATCTATCCCCACGCAGACCGGGGCCACTACTGCGCGCAAGAGGCAGTCCGCTACCACATTCAGTTTACCCGACACATGCTGAATATTGGTCGTAAACTCCGAGATCACGGCCAGCTGTATCTGCTGCCAGCCCGACCATGGTTCCGAAACCTTGGCCATCGCGAACGTCAGCAGCTTGTGGTCCACGAATGCGGTGAAACTGCACCCTTCCAGCCAGAACTGGAAGTGGCGTATGGCCAGGTGTAGAGCCAGCAACTCTCTGTCGAACGCATTGTATTTACGCTCAATGTCGCGCAAAGCCCTGCTGATAAAAGCGAGCGGCTGCCAAGAACCGGCAACACGTTGCTCCATGACGGCCCCTATGGCCATGTCCGAGGCGTTGGTAGTGAGCGCTATCCAGGCCGCCGGGTCTGGGTGCGCCAACAGTGCGGCATTTGCCAGGGCTGTTTTAACCTCAGAGAACGCCTGCTCTCACTCCGGAGTCCATTCGACTCTATCCGCAGGTTTCCGTCTCTTGAGCGCGGCGTACAACGACTGCATGAGTTGAGCTGCACGGGGGAGGAACCGGTTATAAAAGTTAACCATCCCCAAAAATTCTTGCAGCGCCCTGGCCTTCTGAGGCCAGGGAAAATTCGCCACGGCACGCACTTTGTCGGGAAAGGGTATCGCTCCCTCCGGTGAGACGCGGTGCCCCAAAAAATCAATCCCTGTCACGCCAAACTGGCATTTCGCCGGGTTGATTATCAACCCGTGCTCCTCCAACCTCCGGAAAACCATCGTGAGGTGGGTTACGTGTTCGTCCTCGGACACACTGGCCACCAGGATATCATCCAGGTAGACGAACACAAACGGGAGATCGCGCAACACCACATCCATCATGCGTTGGAATGTCTGTGCCACTCCTTTTAATCCGAAGGGTATGCGTAAAAACTCAAACAAGCCAAACGGAGTTATTACCACTGTTTTGGGTATGTCCTCCGCGCGCACTGGGACCTGGTGGTAACCGTGGACCAGGTCTATTTTAGAAAAAATGCGTGCTCCGGTGAGGTGAATGGAAAAATGCAGGGCGCGTGCGCACGCAGCGACTGGCAGCTGGTGAAAAAATACGTCGTCTGTGTGTGTGTTTTTATGTACTTTTATATGTTTTTACGAAATCCTCTGTGTCGTTTCTGCCCTGGAGTGTTTGTGGACTGTATGGCGAAGCGCTCCCTGGTTCCGACAACATGGACTTCCTCCCCTCTCTTGCATTGCTGCTACTTTTCCTCCGGCTCTTTGTCTATGAGGTAAACACGTTCGGCACCATGGCGGGCAGAATACATTATTCCAGGGACATGTTGCTGCATTTAAACACGGTTGATGCAGCGGCTGTGATTGAGCCTAAGCCGCAACTGCCGAACTTTGTTTTGAGAGACGGACATAGCGGTGAAAAGAGAGACGGCAGAAGGAAGCGCGGAAGACATGGAGGTGTGAAATTGCGCCTGAGGAGACGTCAGTTTGGTAACATTCCTCTTCCTTCGATGATCTTTGGGAACGTACAGTCTCTAAGAAACAAGGTGGATGAAATTCAAGGGAATGTACGCTACCAGAAGGACTTTAAGAACTGCTGTGTCATGGCTTTCACGGAATCTTGGCTTACTGCGCATGACCGAGACGCAGACCTGTGGATTGACGGCTTTAGAGCCCCGCTGAGCTCGGATTGGCAGGAAGAGGTAACGGGGAAACGTCAGGGGGGCGTCGTATGTTTATACATTAATAAGCAGTACTGCACATCTGTCACGGTCAGAGAGTGCATCTGTACACCCGATGTGGAGCTGCTGTCTGTGTCACTACGCCCCTTTTATTTGCCTCGCGAGTTTCCCCAACTTTTCATCACAATTGTGTACATTCATCCGAGGGCAGACGCTGACTCCGCCTGCAGCACAATCTTTGATGTGATCCAGCGGTGATCCAGCAGCTGCAATCAATTTCTCCAGAGGCGCCAAACTTCATTCTTGGGGATTTCAACCATGTTTCTTTAAAGAAGACACTTAAAAACTTTTATCAGTATGTCTCCTGCCCAACCAGGCGAAAAAAGACATTGGACCTGTGCTATGGATCCATTGAGAGGGCCTATAAATCACTCCCCCGTCCTCCTTTAGGATCCTCAGATCACAACTGTGTACATTTGCTGCCCACATATAAAACTGCTCTCAGAAGAGGCAAGGTGGAGATGAGAGACATTGATGTGTGGACAGAAGATTCAGTGCACAGCCTCCAGGAATGCTTTGACTGTACAGACTGGGAGATGTTCACACTGTCCTGCGGGGATGATTTGGACTCTTTGGTGGACGTCACATGCTCATACATGACTTTCTGTAAAAATAAGATTGTTCCACGTAAACGTGTCAAAATATATCCCAACAACAAACCATGGGTTACAAAATCAGTTAAATCCTGCTTACAGAGGAAAGCACTTGCCTTTAAACAGGGGTCTGTTTCTGAGCTACAGGTTGCCACAAAGGAGCTGAAGGTCGAAATTTTAAGAGCAAAACAGAATTATAAATCAGAGTTGGAAAGCAAGATGGCAGCAAAGAAACTTGGTTCAGCCTGGGCCTGTATGAAAACTATTGCAGGCCTTCAGAGCACAGAGCGCAGTAATCGTGTGTTTTTAGATGGTTTTAATTCAGACACAGAGCTGGCTAATGCTCTTAATTGTTTTTATGGTCGTTTTGACTCCTTTGATTTTAGCACTGAAACCCAAGATTTGAAACAGAAACTCAAAGACAATCAGCACTTTAATATTGAGGTGCAGGATGTTAAAAGGGAGTTCTGTGCTGTAAAAGTGAACAAAGGTCAGGGCCCTGATAATATATGTGGGCGCTTGGTAAAGTCCTGTGCATATGAACTGAGTCCTATATTTCATTACATTTTCAGTAAGTCCTTACAGACACAACATGTGCCTAAGATTTGGAAAGAAGCCGTGGTTGTTCCCATTCCAAAATCCAGCTGTCCTAAAACGGTAAACGACTTTAGACCAGTTGCTTTGACTTAAATTTTAATGAAAATTTTTAAAAAATTGGTCAGATGTGAGGTCCTAAAGCAGACTGAGCATGCATTGGATCCTCTGCAGTTTGCCTACAGGCCTCACAGAGGAGTGGAGGACGCCATTGTCACTCTGTTTAACATGCTTTTTAAACATCTGGATTTTAATGGGACACACGCCAGACTTTTATTTGTGGACTTTTCCTCCGCCTTCAATACAATCCAACCTCATATCTTAGTTGAAAGGCTCCTGCAGCAATTTGATTTGAGCAATAACCTGGTGGGTTGGATTCTGGATTTCTTAACCAACAGGACGCAGAGAGTAAGGGTCAATGGTACATTGTAGGACCTAAAGTGCTCTTCTACTGGCTCTCCTTGTCGTGTTATTAAAACACTGCGTGAGTCCAACTGTAGTTTTTAACGTCACTTTTTTATTGAACCATGTCAACCTCGCTGCTAGTCTGTCACTCTCCCGCCAGTCGCCTCACTCACGTCATTACTGCGCGACTTTGTAGTTCTTTTCCAAATAACTCAATTACACCACATCTCCCCTTTCTAGTATCAATGGGTAGACTGCCATTGATTCAACAGATCTTAGAGGATTATTTTGCCTCTGTGGCTGGAAGATCTGGTCCTACCTAATACCATTCACACACACAACAGACACACTGCAGTTTACCCTTAGCACTGAACAATATGTGCAAAATCAAGTACAATACTTCCATCCTAAGCCCTGTACTGTTCTGTCCTCACTCTAAACTCTGAACTTGAACATTTACATAGAAAAGAGTGCAAAATCAGAAAAATAGTGCAATACATTTGCAACCTTTTTTTTCACTATTATTTTCAAAAGTTCAATCTTCATAATTGTTTATAAGTCCAACCGGGTTGGTTTTACAACCGCTCTCCCAGACCTGGTTCTAGGAGTAGGAGTAGATGGTGGTTCAGGAACGTTCTGCTGTGATGATGTTGCTGCAGGTTGTTCTGCTGAAGGTTGTTCTGGAACACCTTCCGGGAACTGCTCAGCTGCAGCACTGTTGCTCTGCTCCGATGAGGAGTTCCAGGGGATGAGATGATGACGATTTCGCCTGATGGTCCCATGGGGTCCCTCCACCAGATAAGAGAGCGGTGTGGTGTGATTTCCGATGACAGCACCTGCTGCTCCTTGATCGGTTACCCACACGTCCTGTCCTGGAGTGAGTCTATTGAGATGCTTTGCACGGTGTCTCAGGTTGTAGCGTTGCGCATCCTTTGTTTCCCTCTTCCCTTCGTTCAGCATAACAGCCTTTCTATCCGGAAGAGCAGGACTTAACAGCGCAGGAAGAATAGGCACAGTTGTACGAAGCCGCCTTCCCATGAGCAGTTGAGCTGGGTTATACCCATTTTGGAGAGGGGTAGCCCTGTAGGCCAGTAAAGCAAGATAGGGGTCATCTGACTTCTTCAAAAGCCCCTTCACTGTCTGCACTGCACGTTCCGCTTCAGCATTGCCCTGGGGATATTTTGGGCTGCTGGTTACATGCTGGAACCTGTACAACTTTGCAAATGCTGCAAAAGCTGCTCCAGAGAATTGTGGCCCATTGTCTGTCACCAGGGTCTCACAGATTCCATGACGTGCAAAGATTGACTTAAGGTGGTGGATCACATCATTAGATCTTGTGGGAGTTAGCAGGGCAATCTCCACATATCTTGACATGTAGTCCACTACTAGCAGGTAGGTCTTGCTCCCTAACATGAACAAGTCTGCTCCCAACTTCTGCCATGGTCTGTTTGGGTATGGTGTTGGCATCAGTGGCTCCCTGTGGTTCTGTCTCTCTTGACAGCATGCTCTGCAGTTAAGAACCAACTCATTCAGCTGCTGACTCAACCCTGGCCACCATACTGACTGTCGTGCCCGTTCTCTACACTTAACCACACCCTGGTGTCCTTCGTGCAGCTTAGCAAGAACATCATTTCTCATGGTTGAGGGTATGACAAGCCTATCTCCCTTTAGCAGTAGACCATCCTGGACAGTAAGGAATGCCCTGTCAGTCCAGTATAGCTTGAGTGCAGGTTCATTTATGCCATGAGCTGGCCAGCCTTCTGCACACAGCTGCATCACTCGAGCACACACACTGTCCCTCTGCAGCTGCTCTCTCAGCTCCTCCAGATAGGCAGTGCTTGCAGGTAGGTTCTCCATCACCATATCCACGTAAATATTTGTGTCCTCGAACAGCTCTTTGTCAGCTGGTGTCCCTTTTCTTGTGACAGGCGCTCACGACAATGTATCAGCTGTCCACAGGCACTTCCCTGGCACATGAGATATGGAGTAGGAATAGCGCATAAGACGCATTCGAAAGCTTTGGATCCGAGGGGGTAGAGCGTCCAGTGCTTGAGACCCCAGGAGACTCAAGAGAGGCTTGTGATCTGTCTCCAACTGGAAGTGTTTTCCAATGAGGAAGTTGCTGAGCCTCTCACAAGCCCAGGTCAGGCTCAAAGCCTCCTTTTCCACTTGCGCATATCTCTGCTCAGTGGGTGTGAGAGACCGCGACATGAAGGCTACTGGTCTCCACTCCTCACCCCAGTTTTGTAGCAGGACTCCTCCAAGTCCGTAAGATGACGCGTCTGCTGTAACTTTGCATTCTCTGTTAGGATCATATACGGCTAGCACCGGCGGCGACGTCAGGGCATCCTTCAAGTCCTGGAAGGATTTAGCCTGGTCAGCGCCCCACACCCAGCAGTTCTTCTTCGAAAGGAGATCTCTGAGGGCTTTATCCCTCTCAGCTAGCTGCAGGATAAACTTGCCTAGCTGGTTTACCATTCCAAGGAAAGATCTTAGTTCACTCACTGTTTTTGGCTCAGGCATTTCCCTCACAGCCTCCGTCTTGCTCGGGTCTGGACTAATGCCGCTGGCGGAGATCACGTGGCCTAGGAAGGTCACCTCAGACTTTGACAGATCACACTTGCCAATGTTAAGTGTGATGCCTGCCTTCTGAATCTTTCTTAGCACGGTATGCAGGTGAGTATCATGCTTCTCTTGCGTACGACCCCACACCAGCACGTCATCAATGTGACAAACCACGCCTTCGAGCCCTTCTGTGACCTCCGTCACCATTCTGTTCTGAAAGTGTTCAGGGGCGGACGCAATGCCAAAAGGTAGCTGTTTGAAATAATAGCGTCCAAAGGGCGTGATGAACGTTGTCAGTTTCACTGAATCTTCTGTCAATGGGATTTGCCAAAACCCCATATTTGCATCCAGCTTACTAAATATTTTGGCTCCAGCCAGCCTCCCAAGTGTTTCCTCTACTGATGGTAGAATGAACTTCTCTCTACACACGGACTCATTGAGGTTAGTGAGGTCGACACATATTCGCACAGGATCCATCTTGTTCTTTCTGGGCACTACTACGATGCCAGCACACCAGTCTGTAGGCTCCTCAATTCTCCATATCACCCCGAGGCTTTCCATGCGGGACAGCACTTGCTTGACTTTGTCCATTAGTGGCAATGGGATCCTCCTTGGTGTCTTGAGTGAAAGTGGTTTGGCACCTGGTTTGAGCTTGATGGCATAGGCACCTCACCTAGTCCGCTGAATAGTTTTGGATAGTTCTCCTTTAATGTCTCTATAGTGACACTGTCAAGGCGTGCAACAAGCCCTAGTCTGCAGCTCACAGACCTCCCTAGCAGGGCAGTGTGCACATAACGGACAACATACACCTCCTCTATCTCCTCTTTCCCACCAATTCTTAGCAACAGCTTGGCAACGCCCACAACATCAAGTGGCCTCCTCCCCGGTCCCAGGAGCGGCTTAGGTGCTTTGTGGAGCACAGGTGGGTTTTCTCTGAATATTTTATGGAACACAGCATGTGGCAAAACTGTGACATCAGCACCCGTGTCAATTTTGAACGTCACGCTGCTGTCATGAATGTCAATGTTGACCATCCAAGGATCACCGTCTGTTGTAACACTGCCGAGGAAGATGGCATCCTCATCCTCTTCCACCTCAAGTACAGATTTTAAGGTCTTGCACACACGTTTATAGTGACCCTTTCTCCCACAAGTATGACAGTTCACTTCATTTGCAGGGCACTCCCGTTTTGAATGTGATGGAGAGCTGCCACATTTATGACATTTTGACTGTGTCCCCTTTTCCTTGCTGTTCTGAGTACTGTGCAGTTTGTGAGCATGCTGAGGTTTGTTTTTAGCAGGCTTCCTACTTCCCTTGAACACTCTATCAACAGACATTGCCTCACTTGCCTGAGTTCTGGTGTCTCCTCTCAGAGAAGCTTGCTGCTTTTTCACCTCCTCACTCTGCCGTGCCATCCTGATTGCTTTCTCCAAAGTCAGCTCTGCATCTAGCTGCATGCGTTCAGACAGCCTCTTGTCTAACAGACCGACGACGAGTCTGTCCCGAAGTAGCTCATCATGCAGCACACCATAATTGCAGTGTTCAGCCAGCGCATATAGTGCAGTGACAAAAGAATCTACTGTCTCACTTTCTCTCTGTTTTCGCAGGTTGAATTTGGCACGTTCATAAATTACATTCTTTTTAACCACAAAGAAGCTTTGAAAGCCATCATGCACCGCTTCATACGAGCTGCGTTGCGCATCAGTCAGAGCCAGCCCACGTAAAACATCGTCCGCCTCGTCTCCCATGCAATATATCAAAGTATTAACTTGATTCTCTTCAGAGCTTGCATTCAGATTACTTGCCAGGGGAAATCTGTTGAATCTCCGGATCCATTTGGCCCACTCCTGCAGCTTAGAAAAGTCAAAGGGCTCCGGCGGCTGGATGTTAAACGTAGCGCACGGACCCGCTGCCACAGCGGCTCCCGGAGCGGTTGCTATCCCTCCATTTGCATCTCCATCTTCACTCATCGTGTCCGCAAACTCCCCCCTCTTCCTCCGCGGTGTATAAACGATCCTTTCTCTTTCCGGGCTTACCTCTCTACGTTAACTACAGGACTTCTGACACCATGTCGTGTTATTAAAACACTGCGTGAGTCCAACTGTAGTTTTTAACGTCACTTTTTTATTGAACCATGTCAACCTCGCTGCTAGTCTGTCACTCTCCCGCCAGTCGCCTCACTCACGTCATTACTGCGCGACTTTGTAGTTCTTTTCCAAATAACTCAATTACACCACACTCCTCAGGGGTGTGTGTTGTCACCACTACTCTTCATCCTGTACACAAACATGTGTCGGAGCAGACATGACAACAGACACATTATAAAGTATGCTGATGATTCAGTTATTGTCAGTCTCCTCCAGGATGGTGAGAGTGGCCACGGCCCAGTGGTTGATAATTTTGTTCACTGGTGTGAGGATTCCTACCTGCAGCTGAATACGACAAAAACTAAAGACATGATTATTGACTTTAGGAGGAAAAATCCCAGGCACAAAGTCACCGTACTAAAAGGGCAGACCACCAAATGTGTACAATCCTACAGATATCTTGGGACGATTATTGATAGTAATTTAAAGTTTAAAGAGAACTGTGAAAGGGTGTGCAAAAAGGGTCAGCAACATTCGCATTGCTTGAGAAAACTTGCACGCTTCCAAGTTGACCGAACCATAATGACAGTGTTTTATCGGGCTTTTATTGAATCTGTTTTATCCTTTTCTTTAGTGTCATGGTTTGGTCAGATAAAACTGAAACAGAGGAAATCCTTGGATCAGGTAGTTAGATGGTCCAGTCGTTTGCTTGGTGAGCCACAGCTGAGCCTGACATCCCTGTACACCAGACAAGTACAGAGGATGGCTACCTCCATTTTAAATGATGACGCCCACCCTTTGCACTGCCACTTTCAGCTTCTTCCCTCAAGACGGAGGTTTGCTGTCCCAAAAAGTAGAACCCAGCGCTACAAAAACAGCTTTGTCCCTGCTGCTGTCAAAGAGTTGAACAAGCTGTAAAAATATATTGCACATAATTTAGGTACCTATTTATTAACTCCATTTTATATTTACTTATTTTTGTAGGATGTCACTTGGGTTCTAAATATTTTATTGGGTTTTAGACCTTTGAGTTTTTAACCTCTTTGACTAGTTTTTAACTTTTAATATGACCCTTCTCTCTTACCTCTGGTTTTTCTCCCATCTCTTTGTCTTTTTATACCCTGATTGATGGAGCCTTGAATATTTTTATCATGTTTATAGTCAGCTTCATATGAGCCTGTGTTTGTGTCTATGTTGAATGTAATTTGTGGCTTGTATATATGGATGTCACCAGACTGTAAAACAAATCTACTTACGGGTACAAATAAAGTAACCTGAACCTGAACCTGAACCTGAAATCCTGAATATGGGGAATTGGGTAGCGGTCGTGCGCTGTGGCGTTATTCAATCTGCGGAAATCACCGCAGAGTCGCCACAATCCCTCGGCCTTAGGGACCATGTGTAGCGGGGATGCCCATGGGCTGTTCGATTGCCTGATGATGCTCAACTTTTCCAGGTTGGCAAACTCCTCGCGCGCTATGGCCAGTTTAGCTGCGTCCAAGCGCCGAGGCCGTGCGAAAACGGGCGGCCCGGTGGTGGTGATAAAGTGTTCCACCCCGTGTTTGGCGATGGCTGCCAAAAACGTCGGGACCGTGAGTGCTGGGAACTGAGTGAGCAGTGTGTAGAACTTACCACCTGGAGCTGTGATGCTGGCTTGAGTTATTGGCCCGGCCCCTCGAGCTGTACAGGGGAGAGAATCAAAAGACAGCCACATCGACTAGTAACCCATGTGCACACAGAAAATCAGCTCCCAGGATTGGGAAACTCAGTGTCGCTATGACTAAAGTCAACTCATACATACGGCCGTGTAGGGATAAAGTCAGTGTTCTCTCACCAAAAGTCTTAATGTCCGAGCCGTTTACTGCTACCAGCCCGGGGCCACTAGGTCCTGCCAGCTGGTTGGTGTAGGACGGCAGGATGATGCTCTTCTGGGCTCCAGTGTCTACGAGGAAGCGCCTCCCCGAGCATGAGTCCGTCATGTAGAGCAGCTTGTTCTCTTCACCGGCGGTCGCAGCTGCTACCAAATGCCGGCCTTGGCGTTTCCCGAGTGCTTGAATTGGCACGGTGGCGCACATCTGCGTGCGTTCTCTCCGAAGCGGCGGTGGTAGAAGCAGAGCGTGTCTCTCTGGCGCTCCCTGGCCCCCGCTGCCGCTACCGTCGGTGGCTCCTCGCCTCCTCTGGTCGTCTTGCTGGGTTCCGACGCCGCCGCGTTCACTTTGAGGGCTCTGGTGGTGAGGATGATTCGATCTGCCTCCTGGCCTAGCGCACGGTAGTCACGCACGGTAGTCACGCGCAGCCAGCAACGGCGAATTGGCAAGAACCACTCTCGCCTCTGTTGGGAGGTTCCGGAGGAAAAGGTGGGAAAACAGAAAATGCCCGTCGTCCGTGCCCATTAACACCAACATCTCCATCAGTTCGACCGCCGAACCATCTCCTAACTCGGAGCGCCTTAGGAGCCTCTCTGCTCTCTCACAGTCCGAGAGCGTGTAGCGCTGGGTCAGCGCAGCCTTGAGAGCCTCGTATTTGTCGTGGGCTGAGACGTGCGAGCGTCCAGCATTGCGACCACATAGTAATACTTGGTGTCATCTGCCGTTATTCCCCAGAGGGCAAACTGAGCCTCGGTGTGGTGGAACCAAGAGCGCGGGTTGTGCAGCCAAAAGTCCGGTAGTTTGACCGAAACAGCGCACGCGTTGCTGGGGGTTCCCGTCCGGGCCGTCTCTGGGATGCTTGCCGCATCGCTGGGGCTTCCCGTCTGGGCCGACTCTGGGGTTCTTGCCTCGTGTTCCATAATTCATCAAAGGGTCACCAGTGTGGAGAGTGTAAATAACGAGACTGATTCATGTAGCAGACGATTTTATTCACTCTCTCATCAGTCATACACAGGAAAAGCATGTCTCAATACACCATGAGTTCTCCTTTTATACCAACCGCTCATCTCACATTTGCATGACATCTCACATCACAATACATTCATCCTTTCTCCCCCCAACTCCTTTTTCCTGCTATCTCACCATGATCTCCCTAGCTATTGTTCTCCTGTTTACCCTCTGCATCCAGTCTGAGATGATTAACCCAGTCTCTACAACACAACCACAATTCTGGGTATATAGGTGCACAAAAAAATTAAGCTCATGAAAATCAGAAATCTAGTACCTTAAACTATTAGACTACTTCATTTCAGTTTGAGTACGTAAATTACTCATCACAATCATTGAGAAGAAAGCTAACTTGGCAGCTCTCCAGAAGACAATCATAGACACCTTGTACAAGGAGGTGAAGCCACAGAAGATCATTGCTGAAAAACTGGATGTTCACAGAACATTGCTGTATCAAAGGACATTCATCGCTTCTAGTTGTCTTTTTTTTATTTTTTTGCTCAGAATGCTTTGTTGTTTGCTCAAACTGTCTTGATCGTCACTTCCTTGTGGTAACGTATCGTCACTTCCTGTTTTGCTGTCTGCCTGTGTGGTTTGCTCTCCAGCTCTCCAGCCACTAGCTATGACTACTACCTCTCTTTCCTCTCCTCCTCTGGTGTGCTCTCTCTGTCAGATGTTTAGCTACACCTCTGCCTCTTTTAGTGATAACGGTAAATGTAATAAATGTTGTCTTTTTGAGGCGCTCGAGGCGAGGTTGTCTGATTTGGAATCCCGGCTCCGCTGCATTGAAACACCGTCTGCGCCAGTTAATCTCGACGGACGCCCATTAGCTGCAGCGGAGCTAGCTAGCTTAGGTCCCACTGTCAGCGGTTCCCCGGCTCTCCTCAGCAGCGAGGAGACTGGGTGGGTGACGGTGAGAAGGAAGCCTAGTCGCAAAGCCCCGGTTCACCACCAACCTGTTCACGTTTCTAATCGTTTTTCCCCGCTCAGCAACACACCCGCTGAGGAAAAAACTCTGATCATTGGCGACTCTGTAGTCAGAAACGTGAACCTAGAGACTCCAGCGGCCATAGTCACATGCATTCCTGGGGCCAGAGCAGGCGACATCGAGTCAAATTTGAAAATGCTGGCTAAAAGTAACTCTAAATATTCCACAATTGTTATTCACGCCGGCATTAATGACATCCGTCTCCGGCAGTCGGAAGTCACGAAACTTAATATAGAATCGGTGTGTGACTTTGCCAAAACGATGTCTGCCACTGTAGTATTCTCTGGGCCCCTCCCCAATCTGACCAGTGATGACATGTTTAGTCGCTCGTCATCCTTGAACCGCTGGCTGTCTGTGTGGTGTCCAAAAAAATGACGTGGGCTACATTGACAATTGGAGCTCTTTTTGGGGAAAACCTGGTCTTATGAGACGAGACAGCATTCATCCCACTTTGGATGGTGCTTCTCATTTATCTAACAATCTGGTATCTTTTTTATCCAAATTTCCAAAACCCTGACTACTCAGAGTTGGGACCAGGAAGCAGAGTCACAGTCTTACACGCCTCTCTGCAGCTCCTCTTCATCCGCCACCGCTCAGCTTAGCCCCTGTCTTCCCCATCAGAGAATCGTTGTCTGCTCCCTCCAAAGTAAATAAAAATATAATGTATAAGCATCCCAAAGTGATAAAGCAAAATATTGGTAAAACTCAAATTAAACATAAAGCCTCTAAATTGATTGATTTGGCCTCTGTTCCTCCTCATAATTTAAAAATTAAATGTGGTTTATTAAATATTAGGTCTCTAACTCCCAAGTCTCTGTTAGTCCATGATCTGTTAATTGATCATCAGATTGATTTAATTTCCCTTACAGAGACTTGGTTAGGACAAGAGGATTATGTTGGTTTAAATTAATCAACTCCCTCTGGTTATTTAAACTGTCAAAATCCCAGAAGTTCTGGTCGTGGAGGAGGAGTAGCAACAATTTACCATTCCAAATTACTAGTTAATGTAAAGCAAAAAACATGTTATAATTCCTTTGAGGGCCTGGTCCTCAGTGTTGGGCACTTTAGCAATTTCAGGTTAAACCCAATTTTATTTGCCATAGTTTATCGTCCCCCATCAACCTACTCAGAATTTTTATCCGAATTTGCTGATTTCTTAGCTGATTTAGTGCTGAAATCTGATAGAATAATTATAGTAGGGGACTTTAATATACATGTGGATGTAGATAGTGACTGCCTTAATGTGGCTTTTAATTCAATATTAGACTCGATTGGGTTTTCTCAGAAAGTAGGAAATTCTACTCATTACCTCCACCATACATTGGACCTTGTTCTGACATATGGCATAGAAATAGAAAATCTTGTAGTGTCTCCTCATAACCCTGTACTGTCAGACCATTGTCTGTTAACCTTTGATTTTACTATTTCTGACTATTTGGCTCCTAAAGAAAAATATTATCACAGTAGATGCCTCTCAGATGATGCTGTTTCCAAATTTATGCAGATTGTTTCCTCTATGCCATGTGTCAACACAACGGAAATAAGCTATAGACAGCTTGCTCCTTCTGTAATTGATAACATGGTGGATAGTGTTTCAGCTTCTCTGCATCAGGCTCTAGACTTGGTGGCCCCCTTAAAAAAGAAAAAGTCTAATCAGAGATTTTTAACTCCTTGGTTCAACACAGAAACTCGTAGCTTAAAACAGAAGACTCGTCAATTAGAAAGAAAATGGCGCTCTACTAATTTAGATGAAATCTATTTAGCTTGGAGAAATCATCTTTTAATTTATAAAAAATCTCTTAGAAAAGCTAGAACGAGTTATTACTCTGCATTAATAGAAGAGAACAAGAATAATCCCAGGTTTCTTTTCAGTACTGTAGCCAGGTTGACAAAGAGTCAGGACTCTGTCAATCCTAGCATCCCCTTAGAGCTTACTAGTCAGGACTTTATGAACTTTTTCAGTAATAAAATTTCATCCATCAGAGATAAAATCAATCAGATTCTTCCCACAGTTAACTTAAATACTGTAACTACTACAACTCCTTCTATTGATGTCTGTCTTGATGAGTTTACTCCAATCGACCTTTGTGAGTTAGACAAAATAGTTTCCTCATCCAAACCTTCAACTTGTCTTTTAGACCCTATTCCTACCAGGTTATTTAAAGAAGTCTTCCCACTTATTGGGAGCTTTATTCTTCATATAATCAATTCTTCATTGACTTTAGGCCATGTACCGCAGGCTTTTAAAACGGCTGTAATTAAACCCTTACTCAAAAAGCCAACGCTAGATCCAGGAGCTTTAGCTAACTATAGACCAATCTCTAATCTCCCTTTCATTTCAAAAGTCTTAGAAAGAGTTGTTGCTACGCAATTATTTGACCACCTGCAGGGAAATGGTTTACTTGAAGAGTTTCAATCTGGGTTTAGAATCCATCATAGTACTGAAACAGCCTTAGCGAAGGTCACTAACGACCTCCTCATTGCATCTGATAATGGACTAGTTTCTGTACTTGTCCTTTTAGATCTTAGTGCAGCTTTTGATACTATTGATCATAATATTCTACTTGATAGATTAGAACACTATGTTGGACTTAATGGAACTTCGTTGCAGTGGTTTAGATCTTATTTATCTGATAGGTTCCAGTTTGTTCATGTAAATGATGAGTTTTCTTTCAGCTCAAAGCTTAGTCATGGAGTTCCACAGGGATCTGTGCTAGGCCCTACTCTTTTTAGTTTATATATGCTTCCGTTAGGCAACATTATTAGAAAGCACTGTATACATTTTCATTGTTATGCAGATGACACACAATTATACCTGTCAATGAAGCCAGATGATACTAATCAATTAGCCAAGTTAGAAGCCTGTCTTAAGGAAATCAAAGCTTGGATGACTTGTAATTTCCTGCTATTAAATTCAGATAAGACTGAAGTCATTCTTGTTGGTCCAAAAAACCTTAGAAATTCCTTTCCAAATCAAACTTTCAGTTTGGATGCAGTTACTCTTTCTCTTAATAGCTCTGTGAGGAACCTTGGAGTTATTTTTGATCAGGATTTGTCCTTCAATTCACATATTAAATTTGTTTCTAAGACTGCCTTCTATCATTTGCGTAATATTGCCAAGATAAGGAGCATCTTGTCTCAGAGTGATGCTGAGAAGCTGATCCACGCTTTTGTTAGCTCGAGATTAGATTATTGTAATTCTTTATTATCAGGCTGTCCTAAAACATCTTTAAAAAGTCTTCAGCTGATCCAAAATGCTGCAGCAAGAGTTTTAACAGGTACTAGAAAGAGAGATCATATCTCTTCGGTTCTGGCCTCCCTTCATTGGCTTCCCATAGAGTTTAGAATTAAGTTTAAAATCCTTCTTCTTACTTACAAAGCTCTAAACAATCAGGCTCCTTTTTATTTAAAAGATCTGATACTACCGTATCATCCTAACAGAGCACTACGCTCCCAAAATGCAGGATTACTTGTAATACCTAGAATCTCCAAAAGTACAATGGGAGGCAGAGCCTTCAGTTATCAAGCTCCTCTCCTGTGGAATCAGCTGCCAATCCGGATTCGGGAGTCAGACTCGATCTCTGTTTTTAAGAATAGGGCTAAAACCTACCTTTTTGATATAGCCTACAATTAGGGAGGGATCATGTGTTTCTGAACCCTCCCTTAGTTATGCTGCTAATAGGTTTAGTCAGCCGGGGGACCTCCAGTAATGCACTGGGCCTCACTCCTTTCCTCACTCTCTATGAAATATTTTTTTTTTTTGCTGGTCATTAACATTTGTTTGTTCTCTCCCATAGATTGAGTCCCCATCGTGCTGTTTGCTCTCTACATGTCTGTTCTTTTCTTCTTCTCTATCCCCTCACCCCCCAGCCAGTCGCAGCAGATGACTGCCCCTCCCTGAGCCTGGTTCTGCTGGAGGTTTCTTCCTGTTAAAAGGGAGTTTTTCCTCTCCACCGTCGCCAAGTGCTTGCTCACAGGGGATCGCCTGATTGCTGGGGTCTTTCTGCAACTGTGGGGGTCCCCCCTACAGTTGATAGTGCTATGAGATGACTGTTGTTGTGAAATGGCGCTATATAAATAAAGTTGAATTGAATTGAATTGAATTGAATTGTTTCTCTGTCTCCTCTTAATTTGTTTTAGGTTGCCTTATGTCATTTTTCTTTAACCTCATAGACATCCTGCTGTGGTATCCCATACCAGCCACCCGACCACCTATACGTATGGCTTGTGCTCTTGGCAAACAGACTGCCAGGTACAGTTAAACTTTTTTAAAAAAAAATCTAAATCCACAAAACCTCTCAGCATAGAAGATGATTTACTTGTAAAGTAACAATGAAATTAGGAACTCACTAAACATAACACTCACCTATCCAGGTACTGCTGGTTTGCTGTTCTGTACCTCCTTCTCTGCGTCCTGATACTTCCTTCTATCATCTTTGCCCTCTCTATGTCTGGCTGGAAAGTGATCTCTGGGATTCTCATACCTGTCATCGTGTTAATTATATTCATTGCAACAGTTAACGTTCTTCAGGCGCATAAACCTGATTGTTTGCCTTATAGACTCAAAAACTGGGAATTTCTTCCTGCTTGGATGATCTCGCTGCAGCCTCTGGATGATCTTATTACCAGTTTAACCCTATGGGGCAAGCAGAAAAGCAGTGAATATAAACTATATTACTCTATCAAAAGCACAATGGCCCTGATTAACCCCTGCCTTGTATTCATTACTGCAAAAATTTCTCTTGCTGTTTTTCTTGTAGGATGCTGTTTCAAGACAAACAGTATCCAAGTTATGTCACCAGAAGATACTACCGTCATCATGAACAGACAAGTACAGAGGAAATGGGAAAACAATTGGGAGGACACAGAGATTGATGAGAGCTGTACAGCGCAACACAAAATGGACAACCTTAGGTGTTATAATTTACAATATTGTGAGGACAATAGTACGGGCAACTTAACATGCGACACATCTTCAGAGAACAGTGTGCATAACGTCACTCAAGCCTTGTCTACAGACAACAGCAAAGCAGTTACCACACAGGAAACTGACTCATTTTAAAGCTGTAGCTGAGAACCAACAA